>CM033748.1:29590946-31003345 GCA_019671005.1 Hibiscus mutabilis | reverse complement strand
TTAAGTTGAAATGCACAATGTTGGTTCAATTCCTATTCTTGCAATTCAAGTAGTTTAATGCTTGAGTGGAAAATCATTTGTTGAAACTCAAATCCCTAAATCAGTGACAGCACAAGGGAGAGTGAGATCAATGGTGATTCGTGGGAAGGAATCACTCTAATGAAGTGACAGCCATTGGAGGTTCCTCAACCGAGTTAATTTCCAAATATTACGAGAGTTGATGGAGATCGACAGACTGAATTGAATCCATGTTTTCTAACATTACGAGAGCTGAAGGAAATCAATCTCTTCGTGAACCAAGTTTTCAAAAAGTGACAAAGCGAAGCAAGCTTGGAGAAGGAGCGGATTTTGAACGGCTAACAAGAGTTCAAGAAAATACGGTGTTCATCTTTGGTAAAGTAACGTGTGACAGACGTATCACTAAGATTTGTACAAGTGTCAGCCCTTCAAGTTAGAAATAACGTGAAGGTAGTGAAGAACACTCTGCCGAGCATTAGAGACACAATTGACTTGCCAAGGTATCAAACTTGCGCAACAATTAACTTGCCAGGGCAATCACTTGTCGAGAAGAGTCCTACTCCTATTCAACCACTTGCTATTGCATTTCACTGGTCACAAAGAGTCTTACTTCCAGCAAACTACTTGCTTGAGCAATTACTTGACACGACAATCTACTAGCCAAAGCAACTCACTTGCCTCCGGCATTCAACCTGCCAAAGCAACTCATCCGACATACTCTCAATCATAATAAGCCAACCTACTCTCTCATTGATTCCCTTATTTGTCTTCAATCTTTATTTAATTTGTTTTAGATACCTCTTTATCACTCTCTATAACTATAATTTCCTTCTTATTTCAGTGCAAGGAATCAAAAGCACAAGTCCTTCATCCTAGTCCCTGTGGAGACAATACTCTTTTATTCATCACTTTATTACTTGCGACGTGTTCACTTGCACTATTTGCGTAGTACTCAAAACACACAGCAAGTTTTTTGCGCCATTGTCGGGGACTGGAAATTATGACTTTACCTTTAATTTTTTGCTTTATTTCTCTTTCGTTTTATTTTGTTATTTGTTTCAAGTGGCTAACACCCTTTGGTTTTGCGTCTGTGTATGACCAGGGCAAGATCAACAGCACAAGACTTTCCACTTAAACTTGAGATTGAACATGCACTCCGTAAGAGAATAAGAGAACTACGCACAGTTATGTCGGATCTAATTACCAATGGCAATCAGAATGTCGCGGCAAGAGGCAAAGCAGTAGCAGATCAACCAGTTCGAGTACGAAACATACCCATCCGAGATAACTTACTACCAGACCTTGGTGATCTCAATCTAGGAATTGCAACTCCTAATATTCAAGCCATAAACTTTGAATTAAAGCCAATAATGTTTAATATGCTAAATTCAATTGGGCAATTTGGTGGCTCAGCAAATGAAGATGCCAGGCAACATCTAAGGTCTTTCTTAGAGGTTAGTGATTCTTTCAGACAGCAAGGAGTCCATGTGGATGTCCTCAGACTTAGGCTTTTTCCCTATTCACTAAGGGATAGGGCAAGAACATGGTTCAACAGCATACCACTAGGAACTCTATAATCTTGGACAGATCTATGCTGAAGTTTTCTTGTCAGGTACAATTCTACAAGCATGATAGATAAATTGCATAAGGATATCACTTCTTTCCGTCAAGCAGATGACGAATCTATGTACGAGGCTTGGGATCGTTACAAAGAGCTTCTTCAGAAGTTTCCCATGCACTAATTCTGAGAATGAACGCAAGTAGTGATGTTCTACAATGGAGCCAACGTACCAACTAGGATGATACTAGATACCATACCTCGGCGAATAGAACACTTCTAGATAAGTCACCGGAGGAAGCATTTGAGATTCTTGATAGACTTGCCAACAATGACTATCCGTTCCCAACCGTTAGGAGGGGACATGCAAGGAGACATGCCACGGCAATTGAGCTTGATTCAACTAATGCCATGTCAGTACAATTGGCCGCATTAATTGATATGGTTAAGAATCTGCAACGTCCCAACAACACACATGAGGTAAAGGTAGTAGATTCATCTTGTGATTCTTGTAATGATAAACATGATTCTTCTGAGTGTCCACAAAACCCAGAATCCAGTTTTATGTTGGAAACTACAACAGAAACAACAATCCATATTCCAATATGTACAATCTAGGATGGAAGCAACATCTAATTTTTTTTATAGAATAATCAGAATGGCTACAACAATACATCTCAACAGAATACTGAAACACCAGGATTTCAACAGAATATGCCATGATAACATAATCAATTGGCGCAACAATAGTCAACAGCTAGTTCTTTGGAAACCACTTTAAATGCTTTTATGTTTAAAACTGAATCTTATATGGCTGAAACTAGTAATTTCATGAAAAAGACTAACTCTTTTATGAACATGACATAAATTTGGATGCAGAGTCAAGAAGCAGCAATTAAGTCTTTGGAAACTCAGGTTGGACAGTTAACTCATGCCCTAAGCACGAGGCCACAGGGAACATTGCCCAGCAATACTGAGGTTGCACGAGGTTCAGGCCATGAGCAGTGTAAAGTAATCACTATTAGAAGTGGATCAAAGGTGAGCAAAGATCCTATCCAACCCGCGGAGGATGATCATGCACTGGTTGATGAAGAAAAGTTTCCAAAAGTGAATGCCACGGTAATTCCACATGCTGCAACAAGTCTATCTACTACAACCAATCTAGTCGAGATAAGTAAAGATAACGAGAACAAACCTCCACTACCATTTCCATAGATTCTAAAGAAACAAAAGAATGAGTACCAATTTAAGAAGTTCCTTGACATTCTTAAACAAGTCCACATCAACTTACCACTGGTTGAGGCAATCGAGAAGATGCTGAATTACGCCAAGTTCCTTTAAAAAATAGTATCTAAGCGTAAGGGATTGAGCGACAATTTCCTTGACAGAGAGATTCATGGCTATGTTACACAACCAATTGCCTCTTAAGCTTAAAGATCTAGGCGGTTTCACAATACCATGTTCCATTGTCAAGCATTACATCGAAAAAGCTCTATGTGACCTTGGAGCAAGTATAAATTTTATGCCCAAATTTGTTTTTCAACAACTAGGTATAGGCAAGGCGAGGCCCAACATATTCATGTTATAGCTTGCCGATAAATCATATGTTCATCCCGAGGAAAAAATTGAAAATATTATGGTAAGAGTTGATAGGTTTATTTTTCCCATTGATTTTATTGTTTTGGATTGTGAAGCAGATGAGTTTGCATCCATTATTCTTGGGACACCATTCTTAGCAACGAGGAGGACCTTGATCGACATTGAAAGAGAAGAATTCACCATGAGGGTGAACGAGTAGTAATTCACACTCAGAGTGTTCAAAACACTCAAGGATGCCGATGATCCAGAGGAATGCCAAGCTATTGAAGCCACGACAAAGTTCAACTTTGATGTTGAAACCCAGGTTGCCGACCGCTTATCCGAACTTGAAGGAAACAATGAAGAAGATGACCACGTGGAGACCCATGACATATTCCTAGATGAACAGCTTCTAATTGCCTAGGCAATTCCCTGGTATGCTGATATAGTGAATTTTCTTGTAAGTTGTATTTTACCTCATGATCTTTCTTATCAGGGAAAGAAGCGATTGCTATATAATGCTAAGCATTATTGTTTAAAAAATGTACAGATCAGGTCATAATAATATGCATTCTTGAGGACGGCCAAAAAAAATACTCCAACAATGTCACTCGTCGTCCTATGGAGGCCATTTTGGAGGAACTCGCACAGTAGCAAAGTCTTACAGTCATGCTTTTATTGGCATACTCTCTATAAAGATGCTCATGAGTTCTACAGGTAGTGTGATCGATGTCAAAGAGCTGGGAATATTTCAAGGCAGCATGAGATGCTATTGCAAAACATCATTGAGGTAAAATTGTTTGACGTTTGGGGCATTGACTTTATGGGGTCTTTCCCATCATCATATGGCAACCTTTACATTCTACTCGCTATAGACTACGTGTCCAAGTGGGTTGAAGCAATTGCAACTCCCAAAAATGACTCAAAGACTATTCGAAAATTCCTACAAAAGAACATATTCTCAAGGTTTAGAGTGTTGAAGGCAATTATCAGTGATGAGGGCAAGCATTTTGAAAACAAACTTATTGCCAATATGTTGCTACGCTTTGGGGTTACCCATAAAATTGCCACGTCATATCACCCGTAGATTAACGGGCAAGCTGAGATCTTCAACCGTGAATTGAAGATTATTTTGGAGAAAGCTGTAAATCCTTCACTCAAGGTTTGGTCTGCTAGGCTCGATGATGCACTTTAGGCTTACCGAATCGCATACAAGACACCCCTAGGCATATCTCCCTATAGACTTGTCTATGGTAAGTATTGTCACCTTCCTGTAGAGATCGAGCACAAAGCTTATTGGGTCATTTCAACAATGAACATGGATTGGAAGAAAGCCAGACAGAAGCGTTTGTTAGACCTGAATGAGATTGAAGAATTTTAAGCATTCGCCTATGACAATGCCAAGTTGTACAAGGAGAAAACAAAAAGATGGCATGATAGAAAACTTTTATCAGGGAAATTGGTGCTTCTTTATAACTCATGCCTTAGACTCTTTCCAGGTAAACTTAAATCACGACGGACTGGACCATTCGAGGTGGTTCACCATACTCCCATGGTGCTGTTTTGATCTGATCGATCAAGAATAGATCCGAGTTCAAGGTCAATGGGCAGAGATTAAAGCATTACGTTGGAACCCATATCGAGAGAGACAAGCACAGAGTATCCTTGGGAGATGCATGAAAATGCTCTTGCTAGGAGTTTTTAATTTTATTTTTCGGTTATTTTATTTTTGGACTTGTTATTTTTGATTTTTTTGATTTTAATTTGTTTTGGATTTTTCTTTTCAATTTTTTTATTTTAATTTTGTTATTTGAATTTTCTTTGTTTAAATTTTTAATTTATCTTTAGTTTAAATTTTCAATTTGTTTTAATTTTTTTCGGTTAGTTATTTTAGATTGTTTTTGAATTTAGTTATTTATCTTTCTTTTATTTTTGAATTTTAAATTTGAGTTTTTCTTTTATCCTATTCTTTTATTTATTTTAATCCTTTTCTTTTAGGTTAAGAGTTCAAATTGGAGAATGATTGAAGAATTTGTTGGGAATTCATCCCAATAGAGATCAAGGGCCGGTGGTTATTAGGTTTAAATACCTAATTATTTTCAAACCATTGTAATATTTCATCCATTTTCCCCTTAACCCTAGCCGCACCACTCTCTTCCCCTTTCATCATTATTTTTTTGACCCATTGGTGAGACTTCATTTAACCTTTCACTTTTCCATCTCACTCCATTCACTTTACCATTATAACACGAACCCTCCATCTTTCCTATTCATTTATTCTCTTATATTCACTTCATCTTCTTTACACTTTCTTTTCTCTATTGTTGAAATCTTGAGTTTTTATTTTCTTCTTCTTCTTGAACCGAAATCATGTATACAAACCTCAAAACCATGGATGAAATTTGTCCCTCACGCCTGCCACAACCATCATACTGTAAGTTCACCACGGTGGTAGTGCAGAAGTGGTTCAAAGAGAAGTTCATGATAAGACGAGTTTGGGAGGAGCAAGGCTTTGCCTATGAAATGCGTCACCCGAGTTTTGGTCTTGAGGAGTCCATATATGCCACAATAGAGAGTCATAAATGGCCAATATTCTGTGAACAACCGGCCAGAGTAAACGTCTGATGGGTAAGAGAATTTTATTCTTATATTTCTAGTCCAGATAACCCGGTTGTATTTGTACGTGACAGGGTCATTCTTCTCGACACTACCACCATCAATTCCTATTATGGTTTGTTTTTTGAAGGAGATGAACATGCAAAGTTCGTGGAGAATGTGACTCACAAGAAGATGGACTAAGTTTTGAAAGACCATACATTGGAAGGAACATAATGGAACAAGGAGAGCTCAAGGGAACGGTAAATCTCATCATGCTAAAACCTGAAGCTAAGTTGTGGATTAATTTTATTAAGACTCGTTTAATGCCTACCACACATAATAACACTGTTTTATTGTCTCGATTGTTATTATTGCATTCAATTATTCACAAGTGTGTTATTAATGTTGGGCAAATAATTGTGAATGAAATTTATGCATATAGTAAAGAGGACGTAGGAACCTTATATTTTCCTAGCTTAATATCTATTTTGTGTGAGAAAGAAAAGGTACCAACCGAGCCAACGGATGAACGACTGCCAAAGAAGAATGGGTGGACAAAGGCGTAGTACATACAAGTAATGCAAGAAGGAATGCCACGACCAAATCTAACTGTACCAGTTGCTCAAGCAAGTGCACATGTCGCGACAAGTTCTCAAGCGATGGTCAACCTAGTACACCCTTTGTTGGAGAAGTTAGAACGCACGGAGGAACGAGAAATGAAGTTCCTACAGTATATCAAGGATCGGGATGTTGCACTAGCACAAATCATTCTAGAGAAGTACCCCAATTGCAATATACCATTCTTTGTGTTCCCAATAGAGTTACTTGCCACGGCAAGTGAGGCTGGCAAGTCTGGCCCAGCTGAGAAAAAACTACTACAAAAATTGCTGCCAAGGATAAAGGCAAGAAACCAATGACTGAACTGACGTGCACTGAATCGAATATTGATCCTACTGTTACCTCTCCAAAAGTATTGTTTTTAATGCCAATCTTACAATTCTTTTGCTTGTTTTTAGGTAAATTTAGTTGCATTAGGACGTTAGAATCATGCATTTGCATAAGGAGTTTAGAGTTTTATCTATGCCAGTATGAAGGGTTGTTTTGTTGGCAATTTTACAGGTTTGGCATAGGATTTGGCCCAGAAAAGCAACACATGAAGGAGCGCTAGAGAGAATGTCGAGTGCTGTTGGCACAGATGGACCAGACAATGCCAAGCACCGATTGGCAGAGAAGTGAACTTGATGCCACACCAAGAAGCTGTTGGACCCTGAACAAATAGAAAATGATCAGGCTCCGAAAAGATAGCAATTGGATCAATCTCCGAAAAAATAGCGGATAAGATAGTGCCAAGACTTGTTAGCAGATTCATGCCAAGCTTGAATGCCAGGCCAGCGTCGGTAGGATGATGTCAGCCTTAGCCTGATCAGCTCTCATTTAAATTTGGATAAGAAGATAATCCCTTATCCCTTGGGCAGTTGAAATTCAAAATTTGAAGAGCTAGTCCTATCCCTTCCCCGCATGCCTATTTAAACACTAACCAAGCTTGCATTTGAAGGGGAAAAAAGATTTGATCGTGAGGAGTTGGTGTGTGACGATTGACAACTGGCTGCACCGTGGAAGGGTGGTCCGACCAACTTGGCCGAGAAGCCTAGATCTTGAAGGGTTGCATCGAGAGACCCCTTCTAGCCCATTTTTCTCTTTCAAGTTATTTCACTTTGTTTTTAAGGATGATGTATCTCAAAAACGTTTATGGATTGTTGGTTAAATCCCTCACCATGAACTAATTAATAGTTGGTGGGGGATGTTTGGGTTTTATGTTATTTTTATGCTTTAGTTTTAAATAATAAATCTGCCTTGTCAAGGTTTTATCTATTCGACATACTTTAATGTTTCCTAAATACTCTACCAAGCGAGAGCTGGCACTGTTGGCCTATTGTGCCTCAATATCTTAACAGACTTGGGGTGGAAACGAATAAGTTGTTGAATACTGAGGAGAGAAGCTTCGAGAGAAGTCGTTCAAGTAGATGAACTTACTTTGTGAGTGAAATCTACCCCTTAGGGGTATAGATTGGAGCTTAATCAAATTGGTTTATTTAAAAACAAACACTATAGAGATATAGGGGTTTTTACATGATCAATTTAGGGAAATGACCATCGAGAGAGGCTTTTCCAATTGTGAATCTGCTCGACAAACAATGCCAAGATAGGTTGTTATTAAAGGCTGGCATGAATAGCTTGAAAACCAGGCATTCCATGCAACGCTCATCATTCATTAAAACACCTTCATTGCCAACGTCTTTACTTTACTTTCATTTCTTTACCTTTTAATTATTTTTCAAAACCAATTTCAAATCAAATCAACTTTTTCTTAAGGCAAGTAACAATCAAGGCAATTGAATTCCAAGTCAATCTCTGTGGGATCGATACTCAGCTTACCAGTTGTATTACTTGCAGACCGTGTATACTTGCACGCAAAAGACTCTTTTTGGCATATTCTTACATTTTCCAAGACATATTTTCTGCCACTTTTGCCAGCATTCACTCAGAGAGTCTACAAGTTTTTGGCGTCATTGCCGGGGATTGCAACGTGATCGATTATTTTTAAATTTTTACTTGTCTTCTTTTTATTTTTATTTTTACCTTTTGTTTTTGTCAGTGTATGACCAGAAGCCATCCTATGGTGGACGAGTGGCCATACGATCTAAAAATTGAGAAAACCTTGCGGAGGTTAAAAAGAAGATTTCGAGAGATGAACCAAGGTAATGGAGGGAATGGTGTGGTGAACATTGGAGGAAATCCACTTAACAATGAGATACCACCACCACCTGCTGTACCAGTTGTTAATGAGAGACCTATTAGAGAACATTCGGCACCAACCATTGACAATTTGATGCCAGGACTTGTTGGCACAGAGGTAAACGCTGTCAATTTTGAACTTAAGCTGGTAATGATTCAAACTCTTTTGAATATAGGTCAGTTTGATGGAGCACTCACTGGAGATCCGAGCCAACATCTAAAGCAGTTCATGGAGCTTTGCCAGCTATTCCAACAAAATGGAGTACCTGAAGATACCGTGAAGCTGAAGTTATTTACTTTTTCTTTGATAGACAGAGCAAAGGCTTGGCTTAACTCCTTGCCACCTGGCTCAGTTGCTTCATGGGCAGACCTATGCCAGAAGTTATTGACAAGATTCCAGTCGCCAACACTCACTGCCAAGCTGCGGGGTGAGATCATTACATTCAGCCAGACTGAGGATGAGACCTTATATGATGCCTGGGAAAGATTCAAAGACTTGTTGAGGAGGTGTCCTATGCATGGATTCCTGAATTGGACCCAGATCCAAACCTTTTACAATGGATTAAATGCACAAACGAGGACTGTTGTTGATGCTTCAATAGCCGGTTCATTGTTTGACAAGACCTATACTGAGGCTATTGACATTCTAGAGAGGATTGCAATCAATGATTTTGAATATCCTGTTGCAAGACTTGGGACTGGAACTAAAACCAATGGGAAATTTTAGGTTGATGAATTAATATCCATTCATACCGATATTTCCAACCTTACTAGCATGGTAAGAACGTTGCAAAAGAACAACGAGACCCAGGAAGTCAAAGCATTATACCCTTTCTGTACAATCTGTAAAGAGAATCATCATGTGGATGAATGCCCTGCCAACCCTAAATCGATAAACTTTGTTGGCAATGTTAATCATTACTATAATCCTAACTCCAATACTTATAATGCAGGTTGGAGACAACACCCTAATTTAGCTTGGTGAAATCAATGAGGTAACCAGTACAATGCCCAGATCCAAAATACTCAGAGGCAGAATATCAATGCCATGCCAGCATTCTATCAGAATGTCATGCCACAAAAAGCCCAAAACAATTTTCAAAAAGGGCAGAGACTCAACCAATGAGGCACTCTCACAGAGTACATGGAGAGGAATAATGCCACAGTTCAGAGTTTGGCAGCATCAATGAGAAACTTGGAAGTTCAGCTTGGGCAGATTGCCAGTGCACTCAGCAATCGACCCTAGGGAGCATTGCCAAGTGACACAGAAGATGCTCGACACAAAGATAATGAGCAGTGCAAAACTATAACTCTTCGGAGTGGTAAGCAGTGCGAGATGGAGAAGGTTGTTAAGCAGCCAATTAATTGCCAAGATGAGAAGCCTATGATAGCAGATAATCCCAGGGAAGTAGAGAAAGTGGAAACAAAAGTAGATGATGCCAGAACCGATGCCAGATAGCACATTGATGCCAGCACCAATGCCAAACAGACTGATGCCAGCACTGCCCTGGCAAAGCCAGCTGCGCCAACATATGTTTATCCACCACCACCATTTCTAGCAAGACTTCAAAAGCACAAGCAAGATCAGCAGTTCAAGCGCTTCTTGGAGGTTCTTAAGCAATTACAAATCAACATTCCATTGGTAGAAGCCCTTGAACAAATGCCCAACTATGTCAAATTTATGAAGTACATTCTATCCAAAAAGAGAAAGTTATGAGTCTTTGAAACTGTTGCTCTGACTGAAGGATGCAATGCCATGATCCTAAACAGTTTGCCACCAAAGTTGAAAGATCCAGGAAGTTTCACTATTCCCTGCACCATTGGCAACAAATTCAGGGGCAAGGCACTGTGTGACCTAGGAGCCAGCATCAACTTGATGCCAATGTCAGTTTTTTTGGAAGCTTGGCACGGAAGCAAGACCTACCATAGTGACACTTCAGCTGGTAGACCGATCCTATGCACACCCTAAGGGTAAGATTGAGGATGTGTTGGTAAAGGTAGATAAATTTATTTTTCCAGTTAATTTTATCATTTTGGATTATGAGGCTGATATTAATGTCCCGATTATTTTGGGGAGACCTTTTCTTGCCACGGGTAGGGATTTGATTGATGTTCATAAAGGGGAATTAACAATGCACATGAATGTCCAGCAGATTACATTTAATGTGTTTCAAGCTTTGAAATATGCAGATGAACCTGATGAGTACCAAGCAGAGGAGATGATGGAGTCTATTTACACTTTGGACATGGCACAATTATGCCAGGATGCAGAATTTGATGCCAACAATTTAGATGGCATAGCTGATCTGTTTGAGGAACCAGAAGAACCAGTCTTGAAGCCTGAAGAGGCGAGTTATTTTGAGCCATTATAGTTGGCCGACAGAGAAATCAAGGCACCTAAACCATCAATTGAGGAGCCACCAGCGTTGGAACTGAAACCACTGCCAAATCACTTGAAGTATGCTTATTTAGGCGAACACTCAACTCTGCCAGTGATCATTTCCACTGGTCTCACTAATGATCAGGAGGAAAGATTGTTGGCAATATTACGTGACTATAAGTAGGCATTAGGGTAGACTTTGGCAGACATCAGAGGTATTAGCCCAACCATCTGCATGCATAAGATTATCTTGGAGGAGTACCATGGCAATACCATTGAAGGCCAAAGAAGGCTAAATCCAAGCATGAAAGAGGTAGTGAAAAAAAGAGATCATAAAATGGCTTGATGCCAGGATTATATATCTTATTTCTGATAGCTCTTGGGTTAGCCCGGTGCAATACGTGCCAAAGAAGGGTGGCATGATCGTGGTACAAAATAGTGAAGTTGAGTTGGTCCCCTCCAAAACTATCACAGGGTGGAGAGTGTGCATGGACTATAGGAGGCTGAACAATGCCACGAGGAAGGACCACTTCCCATTGCCATTCATTGAACAGATGCTAGACAGGTTTGTAGGTAAAGCTTTCTATTATTTTTTGGATGGTTATTCAGGTTATAATCAGATTGCCATCGCCCTTGATGATCAAGAGAAGACTACGTTCACGTGCCCATATGGGACATTTGCATTTAAGAGGATGTCATTCGGTCTATGTAATGCACCGACAACGTTTCAACGTTGCATGATGTCTATTTTTCTGATATGATCGAGCACAACATGGAAGTATTCATAGATGATTTCTTAGTGTTTGGCAAAAAATTTGAGGAATGTCTTCAGAGTTTGGAGCAAGTCTTGAAGAGATACATAGAGACAAACCTAGTGTTGAACTAGGAAAAATGCCACTACATGGTGAAGGAGGGCATTGTTTTCGGGCACAAGGTAACTGAGAGAGGGTTAGAAGTGGATCAAGCAAAAATTGAGGTAATTAACCAGCTACCGCCTCCAACAGGTGTCAAAGGTATAAGGAGATTTTTAGGACATGCCGGTTTTTATTGACATTTTATTAAAGACTTTTCAAAAATTGCTAAACCTTTATGCTTTTTGTTAGAACATAATGCTACTTTTTCGTTTAACGATTCTTGTTTGAGAGCATTTCAAGAGCTTAAAGAAAAGTTGATCAATGCCCCTATAGTTGTGACACCGAATTGGAATGAGCCCTTCGAGCTCATGTGTGATGCCAGCGACTATGCCGTTGGAGCAGTCTTGGGACAAAGGCATGGAAAGGTTTTTCATGCCAGCCGAACATTGAACGAAGCACAACTGAATTACTCTACAACCGAGAAAGAATTTCTTGCGGTTGTATTTGCTTTTGACAAATGTCGATCTTATTTAATTGGTAAAAAAGTTGTGGTTTTTACAGATCATTCGACATTGAAGTATCTCTTGGCAAAGAAGGATGCCAAGCCCTGACTAATCCGATGGATGCTCCTACTTCAAGAATTCGACCTTGAGATCCGAGACAAAAAGGGTAGTGAAAACCTAGTAGCTGACCATCTCGCACGTTTGGAGCATCATATTGAAGATGGTAAGACCAATTTTATAAGAGATGAATTTCTTTATGAGTATTTGCTTGCAGTTAATGCCATGCCATGGTATGCCGATATTGTCAACTACTAGGTAAGTAACATTCTGCCACCAGACTTGGCATACAATGCCAAGAAAAGGTTCTTGCGGGAAGTCAGGCAATACTATTGGGACGAGCCAATATTGTTCAAACAGTGTGCCGACCAAGTGATCCGCCGGTGTGTGCCCGAGGATGAGCATCATAACATATTGCATCTATGTCATGCCGCACCATATGAAGGTCACTTTGTTGGGGTAAAGACTACTGCCAAGGTACTGCAGTCAGGATTCTTTTGGCCCACACTATATAAGGATGCCCATGATTATGCCAAGGTATGTGATCGATGCCAACGGACAGGAAACATCTCTAGCAGACACCAACTACCGCTTCAAAACATTATGCCTGTGGATTTATTTGATGTATGGGGGATAGACTTTATAAGTCATTTTCCACCCTCATTCGGTAATGTATACATTCTTGTGGCTGTTGATTATGTATCTAAGTGGGTAGAAGTTGTTGCTCTACCAACGAACGATGCCAAGGCCGTTTCCAAGTTCTTACATAAGCATATCTTCACTAGATTCGATGCCCCTAGAGTGATTATTCATGATGAGGGCACTCATTTTAAATGTAATCTAATTTCTAAGGCTTTGTGCAGGTATGGTATACAGCAGAGAATTGCCACAGCATATCATCCACAAACAAACGGGCAAGCTGAGATTTCAAATAAAGAGATCAAAAACATCTTAGAGAAGACTGTTAATCCATCAATGAAGGACTGATCCTTGAGACTAGATGAGTCCTTGTGAGCTTATAGGATGGCGTTTAAAACTCCTTTGGGTACTTCACCGTTTAGACTTGTTTTTAGAAAACCATGTCATATGCCAGTGGAGCTTGAGCATAAAGCCTACTGGGCCATCAGAACACTTGGCATGGCATGGAGAGCTGCTGGAGAAAAAAGGTTACTAGACCTAAATGAGTTGGAGGAATTCAGAACACAAGCCTATGAGAACGCCAAGATCTACAAGAAAAAGCAAAATGTTGGCATGATAGTAGGATAATGCCAAAACAGTTTGAGGTAGGCCAATGTGTTTTGTTATTCAACTCACGACTTAATTTGTTTCCAGGGAAACTCAGATCGAGATGGACGGGTCCTTATGAAGTTGTGAAGCCCTATGCTCATGAAGCTGTGGACATCAAGAATTTGAAGACGGGCGAAATCTTTAAGCTGAATGGCCAACGTTTGAAGCACTATATGGAAGGTGATCAGAACAATGCTAAAGAGGTGATCCTCTTGGTAGAGTTAACATGAAACGCCATCTGGTTTGAACTTTTGTAAATATTAGGTTAGTGTTTTTCTTTGTTTTTAGGTTTTTAGGCTTTTAATTGTTTTTCTTTTTTTAAGTTTCATGTTTTTATTCCTTTACTGTGTTGAAAGGTTTCCTTTGAGTTGTGCAGATTCATTATGCCAAGAATTGTGCCAGGAACACTGCCAGGGTTGCTGGCAGGAGCTAACGCTTCAATAGAAAAATATGCCACACGTAGTGCCAAAGTAGCTTGGAATACAGCGGTACAAAAGATAGAAGAAAGAAAAAAAACCTATTTTTATTGGCCCAGTAAAATGAGAGAGTGGTTTTTATTAACTTTAAACCCTAGCCTCCCAAATCTTGGTTCAAATTTAAATTTTCAAATCAATTACCTTATCACTCTAATCCTTACCATATCTTATCACCTTACCACTTCAACCCTATCACTCTATCCGTTTTAAATTAATTGTTTTTATTCCCCCATCATTATCCCTAATTACTACTCCTAATAAAACACTCAACCAACCCAAAACCTTTCACTTTCTCACCTAGCCGGTTAAAAGAAACCCAAAAAACTCTCTCACTTTATACTTCCTTTTCGATAAACAAGAAAAAACCCAAATTGTTCTTTGTCTTCATCTTTTAGCATCGTTTCAAGTTCCTTCAACAAATTTTAATGGCTTTATCTTCTACTCCCTTAAAGCGATTCTTCAACGAAGAGATCGAGAAAAAGTTCGAATCCAACTTTTCCTCGAGGAGCTTTTGCTATGAGAAGCACTTAGACCTCCAAACAGAGATGAACAATGGCTTCCCTCTGGAAGTCATGTCTTCGATTAACTTGCACAAATGGACTCAGTTCTGCCAGTAAAGGGGGGAGGTCTATGCCACAATCGTCCAAGAATTCTATGCGCACCTTGTGACCAAGGATTCACCATTCTTGATGATTAGACGTAAATGTGTTCGTTTCGATGAAGGGTATATCAATAATGTTTGAGTTAGATGGTGCAGAGGATGAGTATTTCGAGTACACAGATTCAATGAACGCTGCCAAGAGAAAGAAGCTGCTGGCAGATCTATGTGAACCTGGCATGGACAGTGTCATCCAAGGGGCACCGTACGGTGAAGAGGGTGGCATTGAAACCCCAATGGAGGGGATATAATCACTTTCTCAAGGCCAATATGATGCTCACATCCCATAACTAGACCGTGTCGGAAGAGAGGATGATTTTGTTGCACTCTATTGTTATGGGGTGCAAGATCAATGTTGGCAAGCTTATTATTGAGGAAACCTACAAGTGTGCAGCGAAAGGTACTGGCAGCTTGTTTTTCCCTTTGTTGATTTCTAACGTTTGTATGATCCACGATGTGCCAAAGCTCGATACGGATAAAGGGCAAACAATCAAAGGAACAACGATTACTACTACTATATGGAGAAATCTAGTTGCTGTCGAGCCTAAAGACAAGGGCAAGGGAAATGGAAGGGCACCCACGCCAAAGCCCAAGGAGTCAAAGGCCGCGCCAGCAACCACGCCAGCAACTGTGCCAGATAGTGTACTGACACTACTGACCCAAATTCACCAACGCCAAGAGATTATTCTACAAAAGCTAGAGAAGGCTGAGGAGCTCAATGTCAAGATGCGACACTACATCCAGGCCAGGGATGTTGTGATTAGAGAATCTCTTACAAAATTATCAACTGATTTTGTGCCAGAATTTCCAGACTTCCTTGTCGAGCTCTCTGCCAGTGACAATGCCATGCCAACTAGTCTAGTTCATACCCCGTCTGATGCTACAGTCCCGTTGTCTTCAGTTGAAGTTGAGTCTGCTAGTTCTGATTCTTCACCTGAATCGAAGGAAACCAAAGCCAAGTTGCCAGTAACACCTGCTGTCCATACGCCATCTGATGCCACCAATGTACCTGTTGCATCAGAGCCTGCCAAGGAAAAGGAGGAAATTAGAGCCTCCACTGCCGCTTTGTAATCACTCATTTTTATTCGATTTGTAAATATGGTTAATATATTAGTATAATAATTAATGGGGAATTATTATTGCATGTATACATATTACATTATATGTTTATGATTAGCGTACGTATAGTGTGTGTGATGTGTGCATGTATATTATAAGGTATGTATATGCATTAGTAATTAGTACGATGTATGTGTGTCACATGTCACGTACGTTTTAATAGTTTATATATGTACTAGGGTGTATTTGGTTATATTTATTTTGTGTGTATAAGATGCATGTATATATGTGCTTGGGTGTATGTGGTATATATGTGGTTTGCATGTGCATGTACTATGTATAGGTGTGTGAGCAAATATATGTATATGTGTGTTTGAATGTTATATGGTATATGTTAATTTGCATGTATGGTTATATGTACATAAATTATATATGTGTATATGTTATTATTATTATTATTATTATTATTATTATTGGGTTTAAATTAAAAAACATATCTAAAATATAAAACCCATTTATAATAACAGTCCAAGTCCACATAATATTATAAAAAAAGACCCAAAAAATATAATATAATTTACAAGGCCCATTTTGGCCTGACCCAATATTGTGAAAACCCTAAAACCCTATCTAATATCCTATCTTTTCCTTGCAGCCGTCACCCTCCCAGCCGTTGGATCAAAATTTGATCCAACGGTCCAGATGACACCAAGATGATCCAGCTGGCGCGTGTGTAATTCACCCTTGGGACTGCTCGTCTCCCACTCGCGCGTGCAACGCACGCACGAGACCGTTCATTCTCCCTCTGCCACGTGTCGAGATCAGATGCAGCTTTGCTCATTCCAAGACCAGATCTAGGCCATTCATTCCCCATGCAATCACAGCCGTTGGATCAGATCTGATCCAACGGCCGTGAGTGGATCTGGCAGGGGACACCACCACCATGACTCTCTCCACGCCGACACCACTCCGTCGTACCACCAACTCAACCACCGCGCTCAGAGAACATGCAAAACACCAAAACAATGGATTATCAGTACCCAAAAATCAGATCTGACGTATTTTTCATGTACTGTTTTCTACCAAAAAACTCAGATCAGAGCAGGATATATGTAAACGAACCGGAAAATGTAAAAAAAGGGGTCTCCATGTTCCAGAAATAAAAAAAAAACTCAAAGCTTCCAGTGGTAAATTTTTTTTGCTTTCTTTCTTACATGCATGCAAAATAAATTGAGTAATAAAGCATAAGGGGTGAGAGTTTTACCTTCGGTCCTTAGTTCCCCCACCAGCAACAAGCCTAAATATGGTGAGCCAGTCAAAGAGGGGGGCGTTCTTTCGGTCTCGATTTTCTTAAAAAGGGTGGTTTTCTCTTCTGGGTTTCTTAGATCTAGATAAAAAGGGGAGTTTTTGTTTAAATCTAAGTTTAGGTTCGAGTTTAGGCTGAAACAAAGGTCATTTTGGAGGTGTTTTTTTGGTTCGCCGGCGCCGGCTAGCGGCGGCCGACGGTGGAAGAGACGGCGGTGGTTTGCCGATTTCTGGGTTCATCAAGGTTTGGCTCCGGGGATTCAGAGAGAAATAAGAGCTTTGCTCTTAAGGGTAAAAAAATGGGGAAAGAGTCGAATTTCAACCTGATAAATGTGATATATAGAGTCCTAATATTTTCAAAATGGGTTAATTCGGGCTTAAGGACTCCCGCGTTTTTGATATTTTCAAATTGAGCATCCCCCTTGGTACAATCACAAGCCTGGTCCTTCTTGTCGTTTAAATTTTTTTAATTTCGTCCTGAAATTAACCAGAATCAGCTTGTAAATGGTGAAATTACGTTCTAAGTCCCACCGCGTTTTGAAAATTTTCACTTCGAGCTTGCCCCTTGGTTTATTTGCATCTCTAGTCCCCGCATGTTTATTTCAGATTATAATTAGGTCCCAAATTATGCTTTTTTTCTTCTTTTGTTTCGAGTATTCTGGTTCTCTTTTTACTCAATTTCAGTCCTTTATTTTATGTCAAATAATTGTGGTTATTTGTTTATTATTAGGTTTTGTGGTACGGTAATTTTGCTCTCAATGTTTTTATCTATGTTCTTGTATCATATTTATCTATGTTTTTATGTAATATGTGTTTATCATGTGCTTTAGCATTTAATTTATTTCGTTCGTATTATGTACTTAACTATTTTATATGTTACGTCTAGTTTCGTTTGCACATCTTGTTTATATATTTCTTCATGTGTTTTATGTATGTTGGTTGGCATATTATGTGTCTTTATTTGTATTTTTATAATGTATGTATTGTCACGCTTGTATATCTTTTAGTTTATTTGTTCATGTCATATACTTTTCTTTTAGTAAGTGATCATGTTTAGCTTATTTATTTATCATGTAGATTTGAATTCTAACACGTTTATTTGTATTTTGCATTTTGGGTTACATATTAAAAATGGGAGATTTTTTTTGTTACATATTAATATCATGACGTGTCATAATTTATGCATGTAAAATGTACCGCATGATAAGGGTTTTAGTGTATTTTTGTGGTGTTGTTGATTTGTTAATTTCGTACCCTTTTTAGGTTTATGTCATGCACGTTATAGTTGCGGTTCGTTTTATTGTGTTTAAGCATGTTAAGACTAATTAGTCTAAATTTGGAAGCATGTCTTCTCTTGTTCATATTTTATTCTGTTTTTACCATCATGATATGTTATGTTCATGCATTTTAATTATTTTTGTTTAATATTATATTATTCATGTTTTAATACCAAGTCAATATGAATGTTTTTATGTTTTTCGTTTTCTAAGATTGCATAATGGATTATGTTTTTTTGTTGTTTTCTAAGATTGCATAATGGTATAGAAATTGTCAATGCGGTGCCCTTTTATCCGAATGTAAACGGGACCAGTATCAGGCGTAGTGATAGTGGTTGGGCGTTTACTCTCGGATAAAGGGGCCTTTAAAATCTACTCGCACTTATAACCAAATTTTAAATTGATCGTCACTTTAATCCGGAAAGTTTAATATTAATAAAGCGGTAATTATTAAAGTACCAATTTTGGGCGGTGTGGGGGTACTAATCCTTCCCCATCCGTAACCGACTCCCGAACCCAACAGTTTTCAAATCTCTGGTTTTATGGTGCCCGGCCTACCTAAGTGGCCGGTGGCGACTCCCTTTCTTTAAATAAAATACGGTATTTTTAAAACCCCACGGAATAAATATTTTAATACCCGAAAAACCACAAACACTTCGAAAACTCGCTTTTTAGCGAAACGGATATCGCTACACGCTTCAAAACTGAGCCTAAAAAGAAAGAAACACATGGCCCCTGGTCGTGGGCCGTATATGAGAAGGAAGACCCGTGCCGCACGACAAATAGTCTCTGAAGGGGGGTCATCTTCTTTCTAAACTCCTTTACATTTCATTCCATTGCATTTACATGATCATGCTTTTTTATTTTTACTGTTTTTTCTTGTATATATGTGTTGTTTCATGCATTGAGGACAATGTACATCTTGGGTTTGGGGGTGTACATTTCTTCACATTTATGCCATGCACTTCATGTTAAATTTTCTATCGCCATGCCATTTAGGTCATTTAGGATAGATGCATACCGAACCACTAAAAAAAGAAAATTTTGCCTCGGTTCAATTCTGAAAAAATGTTAACATTTGTTAGGCAAGTTTAATTTGATCTAGGTATCTGTCCAATGAGGAAACTCTAATCTTTAGTTGTCATGCTATGCCAGCAGAGTAGTATGCCAGGTTAGCTTGGCAATTGATCTCTAGTTTAGGGAATTAAACTTTCACTTAACACGTAGTATGTATCTAATCCCTTAGCAAACTTAGACTTTTTGAAACTAAGCTCAGATATGAAAAAAAATGATGCTGCCAGGGTAAAAAAAAGTAAATAAGGCAGCAATGTTCTGCCAAGGCAAGAAAAAAATAGAACTCTCCTCTACCTTAGGGATAATAAGCTACTTGAGGCTTCGTGGTTTGCTCCCTCTTAGTTTTAAAGTTCAAAACTTTAGGGTATGAGTTGAAGAAAAAGCCTAGTGATGTCTATATTAAGGTGGGGATTCGTGGTATGCTCCCTCTTATCTCTCACGCTAAATAGTGTCACGAAGCAAGCTTAAATGAATTCCAGCCAGAAACCCTTGGCAAAGAAAGAAAAAAATGATGAATATATATATATATATATATATATATATATATATATATGAGTTTAGATAGTAAAATTTGTCTGAGGGAGTGAAAGAAAACTGGATGCATATTGCCTACACTCATGCACACTTCATGAACTTTGACTAGAGTTATATTGCTGCACTTGAATTACTACCTGCTTGGCATTATTGCACTGAGATATTGAGGACAAAAATAGAGCCAAATTTTGTTTTCCAGCACGTGTTGGCATTCAACCAAAATTTTGTCGAGGTAACTTTTTCACAGTTTTTATTTTTATTTTGATTGTATTACTTGAGGACAAGCAATGAGTTAGGTTTGGGGGTGTGTTACCTCTCTAAAAGTACTATTTTTAATGCCAATCTTACAATGCTTTTGCTTGTTTTTAGGTACATTTAGTTGTATTAGGATGTTAGAATCATGCATTGCATAAGGAGTTTAGCATTTTGTCTATGCTAGTGTGAAGGGTTGTTTTGTTGGCAATTTTGCAGGTTTGGCAAAGGATTTGGCCCAGAAAAGCAACATAGGAAGGAGAGCCAAAGAGAATGCCGAGTGCTATTGGCACAGATGGACCAGACAATGCCAAGCACCAGTTGGCAGAGAAGTGAACTTGATGCCACACCAAGAAGCTGTTGGACCCCAAACAAATAGGAAATGATCAGGCTCCAAAAAGATAGCAATTGGATCAATCTCCGAAAAAATAGCAGATAAGATGGTGCCAAGACTTGTTGGCAAATTCATGCCAAGCTTGGATGCCAGGGTAGTGTCGTCAGGATGACGTCAGCCTTAGCCTGATCAGCTCTCATTCAAATTTGGATAAGAAGATAATCCCTTATCCCTTGGGCAGTTGAAATTCAAATTTTGAAGAGCTAGTCCTATTCCTTCCTCGCACGCCTATTTAAACACCAACCAAGCTAGCATTTGAAAGGGGAAAAAAGATTGGATCGTGAGGATTTGGTGTGTGACGATTGACAACCGGCTACACCGTGGAAGGGTGGTCTGACCAACTTGGCCGAGAAGCTTGGATCTTGAAGGGCTGCATCGAGAGACCCCTTCTAGCCCATTTTTCTCTTTCAAGTTATTTCATTTTGTTTTTAAGGATGATGTATCTCAAAAACGTTTATGGATTGTTGGTTAAATCCCTCACCATGAACTAATTTAATAGTTAGTGGGGGATGTTTGGGTTTTATGTTATTTTCATGCTTTAGTTTTTAATAATAAATCTGCCTTGGCACGGTTTTATCTATTCGGCATACTTTAATGTTTCCTAAATACTCTGCCAAGCGAGAGCTGGCAATGTTGGCCTATGCCTCAATATCTTAACAGACTTGGGGTGGCAACGAATAAGTTGTTGAATACTGAGGAGAGAAGCTTCGAGAGAAGTCGTTCAAGTAGATGAACTTACTTCGAGAGTGAAATCTACCCCTTAGGAGTATAGATTGGAGCTTAATCAAATTGGTTTATTTAAAAACAAACACTATAGATATATAGGGGTTTTTACATGATCAATTTAGGGCAATGACCATCGAGAGAGGCTTTGCCAATTGTGAATCTGCTCGGAAAACAATGCCAAGACAGATTATTGTTAAAGGCTGGCATGACATGAACAGCGTGAAAACCAAGTATTCCCTGCCAACGCTCATCATTCATTAAAACACCTTCCTTGCCAACGTCTTTACTTTACTTTCATTTCTTTACTTTTTAATTATTTTTTCAAAACCAATTTCAAATCAAATCAACTTTTTCTTAAGGCAAGTAACAACCAAGGCAATTGAATTCCAAGTCAATCTCCTTGGGATCGATACTCAGCTTACCAGCTGTATTACTTGCAGACCGTGTATACTTGCACGCAAAAGACTCCTTTTGGCATATTCTTATATTTCCCAAGACATATTTTTACCGCTTTTGCCAGCATTCACTCAGAGAGTCTACACCTACAGATTTTGAAGACACTACGTCCTCTCTGTTGATGTCCCCACCATCGGATGCACAACCACCGAAGCCTACGAAGCGTAAAGCTTCACCACTTAAAGAAGCCAATACAATGGGTGAGCCGGAGGATGAGGTAGAGGAAACTAAAGCTCCAACCCCTACACCACCAACAAGACAGAAACCAGCACGTACTGGAAAGCGTGTAAGTACATGGCCACCAGGAAACTTTGGGATAGAGGTGATGACCTCTTTGACTAGCATTTGCATTCTCATTTTTATTTTTTTCTTGTTTTAACTTTGTTTTCCTGCATTGAGGATAATGCTTTTCTCGAGTTTGGGGGATTGTCTTGGTTGTTTCATGTTTAGTTGCATTTGCATTCATTTGTTTTTCAGCTTATGTTTATTATGTTAGCATACAATTCTCATGATAGTGTGTTTCACTTGCCATGACAGTTTGCCTGACTAAACTTGTTAATAACCTGTTGTGATATCTGATGATGATTTATTTGCAACGACATTAGGTTAAGATAACTTTTAACTCTAGGCTTAGCATGGAAAGTTACTTAGGATTTTGTTATGATACAGCTTTAATAAACATTGTTGTGACTTGTTAATCTATGAAAACCTAGTGAACCTTAGGTAAGTAAATATTAGAAAAATGCTAGAGGTGCCCAACTGGCTCTAGTGAAAAAAATGAACGATGAATGAACCTTTGCTAGAGGTGCCCAAAACTGGCTCTAGTCTTAGGGATTTTGAAAATGCTAGAGGTGTCTATCCGGCTCTAGTACAAAAAAAGGATCGCTAGAGGTTCCCAAAACTGGCTCTAGTTAGATCGCTTGTCTCGGCAAGTTAATAAAACTAAGGTTTTTCTTGGAACTCATATAATTAGCTTGTACATAACTACGCACACAGTTCACTTACATCATACTGAATTTTGAGTAATTTTTCTATGTTTTGTCTAAAGTCACAAAGGTAATTAATGCTAGTGGCCATGGTTCTGAAGATTGAAGTCAGGTATGCAACTTGTTCGTGTTTGGTAAATATTTTGGAAAATGTTTGTTAGTTTTGCATTGCTTGAGGATAAGCAATAGTTCGAGTTTGGGGGTGTGTTAGGTGTTGAAAATTATTTTTTCCTACCCTTTTTACTCATATTATTGTTAGACTTAAGCTCATTTTAGTTGCATTTGTATTCATGCATAAGTTGGCAGATTTGTATGTTGCTGAAATTGTGAGGTTGCATTGGGTGCCCAAGTCGATTGTTTTAGATAGAGATCTACGGTTTACAGCGAGGTTTTGGGAGTGTTTGCACCGAGCTTTGGGTACTAGCTTGAATTTCAGTACATCGTATCATCCTCAGACGGATGGCCAGTTTGAACGTGTGATTTAGATCTTGGAGGATATGTTGAGATGTTGTATCATTGAGTTCTAGGGAACTTGGGAAATGTAGTTGCCTTTGGTAGAGTTTGCGTACAATAACAGTTACCAAGCAAGTATAAAGATGGCACCGTATGAAGCCTTGTATGGTAGGAGGTGTCGTATGCTCTTGTGTTGGGCTGAGGTTGGGGAAAAGAATGTTTCCATGCCTGATGTGTTGAAAGACATAGATGAGAAAATAAAGATGATTTGTGATCATTTAAAAGAGGCCTCGGATAGGCAGAAATCCTATGCAGATTTGAAGCGTAAAGAGGTTGAGTACGCTGTTGGTGAGAAAGTGTTCTTGAAAGTTTTGCCTTGGAAGAAGGTGATGCATTTTGGGCGTAAAAGGAAGTTGAGCCCAAGGTTCATTGGACCGTATGAAGTGCTAGAACGCATTGGTCCTATGGATTATCGGTTGAGGTTACCTCCTGAGTTGGAGAAAATTAATGATGTGTTTCATGTGTCCATGTTGCGGAGGTATCGCTCGGATCCGTCGCATATTATGCTAGTTGAAGATGTTGAGTTAGACCAGATTTGTCTTATGATGAGGGACCAGTGGAGATCCTTGACTCCAGTAGTAGAGTTCTTAGTGGTAAGACGATTGAACTTGTTAAGGTGTTGTGGCAACATCGCGGTATTGAGGAGGCTACATGGGAGAGTAAATCAGACATGGTTGCTCAATTTCTTCATTTGTTTCCACCAGGTAAACTTCGAGGATGAAATTTCATAAGGGGAGAGTTGTAATGCCCTGGTTTTTGGCCTAGGAGTTTTCCTAGTGGTGTAGACGGTCTGGTGGACCGGGATTAGAGATTCAAGTTGAATTTGGGATTAAAATTGGAACAAATAATTTTGGTGCGAGAAAAATATGAGAAAATTGCTAAAATCATTATTTAATATATGGACATTTTTGGTAAAGTCAATTTTGGAAAATGGGTTTTAGAAATTGGACATTTTGGTTAGTGACCAAAATGTAAAGATTGAAAACTATTTTAGTGATTATTTTGAAAAAAGGGTCAAAACTTAGAATGTTTAAGGAGCTATTTTACCAAACTTTAATATCAGATTTTCCTCTCATTTAGTATTATTTTAAAAGTGTTTTAATTGGGTAATTAAAAGAGAATTAACTAAAAGGTAGTTATTTTCTTAAAACAAAAAATCTATGTAACTTTTATCTCAAACTTTTCTCTCAAAGTTCTTCAGCCAAACACTCACTTTTTCATAAAAAAATCTAAGGTAACACTATTGATTTCTTAAGTTTTAGTTTCTTAACCGATTCTTTAATTTTGCTTTGCAAAACCTCATTGAATTTCTTTATTTTCAAGATCTAAAACATCCAATTGAGAGGGAAATCACTCGTTAGAGGTAATGTTCGTTCTTCTCCTCTAATGAATGGTTCTTTACTGAAATTCCCAAGTATTTGATCTCTGTTTAATGTTTTCTAATGAGTTTTGATGAGTTAATTGTGGAAATTGATTAAATCAATGTTTAACTGAAGAGATTAAGTGATTTTCATTTTCGATCTGTTTTGTTGGGTTCTTGATGAGTTATAATCATAATTTGGATGTTTTATAATGTTGCTAAGCTGGTTTCAATATTGGAATCCAGAAACCATATGAATCACTAATTTTCTAGGTTGTTAGTTGTAATATCCCAACTTTTGCTTAGTGACTAAAATGTAATTTTTGAAACTTTAGGGGTTAAAGTGTAAACTTTGGAAAATTTTAGGGACTAAAATGTAATTTTCAAATGTTATGTAAGTTAACCCCGTAAATGAATAGTTCACCCCAAGAGTGGTATTTATGTGTTATTGGACTTTTCATACGAGGTTTATATTATTCGAATTTAGATCGAATAAAATTGTCAAGCGTGCTCAGGCCAGAGTAGCCCAAGGATGGGTGACCTAATGGGAAGGTCCCATATCCAATATTTTGACTGATAAAAAGGATTCAGTTTGAGTTAATAATATTCGTAAGGGATTGTTAAGATAAGATTTCGAAAAGGAAATGTATCCGGTAAAAATTCCCAATAATTATCGGTATATCAGATCAAATTGAAATTTTAAAGGTAGTTCCAAGGATTATGGAAAATTCATAAAATATTATTTTATGAATATTCTATTAATATTGATGGGATTCTAACTAATTTTAGTTAGAATGTGATGGAGAGGTTATAAAGCTCAAAGAAAGAAAATTTGGAAATCGTATTGAGTGAAATTCGAATAATTGAATCGAATAAATATCATAAATTAAAAAAATTATGATATTTTGGAAGAAGGCTGGTTAGAATGGAACCAATTTGGTTCAATCTTTATGGAATGGAAATTTTTAAGTCTTGTTGCAAATAAAGTCTAGCTGGAGGGCAAATTGGTCATTTGCCATGGATGGCATTTTTGAAATATTTTTGAACTTTGAGGGCAATTGTGAAAATGTGAAAAACACATGGATTTGATCTTGACCATTGATTTTTGATAAGATTAAATCTTGGCCATTGGATAAAAAGGGCAAATTAGTAATTTCACTAGTTAAATAAATTTAAAATTCATTTAACCTTTACACATGGATCAAATAGGATAAAAGATGAATAAAGATCATATTTATCAGCCAAGGGGCTGTTCGAATGGCACAAAGAATAGAGGGAAAAATACCAAAATTTTTCCTAGCCATTTTCAAGGCTTTTGATCAAGAATTCAAGCAAGGTTCTTTGAGGTAAAGTGATCTACACTTCATTCTCTATATTTTGATAGTAAAATTACATGAAATTATGAAGTTTTGGATTAGGGTTTGAAGAGAGAGAAATTAAGGTTAGTAGATGATGAATTAAGTTTAGTTGTGATGAAAACAAGCTTGAAATCAAGTTAATTTCATGTTGAAATTTATGAACCCTAATCTTGAAATTTAGGGTTTTGTTAGGGATTTGGAAATTAATGATGAAATTGAAGTGTTTGTGATTCAAAAAGCTTGATTTTGATGCTAGAATGTAAATTTTAGATTTGAAAAAATTTAGTGACCATTTCGAAGATGGTGGAAAATAAGAGGACTATTCTTGAATTTTAGTTTGATGATGGAAATGAGTAGAAAATGATGCTTTGGGCTTGAATTGACAATTTATGATCAAATTGTAAATTTTGAAAAGTTAAGGATCTTTTTGGCAATTCAAAGAAAGTAGGGAGTAAATTGTAAAAAAAATATTTTTGGTGATGAAAATAGTGGAGCTGTGATATTAGTATCTTATTTTAGCATTTTAGGACCAAATTTAATATTTTAAAAGTTTAGGGACTATTCGGC
This sequence comes from Hibiscus mutabilis, assembly GCA_019671005.1. Taxonomy (NCBI): domain Eukaryota; kingdom Viridiplantae; phylum Streptophyta; class Magnoliopsida; order Malvales; family Malvaceae; genus Hibiscus; species Hibiscus mutabilis. The sequence goes on along the minus strand of CM033748.1, from coordinate 30,976,721 downwards.
TATTTGAAGAAATAAGGGTATGGTTTTAGAAATTTTATTTTGAAGGGAGACTGATCTGTAAACTGTTGAAATTATGATCAAATTAGCTTGAATTGATGAAAAAGTACCATTTTGGCAAGAATGAGAAAGTAAGGGATTAAAATGGAAGAATTGAAAATTAAGGCATGAATAGTTGCCAAATGTTCAAAATGGTCACTAAGGACCCAAAATGAGATACATGACAAACATTAGTATTTTTATTTGGAAATGTTAGACTCGAAATAAGTAAGTGTATAGTAATAAGTATATTCGATTGATTTCTACAATTGCAAGAAATACTGAGGAAGGTACAAGTATTCAAGGAAACAAAAAGATTAATGAGTAAGCTTAGTGAGGAAAGATAATAAATGACCCAGGTGAGTGCATTCTACTTACTCTATTTATGAAATGAGAAAGACTGGTGATAAGTTAATCTCGATTATTGAAAGAAAATGATTTGAATTTTATTAAATGATTTTGAAATGCTTTATGAATGATTTTTGGGTATGAACTGCCCAATGCATATTTTTACATTTTGAAGTGATTATCTTGATCCATTGATATTATCGAAAATGAATGAAATGTTCATAGTAGTAAATTATTTGAAAGCCCATTGTATAATTATTGAGAGTCTTGGTATATTGGCATGCCAAAGAGGTGAAGTATATTAATATGATATTACTGTCAAGTACAATAATGAGACAGCGAGCTGTGTTCTACGGCTATGACCTATTGGTTAATAGTGCTGTTATGTTACGGCAGTGATATAGTGAGTTATGTTCTACAACAATGACCTATTATTATTTTTATGCCGTTAAGTTACGGTAGTGTTTACAGTGTTACACTGACATTGATACATTGGTATTGATACATTGATATCAATACATCGATACATTGCTTTATTAATGGCACAACTAAATAGTTGTTGTCGGGCACATGTGCATACTCATCATTGACTCACATACCATGTATTCTCATCCATAGCACATTGGGCTATATTGAAATTGAAAGTACAATGGATTGTATTGATATAACCTGTATTGTATATATATATATGAATATTGAGATCTTTTTCAAGGTTACGAAAAAGGGGAATGGTTCTGATAAGCCAGTCTTTATAATTTTCAAATCCTTTTTGATAGTTATATTGCACTCTATTTATTTCCATTATTACTTTGCAAAGAAATATTTTAATTATTTTATATTGCCTCACTAAGTTATACTTAGCGTGTGATTGTTTCACGCGTAGGAAAAGAGAAGTGTTGGGAGTAAGGAGCATTAGCGAACATCATCAATCAAAAACAGGTACATCAGTATCAGTAATAGAATTTTTATGTTGTTTGATATTTACTTGTCGGCATGTATAATAAAATGTGAAACCTACTCTGATATGAATCATATTTTATTCAGAATCTGAATGATTTTTAAATTAGGCAGTTTTATTATTTATATGCTAATAGATCAAACTGTTAAGTTGCTGCCTGAATCTAGATTCAAAATTTAATGTGAAATTATTAAGTTTAAATTTTATACGATTAACTATTTTACAGTCAAAGATAAGATTTTCTTAATATTAAAGAATTGTTTTACAAGTATCATGTGACATCTGTAACTCTTATTCAGCGATGAATACGGGAAAGGGGTGTTACATTTAATGGTATCAGAGCTACATGTTTAGCCCGTTCTAGTCTTAAACAGAAGTAATTTTATGTCAAAAAGTCTATACATGCCACTAGGATATCAATATTACTGATCTGATGTTTATATGATTTGATTGATGTCACTCCTTACTAATATGAAAGGAGATAAGTTATAATTAATATTTGAGTTAAGAAGATTGAGATGAACTAGTAAATGGGAGGTTCTGGAAAGAAATATAGTGGTAATAATAAGGTTAACCATAACTTTTTGGATTAATCAGAACAAGAAAGAACATAGGCACAATAAGGAGTGCCTATAAAGGATTTGGGAAATCCTGAATTTCATAGTGAAGGTGGTCCGATGGCTGCTGACTTATGGTTTAATGATGTTAAAATTATAAGGGAAGAGCTAAATTGTTTCAACGTGGAAAAGTTAGAAGGAACTATATCTCTATTAAGAGAACATGTTCAAATACGGTGGACAAGTATCATATAGAAGATACTTGCAATTGAAGTGACATGGGTATTCTTCCAATAAGCATTCAAGGCGAAATATATTGGTGATCAATATAGGAGTAGAATTTATAGCAAATTAGATAAGTTGCCAAGATTACCTTCAGATTAAGAGGTAGAATTTATAATAGAGGTTTTACCAGGTATTGTGTCTATATCGATGGTTACGACCGATCTTCGGGAAAGGAAGGCGTAATTGCAAGAAATGTTGGATTAGGGTTTTATAAGACCAGGTGTGTCATCTTTGAGGCGCACCGGTATTATTTATGAAAAGAAGGATGGATCCGTGTGACTATGCATCCAGATGAAAATAAGATGTTGCAAGGTTTAAAAAGTCAGTATCGGTGGCTAGGCATGAAAAGAATTTAGTATGGGTCATTATAAATCGTCTGACAAAATTTGATTACCTTATTCCAGTTGAATAGATTATTCACTGGATAAATATGCAAAACTTTATGTTCGAGAGACAATAAGATTATATAGTGTCTCAGCAATGATAATGTCAGACAGAGACCCAAGGTTTATTTCAAGGTATTGGGGGTACGTTATTTGAAGCTTTAGGTACTAAATTAAATTTTAGTACATTTTTTTATCCGTAAACAGATGGGTAATTTGAGTGGATTATACAGATTTTGGAGGATAAAGTAAGGATTATTCAACAAAATTTTAAGGTCGTCTTCATTTGGGAAGGTGAAGAAAGAATGAATAAACAAAATACGAAGTTGTTTGAAACGGGTAAACGTTGAAAATTTGAGGATGAATTTTCTTAAGGAGGAATTGTAATATCCCAACTTTTGCTTAGTGACTAAAATGTAATTTTTGAAACTTTAAGGGTTAAAGTGTAAACTTTGGAAAAGTTTAGGGACTAAAGTATAATTTTCAAAAGTTATGTAAGTTAACCCCGTAAATGAATAGTTCACCCCCAAGAGTGGTATTTATGTGTTATTGGACTTTTCATACGAGGTTTATATTATTTGAATTTAGATCAAATAAAATTGTTAAGCGTGCTCAGGCCAGAGTAGCCCAAGGATGGGTGACCTAATGGGAAGGTCTCATATCCAATATTTTGACTGATAAAAAGTATTTAGTTTGAGTTAATAATATTCGTAAGGGATTGTTAAGATAAGATTTCTAAAAGGAAAAGTATATGGTAAAAATTCCTGGTAATTACCGGTATATTAGATCAAATTGAAAATTTAAAGGCAGTTCCAAGAATTATAGAAAATTCATAAAATATTATTTTATAAATATTCTATTAATATTGATGGGATTCTAACTAGATTGCACTGCAATTGCTGAAGGAGGGGACCAAATTGAGCCGAATTCATGCACGGCAGAGTAGGACGAGATTGAACAAATCGGATGAGCCTTAAATTGAACGGCTCAGATCTATTTTGGCTACGTGGTGATCTGGACGACCTCAAATTACGTATGGATCCCAATCAGCAGATAAAGAGACTGGGGGTAAGATGCATGCACGCGTGAGCGTGACAAAGAGCCGCACGTGGGCGCGTAATACGAGCCGAACCTTTTCCTCTATTGAATTTGGACTATCAGATCTAATCCAGATCTGATGGCCAAGAATTGACTGCGCATGAGAACACCAGATTAGGGCTCTAGGGTTTCTGATTAAAAAAGCAAGGCCTTATTGGGCCAAATATGTAATGTTAATAATATATTTGGGTTTTATGTAAGTGGACTATTGTATATTTGGACTATTATATTTTTAATATGGGCTGCTTGTTTTATTTAATCAATCTTTTTGGTTTTTTGTTTTGGTTTATAATAATAATACTTAATAGTTATAATAATAATAATAATAATAACTATGATCGATTATAATAATCTAATAATATACATGATAATTAATAGTACTTAATACTAATAATAGATTAAACTGGTAACTTTATTTAATACTAATGATATATATATATATATTTTTGTTTCTATCCATGATAATAGTAGTTAATAATAAACAACATAATAATAACAAAACATTAACGAAAATAGATACTAATAATAACAAAAACTCATTATTGTAAATATTAACAAAATGTAAAAATGGGTTAATAGCCGAATAAAATTAGTGATTACATCGGTCAGCAGGTCGGGTCCGGTAAACGTGTCGGGTCTGACTTGGGCTTACTGGTCTGGTCCGTGTTTGATGCTCTGGTTTGGTTCGGTTTAGATCCCCAAGGCCGATTCAGTATGACTGGTTCAGTTAGGCTTAATGGACTGGTTCGGCTAGCCCACTATATCACTTGGTTCGGCTCTTCTTAGGCTCTACCGAGTTGGGCTCTACAACAATACACAGCCTAAACCCTTTTACCCTTTTCATCTGATATGCAACTAGAGTTTCCAGAACCCCTTGACGGCATGATTCACCGGCAGCTACACTTTGATAACCCCAATGGTCATTTTTCCAGCCAAACACAACGGAAAGAAGGATTACACCACAACCAAACCCAGAGAAAATAAAAAAGAGCCAAAACACTTACCTACAAACCAAAATGGAAAAGAGGGACAACGGTGCAAAGAGGACCGAGTGGTTTCAAACGGTTTTGCATTTTTTCTGAACAAGCAGTTGAAGAAGAAGTTGAGACGATGGGTGGGTTTTGATTGGACGATAATGAGGAATGTATATGTGATCTCGGATCGAAGAAAGGATGGTGGCCAAGCCTTGGTCAAAGCTTGGTCGGAACAAAAAGGTGAGGGGTTTGAGTTCTTTCGAGAGAGAAAGAAAACATAGAGGGTATGGGCTGCAATTCGAATGGTGGCTGCAAGGGTTTCACAAACTGATAAGAGGTTTAAATGCCCTAATAAATGGGTAAATAGCAAGGTTTGAACTTGTACTTCCTAGGGTTCACGAAATGGCCACAGAGCTTTACCCTTTATTCAAAATAGTCACCAAATTCCCAAACTAAGCCCATAAATTTTGATGTTTAAACAAATTAGCCCACAATCAGATTAGGTTAAACAATTGGAAATCCCTAAATTATTAGGGTTTTTGATTTAGGGATTTTCTCAAATTAAGGTTTTAATTTGGGGAGAGTTTGGGGTGTTACAACTCTCCCCCTTAAAAGAAATTTCGGTCTTGAAATTTACCCGGATCAAAGAGATGCAGATACTGAGCTTTAAAAACGGCCTTAGGTCCCATGCAGCCTCATCGTGACTACAATTACGCCACAAGACCTTGACCATCTTAATGTACTTTCTCCTGAGAATCTTCTTATCCTGAGCAAGAATCTCAATCGGTTTCTGCTCAAAATGCAAATCAGGACGAATCTCAATTTCCCCCACTAGAATAATATGGGGCAGATTAGCTTGATAGTGCCTCAACACAGACATGTGAAAGACGTCATGAATACGTGCAAGCTCTGGTGGTAACTCAAGCTGATAGGCAACTGGTCCAACACGACGGATAATCTGATAAGGGCCAATGAAATGAAGACTCAGCTTGCCTTTTTGAACAAAACGAATTACCTTTCTCCACGGAGATAATTTCAAGAAAACCTCATCTCCCACATTATACTCAATGTCTTGACGTTTTAGATTAGCATAAGACTTTTATCTGTCAAAAGCAGCCTTAAGTTAATCCCGAATCCATCTGACAGTTTGCTCTGCTCATAAACATCCCGGTCCCAACAATCTATGCTCATTAAGCTCGGTCTAGCCAATAGGTGTATGACACTTACTCTCATACAAAGCCTCATAGAGTGACATCTTGTTACTGGTCTAGTAATTATTATTGTAGGCAAACTCTGCAAGCGGTAAGAAATCTTCCCAACTGCCTCTATAAACAATAACACATCCTCTCAACATATCCTCAAGAATCTGGATTACTCGCTCGAACTGACCATCAGTCTGCGGATGATAGAAAATACTAAAGTTCAACTGAATACCCAAAGTAGTATGGAGAGACTTTTAAAACTTTGCTGTTAACCTCAGATCACGGTCAGAAATAATGGACAATGGAACCCTATAAAGTCAAACAATCTCTGAGATGTAGAGTCGAGCTAACTTACTCAAAAGATAGTTAAATCAAACAAGAATAAAGTGTGAGAACTTGGTAAGACGATCAACAATAACCCATATAGAGTCTTTTTTAATGGAGTCAAAGGAAGACCACTAACGAAATCCATAATCACATGCTCCTACTTCCACTGATGAATCTTGATATATTGTAATAACCTAAATAGGCGTTGATGTTCTGCCTTTACCTTCTGACAAGTAAGACACTTCGATACGAATCCGACGACATCACTCTAAAGACCCTTCCACCAATACCTCTCACCAAGATTCTTATACATCTTGTCCCGACCAAAATGCATAGAATAAAAACTATTATGGGTCTCACAAAGAATAATTTGTTTCAACTTAGAATTCCTCAAAATCCTGATTAACAGAGAAATTCTAAGATGTACCTTCTTCAACCTTTCTCATACGGTACATTCAAAAATAGATCACTACACTGCTCAACTTGAATATCAGAAATCAGAGTAGGAATAACCTAAAGTTCTGCCGAAAGACTGCCATCCTCATACAAACTCATTTGGGTAACTAAAGCTCTCAAGTTTGAAATGGCATTATGAATCAAAGCATCAACAACAACATTAGCCTTGCCTAGATGATACTCAATCTCACAGTCGTAGTTCTTGAGAAGTTCTAACCAACAATAATGTCTCAGATTAAGCTCCTTCTGGGTAAAGAGATATTTCAGACTCTTATGCTCTATGTAAATATAACACTTTTCTCCGTAGAGATAATATCTCCAAATTTTTAGAGTAAAAATCACGACAACAAGCTCAAGGTCGTGTGTAAGATAGTTGAACTCATGTGTTTTCAGTTTTCAGGATGCATAAGACACTACATTCTCATCCCACATCAGAATACATCCCAATCTAGTGTGAGAACCATCACTATAAACGGTGTAAGCCTTCCCAAGCTCATGCTGGATCAAAACTGGTGCTTTAGTCAACACAGTCTTCAGCTTCTCAAAACTAGACTGCTAGGTCTCAGTCTAGACAAAATGGACATTCTTCCTCAGAAGTTTAGTCAATAGAGCTACGATGATAGAAAATCCCTCAACAAACCTCCTATAATAGCCAACTAAGCCCAAGTGAATACCCTCAATAGAAACTATATGCCTCAAAAACATAACCTTTGAGAACCAGAATTCACACTTGCTGAACTTTGAATAAAGTTGTTTTTCCCTTAGATTCTGTAATACAATCCTGAGATGTTCCTCATGTTCAGCCTTGGATTTAGAATAGACCAGAATATCATCTGTAGAGACCACTACAAATTGGTCAATGTAGGGTTAGAACGCCATATTCATCATGTTTATGAATGCGGCAAGGGCGTTAGTCAATTTGAAAGGCATCACAAGAAACTCGTAATGATCATAATGTGTCTAGAAAGCTATTTTAAACACATCAGAATCTTTAACCTTGAGTTGGTAATAACCAGATCACAGGTCTATCTTAGAAAACATCGTTGCTCCTAGAAACTGGTCGAAGAGATCATCAATACGAGGGAGGGGATACTTGTTCTTGATCGTTAACTTATTCAACTTTCGATAGTCGATACATAGCTGAAGTGTCCCATCATTCTTCTTAACAAATAGATATGGAGCTCCCCATGGTGCATGCACAATAAGTTTGATAATAATTTAGTTTGATTCTAATATATGATGCATTGCAAGTCATCATACAAATCATATCACAATTTAGACATACATAAAGCACAGAAACATATAGCACAGAAAGAGACATACCTTAGGCAGCTATTAACTCAACGACGAGATAATCATCTCCCACTTTAGCAGGTCGAACAGAATCAACACCTACGAGGGTAACCAATACATAAGAAACTATTACTATGCCATAAATCTTAATATATATTCACTAATTCGAACTATACTCGCGTGTGGATCTCACAGGATGTGTAGCAGTAGACCAAACATGTGGAGAAAAAAAGAAGAATCTCGATCTTCAAATCAACATCATTTGAACATAATAATATTCTGAATCAGATTCTAATATACACTATTTCTCAATATACTAAGTAAAAATAAATGTAAACAGTAAAAACAACTTTCGAGTTCAAATTTGGGAAAATACGTAGCATACTTGGTTTAGCTCTTCTTGGACTCTACCGAGTTTGGCTCAACAACAACACACAACCCAAACCCCTTTATCCTCTTTCATCTAATATATAGCTAGGGTTTCCAAAACCTTTTGACTGCGTGGTTCGCCGTCGACCACACTTTGATAACCCCAATAGTCATTTTTCCACCAAACACAACGGAACAAAGGATTACACCATAACCAATCATAGAGAAAATAACAAAAAAGAGCCAAAACACTTATCCAAAAACCAAAACAGAAAAGAGAGATGATGGCACAAAGAGGATCAAATGGTTTCGAAAAGTTTTGCATCGTTTATGAACAAACTGCTAAAGAAGAAGATGAGGCAATGGGTAGGCTTTGATCAGACTGTAACGAGGAATGCACAGGTGATCTCGTATCAACGAAAAGACGACGACCAAGCTTGGGTTGGAGCTTGGTCGAAGCAAAAGGGTAAGGGTTTTGAGTTCTTTTGAAAGAGAGAAAGAAAACAGAGAGGGTGTGGGCTGCAATTCGAATGGTGGATGCAAGGGTTTCATAAACTGCTAAAAGGGGTTTAAATACCCTAATAAATGGGTAAATAATAGGGCTTGACCTTGCACTTCTTAGGGTTCAAGAAATGGCCACAGAGCTTTACCCTTTTATTCAAAATGGTCACCAAATTCTCAAACTAATCCCATGAATTCTGATTTTTAAACAAATTATCCCACAAACCAAATTAGGTTAAACAATTGAAAATCCCTAAATTAGTAGGGTTTTTGATTTAGGGATTTTCTCAAATTAGGGTTTTAACTTGGGGAAAATTTGGGGTGCTACAATCAGAATGAAGTGGTACAAAAAGTTATTCTAAAAAATGTTCCAGAAATCCATCTTTTAACTTTTGTAGATATTTAAAAGAGGCATTGCACTTGTTGCTGCAATAGAAACAACAAATGACATAGTTGAAATTCTTCAAGGTGATATATTCTCTTTACTAGTAGATGAGTCATGTGATGTATCAAATAAAGAACAAATGACAATTATGATAAGATATGTTAATGAAATAGGATGTGTTTTGAATTTTTTTTAAGAAATTTTCCATGTTGAAGATACTACTACATTGTCACTTAAAGTTGAAATTGATGCTTTCTTACTTAAATTTGGGTTAAACACATAAAAAATTTAGGGGCAAGGTTATGATGGTGCTAGTAACATGAAATGGGGGTTTAATGATTTGAAACTTTTGAATCTAAGAGAGAATTCATCATCTTTTTACATTCACTACTTCTCAGATCAAATTTAATTGGCATTTGTTGCATTAGCAAAAAATATATTCAAATTGCATCTTTTTTTCAAATTTATAGCTCCCTTAATAAATGTTGTTGCGGGATCATGCAAATGACATGATATGTTTCGTAAATTATAGTTTTTTAAAGGTCAAAATGTTTTGACCAATTCTAAATTTTGTTCTGGACGAGGATTAAATCAAGAGAGAAATGTTGTTGGACCAGGAGATACTCGTTGGGGATCACATTACGACACGCTTTTAAGAATAATCATCATGTTTAATTTGATTGTTGATATTGTTGAAATTATAATAGATGATGGATTAAGATCTGAACAAAAAGCAAAAACTAATACTTTATTAGATTTGATACAATCATTTGAATTTGTTTTTTCCTTGTATTTAATGAGACTTGTGTCGAGAATAATAAATGTGTTGTTAGAAGCATTTCAAATAAAATAATTAAGATATTGTTAATGCCATGTCATTGGTAAAGATTTTGAAAATAACAATTAAAGAAGGATCAACATGAGACCATTTGGCAATGAAGCATTCTTCGGGCCTAACTAAGAGAAAGACCAACATGAAACCATCTGGCAATGATGCATTCTTCAGGATGAATCCTTGATAGATCCTCTGACGAAAGCCACTAAAGGATCACCGATGAGCACACCAACAATTATCCTTCTATTAGGAGCCTACTCCGTAGAAATATTTTTAGCAGCGTCTTGAGTGCCAACCTCTGGACTATCTATGGCTGATGGAGAATGAATGGCCTCCAAGGTCAAAACCCGATCATTAAGCTTTGAATCTGTAACACACAACTTGACTGCCTCTTGATAATTCAACCATCTCTCCCCAGATGGTTTATAAGGATCAAAGCCCAATTCCTCCAAATCCTTATAGACTTTCCAGCGACAACGCAAATTTCAGTCACTCATGTCCACGGGGCCAAGTATTCCTTGAATAACGCATACAATGCTACACTCACACATCTAGACAAAATACCAAACATGGCTAATTGTTAACCAGCCTAGAAGACCATTCTCTCTGTTTCTTCTTTGTCCGTTTGTAGCTGAGCAGTGCTCGCACAGAGAACATTAAGCACTGCCATGGTTTTTTGAAGCTTCTTAGGACTCTTAGCAGCCATTTTTTTCTCCCCTTGGGCCTCTATTTGGGTAGCTTCAACCTCATCACTAACCTCCACAACTCATAATTTGGTCACCCTAATCACATCAGCATCATCTTTATGAGCTCCTTCCAACTACGTAGCCAACCAATGAATAACGGGCATCTCTTTCTTATGTTCGCCCAGCTCTTCTTCTAAAGCTTCAACCTTAGCATGGGATCACCAAAGTTTCGTGTCTTTGATCGCAACCTCCCTCTTGTATTGTTGTCCCACTTAGACAGCTTGAACTAAGCCGATACTATCCTCTTTTTTAGCATCACGAAGCAAACTTACTGCCTTGGTTACAAGATCCAATGCACAAGAAGCCTCCCTCACATCCTCATTATACTTACCATTTTAGAATATCGGCGATAATCTTGGCCGATCATTCCTGCCACCCGTCAGTTTAGTAGTTGACAAAGGAAGCTACAATCAAACTACCAATTACGAATAAAGATACAAAGATAAGATGTGAAACCATTTACGAAGATATGCGTACTTGGTGAGGTGGAAGCGTCAGCTTCCGTTTGAATTGCACCTCAATGAGGATAAAAGCTCGTGATAGTTCTGGAAGTCTCTCGAAGCCTCAAAAATAGAGAAATTAAAGAGGTCTCTCTTGCAGCAGATGTAGATCTTCCCAAATTATAGACTTTCTTCATCCTTTTCCAACATGAATCAATGTTCCCTCTCTTATTTCCTACCCAAAGAAAGATATCACTAGTGTTGAAGGCTCATGCTATGGGAATGACAACCTCAAGCTTCAATTAATTTCATTAGTAGAACTAAATACAATATCATCAACATAAATTTGAACTACTGAGATATATTTGCATTTTCTCTTTATAAAAAGTGTTGTATCAACCTTCCATTTGTTAAAACTTTTTCAATAAGAAAACTATATAATCTTTCCTACCAAGCTCTATGAGCTTGTTTCAAATCATATAGAGATTTTGAAAGTTTAAACACATGGTTTGGAAATTTTGGGTCTTTAAAACTGGGAGGTTGCTCAACATAATCTTCTTCATTTATAAAGCTATTTAGAAAAGAACTTTTAACATCTATTTGAAAAGGCTTGAATTCATGAAAGCATGCAAAAGCAAGTAACATCCTAATAGCTTTTATTCTAGCTACGAGTGCATAGGTGTCATCAAAAATCAATTCCTTCTTCTTGAGTGTAACCTTCAACAACAAGTATAGCCTTGTTTCTCACTATGTTACCACTCTCATCTAGTTTGTTTCTAAAAACTCATTCACTACCTATAGCAGATTTATCACTAGGTCTATCAACTAATGTCCAAACTTTACTTCTCTCAAATTGATTTAACACTTCTTGCATAGCCATAATCCAATAATCACCATTTAATGTTTATTTGATATTCTTAGTCTCTATGCATGAGATAAATGCAACAAATTACATGTATTTCTAAAAATAGATCGTTTGGTTACCCTTTAGATGATCACCAAAATGTCACCACTTTTGATATAGTTGAACTCCCTTGAGTAGGTGAACTCACTTTCCTCTAGAGATAGCTTCTTTAGATCTTCTTGAGGTGGATCTTGTGGTTCAACTTTTGATGATTTTCCTTCACCATTATTATCATTTAAAATACCTATTGGGCTCGAATCGATCAACTGAAAGTGCCAAGAGATGGTGAATTAGCTTTTAAGAAGAAATGGTGGTAGCAATTGAAAGATAAATATTTGAAACAAGAATTTATAGTGGTTTGACTTTCTAAACCAAAGTCTACATCCACTACCTTAGCTTACTACCACTAAGGATTTTCCCAGATTCACTAAACTTGAATTTGAACATTTGAGGACAATATTTAACCTTACAAATTCCTTTGAGATTTATACCCAAAATGCCCTAGAAATTCCCCTTAATATTTCTACCCAAATCTTAAGTCTAAACCTCTCTCAAAAGAGAAAAATAAATTTAAGCAAACAAAGAATAATTCTCACAAGATTGGATGTTTGCACAATTAAGCTCTCAAACACTATATACAAGAGAAAACAAAGAATGCAAGAATGAAAAATCTTTTCTCTTGATCTTTTTGCTTGGATGTGTTGTCTAACCATCTTCAAGTGTCTCAAGCTTGCTTTTATAGTGTGGAATGATATTCTAGCTGTTTATGGTCGTTGAGGATGTTTTGGAGCCATTGGAAAGTCATAAAATCGAGTTTTAAATACTCACCTACATAGAGGTATCAAAACCTTTGTAAAGGTTTCGAAAACTTTAGGGGTTTTTAAATGAAAAACTAGTCGTTGTGATCCATGCAACCCCCTTGACCCAGCCTAGTCGCCAAACCGACCCGAGCGAGTCATATTAGGTTTACCGAGGTAAACCGAGAGAAGAAACCCCAAAACTTGACCATTTTTTCTTTTATCTTGTCTAGACGCTTAATTTCTATCCTACATATTCATGCTAACAGCAGATGAAACCCAACTCAATCGGGCATCGATTTGACATCCAATTGATCTCAAATGCAATTTAGGGACCAAATTACAATTCCAGAAAAAAACAGGATTAAAGCTCATTTTTATGTTACCCAACCTTAATTAATCAGGATTTAATCATACATCTCAAATTTCAGCTCAATCCGATCACTCAAGGGCATTTAATTGCATATACAAAACTCAGGGACCAAAATGTAAGAAAACCAAACCTCATATCCAAGGCAAAAACAGACTTCCTGCCACCCGTACCAATATTTTTTAACCCGTTTTGGTACGGTTTGAAACACCTTGTTTCGGTACATAGCTCTTCGTACCGGTACACCCAACGGTAATACCGAACTTTTGAAATTGCTTTGTGAACCGTACCGATACGGATAGTGGTGTTTCGGCACGCGAGACTTGGTTTAAAAAGCAGATTCCAGTGGCTGAAACCCGTACTAGAACACTCCCTCCCGTACTAGTACACTAGGCCAAAATAGTCTGGGCGTATCAGTATGACTAGCACCCGTATCGAAACTCTGTGCCTGGAAATGCCCAACGGTATCGAAACGCCAAGTAGCGTACCAATACGCCTGTACAATTATGGTTCGATTTAGCTGATCAAACATGTTTTTTAACCACACAAAACACCCTATCAAGCCTCTAATACATAACCAACATGTTTTCAAAGATCATGGCTCAACCATTCCTAGCATATCATCAACTTTTCATGGCATCACTCATTAAATGTAATCTATAGGCATGCATCCTAGTTTTCATCCAAGCAACATTCCAAAATGTAAACCAACACCAAAATACCAACATTAGAGACCTTTTACAACTCAAGAGCAAACAAGTAACATGCTCAAACAGGGAGTTCCACAGAACATCTCCCAAAACCAAAACAAGTACCTCATTGCCTTTATTCTTATAGTCAAATCCAAACATACTTTGTTAGCCAAGTCTTGCTAGGACCCCCTTGCTTCTTGCTGCCTTTCGAGACCTTAATTCTCTGCATTTATGGACAAAGAGAGTGTAAGCACACTAGGCTTAGTGAGGAGTGCTCAAATACAATACACCATCAATGCATTTAAAACCATTATTCAAAAGCATATTGGAAATCCATTTTTAAATCATACTTTTCATCATATAAAACATCATGCCTTAAAAACCATGCACTTAACACTTTTAAAACTAGCATATTAAACCATATGCTACATGTATCATTAACCAACAACAAATCCCATTGCTAACCTCAATTCAAGCCTTCCCATGCATAACAACCATATGCAAAGCATAAAGAGTAAACATGTATAAATCACATTATACAACATAAACCTTTCAATGATACATTAACAATTATATTGTCTCACAAGTGATTATTAAACCAGTACAACACCAAAAGAGTTCATCGGATACACGAATTCAACAAGTGTTCAACCAACACTTCAAGCCATCTCAACTGAAATAGCGATACAATAACAATCGCGGTACATTACCAACCGGGTACTTACACAACCCTTGGGGACACCAACCCCTTTCATCAGTTAGAAGCTTAATCCACTAACGGGTGTTTTCGGTACTATTTAACCCCTCTACCGTTAGGGTACTCGGATGGAATTTTTGGTACACAGATCTAAACCCCTCAACATCCAAGGCCACTTATTATAGTGCACTCAATCCTATGGCCGGCCAACTATATCCGATAACAATTTTAAAACCACATCACTTGCCAATATAATTAACCATTTTAACATTTACTTCATTGTTTTTAACAAGCATTAACCAGTCCTTTTTCCAAAGCAACAACCATGCTTTAAACCACAAGTATAGACCACTTACTTACAAGGATCACTTACCATGCGCATCCTTCAGCATTTAATGCTCAAATACATTTCAAATACTTTAAACATGCTTAGATAGTAGGTAACATGTGAATTAAAGCAAGTGCATAAAACATTACAACATAGCACGATAGAGAGAGAAAATCCATTTTACTTACTTGCGAGTTTAAACCAGCATATCAAGCTAAGTTTAAACCCACATAAACCACCTTTAAAACATTCCAAAGCTGGAATCCACGTTCTCACTTACTAATACGTGAAACCTCAATTTTTCGACGTGAAATCAAGTGTCTGAAGCCTCCAACACTTCACCAAACACTTCTGGATCAATTTCCCCTGCTTTGACCACAACACAGTAGAGGATTAATGCATCTCAATGTATTCAAGACACTGCATTAACAAATCCTTTCGGATTTCCGCAATCCTCTCAAGATTACCCATCCACAACAACCGAAATCATCACCAAAACCTTTTCAAACACAACTCATCCACAACCTAACAATCTAACACCACTTTTGTCAACAATCAACACCTAAAAATAGAATCAAATCAATCTAACACCCATGCATTCACGCAGTGACCAAAACACCCAAGAACACAAATCTAGCAACCTAAACAAATTAGAGATTCAAGAGTTTCGAGATTCCATTGACAACAACAACTTAGCAACATTATAAAACATCCACAATATAAATTAAATCATCCTTAATTACCAGAAAACAGATTCAATCCGTGAATCAACTCATTTTCCCCAAATAACTCAATCAACCATTAAAAAGTTATTAAAATCAGATTAGAAACACAAAATCAAGGATCAAATGCTTGGGAATTTCAGTAAAGAACCATACAATAGAGGAGATCTTGGACCTTACCCCTATGGTAAGGTTTCTCCCTCAATTGATTTGATCAAAGCTAAGAAAGACAAGATTAATGTAAGATTTTGTATAAACAATCTTAGTTAAACAATTTGAAACCATAAAATCTAGTTAGAAACCATCTCACCTCTGGAATTTGATGAAAACTTGAGTGTTTGGCTGAGGAGAGAATGGAGAGAAAAGTGGAGAGAAAAATAACGTGATTTATTTTCCAAAACCAATAACCACATTTTAACCAAAATCTCTTTTAATTGAATAATAAAACACATGTTGAAATAAGTATAATTAAGGGAGAAACCATCAGAAACAAATTGGTAAAATAGCACCTTAAAGATTCTAAGAATTTGACCCTTTTCATTTTAGTCATTAGAAAATCAAAGTTTTCAAAACTTGCATTTTGGTCACTAGCCAGAATGTTTGTCTTCCGAAACTCATTTTCCAAAATTGATTCCACCAAAAATCTTTATATATTAAAAGATGATTTTTTAACTATTTTCCCATATTTTTATCTTACCGAAAAATATACTGTCCCAAATTCGACTCGAATCTCTAACCCGGTCCACCAGACCGTCTAATAACTACAAAATTGCTAGGCCCAAAAACTGGGGCGTTACAACTCTCCCCCACTTAAGAAATTTTGTCCTCAAAATTTACCTGGAGGAAACAGGTGCAGAAACTGTTTCAACATATCCGACTTGCGCTCCCACGTGGCCTCCTCAACACCGTGATGCCTCCACAACACCTTAACAAGCTCTACTGTCTTGTCGCGCAGCACCTTACTGCTGGTATCAAGAATCTCTACCGGTTCTTCATCATAAGATAAATCCGGTCTCAACTCAATCTCCTTCACCGGCATAACATGAGATGGATCCGAATTATACCTCCGCAACATCGAAACGTGGAACACATCATGAATTTTTCCCAAATCCGGAGGTAACCTTAAGCAGTACGCAACAGGACCCACATGCTCAACAACCTCGTATGGTCCAATGAATCTCGGGCTAAGCTTCCTTTTCCGCCCAAAACGCAACACCTTCAAAAATAGTCGATCACCCGCAACGTACTCTATACCCCTACGCTTCAAATCCGCATAGGACTTCTGACGATCTGTAGCTGCTTTTAAGCGCTCACATATCAACTTTACCTTTTCGATTGTGCCTTTCAAAACATTTGGCATTGATACAAACTTTTCCCCCGCTTTTGCCCAACACACAGGCGTACGACATTTCCTGCCATACAACGCCTCATAAGGTGCCATCTCTATGCTAGCATGATAACTGTTATTATATGCAAACTCTAGCAATGGCAACTGCTTCTCCCACATTCCCTGGTACTCAATAACACAACACCTCAGCATATCCTCGAGAACTAGAATCACGCGCTCCGACTGGCCATCCGACTGAGGATGATACGAGGTACTGAAACTCAACTAGGTTCCCAAAACACGATGCAAACTCACCCAAAACCTTGCGATGAACCACAGATCCCTATCCGATACTATGGATTTGGGCACCCCATGCAACCGCACAATCTCTAAGATGTACAATTCAGCCAACCTGTCCAAGGTATATGTAGTATGCACTAGCACAAAATGCGCACACTTCGTAAACCGGTCAACAATCACCCAAATGGAATCCTTTTTGGTCGGCGTCAAAGGCATCCCAGACACAAAATCCATGGTGATTCTTTCCCACTTCCATTCCGGTATTCTCAACGGTTGCAATAACCCAGAAAGAAACTGATGCTCGGCCTTTACCCACTGAAAAACCATACACAGAGCAACGAAATTAGCCACATCCTTCTTCAGTCTGACCCAATAGTACTCCTCCTTCAACCCTCGATACATTTTAGTATTACCGGGATGCATAACAAAATGACTAGCATGTGCCTCAGTCAGAATAGTATGCCTCAACTCTTCGTCTTTAGGCACCACTACTCGATCTTTGAAACATAACACCCCATCATCATTGAAATGAAAATTCGTAGGATTCCCATCCCTGATATCTTCCACATAAGGTACCAAATTCCCATCGTACGGTTGCTTCTCCTTAATCATCTGTGACAAGGACGGCTTCACTTGCAACTCAGCCAACAACCCACCGTCACGTGTCATACTCAAACGTGCAAACATAGCCCTCAACTCTACCGCTACCTTCTTGCTCAAAGCATCAGCAACCACGTTAGCCTTACCCGGATGGTACTCAATAGCCAGATCATAATCTTTCAACAACTCCAACCACCTACGGTGTCTTAGGTTCAACTCTTTTTGAGAAATTAAATACTTCAAACTCTTATGATCCGTGAAAACCATACACTTCTCCCGTAGAGGTAATGCCTCCAAACTTTCAAGGCAAACACCACCGAGGCAAGCTCAAGATCGTGAGTAAGGTAGTTACACTCATGCACCTTCAACTGCCTAGATACATACGCCACTACCTTACCCTCTTGCATCAACATGCAATCAAGCCCAACATACGACACATCACTATAAACAACAGACTCTTTTCCTGATTCTGGTTAAACCAAGACTGAAGCTCGCGTCAAGGCTTCCTTCAACCTTTCAAAAGCTCGCTGCCTATCTTCTGTCCACTCAAACCGACATTATTCTGTAGCAACTTAGTTAATGGAGCCGCCAATCTAGAGAACCCTTCCACAAACCTCCGGTAGTAACTCGTCAAACCAAGGAAACTCCTAACCTCCATCACAGTTTTGAGCACCTTTCAACTCATTACAGGCTCAACCTTATGCGGATTGACATGAATTCTTTCGACCGAAACAACATGCCCGAGAAATGCGACTTCCCTAAGCCAGAACTCACATTTGCTTAACTTGGCATACAACTGATTCTCTATCAACTTCTGAAGCACAATCCGTAAATGGCTATCATGATCCTCCTCGGTACGAGAGTACACGGATATCATCGATAAACACAACCACAAACTGGTCCAAAAACTCATGGAACACATGGTTCATCATGTCCATAAAAGCAGTTGGTGCATTGGTCAAACCAAAAGGCATCACCAAAAACTCATAATACCCGTACCTCGTACGAAAGGCTATCTTGGGCACATCCACCTCCTTCACCTTCAACTGATAATACCCCGACCTCAAATTTATCTTAGAAAACACCGAGGCACCCCAGAACTGATCAAACAAATCATCTATCCACGGTAAGTGATACTTGTTCTTTATCGTCAACTTATTCAATTGCCGATAGTCTATACACATCCGCAATGTACCATCTTTCTTCTTTACAAACAACACTGGTGCACCCAAAGTGATATACTAGGTCTAATGAAACCCCGATCCAGCAACTCCTGCAACTGCGTCTTCAACTCTTTCGGGGCCATGCGATACGGTACAATCGATACTGGTACTGTACCCGCAAAGACCTCGATGCCAAACTCAACCTTACGGTCTGGTAACAACCCCGAGAACTCTTCCAAAAAATAGCCAAAAACTCACATACGGTGCGAACATCCTACACCCTCAACTCTTTTGATCTAGGATTCATAATATATGCCAAGAAAGCTTGACATCCCGAATCCAATATTCGACTTGCTTCCAAAGCCGAAACAACATTAGACAAAAACTTGCCATTCTCGCCAACAACCACCACCTCATAATCATCTGACAACCTCAAAGATACTCGTTTGGTTTCAAAATCCACCATGGCCCGATGTTCGGTCAACCAATCCATACCCAAAATCACGTCAAAACCATAGAATGGCAACTCCATCAAATCCACGGTAAACTCATGTCCCTGAACCATCAGCGGACACCTACGATACAACTAACCATGATTGTCTCCCCAAGAGAACTAGTCACTTTAACACCCACATTAAGAATTTCAACAGATATATCAAGCAACTTAGCATGCTCACTCAAGATGTATGAATGAGTAGAACCAGAATCAACCAACGAATACAACAACAAAGACTGTAAGGTAAAAGTACCTGCAATTACATCAGTGTCATTGCGACCCTCACGGTGTGTATACACCCTAGCTGGTCCACCTCTCTCAGGCTGGATAGCAACGGTATGAGCCACCGTCCTCTGTCCACCATCTCGACGCTGAAATGGTCCGCGGTCACGACCTCTCTGCGAAGCAACAACAGGTGCGACACCCTGCACACCTCGGGCCAACAACGGATAATCACGCATCTGATGGTTACCCGACCCATAACTCCAGCAAGTAAGCCACAATAGGCACATGTGTCTGACCCTCCTTGGCCAAACGCGGGCACTCTCGCCTCATATGATCTCGGGATCCACAAACCCAATAGGTGTTAAACGGAGCTCTAGCCTGGGCATCCTGCCACTGGACACCACGTTCAACAGCACCTCCTCTATGCCTCGATTCCAGACGGAACCTCCTGTCACGGTGTCTCTTAGCCTGACCACCGCTATAACTTGAATCAGCAGCTCTCTTACCTGAGCTAAAACCTCACGATCCAGAAGCCAAACCCAAATTTTGCTCTACATCCTTGGCTCGCGAAACCAACACATCAAAATTGGTATAATCAGCAACAAGCATGTATGTCTTAACATCCTGCACTAGCCCATAGTAGAATTGATCACATCGCGTACGCTCGTCAGGAACTAACTCAGGTGCATACTGACTCAACCTCACGAACTACACCTCATACTCTGCAATAGACGTACTGCCCTGCATAAGAGCCATGAACTCGCCTTTCCTATCATCCTGATATCGGACTCCCAAAAACTTCTTCCAAAAAACTTCACAGAAGAACTCCCATGTCACATTATCCGTCGCCATACCGGATATCGTGGTAGTCCACCATGTATAGGCATCACCCTACAACAGAAAAATAGCACAGCCCAGCTTACGAGCATCGGTACACCCCAACTGGCTCAAGAACCAACCCTTGCCCAACCACCGGTGGTGCTGGCACATGAACACCTGCAACTGCTGCCTGAAAAGCACCGGTCATGGCCTGTATCAATGGTTCCATATCACCCATCCCTAGCCCAGCCGACACAAGTGGTACTTGTTCCACCCCCTCAGGTGGAATAGGTGGGGGCGGTGGCAACCCTCTAGGAGGCACAACATCTCCCTCAACACCATGCCCAGTGGCAGCAGCAATCGCACTAGATTGTAACTCTCTCCTCGGTCCCATCATTCTAAAATATATCTAAGGTATGATAATTATTTCAAAACGAAAATAGTCAGGCCAGCTTCAAGCAAGGATCCAAGACTTTTATTTCCAAAAATCAAAACTTTTTAGACTATAATAATAAGGCAATGGGTCCCCAAAATTTTCCCAACATAATATAAACAATTAGCGTGCATATCTCAATCACCGTGCATATCAACATCAGGTTTTAGCGCAAAACAACATCACAATGATCATGTCTATTTCCCAATTGACACCAAACATAACAAACAAGCATCGTGCATAACAAACAACATCAACGATCAAATACAACATCCCAACCTTTCGTAAACCTAGCTCTGATACCACCAAATGTAACCCCCTTAACCCGGCCTAGTCGCCAGACCGACTCGAGCGAGTCACATTAGGTATACCGAGGGAAAAAACCCAAAACGTGACCATTTTTTTCTTTTATCTTGTCTAGGTGCTTAATTTATATCCTATATGTTCATGCTGACAGCAGATAAAACCCAACTCAATCGGGCGTCGATTTGACATCCAATTGATCTCAAATGCAATTTAGGGACCAAATTGCAATTCTAGAAAATTACAGGATTAAAGCTCATTTTTATGTTACCCAACCTTAATTAATCAGGATTCAATCATACATCTCAAATTTCATCTCAACCCGATCACTCAAGGGTATTTAATTGCATATACAAAACTCAGTGACCAAAATGTATGAAAACAGAACCTCATTTCCAAGACAAAAACATACTTACATGTCACCCGTACTGGTACAGTTTAACCCATTTCAGTACGGTTTGGAACACCTCGTTTCGGTATACAGCTCCCCATACCAGTACGCCCAACGGTAATACTAAACTTTTGAAATTGCTTTATGGACCGTACCGATACGGATAGAGGTGTTTCGGTACGCGGTAATTGGTTTAAAAAGCATATTCTAGTGGCTGAAACCCGTACCGGAACACCCCCTCCCGTACCGGTACGCTAGGCAAAAATAGCCTGGGCGTATCGGTACGACTAGCATCCGTATCGTAACCCTGTGCATGGAAATGCCCAACCGTATCAAAATGCCAAGTAGTGTACTGGTACGTCTGTACATTTTTTGTTCGATTTAGCTGATCAAACATGCTTTTTAACCACACAAAACACCCTACCAAGCCTCTAATACATAACCAACATGTTTTCAAAGATCATGGCTCAACCATTCCTAGCATATCATTAACTTTTCATGGCATCACTCATTAAATGTAATCTATAGGCATGCATCCTAGTTTCATCCAAGCAACATTCCAAAATGTAAACCAACACCAAAATACCAACATTAGAGGCCTTTTACAACTCAAGAGCAAACAAGCAACATGCTCAAACAGGGAGTTCCACAAAACATCTCCCAAAACCAAAACAAGTACCACATTGCCTTTATTCTTATAGTCTAATCCAAACATACTTTGTTAGCCAAGTCTTGCTAGGATCCCCTTGCTTCTTACTATCTTTCGAGACCTTAATTCTATACATTGATGGACAAAGAGAGCGTAAGCACACTAGGCTTAGTGAGGAGTACTCAAATACAATACACCATCAATGCATTTAAAACCATTGTTCAAAAGCACTTTGGAAATCCCCTTTTAAATCATACTTTTCATCATATAAAACATCATACCTTAAAAACCATGCACTTAACACTTTCAAAACCACCATATTAAACCATATGCTACATGTATCATTAACCAACATCAAATCCCATTGCTAACCTCAATTCAAGCCTTCCCATGCATAACAACCATATGCAAAGCTTAAAGAGTAAACATGTATAAATCACATTTTACAACATAAACCTTCCAATGATACATTAACAATTATATTTGCACACAAGTGATTATTAAACAAGTCCAACACAAATGAGTTCATCGGATACACGGATTCAACAAGTGTTCAACCAACACTTCAAGCCATCTCAACCGGAATAGCGATACAATAACAATCACGGTATATTACCAACTGGGTACTTACACAACCCTTGGGGACACCAACCCCTTTCATCGGTTAGACGCTTAATCCACTAACGGGAGTTTTTGTTACTATTTAACCTCTCTACCGTTAGGGTACTCGAATGGAGTTTTCGGTACACGGATCTAAACCCCTCAACATTCAAGGCCATTTATTATAGTGCATTCAATCCTATGGCCGGCCAACTATATCTGATAAAAATTTTAAGACCACATCACTTGCCAATATAATTAACCATTTTAACATTTACTTCATTGTTTTTAACAAGCATTAACCAATCCTTTTTCCAAAGCAACAACCATGCTTTAAACCACAAGTATAGACCACTTACTTACAATGATCACTTACCATGCGCATCTTTCAGCATTTAATGCTCAAATACAGTATTTTAAATACTTTAAAACATGCTTAGACAGTAGGTAACATGTGAATTAAAATAAGTGCATAAAACCATTACAACATAGCACGACCGAGAGAGAAAATCCATTTTACTTACTTGCGAATTTAAACCAGTGTATCAAGCTAAGTTTAAACCCCCATAACCACCTTCAAAACATTCCAAAGCTGGAATCCACGTTCTCACTCACCAATAGGCAAAACCTCGATTTGCCGACGCGAAATCAAGTGTCCGAAGCCTCCAACGCTTCGTCAAACACTTCCGGATCAACTTCCCCTACTTTGACCACAACACAACAGAGGATTAATGCATCTCAATGCATTCAAGACACTGCATTAACAAATCCTTTCGGATTTCCACAATCCTCTCAATATTACCCATCCACAGCAACCGAAATCATCATCAAAACCTTCTCAAACACAACCCAGCTACAACCTAACAATCTAACACCACTTTTATCAACAATCAACACCTAAAAATAGAATCAAATCAATCTAACACCCCCTGCATTCACGCAGTCACCAAGACACCTCAAGAACACAAATCTAGCAACCTAAACAAATTAGAGATTCAAGAGTTTTAGGATTCCATTGACAACAACTTAGCAACATTATAAAACATCCACAATATGAATTAAATCATCCTTAATAACCAGAAAACAGATTCAATCCGTGAATCAACTCGTTTTCCCCAAATAACTCAATCAACCATTAAAAAGTTATTAAAATCAGATTAAAAACACAAAATCAAGGATCAAATGCTTGGGAATTTCAGTAAAGAACCATACAATAGAGGAGATCTCAGACCTTACCCCTATTGTGAAGTTTCTCCCTCAATTGATTTGATAAAAGCTAAGAAACACAAGATTAATGTAAGATTTTGTATAAACAATCTTAGTTAAACAATTTGAAACCATAAAATCAAGTTAGAAACCATCTCACCTCTGGAATTTGATGAAAACTTGAGTGTTTGGCTGAGGAGAGAATGGAGAGAAAAGTGGAGAGAAAAATAACGTGATTTATTTTCCAAAACCAATAACCATTTTTTTAACCAAAATATCTTTTAATTGAATAATAAAACACATGTTAAAATAAGTCTAATTAAGGGAGAAACCATCAGAAACAAATTGGTAAAATAGCTCCTTAAAGATTCTAAGAATTTGACCCTTTTCATTTTAGTCATTAGAAAATCGCAGTTTTCAAAACTTGCATTTTGGTCACTAGCCAAAATGTCTGACTTCCAAAACTCATTTTCCAAAATTGATTCCACCAAAAATCATTATATATTAAAAGATGATTTTAACTATTTTTCCATATTTTATCTTACCAAAAAATATACTATCCCGAATCTGACTCAAATCTCTAACCCGGTCCACCGGACTGTCTAATAACCACAAAACTGCTAGGCCCAAAAACTGGGGCGTTACAATCCAGATGTGTGGACACCTTTCTAGGGGGTATGAAAACCTTTCTTAGAAGTATTGAAACCTTTTAAAAGGTTTCGAAACCTTTTTCTTGGGGTATAGAAACCTTTATGGGGGTATGGAAACCTTTTGCCCAGGTTTTGATTTCATACCTTTTTGCTTTAAAGGTTTCGAAACCATCGAATTGAGGTGTCGAAACCTTTTTCAAAAACATAAAAATTTGGATATCTTTTGACTTTTAAATATATATACGATATAGGCTTTTAGTCAAAACATTTTAAACATATTTTTCAAGTTTTGTGGACTTTGATTTATTTTTGAAATCTTTAAACAAGTCCAAAACAGTTTTCACATAATTTGTTATATCAAAATATTAGTTCAACAATACCTACATCATCACAAGAATTCTTCCTCAAAATGAGGTTATCATAAAAAAACATAATGAATTGACTCTTCCACCACTAAAGTTCTTTTATTAAATACACGATAAACTTTGGAATTTAAAGAATATCCTAGAAAAATGCCTTCATCACTTTTAGCATCAAATTTGCCAAGATTTTCTTTTCTATTGTTTAAAACAAAACATTTACATCCAAAAGGATAAAAATAGCTAATGTTAGGCTTTTTATTTTAAAAAAGCGCATATGGGGTTTTCTTTAAAAATGGGTTAATCATTACTCGGTTGACAATATAAAATGCGGTATTTATGGCTTCCACCCAAAAATACTTTGGCAAATTATTTTCACAAAGCATAGTTCTAGTCATTCCTTCTAAAGTTTTATTTTTCCTCTCAACTATCTTGTTTTGTTGAGGAGTGCGATGAGCCAAAAAATTATGGCTAATCCCATTTGAGTTACAAAACTCATCAAAACCTAATTTTGAAATTCGGTTTCATGGTCACTTCTAACATGTGAAATAAAGTAACCTACATCATTTTGATTTGCTTTTAAAATGTGATGATTTTTTTTCTAAAGCTTCATCTTTTGTACTTAAGAATAGAATCCAAGTAAATCTAGAGTAATCTTCAACTAAAACAACTGCATATTGTTTTCCACCCAAGCTCATAGTCCTAATAGGGCCAAAAGATCTATATGGATCAATTGTAAAATTCAACTAGTAGATACATCATTAATATGTTTAAAAAAAACTCTTTTGTGTTTGCTGTTAGCACATGCATCACAAACTTTATCTAAATAAAATTTGATTTTAGGCAAACCTCTTACTAGATTATTAGAAATCAATTTTTGCAAAACACTCATGCTACTGTGTCCTAGTTTTCTATGCCACAACCAAGAGTCATGCTTATATTTAGCAACAAAGCATAAATTTGAAATATGATGTCATCTAAATGCACCATATATATGTCTCATATTCTATGACCTATAAGTATAATCATATTAGATGCAATGTCAACAATTTTGCAACCATTATATTCAAATATGACATTGTATCCTTTATCACAAAGTTGCCTTATGCTTGAGAGTTATTTTTTAAATCAATGACATATAAAACATTTTCATTGAGTATAAAAGAATTGTTACCGATAAAGCCAGTTCCTTTAATGTGGGCTTTGGAGTTGTCACCAAATGTCACTATTTCTTCACTTTTTGGATTTAGCTCTATGAAACTATTCTTGTCATCGGTCATGTGTCTTGAGCATCCACTATCAAGGTACAACGATTTTGAACTTACATTTTTGGCCTTGTAACAATGCCCCCTACAAACATAGAATCAAATCTTAATTTTGGTACCCAAATTCTTTTAGGTTCATATACATTAACTTCCAAAATCTTTGTCCCCTTGGGAATCCATTTAGCAATAAGATCATTATTTTTAGTAGTTATTAGTTCCTTAGGAACCCAAATACTCCTAACTACCTTTGCATTAGATGTTCTATGAAACCTCTATGTTTGTAACCATTAAAATTCTTTTTCACATAGTTGAGCTTTGAATTTTATCCCTTTTTAAAACCTTTTGCTCCAAATCTATTAAAGGAGGCTTTAAGATCATTAATCTTCTTTTGATGATCAGCATGGACTCTTGAAATTAGGTTATGCAAGTCTTGATTTTTCTTCTCAAATAATTTTGCTATTGCTTTCATATCTTCAAACTTACTTTCAATTTCCGTTTTATTTTAGACAAATAGTCATTTTCATTTTTCCAATTCAAGATGATCTTTTTATTTTTCAAAATCGACTCTTTCAATTCTAAAACTAATTAATCATATACCTCTTGCAAATCATCATATGCTTCATGTAGTTCGTCAAATATAAAATCAATTAAAGTAGTTGAATTAGAGGTTACCTTAGAATCCTCTTCAAGTTCCATGAGACATAGGTTGGCTACATCTTGCTTTTCCTCATCATATGAGTCTTCACCACTTCAAGTAGTCATGTGAGCTTTGTGCTTTTTTTCTTTAGTTGGGGACAATCAATTTTGATGTGCCTCAACTTCTTGCACTCATAGTAAATGATTTGATCATTCTCTTTTGGTTTATTCTTGAAGCTTTCTTTTCTTTGAAACTTTTTTCCTTTATTGGACTTCATAAACCTTGTGAATCTTTTGGCAAGCATGACTATTTCTTCATCTTCCTTATCACTATAGTCACTCTCTTCATTTGTAGCCTTGAAGGAAACTCCAACTTTCTTTCTCTCCAATTTCTTCTTCTCTTCACCTTTTCTTTCTTGTCTTGCTAAATTATGGGTTAACAAAGACCTAATAAGGTCATCCAACTTTAATGTCTTGAGTTTTTTTACTTATATGATGGCGGTCTTCTTGGGATCTTATGAGTCAGGGAGAGAATAGAGAAGTTTTCTTACAAGCTTATCCTTCGAAATGACCTCTCTATATCCCTTGAGCCCATTCACTATGACAGAGAATCGGTCAGACATCATCTTGATATATTCATTCAGATCCGTCTTGAAGTTTTCCTAGTTTCTTTCACCTAGTTTATGCCTTCATGTGTGACTTCAAGTATACCCTGAATTTCTTTAGCATTTGGTCAAGAAGATGTCTTGTCATACTTATCGGGGCCAAGTGCACAAAAGAGGATGTGCATGGCTTTAACATTGAGTTGTATGTTCTTCTTATCCTCATCATCCCATTTTCTTTTTCTCTTGAGGACGTTGATGACATCTTTCTTTTGAGGAAGAGATAAACCATCAATCACTACATCCCATAAGGAGTAGTCATTAACTTGAAGAAACAATCTCATCATATTCTTCCAATAGGCATAGTTGGCTCCATTGAAATATGGAGGCTTAGAGATGGATCGAGACTCCTCCATGATGTAGTTTTCGGAACATGAGGCCATATATGACTTGAAAGTTGATTGAACACTCCTTGGATCTTCTCAAGAGGTTTTAAGACCTTCAGATGAGTCTAGCTCTGATACCAATTGTTGAATGATCAATCAATAACAATGGCCAAAAAAGGGGTGAATTGGTAAATAAAAAATTTGGTGGAAACTAAATGCAAAAGATAGAAACTTGCAAGAAGATTTAGAGTGGTTCAACTCTCTAAATGTAGTCTACAGTCACTTCCTTAGTTACCACACTAAGAATTTCACAAATTCACAAATTTGTTTTTTCTTTTGGGGGAAGGAGATAATCTTACACAATTCACAAGATTTATACCCAAAATCAAGTGAATCATTTCCCAAAAATTAATACAAAATAACAAACTTAGAAACCCCTCACTAGGAAATTGATTGCACAAATGAAGCTCACTAAAATCCAAAACACTTGAAAAACAAAAATACAATGAAAACTCTTTCAAGTGTTTTACAAGAAATTTGACTATTAAGCTCAAGTAGGCCTTGGAATGTGATTGAATTCTTTGGAATATTTGTCTTGTTGTTGGATAAACTTTAGAGACTTGTTTGTATACCCTCTCATTGATTTATAACTGTTTGGGTTGTTGGAGACCTGATTATAACCATTGAGAGGGTTTTTCCTGCATTAAATGCACTTAGGCTACTGTTGGTATCGATACTCGAAGAGCTGTATTGGAACCTATTCAAAATAGGAAATAGTCGTGGCCTAATACATACCATACCAATACTCGAACAGTAAGTATCAGTATGGGGCATACCGTACTGGTACTAATGGTCGTACCGGTACTAAAATAACTTACTGAAAAATTTTAAAACGAGACGTACGGTACTCGAAGGTACCTTATCGGTACTAAGTTGACTCAACATCAATATTGAGAGCAGTACCAGTACTGAAAGAGCCTACTGTTTTTAACTCAAAATGTCGTTCCAGTATGCATTCAAGCCGTACAAATACTCAATGCCCAAAATGGCTTTTTGAGTACTTTTAACTTTGTAAAATCATTTTGAAAACATATCAAATGACTTAGATAAATTTTGAGTATTAAAACAAGTCATTTGACCAATTTATTCTTGTCAACTTGGTATTTGTGAGTTATTTCAATACTTAAAATTTATTTAAAATATTGTAAACATTAAACCTTTATTATATAAAATCAAAAAAATATTAATTCAACATTATTGATACACTACATTTGTATTAATAGTTTAATATGCACTAAAAACAATCTCTCGAGAATAGAGCATATTTTTGTTAAGTCGTCGACTATAAAATGATTATCACACTTAAAAAGATAATAAGACATCAAAGTTAATAAAATTGACATGATAATAAATTTAACTCTCAATTTTACACTTTATTTTAATTTAATTCAAATTCTAAAAAAATAATAATTAATATTTTAATATTCTACCAGTTAAACCACTACAACCTTAAACTTCATCTTATATTCTTAAAACACGATAAGTAGTTGAATCCGATTTCTCTCCCCCCATTCGTTATCACTTTCATTAGTACGACAGTGGCAATTGTGGCTCTCTCTTCTCCATCATTCGTTGGTAGGAACGAAACTATGATCAATCATTGAAAAAGATTAAAAATCAATTAAGTATTTAAATTTAAAAATTAAAAGAAACAAAAACTTTGTTTAACTAATAATTGAACACAAAAAGATAAAAAATACTATTATACCAAAAAAAATAAGAGAGGCAACAATTCCTCTCCTAAGAAGTTGCCTAGCTCTCTGTTTCCACCCAAATCTAGTGCAACGGTCGTGTTCTCATGAGGTTGCAATTGTAATTTAGCTTCAATTTGTAATGATGTGGATTTTACAAATTCTAGCTTTGGAAATCCAAATTAAGAAGCTGATAGGCAAGGTTGAGGTTGCTATTATACTTAAAGCACCATGCAAATTGGGAAAATGGGTCTTTTAAAGCTTACGCCGTGCAACATTTTACGAAGGTTTCGTCTTCTCATTTGCTTTGGTTGATTGGGGATTAATGTGTTTTGAAAATGAAATTAATAGAATTTGTAAATATAAAAAGGTTAAATTATATTTTTAATATATTAATGTGATTATATAATAGTATATATTCATACTTTTTCTTAATCTTTTGACAACGCACACACATGTAATTGAACTCAAATTTCTTTAGAATGATTTTTTTCACTGAAAATTAAAATTAAAATCAAATTAAGATGACATATAATTGTTGTAGACTAAATGTATATTATTATACCAACTTAAAATATCACATCAACAATTTTATTAACAATTCACTAACTAACCAGAACCGAACGGGATCATTAGTGACAAAATTGAAAGTTTTTGTAATTAGATAATCAAAATAGAAACACACTGCTAGTTAGATGACTAATGATCTAATATACCCTAATCTTTTTAACTTCATATGGAGCTTTATAATAAGATTCACAATTTCTTTGACGGCTTTTAATTTCTTTATTAATAATAATAAAGGATAAGAGATTCAACTTAACCTAAACAAAAGTCAGAAATATAAACAAACACTTTGAATAAATATCTTTTACTACAAATCAGCACTTGTATAATAATAATGATGAAGATGATGATGTTAAGAGTTCCATGCGATCCAGTTTAACCTAACAGTTTTCTTTTGCCATAGTTAAAAGATCCAAGTAAACAAAAATGTTGAAACGGTAAAAATGCTCCATTCTCTAGTGAATAATGAATAGAATAGCTACAAACAGCATGATGGGATATTTCAAAAAAAAGTAAATACAAAGTTGCCTTTATTACCTTAGTTACTGTTGAGATGTCAACCGCCTCTCCAGCGGTGTTTTCCGCTTGCTCACGACAAACCTATTCACCCCCTTCCTCATTGGCATTATCGATGGGAAATCTTCGTCTGGGATCTGGCTGAGCTCTGAAATGTCCTTTATCTGAGCAACACGGCGAAACCACCTTTCTGCTTTCGCCTCCTACGACATGTCCAATGGATCCGGTTCCTTTACTGCTGAACCTTCCAAACTCTTTCCACTCCTACTACTGCTAACATTCTGATACCCAGACTGTGGGGGTGAACTTCCTAGTAGATCTGTCGCATGTTTTCTACCGTCATTATTACTCGTTTGGGGATTGATAGACTTCGGGTTTGAATATCCACCAATCTGTGCCCGATCAGCTGTGTCCCCAGAAGGTTTTGAGCTCCAGCTTTGCATCTGTTGATTTTGCATTGGCTGCATATCATCAGTAACAGACATCTCAGATAATTTATCCGAAGGCTTCCCTGGTGTCAAATAGGTTGAAGGTTCACCAGCTGCTTTTGCACTAGAATCTGTACTATTTGCCTGCGGCTTATCCTTCTTAGCAAAGTAGTCCGGCGGGAAGGGGACAAAGGGAACATAATTGGTATTGCCAGCTTGCTCAGTCGCAGCACGCCTCTTGTAAGTTGGAGAAGTCAAAGAACGGTCTTTATTTCTGCTGACAACAAATTTATTTTCTCCTTTACGCATGGACATGATTTCAGGAAAGTCCTCATCAGGAATTGCAGTGGCAAGATCGGTTACATTATGGAGCTCTGCAACCTTCTTAAACCATCTCTCAGAATTTTCAGCTTGTTCTACCTCTCTATCGATGCTTTCTTTCTCAGAATGTTGCCGACTCTGTAGAGACTCCTGCAAATCCTTTCTCCCAGAAACAGCATCCATTTGTCCAACTGTATTTGAAGCAACAGTCTTGTGGTCATTTGATACAGCCTTTAGACTATCCTGTACCTCCAAATTTTCAGGTTTCTTCGCAAACATATCCGCTGGTAATGGTACAAATGGAACGTAATGACCATCCTGCATTGTAGTAGACACAGGAGAATTTTCCGCTCCAGTATTGATGATACCATCATTAGATCCCAAAGTGCTGGATGAACGACCGAGAACCTCATCTAAACTCCGGCTAACACTCGCACAGGAGTCTTATTTACTTCCCCAGTCTGAAAATTGTTACGTTCAGGAATGCCATCATTATCCATGTTTCTATGGTACTGAGCATCAGCCAACCTCCTCTCCAAAGGTGATTTCCTTGTACTCACAACAAATCTATTAACACCTCTTCTCAAAGGCATGATTACGGGGAAATCTTCATCTGCTGTGGCACTGCTCATATCAGTACCTTCAAGCTGAGAAACCTTACTAAACCATTGTTGCACCTTCTCTTCATTCGCAGCTAACAGCCTATCGAGATCAGCCTTGTTTGAAGAAGTCTCGTTGCTGTATGTAAAACTTGGCCTCAAGTAGGCATTACCAAGTGAGATCTTTCCTGGACGCTTGACGCTTGCAATCACACCTCAAGCATACTGTATTCCTCCCATAATTAAAGAAATCACATCTGTAAAACAGGGTGAATAAATTAAAATTACAATTTTAATTCCCAAAACGAAAAGAGAGAAAAAAGCAATGCTCACTGGGGACACTCCCACTCTCCACCAGTCAATTGCAGCTTGGGACGTGCTTCCTCACACTCGAGGCATTTCACATTTCTTGCAAAGTTCATAAAATTACATCTGCACAAAGAATAAAACATTATGCCACCAAAACTCTTTAGCACCGTTCAATCATAGATATCATGGAGCACATGCGATAGGCAACCTCATATACGAATACGTATAATATCTGATATCCATGATATCACTAATCAAACAAAGCATCCCAAAACAGGCTTGGATCTAATCAGACAAACACAATTCTTTTGAAACAAAAGGCACCCAGCAGGTGTAGTCTCGATTGTTTCATGAAAGAAAAGATTTGTACATAGGTACTGGCCATCCTTGGTTTCTCTGAAGATGACAGAAAAAAAGGAAATAACACTGGACTGCCTATGAAGATGATAGAAAATAAGCGACCTACCTAGGGCAAATCCAGTCGCCTCTTTTCATTTCAATATTCGTCCCAAAAGACCTTGCCATTTGTCTATTTGGGTCATGTTCAGAATAGTTTGAAACTGGCGGACTCTCACTCAGTTTTGCCAACTCGCCCAGCAAATGTCGGACAGAAGATTCAACAAGCTCTGTGTTGTAGAGACTGGTTCTATCAGACGAAGAGGTAACATTGCTTGCATAACTCAATAGAAACCTCATTAAATCAAATGTGTTTGCTTTATCACCATCCGCAACCTAATAACAAAAAACATATAGAAACATAGCACATACTAGTTTCAAACTCTGAATTCAACAGCATCAGTAGAACAGAAAGGACTTCATTTTTACTTAATCTCAAAATGAACATATACAACCACACAAAATGCATAAATATAAACATTTACTGGAGCTCTACGATGCAAGGTTCGTCCTTCAGGAACTATTCCACACACAAATTAGAATACACAAGACCAAAACCCAACAACCCAAACCCTAGAAATTTAGATACTTTGTTTAAAAGGAAGTTTGAATAACATGAGTTTTTGTGAAGACCCGTGTTCTGTACTACCGGTGGTGTCCTTATAAGGTCGTTTAACGGCCGGTCTAGTACAAGTATATATACCATTAAACAAAATCCTGGTGACTTACATTGCTTTCACCGCTATTTAGAAACACCATCAACCTCCTTGCAGACTCCTTCCCATCCTTGAACAAAAACGGCTTCCCGTTGAACACCACTGCCTCGATTTCTTTCCTCGAAAGCAATCTGATCATAAAATCCAATGCAAAAAGAGGGGCGTGCATTCAGCACAACTAGAAACTCTTCCGGGAACAGGGAAGCATCCGCCGCAAGCTCATTGGAGGTATGGGGGGAATTGAAGTAGCCGGCGGCTGAGATGTTGTTAAGGAGATTGGAGAATTCGGGCCAGGGATGATTGGATGGGGTCAATACGGAGGAATTAGTGCAATTTGAGGAGGCGGTTTGGGCGTGGAAATGGCGTGGGGAAGGTCTGGGAAGAAACGAGGACGAGTCTTTTTTGTTTCTAGTGGAGGGTTGCAAAGGGCAAGGTGGCGGGAAGTGATGTTGGCGGAAGAAGGATAGCTGCATGCGGTGGCGGGTAAGGCGGAGGAGGGAGGTGGTGGGGCGGCGATGATTGAGGAGGAGAGGGGAAGAGGGAGAAAGGATCATTAGGAACCTACTGCTGCTGCTCATTTTTCTATTATTTTATTATAGACAAGTTGACATTAGGGATATAACTGATGATGGCAGCAGCGGAAGCGGTGGCGGTGAGACGAAAAGGGCGGACTAAACCCTAGAAACCTATAATACTGATTCTGGTGGGCTGCGACGGAGAGGGTATTAGTATTATCTTCTAGAATCTGGGCTTCTGGCTATGAAGCAAATAGCCGAATTCTACAAAGATTTTTTTCTTTTTTTTCTTTTCTTTTCTTCTCTTCGTCCTTATTTTCTGGACCAAATTAATTTCTTTGAAAATGAAAATAATGGGAATTTTTTATTTTAAAGATGAGTAAATATTTGGGTAAACATCACTATTGGTCACTAAATTATTCTTGTTTTTTTGTTTTGATCACCAAACTATTATTTTTGGTAAAATAATCACTAATATTATATTTTTTATTTTGGTCATTCGCCGTTAAAAAAACGAGAAATATAGAATCGTTTAGTTACCAAAATAAGAAAGAAACAATAGATTAGTGACCAAAACAAAAAAGAGTAATTTTATTTTAATGGTTGCCTTCTAAGATCTCTACGCTCCCAAACATATACCTTGTTCTTGATTTTCAATATCATTTCGAGAATGAGCAATTTGCCATTGATTCTGTGTCTATGGTCGTAATAGTATCATGGGCTAAAGCATCCTCTTTGTAGATGTGTTCAATTTCTTTGACCTAACACAGAATTCTAAATCTTCTTCAAACTATCTAGAGAGTGCATTAGATTTTTCCTTTCATGACATAATCCAAATCCATAGCTTGGTTAACCTCTTCTTTTGTATAGTTGTAGTGAACTTCTGCTCTAGGGGCTCATTATTTGTCATAGATAGACAAGTATGCAAGCTTTGGCCCCAATATTTTACTGGGTAAACTATCTTGAGATAAAACATCTTCAAAACTCTTAGAGCTAACATATGTTTTTAAACAAATTTTTTTTTATGAAATTAGGCAGTGCTAATACATGAGATGTACACATGAAATGATTCAATTTGTGAAAAGTTTCTTTAGCTTCTAAGGACCAAAAAAATCATTATTTCTTCGACATGTTTGTTAAGGGTTTGCTTATCTCCCCAAAGCCTCGAATAAACTTTCTATAGTATCCAATGAACCCCAAAAATCCTCTAAAAAATTAATATTCTAAGGTAAAGGTTAATTCCTCATAACATTTATGTTTGAAGGATTATAGAATAAATGATATGGCCCGGGTATTTTACTTGGTCCTGCCAAAAGAAGCACTTGCTTTACTTTGTAAAGAGTTTGTTAGCCTTCAAAATTTCCAAAACTACTCTTAAACGAATAATATGAGTCTCTAAATGAAAGTTGTATATTAATATGTCATAAAAAATCAGTACATATTTTCAAAGGTAAAGACCAAATAATTTATTAATCAGTGACTGAAATGAAGCTGGTGCAATAGTTATGCCAAAATGTATTACCTTAAATTCACATTGTCTTTAATGTGTTCTGAAAATAGTCTTCTGAGTGTCTTTCTTTCTGATTCTAATTTGTCAATAGTTTGACCTCAATCAATTTTCTAAGATAAGGATCAAATAACTTAGAGTGGTTCAACTACTCAATCAATTTTGGATGTGTAATGATGTTGATAAGTCAATTTTATCAATGGAATTCCGAAACTCTTGAATCTCTAATTGTTTAGGTTGCTAGATTTGTGTATTTGAGGTGTTATAGTGGTTGTGTGTTTGCTGAAGGTGTTAGGTTGATTTGATTCTATTTCTAGATGTTAATTGATGATAAAAGTGTTGTTAGATTGTTAGGTTGTGGCTGGGTTGGGTTTGGAAAGGATTAGGTGGAGTTTTCGGTTGTTGTGTTGAGTAATTGTGAGGTGAATGCAATAATCCGTGAGGATCTATTGTTATAGTGTTATAAATTCATGAAGATGCATTAATCATCTATTTTTATGTGGTTTAAACATGGGAGGTTGTTTTGGAAGCGAACGATGTAGCATTGGAGGCTTCGGACGCTTGATTTTGCATCGACAAATCAAGGCTTCATGTATTGGTGAGTGAGAATGTGGATTCCAGCTTTGGAATGTTTTAAAGGTGGTTTATGGGAGTTTAAACTTAGCTAGATACGTTGGTTTAAACTTGGAAGTAAGTAAAAGTGGATATTCTATCTCGGTCGTGCTAGTGTTAAATGGTTTTATGCACTTGCTTTGATTTACATGTTGCCTACTGTTTAAGCATGATTTAAAGTATTTGATATACTGTTTCTAAGCATGAAGTGCTGAATGATGCACATGGTAAGTGATCCTTGTAAGTATATGGTTTATACTTGTGATTTAAAGCATGGTTGTTGCTTTGGAAAAATGGTTTGGTTAATGCTTGTTAAAAACATTGAGGTAAATGTTAAATGGTTAATTATATTGGCAAGTGATGTGGTTTTGAAATTGTTATCGGATATAGTTGGTCGGCCATAGGATTGAGTGCACTATAATAAGTCGCCTTGGATGTTGAGGGGTTTAGATTCGTATACCAAAAACTCTATCCAAGTACCCTAACGGTATAGGGGTTAAACAGTACCGTAGACTCCCGTTAGTGGATTAAGCATCTAACTGATGATTGGGGTTGGTTTTCCCATGGGTTGAAAGATGTACCTGGTTGGTAATGTACCGCGATTGTTATTGTATCGCTATTCCGGTTGAGATGGCTTGAAGTGTTGGTTGAACACTTGTTGAATCCGTGTATCCGATGAACTCTTTTGTTAATGGACTTGTTTAAATGATCACTTGTAATCCAATATAATTGTTAATGTATCATTGAAAGGTTTATGTTGTATAATGTGACTTATACATGTTTACTCTTTAAGCTTTGCATATGGTTGCTATGCATAGGAAGACTTAAATTGAGGTTGAGCAATGGGACTTGTTGTTGGTTAGTGATAAATGATGCATATGGTCAATATGTTGCTTTTAAAGATGTTAAGTGCATGGTTTCAAAGGCATGATAATGTTTTAAAGGTTGTTTGAAATAAGTGTCAATGTATTGTTGAGAGATGGTTTTAAATGCATTGATGGTGTTTTGTTTGTGAGTGCTCCTCACTAAGCCGTGTGTGCTTACGCTCTTTTTGTCCACCAATGCAGAGAATTGAAAGCTTTGGAGGCAGCAAGGAGCAAGGGATCCTAGCAAGACTGTTTACCTAAGTATGTTGGACTAGACTATAAGTAATAAAGGCAATGGGGTACTTGTTTTGGTTTTGGGAGATGTTTTGATAAACTCCCTGCTTGAGCAAGTTTGTTTGGTTGCTCTAAAGTTGTAAATAGCCTTTATGGTTTATTTTTGGTGATGGTTTGAAGTTTCATGTTTTACTTGAATGGTTTTCTAGGTTGCATGCCTATAGATTTATGTTTGATGCAAAATGCCATGAATTGATGTTAAATCTGTGATGCTATGCTGTGAATTGTATCCTGAATATGTTGGATGTATGTTAGAAGCATGTTAGGGTGTTTTGGTTAGGCTAAGAGCTTGTTAAACCAGCTAAATGTGACATTACAGGCCCATGCGTACCGATACGCTGGGGACCGTATCGGTACGACTAGGCAAAATCAAGCATGGTGTTTCGATACGGGCTTGGGTGTATCGGTACGGATTTTCTTTACTGGAATCTACTTTTTGGGACAAAACTCGCGTACCTAAACACTACCATACCGTATCGGTATGGTTGTCAAACATTTTCGAGCTGCCAACTAGGCGTACCGAAACGGGTTACAGTGTATCAAAACAGTACAGTCTTGTGTAAGGCACCGTATTGATATGGTGGCACGCATATCGGTATAGTTGTCTGTTAATTCAGTTAATGTCATGGAAGTGGGTTATGTTTTCTTGCGTTTTGGTCCCTGAATGTTATGGATGCAATTGAATGAGTTTGGATGTTCGAATCGAGCTAATTTTTGACATGAGAACATGAAACATGCTTAATTAAAGGTTGTTAACTCAAAAATGTGCTAAGTCCCTATAGTTTGATCAAATTGCAATTTGGTCTCTAATTTGAAATTAAGCCAATTGGATGTCAAATCGATGCCCGATTGAGTTGAGTTTTCACCTGATGACAGTATGAACTATAGGTTAATGATTTTGCATTTAGACAAGATAAAAGAAAATAATGGTCGTGTTTCGGTTTCTTTCTTTATGGTTTACCTCAAAAACCTAATGTAGCTCGCTCGGTTCGGTCTTGCGACTAGGCCGGATCGAGGGGTTACATTAGCACACCACTAAGGATTTCCCAATTCACTACTTTGAATTCTTGCTTTTGAGGACAAAAAGTAACCTTACAACCCCTATCTTTTCAATGGCTAAGATAGAACCACTCTAGTTTTTCTAAGGCTAAACTAGAATCTCTCCCTTTACAAGTTAATTTGCGTAAAACAATGAAAACCTCACAAGGTGGGTGTTTACAAGAATTGAAGCTCACAAGAAAGAGTACCAAAGATATACAATTAAAGCACTATTTACACTATGTACAAGAGAAATGAAGAAGTAATAACTTAAAGAGTATTTCTCTTGATCATTTTGCTTGGATGTTGTGTCTAACCATCTTCAAGTTTCCCAAGCTTGCTTTTATAGTGTGGAATGATATTCTAGCCGTTTATGGCCATTGAGGATGTTTTGGAGCCGTTGGGAAGTCATAAAGTTGAGCATTAAATTTCCACATGCACAAAGGTTTTGAAACTTTTACCAGAGGTTTTAAAAAAATAGGAGTATTGAAAATATAGTCTGAAACCATGGCTTGATGAATGAAGGTTTGAAACCATTACTAAGGTTTCAATTCAAGGCCATTCTGCCCGAAAGGTTTCGAAACCATCAAATAGAGGTATCAAAACCTTCTTTAAAAACATCTATTGACTCTTTAAGGTATATAAACATAGTGGAATGAGTCAAAACATTATGAAAACATTTAAAATATATTTTTTTTCAAGTTTTGAGACTTTTGAATTCTTTTTGAAATCTTTAAACAAGTCCAAAACATTTTTCACATAATTTGTTATATCAAAATATTTTCTCAACAATCTCCCCTTTTTTGATATAACAAAACTTGTTTGAATTTTTTTTGACAAAAGCTCCCCCTTAATTTTTCACTTACTTCTCCCTTTTTTGTTATATCAAAAATAATTCAAATCTTTATAGTACATAGTAACAATGGAGAATAAGTTAAAATAAAAAATATAAGTACAAAATCTTTGAAAAGTAAAAGCTCCCCTTAATTAAAGCATTCTATTTAAAAAATGGTTCAAATGCTTGACACTTAAAAGATGTTGAATTTCAATATAAAATCAATTTAAGAACATATAAAATTAATGTATCCAAGACTTTTAAAATTTTATGCAAACATAAGAATGAAACAATATGATTCATATGCATAAAGCATCATAAAATGCCATGCACTTATAAATATAAATAAGCAATGATGCATGCACATTTATCATCAAAATAGGTAACCAAATGATTTATAATCAAATACATTAAGATTAGAGGTTACCCATCTTCTTCACTTGTGTGACTAGAGCATTCACATATTTTTACTTTTCTTGTCATTGCTCCAACACACCTACAAGAGACATTTACTTGATTTTT
This sequence comes from Hibiscus mutabilis, assembly GCA_019671005.1. Taxonomy (NCBI): domain Eukaryota; kingdom Viridiplantae; phylum Streptophyta; class Magnoliopsida; order Malvales; family Malvaceae; genus Hibiscus; species Hibiscus mutabilis. The sequence goes on along the minus strand of CM033748.1, from coordinate 30,936,816 downwards.
GGTATCCAAATTACTTTGGATCCTTTGACATTAGTTTCAATGTCACTAGTTCCCTTAGAACTCATACTTGTCTAATCCTATAAGATTTTCTTTTCTTTATAGGACAAGTATGCAAAGAATAACCATGATAATGGCAATGTGAGCATTTTGCCATTATGGAACAAGATGAATTATTAAAAATAATTTCTTTCTCTTTTGTTAAGCTTTCAAGCTTAACTTTTAAGTCAAAATTTTCTTTTGCAAAATCTTCACACCTCATTTTTGAAATCTCTAAATCATTTTTTAAAGTTTCATTTTGGCTTTCAAAATCAATCTTTGTTTTCAAAAGAAAATCATTTTCATTTTTAAAATTTGAAATTATTTTCTTGTATTTGGAATTCATGGTCTCAAATTCCAAAAATAATTCATCAAAAGCATCTTGTAACTCATCAAAAGAATATGAATTAAATTCACTTGAGTTAGAAGATACCTCAGGCTCATCGAGAGCCATCAAACAATCCACCTAGGAATTGAGAGGAGGTTTTCACGTGATGAAGCATCACCTTTCTTCTCTCTCTTTTTGTTGTCATAGAGTTTCTCAAGCTTCTCCCATATCTCTTTGGCACTTTTGCATGTGGAGACTTTCTTGGAAACATCTTCATTGAGGCCACAAAGAAGAGTATGCATAGCCTTGACATTTAGCTTTGCCTTCATTGTGTCATTTGGACTCCTTTTCTTCTTCTTCTTCTTAGGAACTTCCATGTGACCATCTTCGATTATCTTCCAAACATCAAGATCGAATGCTTGGATGAAATACTTCATTAAATTGCTCCAATGGAAGTATGCATATCATTTGAAGAGTGGATGACGTGAGATAAAATGACCTTCTTCAAATCTAGTCATTTTCTTGAACGGTAGACTTCAAGCTTGATCAACTTTTCTATCGATTGTGAGACCTTTGATAGAGACGAGGCTCTTGATACCAATTGTTGAGCTTCAATTCCTTCAACCGAAGACCACCAAGGGGTTGAATTTGCTTCCCGAATGAATTGGCTAAAACTAAAAAAATAGTGGACAATATTGCACAATGATTTTAGAGTTGTTCAACTACTCAACCGAGTCTACATCCACTACCTTAGCACACCACTAAGGATTTCCCAATTCACTGCTATGAATTCTTCTTTTTGAGGCCAAAAGGATAACCTTACAACCCTATCTTTTCAATGGCTAAGATAGAACCACTCTAGTTTTTCCTTAGGCTAAACTAGAACATCTCCCTTTTACAAGGTAGTTTGTGTAAACAATGAAAACCTCACAAGGTGGGTGTTTACAAAAATTAAACTCACAAGAGTGTAAAGAATAAAACAATGAAAAACACTCTCTATACAATATATACAAGAAAAATGAAGAATAGAAGACGTAAATGCTATTTCTCTTGATCATGAAGATTGGATATGTTCTCTAACTATCTTCAAGTGTCCCAAGCTTGCTTTTATAGTGTGAAATGATATTCTAGCCATTTATAGCTGTTGTGGAAGTTTTGGAGCCGTTGGGAAGTCATAAAGCGAGCTTTAAATTTCTACCTGCACAGAGGTTTCAAAACCTTTACTAGAGGTTTTTAAACCTTAAAAGGATTTGAAAAAAATAGTCATTACAGAGCCATGGTTTCGAAACCTTTGATGAAGGTTTCAAAACCTTTACTAAGGTTTCAATTCAAGGCTATTCTGCCTAAAAGGTTTTGAAACCTTCAAATAAAGGTATCGAAACCTTCTTTAAAAACATGAAAATTTAGCTATCTTTTTGACTCTTTAAGGTATATAAACATAGTGGGATGAGTCAAAACATTAAGAAAACATTTAAAATATATTTTTAAAGTTTTGAGGACTTTTGAATTATTTTTAAAATATTTAAAAAAGTCCAAAATATTTTTCACATAATTTGTTATATAAAAATATTTGCTCAACAATAACAGAAGGTGGATTTATGCCAACATGGCTACTAAAGAAGACTTCATGACTATATTCACGCCGACATGGCTGTCAATGAAACTCTTTAATGACCGAATTCCTGAACGTCGGATCGTCCTGCCATAAAAAGATGCTAGGCACTCTTTTCTTCTCATGAAGCTATAGATCAGATCTTTTATCAATCTTCAAATACTTGTTTAAAATAATCCAAAATGCTATGATGGTATGAGTTAGCATGCACCTAGCTTAAGGACATCTAACTACAAATGATGCATGAGCAGAATTTGTTTGGGAAAAACTCTTGCTTTCTGGTCGGTCATCCTTAGCTCTCATAGGCCTATTCTTTGCAGAATCTTCATCTTTTATCCTTGCATCAGTCGGAACACCGTCTACCACTTCATAAAGTTCAACTCTGAATCATTGCCCTCACTTTACTCATGATTAATCATTGTCTACTCCTTGACTCCTCATGACGAGCCTTTCTCAATCTCAACGTTGGGGCAGCGTACCCTCAAGTCTCCAAGCTTTTGTACTTCGATTAGGCCCAATTTTTAACTTTTTGAACCAACCAAAGTATTTCTCCTTTCTTTACTGGATCTTCAACTTTTGTCCCATTCTGAAAGGCACTTGCTGTCTTACACTAGTCAAAATCTATCATTTGACATCCTATGACATTGCCCTTACTTAGCTTGGGCTCAACTGTTATTTCTTCCAAAACTCTCCACAATGAGCCTTCTTTTATCTTGACGTTGAGGTGAACACTGCGCCCCCAAGTCTCAAGTCTTCCTTTTTTTTATGTAAAATCCAAAATCTTCACTATTCTGGGCCATACAAAATGTTATGGCATAAAGATACTTCAAGTCTCTGAACAGTTCAGTGGATTAAATATTGGGATTATTTTTATTCCGACTACTAATACATTACTCTTTCATTTTTGGCCAACCATGTAGATCGTTGACCTAACACTCCAGCCACAAGGCCATGCAGGGAGCCATTCTTCTCCTTTATCTTGGGTTGTTCTTAAAAAATTTACAACTCAAACGGCTCCATTTTGGTAGTCGGGCTTGCCTCGAACATGGCAGCCAGAGTTGCTAGGGCGTCAACCATCTAAATATCCTATCTTGGTAGATAAGCAAAGTTGAATTCTTCAAAATCTCTAACCAACTCATGGATCAAGTTGTAGTATTTAACTAGCTTCTGATCTCTTGTTTCCCATTCTTTTCAGAGTTGGTAGATCACCAAGGACAAATCTCCAAAGACCTGAGGCACCTTAACCTTTCTTTCTATGGCTGCTCGGAGTCCCATAACACATGTTTCATACTCGGCTATGTTGTTTGTTCAAAAGAACTCCAACCTACTAGTAAAGGGGTAATAAACCTTATCGGGGGAAATTAATACTGCCCCTATCTCACAACCCAAGACAATGGATACCCCATCAAAATAGAATTTCTAGGATTCATTGGTGGGCCTCTTCTCAAATGAAACACCGATCAAATCTTCATCCGAAAAACTAAAATCTAGCGGCTCATAGTCATCTGAGGTGCGACTAACCAACAAAAATCTGCTACCACACTTTCTTTTATCTTTTAATCACATAGATAATATCAAACTCGGATAGCAACAATTGCCATCAAACTTCTTCTGGTTAATAGATCTCCATCAAAAATTTCAATGGATTCACTTAAAAGAAGGTATGATACAACATTCTTGGGAGTAAGGCTAAATTACATTTCTCAATGGATATCCTAACTAACTTAGTGAACTTCTTGCTCAAGTAATAAATGACATTTTTTTCTTGTCCGTTAATCATGATGTCCTAGTACACATCTTATTGAAAAGATTAAAAACCGTTCACCGAGTCAAAATTTATGATATCCATTGATCAAAAAGATTGGAGGATTAGTTAAGTACTTCTTAATCTTCTAAGGCCCTCTTGGCAATCTTCATCCATTTTGTATCATTCTTACTTTTCTTAATTTTACTTTGTCGGATGGAATCTTTTGAAAACCACAAACCCTTTTTGATGACTACAAAAGTACACTTGGCAAGCTAACTAGAATTTCCTCAACCTTTGAAACAACTTTGGAAATTCCCAATATGTTCTTTTTGATTAACCCACAATTTTTCGAATCCAATGGGATGATTTTCTTCTATCTGACTTGTACAACATGCCCCAAAATTCTCCCAACTTTCATTCCTTTAGTAAGACCCTATTCATTTTCAATTTGATCTCTAACGATGACTAAGTCTTTATTCTCTTGTGATCTAATGGGTTTTGTATTAGGCTAAAACATGCCATCCTAAGTCTTTATTTTAGAAGCAATGCAAAAATCAAGATTCAATCTTGGTAACAACTTATCTTGTCTTCGGCATTTTTTTGTCTCTGATCCAGAAATGGTCTTTCTTCTATCTTTGGTAAGCCAAAAATATGCCCTTTGAACCTTTGTGGCATACGAAAGCTTGCTACATTTGGAATCACTCAAACATCCTAAACTTTAAACTCTTACAACAAGACAAAAACCTTGTTCTTTCTATTTTCCCTTTTTTTTTCTCTTTTTCCTTTCTTTTTCTCTCTCTTTTTTTTTTTTTTTTTTCTTTTTTTTTCTCTTTTTCTTTTTTTTTTTTTTTTTTTTTTTTATCTCTTTTTTTCTTTTCTTTTCTCTCTCTTTCTTTTTTTTCATTTAATGATTTGCTTTTGATTTAAAAGGATGCTTTTTAAAAAATCAAAATCAATAAAAAATAATAGAGTGCCCTGGATATCAAATGTAAGAGTGGCTTAGATTCAATCCCTCGGTGATCAATAGCTTTCATTTGAATGTTATGGCGATATTTAAAGTTGCGAGATTCCTGCCAGATTGCTTGGTTCATCCTCATGATTATGGTATTTGCTTGAACTGTTCAAAAACTACTCCTTCTAGTTCTCATTGCTTTTCTCCAAAATACATTCATTGTTTCCGAATTTGCTTAACACATTGAGTGTAAAAATATCAATTTAAAAATTTTAGTAAAGGTATATACTTTCAATTACAATTAATATCGTGTCAGTGCCTTCAAAAAGTCATCTCTGACGCTAGGGTATTGAACAGATGGAGCATAGCTCCTTATTAGATTTGTTCTCCCCCTACAGCTCCATCAGGATGCTCCGAGACTTATTTGATCGTTCATTGATTTTAGAGATTTATCTCCGATATTGGGGCATTGAACAAGTGGAATCTAGTTTCTTATTAGATTTGTTCTCCTCCCAACTCCATTAATTATTCATTTCTTGACAGGTTTCCCTTTTATTGAAAGAACTCCCACTTTCAAACTATTCTATTAGTCTTTCTTAGGAGATTTTTCTTATCATCGAACATCTTTGAAGTAGTAGTAATCTTATGTCTCACGTTTTACCGACCAGAGCGGGACGAGCAGGAAATCATACTTCATCGTGATCACAACATTCAGTTGATCCTTTGTTAGAATCAATGTCGCATCATGCATGTGATATCCAAGACTCTACGAGGGTAAGAAAGAATATAAATATATATATTTACTCAAAAGATACATCATTTCATTGAAATGAAAAAACAAAGCAAACATAACATAAACCCTAATAAGATTCTTGCTACTTTCGGGCAAACAATAGCAAAGTTGGTTTGATGCATCACTACAAAAGAAACAACCACAAGGAATCATTCAGAGGGATATCAACACCTTCCCATAACTCTTCCCTATCATTCTCTCTTACCACCTCAAAAGACTAGCTTCAACCAGGCCTTGGACCTTGTTCTTCAATGCTCCACAATTTTCTATCGTATGGCTTGTACTCCTCATGTGATAATCACATACTTTATTAATTTCATAATCGCTGGGACAGGGAGGACCCTTTGACTTGGATGGGACAAGGGTTAACAGTTTCCTTTCAATAAGCATAGGAAGCAACCCAGTGTAGGAAATCGGCGAAGGGATGACATACATTTTCTTCTTCTATCTCCTTATAGCTATCCCTTGAAAAGTGTTTGAATCCTGGCCTCCATGGCTTGGCGATTGTTTAATCTCCACATCAGGTCCTTCACACTTCAAAACTCCGACATTCAACATGTTCTAGATCACTTTCTTGAATGCTATACAATTCTCTATCGTGTGTCCCCTAACTCCGGCATGGTACTCACAATGTGTGTCAGCATCATACCACGAGGGATAAGGTGGTGGAAAGGGAGTAACAAAGCATGGTCGAACTAGATCGGCCTTGTATAGCTGCAAGTACAACTCATGTATGAGATCGGTAGAGGGGTAAAAGACTTTTTCTGTATCTTCTCTTTAGGACCCCTAATCTCCTTTCTATTCAGACATTGCACCTTTTTGGAGACGCCCTGGGGTGAAGAGATAGTCATTTTCCTAGGGGTTTCATAGGTGTTCATGTTGGCTATCCCAATATCTATTTCCTTGGATTGCTTCCAATCCGATTCTTGGTCTGACTGTGAAGACCAGATTTTTAGAAGAGAATCTTCAATCTTATCCAAAGTTAATTTGGCGGGACATCCTAACGTGCTACAAATTACCTCATACTGATTGACAATGGCTTGGTGTTCATAAGATAGAGTCTTTCCCCCCACAGAGCCGAAATCCCAACTCGCATTCATCTTTCCAATATTCCCTTGCACAAACGGGTCTTCAGCCAAACCCTTTTCTATGGTCATTGCAGTCACCATTCCCCTTAGTTAATTGATTTGCCTCATAGCTTCCTCTTGGGACTTCTTCACATATGCCATTATCTCCTTTTGATTTCCAACCAAAAGTTCTTGGATCTCTTCGAGCTTATCAACCCTAGCCACTAGGTCATTCATATTTCCAAAGCTATACTGGCTTGAAGTCCTTCCTTGCCTCTCTCTATTTCCTAAGGTAAATGTTCCCCTTACACTGGATTCTATATTAGCAAAGCTCCTTTCCATTTTCTTTCTTTGACGTCGAAAACGTGTGAGTGTGGAGTCTTTGATTACTGTCACGAAATCCCTCACAAGTAATCTTATTTTTTAATTACTTAATGCATGCTATATGCTTTATGCAGTACATGGAAAAAATAAAATGCAATGATGTATACAAGTGAAGGCATTGATTCCCTTAGTGGTCACCCTCGAACAACTTTCATTGCAGGTTAAAAGGATCTCATTACAAAGAAAGGTAAACTCCTTCAGATATGCACCAGCCCTAACTCCTAGCTCTTCGATAGCCTCGAGCGACTAAATGAACCTGTGTGCCTCCAAAATCTCCATGTTCTGAGCTACAAAAGAAAGAGGGGCTTTGGCTTCCTTGGCTAGGTTTCTCACATATTGGGTGACTACTTGCACTTGCACCATCGGGTTGGTGTTATGCTGATCCCGATCATGGATCGTGCAAGTAGCATCACGAAGGTGCTTCAACCAATAATTGTCTCCCCCTTCGGTGATTTCTTCAAGAACTATAATCCTTCTGAGGTAATCTTGGACCGTAGCCTCTAATGTCTCAATCTGAGCTTGAAGTGTTTTGTTTTTCTTACGGGTTTGCTTAAAACTCAAGAAATCCATTTTGAGCACAATATTTATGAAGGGGTTGATCTAGCTCCCTAATCCTTTGGACTTGACTTTAACTCAAGCTCTCGAGGATAGAGTTATGCAGTCCTTGCATCTCAAATAGTCAGTTCTTGCTTTATTGGGGCTTTCTTTTCCACGGGGTAGCATCCATCACTTGCTAACCTTTACCTATTTGCTATCTCTCACCGAATATCAATTCTAGCAATCTTATAGGCATGAAGAAGTCCAAGATAGCTATATCAATGTTACCCAAAACTCTAAGGAAAATGATCAGACCGTAGATCCCTGAAGCAAACAAATCTATTTTTATGACTTCATTCGGGTGTGCCGGTATGATATCTTGAATGTACTCCCATGAAAAAGTGGTGTTGTCTCCTCAGACTTGAATCAAGCCCTTGACCCAATCTTCACTCATCTCGGCTATGGTTTTGAGCTTCAAAAGGTAATTCTGATGCCTTAACGGTTTCATGTAAATCCAATCGTCAGGAATGTTCTTTTGATTAAGCAAAGCTGTATTTTCTTCGATTGTAGGCATCAAATCCTTCCCGTTGAAGGTGAAGCAATAGAAGGCAGGATTCCAAAACTGAAAAAAAAGACTCGGACCATAGGCTGATTAATTTGTACATACATCAAATGTGCTATGTCGGCATAATTTTCCCCAAACAAATTTTGCAATCGCCAGTTTCATCCTTCACAAATCTATTTCAAATCCCATAGGTCATTTTGTTGTAGACTAACATATGTATACACCGCCACAATGTGCTTACTTGGTAGACTATCACCTTGGACCCTTTGGTTGACTTCAGACCAATGTCGAACGGTTGAGTTAATTTCCTCCTTTTTGAGGTACCTTTCATCCATGATGAAAGCTCTCAAATTGGATAAACCACTCGAATCAACACCTTCATGTTATGCAATGCACATGCAAAAAATATATGCAAAATAAGAAAACAAGAAAACAAGTCAGTACCGGATAAAATAAAAAAACATAATAAATAAATCAAGAAATCAAGCATCAAATAAAACAACCATATTTACATCATTTTTAAAGAACCTAGGTTAACAGCATGGCTCTAAAGGGGGTGGGCTTTCTAGGTCCTCTACATGCAATTTTAGTTCTAGACGGTACCCGAACTGTCCTCGCTGCCCTCTTCTAAAGAGTAGCAAGGCCCCCGGTCATCACCCATTATAGGCTCCTTTCAACCGAGTTCAATTCAGGGGGACCCTTTCGCTATGTCCATACGGGGAAACAATATTCCCACAAAAACATAGGGTAGTCGAGCCCCAAAGGTACTTACTAGGCCCATACGGAGGAACAATATCCACACGAAAGCACTAGCGTTTTCCCCCACTTAAAAGGACGGGTTTAAATGTGAAATTTTAAATGCTTTAAAATAAACTCGCATTTATAAACGAATATCAATTTAATCGTCACTTTAATTCACAATTTCTGATATTAATAAAGTGATAACTATTATTTTTGCTCTTTTTAAAAATGGCCTGACTCACTTTAGTTTTGAAAAATCAAAACCAATCCCCAGCAGAGTCGCTAGCTGTAGCGACCCTTTTTTGAAATTCAAAAATTTAAAGTCGTTTCAAATATATGGGATCGCTAAAAAGGAGTAATAGGGTTCCTTGAAAAATTTTCTTTTTGGAAAGTGTTTTTATTTTGAAAATATTTGGGAAATTGGGAGTTCTTTAAAAATTTGTGTTTTTAGAAAAACAATAAAAACTCGAAGTCGCCACCGGCCACTGAGGTAGGTCGAACACCATAAAACTAGAGATTCGTTTGAAAGCAGGTTCGGGAGTCGGTTGCGGATGGGGAAGGTTTTGGCACCCCACACCGCCCAAAATTGATACTGTAAAAAGAAAATAAATAATTATCACTTTATTAATATTAAACTTTGTGAATTAAAATGATGATTGATTTAAAATCCGGTTATACATGCGAGTTTATTTTAAGGGTTCCGTTATTCGAAAGTAAACAACAAGACCACCATCACTATATTTGATACTGGCCGCATTTACCGTCAAATAAAAAGACCCCGCATTAACAGTTTTTATCCGAGTGTGACATTAACAACGAGTCATGGCAAATAAGTAAAAACATGGTAAAATAGAATAAAGGCATGAAACAAATGTACATATAAAGAAATTCGAGCATCAAAAAGAGGGTATACCATATATTATATAATATAAAAATTAAAAAAGCATGACGACAAAATACCACAAATAATATATGAAAAAGGTACTATTATATATCACCAAAACCTTATGTGACAAAAAAACCTCTTCAAAATATGCATGCATACAGTTTATGAGAGAAAAAAAGAAAATATGATTTTGTAAAACCTTACAAAATATTACTTAGAAAAAGATTTGGTTTTATGCTTTCATACAAAAAAACATACAAGAACATACATCGTGTTGTAAAAGTTCTAACAATGTACATACACTATGAAATTATATTTTGTGTAATGTTTGCAACCTACTATGTACATACATTTAATATGAACATATATATTTAAAGTAAACATACGTAGAAGCATAATAAGTAAGTAATGAATGACTAAAAAAAATTAAAAGAGAAATAAAATGCAAGAGAAAAATAAAATGATGCAAACGAAGGCAAAAAGGAACACAACCAAAAGGCTAGGGACTAAAATCAAGACTGAGCCACTGAAAACATGACCAAAATCAAAAGCAAAACAAGACTTCAGGGGTTGAAAGGGTATTTAATCACATAAAATGGGAATAAATTTGAATGGGGCGAAATTAAAAAAACAAATAAAAACAAGGGGACTGCGGAAGGAAATTTAAGATGCGAAAGCCCTCCCAAGCGCAATAAGAGGAATGCGGAGGGATTTATACCGTGAATAAACCGTTTTAAAACAAAACTTTGTATAAAACCAAACTTTTAAGAACAAACCGACTCTTTTCCCATTCTTAAAACCGAAACACCAAGAAAACCTATCTCTCTTTCTCATAAAACCAGACTCTTCGAAAGTCTAATGTATGCCTCCGTACACTTCCAGATCCCGGCAAAACCTCGTCACCTTCCGCTGCTAAACGGCACTAGAATCTGGAAGACCTTGCCCAGATCTGACCTCCTTTGTTTCTAAAACCATACCTACCCCTTAGGTTTTTCCTTTTTTAAGCAAACCGAACCCTTATTTTGAAAACCAAATCAAAAGCCTTCGTCTTTGAAAAAAGTGAAACCCTAAACTCCCCTCTTCTATCGGTTCACCCTTAGTGCCTAGAGGCACCGAGTTTATCACCGAGAAAAGGGAAGTCCGATCCACGACGGCCGTCGACCTTGAAACGAGGGTAAAAAATTCCTAGATCTACTTTTTTTTTATTTTTTAAAATGCTATGTTTATGCATGCATGTAAAATGTACAGAGGAAAAAATACCTCCAAAGGTTCTAGTTTTTTGTATTGCTTCAAAAACTGATTACAATATTTTGTGTATTTTGGTTTTTTATAACCGAAAGGTTACATAAAAATTAAAATTTTTTTGTTATAAGTCCTTCTGAAGTCCGCCGAAACCCTCTGTAATTTTGCTATTTTTGTTGCATCTGGTTTTGATTCCTTTGCTGCTAATGCTGGTCTTTTTTGGTTGCATGTCGATGTGGCTACACGAGAGGAAGGGAGGACCGCTGTGAGAGCTGCGGCCGTGGCAGATGAAACGTCAAGGGCCTGAAAAGCCGCGCGTAAAGATCCGAAAGGTTATGCGTGCAACGCACGCGCGCTTAGAAAAACGGGAAAGACCGCGCATGGGCGCGTGCCAATCTCTAGAACCTTCAACCTTCGCATCAGGGCCGTCCATTCATATCCAGATCTAACGGTCAGATTTTGGCTGCGCAAGAAACAAAAAGCTTGGGTTTTAGTTATCAGATTAGGGTTTTTGGGCCAAACAGGCCGTGTAATTTAATATATATTCTTTGGGCTCTTTTATGTAAATGTACTTTAATTAAACATTGTGCTTTATTTTATTTAATATGGGCTTTATTATTAAATCTGTTTTTTTGTTTTTATATTTTTTAGTTTAATATTATGTTTTCGTGTTTTTTAATTGAGTGATATTAAACATAATAATAAAACATAATAATAATAATAATAATAATTATCAATAATAAGCAACAACGGTTGTAGCAAATAATAATATTTTTTTGTGTTTTTCAAATCCTAATAGCACATAGAAGCAATTATAATTACACTAATAGTAATAATAAAACAACACTAATAATAATATTTTTTCTTTTTTAAAACATAACACAATAACTAATAGATATAGAATATTAACAATAATAATTTTTCTTTTTTCTTTTTTCTTTTTATTTTTACTTTACTAATTATAATATATATAAAGTAATAACAACTAAGGCACATTATTCAAATATTTACAAAAAATAAAACCCCCAGATAAAATTAGTGATTACAATGGGGTGTTTGCTCTACTTCATTTTCAGGCCTGAAGAGTAGTTGTGATAAGCTGAAGCCCCAAGGATACAAGTTAATGAACTAAATAACTAAGGAAGTAAAATAATGTGCTAAAAAGGAAAGAAAATGTTAGGCAAGAATAGAGATCAATCCTAAAAGTTCTTTAAGATCATTAAGTATTAATTGTATGCGCCACAACGTACACTACACTTATAGTTTAATCGATCCTAGAAACGAATTTGTTGAGCTTTGTTATATTGCATATATCTTTGATTTTTTTGAGGATTGAAAAAAATGATGTAGCGTGTTCAGATTGTTGGTTTTATAGTATAGTTTCTTTTCTTTTCTTTAGTTTTGCATGTCATTTCTTGAGGACAAGCCATAGCTTGAGTTTAGGGATGTGGTAATTCTGTAAAAACGTATATTTTATGCCCTTTTATTTGAGCTGTTATATGAAGATAAGCTCATATAGTTGCATTTAGGTTTAGTTTGCATTAATTTTGGGAGTTTAACTTTGTGCTTCAACAATTTATATTTGGATGCTATTGATGGGAAAGGTAGGGCATCTTCTGAATCTACATTACTTCAAGAATGAGGGGCAAGACACCCTGCATCATTTCAAGAAGGAGAAATAGAGCAAGACACCCTATATCTCTTCAAGAATGAGGGACAAGACACCCCACATCGCTTTGAAAGAGCATATCACTTTTTGATATGGCGTCCTTGGGTTCGAAGGATCAAAGTCATATTTTTACACTACCTCATAATGTGCAAATAGAATTGAAAAACGAAGGATAGAGATATCCTAAACAACTTTATCACCTAGAGCGGTTGCAATTTTTTTCACCCATAAGCGGTTGCGGGATAGAGATATCCCAAACAAACTTTTTTCACCCATAGCGGTTGCGGGATAGAGATATCCCAAACAAACTTTTTTAGCCATAGCAGTTGCGGGATAGAGATATCCCAAACTTTTCACCCATAAGCGGTTGCAGGGTAAAGGTATTCCAATTTTTTTCACCCATAAGTGGTTGTGGGATAGAGATATCTCAAACTTTTTTCACCTAGAGCGGTTGCAAACTTCTTCACCTAGAGAGTTATAAACAATTTTCACCCACAAGTGGTTGCAGGATAGAAATATCCCAAAAAAACTTTTTCACCCATAGCTGCTGCGAGATAGAGATATCCCAAACTTTTTTCACCCTGAGTGGTTGCAAACTTCTTCACCTAGAGCGACTGCAAAGAAAATTTCACCCACAATCGGTTGCAGGATAGAGATATCCCACACAAATTTTTTCACCCATAAGCGGTTGCGGGATAGAAATATCCCAGAAAAAATTTCACCTATAAGTGGTTGCGGGACAAAGATATCCTAAACAAATTTTTCACCCATAAGCGGTTGAGGGATAGAGATATCCCAAATAATTTTTTCACCCATAAGCAGTTGCAGGATAGAGATATCCTAAACAATTTTTTCACCCATAAGCTATTGCGGGATAGAGATATCCCAAACAGCTTTGTTTTCTTTATTTTTCACCTATAAGCGGTTGCGGGATAGGAATATCCCAAACGAATTTTCACCCATAGCGGTTGCAGGATAACATTATCCTTTGGCCTGATCTCCTCGGGTTCGAAGGAGCAAATCATCTTACTGACTTAGTGTCCTCGGGTTCGAAGGATCAAAGTGATATTTTCGCATTTCCTTAGGTTTGAATGAGAGAGTTTGATTTGTTCTCCTCGGGTTCGAAGGAGCAGATTATCTTACTGAATTATTGTCCTCAGGTTTGAAGGATCAGAGTCATATTTTCGTATCACTTCGGGTTAAAAGGAGTGGTGTCCAATATGCAGTTATCTGGTCTGTCCGTTGCCGCTTTAAGAGGATATGCCGTTGTGTTTTCGCCGCTCAGGGAAAACAAGTTATACGGTCTATCCGTTGCCGCTTTAGGAGGATATGCCGTTGTGTTTTTTCCGCTCAAAGAAAGCAAGTTATCCGGTCCGTCCGTTGCCACTTTAGGAGGATATGTCGTTTTGTTTTCCCCGCTCAGGGAAAGTAAGTTATCTGGTCTGCCCGTTGCCGCTTTAGGAGGATATGCCATTGTGTTTTCGCCGCTCAGAGAAAGCAAGTTATCTGGCCTGTCCGTTGCCGCTTTAGGAGGACATGTCGTTGTGTTTTCACCGCTCAGGGAAAGCAAGTTATTCGGTCTATCCGTTGCCGCTTTAGGAGGATATGCCATTTTGTTTTTGCCGCTCAGGGAAATCAAGTTATTTAGTCTGTCCATTACCGCTTTAGGAGGATATGCCGTTGTGTTTTCTCCGCTCAGGGAAAGCAAGTTATACGGTCTGTCCGTTGCCGCTTTAAGAGGATATGTCATGGTATTTTCGCCACTCAGGGAAAGCAAGTTATCTGATCTATCCGTTTTCGCTTCAGGAGGATATGCCGTTATGTTTTTGCCGCTCAGGGAAAGCAAGCTATCTGGTCTGTCCGTTGCCGCTTTAAGAGGATATGTCATTGTGTTTTCGCCGCTCAAGAAAAGCAAGTTATCTGGTCTGTCTGTTAGCGCTTCGGGAGGATATACCATTGTGTTTTCGCCACTCAGGGAAAACAAGTTATCCAATATGTCCGTTGCCGCTTTAGGAGGATATGTCATTATGTTTTTGCCACTCAGGGAAAGCAAGTTATCCGGTCTGTCCGTTGCCGCTTCGAGAGGATATGTCATTGTGTTTTCGCCGGTCAGGGAAAGCAAGTTATTCGGTCTGTCTGTTGCCGCTTTAGGAGGATATGCTGTTGTGTTTTCGTCGCTCAGGGAAAATAAGTTATCCGGTCTGTCCGTTGCCGCTTTAAGAGGATATGCCATTGTGTTTTTGCTGCTTAGGGAAAACAAGTTATACGGTCTGTCCGTTGCCGCTTTAGGAAGATATACTGTTGTATTTTCGTCGCTCAGGGAAAGCAATTTATCTGGTCAGTTCGTTGCCGCTTCGGGAGGATATGCCGTTGTGTTTTTGCCGCCCAGGGAAAGCAAGTTATCTGGTCTATCCATTGCCACTTCAGGAGGATATGCCGTTGTGTTTTCGCCGCTCTGGGAAAGCAAGTTATTTGGATTTATTCACTGTCGCTTCGGAGGAGCAAATCGTTTAATAGGGAAGTCGGATAAACTTAGTGCTTATGGTCTTTGCTTTATTCTTGTTCTACAAGGATAAGCAAAGATGGGCAGCTGTAATCACTAATTTTATCCAGGGGTTTTATTTTTCGTAAATATTTGAATAATGGGCCTTAGTTGTTATTACTTTATATATATTATAATTAGTAAAGTAAAAACAAAAAGAAAAACTATTATTATTAATATTCTATACCTATTAGTTATTGTGTTATGCTTTAAAAAAGAAAAAAATATTATTATTAGTATTGTTTTATTATTACTATTAGTGTAATTATAATTGCTTCTATGTGCTATTAGGATTTGAAAAACACAAAAAATATTATTATTTGCTACTACCGTTGTTGCTTATTATTGGTAATTATTATTATTATTATTATTATTATGTTTTATTATTATGTTTAATATCACTCAATTAAAAAACAGGAAAACATAAAAAATATTATTAGGTTCTTATAGTATATTATGTTATTAAACTAAAAAATATAAAAAACAAAAAAATATTTAATAATAAAGCCATATTAAATAAAATAAAGCCCAATGTTTAATTAAAGTCCATTTACATAAAAGAGCCCAAAGAATATATATTAAATTACACGGCCCGTTTGGCTCAAAAACCCTAATCTGATAACTGAAACCCAAGCTTTTTATTTCTTGCGCAGCCAAAATCTAACTGTTAGATCTGGATATGCATGGACGGCTCTGATACGAAGGTGGAAGGTTCCAGAGATTGGCACGAGCCCACGCACGGTCTTTCCCGTTTTCCTACGCGCGCGTGCGTTGCACGCATAACCTTTCGGATCTTCACACTCGGCTTTTCAGGTCCCTGACGTTTCATCTGCCACAGCCGCAGCTCTCACAGTGGTCATCCCCTCCTCTCATGCAGCCACATCAACATGCAACCAAAAAAGACCAGCATTAGCAGCAAAGGAATCAAAACCAGATGCAGCAAAAATAGCAAAATTACAGAGGGTTTCGGCGGACTTTAGACGGACTTATAACAACAAATTTTTAATTTTTTATGTAACCTCTCGGTTATAAAAAACCAAAATACACAAAATATTGTAATAAGTTTTTGAAGCAATACAAAAAACTAGAACCTTTGGAGGTATTTTTTCCTCTGTCCATTTTACATGCATGCATAAACATAGTATTTAAAAAAAATAAAAAAACAGATCTAGGAATTTTTTACCCTCGTTTCAAGGTCGACGGCCGTCGTGGATTGGACTTCCCTTTGCTCGGTGATAAACTCGGTGCCTCCAGGCACTAAGGGTGAACCGATAGAAGAGGGGAGTTTAGGGTTTTGTTTTTTCAAAGACGGAGGATTTTGATTTGGTTTTCAAAATAGGGTTTCGGTTTGCTTAAAAAAGGAAAAACCTAAGGGGTAGGCATGGTTTTAGAAACAAATGAGGTCAGATCTGGGCAAGGTCTTCCAGATTATGGTGTCGTTTAGCGGCGGAAGACGATGGGGTTTTGCCGGGATCTGAAAGTGTACGGCGGCATACATCAGACTTTCGAAGAGTCTGGTTTTATGAGAAAGAGAGAGGTTCTTTTGGTGTTTCGGTTTTAAGAATGGGATAAGAGTCGGTTTGTTCTTAAAAGTTTGGTTTTATACAAAGTTTTGTTTTAAAAATGGTTTATTCATGGTATAAATCCCTCCACATTCCTCTTATTGCGCTTGGGAAGGCTTTCGCATCTTAAATTTCCTTCCGCAGTCCCCTTGTTTTTATTTGTTTTTTTTTTTAATTTCGCCCTTATTGAGATTTATTCCCATTTTATGTGATTAAATACCCTTTTAACCCCCTGAAGTCTCGTTTTGCTTTCGATTTCGGTCCTGTTTTCAGTGGCTCGGTCTTGATTTTAGTCCTTGGCCTTTTGGTTGTGTTCTTTTTTGCCCTCATTTGCATCATTTTATTTTTGTCTTGCATTTTATTTCTCTTTTAATTTTTTTAGTCCTTCATTACTTACTTGTTATGCTTCTACATATGTTTACTTTAAATATATATATGTTCATATTAAATGTATGTACATAGTAGGTTGCAAACATTACACAAAATATAATTTCATAGTGTATGTACATTGTTTGAACTTTTACAACACGATGTATGTTCTTGTATGTTTTTTGTATGAAAGCATAAAACCAAAATTTTTTCTAAGTAATATTTTGTAAGGTTTTACAAAATCATATTTTCTTTTTTTCTCATAAATCGTATGCATACATATTTTGAAGAGGTTTTTTTGTCACATAAGGTTTTGGTAATATATAATAGTACCTTTTTTCATATATTATTTGTGGTATTTTGTCGTCATGCTTTTTTAATTTATATGTTATATAATATATGGTATACCGTCTTTTTGATGCTCGAATTTCTTTATATGTACATTTGTTTCATGCCTTTATTCTATTTTACCATGTTTTTACTTATTTGCCATGACTCGTTGTTAATGTCACACTCGGATATAAACTGTTAATGCGGGGTCTTTTTATTTGACGGTAAATGCGGCCAGTATCAAACGTAGTGATGGTGGTCTTGCCGTTTACTTTCGAATAATGGGACCCTTAAAATAGACTCGCATGTATAACCGGATTTTAAATCAATCATCACTTTAATTCACAAAATTTAATATTAATAAAGCAGTAATTATTTATTTTCTTTTTATGGTACCAATTTTGGGTGGTGTGGGGTGCCAAAACCTTCCCCATCCGTAATCGACTACCGAACCTGCTTTCAAACTAATATCTGGTTTTTTGGTGTCCGGCCTACCTCAGTGGCCAGTGGAGACTGAGTTTTTATTGTTTTTCTAAAAACACGAATTTTTAAAGAACTCCCTATTTCCCAAATATTTTCAAAATAAAAATACTTTCCAAAAAGAAAATTTTTCAAGGAACCCTATTACTCCTTTTTAGCGATCTCATATATTCGAAACGACTTTAGATTTTTGAATTTCAAAAAAGGGTCGCTACACCCATCCCCGAGCCCTACGAGTAGAGTCATCCTGTGAAGACTTTCATTTACTCTTATGCTAGTACTATTGTTCCTACCAGGGAAAGTTAAATGGAGCAAACACAACTCACATAGTGTACTAAGCTAGCGAAGCATATTAGAGTTTCCCTCAACAGTTTGCCTTTGGCATTGAGTTTACATTTAAATTCATCTTTTTCATTCCTTTTCTTAATTTTTTGGGAGTTTTAGCCTTTATGTTAACATTGAGTATTCAGTTCATTATTACCAATTTATGCTAAGGCATTAGAGAGTCAACCTAAAATTTTCTAAGGCTTCTTATATGTTTGAAAACATGTAACGTGTCAAGTATAATTTTTAACAGAATCAGCCCTAAGTTCAAATCACTAGAGCTTTTAACACATTGCTATCAATTAAGCACATGTCATCATCATAAGACGTCATCAAAAATTTAAACAACATACTCAAACTACCAATGACATAACAACCTTAAATAATTACAAGACCAAATAAAATAAAACTAATTGTTAACTATGGACAAACTTGCCCCAAACTTGAGAAAAACATTTCACTCTATGCAACTACATGAAAATAAATGCAAAAGAAAAAGGAAGAAAAGTAAGGAAAACTAACAGGGAGTTTACTATGGATGTGGTGGTTCATGCTTCCTCACTGGACGCTTGAAGCGGGGCACAGGGCTAGGGGCAGGTGCTGGATGCTTGGTGGTTTTGCTCTAAGAAAAGACTTTGGATCTTCGTTTGAAAGTGCGAAGATTTTTTTGTGGCCCCGTTTGGAGGACGTCTTGATATCTCCGTTTGAAAGTGCAGGAGATGTTTTGCTCTTCATTTGAAAGTGCAAAAGAGACTTTATGTCTACAGGAGGTATCCCCGTTTGAAAGTACAAAGGATGAACTGATAGTTTTGCTCTAAGGAGAGACTTTGGATCTTCGTTTAAAAGTGCGAAGATGTTTTTATGGCCCCATTTGAAAGTGTGGAGGACACCTTGATATCCCTATTTAAAAGAGTAGGAGATGTTTTGCTCTTCGTTTAAAAGTGTGGAAGAGAATTTATGTATTTAGGACATATCCCCGTTTGAAAGTACAGATGATGCCCTGATAGCTTTGCTCTAAGAAGAGATCTTGGGTCTTCGGTTGAAAGTTCAAAGATGTTTTTACAGCCCTGTTTGAAAGTACATAGGACGTCTTGATATCTCCGTTTGAAGGTGCATGAGATATTTTGCTCTTCGTTTGAAAGTACAGAAGAGACGTTATGTCTTTATGAGGTATCTTCATTTGAAAGTGCAGAGGATAGAAACCTTCCTCATGCAAGGTGATGCCCTCTTCAATCATCAAATATGATTTCATCACTGATTGAAGAGGGCATCACCTTGCATGAGGAAGGTTTCTATCCTCTGCAATTTAATCACTAATTATTACAAGGAAAACTAGCCTAAAGGTAAATTTTTATAATTATTTTATTTAAGAAGTCTTCTTTTTGTCATCTTTATGGAAATTATATTATCACATAACATATATTAACCCAAAAGTTAAATTTAATTACATGACATAATTACCAATTAGATTTTTTTTAAAAAAAAGAAAGATATGAATTAATTAATAACACAAGGATTAAATTGCATCAAGTAAAAATTAAAGGGCTGAAATTTAAATGTAAAAAGATTAAAGTGAAGAGATTGCAAATAGTGGAGGTCGAAGTGTAAACTCGCCAAAGATAGGGTACGGGTCGAGCCGTGAACAACACTGCACCGCCATCCTGCCACCGTGCATGGATGTCGAGTGTTGTTCGCCAGCAGCATGCCACTGCTACATCCGCTCCCGATTTCAATGGTGACGCCAGTTCCGCCTCTCGGCGATAGCGCCTCCTCCTCGATCTTGACTTGGTGAAAATCTGCACCATTTTTTCTTCATATTCGAAACAAAGTAACGAAAAAGAATAAAAAGAAAAATAACGTTTGGGAATGGAAAATACCTCAAAAATTAATTATGACTTGTATTGCTTTTGAATAAGGTGTGTGCATGTGTTTTTGTATGGTGTGTTTGATGTCTGATGTGAATTACAAAAAATAAGCCTATTTATAGGCTTCAAGAAACCCTAAAAACCCTAAAATAATTTACACATTAATGTTATATCCTTTTTTCAGAAAGAGAATAGTGCCTTTACCTGGGCATCAAACCACTTTCCTTACACACAAAATGGTCCTAAATTAATTGGAACAAATAGGGAAAAACCTAAATTTGACTTTGATTGCAAATAATCAATAAATTAATTGACGATTTTTAATAAAATTAAATTCTCGTATTGGTCCCGTATCCAATTTTTTGCATGTGCTGTCTTCAGTAAAATGAGCATATCATATGCTCCCGACGTCCGATTGAGGCATTTTAAGATGCGTTGGAAAGGTATCTGAAAGACGGTCAATACGTAAGAAGACATCATAACCTAGAAATGCTCGGATCCTGTTAAAAATTTTTCGTGAGTCCACAGTGAGAATTTATTGCGCATCACTTGACTTTTCATACTTGTTGAACAGGATCTCTTGTAATTTTCCCATATCTGATGTGATTAGAATCTTGTGTGATCTGCAAGAAATACATTAATATTGATAAAATTTAAAATATATATATATACAAAAAATGGGCTGAATGGGCCTTTATTCATGTATATGGACTCTTTTTTATTTTTTTCAATGGACTTTTTTTTATATCTTTTTGCTTATTGGGTTTAATAATAATACATATCTATACACAAAATAATAAAAATAAAACGAGGTTGGATAAAATTAGGTGACTAAAACAACATTCTGTTACATATGTAACACCCTGATCTGGATCCGATGTGCTACATTCGGGTCACCAAAAAATGATCCTTCAAAAAAATTCCATTCAAAAACCATAAGTTTAGCCATTATTTAAAATCATTAAACATCCACAAATTTATGTAATTAAATAAGCATTTAAATAAGCTTACAAAATAGCAGCTCCAAGTTTAAAACACCGTATAATAGAATAATATTTCAAAATAGGGTTACAGACTCAACAGTGGTAAGGTCCTATGAATACATTAGCGTAAACTAAAATAACAAGTACTGTACTCTGAAGCGAACGCGATGCTAGGAAATCTCTTCTTGATGAGCTCCTCCAAAGGGTGGCATGTCAACCTACGCATGGAAACACAACACACCCGCAGGCTAAGCTGACAAAGCTCAGTGGTACATTTCTACTCTACCAGAATTCTTGATTATCACAAAATAAGCATGCAAGATAAGTAAAGTCAAGAGAACATAGATAAGGCTTCCACTGTCTATGAGATATTATCTAGCCTACACTAGCTAGAGTTCTTAGATCACCTATCTAAAGGCATCAACAAATCTAAAAAAGGTCATAAAGGTTACTCCATACATTATGTAACCCCCTTAGCCCGGCCTAGCCGAAATAGGGGTAAAAGGGCTATATTAGGTTTGTCGAAGCAAACCCGATCTAAAACCCTAAATCAAACCTATTTTTTTTCTTTTTATCTTGCCTAGATGCGCATTAATAAGGTTCTATGTGTACACGACTCAACGATAGCGCTTCATAATGATTAGATTACAAAATAGAACTCAATTGCACAACATAACACTTTAAGACCAAAAAACAATTCTCATAAACCCTCGACAAGTTACATGTTTAAGGTTACCAACCTTTAATTAATCCAATTACATACATATAGGTCAATTTCTTATCCAAAACAATCATTCAAGCTCAAATAAATTCATTCATAGCAAATAGGGACCAAATTGCAAGATTTCTAAACTTCAACATCATCAAATAGCACAAAATCAGCATAGCGTACCGATACAGGCAGACCCGTACCGATATGGATTAACATATATAATGGCTCAATGTACCGATACACTAAGTCATGTAACGATACAGTATGTTGACCATCTTCTTACCAGTACGACTTTGACCCGTACTGATCCCCTTTATATTTTCTCAAAACTCAAGATTCCAATAACCAAAATGCGTACCAATACGGTACCCAGCGTACCGGTACGGGTTGCTAAATTTGAAGGCTTCATACCAATATTCAAACTCGTGTACCAGAACAAGCATACAATTTCCTCAAGGTGTACCAATACGTTGGCTAGGTGTACCGGTACCCGTAGCTATATTTCAACAATTTTGAGCCTTAAACAGACCCTGCGTAGCGATCCTGAGGTTCCCGTACCGATACGCAGAGGCATATATTGACCTCTAGGTCCAACATATGACACTTTGGCTCACTTCAATCAAGCTTATCACTTAGCTAAACAACATATAACATCAACAGTATAATTGAGCATCAATATAGCAACACTAAAAGCCAACCTAGCACATCTAGCATATTCGATCAATCAAATCTAGAGACATGCTTCCTGTTCCACATCCAAAGCATCAAACCAACCATATCACAATCGTCAAAAACATATTACAAGTCCAAAATATCAATTAAATCTTACAACAATATGGAGTTCTTCAAAAACCCTCCCAAAACCTCAATCGACACATTGCCATTATTACTAATTTTCGATATCCAAACCATACTTTGAATTCAAGTCTTGGAGTTCCCTTCCTTGCCTCTTTGCTACCTCAAACCTTAGTTTTATGCATTGATGGAAAAGAGAGCGTAAGCACACTAGGCTTAGTGAGGAATGCTCAAACAACAACCATCATCAATGTATTTTAAACCATTTTCACCTTTCGTTTACAAAATACATTTCAAAACGCTTTTAACATCATCACATTATCATGCCTTATCAAAACCATGCACTTAACATTTCAAAACAACATATTAAACCATATGAAACATGTATCATGGATCTCACAGTAAAATCCCATTTACTACCCTCAATTTAAGCTTTCCCATGCATACTACCAATGCAAGGCTTAAAGAGTAAAACATGTTTAAATCACATTAAACAACATAATCCATCTCATGATACATAAACAATTATATTGGCTTCCAAGTGATTATTTATCAAGTTTCATTTACCAAAACGTAGTATCGGATACACGAATTCAACAAGTGTTCCCACAACACTTAACAAGCAATCTACCGATAGCACAAGGTTCACACATGGGAGTATTCGGTACATATAAACCCCTCCACCGTTGTGACACCCATGGTGGAATATTCGGTACACATAAACCCCTTAACACCACTCACCGGTATGATGTTTAATCACTAACGGGAGTCTACGGTATCGTACAACCCCTCAACCATTAGGGTACTTGGATGGAGTATTCGGTACACCATATAAACCCCTCAACATCCAAGGCGCATTTTTATAGTGCACTATCAATCCTATGGTCGGGCAACTATATCTGATTTTCATTTTCAAACCAATTCATAACATCACTTGCCAATATAATACATTTTAACATCAACAACTCACTGTTTTCATATACATCATCACAACCCATTAAACCAATGCAACAACCCTTGCATTAAACAATGTTCATAAACATTAACAAGACGTGTTTTACTCTCAAATGCACCAACATCATTTTGAAACCAATTTCCAACATTAAACCATGCTCAAGATATGCATAAACAGTGAGTAATTCAAACCATATAAAACAAGTGCATCAAACTATTAGCCAAACTGAGTTCAAGAGAGAATTCATCATTTACTTACTTTTGAGCTTAGATCAGCGTTTCAAGCTTGATCTAAACCCCCAAAACATAATTTTCAAACCTTCACAAAGCTGAAAAACACTTTTCCACTCACAGACTCGCAATGCCTCACTTGCCTGTAATAACCATTTTTATCCAGCCATTTCTATTCGAATAAACATCCAAAATCCATATATAAAACAAAAAAATTTAAAATGCCAAATAGTCCAAATTAAATAAAATACCTAAATGTCCATTTACAAGCCCATCACTTAAATCCAAACTACCCTAAATACAACCAAAACCCATTACCCAATAACAGGCCCACTACCTAATTACCCATAACCCATTACACTCAAACCTTTACCCAATCTGCCAAATCTGACCCGGTCTACCCGACCCTAATTAGCGACCCGGGTAACCTAAACTGGAAACCCTAATCCCCCATGCCTTAGCCTCCGCCAACTATTTCTGGAAGATTCCCGAAATCGCCTTATGGCCTTCCAACTGTCGGCCCGTCAGTTCCACATTAGCGACCACGTCGGCTCCACACCAGCCACCACTGGACCCGTCGACAGCCACGCATGCCCTAGCCATATGCGGCCAGAGATAACTGGTCCCCCTCCTCGTAGGAACCTACAATCAGAGACAAAGCAGCCAAAAATATAGAAATCAAAACAACAACAGCACCGACAACAATTGCAGAACCCAGTCAGCTTTATTTCATTATTTTTTTGCTTTTATAATTTCAGCTATAAAGCCAACATGCAACATCATGTAAAGGGGAGCTTTGATTGAAATCAACAGTCACAAAAAGTTCAACATGTAGCTTTTTTTTCTTTTTGCATATTAGATATCGAAAGAACAAGAAAGAGAAAACAAACGGGGTTAGGTTTTTTTGAAAAAGAAAAATAGTTTTAAAAGAGGGGGATCAGAGGTCGTCGTTTCTTTCTCTGAAACTAAAACCATTTTCAAAAAAGGGTTTTTTTTTTGTTTTTAAGAACAAAACCTGACTTTCGGTTTTAGATCTGAAATAAAAAAGAGAGGTTTTTTCTTTTAGCTTACTTGTGTGACCGGAGTGAGGTCGTCGTGTTCCGGTGCCTTCGGGCATTGGAAATCTCTGACGAGGTAGCGTCGCCGCCAAGGATTGGCACTCAAAAAAATCGGGCTAGGGTTTCGGCCCTCTCAAAGAACTTTCAGAGAGTTTTTTCATTTTTTTCAATTATGGGTAAAGAATGTTTTTTTGGGTCGTTATTTGGCTTTTAAAGCCACCTTAAACGTGGCATTTTCGGCAGTCTAAGACCCGCGCGGTGACCTGACCCGGAGGGAAGGATCTGCGCATTTTGGGTTCTGGGATAATTGTCGTTTCGGTCTTCGGCCTTTCTTCCCGCTTTCATATCAGTTATAGGTTAATTCTCATTTCAGTCACTACCATTTTGTTTTAAAATCGATTCTGGCCTTTCCATTTCTTTTTTATTTCGAATTTAACCCCCTTATTTTCCGTTTTCTCTATCTCGATCCTTTTCCATATTATCTTATTTTATGTGTATATTATAAGTATAGTATGTTATATGTATATATACTATAGTATTATGTTGTTTATTTTATTATAATATGTTATCATATGTTAATATGTATTATAATATTATTTATATTATAGTATGTATTATATATTATTATTATACTATAGTATTGTTTTTATCATAGTATATATTTTATATATTATCTGTATGCATTTTGGTTTATTCTAATCGACCTTACGGTGACCCGCAACAAGGAATGATCCATATTATTCATGGCACGTTTAATCTAACTCCTAACATCTGACATTTAATTTTCGCTTTTAATTTCTATCTTTTATTTTCCTGCAATTTAATTTCTCGCATTTACTTTTCGCAATTTAATTTCTCGCATTTTATTTTCCCGCAATTTACTTTCTTACAATTTAATTTCCGCTTTTATTTTAAATGTTCAATCTAGTCCTTTTCGGATCTCTTTTATATTCGACCCGGTCCTTTTTCGGATTCTTTAATTTTCGCATTTATTTACTTCGCTCGTGTTTATTTTCCCGCATTTATTTTTATTTATTTATTTATTTACTTATTTTGTGACATACATTAATTTTTCATTCGTTTAACTTTTAATCTATTTAATTTCACATCATTAATTAATTAATCTAACTTCTAAAATGGAGGTATTTATTAATTCCGGTATTTGTGTCGTAACAGTCCTGGTTCATTGGATGTTGACCAAATATTTGAATTAATTCTTATTGTCTGAAGGTAAACCTTAATTTAAAATAAAATTTTGGTAATTCGTGACATCATTATTAACTGTTTGCATCATGCATAAGGTGACATACTCGAGTCGAACTGTAAATTAACACGGCAGTCGGGCTTATTCGATGTTGGTTTAATCTACAGTCCGATGTATAGTCAGCCTTATTAATTAAATGAATAATTGACGCTAACCCACTAATTTGATTAAGCATATTCAATTAAGGTTTATATTCGATTAAGAACAGTTAATTAAATCCAATTTTGAATCTCAATAATTTCCATCGATTAAAAGCAACGTCTGTTTTGGTACCAATTTTCGGGCGTGATGGGGGTGCTAATCCTTCCCCACACGTAACCAACTCCCGAACCTGTTTTTTAAAGAATCTCTGGTTTATGGTGCTCGGCCTACCTTAGTGGCCGGTGGCGACTCCAACTCTTCGTTTTCAAAATATAAACACATTTTTTTTTATCAAAATCCCCAATTTTCCCAAAAATCCCATTTTTTCACAATTTTTAGAACTTTTCAAAAATATCCCTAAAAATTTCAAAAAAACCAAAAAATTTCAAAACAAAAATCCACTTTAATGCCTATTATTTATATTTTTAGCGACTTTAAAAAGGGTCGTTACAGCTGGCGACTCCGCTGGGGACATTTTTTAGAGTTAAGCCAAAAAACTTATGTTGCTTTTGTCGGTGGAAATTTTGTTTTTCAGATTGACTTTAATTAATTTGTTCTTTCTTGAAGATACACTTTAATTCAACGGGCTTTGATAATTAGTGGTTTTGCATTAATTATTCATTTAATTTTTAAGGCATCACTGACATGTGTTGCATCATACTCATCAAGCTCGACACCCGAGCTTTGTCCCTTAAGCGGGAGTGAATGCCACATACCCATGTGAGTAGCCCTCCACGGGTCGGTAATTCACTCTCGGAATCCATGCCTTTTGACACGTGAGCAGCCCTCCATGTCATTAGGTCATACTTTCCCTCGAACCGAATCCGATTCGCAAGCCTGTCATGGGCCAGAATTGAGGCTCTTGTTATCTTAGTAGATAATGAGATAGGTTCGAGTACCCCTTCTCTAGAACCCAAACCACATGTGTGAGAATCTAGGAAGCCCAACCCTTTAGAGCCATGCGGACAACCATAGAGATCTATAATTCATGCTGTTAGGCCGCTTTGGTGTATTCTCATTCTTTACTGTATATGTGTTACTAACAAATTCTTCTTGTTTTGGTTGTTTGATCATTTTCATGCATATTCATGGCATTTCACATAAAGTGTTAATTCGAGAATAGTTCAAAATTGAGGGCTTTCGCAATGGAAGAAATAGTCTATAATGACGAGTTAAAGAATTTTGAAGCCCGAGTGAGGCATGTGTTAATCTAGATGCACCATACATGGAAGTCGTTCTCTCGTTATAATGGGACTCAATCTTCATTATGAAAGGTTGTTTAACGAGAATGTTCGTCGATTAATATTTTTGCATTCATTCATGCACTCATTTTACGGTGATTGCATTGTCATCAATTTTATTTCTTTGCATCACGATAGCATGACATCTTGAATACATCAAATTAATCATTTTTCCATCAATAC
Source organism: Hibiscus mutabilis (assembly GCA_019671005.1). Classification (NCBI taxonomy): domain Eukaryota; kingdom Viridiplantae; phylum Streptophyta; class Magnoliopsida; order Malvales; family Malvaceae; genus Hibiscus; species Hibiscus mutabilis. The sequence continues at coordinate 30,909,223 of CM033748.1, read as the reverse complement.
CTTTGCATCTAGGGCATTTATTTTGCATTTACATGTATTTGTTTTGAAAACATCAAGGCTGACTTTTGGGGTGTCCCTTGATAGTGATTCTAGATCAAAGGAAAATTTAGTCAATTCAACATCCCTACGGAACCCGATAAAAATCTAAGATGGTGAACGAAGAGAGATTAGACCGACTTGAGCAAACCCAAAGGGATATGCAAGCGGATTTGGCATGAAAGATAAGAGCAGTTAGCTAAGGCCCGACAAGACATGGTGGAGCAGCTCAAAAAGTCTCAACAAGACATGCTAGGCCAAATTGCCCAAATGCTCAGATTTAAGCTTCCCGTTCAAAGAGAGACATATGTTGCAAATCCTAAGGCAAACCCTAATCCCACTGATGGGAATAAGTGTCCTACATATCTGCCAGGCTTTACTCCTTCTACTACTAGGGGCAACCAAATCCTCAAGTAATACTTTCTCGTGGGAAGGCACCACTCCATTAGGCCGATGCCTCATTCCCCATCAATTTACCGTTCGCATCAGAAGTCAAGCCCGGGGACAATCAAGCTGAGAACTTTGTCTCGGAGATGGACCAATTAATTAAAATGGAGAGGCCTAGAGTTGAAACCTCTAAAGAGATCGAGGACCGGTACAAGCGGCTCAAGGAAAAGATGGAAGCCATGGAGGTAACTGTCGCCTTCGTTAGGTTTGAGGCCCATGAACTCAGCCTTGTCCCGAATCTAGTTTTACCTCTTAAGTTTAAGGTCCCAAAATTTGAGAAGTACAATGGAACGAGTTGTCCTCGTGCACATCTCACTATGTTTTGCTGAAGGATGAGGGGGTATGAGAGAGATGACAAGCTGTTGATCCACTGTTTTCAAGACAACCTCTCAAGATCTGCCACAAGATGGTACAATTAGTTGAACCGGCACAAGATTAAGTCATGGAAAGACTTGGCCAAAGCTTTCCTAAAATAGCACCGACATGTCAGTGACATGGTGCCAGACCGTTGGACCTTACAGCATATGAAACAAAATTCAAATGAAGGCTTTAGGTAGTATGCCTAGCGTTGGAAAGACGTGTTGGCTCAAGTTCAACCCCCGCTCAGCAAAAGAGAGACGGTGGTTATGTTTGTCCAGACTTTGGAGGGTCCGGTCTTGGGTCGCTTGATAGGCAACGCGACTACCAACTTTGTCGACCTTGCGTTATTCGGTGAGCTCATCGATAATGTTGTCAAGACTGGCAAAATCGATGATGAAGGTAGTTCGTCACTGAAAAAGACCTATCATGCAAAGAAAGACCATGAAGTGAACTCTTCAGGAGTTTACAACGCCAATTATTCTAAGCCTATCACAGTTGTACAACCCAAGGCTGCACCAAGTGCCCAAGGGTCTTCGAACCAAGATCTCGGTCAAAGAAAGAACCCCAAAAAGATAGAGTTTACTCTATTGCCAATCTGCTATGGTGAAATATACAAGAAACTATTCGATATCCATGTGGTGGCACCCTTCTATTAAGCACCGTTGTAGCCTCCCTTCCTGAAATGGTATGATCCGAGCGTGAAATATGAATACCATGGTGATCAAGTGGGGCACTCGATTGAGACTTGTATCGGCTTCGAAAAGACCATGGAAAATTTGATCAAGCTTGGTTTTATAAGTTTGGACAAATCTAGTGGGCCAGCTACGACCACCAACCCTTACCAAACCACATCGGAAGGGTGAATGCAATCCTCGATGAGAGAAAACGAATAGTAAAGTCCAAGGTGTCAGAAGTCAAAACACCTCTTAATTGGGTTTGGAAGAAACTATTTGATGCGGGTCTGATCGGTCAAGGAATGATGATACCTGAGGGGCATGTCGGTCTGTACTGTGAGTTTTATACCGAAGAGGGGCACGCTATCCAAGACTGCCATGAGTTCAAGGTTATTGTTCAAGGCCTGGTGGACAGCAAAGAAGTAGAATTCCTTGAAGGATAAACTCGCTCTTGCTCCTTAGTCTAGATGCCCAGCTAAAAACTCTAGTAGGTTCTATGTTGTTTTTAACTCTTTTTAAGTAATGCATGTAAATCAAATCCACCTACCTAAGCCCAAAGGCAGTGTAGATCTTTTGTAAAGGGCCTAAGACTATATGCTTTGATTTTCAATGAAATTATGCATTTTGTTTTTTAAACTCTCTCTTCACTTTATGTATATATTTGTCTATTGGGTCCCCGTATATCAATTGCACAAGGGACATTGACTTTGACTCGAAGGTTAAGCTGAATAAGCTGTGTCTAATTGAAATCTTAAGCTACAGAGATTATGAATATGTGACTTACATTTCACCTTAAGGACCACAAATAATAACAAATCGGTTCAATTTAACTTTAAAAGCCTGGTAATAGGCATTTTTCACAAAAGCACTTTAAAGCTTGGTAATATGCGTTTTCAAAAAAAAAATGCACTTCAAAGCCTGGTAATAGGCATTAATCAAAAAACACTCCAATGTTCGAAACCTAGTAATAGGCATTTTTTGAATAAGAGTGTAGAATTTTTAGGGCACTCTGCTGAAACACATTCTAATCGAAACCCTTCGCTTCATGAGTGATGGTAATATTTTCAAAATCATGACAATGCCGAGAAGCTCAGGAATTTGTTTTTTGCTCCATCATTTATTTCAAGCCAAAGGAATATGATGAATTGAATCCCCCTAATAAAAATAAGACAAAAATAAACATGCCAAGGTAAGTTGGTCAAGAATCAAAGTAACTTAAAATGCACTTCACATCTTCAAACATCGATTCAGCTTTCGATGTCTCCTAGACACAAGATTTGTTTGGGGCAACCCTCGGTAAGTCATTTCAGTATCGCTCGTGCACTTGATATTCGAGGCATTCAATATCGCTTGATATATCCATAATTTAAAAAGAAAAAAATCAAGTTTCTAAATAAGCATCTCACATTGAATTCTGAACATGTAGTCTAAGATTTGAAACAAAAAAAATTTCTCTGCATTACTTACAAAGAGGTTCAAAAGTTCAGGGACCAACTGATAAGTGTTCAAAAGTACTATTTTTCTTACCCTTTTTACACATATTATTGTTAGACTTAGGCTCATATTAGTTGCATAATTAGCCATTCATGCATTAATCCATGTTTTCTTCCATCGTTGAGCTTGATTACTTAACTTGGTAGTTTTTGTGGGAAAAGATGCTGCTTTGGTGTGTTTTGTGTGTATGTGCAGGATCACTTGAAAATCAAGGCTAGAGCTAGTTGCCAGGGCAATACTTGAAGGAGATGCCGAGCTAGTTGCCAGGGTAATGCATGAAGGAGACGCCGAGCTAGTTGCTAGGGCAATTGTCGACAAAGAACAAATGTGATATGGTAGTCGAAATTGATGACTAGACAAGCCCAAGATGACGTGGAGCAAAGCCAAATCCCAAAGGAATTTGATTTCCATGAAGAGATTAAAGAAGAATTAAATTCCAAGAAGATAGGAGAAGTTCTAATAGGAATATAATTATAATAAAGAATTATATTCTTTAAAGATAATTTAATTCCAGCTTAACTTCCTCCTCAAAGAAGGACTTTGACCTAGCCCTATAAATTAGAGGGGAATTTCGACAATCCAAGGGGAGCAAGAGGAGAGAATTTTCGACAAGCATCTAGGGCAAGGGGATTTTGACAAGCTTCATTCTTCATCTTTTTCTTTCTTGTTCAATTAGGTTCATGCTGGGGATTATTTATCCTGTGTTTCTTTGGAACCTAGCCATAACTAAATCTATTTGGCTATGGTTATTGTGTTTTGTGGTTGTGAGAAACTATTGGATTTTGTTTAGGTAATAAGTGTTTGCACTTTTCTATTCAAGGTTTATTCATTCTTGGTTCTTATTCTTGTTTGCGAGTGAATTGGAAGAGGATCTCGTAACTTCATCTATTTATCTAATATCGGGAGAGTTAGATTCAAGAAACGAATGAACATGATCTTTATTCAATCTATTGATGGTGAAGATTAATCCGGCTTAGGAATAAGTCAAGGATTTCAACGGCTAAGAGGAGCGCAAGATTTGTTGTTGTTCACCCTTGATTCACGCAGGGATGTATTATCAAGGCATGCACAAGTAGCTAGAGTTTCGACTTAGGGATAAGAAGAAACCATTGAAGAACGCTCTGCCGAACCTTGAAGGTTGCTGCCCAGACGCCCAAGTAGTTGCCCAACTAGTCGCCCAGGCAACCATCGATTAGTTGCCAAGGCAACCCCGTTGTGCAAGTTGCCATGGCAACTGAGTTGCCCGTGTACTCTTTTACCAAGACGATCTAATCGGCTATCACACCTCAACTCACGATAACCTGGCCTATCTCTCTCAATTGATCTCATCTATTCTTTTACTTTATTGCTTTCTAGTTTAGTTATTAGTTAAACTCCTATAATCCTTTATTTGTGTTTTTACTTTTTACTGTGCAAGAGACTAGATTCTTGAAGTGGCACCAATCCATATGGAGACGATATCTTTTATGCTATAACTTGCAACGTGTATACTTGCACAATTGCGTAGCACTTATTACGCGCAACAAGTTTTTGGCGTCGTTGCCGGGGATTGGCAATAGCGACTTTGTTTTTATTTTCTTGCACTTTCTTTTTACTTTTCTTGTTTAAGATTCAAAGGGCTAACAAACTTTTGTTTTGCATTGGTATATGACCAGGGCGAGACCGACTACACCAGAATATCCCTTTGATCCAGAAATCGAACGAACCTTACAAAGGCTTAGACGAAGGATAAGAGTAGCAATGGCTAATCAAGACGGCAATATGAATCAAGATGTTCCAGCAGGAGGAGGAGTGATTCTTGCACGAAACAGAACTATTCGAGACTATCTTGAAGAAGATCTTGATGGACTTAATCCAGGAGTTGTCGCACCTGAAATTGAAGCCGACCACTTTGAGTTAAAACCGGTAATGTTTAATATGATCAACACAATTGGTCAATTTGGCGGCTCGGCAACTGAAGATGCACGGCAACATCTGAAATCTTTCCTCGAGATTTGCAACTCGTTCAAAATACACGGAGTCACCCCCGATGTCTTACGATTAAGATTATTCCCCTATTCACTGAGGGATAGGGCGAAAGCATGGTTGAATAGCATTTCTGCCGGATCAATAGCATCTTAGACCGATCTTTGTCGTGATTTCCTTGCTCGGTTTAATCCTACAAATTTGACTGATAAGCTTCGTAACGACATTACTTTTTCCGGCAGGCAGATGAGGAATCCATGTACGAGGCTTGGGAGCGATATAAAAAACTTCTACACAAATGCCCCCTACACGGATTCCCAGTGTGGACTCATGTAACAATGTTTTACAACGCCGTGAATACACCAACAAGGATGATGTTAGATGCCTCGACAAACGGCATACTCCTAGATAAGTCACCGGAGGAAGCAATGCAAATTCTAAACAGGCTGGCCAAGAATGATTATCAATTCCCCTCTACTAGAAGATGAGGAGTTAGACGCCAAGCCACAATACATGAACTAGGATCATCAGATTCAATTTCGGCACAATTGGCCACTTTAACCAAGATGGTCCAGAACATGCAAAAACCAAACAACACACATGAGGTCAAGGTAATGGATTCTTTTTGTGAGTTATGCGGTGATAACCATGATTCTTCTGAATGTATGCAGAATCCGGAATCCAGCTTCTATGTGGGGAATTACAATCGGAACAACAATGTGATGTCCAATACATACAATCCAGCTTGGAAGAAGCACCTGAATTTTTCATGGAGTAATCCCAACAATGCTCTAAACCAGAACAATCAGAATGCACAAGCATCGGGATTCCAGCAGAATATGCCGCAGCAACAATCGACAACATCTAGTTCTTTGGAAAATTCTCTAAATGCTTTTATGATGAAAACTGAATCTTATATGGCTGAGAATAGTAACTTCATAAAAAGAACTGATGCTTTTATTAACAGGACCGAGATGAGATTGCAAAACCAAGAGGCGGCAATCAAATCATTGGAAAATCAAGTCGGACAGTTTGCTCAAAATCTGAATACTAGACCTCAAGGAGGTTTACCTAGCGATACTGATGTCGCAAGAGGAACTGGCCATGAGCAATGTAAGGCAATCACCACTAGAAGTAGCCAACAACTTAGAGAGGCTCAAACCCGCTCATCAAACAAAACTCCACAAAAAGATCAAGACGAACCTAGTGGCAAAGCCTCAGATGCTGAACCAGGAATTGCCGCGGCAACCGGCAATAAGCATGCCTCAACAACCGATGATAAGGATGCTTCGGCAACTTGTGATAAGCATGCCTCGGCAACCCCAATTGATAATACCTCGACAACTCCAGTTGTCCCGGCAATGCCGTCAATCAGGTTCCAAACCAATAAAAGGATCAAAGATATCCGACTTCCACCACCATTCCCACAAAGGTTGAAGCGACAAAAGCAAGAATACCAATTCAAGAAGTTTCTTGATATCCTAAAGCAAGTCCACATCAACTTGCCATTGGTGGAATCAATTGAACAAATGCCAAACTATGCCAAGTTTCTTAAAGACATTGTGTCCAAGAGAACAAGGCTAAGAGAGTTTGAAACAGTTGCCGCAACAGAGGGATGCATGGCAATGTTGCACAATCGTATGCCACCCAAGTTGAAGGATCTTGGAAGTTTCACAATACCCTGTTCTATTGGAAATCACTATGTCAGAAAGCATTATGCGACCTTGGGGCTAGCATAAACTTGATGCCTAAATCAGTTTTCCAGAAACTAGGAATCGGGAAGGCAAGACCTACAACAGTTATGCTACAGCTAGCCAACAGATCCTATGTGCATCCAGAGGGAAAAATCGAGGACATACTGGTAAAAGTTGATAAATTTATTTTTCCCACTGACTTTATTGTTTTGGATTGTGAAGCAGATGAGCATGCACCCATCATTCTCGGGAAACCATTCCTAGCAACAGGGAGAACCTTGATTGATGTTGAAAAAGGAGAACTCACAATGAGGGTGAATGACTAGCAAGTTAAACTAAATGTGTTCCAAACACTAAGGCATGCCGATGATCCAGAAGAATGCCAACTTCTTCATGCCAGGACAGAGTTTAACTTCGACGAGGAATTTAGTTACCTCGACAACTACATTGTCGATCAAGAGGAACCTGAAGAGTATGAAGAACCGGTCGATGAGAAACAACAAGAAGAGGCAAATTGGCTAGTCAATCAACCAGGTACATACTTTGAACCACTGGATTACTCAGGTAAGGAAGGTAAGCTCGAAAAACCCTCTATTGAACAACCACCAATTCTTGAGTTGAAACAATTGTCAGAGCAAATAAAATATGCATACTTAGGAACCGATAATACATTGCCTGTAATTATTTCTTCTAAGTTACAGCCTGAGCAGGAAAAGAAGTTGATCAAGATGTTGAAACTACACAAAAAGGTAATAGGATGGACAATTGCCGACTTGAAAGGAATTAGCCCAGCAGTGTGCATGCACAAGATTTTGTTGGAAGATGATCACAAACCTTCAATTGAGGCCCAGAGGAGACTAAATCATGCCATGAAAGGGGTTGTAATGAAAGAAATCATCAAGTGGCTTGACACCGGCATTATATACCCTATCTCTGATAGTACATGGGTAAGTCCAGTACAATGTGTACCAAAAAAGGGAGGTATAACGGTGGTTAGTAATGAAAACAATGAACTCATTCCAACCAGGACTGTGACCGGTTTGAGGGTTTGTATGGATTATCGAAAGCTAAACAAAGCCACTAGGAAGTATCACTTCCCATTACCCTTTATTGATCAAATGCTTGACATTCTTGCAGGTAAACCCTTTTATTGTTTTCTTGATGGTTATTCAGGTTACAATCAAATTGCCATAGCACCAGAAGATCAACAAAAGACAACCTTCACATGCCCATACGGTACTTATGCCTTCCGTAGGATGCCGTTCGGATTGTGTAACGCCCCGGCAACCTTCCAAAGATGCATGATGGCACTCTTTTCAGACATGGTCGAAGACTTCCTTGAAATCTTCATGGATGATTTTTCTGTTTTTGGTAATGACTTCGACAGTTGTCTCGGCAATTTAGAGAGGGTGTTGGCAAGATGTGAAGAAACTGATTTAGACCTCAATTGGGAAAATGTCATTTTATGGTAGATGAAGGAATAGTGCTCGGCCACAAGATTTCATCCAGGGGAATTGAAGTAGACAAAGCCAAGGTGGACGTGATCGAGAGATCACCCTCACCAAGTTCAGTTAAAGGAATTCGAAGTTTTCTTGGACATGCAGGTTTTTACAGGAGGTTCATTCATAATTTTTCTAAAATCACTAAACCCTTGTGCAATTTGCTTGAACAGGATAAAGTCTTCGATTTTGATGATTCTTGCACCCAAGCATTCAAAATCCTAAAGAAAAAGCTTGTCTCGGCACCCATTGTCGTTCCACCAGATTGCACGCTACCTTTTAAGCTCATGTGTGATGCAAGTGATTTTGCGGTAGGAGCAGTCTTAGGCCAACGCACAGGTAAGACCTTCCATGTGATATACTACGCTAGTAAAACTCTTAATAGTGCCCAAGTGAATTACACAACAACGGAGAAAGAGTTACTAGCTGTAGTTTTCGCATTTGACAAGTTCTGATCCTATTTGATTAGTACAATGGTAATTGTTCATACGAACCATTCGGCAATCAAATATCTACTTGCTAAAAAGGATGCCAAACCTCGTTTGATTCGTTGGATATTACTTTTACAAGAATTTGATATTGAAATTAAGGACAGGAAAGGAACAGAAAATCAAGTGGCCGATCACTTATCACGTTTAGAACGCAACAGGGAGGAGGACGCGGATCTAGAGATATACGATGCATTCCCGGATGAACAAATTTTAGTTGCCTCGGCAACCATGGACGCGCATGCCTCGACAACCCTCGACGCCTCGACAACCATGGATGCACACGCCTCGGCAACTCTCGACGTCGCAGCAGCCTTTGACGCGCACGCCTCGGTAATTTTGGGAGCAGTCACCACGACAGCACATGCCTCGGCAATACCCTGGTACTCAAATTTAGTTAATTTCCTTGTTTGTGGTATTTTACCTTATGGCATTACTCACCAAGGGAAGAAGCAGTTCTGCCATGATGCTAAGCATTACTTTTGGGATGAGCCTCTTTTGTTTAAACAATGTGCAGATCAGGTTATACGCCGATGTGTCCCTGAAGAAGAGCAACAGAATGTACTCCGGCAATGCCATTCCTCACCCTATGGAGGAAATTTTGGAGGAACTCGTACCGCGGACAAAGTTTTGCAATCTGGTTTGTATTGGCCAACAATGTACAAATATGCCCAAGACTTTTACAAGCAATGTGGTCGTTGCCAGAGGACGGGCAATATCTCTAGACGACATAAGATGCCGCTCTAGAACATCATCGAGGTGGAATTGTTCGATGTATGGGGGATCGATTTTATGAGACCTTTCCCATCTTCATTCGGCAACCTCTACATTCTACTTACCGTCGACTACGTGTCTAAATGGGTTGAGGCAGCTGAAGTTCCCAACAACGATTCCAAGACCGTGCAACGTTTCTTGAGAAAAACATATTTGCACGGTTTGGGATGCCAAGAGCAATTATCAGTGACGAAGGCAAGCATTTTGACAACAAACTAATTGCCAAGATGTTGCAACGCTTCGGCATATCACACAAGATCACCACGGCATATCACCCACAAACCAACGGGCAAGCAAAAATTTCCAACCGGGAATTGAAGGGTATACTCGAGAAAGTTGTAAATCCCTCTAGGAAGGATTGGTCATTAAGACTAGATGACGCACTTTGGGCATATCGCACTGCATTCAAAACACCCTTAGGTATGTCCCCCTTCCGACTTGTCTACGGCAAGACATGCCATCTACCGGTGGAAATCGAACACAAGGCATATTGGGCAATCAAGACCGTGAATATGGATTGGGAAAGTGCCGGAAAAAAACGTTTGTTGGACCTCAATGAGATAGAAGAATTCTGTGCACTCGTCTATAACAATGCACGAATCTACAAGGAGAAAACAAAGCAATGACATGACAAGAAACTATTGCCACGACAATTCATGCCAGGGCAACTAGTTCTCTTATTCAATTCTCGGCTAAAACTTTTCTCGGGAAAGCTGAAATCAAGATGGTCGGGACCATTCGAAGTTGTCAAACCATTCTCCCATGGTGTCGTGATAATCAAGTCCATCACTGACAAACATGAATTCAAAGTTAATGGACAAAGATTGAAACACTACAATGGTGCCCATGTGGAACGTAACAAAGAAGTGGTCAACTTAGGAGATGCTTGAGCATGCTCTCCCTTAGATATTTTTTTTCCGATTAATATTTTTTTATTTTATTTTATTTTTTGAACCTTTTTTTTATTATTTCCGATTATTATTATTTTTTAGGATATGTTTTCTTTTTTTATCTTTTTAAGTTTAAGAATCCCTTTATACATCTTTATTTATTTTCTTTTATTAGTTTATCTTTAATTTTAATCCTTATTTGATTTGTCTTTGAATTGTAGGAAAAAAGTTCAAGATAAAGAGGAATTTTAATCCAAGAAGGAAAACATCTTCAACAAGGAAACTAATGGGCTGAATCTAAGGCTTATATAAAGCCTCCAATTTACCCTAATCAAACCCCCCTTTCCGTCACCCTCTCCCTAAACCAAATTTTTTTTCATTTTCCTCTAATCCCACCCACCATATTTACCACCTATCTTTTCTATAAAACCCATCACCCTTAACCTATTCCTACTTTTTATCTTGCAACTTTTTAGTTTCTTTCCTTTTCTTTCATTTGTTTTTACAAAACTCACAACCAAGATCATCTATGGCATCCAAGATTAAATTTTTAGTTCATCCAAGTTCCTCCAAAGAACCAAGATACAAGAAGTTTGCTACATCGGTGGTTCAAGAAAGATTTCACTCCAAGTTTGAAAGCCGGAAGATTCATGAAGAACAAGGCTTTGAATACTCCAACTCTCATCAAGATTTCGGCCTTGAACCATTCATCTTCGAGAGGATTGCACATCAAAAGTGGCAAATCTTTTGCCATCAACCAGAACCGAGAAACATCTCATGGGTAAGAGAATTCTATGCTCATTCACCTAACCCGGATAATCCTTATGTTTTTGTTCGTGACAAGGCCATACTCATAAGTCCCGAAAACATCAACACCTTTTACGGGCTTTACATTGAGAAGGACTAGCTTCAAGAACTCACTCAACCGGGAACTCATTGGAACGACGGTAAATACAAGGGCACAGTAAATCGCCTTCGGCTTAAACCCAAGGCAAAACTATGGAATAAGTTTGTTAAAACTTCTTTAATGGCCACCACACACAATACTACCGTTGATATACCACGTCTTTTGCTCATACATTCTATTTTGCATAATCGCATCATTAACATTGGAAAAATTATTCGTGATGAGATTTTTGTATGTAGCTCAAAAGATAAGGGTTCTCTTTTCTTACCTTGCTTAATTTCTAATCTTTGCAAGGAGATGCATGTCCCAAGTGAGTCCACCGATGAAAAGGCCCTACCAAAGTCCGGTTGGAATCAAGCACAAATCCAAAAGCTAATGGGAGAGGCACCGGGAAAATCTTTAAGGCCTCCAATTGCCACGGCAACTCCTGCCGCGCCGGCAATCCCTAATGCCCAAGCACCTAACGCCCGGGCAAGTCGGCCATCAACCCCAGGACACTTTGAAACACTCTTGCAACCATTGGCAAGCCACCTAAGGCAAATTGAAGACCGGCAACTAATGTTAATGTGGTACATGAAGGAGCACAACAATGCCATCACCCAAATCATCCTAGAAAAGTACCCAGACAATCGCGTGCCGTTCCCAATCTTTCCTGCTGAGATCCTTGCCCTGGCACCCAATGAAGTAGTCGCCATGGCAATCGTAATAGATGATGTCGCGGCAACCTACATCGTGCCTGCACAAGCTGATGCCACGACAACCAACCCTGAAGATGCCAAGGCAACCAAAGCTAAAGACATCTCGGCAACCACTGCAAAAGCCAAAGGTAAAGCACCTATTCCCGAACCAACTCCTACGGAATCATTTTCTGATTTTTCAGATTCGGACGAGTCCTCCATTGCACCAACAAAGACCGCATCAATTGAATCCTCCAAGCGAAAAGCCAATGACACTGATGAAGAGGACGATGAGGACAACCCCGTACGAGGATCGATTCCACCACCGGCCACAAGAAAACAACCATCGCGTTCAAGCAAGAGAATCAAGACACCGACCAAAAGGAAACTAATCATCTACGATGACGAACTCTCGGAGTAAGTCCTCGTATGCATTTTATTTTTCGTTACTTTTATTTTTCTTTAATGCATGCATTGAGGACAATGCCTCACTCGAGTTTGGGTGGGGATTGTTATTAGTAGTTACCATGTTTAGTTACATTCATCTTAAATGTTACATTTAGGATACATAAATTGCTTGCCATGCCTTTAGTTGGAACAAGAATTGCTTAGATTTGATGAATATCTGATGATGACTTTGCCAATGCACTTAATTGATAGAATTTTTATTCTAGGATAACCATGGAAAAACTTAGAATTTTACTATGATGCTAAATTTGATGAAACACTGTTGTGGTTTGATTGATTTAAGGAATTCTAGTGAACTTAGGTTGATAATTATCAAATTGGGGGATTAGAATAAAAATTGGATGAGTGCTAGAGGTGCCCGAAATTGGCTCTAGCATGTGCTAAAAAAATTGATTGCTAGAGGTGCCCGAAACTGGCTCTAGCATGTGTTAAAAAAATTGATCGCTAGAGGTGCCCGAAACCGGCTCTAGTTGAATAAATAAACTTAAGAAAACTAAAAACAAAACACTAGAGGTGCCCAACACTGGCTCTAGTTAAAACATGTTAGAAAGAATCCAATGAAGTAATTTTAAAACCTCTTGTTTGCATAGAATCCGAAAAATCAACTTGCACACAACTCCGCACACACTCACAAGCATTATAGTTTGATTCCGAATAACTCCTAAGTTTTCTGAAAAATGAAAAGCCAATCATACTTTGTGCCCCGGTTCTGAGAACTGAAATCAAGTTCAAAGCTAAGTTTGTGAAAATTAAAGTCTTGGCAGGTAATTATTAGTTTGCATTGCTTGAGGACAAGCAATAGTTCGAGTTTGGGGGTGTGATAAGTGTTCAAAAGTACTGTTTTTCTTACCCTTTTTACTCATATTATTGTTAGACTTAGGCTTATATTAGTTGCATAATTAGCCATTCATGCATTAATCCATGTTTCCTTCCATCGTTGAGCTTGATTACTTAACTTGGTAGTTTTTGTGGGAAAAGATGCTGATTTGGTGTGTTTTGTGTGTATGTGCAGGATCACTTGCCAAATCAAGGCTAGAGCTAGTTGCCAGGGCAATACTTGAAGGAGATGCCGAGCTAGTTGCCAGGGCAATGCATGAAGGATACGCCGAGCCAGTTGCCAGGGCAATTGTCGACAAAGAACAAAGGTGATATGGTAGTCGAAATTGATGACTAGACAAGCCGAAGATGACGTGGAGCAAAGCCCAATCCCAAAGGAATTTGATTTCCATGAAGAGATTAAAGAAGAATTAAATTCCAAGAAGATAGGAGAAGTTCTAGTAGGAATATAATTATAATAAAGAATTATATTCTTTAAAGATAATTTAATTCCAACTTAACTTCCTCCTTAAAGAAGGACTTTGACCTAGCCCTATAAATTAGAGGGGAATTTCGACAATCCAAGGGGAGCAAGAGGAGAGAATTTTCGACAAGCATCTAGGGCAAGGGGATTTCGACAAGCTTCCTTCTTCATCTTTTTCTTTCTTGTTCAATTAGGTTCATGCTAGGGATTATTTATCTTGTGTTTCTTTGGAACCTAGCCATGAACTAAATCTATTTGGCTATGGTTATTGTGTTTTGTGGTTGTGAGAAACTATTGGATTTTGTTTAGGTAATAAGAGTTTGCACTTTTCTATTCAAGGTTTATTCATTCTTGGTTCTTATTCTTGTTTGCGAGTGAATTGGGAGAGGATCTCGTAACTTCATCTATTTATCTAATATCGGGAGAGTTAGATTCAAGAAACGAATGAATATGATCTTTATTCAATCTATTGATGGTGAAGATTAATCCGGCTTAGGAATAAGTCAAGGATTTCAACGGCTAAGAAGAGCGCAAGATTGGTTGTTGTTCACCCTTGATTCACGCAGGGATGTATTATCAAGGCATGCACAAGTAGCTAGAGTTTCGACTTAGGGATAAGAAGAAACCATTGAAGAACGCTCTGCCGAACCTTGAAGGTTGCTACCCAGACGCCCAAGTAGTTGCCCAACTAGTCGCCCAGGCAACCATCGATTAGTTGCCAAGGCAACCCCGTTGTTCAAGTTGCCACGGCAACTGAGTTGCCCGTGCACTCTTTTACCAAGACGATCCAATCGTCTATCACATCTCAACTCACGATAACCTGGCCTATCTCTCTCAATTGATCTCATCTATTCTTTTACTTTATTGCTTTCTAGTTTAGTTATTAGTTAAACTCCTATAATCCTTTATTTGTGTTTTTACTTTTTACAGTGTAAGAGACTAGATTCTTGAAGTGGCACCAATCCATGTGGAGACGTATCTTTTATACTATAACTTGCAACGTGTATACTTGCACAATTGCGTAGCACTTATTACGCGTAACACCAACCACAAATGTGCCTTTAGATCGATGCTTCAGCTCAAGAAGGCAGTCACTAGTCAACCTTCGCTTCTAAAGGTAACATTTCAAAAGTAGATGGTCAAACCCACAAAAGGTTGGGGCATCAGCGACAACAACCCATCCAGTCTGCAAGACAGAACTGGGGCAAAAATAAGACCGAGCCACCAAAATGGCCATAAAGTCATGGGGCATCCCCTTTGTAATCAACATCATGACCAACTGCAATGCTTGCCATTCACATCAACATCATACCGTTCGTATTGATAAGTGTTCAAAAGTACTATTTTTCTTAACCTTTTTACTCATATTATTGTTAGACCTAGGCTCATATTAGTTGCATAATTAGCCATTCATGCATTAATCCATGTTTCCTTCCAACGTTGAGCTCGATTACATAACTTGGTAGTTTTTGTGGGAAAAGATGCTACTTTGGTGTGTTTTGTGTGTATGTGCAGGATCATTTGCCAAAGCAAGGCCAGAGCTAGTTGCCAGGGCAATACATGAAGGATATGCCAAGCTAGTTGCCAGGGCAATACATGAAGGATATGCCGAACTAGTTGCCAGGGCAATGCATGAAGGAGACGTCGAGCCAATTGCCATGGCAATTGTCGACAAGAGAAAAGGTGATATGGTAGTCGAAATTGATGACTATACAAGCCCAAGATGACGTGGAGCAAAGCCCAAACCCAAAGGAATTTGATTGCCATGCAGAGATTAAAAAAGAATTAAATTCCAAGATGATAGGAGAAGTTCTAGTAGGAATACAATTATAATAAAGAATTATATTCTTTAAAGATAATTTAATTCCAACTTAAACTCCTCCTCAAAGAAGGAATTTGGCCTAGCCCTATAAATAAGATGGAGATTTCGACAAGAAAGAGAGAGCAAATGAGGGGAATTTCGACAAGTCCAAGGAAGGAAAGAGGAGAGAATTTTTGACAAGCATCTAGGGCAAGGAGGATTTCGACAAGCCTCCTCCTTCATCCTTTTTCTTCTTGTTCGATTGGGTTCATGCTAGGGGTTATTTATCTTGTGTTTCTTTGGAACCTATCCATAAACTAAATCTATTTGGCTATGGTTATTGTGTTTTGTGGTTGTGAGAAACTATTGGTTTTTGTTTAGGTAATAAGAGTTTGCACTTTTCTATTTCAAGGTTTATTCATTCTTGGTTCTTATTCTTGTTTGCGAGTGAATTGGGAGAGGATCTCGTGATTTCATCTATTTATCTAATATCGGGAGAGTTAGATTCAAGAAACGAATGAATATGATCTTTATTCAATCTATTGATGGTGAAGATTAATCCGGCTTAGGAATAAGTTAAGGATTTCAACGGCTAAGAGGAGCGCAAGATTGGTTGTTGTTCACCCTTGATTCACGCAGGGATGTATTATCAAGGCATGCACAAGTAGCTAGAGTTTCGACTTAGGGATAAGAAGAAACCATTGAAGAATTCTCTGTCGAACCTTGAAGGTTGTTGCCCAGACGCCCAAGTAGTTTCCCAACTAGTTGCCCAGGCAACCATCGATTAGTTGCCAAGGCAACCCCGTTGTACAAGTTGCCCGTGCACTCTTTTACCAAGAGGATCCAATCGGCTATCACACCTCAACTCACGATAACCTGGCCTATCTCTCTCTCATTTGATCTCATCTATTCATTTACTTTATTGCTTTCTAGATTAGTTATTAGTTAAACTCTTATAATCCTTTATTTGTGTTTTTACTTTTTATAGTGCAAGAGACTAGATTATTGTAGTGGCACCAATCCCTGTGGAGACGATATCTTTTATACTATAACTTGCAACGTGTATCCTTGCACAATTGCGTAGCACTTATTACGCGCAACAAGTTTTTGGCGCCGTTGCCGGGGATTGGCAATAGCGACTTTATTTTTATTTTCTTGCACTTTCTTTTTACTTTTCTTGCTTAAAATTCAAAGGGCTAACAAACTTTGGTTTTGCATTGGTATATGACCAGGGCGAGACCGACTTCACCAGAATATCCCTTTGATCCAGAAATCGAACGAACCTTACATAGACTTAGACGAAGGATAAGAGTAGCAATGGCAAATCAAGACGGCAATATGAATCAAGATGTTCTAGAAGGAGGAGGAGTGATTCTTGCACGAAACAGAACTATTCGAGACTATCTTGAAGAAGATCTTGATGGACTTAATCCAGGAGTTGTCGCAGCTGAAATTGAAGCCGACCACTTTGAGTTGAAATCGGTAATGTTTAATATGATCAACACAATTGGTCAATTTGGCGGCTCAGCAACTGAAGATGCATGGCAACATCTGAAATCTTTCCTCGAGATTTGCAACTCGTTCAAAATACACGGAGTCAACCCCGATGTATTACGATTAAGATTATTCCCCTATTTACTGAGGGATAGGGCAAAAGCATGGTTGAATAGCATTTCTGCCGGATCCATAGCATCTTGGACTGATCTTTGTCGTGATTTCCTTGCTAGATTTAATCCTACAAATTTGACTGATAAGCTTCGTAACGACATTACTTCTTTTCGGCAGGCAAATGATGAATCCATGTACGAGGCTTGGGAGTGATATAGAGAACTTCTACAGAAATGCCCCCTACACGGATTCCCAGTGTGGACTCAAGTAACAATGTTTTACAACGCCGTGAATACACCAACAAGAATGATGCTAGATGCCTCGGCAAATGGCATACTCCTAGATAAGTCGTCGGAGGAAGCAATGCAAATTTTAAACAGGCTGGCCAAGAATGGTTATCAATTCCCATCTACTAGAAGAGGAGGAGTTAGACGCCAAGCCACAATACATGAACTAGGATCATCAGATTCAATTTCGGCACAATTGGCCACTTTAACCAAGATGGTCTAGAACATGCAAAAACCAAACAACACACATGAGGTCAAGGTAATGGATTCTTTTTGTGAGTTATGTGGTGATAACCATAATTCTTCTGAATGTATGCAGAATCCGGAATCCAGCTTCTATGTGGGGAATTACAACCGGAGCAACAACGTGATGTCCAATACATACAATCCAGCTTGGAAGAAGCACCCAATTTTTTCATGGAGTAATCCCAACAATGCTCTAAACCAGAACAATCAGAATACACAAGCATCGGGATTCCAGCAGAATATGCCACGGCAATAGTTGCCACAGCAACAACCGACGACATCTAGTTCTTTGGAAAATTCTCTAAATGCTTTTATGATGAAAACTGAATCTTATATGGCTGAGAATAGTAATTTCATAAAAAGAACTGATGCTTTTTTTAGCAGGACCGAAATGAGATTGCAAAACCAAGAGGCGGCAATCAAATCATTGGAAAATCAAGTCGGACAGTTCGCTCAAAATCTGAATACTAGACCGCAAGGAGGTTTACCTAGCGATACTGAAGTCGCAAGAGGAACTGGCCATGAGCAATGTAAGGCAATCACCACTAGAAGTGGCCAACAACTTAGAGAGGTTCAAACCCGCTCATCAAACAAAACTCCACAAAAAGATCAAGACGAACCTAGCGGTAAAGCCTCAGATACTGAACCAGGAATTGCCGCGGCAACCGGCAATAAGCATGCCTCGGCAACCGACGATAAAGACGCCTCGTCAACTTGCGATAAGCATGCCTCGGTAACCCCAGTTGATAATGCCTCAGCAACTCCAGTTGTCCCGGCAATGCCATCAATCAGGTTTCAAACCAATGAAAAGATCGAAGATATCCGACTTCCACCACCATTCCCACAAAGGTTGAAGCGACAAAAGCAAGAATACCAATTCAAGAAGTTTCTTGATATCCTAAAGCAAGTCCACATCAACTTGCCATTGGTGGAAGCAATTGAACAAATGCCAAACTATGGCAAGTTTCTTAAAGACATTGTGTCCAAGAGAACAAGGCTAGGAGAGTTTGAAACAGTTGCCGCAACAGAGGGATGCATGGCAATGTTGCACAATCGTATGCCACCCAAGTTGAAGGATCCCGGAAGTTTCACAATACCCTGTTCCATTAGAAATCACTATGTCGGGAATGCATTATGCGACCTTGGGGCTAGCATAAACTTGATGCCTAAATCGGTTTTCCAGAAACTAGGAATCGGGAAGGCAAGACCTACAACAGTCATGTTGCAGCTAGCCGACAGATCCTATGTGCATCCAGAGGGAAAATCGAGGACATACTAGTAAAAGTTGATAAATTTATTTTTCCCGCTGACTTTATTGTCTTGGATTGTGAAGCAGATGAGCATGCACCCATCATTCTCGGGAGACCATTCCTAGCAACAGGGAGAACCTTGATCGATGTTGAAAAGGGAGAACTCACAATGAGGGTGAATGACCAGCAAGTTAAACTAAATGTGTTCCAAACACTAAGGCATGCCGATGATCCAGAAGAATGCCAACTTCTTCATGCCACGACAGAGTTTAACTTCGATGAGGAATTTAGTTGCCTTGGCAACTACATTGCCGATCAAGAGGAACCTGAGGAGTATGAAGAACCGGTCGATGAGGAACAACAAGAAGAGGCAAATTGGCTAGTCAATCGACCAGGAAAAGAAGCTGATCAAGATGTTGATACTACACAAGAAGGCAACAGGGAGGAGGACGCGGATCTAGAGATATGCGATGCATTCCCGGATGAACAAATTTTAGTTGCCTCGGCAACCATGGACGCACACGCCTCGGTAACTCTCGACGCCGCAGCAGCCTTTGACGCGCATGCCTCGGCAATTTTGGGAGCAGTCACCACGGCAGCACATGCCTCGGCAATACCCTGGTACGCGAATTTAGTTAATTTCCTTGTTTGTGGTATTTTACCTTATGGCATTACTCACCAAGGGAAGAAGCGGTTCCGCCATGATGCTAAGCATTACTTTTGGGACGAGCCTCTTTTATTTAAACAATGTGCAGATCAGGTTATACGCCGATGTGTCCCTGAAGAAAAGCAACAGAATGTACTCCGGCAATGCAATTCTTCACCCTATGGAGGACATTTTGGAGGAACTCGCACCGCGGCCAAAGTTCTGCAATCCAGTTTGTATTGGCCAACATTGTACAAAGATACCCAAGACTTTTACAAGTAATATGATCGTTGCCAGAGGACGGGCAATATCTCTAGACGGCATGAGATGCCACTCCAGAACATCATCGAGGTGGAATTGTTCGATGTATGGGGGATCGATTTTATGGGACCTTTCCCATCTTCATTCGGCAACCTCTACATTCTACTTGCCGTCGACTATGTGTCTAAATGGGTTGAGGCAGCTGCAGTCCCCAACAACGATTCCAAGACTGTGCAACGATTCTTGCAGAAAAACATATTTACACGGTTTGGGATGCCAAGAGCAATTATCAGTGATGAAGGCAAGCATTTTGACAACAGACTAATTGCCAAGATGTTGCAACGCTTCGGCATATCACACAAGATCGCCACGACATATAACCCACAGACCAACAGGCAAGCAGAAATTTCCAACCGGGAATTGAAGGGTATACTCGAGAAAGTTGTAAATCCCTCTAGGAAGGATTGGTCATTAAGACTAGATGACGCGCTTTGGGCATACCACACTGCATTCAAAACACCATTAGGTATGTCCCCCTTAGGACTTGTCTATGGCAAAACATGTCATCTACCGGTGGAAATCGAACACAAGGCATACTGGGCAATCAAGACCGTGAATATGGATTGAGAAAGTGTCGGACAAAAGCGTTTGATGGATCTCAACGAGATAGAAGAATTCCGTGCACTCGCCTATAACAATGCCCGAATCTACAAGGAGAAAACAAAGCAATGGCATGAAAAGAAACTATTGCCACGACAATTCACGCTAGGGAAACTAGTTCTCTTATTCAATTTTTGGCTAAAACTTTTCCCGGGAAAGCTAAAATCAAGATGGTCGGGACCATTCGAAGTCGTCAAACCATTCTCCCATGGTGCTGTGATAATCAAGTACATCTCTGACGACTATGAATTCAAAGTTAATAGACAAAGATTGAAGCACTACAATGGTGCCCATGTGGAACGTAACAAAGAAGTGGTCAACTTAGGAGATGCATGAGCATGCTCTCCTTTCAATATTTTCTTTCTCTTTTTATTTTCATTTTTATTTTTAGGAGATATTTTATTTTTCTTCATTATCTTTAGTTTCTAGGTTTTCTTTTCCACAACAAGACTCACAACCACCATGCTAAGGAAATTTACTGCCGACTACTTGCCACTGGCAACCACAAAAGATGATGCCGCGGCAACCTACATTGTGCACGCACAAGCTGATGCCACGGCAACCAACCCTGAAGATGCCACGGCAACAAAAGCTAAAGACATCTCGGCAACCACTGCAAAAGCCAAAGGTAAAGCACCTATGCCCGAATCAACTCCTACGGAATCATTTTCTGATTTTTCAGATTCAGACGAGTCCTCCATTGAACCAACAAAGACCGCACCAATTGAATCCTCCAAGCGAAAAGCCAATGACATTTATAAAGAGGACGATGAGGACAACCCCGTACGAGGATCGATTCCACCACCGGCAACAAGAAAACAACCATCGCGTTCAAGCAAGAGAATCAAGACAGCGACCAAAAGGAAACTAATCATCTACGATGACGAACTCTCGGAGTAAGTCCTCGTATGCATTTTTTTATTTTTTTATTTTTATTTTTCGTTATTTTTATGCATGCATTGAGGACAATGCCTCACTCGAGTTTGGGGGGGATTGTTATTAGTAGTTACCATGTTTAGTTACATTCATCTTAAGTATTACATTTAGGATACATAAATTGCTTGCCATGCCTTTAATTGGAACAAGAATTGCTTAGATTTGATGAATATCCAATGATGACTTTGCCAATGCACTTAATTGATAGAATTTTTATTCTAGGATAACCATGGAAAAACTTAGAATGTTACTATGATGCTAAATTTGATGAAACACTATTGTGGTTTGATTGATTTGAGGAATTCTAGTGAACTTAGGTTGATAATTAACAAATTGGGGGATTAGAATAAAAGTTGGATGAATGCTAGAGGTGCCCGAAATTGGCTCTAGCATGTGCTAAAAAAATTGATCACTAGAGGTGCCCGAAACTGGCTCTAGTATGTGTTAAAAAATAATTGATCACTAGAGGTGCCCGAAACTGGCTCTAGTCAAATAAAACTAAAAAACAAAACACTAGAGGTGCCCGAAACTGGCTCTAGTTAAAACATGTTAAAAAGAACCCAATGAAGTAATTTGAAAACCTATTGTTTGCATAGAATCCGAAAAATCAACTTGCACACAACTCTGCACACACTCACAAGCATTATAGTTTGATTCCGAGTAACTCCTAAGTTTGTCGAAAAATAAAAAGCCAATCATACTTTGTGCCCCAGTTCAGAGAATTGAAATCAAGTTCAAAGCTAAGTTTGTGAAAATTGAAGTCTTGGCAGGTAATTATGAGTTTGCATTGCTTGAGGACAAGCAATAGTTCGAGTTTGGGGGTGTGATAAGTGTTCAAAAGTACTATTTTTCTTACCCTTTTTACTCATATTATTGTTAGACTTAGGCTCATATTAGTTGCATAATTAGCCATTCATGCATTAATGCATGTTTCCTTCCAATGTTGAGCTTGATTACATAACTTGGTAGTTTTTGTGGGAAAAGATGTTGCTTTGGTGTGTTTTGTGTGTATGTGCAGGATCATTTGCCAAAGCAAGGCCAGAGCTAGTTGCCAGGGCAATACATGAAGGATATGCTGAGCTAGTTGCCAGGGCAATACATGAAGGATATGTCGAACTAGTTGCCAGGGCAATGCATGAAGGAGACGTCGAGCCAGTTGCCATGGCAATTGTCGAAAAGAGCAAAGGTGATATGGTAGTCGAAATTGATGACTATACAAGCCCAAGATGACGTGGAGCAAAGCCAAACCCAAAGGAATTTGATTGCCATGCACAGATTAAAGAAGAATTAAATTCCAAGAAGATAGGAGAAGTTCTAGTAGGAATACAATTATAATAAAGAATTATATTCTTTAAAGATAATTTAATTCCAACTTAAACTCCTCCTCAAAGAAGGACTTTGGCCTAGCCCTATAAATAAGATGGAGATTTCGACAAGAAAGAGAGAGCAAAGGAGGGGAATTTCGACAAGTCCAAGGAAGGCAAGAGGAGAGAATTTTCGACAAGCATCTAGGGCAAGGAGGATTTCGACACGCCTCCTCCTTCATCCTTTTTCTTCTTGTTCATTGGGTTCATGCTAGGGGTTATTTATCTTGTGTTTCTTTGGAACCTAGCCATGAACTAAATCTATTTGGCTATGGTTATTGTGTTTTGTGGTTGTGAGAAACTATTGGTTTTTGTTTAGGTAATAAGAGTTTGCACTTTTCTATTTCAAGGTTTATTCATTCTTGGTTCTTATTCTTGTTTGCGAGTGAATTGGGAGAGGATCTCGTGATTTCATCTATTTATCTAATATCGGGAGAGTTAGATTCAAGAAACGAATGAATATGATCTTTATTCAATCTATCTGGCTTAGGAATAAGTTAAGGATTTCAACGGCTAAAAGGAGCGCAAGATTGGTTGTTGTTCACCCTTGATTCACGCAAGGATGTATTATCAAGGCATGCACAAGTAGCTAGAATTTCGACTTAGGGATAAGAAGAAACCATTGAAGAACGCTATGCCAAACCTTGAAGGTTGCTGCCCAGACGCCCAAGTAGTTGCCCAACTAGTTGCCCAGGCAACCATCGATTAGTTGCCAAGGCAACCCCGTTGTGCAAGTTGCCACGACAACTGAGTTACCCGTGCACTCTTTTACCAAGACGATCCAATCGGGTATCACACCTCAACTCACGATAACCTGGCCTATCTCTCTCATGTGATCTCATCTATTCATTTACTTTATTGCTTTCTAGATTAGTTATTAGTTAAACTCCTATAATCCTTTATTTGTGTTTTTACTTTTTACAGTGCAAGAGACTATATTCTTGTAGTGGCACCAATCCCTGTGGAGACGATATCTTTTATACTATAACTTGCAACGTGTATACTTGCACAATTGCGTAGCACTTATTACGCGCAACACGTATCATCATGCATTCGCATTAAATGCATACATTACACATCAAGTTAGATGCATACAGGCTAAGTGCATTCACTCCATTCATACAAAAAAATAGGTTTTGGATGAAAAGCCTCAATCATAGAGGACAACAACAAATTGGCAAGCCCTCAGCCACGAAGGGAAGCTGAACCAACAAAAAAGTTGAAACCTCCAAGAGGGAGTATAACAACCCCAAACATGAAATGGCAGACCCTTAAAGCAAAGAAAGCCAAATTTGAACTCAAACTTTGATTGAATAGTAACTAACTATTGTTTATTTTTATTTTTCAGGTCTTACCCCATCGTCAATAGTGTAGCAGATCTATCACATTTATTCTCAGACCATGACTCACCATCGATGGTGTAGCTTAATCAAACCTTTCTCTTCAAATCTTGACTCATTGTCAGTGGTGTAGAGGATCAACATCTATTCTTCAGATCTTGACTCATCGTCAGTGGTGTAGCGGATCAAAATCTCCCTTCTGATCATGCCTCTTCGTCAGAGTTGTAGCTTGGTCGTAACTAACTTCTCAGATCATGCCTCTTCGTCAGAGTCGTAGCTTGATCGCTACTAACTCCTCAGATCATGCATCTTCGTCAGAGTTGTAGCTTGATCGCCCCTAACTCTTCAGATCATGCCTCTTTGTCAGAGTCGTAGCTTGATAGCCACTAACTCCTCAAATCATGCCTCTTCGTCAGAGTTGTAGCTTGATCACCTCTAACCTCTCAGATCATGCCTCTTCGTCAGTGTTGTAG
This sequence comes from Hibiscus mutabilis, assembly GCA_019671005.1. Lineage (NCBI taxonomy): Eukaryota > Viridiplantae > Streptophyta > Magnoliopsida > Malvales > Malvaceae > Hibiscus > Hibiscus mutabilis. The sequence goes on along the minus strand of CM033748.1, from coordinate 30,884,678 downwards.
CTTGATCACATTCTAATCACCCGATCATGCCTCTTCGTCAGAGTCGTAGCTTGATCTAATCTCCTGATTCTACCTCGTCGTCGGTGGCATAACAAGATCACCCATATTCAAACATCTCTTTACCCCGTCTCTTTTAATTTTACAAGCTATAGATAAAATAAGTGAATATTTAGTCTGAAACAATTTCTTCTTATTCTTTCAGGTTCTATCCTCCCAAAAAGGACGAAGTAGATGAGTTGACCAGATCTTGACTCTCCGTCAGAGGTATAGTGGGTTAACAGACGAGTTCTAGTTCTCCAGAAATTGAAAGATGTTTCAATTAGAGTTGAAGGAGAAGTTGTGTTGGAAGGGGTGTTCCAGTTAGACCGAACAAAAATGATTCTTTTAGTCTTTTCTCTATTGCTGCTTCACAACAATGAGCAAAGAGGGGCAGCTGTAATAACCATTTTTATTCGGTCATTTCTATTCAAATAAACATCCAAAATCCATATATAAAACAAAAAACTTAAAATGCCAAATAGTTTGAATTAAATAAAATACCTAAAATTCCATTTATAAGGCCATCACTTAAATCCAAACTACCCTAAATACAGCCAAAACCCTTTACCCAATAACTGGTCCACTGCCTAATTACCCATAACCCATTACACCCAAACCTTTACCCAATCTGCCAATTCTAACCCGGCCTACCCGACCCTAATTAGTGACCCAGGTAACCTAAACTAAAAACCCTAATCCCCATGCCTTAGCCGCCGCCAACTGTTTCTGGAAGATTCCCAAAATTGCCCCATGGCCTTCCAGCTGCCAGCCTCGTCAGTTCCACATCAGCGACCACGTCAGCTCTACACCAGCCACCACTGGACACGTCGGCAGCCACGCATACCCTAGCCATATACGGCTGAGATCACTAGTCCCCCTCCCCCGTACGAACCTGCAATCAAAGACAAAGCAGCCAAAAATACAGAAATCAAAACCACGTCGGCTCCACACCAGCCACCACTGGACACGTCGACAGCCACGCATGCCCTAGCCACATACGGCCAGAGATCACCGGTCTCCATCCCCCGTACAAACCTGCAATCAAAGACAAAGCAGCCAAAAATACAGAAATCAAAACAACAATAGCACCGACAACAATTGCAAAACCCAATCAGCTTTATTTCATTATTTTTTGCTCTTGTAATTTAGGCTATAAAGCAACATGCAACATCATGTAAAGGGGAGCTTTGATTGAAATCAATAGTCACAAAAATTCAACAGGTAGTTTTTTTTTCTTTCTACATATTAGATATCGAAAGAACAAGAATGAGAAAACAAAAGGGGTTAGGTTTTTTTGAAAAAGAAAAATAGTTTTAAAAAAGGGGATCAGAGGTCATCGTTTCTTTCTCCAAAACTAAAACCGTTATCAAAAAAGGGTTTTTTTGTTTTTAAGAACAAAACCTGACTTTCGGTTTTAGATCTGAATTAAAAAAGAGAAGTTTTTTCTTTTAGCTTACCTGCGTGACCGGAGTGAGGCCGTCGTGTCCCGGTGCCTTCGAGCGTTGGAAATCTCCGACGGGGCACCGCCGTCGCCAAGGATCGGTACTCAAAAAATTGGGCTAGGGTTTCGGCCCTCTCAAAGAACTTTTAGAGAGTTTTTTTGTTTTTTTCAATTATGGGTAAAGAATGTTTTTTGGCTCGTTATTTGGCTTTTAAAGCCACCTTAAACGCGGCGTTTTGGGCAGTCTAAGACCCGCGCGGTGACCCGACCTGGAGGGAAGGATCCACACATTTTGGGTTCTGGGATAATTGTCGTTTCGGTCCTCGGCCTTTCTTCCCACTTTCATATCAGTTATGGGTTAATTCCCATTTTAGTCACTACCATTTCGTTTTAAACGATTCTGGCCTTTCCATTTCTGTTTTATTTCGAATTTAACCCCCTTATTTTCTATTTTCTCTATCTCGATCATTTTCCATATTATCTTATTTTATGCGTATATTATAAGTATAGTATGTTATATGTATATATACTATAGTATTATGTTGTTTATTTTATAATGTATTATAGTATATGTATTATATGGTATGGTATCATATTATATATTTATATTCATATTATTATAATATATATTACAATACATTTATATTATAATATGTTATCATATGTTAATATGTATTATAATATTATTTATATTATAGTATGTATTATACATTATTATTATACTATAGTATTGTTTTTATCATAGTATATATTTTATATATTATCTGTATGCATTTTGATTTATTCTAATCGGCCTTACGTTGACCCGCAACGGGGAATGATCCGTATTATTCATGGCACGTTTAATATAACTCTTAACATATGACATTTAATTTTTGCTTTTAATTTTTGTCTTTTATTTTACCGCAATTTAATTTCTCGCATTTAATTTTCGCAATTTAAATTTCTGCAATTTACTTTCTCGCATTTTATTTTCCCGCAATTTACTTTCTTGCAATTTAATTTCCATTTTTTTTAATGTTCGATTCGGTCCTTTTTCGGATCTCTTTTATATTCGATCTGGTCCTTTTTTCCGGATTCTTTAATTTTCGCATTTATTTACTTTGTTCGTATTTATTTTCCAGCGTTTATTTTTATTTATTTATTTGCTTATTTTCTGACATACATTAATTTGTCATTCATTTAACTTTTAATCTATTTAATTTCACATCGTTAATTAATTAATCTAACTTCTAAAAAGGAGGTATTTATTTAATTCCGGTATTTGTGTCGTAACAGTCCTGGTTCATTGGATGTTGACCAAATATTTGAATTAATTCTTTCCGTCTGAAGGTAAACCTTAATTTGAAATAAAATTTTGATAAGTCATGACATCATTATTAACTGTTTGCATCATGCATAAAGGTGACATACTCGAATCGAACTGTAAATTAACACGGCAGTCAGGCTTATTCGATGTCGGTTTAATATACAGTCCGATGTACAGTCAGCCTTATTAATTAAACGAATAATTAACGTGAACCCACTAATTTGATTAAGCTCGTTCAATTAAGGTTTATATTTGATTAAGATCAATTAATTAAATCCAATTTTGAATCTCAATAATTTTCATCGATTAAAAACAAAGTCTGTTTTGGTACCAATTTCCAGGCGTGATGAGGGTGCTAATCCTTCCCCACACGTAAAAAACTCCCGAACCCGTTTTTTTAAAGAATCTCTAGTTTATGGTGCTCGGCCTACCTTAGTGGCTGGTGGCGACAACAACTCTTCGTTTTCAAAATATAAACACAATTTTTTTTATCAAAATCCCCAATTTTTCCAAAAAATCCCATTTTTCACAAATTTTAGAACTTTTCAAAAATATCCCTAAAAATTTCAAAAAACAACCAAAAAATTTCAAAACAAAAATCCACTTTAATACCTATTATTTATATTTTTTAATGACTTTAAAAAGGGTCGTTACATTGCCGATACGACAATCACGCCTCCAAAGCTTCTGGTACTCACGTTCAAGCTTGAGGACCAATTTTCTCTGCTTTTAGCCACACAAAACAGCAGTACATTGCATCAAAATGCAATCAACATCTCTTCAACACAAAACCTCAACATCTTCTACCCAAAACCACTCCACAACTCCCAAAATTAACAACAAATATCTTCCAAAATTAACCCAGTAGCAATCAAATGTTTCAACACTTCAATTAACATCTAAACGCACATCCCAGCCATTTTTATATCTCCAGCATTCAATTAACCACCACAACTCCCCAAAAACACATATCTATCAACCTATAAAATTAGAGATTCACATAGTTTCGGGATTCCAATGTTAAAACCAATTTATTAACATTATAAAACATCAAAATCATGATTATAACCAATCATGAACCTAGCAAAATAGATTCAAAACGAAAATCACTTAATCTTATCAATTAAACCTTGATTTACTCAATTTCCACAATTAACTCATCAAAACTCATTTGAAAACATTAAACAATGATCAAATACTTGGGAATTTCAATAAAGAACCATTCATTAGAGGAGAAGAACGAACCTTAACTCTAATGAGTGATTTCCCCCTCAATTGGATGTTTTAGATCTTGAAAACAAAGAAATTCAATGAGGTTTTGCAAAGGAAGATTAATGAACCAATTAAGAAACAAGAATTTAAGAAATCAAGAGTGTTACCTCAGATTTTCGATAAAAAAGTGAGTGCTTGGCTGAAGAACTTTGAGAGAAAAGTTTACGAGAAAAAGTTACATAGATTTTTGGTTTTAAGAAAATAACAACCGTTTAGTTAATTCTCTTTTAATTACCCAATTAAAACTCTTTTAAAATAATCCTAAATGAGAGGAAATTATGATATTAAAGTTTGGTAAAATAGCTCCTTAAAGATTCTAAGATTGACCCTTTTTCAAAATAGTCATTAAAAATAGTTTTCAATTTTTACATTTTGGTCACTAACCCAAAATGTCCAATTTCCAAATTCCATTTTCCAAAATTGACTTTACCAAAAAATATCCATATATTAAACAATGGCTTTTAGATATTTTTCCATGTTTTTCTCACACCAAAATTATTTATTCCAATTTTAATCCTGAATCTGACTTGAATCTCTAATCCCGGTCCACCGAACTGTCTAAACCACTAGGAAAACTCCTAGGCCCAAAACCAGGCGTTACACATTACCATACTTGATGTCACATAGCCAATCAAGATACTCAAGCTCACACAGCTCATCGAGTTAATACATGCCATACCAAGATCACTCAGCCATCAGGTGCATAAGCTATCATCTAACATCCACGCAGCATGCATAAAGAATCCATACATCACATACATAATGGCCAATGAAGCCCTACTTTACCCGTGCTCACACAGCCATCGGGTTACCCGTGTTCACACAGCCGTCGAGTTAAATAGACCATACCTAGATCACCACACCCACAGATATATCCTAGACATAATTGGATCACATTAGCCACAAGTAGTCTTCACCTGAGGTCACTCAGCCAATCAGGTTACTCGAGCTCACTCAACCTATCAAGTTAATACCTTATCCAGATCACTGTAGCCACGGATAGGTTTCTAACCGCACCTAAATCACTCAGCCCGTGGGTACGTCGGATGTACTTGATCACTCAGCCCGAAGTACACTCCCCCTTATATAAGTACCGTAGTACTGACTTTTAGGACATCTAGATTCTTTTTTGTAAACCATAAGATAATACATGCTCCTCAATCATTCATACACCTCACCAAGAGGTAAGTGGCACCAAGGCAAGCCATCAACAAATGCCCCCAAGGTATAACGCTAACCAACACATTTATATCGAGTCATCATTTAATAATTTATTACACATTATTCTCATCTATGAGGGTTAAACCTCAATTTCTCAGTTCTACAATTCATTTTAGTACCTTAGAAGCCCATTGGACCATAGTTCTCGAATTATCAACCCCTCGAATAAAACTTTATATTTTCTGGGCAGATTGCCTAAATAGTACTAATACCCACTTGAGGGTATCGATATGCCCCTCTAGGTACTGATACCCAAACTATGTGTATCGATACTCAGCTCCATATGATGGGGTTGACCATTGACCCCGTACCGGTACACAAACCCCGTATATTGATACACCCTTCGTATTGATACAGCTCCAAGCTTACCGATACCAATTTATGCTACTAGAATTTCAATGAAACAGTGGGTACCAATACCCACCTTAAGCGTATCGATACCCCTTTTAATTTTGCTTATGATCATCAAGAATAACACAAGGTATCAGTATGAGCTCCCCACGTAATGATACCGAAGCCCAGAAATACTTCCAAGGCTCGGGAAAATTACTTCTCGAACCCCCAAAACGTAACCTTTAACCCCTTAACTTAATCTTACATATTATGGTAGTTAATTAGGGTAATTTGGTACCATTTTTACACAATATTAACAACTAATTCGAATTCTACCATTAAAGGCTCTAAGCTACTTTAACACCAAAACTAGCAACCTTAACCACAATATCAAGAAAGGCAATTACTTTATGATATTCAAGAATCAATGAGTCAGAAATATACTGAGCTTAACAACAATCTCGGATTTAAGCTCTTCAAGCAAAGACTCTCCAACTTCTCTCCCAACTCAAGCTTAGAAGAACTTTAAGACACCTCATTTCCAGCTCGCAACCATGGAAAATAATTCAAGACTTCAATAAAAAATTAAATGAAGGTCTAAATATGAAATTACACCTTTAATTCCAAAGGAATAACCAAAAACCTTAAACTTCCAAAAACCTATAAATGAAATCCTTACCTTTCTACCACAAAATTATGTTTTCCTTGAAGCTCTTGAAAAGGAGATTAACATACTCAAATATTGGATCTTGGATGTAAAAAATGAGGTAAAAAGCTTGAATCCTTTATTTTTGAAACTATGGTGTTCTTGGGGAAGAAGATGATGAAGAAAAAGATAGAAAAAGGGTGTGGGAAAAGATGATCTCATAAAAGGGTTCTTGTCCCCCTTAAAACCCACGTCCAAACAAAAGAAAATTAGCCTTTTATTTCCAAGAGGGTATAATTACCACACCAAGCCCTCCAATTTCCCCTTGCTACAACTTGGTCACTATTCAAGCTTGCAAGGTCCAATTCTTATCCAAAAAGGCCCAAACTTGGCCCAGTGGATCCAAAAGCCCAATCCAACTCGAGGGTCCTTGACCTGAGTCAACGTCCAATTGTTGACTCAAAAATTATGTAACGCCCCGATTTTGGGCCTAGCAGTTTTGGGGCTGGTTAGACGGTCTAGTGGACCGGGTTAGAGATTCGAGTCGAATTCGGGAGCGAGTATTTTTTCGAAAGATAAAAATATGGAAAAATGTTTAAAAATCATATTTTATTATATTAAAAATATTGGTGAAAACAATTTTGGAAAATAAGCTTTGGAAGGGTGATATTTTGGCTAGTGACAAAAATGCAATTTTTGAAAACTGTTTTAAAAGGTGACTGTTTTGTAAAGAGTCAAAACTTTGAATCTTTAAGGAGCTATTTTACCTTTTGGTCTAATCTGAGTTTCTCTTAATTAGGATTATTTTAAAAAGGGTTTTAATTAAAAGAATTAAATGGAATTTAGTTAAAAAGGTAGTTACCTTTCTAAAACACAATTTGACGTAACTTTTCTTCTCTCACATTTTCTCTCAAAACACTCTCTGCCGAACACTCTTTTTCCATCAGAGATTTAAGGTAATGATCTTAATTTCTTAACTCATTGATTTGCTAAATGATTTCTCAATTTGTTTTCCAAAAATCTTATTGAATTTCTTTGTTTTTCAAAAGGAAAACCCATCCGATTAAGGGGAAACTCATTCATTGGAGGTAAGTTTCGATCTTCTCCTCTAATGAAAGGTTCTTTACTAAAATTCCCAAGTTCTTGGCTCTTTACATATGTTTTCTAATAGGCTTTGAGTAATTAATTATGGATTTTAGCTTAATTGAGGTTTTGAGTAATTAATCTATTTTTCCAGTGATGGGGATTGATTTCAATCTTATTTTGGATGTATTATAATGTGGATAATTTGCTTTAATAATGGAATCCCGAAATTGGTTGAATCTCTAATTGTTTAGGTTGTTAGTTAAGGGTTTTTGGGTTGTTTAAGGTGTTTAATCATTGCTGGAAGTAAAAGGATATTGTGAATGAGGTTTTAGATATCAATTGATGAAGCTTGATGTTTTGAATCGTTATTATATGGCTAGGTTAAGATTGAGTAGTGTTTGAGGTTGATTTAGGTAAGTTTCAGATGAGTTTTGAGTGGGTATCTTGAGAGCTACGGGATTTTGGTTTGAAACAGAGAGTTGGATGCATTTTAATGCATGTTTCCTCTGGTTTTGTGTGGCCGAAATAAGGGATAATCAAGGCGTAGCATCTTGAGGTGGTTTGAGGCTTGCCGGGAGCTTGTTTCTCGGTAGCAAGCAAAGCGAAGTGAAATCGGTGAGTGGAAACGGTCTTAAAAGTCTTTCAAATGTTTGAAAGTGGTTTTGGAAGTTTAGGATAAGTTTGAAACACTTACCTAAGCTTGGAAGTAAGTTTCCCTCCTTTGCTCTTTAATATCAGTTCGGATATGAGCATGTGTTATTCATGTTTTAGTCATAAACATGGTTTGATTTACTTACTATAAATGCATGATTTTAAAGTACATATGCAGTGGCTTAAAAGTATATTTAATGCTAGTAAGCATTGATTTTGTTCCGGTCGGGAATGTGGTATTGCTATGGCAATGTGATGTGCATATGTGGGGATTTTGTGTAATGCATTGTAAAACAGTGAGTAAATGGTTTCGTAAATAATATATTGGCTATGTGACAAGGTGAAAAAACATTCGGATATAGTTGGCATGCCATAGGATAAAGTGCACTATAATATGGATTGAAAATCGATCGTGGGTTAAGAGTCCTTGAGGTATAGCGATCAGCTACCCGGACTATGTTGTTACCACTTGGGTTGAGCAGTCGGTTCCCTTTGTTGATGTAAAGCTTACGGTCAGCAAGGTTGTAAAGTCATGCAGTCGGCATGGGGTAGTCTTGATGATGGTCGGTCATTAAGGGAGATCTGTGTATCCGATGAGTAAAGTTAATGGTCGGTTAACTAAAGATTAGCGGTCAGCTAATCAAGGATAGTGGTCGACTATCCGGGGTTACTATAATTGCCAATATATGAGAACTCTAATGTTGAATCTATTTCTAATGCTCTGGGATTTAAGCATGGTTTTGTATTTGATGCTTTGGGATTAAGCATGTGGAATTTATATATTGTTTAGCATATGGTTGGTATGCATGTTGTGTTTTGAACCTATTGGAACTTGCTTAGGTCGTAAGCATGGTTTGAAAACAAGTGTTGGTTTCCAAGGGTTTTAATGCATCATTGTTTAAGAGCATCCTTACTAAGAAAGTGTGCTTACGTTCTCTTTTCTCTAATGATGCAGAGCATTAAAGCTTGGAGGCAGCAAAGGCAAGGATTAAGTTATCCAAAGACAAGACTATTTGAGTATGAACTCAGTTTTAGTTTCCGGTTAATAAGGTAATGTGTTCGCTGTGGATTTTGGGATTTATAATCATGTTGTTCCCTAATTTTGAGCATGTGTAATGTTGGGATTCTAGAGTTTGTTTGAAGTTGTTATGCATATTGCACATCGTTACCTTTGGTTGATATTATGCGGTTACCTAGGTATTGATATAGATGGTTTTGCTTGGATGGTATGCTTTCATGAGCTTAACATGTTGAATAGGGTATTGAAATAATGTTGGTATGGTGCTTGTACTGGAAAATGTTTGTTTGAGCATTTTGTTATGTTTGGTGAGGTGATCTATGGAGCATGCCTCTAGAGTAATCCGTAAGGTAGCATAAGCTCGTATTGTTGCTAGATCTTGGCGTAAGTGTTGATAAATGTGTTGTTGGATGCTTATATGTATGTATGCAAGTTTCTAGGACATAAATGCATCTAGATTTGTGTGAGAAACCAGCTAAAAATGTCATTACAGGTCCACACGTATCGAAACAGATGTCTCTGTACCGGTACAGCTAGGCCATTTCAGGCATAGCGTTACGATACGTGGGAAGGTGTTTTGATACGAACCAGCCTTTCCAGGCTTAACGTTTCGGTACTCGAGCAAGTGTTTTGATACGGTCATAGGCATTTTTGTCATGCGTTTCGATACGCGATCAAGCGTTTTGGTACGGGTTTTAGCTACTGGATTCTGAGTTTTTGAAAACATAAGGGCTTATCGAAACACTAGTACGGGTACCGGTACGAGTACCGTTAAATCGGTTATTTTGGAATCTTGAAGGTTTCTGGTTCTTTCATTTTGGCCCCTGAGAGTTGGGAATGCAATTGTTTGAGTTTGGATGACCTTTTTAACCTGAAATTTGTCATGTTGGCATGTAAATGGACTAATTGAGGATTGGTAACCTTAAATTCAGTTTTGATCTTATAATTTAAATTATTTATGTTTTAGTCCTAAATTTTGAATATGATGCAATTGATTGTCTTTTACGACTCTTTTCATTCGAGAACTAACCTGCTGCGAGTATGAACATGTAGGAAAATAATTTGCATTTAGACAAGATAAAAGAAAAAAATGGACCGACTTTTCGTAACCTTTCTCTGGTTTGCTTCGACAAACCTAATGTAGTACTCTAGATTATATCAGGCGTCTAGGTCGGGTCGAGGGGGTTACAAATTCGGGTCGTTACAACTCTCATCTCCTAAAAAGAAAGTTCGTCCTCAAAATTAAATAAAAGGAGGAGATGCAACTATCTCGCATCCAACCATTTCCCATCGCACATACGTTTACCTTGATTCTGAAATTCTTCCACAAATTTCCCTCTAAAGCTCATATAACTGAACTCCTCAACACCCATCTCATGAATCCTCCAACAATTCATTTTCCAACAATAGAACAACATTCACATCGAATTCTAGAGCAAACAGCATTTGATAACCTCCAACAATATTGTCCAGACTTCAACCGACAAAACTCACTTTGGATGAGTTTCAACTCAGTTAACAATCTTTCATACCATCAACAGCATTTCAAAACTCTTGAACTCAAACCTCATATATGTCCTGAACACGGTGCCTCTTCGAAGATACACTACAATAAACATTTTTTCATCCATTATTAACACCACGACCAACCGCTTTCAAGAGCAAGCGAACTCTAGCAACCAAACTCTACCAACAAACTATCTTAAATTAATGATACTTCTTCTCGACTCGGATAAACAAGACGAAACTTAACACTTCACTTACTTGAACTCGTCATAACATAAACAGAAGCTAACCCGCGATCATGAAATTCCACAAACCGAGCAGTTTCGATTCTAAAAGAAAACTATTACTGCTCACGAACTCTACTAGAGATCAAAACTCGCTCAACTATCCTCGGAAGTCCGAACATCCTCTTCTAATACAACCACTTAATTCCAATGAACAGTTGTATTGAACCTCTAATAGTCCTCTCAAGGATTTCCAAACGGGTCCTCCAAGAAGACCTGTTACCACATAAGAATCCCTGTTCCATGTAACCATAGCCGATAACCCACATTTTGTTGTGCTACTCTGATAATATTCTCCTTGTTTTACCATACATGTAGACAGTCCATTTTAAGAGCTCGGTAGAGCAAACACTCAAATCATCAAACTCAAGATTATAACGACGTACACGTGAGTCCAAACCACTTCATGACTTTCCCTTAAAGTCCAATCATTACATCGAACCTAATCTTTATCTTGACTTCTCTTTAACCTTCGACTTTCGATACTCAAATTCTAAATGATCATACAAAAACCTCAAAACTCTTTAACCAATTTCAAGATTGATAACCCCGAGGAAATGGGTAATGGTCCTTCACCGTTATGCCTCGTCTCACAACATCCAACGCCCCCACTCTTTGCTATACCAACATAGGCGTGTCCCAAGGTGAACCACTTGATAACAACACCCGTATATACTTATTTGCACAAATGAGTTCCCACTCAAGAAGTTTGGTCAGTGTCATACTGTAATGCCTCAGTTTTGGGTCTAGGTGTTTTCTAGATTAATTAGACGGTCCGGTGGACCAAATTAGAGAATTCAAGTCAGTTTTCGGATTAATTTGGAATAAATAGTTTTGAAAGGGATAAAAATATGGAAAATATCCTAAAATCATTATTTAATATGTAGATGTTTTTGGTAAAATCAATTTTGGAAAATGGAGTTTTAGAATTTGACATTTTGGCTAGTGACCAAAATGCAAAGAATAAAAAACTATTTTTAGTGAATGTTTTGTAAAAGAGTCAAAACTTAGAATCTTTAAGGAGCTATTTGGCCAAAGTCTAATATAAAACTTTTCTCATTAATTGGATATTTTAAAAAGGTTTTAAAGGTGTATAAATAGGCGTGGAGAATTAATTTTATAATTAATTTTCAAAAGTAAACTTTACGTAACTAACTTTTCTCTAAAAGATTTTCTCTCAAATTCTTTCTATAAAAACAACTCTTTTCTTCTTCAAAATCCTCAGGTAACTTTTTGATTTCTTCAATCTTTTAATTTCAAATGAGTTTTCTATGATTTCCTATCAAAACCTTATTGTTTTAATCATGTTTTCTCATGTAAATCAATCCAATTAAGGGGAAAGTCAACATTAGAGGTGAGATTTATTCTTCTCATCTAATGAATGGTTCTTTACTAAAATTCCCAAGTTCTTGATCCTTTATAAATGTTTTCGAATGAATTTTAATGATTTAATTATGAAAAAATGGTTAAATCATGGTTTAATTGATGATATTGATTGGTTTTTGTATTGGATCTGTTTCGCTATGTTCTTAATTAGATTAGAACATTATTTTTGATGTTTTATAATATTAATAAGTTGGTTTTAACATTGGAATCCCGAAACTAGGTGAATCTCTAATTTTCTAGGTTGTTAGTTATAAGTTTTTGAGGAGTTGTGGATGTTTAATGAATGTTGGAGGTATAAGGATGATGTAAATGTGTTTTTGGATGTTAATTGATGATAATTGTTGGATTAAAGAATTAGGTTTTGGTTGGGTTAGGTTTGGAAGGTGTTTGATGTCGTTTTCGGTTGTTGTGGAGGGAAATTGGTTAGAGTTTGATGAGGATTTGTGTGAATTGATTTTGCTAGGCTGTTGAATGCATTTTGATGCATTGAATCCTCTATTTTGTGTGGTTAAATTAGGAAAGGTTGATCCTCAAGCTTGAGGTGAGGTTTCGGAAGCCTTGGAGGCTTGGGTTTGCATCGGCGATCAAAGTTTTGCGTAGTCGGTGAGTGAGAACGTAGAATTCAGATTTGAATTGGTTTAAAGGTTGTTTTGGGAGTTTAAATTAAGCTTGAAACGCTGGTTTAAACTCAGAAGTAAGTATGAAGAGTTTTCTCTCTCATTTTTGGTTGGCGAAATTGGTTTTATACACTTGTTTTTGAATTACATAGTACCTAGTGTTTATGCATGGTTTAAAGTATGATTTATACTATTTTGATCACATAATGATGATGAATGCATTTTTAAAATGGTTCATGAAGTATTGTGATATACTTGTAAATTCATGGTTTAATGCATTGTAAAAATGATTTTGATTGATGCATATGAAAACTGTGAGGTACATGGTTTGAATGAATTATATTGGCAAGTGATGTGGTTTAAAATGTTATTGGATATAGTTGGCCAGCCATAGGATTGGTAGTGAACTACGAAAAAATTGCCTTGGATGTTGATGGGTTTATGTGTACCGAAAACTCCATCCAAGTACCCTAACGGTTAAGGGGTTATATGGTACCAAAAACTCTCGTTAGTGGATTATGCATCTAACCGGTGATTGGGGTTGTGATTGTACCCAGTAGTGTTTGTATCTTGAATTTCGGTTGAGATTGCGTGAAGTGTTGAGATGACACTTGTTGAATCCGCGTATCCGATGTAATATTTTGTAAAGTGGAACTTGGTTGATGATCACTTGTAAGCCAATATAATTGATGATGTATCATGTGATAGATTGTGTTGTATAATGTTGGTTTATACATGTTTTACTCATTAAGCCTTACATTTGGTAGTTATCCATAGGAAAGCTTAAATTGAGTGTAACAAATGGGATTTTGCTGTTAATCCATGATAAGTGTTTCATATGGTTTAATATGCATGTTTTAGAAATGTTAAGTGCATGTTTTGCAAGGCATGATGTTGTTGATGATGTTTTGAAAGTGGTTTTCAAAATGGATTGTTAAAAGGTTTTAAATGCATTGATGAAGGTTTGTTTTAGAGCACTCCCCACTCAGCATAGTGTGCTTACACTCTCTTTTTCCATCAATGCAGAGAATTAAAGGGTTGGAGGCAGCAATAAAGTAAGGAGGAATCCAAGGACATGATCTTCGAAAGTATGGTTTTGATTTAGACTCGTAGTAATAAAGGCAATATGGATAATTTTCATTTAGGAGGGTTGTTTTGTTAAACTCCCTGTTTGTGCAAGTTTTAAATGTTGATTTGAACTTGATTGAGGCTCAATATGCTTGATGTGTGCTTGGATTTATGTTTCGAATGTTGAATAGGAAGCATGTCTATAGATGTTGTGGATATTTGAGCTAGGCTTAATCGGGTTGTTTTAACTGCTTGTATGATTGTGTCAAGTATGCCTTTGATGATTTATGATGTTTAGGCAAGGTTTACTAGTGTTTAGAGTGAGCCAAAGTGTCATTTGTTGGACCTAGAGGTCATTAAAGGCCCTCGCATATCAGTAAGGGTACCTTGGTTTTGATACGCGGGGTCTGTGAAGGTTCAGAGCAACAAAAATTTACAAATGGTACATGTACGCCTAGCCACCATATTGGTACACCTAGAGAAAATTATACACTAGTTTCAGTACATGGGCTCCCATACCGGTACACTCTTTAGCTACTGGAATCTGGTTTTCAAAAATAACTCTTAAGGGATTGGTACGGGGGTAGAACTGTATCGATACGGGGTTATTAGTATCGATACGCAGAGCCATTATGTTAGTTAAACTGTATCGATACAATTCTGCCCATATCGGTACGGAGTATATTTCTTTAGGTTTCTGTCTACTGAAGTTTGAAACTGTGAATTTTAGTCCCTGAATGTTATATAAGCAATTAAATGAGTTTGGATGTTTGTTTAAAGCTAGATTTTGACATGTGAGCATGAAATTTGATTAATGGAGGATTGGTAACTTGGAATTTAATTAAGTCTTTGTAATTTGTGAAAATTACGTTTTGGTCCCTGAAATACATATTTGAGCAATTGAACTTTGTTTTGGAATCTGATCGCAATGTTAATGTATTCGCTGATGCATGTTTACCTTGGGATCTAAATCGATGCATTTAGATAAGATAAAAAGAAAAAATTGAGTCGGTTTAGGTTATTAGTTCGGGTTTACTTCGACAAACCTAATGTAGCTCTTTTAGCTCGGTTTTGGCTAGACCGGGTTAAAGGGATTACACATACTACAAGTTGATGAACACTAACGCCAAACTCGATATTACCTCTATCGTGGGTTCTAATCTACGATCAAATGGTAAGCCCGCTCTTTCTTCTAAGAGCACTCCAACACTGTCATAAACGTCTGTGACTCTAAAGTTTCAGATTCTCTACCCTCGTATCCAAAGTGGGCTAAGAACGTCTTGCAACCTACAAGACCCTCTTTGACAATATCACCGGAACACAACCTTCATGCTAGAGAGGAAATGGTTCACCGCATCCATTACCAATAACCTAGTTCATCTCAAACCCCAAAATTTTGACTCTTACTCGAAAACCAAGGCATACGTCATGCTCATATGACCAAAGTATACTAAGGGTAACATCTACTAACTAGGGAGATAGTAAATCTAACAAGTCTACAAGGGCTGTTACTCTCAATCCCTACTTACCACCCACGGTAAGAATATCACCCACAAGAACTTGCGAAACTAACAAACTATTAATCTAACATCAACCTCTAGAGCTTACCAAAAGACTTATCCAACAAGAACTGAAACCATTATGTGAACGAGAGATAAATTTTCCATCAATGCAACAACTAAAACCAAAATGGAGCATAGGTACCTGACATATCACTGGTGGCAAAGTTGTTCTCTCAGGCTTGAACGGTAGATTGTCTAGCAACAGCTCAATCGTCGACTCTAATGGTAGATCTCATAGGACCTCTAACCTGATACCCAGATGACACCCTAGCATTGCCTCTCGCATAGCCCTGACCATACCGAGAAGAAGTCAACCTCCGAGACTGAACATGTGTACCATCATCCATAACTGGGAGTCTTTCGCCATAAGACTCGGTGTTCGGCACCTATAGCAGACCCTCTAGAGCAAGAAGCATACCCTATGGTGATGTCGACTGTAATACTCACAAGCCGGTAGAAATGACGCTACAGTTAAACCATCAGTACTCCCCGCAGGAGCAGACATCAAAGAGCCCCTACGAACCCTTGATCTAGATCCTCGACTAACCCTCAGTAACTAATTTGAAGTAACTCTCTTTGAACCACTCGGAGCACAAAAGATCTTTGACAGAGCCGATAAAGGACTTATGACATCTTGTATCCCCACTACAAAGCCTCTAGAGTCCTCAACTTGACTCGGTGCCGAATTTTAAAGTCATTCAAGTGCTTTCACACTGTTAGCTAGTTTAGAGAATGTCACAAGTGGACTCGTTGTCACGTGTATCTGGAAATCAACCTTCAATCTATGTCTGAACCTCTTACACCTCAACTCCTCGATACAAACTAACTTTGGGGCATAACGGCTCAATCATAGAAAATCTTAGTCATATTCAAACATTGTATGATCCCCCTGAACTAGATGCAGGAACTGATCTCTCATCTCATCTATGTGAACCTCACTGATGTATTTTTTTCTGAACTTATCCAAGAAGACATCCCATGTCGGGAGTGTAGGTTGTAGTCCCAACTCAACAGTCTTCCACCACTTATGTGCATTGCCCTTAAGAAGTGAGACAATGTAGTCGAGGTTATCCTCCGAACTCCTTCTCATCTGTATTAGAATCCTCTGAGTGTCTCTTAACCACCAGTCAGCTTTGATCGGGTTATCCTCACCCAAACCTTCTAAATCCTTTGGACCAAAATGGTGAAGCCTCTCAACAGGGGTCTTGCGAGACGTCTTAGATTGCCTCAGAATAGCTTGCACCACTTGCAAGAGAGTAAAAGTAAGATCGTGGAGGTGGTTTGCCCCTCCACTTCTGGCATCCCCTAGAAAACTTATGTCTCCAATATCTGGGACAAACTCTTTACTGGAGTCTTCCGCTTGAGTCATGGCTCTCCTCATGACTTTCATGGTTGCATTTAGTATCACTCGCCATCGAACTTTTTTCTAAAACACAAAGGAACAAGGCAACATCATTAAGATTTTCATTCTTGGAAGAGTACAACTTAACTTTAGGGGATTGTATTCACTAGACATCTTACCACGACCTCTATACCATCCTAGGGTTTCCTAGAACTGGTTAAACCTAAGCTCTGATACCACTATTGTAATACCCCAATCCTGATCCAGATCCTAAGTGCTATATTTGGGTCACCCAAAATTAACCAATCAAAAGAATTCCATTTAAAAACCATAAGTTTAGCCATCATTTAAAATCATTAAACATCCAAATATTCATGAATTAAATAAGCATTTAAATAAGTTTACAAAATAGGAGCTCCAAGTTTAAAACACCATATAACATAATCATATTTCAAAATAGAGTTATAGACATCAAAAGTGATAAGGTCCTATGAATACATTAGACTAAACTAAAATAACAAGTGTTGTACTCTGAAGTGAACGTGGTGCTGGGAAATCCCTTCTTGATGAGCTCTTCTAAAAGGTGGCCTGTCAACCTAAGCAAAGAAAGATAACACATCCGCACGCTGAGCTAACAAAGATCAGTGGTACATTTCTACTCTACCATAATTCGTGATTATCACAAAATAAGCATGCAAGATAAGTATAGTCAAGAGAGCATAGATAAGGCTTCCATTGTCTATGAGATGTCGTCTAGCCTACACTAGCTAGAGTTCTTAGATCACCTATCTCAAGGCATCAACAAGTCTACAAGAAGTCATACAAGTTACTCCATACATTACCATACTCGAGGTCACATAGCCAATCGAGATACTTGAGCTCACACAGCTCATCGAGTTAATACATGACATACCAAGATCACTCAGCCATTGGATGCATAAGCTATCATCTAACATCCACACAGCATGCATAAAGAATCCATACATCATATATATAATGGCCAACGAAGCCCTACTTTACCCATGCTGACACAACCATAGGGTTACTCGTGTTCACACAACCGTCGAGGTAAATAGACCATACCCGGATCACCATACCCACGGATACATCCTAGGCATACTTGGATCACATTAGCCACAAATAGTCTTTACGTAAGGTCACTCAGCCAATCAGGTTACTCGAGCTCACTCAGCCTATCGAGTTAATACCTTATCTAGATCACCGTAGCCACTAATAGGTCTCTAACCCCACCTAGATCACTCATCTCGTAGGCAAGTCAGATGTACTTAATCACTCAGCCCGAAGTACACATCCCCTTATAGAAGTACCGTAGTACTGACTCTTAGGACATTCAGATTCCTTTCCATCAACCATAAGATAATACATGCTCCCCGAGTATTCATACACCTCACCAAGAGGTAAGTGGCACCAAGACAAGCCATCAACAAATGCCTCCAATGCATAATGCTAACCAACACATTTATATCGAGTCATCACTTACTAAGTTATTACACGTTATTCTTATATATGAGGGTTAAACCTCAATTTCTCAGTTCTACAATTCATTTTAGTACCTTATAAGCTCATTGGACCATAGTCCTTGAATTATCAACCCCTCGAACTCAACTTTATATTTTCTGGGCAGATTGCCCAGATAGTATCGATACCTACTTGAGGGTATCAATACGACCCTCTAGGTACCGATACCCAAACTATGCGTATCGATACTCGGCTCCACATGATGGGGTTGACTGCTGACCCCGTACCGGTACACAAACCCGCATACCGATACGCCCTTATATTGATATTGCTCCAAGCGTATCGATACCAATTTAAGCTACTGGAATTTCAATTAAATAGTGGGTACCAATACCCACCTTAAGCGTATCGATACCCCCTTTAATTTTGCTTACGATCATCAAGAATAACACAGGGTATCGGTACGGGCTCCTAGTGTACCGATACCGAAACCTAGAAATGGCTTCCAAGGCTCAGAAAATCACTTCTCGAACCCCCAAAACGTAACCTTTAACCCCTTAACTTAATCCTACATCTTATGGGAGTTAATTAGGGTGATTTGCTACCATTTTCACAATATTAACAACTAATCCAAATTCCAACGTTAAAGGCTCTAAGCAACTTTAACACCAAAACTAGCAACCTTAACCACAATATCAAGCAAGGCAATTACTTTAGGATATTCAAGAATCAAGGAGTCAAAAAATGTACTGACTTTAACGACAATCTCGGATTTAAGCTCTTCAAGCAAAGACTCTTCAACTTCTCTCCCAACTCAAGCTTGGAAGAACTCCAAAATACCTCATTTCCACCTCACAACCATGGAAAACGATTCAAGACTTCAATAAACAATTAAAGGAAGGTCTAACTACAAAATTACACCTTTAAATCCAAAGGAACAACCAAAAACCTTAAACTTCCAAAAACCCATAAATAAAATCCTTATCTTTCCACTACAAAATTATGATTTCCTTGAAGCTCTTGAAAAGGATATTAACATTCTCAAATCTTGGATCTCGGATGTAGAAAATGAGGTAAAAAGCTTGAATCCTTTATGTTTGAAACTATGGTGTTCCTAGGGAGGAAGATGATGAAGAAAAAGATGGAGAAAATGGTGTGGGAAAAGATTATCTCATAAAAGGGTTCTTGTCCCCCTTAAAACCCACGTCCAAACAAAAGGAAATCAGCCTTTTATTTCCAAGACGGTATAATTACCACACCAAGTCCTCCACTTTCCCCCTTGCTACAACTTGGTCACTATTCAAGCTTGCAAGGTCTAATTCTCATCCAAAAAGGCCCAAACTTGGCCCAGTAGGTCCAAAAGCTCAATTCAACACGAGGGTTGTGGAATTGTGGTGTTGAAATCCTTGTTGGGTTGCTTCTGTGAATCAACAGATGGCCCAATTTGTAGCTCACTGTGTAGCTCAGCTTCTATCATTCTTTCCGGTCCAATTACTTTAATCAATATGTTTTTATTTTCATTTCTCATTTTAATGTATTCTGGTTTACCCTTTTTGTCTTTTGTCGCATACCACTTTTCTTTTCCTCTTCCAATTCCCAATTTCTTTCTAGGTCATAACATAATTGAGGTATATTTGTAAATATACATAACATATATGAAATATAACTAAAATTATTTTTGAACCCAATACCACCAATATACACAAGTGTAAAAGAAAAAGAGTATGTTTACTGATACATAAAATTAAGATTCGTGAGAGAATTAATTGTTAAAAAAATATGAAAGCGGGAGAAATGGATGATTGGTGAGAACTAGTTCAATTCAAAAGAAACAAGTTGTTGATAGTGATACAAAGAAAAGTTCTTAATAATTTAAAAGATTGCAGATAAAATAATAAAATTGTGTTTTTATTTATAAAAAATAATAATTAAATTCATTCAATGAAACTAGTAACATCGATTAAACTCAGAGCACTTCAATTTCATAATATTAAATATTCTAGTATCTATTAACTTGGGGCGAAGAACCGCATACGGTATGGTGCCTGAAATAAGGAAGAAAAAATATGAAAGAGTAAGGGGTACATTGCTCTTGGTTCCACTTGTCTTTTTCCTTCGGTTGTATGGGTATTTATAGTCTCTAAGACTGTTGGTAATTAGACGGCGCCATGGCTAGGGACAACCTATGGACGAGTTGGCAAGGTAGGCTCAACTTTTAAGTGTTAGGCTTTGCATGTTGGCCACGTGGGTGTAATTATTGTAGCTCCTAACACTGTATATTTTCAAGATCGTATAGGCCTCCGGGTTGAAAAACTTCGGGGTTACCTTTGGAGTTGCCGAGTGCGAAGACACTAGGGGTTGTTTCCTGATGTTGAGAGTCCGGGTATAACAGAAATAATCATATTGTAACTGCTATTTAACTTTGATTAACAAGCATGTTTTTTTAGAGTGAACTTTAATTACAACAAAGAAGCTAGATGTTAAAAGGATTAAAGATAATTTTTTTTTCTAAAATAAATTTAAATCAACAACGTTGTCTTTACTTTTTAATTGCATCAGATTTATTCTCAAAGTCAATTAATTGCATCAATTTTTTTCTCAAAGTAATTTAATTGCATTAATTTTTTCGTGAAGTAAGCGTAAATCACCAAAATTAAATGACTTAAAAGATAAAATTGATGTAATAAAATTATTTCAAAGATAAAATTAATACAATTAAAATATAAAGATAAAACTACCCCTTAAGCCTTAAAGAAATTCAAAACCAGGTTATTAGTCATTGTTTTTTTAGGGAAAGTTTAATTGGTATTAGGTCAAGTTTAAACAGAGCCTTTTATAATTTGAGTCAATTTGAACTGATTTTATTTTAGTTAAATATAATTATGAAATATATTAATATCAGCAAAAATAATATTTTTATATTCCCATAACGTGTTGAAATCATCTTTACTTGTAGCAAAAAATAAATAAATTTGAACCTTCTGGTAGTGTTAGTGAAAAAGCGAATGTTGTTATTACTGAGAGCTACATTCATGCAATTTATTTGTAAGGTGTATGCGCATTATCAAATTGGTAAAAAAAAACTAAATAAACATGTAATATCATGAGCACAAAATTTTTAAGTTCGACTCAAAAAATTAAAATAGAATAAAAAATAATTGATCCGAACTTGAACTACCGGTCGAGTTGAATTTGAACAACGTAATACCTTGCTCAAACGGTTTGGTAGGGCACAAAATTTAAGGTTTTCCTTTTTATTTCCAATTACTCGATAATTTTCACAAACGCAAATTCACCTAGTCAAGCTTGTCATTAATCATACTTTAAACATGTTAAATTATTAAATTACATAAATACTCTTATTTTACCAGCAAAAGACATTTATTTTCGTGTTTAAATACTTAATTAAAAACGAGTTTAATTGAACTCGAATTTGAAGAGAAAATTAGTAATCAAACTTCATCAAGCTCGAACTCCTCAAATTTATATTTTTGATGTTGAGTTGAGTTCGAAAAGACCAAATATTGAACCAAACTCGAACTTTATGACCATTCAGGCTCAGCTAGATGATTATAACCCAAAATGGTAGATAATAGTGGAACACTATTTGTCACGAAAAACACCCTCCATCTTCAATATTGTCACACAACATTTTCAGAATAAAACCAACTGAAAGATGGGAATCCGATAACAAAATCAAACGGAGAACAATCCAATCAACTTTTTCTTTGTTTCTTGTTTGTCAAGTTAGACGGAAAACAGACATGCAAGTGTATGAACTGGAAAAAAAAATTATGATAGGCCGCAGATGACAAACACCACTCAAATCATAGTTTCTTCTACTATTTACAGACTTCTCAAAGGAAGGATTGATACATTGCTTACCTTGTCTGAGGAGATTTGTTCATTCAATTATTTCCGGTCAAATATTTTAAACCATCCTCATGTGCTGCTCTCTTGGGATGTCCGACAACAAGAAATGGCTGCTGGATTTGCTTCCAAAATATGATTGCCACCTGGTATATGGTCTTTGCCTTCTGCTTTAGATTCATCGGTGTTGAAATTTTTGCCTCCGAAAGGATCTGTCTGCTCCGGTTTAATACCTAATGTAGCCCATATAGGACTCCTTGAAGCTTCATTTGGATCATCAATTCTTAGGGTTTTCGGAATCAGAACACACTTTTCTGGTTGCTCATCCTTGACAAAATTCGCTTCCCTGGAATGTTTTCCTAGTGTCGGTGAAGCATTGCCCGAGCCACAACTGTTGCTAGTCGAGGACGATGGGGATAGGCAACCATTGGAGCCATTGAACGATACATTCCCCCCTGCAGCAGCCCATAGAGGCATACAACCCCAATAAGCAGGCACAAACTGTAAGGGAATATTTGGTGGGCAAAATCCAGGAACAGCCACCAACGGTGTAGGGCACCATTGAGGAACTGCATTGGAATTATTACTATTTGGTGAACTAATATGCTCGGAAGAACACTGAACGGTTGCCATGGGAGCTACGTTATTCGGACCTTGATTCCAGGGTAGAACGTGATAGCATTGTGGCGGATGCTGTGTATTCTGCTCATTAGATCCTGCCAAACCTATTCTCTCTCTTTGAATGACATGTCCGGGTAATTCATTCACCCGTATGCTGCAAGGTGTCACTGAAGATACACAGGAAAAGGGTTCCTCTCGTGTTTCTCCGGAATTAACTGTAGCAGTCTCAACACATCTCTTCTGGTCTCCAAGGCTAAGGACAGTCTCCATGGATTCACAGAGAGGCGTTTCAGCACCAAATTTCAAAACTGTTCCATTCCCCATGGAAGGCCTAAAGGCAGCTGTAGATTCAAGAGGAGATAGATGTTGTTGATTAGCTGAGTCGGGGGTTTCTATCCGAGTCATTGCTACTCCATCAGAAGAAACCATTATCTGGCGGTACTGTGAGGCCAAGTGCTTATTCTTCCTCCGACCAGCACCGATAGGAACATTTCGCATTGTTCCACCAGCAGTCCAATATCTCTGGCAATTCTTACAAAAGTGTCGAGGTTGGTTGACATTGTAGTTATTGAAGTAACAGAATTTTGTGTCTAAGCTGTTGCACCGCGGACATGGAAGGATCTTGTCTGGCCGCTTGAAAACTATCTCTTGACCAGTTGCATTTGTCTCCGGCTGTTCGTCTTTGGTGATAGAGTCTATTTGCATCTCAATCAATTTCGTAGAAGTTTGGTGTTCTTCCTTAGTATGTTCCACCACAATGGACTTATCCGGCCCATCAGACGTGTTTGTTTTTGAAGTTTCAGTTTCCGGGTTCGTTACCTCACTACTTGAATCCTGAAATTCAAAACCAAAACAGCATTACAAACTTGGTGAAATGAAAAGCGGAAAATGAAAATACAGAACTCTTACACTCCCATCGTCTCTAACTCGAGTATTGTTAACAAAACATAAACAACCACACGTTCAACACAGTCATCGTAAAACATCAGTTGGTTACTAAAAAAACAATCTAGCAGGCATAACGCATGAACATCAGTCAAACTGTAGTTAAAGTAATTAAGAAAGTTGTTCTTGACCAAATGTTCAAACTTCAAACCTCTTTCAAAGTTTACAATAATTTAATTAACATGTAAGAAAGTATGACTCTAATTATTACATGACTTTATGCAAAGAATCACCATGAACAGCTCCTAAGACCTCAAGCTGGACTAACTGTTTTTCCCCACATCCAAAGACAACAAAAAGACATAAATATATCTTTATAAAGCTGTTTTCCGGAAAACCGATAAAACCAAAACAAACCGATCCAATGTAGTTTAAGGAAAACAAGATGATACGAAGGCCGAAGGGAACCTTTAAACCATCCAAGAAGATTATAACGAACAGGGAATCGAGATGCACCAAACCTTGAAGAAAATTACTATTGTCGAAACAAATTCGAGCAAATTTCATAAAAGAACAATAGTCACTTGATTTTGTTACAATGGACCAGTCTAGCTGATAGGAATGGAGTTCTATGTAGAAATCTGTGGCATCAAATGAGTTCCCTAAGTAAACAAACTCTGTGCAGAAACATGTTTTAGATAAATTCCTGATAAATTATACAGTCTTTACGGCCAAAACCCCAAACCATTTAAAAGAAATAAAAAGCTAGACATAATTTGCAAAATTTAAGGTATGTTTAGTTCATTTAAAACTATACAGTACAAAAAAAAATGTGAAACAGAAGAAAGGAAACGAAACAACTAATCATTTTGTACATTAAAAGCAAACAGATTCATTCCAAAATACAAAGTCAATAAAACAAGAAAATATGAAACTCGAGATACAGAAATAAAACCAAGTCTTTTAAGTCCTAAAGCTTCAACTTTGGGGGCATACCAGAGCTTCAAAGAATCACTATTTTCCCCAAAAAAATCATAAACAAAAACCCCATAAATACTAAGCCCAACAGCAACAGCTAAAAATTGTAGTAACTTCAGGAGAAATCATAAAAAGAGCAAAACAAATACATTGAACCAATGTTTGAAAAGAAGCTAAAAGAAATGAAGTTTGAATATATGTAAGCTTAGCTTACCCCAGAATGAATCTGAGGTTCAGGCACATGAATCTTCCTTCCAAAGAGCTTGAAGGCTGGATCTCCACCGTTCATTTTTACATAAAAGTTTTGATATTTTTGCAAGCATGAAGAGCAAGAACCATAACTTTTAAACCCAAACAATAAATAAAGTGATTTTAGAATGAGTAGATGAAGAAAAGAAGACTCCTTGGAGAAGAAAGGAAGCAACTTTATATAGCGTCTTTAGCCCCTTTTCTCTAAACTCATTGTTTTATATATTTTTTTAGATAGCTGGATGGGTAAAATATATAATTAAAATTAATTTTTTATTTTATCTTTTCAAGCGATCTACAAATATATTTATCTATATATATATATATATAAAGCATAAAGAACGTGAAGGATCAGAGTACATTTTTTTCAAGCACAAATCAGACCTTTAAGCATAAAAAGTTATTTATTAAGGAAATTAATAATATATTATTTTATTGCACTAAATTAATTATAATATTGTTAGGCACCATAAGATTTTAATTAAAAGTTTGCTGATACGTGCTATAAAAATATTAGCTCGCTATATATAAAAGTAGTAATGAATTCAATATTTAAAATTAGTGAAAATCAAATCTAAAATAATGATTTAATATTTCTTAACAAGTGTTTATAAACACTAATTAAGTGAATCCTCCAGAATAATGTTTCAAGTAATTAATAAAGTTTATCTACGCTCAACAGCAGCATTTAATACAATACACTATTAAATTAGTAATATATTACAAATGTTACCGATAATACCTGACATATGGGCTACGGTGATGTAAATAAAAATGTAATGAATATATATTTTATTTTAATAAAATAACATATTCGGTGGGAAATTTATTAAAATGATGAATAATAATTTATTTAAAAACTGTATTAAATACAAACGTTTTCTATATTTTATTTCTTGGCTCTTGGCATGGTTATAAAATCTAGGCCATGCTAACTTATTTTCACAATAAAGAATTAGC
Organism: Hibiscus mutabilis; assembly: GCA_019671005.1. Classification (NCBI taxonomy): domain Eukaryota; kingdom Viridiplantae; phylum Streptophyta; class Magnoliopsida; order Malvales; family Malvaceae; genus Hibiscus; species Hibiscus mutabilis. The sequence goes on along the minus strand of CM033748.1, from coordinate 30,858,855 downwards.
CACCGATAATTTCCTTTTTCTTTTACAACTGGGTACGGATAAATTAAAAAAAATGTTAGCGATATTAAAAAACCACAAATAAATTGATCAACGATTTAAGATTTAAAATTTTAATTTAAAATTTAGGATTTAAACTTTAAAAATTTAATATTAAAGTTTAAGATTTAAGATTCATAACCTATAATGCAAAATTAAAATTTTCAATGTCAATATATCAAATATCAAATACTATAATGAATAAATTATTTGATTAAAAATATGAAATCATTTCACGAGATCTTGGAATTAAAAATTGGGGATTTAAATAATTCATTTATTATGTGTGTTCTTTCTGTCTTAAAAGTTAAATGGGAGATGGTAGCATTTATGCCATGAGATTTATTTGAATTATATTTTATAATTATAAACACATACACCATAAATATGACTTCTAAAAATAATTAAAATAGGATAGATAGAAAAATATGAATGTGTAAAATATTAATTAGTAGCCTTTTAAAACCAGTTATTTCAAAACATAAACAACCTATAAAGGATATGATTAAAAATTCTCAGTTGACAATTTATAAAGTACGTGGTCAAAACAATCTTTTTATCCAGATGATTGTCAAAATTTTTATTTGTAATCCAATAAATAATAGACTGACTATATAAAAGAACTTTGAAATATTACAATTCATTAGTAACTTAAATTATTTCAAAACCATGCCGACTAGTATTATTTTTAACATGAATTAGTAAAAGTTTTCGCAGGTGCGATAGTTTAAATAAGGCTTAATAGTTAAAAAAAGTGATTAAACTATAATTTTTTTTTGACAGGTGAGTAAAGTATTTTTCGACCTAAATAGGTGTCTAATATTTTCACTGTTATTATTTTAGGTGTCTTCTCGTTAGCGGTTGTTTAAAAAAATTTGTTAGTCAATAAAAACGTAAAACATGACATGCTTATTTTCATTTCTTTTCTTTAAAAGATAAATAATTTTCAAAAATATCCTAAAATCTCAAAAAATCCCAAAACAGTCCTCGAATCTCTAAGTCTCAAATCCTGATTCCAACCGTTGCAACCTCCAATTGCCGACGGCGTGCCCACCATTTTCGTCGCTGAGCCTCACGATCATTCCCCCATTCTCTTGTCGTCGAAAGTCGATGATCTGCGTGTCTAACGTTAAAATAAAGCCGAATAGCGAGAGGAAGAAAAAGAAACGATGGAGACAAACGACGGGCGATCAGACAACGAACAGCATGCGGGTCTTGCGACAAGAGGAGGCTTCATTATGTCGCCGGCAACATGATGAACGACGACGACGGTAACTAAATTTGAAATGTAGGATTTTTAGAGTTATTTTATGAAGTTTGAGAAATTTAAGAATTTTTAAAATTAAGTTTAAAGAAACAAAAAAAAAGAAATAAAATCAAGACCGTGTGTAAATACTTTGGACACCTATCTAAATAAAAGGTATAATTTGGGTACTTTTTTACTGTAAGCCCTTTAAATAATTTTACTGTAACAATGAACTAAAACAAACATTTAAAATAAAATTCCAAATGTAGTATTCTTAATTTTAATAATAAAGAGTTTTTATTAAATTCGGTTTTAAATTAACTATCAAATAATATTTCATATAAGACATTGAATCTCTTAAATAAGATTTGGCCCATGTTTGGTAATTAGCGGATAGTCAATAACGGATTACATTAATTGACTAGGGATTACATTAGCTGAATTGACTAGGGATTACATTAGCTGATTACATTAGCTTATTGTACAAAAGTGTTAGCTAAAATTAGCTTATAGTTGTTTAATTATTTGAACAAGAAAAATGACATATAAGAACATGATATATTCAGTACTTGTTTGAATAATTTACTAGCTATCAATATTTTGTATATATTAATATAAATTAGATTATGAAAAATAATTTTTAATATAACATTACTAAGTATATTTGAAGAATCAATATATTAATTTTTTATTTATATAATTATTTTTAAGACAATATGATTAATTATAAATTTAAATGATATTTGAAGAATATTTATTAATTTCATATATTTAAAAGAAAAAACAATTATTTAAGTTATATATTAGAAGGGTAAAACTTTGATACACAGGCTGTGTAAAATTAATTTTACACAAGCCTGTGTATTTACACTATAAATCAAAATTAAACCTAAACCCTAAAAAACTAAACCACAAATCCTAAACCCTAAACTCTAAATTCTAAACACTAACCTTAAATTCTAAATTCTAAACCCTACAGCCCAAATCCCTAAACTCTAAACCCTAAACTAAATTCCTAACCCCTAAAACTAAAAGGTTTGTGTAAACTAAAGTTTACACAGACTGTGTATTAAAGTTTTTCTCATATTAGAATATATTTTGTTTCAAAAGAATATTTAGGTTATATGGATATTTTTATAATTATTAAGGATAAAGTGCCTTTAGAATTCTTATGTTAAATCCTCTAAATTTAAAAAGCTCATCTTAATAGCTTTTTTAATTTGAGAGATTTTACCCCAATTCGCTATTACAATCCTCTGTTTACTAAACATCTTCAAACTTTTAATTTTGACTTAAAATATTTACCGAATAGAGCCTTAAGTATTTGAATTCTAACATTATAAATGAATATTTATAATATCTTATTCAAGTTATTGTCAATAAATAAGATATTAATGATTAAACTGAAAAGTAAATTAAGTTTTTGAGGACTTCTTAATTAAAAAAAGGATTTGATGAGTAATCTTGTTTACTTGATTCTGTTAGAAAGAGAATGAATGAGTAAATGTGGGTGGGTGCCAGGTGGCATCCTAGTCAGCAAAAGAGGAAGGGCAAGAGATGTAGTGGCTAAGCATAGGGGTGTGCATTATTCGGTTTTAACCGAATTAACCGAAGTCGGTTAATTCGGTCGGTTAATTTTAGGTAAGTTCGGTTAACGGTTAATTTTTTTTAAAAAATTCGGTTATCGGTTAATTCGGTTCGAAGTCGGTTAATTAACCGAAATTGTTATATATTAAATATTATATATATTACATATATTTATTTTTGGTCATTAAACTTTTAAAAATTATAAAATAATCATTAAATTTTTTGATATATTAGAAAATGTTCATTAAACTTTTATCAAATTAATATAAAATGAAAGTTCAGTGGCTAAAAAGGTCATTTTACCATAATTTAGTGACCAATTCTGTAATTTACCCAAAATTTTATAATAAATTTCGGTTAATTCAAAAACCGACCGAATTAACCGAAATAATTTCGGTTCAGTTAATTCGGTTAAGGTTAATTTGGTTCAATTAACGGTTAAAGTTCTAAAATTTTCGGTTAGTTCGGTTATTGTTAATTCGGTTCGGCCACCGACCGAATTAACCGAATGTACACCCCTAGCTAAGGATGATGCTAACGTAAGCAAAACAAAAGTAAAGGCAATAAAATGCTAAAAGGGCAAAGCTGTGGGCCCTTTTCGTAATAAACGAAACAACAAAAGGCCACCAAATAAAATAAAATAAAATAAAATAAAAGCCACTTTTCCTTTTTCGCTGTGCTTTCCGTAGTTCCTCTATTTTTCTGATTTATTTTAAATATATGAATTATTATATATATATATATAGGCGGCGAAAATTTTTTGTTTCCACAAGTGCTTTAATTTTTAGGTTTAGAATTTAGGAGTTTTAGTGTAGGAGTTTAGAATTTAGGATCATAGTTAAAATATAGGGTTTAGGTTAAAGTTAAGGTTTAGGATAATATGGTTAAGAATTTAGGTCTTAACCTATAAACCCTAAATTTTAACCCTAAACTCAAAATTCTATCAACAGCCCCAAAATTTAAAATTACTACACTTAAACCTCTAAACCTTAAACCTTAAACAGAGTCTATAAACCCTAAAACTAAGGTGCTTGTGTAAACAAAGTTCCTACAAGCGTTTGTGCATAAAATAATTACCCTAAATATATTGGTATAATTATATGGTAATATATGTTTTCAAATTTATTTTATTTTGAATTTGGATCACCTAGGATGAATATTATCTTTTTTCACTGAAATCACTCGTTAGATTTGTTTTCTAAATTTATATCTAATTTCATATAAATGGTTTCTATTCCGATTTTGTATATCTATATAACTTTAGAATAATAAATATCCTGTAATTATTGATAAAATTCTTTATTAAATACATGGAATGATTAAATTCATTTTGTTTTCGGATTGGATTTCTGAATTAAATTTAATCTCCATTAAGAAAAGATTGATGATATAAGAAACAGCTGGCTAAAACCTCTAAGCACTTAACAAAATTAAAGAGGAAAGGGGGATCCTGGATTTAGAATTTTATTCAATATTAGACATAAAGAGGATGATCTGCTACTTGCTATACAATCTGTTTTACAAGTGTTTTCTATTATGTTTTAAGAATGAATATTAGATGCATCATTAATAGTATGTTAACATATCATTAAAAATGGATTCAGTTTTAAGATTTTATGATAATGTGTCATTATATAATTTATTAATGTACATAAATAGAATTGTACATTATCGATACATCAAATTAAGGGTGCAAATGAATCGAGTTTGAACGAATAAGACTCTATTTGTGTTCGTTTATTTATTTTTGAAGGTGTTTTATATTCTTTTGTTTAGCGTCCGCGAGCATGTTCGTTTATATGTCCGCTAACATGTTTGTTTATATGTCCACAAAAATAGTGAAATTACTCCACTAGTTCTTAAGTTCCTTAGGCTTCACAATTTGAACTCCAAAATTCACCCTGTGTTTTAGTCTCTAACTTCACCAATATTTAAAATGTAAGAAAAAACAAAAGTAAAAGGAGAACCAGATAAACGAGCTTGTTCATGAATATAAACGAACTGAACACACATATATTCATGTTCGTTCGTTTATTAAACGAACATAAAAAAATTATACTCGTTCTTTTAGCTTAACAAACGCATATAAACGAACATTATACATACGGTTCACAAACAGTTCTTCGAACGCTCTGTTCATCTACACAATTACATCAAATATTAAACATACTTGTATAAATCATATTAACGTAATATAATTGTATTGCGTTCGATACTATCTTATTAAATTCTTACTCTAATCACAACGAATTGCAGTTTCTCATTGTTGTGCAATGTGGGATGAATCACATCTTTTTGAAATTAATGGTCAGTTTTGATTTGATTGATCAAGTTGATAAGTGGGGTTATGAAGAAAGTTGCTATTCCTCTTGAACAATAAACTATTGGAACCTTACTATTTTAGAAACAGATCATGCACCATCTCTTTAGATTAAGGACCATCTGATATTGACATAATTAACTTTTTAAAAAGTTTTTGTTGATGCTGATTTTTGGGCGACACTAAATATAAAGGTGAAGATAATTGTTGAAGGAAGATTTAGAGCCGATGATGGGTGGTTCACTCGTCGTTGAACAAGTCGGGATCTAGAAAAAATCGTAGTTGGTCGTTGGATTAGACGATTCACCCCTAGTTGACTTAGGGCAGAGAGCCGTAGACGACGAAGAGCTGGTGGCCGGAGCCACTTCGAAGAAGAGAGAGAGTGATCGGCGTGAAATAGGCGATGGGATCTCTTTAGAGAATTGAGGGAGCGTTTGGGATCGTCCCAGAATAGTGGGAGTGGCGTCCCGGTGTCTTTGATCTTGGGAGTATTTATATCCCCTTAGAGCTGTAGATGGAGGGACGTTTGATGAGACTGTGCCAGGCCTAATGATGGATGTCGGTAAGCTGATAGGCGATAACTCGACTTGTTAGGCTGCGAGCTTAGTTGATTTTGATAGCCGTCTTGTCATGGCGTGATAATTGAGTACAGAGGTTTTCGAAAGCTGTCGGGTCCAGAGACGTAAAAGCATGGCGCGGAGGCGCCACTTGGTGGTTAGGTACAACAATTTTATATCTTATTATTTTTTATTCTAATATAATTTTCATTTTATTTAAAAAAAATCAGGAGTTTTCCTTTTTTGCTTTTTAAAGAGTAAAAAAACTCTTTAAAAATACAAAAAATCCTAAAAACATTAAAAAATTAAAAAGGGAAATTTCTGGACCACGAAGAAATTACACAATTATTGCATCTAACTTTTTTTTTCACAAATATGGCACAAGTCAGATTATTTTCAAAGATATTGCATTTGCTACAGTGAAAGTGAAGATGATAGGAATACCAACTGACTTTGAACAGTCCCTTCCACATGGCAGTCATCCATGGAGGCCACTGCTACATATAGAAGCTAAAAACGGTAAGTATGCATTCCGTCTTTGAACAGTAACTTCCATAGATGGCTGCCAAGTGGACGACACTGCTCAAAGTCGGTGGGTATTCTTATCATCTTCACTTTTACTGTAGCAAATGCTATGTTTTTGAAAATAATCTGAGTTGTGCCATATTTGTGAGAGAAAAAAGTCAACAACCCTAAAATGCAAAGCTTCCCTGGATCACAGATTTAGGAAGCTTTCATTTTTAGGGTTGTTGACTTTTTTTCTCTCAAATATGACACAACTCAAATTATTTTCAGAAATATAGCATTTGCTACAGTGAAAGTGAAGATGATAGGAATACCCACAGACTTTGAACTGTGTCGTTCACGTGGCAGCCATCCATTGGAGGTTACTATTCAAAGACGGAATGTATACTTACCATCTTTAGCCTCTATCTATGGCAGTGACCTTCATGGATGACTGCCACGTGGAAGATACTGTTCAAAGTTGGTGGGTATTCCTATCATCTTTACTTTCACTTTAGCAAATGCAATATTTTTGAAAATAATCTGGCTTGTGTCATATTTCTGAAAAAAAGTTATGTGAAACATTTGTGTAATTTCTCCACGGATTCAATTAGAGGAAGGAAAAAGAGAAATTGCACGAATAAGTTTTAATGTTAAACTAAATAGATTTATCATGCAGGAATTAGATTTTAGAATTTATTTGAATATATATTAAAGATTTAACGACTTATTTGGATGTAAATTATCATTTTGAGTAAAAAAGTTAGGCTTAAACAAAAAACAGCCATAAAAGTATGCATTTTTTCTGCTTTTAGCCCTTAAACTATGATTTGGGCAAAATAGGCCCTTAAACTATCATTTTTGGTCACTTTAAGTCCTTAAACTATTTTTTAGTCAAAATAAGTACCTAAACTATGTCAGTTTTCTTCTTTTGGTCCCCAAAATTATCAATTGGTCAAAAAATCTTTGTGATGTGTCAACATCTTATTAGTCGAAATAATTTTTCTTTTGACTTAAATAACTATCAGACTTAAAATGACAAGAAATGATAGTTTAGGGGCTTATTTTGATATATGATATTTTAAAATTTAAAAAGAACATAAATATTTATATATGTTAGTAAAGCCTATAAAATAATATTTTTGTAACCGTGGACTTAAAGTGACCAAAAATGATAGTTTAAGGGCTTATTTTGCCCAAATCATAGTTTAGGGACTTAAAGTGACCAAAAATGATAGTTTAAGGGCCTATTTTGCCCAAATTATAGTTTAAGGGCTAAAAGCAGAAAAAATGCATAGTTTGAGGGCTGTTTTTTGGTTTAAGCCAAAAATTTATTTATCCAATATTTAATTTTTTAATTAAGTAAAAGATATTACATTCCTAAGACAAATGTCGAGATTCGAACTTATACAGATGGGACAATATAAGCATGGCCACTCATCCAATTGGTGTATCTCAATATTCAATTTGAATTAAGGGAATATAAGATATAACATTCTAAATGTTGGTCTATCACAATCTATTACTAAAAAAATATTAACATTACTATGAAAATATTTTACTATATTAAAACATTTAAATAATAATAAACATTATTTTTCAATTTCAAAGTTTAAATTAAGAAAAAAGAAGATATATATTTTTGGGGGTAAAATCTCTTACGCACACATATATCTAATTTTAACTTTTAAGATATACTATTTTAAGTTAACAATCTCTATAAAAAGTGGTTAAAAACTCTCAGTTGACACATTTTTTTCTTAGGTTATGAGTTCTAGACCCATTAAGAGCAAATTTCCCATTCCCCCTCCTTTAGATAAGATTTGTTCAAAAAAAAGATATACTATTTTAAATAAAAGTCTATCCGGAGAGAGTAACAAGGCTGAAGGGTATCATAAGCCCTTAAATTTAGAAAAATATCAATTAAGTCTCTAAATGTTTTTTTTGCACTCAATTAAGTCCTCATACTTTAAAAATTCATCAATGCACCCATTTTACCTGTTAGGAATTCGGTATACTGGCAAAATAACCAAAACGATAACAACATAGACCAAGACATGCACAAGAGACAAGATTTAACGTAGTTCGGCATTGCCTATCTCAACAGACGAGAGAAACGAACAATCCACTATCAACGTAGATAACACGAAGAGTAAAAATACATGATATCACATGTATCCCAGCACTTGATGTACATATCTCAGAACCCGGTAGAACCAAAACACTCTTCCCAACATCTTTACAATACACATCTCTACAACATAATCACAATAGTTGTAGAGAACCTAAACGTGGTTACATTTTTCCAAAGAATAATTCTATCATGTCTCTCATAATTCAAAAGGTTAAACATAGTCTATATTTATAGACCAAAATACTTGGTCACCAATAAACCTTATTCAATAAGATCTCTTACCTAATATAGATATTTACTTATTAAAGTAAATCTTAATTACCAAGTGATCTTCAACCACTAGAATTACAACAAAACTTAATTTAATTACCAATTAAAAAAGCATGTCATAAATATAGATTTAAAGAATTTAAAAATTAGAAAACAAAGGATGAAACAAAAAAAACATAAAAGTTTATCAACGGTGAACAACTAACACCATAATTAATGGTGCCGCTGGCCACATAAAGATGAAAAAAATTGCTGCTGTTAAAGAAAAAAGAATAACTAAAATAATTTAGATACTTAAAAATTAGGGGGGAAAAACATAATCTCAGATTTTTAATTGACCAATATAAATGTACACATACTAATATACGAATTATCCGCGAATTGAACGATAGGGCGCTAACCGAGAATCCAGAAGTATTGTTTATGAGACAACTAAGCCATCACCGTTGGGAGTAAATAGAAAACTATATATTTGTCTTTTGGTACTATTTTATTGTATTTAAAGTTTATAGAATTTTGTCAATAAATTTTAGAGTAGGTGGTTAAAATTTTCAGTTGACAACCTCATATTCTCTTAGGTTGTGGGTTCACGACACCAGTAGAAGCAAAATTCTCCCTCCTCTAAGTAAAAATTGTTCAAAAAAAATCTAGAATTTTTATGCTAAAGAAAATATTAAAATTTATATTTTTACGCTACATATTATTTCATGTAATAACGGTGAAAAATTATTTCATAATTGTGGTTATATGGTTGTAAGCTGTAACTTGTATGTGTCTTTATTTTTTGTTTATTTTTAATATAATCAATAGACGCATGACAATCATACAACCCTGTTTATTAAATATTTTTCCGCAATCATCAATGCATGAAATAATTTTTCTTTTACACGTGTTAATAATTTGTTTTATTATTTATTAACACATTTGGGTATTTATGTTTTGTGTTTTTACTGTATTACATGTTTTTTAATATACTAATACAATTACATGATAATATCTGTTTATATAGTGTTATAGGTTGATTATTCTTATCTCATGTTTTAATTTGTTTAATACTTTTTATATAATTTATCACTGTGATTTTTTTATCATAAAGAGTATGATTTTATTGAAAATAAAAATCATACAAAAATGCGCCTCATTAAAAACCTTCCTAGACCTAAAATGGAGGAAAATAGTACGACATGAAAGTATTAAAGAACAATCACCCAAATCCAAGAAACACTAACTCCATTGACACTCAAAACACTTAGGTGACCATACTAATGCAACCTCAAACAACATATTCCTATTGTATCTCCAACTCAAACTCAACATCACTTGCGACTTAATAATCACAACATATTCCTTCCAATATACCAAACCATCGAGCTCGTGCAGTAAAACTAAACTGTTATACCCCGAATTTTTACTAAATTAATTAAGGATAATTTAGTACTAAGATAATAGTTTAAAAGCTATCTTAGTGACTAAAATGACAAAAATGTAAAAGTTAGGATTTCTTTGATTTTGAGTTATGAAAAAGGAATTTCCGAGATTTAAAAGCATCAGGTGATAGAGGGCAAGCTAATTAAGGTACTTGCAAAGTTTGTTCAAAATCTGAGAAAAATTGGAATGGGAATTGAAGTTTAAAATTTAGTGACCAAAATGATAAGTAGTCAAAACTTGAGTGGTACAAGACTAAATATGAAAAGCTGAAGGACTAAAGTTGTAATTTCTCAAAAGTTAGGGGTTTTCATTTCATAAATAGATAGATCACCTAAGGGTGTGGATCGAATGTGGAATTCTGGTTTGAACCGATATTTCGATTGTTGGGAAATTGCAGTCAAAGTTTAAATAGAATTCGGATACCCGGATCGAACCGAAAAATTATGAGATTTTACCATAGGATAAAGGAAGGTTATAAAAGTTTGTTACAAGTGTTAATAATATTTTTAATTTGTTTCAAGATGAATCCTACAATTTAATTCTAAGTAAAGGGTTAATTACCGGTATATCGGATTGAATGGAAAATTTTAGAGACTAGACCAAAAGCCGTGGAAAATTCATAAAATATTATTTTATGAATATTTTATTAAAGTTGATTGGATTCTAACTAGATTTAGTTAGAATTTTACAAAATGACAAATTAGAAAATAAGACCTAGTTGGAGGGTTATTTGGAATCAAGTAATTAAATGAATTTAATATTCATTTAATTAAATACACATGACATTATAAGATAAAAGATGAACAAATTATGTTCATCCTCATTTCCTCCATTTCGAAAATACAAGAAAGAAAAGGGGGAAAATATACAAAATTTTCGTAGGCATTTTGAAGGCTTCCAAACAAGATTCAAGGTATGTTTTTGATAGAACATTAATCTATGTTTAATTTTCTTTCATTTGATAGAAATTTTACAAAGAGTTATGAAGATTTGTTCATGTTATTGACGAGAGAGAAAATAGGGTTTCATGTCCTATGTTGAGATTGAAGATTGATTTAAGTAAATCAAGTGTTGTGGAGTTGAAATCAAGCTTAGATTTAGATTAATTTCATGTTTGAAGACATAAACCCTAACCTTAGAATTTAAGATTTTATTTAGGGTTTATGGATTTGTTTGAATTAAGGCTTGATTTAGTTGAATCAAGTATAGAAATGATATTTACAAGCTTTGATTTGAAATAATTTCATGTCTAGATGCAAAACCCCTAAATTTTGAAAATTAGGGTTTATGTTAGGGTATGGAATTTTAGAACATGATTGGAGGATAAATGATTCTATGTGTTGTTTTGAGGTGATTGGAATGAAAATCCCTAATTAGATTGTAATAGGGACCAAAATGTCAACTTTGTAAAGTTTAAGGATTTGATTGTTGAGCTCGTATTTGATGAATACTATGTTGGAGAATTAATTTAAGTGATTGGAATTGAATAGTTTGATATTTTACAAGTTTAATTTTGATGTTGGGATCAAAATAAAGTTTTTGAATGATAGAAGGACCAAACAACAAGTATGAAGAAGTTTAGGGATTGAAGTGTGATATTGAAAATTTATGAATACAAGCTTTATTCTGTCCATTTGAAGTAAAGTGATATGACTAAATTGACAAGTAGAGAAATAAGGAGAAGTTAGTGTAAATTAGAAGAGTTTGATAAGTTATAGGTCCAATTTGGTAATTTGGACTAAAATGGAAATTTTACAAAATTTAGGGATCCATTCGGCCTACATGAATGAGTTGGGTATTAAAATGTCAATTATAGAAAATTTATTCAAGCTTGAACCAATGTTGGTTGAAGGAAGAATAGACTTTGATAAATTAGTGACCATTTCGGTCAAGTGGGGAAATGTAAGGGTCAATTCAACCATAGCCCTAAAGTAAAGGAAATGTAACACCCCGGTTTTGGGCTTAGCGGTTTTGAGGTTTATTAGAAGGTCCGGTGGACTGGGTTAGAGATTCAAGTCGGATTCGGGACCGTATATTTTTTCGGTAAGATAAAAATATGGAAAATAGTTAAAAATCATCTTTTAATATATATTGATTTTTGATGGAATCAATTTTAGAAAAAGGAATTTGGAAATATGACATTTTGGGTTAGTGACCAAAATGCGACTTTTGAAAACTGTTTTAAAGAGACTAAAATCAAAAGGGTCAAATGCATAGAATCCTTAAGGAGCTAATCTACCAAGTGTTTGCTGGTGGTTTCTCTCTTCAATTAAAACATTTTAAACATGTATTTTAAAAGGGTGTTATTAAGGATTAAATATCTAAAGTTAGTTATTAGCTTTTAAAAGAAATTCACGTAACTTTTTCCTAAACCTTTTCACTCAACTTCTTTTCTTCTAAACACTTAGGATTTCATCAAAATTCAGAGGTAAGGAACTCTTTTCACTCAGATTATTGATTTTAATTTGATTTCTTAACTTTGTTTTCCAAAATCTCATTGGAATTTTATGTTTTCTTAGCTTTAAACAATCCAATTGAGGGAGAAATCACATAATAGGGGTAAGGTCCGTGATCTCCTCTGTTAAATGGTTCTTTATTGATATTCCCAAGTATTTGATTCTTGATTTATAAGTTGTAATGTGATTTTAATGTTTTATCCATGTTTAAGTGAGCTATTTTGGAAATATTAATGAAACATGGTGATTTTCGAAGTGGATTTGATTTCCAGTAATTGAGATTGATTTAATATAGGTTTTGAATGTTTCTGACGTTGATAAGTTGTTTTTATCAATAGAATCCCGAAACTCTTGAATCTCTAATTATTTAGGTTGCTAGTTTTGAGTTGTTGTGGAGATAACCGAGTTTAATCTTTGCTGGAGATAAAATGATGTTAGGAAAGGGTTTTTGGATGTTATTAGATGTTGGTCGATGGCTTGAATTGTTTTTTATGGTTGGGTTAAGTTTCGAAAACGTTTGATGTTGATTTCGATATGTTTCAGATGGTTTTCGAGTGGGCAACTTGGGACTTGCGGGAGATTGCTGTTAGGCAATGATTAGAATGCATTTTAATGCATTTGTCCTTTGGTTTTATGTGTTGAAATAGGGGATATTCAAGGTGACGAAGCTTGACGTTGTTTGGTGGCTTGACGGGAGCTTGATTCGTGTGGGCAAGGAAGGTGAGGCCTATCGGTGAGCGGAAACTGGTTTTAAATGATTTACAAAGGTTTGTAAAGGTTGTTGGGAGTTTAGGGTAAGCGTGAGACACTTACCTAAGCTCGGAAGTAAGTTTCCCTTATTTTGCTCTTAAATATCAGCTTAGATATGAGCATGTTGTTTGCATGTTTTGATGATAAACATGGTATGATTTACTTACTGGTAATGCACGATTTTGAGTACATATGCAGGGGTTTGAAAGTAGATTAAATGCTATTGAGCATTGGGTTTCATTCCGGTTGGGAATGATATTATTGCATTGGTAATGAGATTGGCATATGTGGTGTTATATGAAATGCATTATAAAACAGTAAGTAAATGGTTTTGTAAATGATATATTGGCTATGTGACAAGATGAGAAAACAATCGGATATAGTTGGCATGCCATAGGATTAAAAGTGCACTATAAAATATAAACAAAATCGATCATGGCCATGGGTCCTTGAGGTATGGTGGTGTAACGAGGCCACTCGGACTGTTGGGAACTTCATTTGGGGATTTTCAGTTTAACTAAGCAACCCAAATTGATGGTGATCTTGCAGATTAACTAGGCAAGGTCGGTATACTTGCGGTTTAACTAGGCAAGGGCAAGATCTCGTAGTTTAACTAGGCAAGGGTGTCAAATCTTGCGGTTTAACTAGGCATGGTATGAGAGATCCGTGTATCCGATTTGTGTATAGGATAGAGGTAGTCTATCCGGGTCACTAAAAATGCCAATATATGAGAAAGTTTATGTGTTGAACCTTGTTTGTAATGCTTTGGAATTTAAGCATGGTTTGTTCAAAATGCTTTGGGATTTAAGCATGGATTGCATATGATGTTACATGATGATTATTATGTTTTGATTCGGTTGGAATCATGGAAAAATGCTTAGGTTGTAAGCATGTTTTGGGAAAATCAAGCATGTGGATTTTAAATGGTTTTAGTGCATCATTGTTTATGAGCATCCTCACTAAGCATGTGTGCTTGCGCTCTCTTTTCCGGTTAATAAGGCAATGTGTTCGTCAAGGTTTTCGGGAGTTGTAAATCCGTTGCATTGTGGTTTCTTAAAATGATTCTATGCTGGATTTTGATGATGGCTATATGTTGTTTAGCTTGTTGTTGTTACTTGCCCATGGTTGAGGTTGAATGGTTATGTAGGAATGCATCTAGAGGTTCCTTGTGGATTGCTATGTCGTGCTGGGTTGACCAAGTTTAGTATGCTAAGTTAAAAGTGTTTGTAACCCCCTCGACCCAGCCTAGTCGCAAGACCGAACAGAGCAAGGTACATTAGGTTTATCGAAGTAAACCGTGAAAATTAACCTAAAACACAACCATTTTTTCCTTTTATCTTATCTAGATGCATTAATGCTTTCCTACATGATCATACTATTCACGGATGAGCACTCATCTCAATCGGGCATCGTAACGATATCCAATTGGCCACAACACATATTAGGGACCAAAACATAAAGTCAGTAATCTAGAAGGGCTTTTCTAATTTTTAAGTTACCAACCTTTAATTAAGCACGTTTCAAGCTATTGTGTCAAAAATCAGCTTCAAATGATCATCCAATCTCAAACAATTGGCAAAACAAGATTCAGGGACTAAAATGAAAGAAAATAGAACTGCCTTTCCAAGACATTAACAGAATTAACGAAATCCGTATCGAAATGCTGAGCCCCGTATCGATACGGTTGTGAACTTATCGTTTCGATACAACAAGACCTATTTTGGTACGCCATTTCGAGTATAAAATACGTTTTAAAATCATTTCACACCGTACCGAAACACCCTGGCCTTATTTGCCTAGTCGTACCGATACGGTCCCCCGCGTTTCAGTATGCTTGGGCCTGTAATGTCAAAATTAGCTAGTTTTTCACATAATTCTAAATGCAATTGGCCCCTAGCAACTTGAAAACATACATATCAACCCTTGAATACACATAATCTATCATTTGTACCCAAATTAGACAAGCAAAACAACATAAAGCTTCCAAAGGACCACTCTAGAGGCATGCTTCCTAGACCACTTTGCCAAACATACCAAAATGCACAATTAGGCCATTCTTAGCATAAGCATCATGCCAACACACACAACATAGCATACCAAACTTGATCAAACCAACACAACACGGTCATCCACAAGGAAACTCTAGATGCATATCTAAACATCCATTCAACCTCAACTATAGGCAAGTAACAACATCAAGCTGAGCAACATATAACCATCAACAAAAACCAGCATAGAATCATTTTAAACAGCCATAATGCAACAGATTTACAACTCCCAAAAGCCATGGCGAACACATTGCCTTATTAACCGGAAACGTAACCGAATTCATACTCAAAAATAGTTTGTCTCTTGGATCATTGCAAACCTTGCCTTTGCTGCCCCGAACTTTAATGCTCTGCATCATTAGGAAAAAGAGAGCGTAAGCACACATGCTTAGTGAGGATGCTCATAAACAATGATGCATTAAACCATTTAAAAACCACATGCTTGTTTTTCCCAAAGCATGCTTACAACCTAAGCATTTTTCCATGATTCCAACCGAACCAAAACATAATAACCTTTATATAACATCATATACAATCCATGCGTAAATCCCAAAGCATTTTAATCAAACCATGCTTAAATCCCAAAGCATTTTAACCAAACCATGCTTAAATCCCAAAGCATCATGTACAAGGTTCAAACACATGAACTTCCACATATATTGGCATTTATAGTGACCCGGATAAACTACCTCTATCCTATACACATATTGGATACACGGATCTCTCATACCATGCCTAGTTAAACCGCATGATATCCCAAACCGTGCCTAGTTAAACCGCAAGATTTGACACCCTCGCCTAGTTAAACCGCGAGATCTCACCCTTGCCTAGTTAAACCGCAAGTATACCAACCTTGCCTAGTTAATCTGCAAGATCACCATCAATTTGGGTTGCCTAGTTAATCCACAAACCCCAAATGAGGTCCCCAACAGTCCGAGTGGCCTCGTTACACCGCCATACCTCAAGGACTCATGGCCATGATCAATTTTGTTTATATTTTATAGTGCACTTTTAATCCTATAGCATGCCAACTATATCCGATTATTTTCTCATCTTGTCACATAGCCAATATATCATTTACAAAACCATTTACTTACTGTTTTACAATGCATTTCATAAAACACCACATATGCAAATCTCACTGCCAATGTAATAACACCATTCCAAACAGGAATGAAAACCAATGCTCAATAGCATTTAATATACTTTCAAACCCCTGCATATGTACTCAAAATCATGCATTACCAGTAAGTAAGTCATACCATGTTTATCACCAAGACATGCAAACAACATGCTCAAATCTAAGCCGATATTCAAGAGCAAAATAAGGAAAACTTACTTCCGAGCTTAGGTAAGTGTCTCACACTTACCCTAAACTCCCAACAACCTTTACAAACTTTTGTAAAGCATTTAAAACCAGTTTCCACTCACCGATATGCCTCGCCTTCCTTGCCAACGTAGAATAAGCTCCCGGAAAGCAACCAAACAATGTCAATCTACGTCGCCTTGATTATCCTCTATTTTAAACACATAATACTAGAGGATAAATGTATTAAAATGCATTCAAACCATTGCCTAAAAGTAATCTCCCGCAACTCTCAAGTTGCCCACTCAGAAACCATCCAAAACATACCAAAATCACCATCAAACGTTTCTGAAATTTAACCCAGCCATAAAACAACAATTCAACCCATCAACCAACTTCTAAAATCATCCAAAAACCCTTTCCTAACATCCTTTTACCTCCAGCAAAGATTAATCTCGATTATCACCACAATAACTCAAAATTAACAACCTAAATAATTAAAGATTCAAGAGTTTCAGGATTCTATTGATAAAAACAACTTATCAACATCAAAACACATCCAAAACATATATTAAATCAATCTCAAATACTGGAAATTAGATCCACTTCGAAAATCACCGTTTTCATCAATATTTCCAAAATAACTCAATTAAACATTGATAAAACATTAAAATCACATTACAACTTATAAATCAAGGATCAAATACTTGGAAATGTCAATAAAGAACCATTTAACAGAGGAGATCACGGACCTTACCCCTATTATGTGATTTCTCCCTCAATTGGCTTGTTTAAAGCTAAGAAAACATGAAATTCCAATGAGATTTTGCAAAACAAAGTTAAGGAATCAAATTAAAATCAATAATATGAGTGAAAAGAGTTCCTTACCTCTGGATTTTGATGAAAATTGTGTTTGGAAGAAAAGAAGTTGAGAGAAAAGATTTAGGAAAAAGTTACATGAATTTCTTTTAAAAGCTACTAACTAACTTTAGATATTTAGTCCTTATTAACAACCTTTTAAAACACATTTTTAAATTGATTTAATTGAAGGGAGAAACCACCAGCAAACACTTGGTAGATTATCTCCTTAAGGATTCTAAGGATTTGACCCTTTTGATTTTAGTCACTTTAAAATAGTTTTCAAAAATCGCATTTTGGTCACTAACCCAAATGTCATATTTCCAAATTCCTTTTTCTAAAATTGATTCCACCAAAAATCAATATTTATTAAAAATTATTTTTAACTTTTTTTCCATATTTTTAGCTTATCGAAAAATATACGGTCCCGAATCTGACTTGAATCTCTAACCGGTCCACCAGACCGTCTAATAAACCTCAAAATCGCTAGGCCCAAAACCGGGGTGTTACAACTCTCCCCCACTTAAGAAATTTCATCCCCATAATTACCTGGAGGAAATAGATGCGGAAATTGCTCCTTCATATCCGCATTGCTTTCCCAAGTAGCTTCATCAACACCTCGATGTCGCCACAAGACCTTCACGAGCTCTATCGTCTTACCATTTAGGACTTTCTTGCTGGTATCGAGGATCTCTACGGGTTCCTCATCAAAGGATAGATCTGGCCTCAACTCCACTGGTATAACATGCGATGGATCTGATCGATATCTCATCAACATCGAAACATGGAATACATTATGAATTTTCTCCAACTTAGGAGGCAACCTCAACCAGTATGCCACAGGACCCACACGCTCAATAACCTCGTATGGTCTAATAAACCTCGGACTAAGCTTACCCTTACGTCCGAATCTCATCACCCTTTTCCATAGTGACACCTTCAAGAATACGCGATCGCCCACTGCATATTCAACCTCCTTACACTTCAAATCTGCGTAAGATTTCTGCCGATCCGCAATCGCTTTCAACCGGTCGCATACAAGCTTAACTTTCTCATATATGTCTTTCAACACATCCGGTAGGGTAACATTCTTTTGCCCTACCTCTGCCCAACATAAGGGCGTACGAAGTCTCCGGCCATATAACGCCTCAAAAGGTGCCATCTGTATACTTGCCTGATAACTGTTGTTGTAAGCAAAATAAACTAAAGGCAAATGCTTCTCCTAGGTTCCTTGGAACTCTATAATACAGCACCTCAGCATATCCTCTAAAACCTGGATAACCCGCTCAGACCGCCCATCCGACTGAGGATGATACGCAGTGCTAAAACTCAACCTCGAACCCAAGGCCTGGTGCAAACTCATCAAAAACCTTGTATGCACTGGCAGGAAATGTGCACACTTTGTGAAATGGTCAACATTCACCCAAACAGAATCCTTCTTAGCCGGTGTCAACGACAACCCTATTAAAAAATCCATGGTGATTCTCTCCCATTTCCACTCTGGAATTTTCAGCGGTTGCAACAACCCAGATGGAAATTGATGTTCAGCCTTGACCCGCTGACATACCATGCACTTGGAAACAAACTCAGCCACATCCTTTTTCAACCCAGCCCAGTAGTATGCCACTTTCAAATCACGATACATTTAACACTACCAAGATGCATAGCAAAAGGACTAGAGTGTGCCTCCGTCAAGATAGCGTGCCTCAACTCTGGATCATCCGGCACCACTATTCGACCCTTAAAACACACAACTCCATTATCATTAAAATGAAATTCCGTCAGATTACCATCCGCTATATCCTTAACATGCTCAACCAACGAATCATCGTACAGCTGCTTAGCTTTAATCAACTGTGATAGTGTAGGCTTAATTTGCAATTCAGCCAACAAACCGCCCTCTCGTGTCACACTCAACCTTGTAAACATAGCTCGAAGCTCAACTGCAACACTACGACTTAATGTATCCGCCACTCTTTACCAGGATGATAATCAATTGTCAAGTCGTAATCCTTAAGCAACTCCAACCATCTAGGTTGCCTAAGATTCAAATCTTTCTGGGACATCAAATACTTCAAGCTCTTGTGATCCGTAAAGATCACACACTTCTCACCTAGAGGTAATGTCGCCAAAATTTTAAAGCACGACCGCAAGCTCTAAATCATGAGTTGGATAATTGCGCTCATGAACTTTCAACTGCCTCGATGCAAAGGCCACAACCTTCCCATCCTGCATTAGCATACAACCTAAGCCAACATATGAAGTATCACTATAAACCACAGACTCATTCCCTAATTCAGGCTAACTCAATACAGAAGCATGTGTCAGAACATCCTTCAACTTCTCAAAACTGTGTTGTTGCTTCTCTGTCCACACATAAGAACATTCTTCTGCAACAACTTGATCAACGGTATTGCAATACTCGAAAACCCCTCAACGAAACGGTGATAATAACCAGCCAACCCAAGAAAACTACGCACCTCCGATACAGACTTAGGTGGCTTCCAATTGAGAATAGCCTCAATCTTCTGTGGATCAACATGAATACCCTCCGCTGAAACCACATGACCAAGAAATGTCACTTCCCTTAGCCAAAACTCGTACTTGCTCAACTTAGCGTACAACTGATTATCCTTTAACACTTGCAACACTATCTGCAAATGTCGAACATGCTCTTCCTCGGTACGGGAGTACACGAGAATATCATCTATGAACACCACCGCGAACTGATCAAGATACTCATGGAACACTCTATTCATCATGTCCATAAATGCAGCCGGGGCATTTGTCAAACCAAAAGGCATAACCAGAAACTCATAATGCCCATACCTTGTACGGAACGTGGTTTTATGCACGTCCACATCCTTAACCTTCAATTGGTAATACCCAATCTTAAATCTATCTTGTAAAACACCACTGCTCCACGAAACTGATCGAACAAGTCATCAATCCGCGATAACGGGTACCTGTTCTTTACTGTCAACTTGTTCAACTGACGATAATCAATGCATATACACTTCGTACCATCTTTTTTTCACAAAGAGAACAGGTGCACTCCACGGAGAAACACTTAGTCGAATGAACCCATGGTCCAACAACTCCTGAAGCTGTAACTTTAACTCCTTCAATTCTTTCGGTGTCGTCCTATAAGGAGCAATGGACACCGGTGTTGTACCCTTTTATGTCCCAATACGAAACTCAACCTCCTTATCCGAAGGTAAACCCCGCAAATCCTTAGGAAAAACCTTAGGAAAGTCGCAAACAGTCTGAATGTCCTACACTCGAACACCCTTGGCTTTCAGATTCATAACAATAGCCAAATAAGCTTGGCAGCCATCAAACATCATCTTTTCCGCTCTAACAGCTGAAACCACATTGGACAGAAACTTAACATTCTCGCCAACCACACCACTTCATAATCGTCGGCCAACCTCAAGAAAATCCTCTTGGATTCACAATCCACAACTGCTCTGTGCTCACTCAACCAATCCATACCCAAAATGGTATCAAAATTATGGAATGGCAATTCCATCAGATCTGCGGCAAGCTCATATCCCTGCACCACTAAAGGACAAAGCCGGTACAACCTTCTTGTTGTAACCGTCTCTCTAAAGAAAATTGTAACTAATATACCAACATCTAAGATCTTAACAGGAACATTCAGCAAAGATGCATGTTCACTCAAGATATATGAATGCGTAGACCCCGAATCAATCAAAGATAACAATGACAAGGATTGCAAAGTAAAAGTACCTGCAATCACATACGTATCATTATGACCTTCACAGTGAGCAAAGACCTGAGCCAGTCCACCACCTTCAGGTCTTACCGCTGCAGCATGAGCCATACCTCTCTGACCATCCTCACGCTTTTGAAAATTACCTCTGCCACGGCCTCAGCCCCTGGCAGGTGCAGCAACCTAAGCTGGTGCAGCCCGAGGACAATCACACTTCAAGTGATCAGATGAACCACAAATCCAGAAAGCTCTAGCATTACCCCAGCACATACCCGCGTGGCGCCTACCACATCGCTCACACTCCGGTGTAACTCGAGCTCTTTGAGTACCCTGGCCAACTCCACCACCATGCCTGTGATCTGTATTATGTCTATTGTCCCTGAACCTCCTATTCTACCTCCCAAAATAGCTAGAGTCAGCCACTTTTTTACCCAAGTTCACACCAGCAGCCTGAACTAGTGCACCCAATGACTGCTCGATATCCTTCGCCCGATTGACCAACATATCAAAATATGTGTAATCTACAGCCAAGAGATAAGTCTTGATGTCCTTTACAAGACTATAACGGAACCTGTCACATCTCTACTGGTCATTCGGCACCAACTCCAGAGCATACTGACTCAGTTAGACAAGCTTCACCTCATATTCAGTAGCAGACATGCCTTTCTGAGATAGCGACACAAACTCGCGCTTCTTCATATCCATGTACTAGGTACCAAGATACTTCCTCTTGAAAGCTCTCCGAAAGAACTCCCAAGTAACATCTGCCTCAGGAACGCCAGCAATTGTGGTCAACCACCAATGATACGCATCCCCTTGCAGCAGAGATACAGCGCAACCCAACTTGCGCTCCTCGTTACATCCCATCTAATTCATGATGCGAATCGTCTTTTCCAGCCAACTTTCGGCTACCTCAGGGCTCAAACCTTGAAACTCTTCACCTCCCAAACTCCTCAAATGCTCAAAGGGTAAATCTTGATTTACCACCATAGTAGGTGCATGTACCTGCACTCCAGCCATCGCTGCCTGAAAAGATCTAGTTATTACTTGAACTAACGGAGCCAAATCACCATATACAAGCACTTGGTGAACTTGGGGTGCTTCACCTTCCTCAATGTCAACTGGAGGATGAGGAGGTAAAACATGAGGGGGATTCTCTTCTGTCTCATTATTCTGCCCAACTCCAGCAGTATTAGCCATAGATAGCGTCTCACGTCAAACCATGCTAACAAAAGCATCAAAACACATTAGAGTTAGGCTAGCATCAAGCAAAGGATCCAAGTCAACTTTAAACGCATTTAAAATCCTCGGTAATAGGCAGTGTGTTCCCAAATCATGCCCCAATAGAACATTAAACAATCACCACAACATCAGCTAATCAAACAACAACATCCAAACTTTTCACAAACCTAGCTCTGGTATCAACAAATGTAACCCCTTCTACCCGGCCTAGTCGCAAGACCGAACCGAGCAAGCTACATTAGGTTTACAGAAGTAAATTGGGAAAATTAACCTAAAACATGACCATTTTTTCTTTTATCTTATCTAGATGCATTAATGCTTTCCTACATGATCATACTGTTCACAGGTGAGCACTCATCTCAATCGGGCATCGTAACGATATCCAATTGGCCACAACACGTATTAGGGACCAAAACATAAATTTAGCAATCTAGAAGGGCTTTTCTAATTTTTAAGTTACCAACCTTTAATTAAGTGCGTTTCGAGCTATTTTGTAAAAAATCAGCTTCAAATGATCATCCAATCTCAAACAATTGGCAAAACAAGATTCAGGGACTAAAATGAAAGAAAACATAATTGTCTTTCCAAGACATTAACAGAATTAACGAAATCCGTATCGAAACGCTAAGCCCTGTATCGATACATTTGTGAACTCATTGTTTCGATACGGCAAGACCTGTACTGGTACGACATTTCGAGAATAAAATACGTTTTAAAATTATTTCACACCGTACGGATGTGATACATTGGTGTTTCGGTACGCTGCCTCTTCTCCAAAAAGTAAAATTCTAGAAACCGATTGGCGTATCGAAACGCCCTTACTCGTACCGAAACACCCTGGCCTTATTTTCCTAGCCGTACCGATACGGTCCCCCGCGTTTCGGTACGTCTGGGCATGTAATGTCAAAATTAGCTAGTTTTTCACATAATTCTAGATGCAATTGGCCCCTAGCAACTTGCAAACAATCATATCAACCCTTGAATACACATAACCTAGCATTTATACCCAAATTAGACAAGCAAAACAACATCAAGCTTCTCTAGAGGCATGCTTCCTAGACCACTTTACCAAACATACCAAAATGCACAATTAGGCCATTATCAGCATAAACAACATGCCATCACACACAACATAGCATACTAAACTTGGTCAAACCAACACCACATGGCCATCCACAAGGAAACTGTAGATGCATATCTAAACATCCACTCAACCTCAACTATAGGCAAGTAACAACATCAAGCTAAGCAACATATAACCATCAACAAAAACCAGCATAGAATCATTCTAAAGAACCATAATGCAACGGATTTACAACTCCCAAAAACCATGGCGAACACATTGCCTTATTAACCGAAAACGTAACAGAATTCATACTCAAAAGTAGTTTGTGTCTTGGATCCTTGAAAACTTCACCTTTGCTGCCCCAAACTTTAATGCTCTGCATCATTAGGAAAAAGGAGAGCGTAAGCACACATGCTTAGTGAGGATGCTCATAAACAATGATGCATTAAAATCATTTAAAAACCACAGGCTTGCTTTTCACAAAACATGCTTACAACCTAAGCATTTTTCCATGATTCCAACCGATCCAAAACATAATAACCTTTATATAACATCATATACAATCTATTCTTAAATCCCAAAGCATTTTAACCAAACCATGCTTAAATGCCAAAGCATTTTAACCATCCCATGCTTAAATCCCAAAGCATCATGTACAAGGTTCAAACACAAGAACTTCCACATATATTGGCATTTATAGTGACCCGAATAGACTACCTCTATCATATACACATATCCAATACACTGATCTCTCATACCATGCCTAGTTAAATCGCATGATATCCCAAACCGTGCCTAGTTAAACTGCGAGATCTCTCCCTTGCCTAGTTAAACCGCAAGTATACTGACCTTGCCTAGTTAATCTGCAAGATCACCATCAATTTGGGTTGCCTATTTAATCTACAAACCCTAAATAAGGTCCCCAACAGTCCGAGTGGCCTCGTTACACCGCCATACCTCAAGGACCCATGGCCACGATCGATTTTGTTTATATTTTATAGTGCACTTTTAATCCTATGGCATGCCAACTATATCTGATTATTTTCTCATCTTGTCACATAGCCAATATATCATTTACAAAACCATTTACTTACTGTTTTACAATGCATTTCATAAAACACCACATATGCAAATCTCATTGCCAATGTAATAACATCATTCCCAACCGGAATGAAAACCAATGCACAATAGCATTTAATATACTTTCAAACCCCTACATATGTACTCAAAATCATGCATTACTAGTAAGTAAGTCATACCATGTTTATCACAAAAACATGCAAACAACATGCTCAAATTTAAGTCGATATTCAAGAGCAAAATAAGGGAAACTTACTTCTGAGCTTAGGTAAGTGTCTCACGCTTACCCTAAACTCCCAACAACCTTTACAAACCTTTGTAAATCATTTAAAACCAGTTTCCACTCACCGATACGCCTCACCTTCCTTCCAACGCGAAATAAGCTCCCGGCAAGTAACCAAACAACACCAATCTTCGTCACCTTGATTATCCTCTTCTTTAAACACATAAAACAAGAGGATAAATGCATTAAAATGGATTCAAACCATTGTCTAACAGCAATCTCCCGCAACTCCCAAGTTGCCCACTCGGAAACCATCGGAAACATACCGAAATCACCATCAAACGTTTCCGAAATTTAACCCAGCCATAAAACAACAATTCAACCCATCAACCAACATCTAAAATCATCCAAAATCCCTTTCCTAACATCCTTTTACCTCCAGCAAAGATCAAACTCGATTATCACCACAACAACTCAAAACTAACAACCTAAATAATTAGAGATTCAAGAGTTTCGGGATTCTATAGATAAAAAACAACTTATCAACATCAAAACACATCCAAAACATATATTAAATCAATCTTAAATACTGGAAATTAGATCCACTTCGAAAATCACCATGTTTCATCAATATTTCCAAAATAACTCAATTAAACGTTGATAAAACATTAAAATCACATTACAACTTATAAATCAAGGATCAAATACTTGGGAATATCAATAAAGAACCATTTAACAGAGGAGATCATAGACCTTACCCCTGTTATGTGATTTCTCCCTCAATTGGCTTGTTTAAAGCTAAGAAAACATAAAATTCCAATGAGATTTTGCAAAACAAAGTTAAGGAATCAAATTAAAATCAATAATCTGAGTGAAAAGAGTTCCTTACCTATGGATTTTGAGGAAATTCTGAATATTTGGAAGAAAAGAAGTTGAGAGAAAAGGTTTAGGAAAAAGTTACGTGAATTTCTTTTGAAAGCTAATAACTAACTTTAGATATTTAATCCTTATTAACAACCTTTTAAAACACATGTTTAAATTGATTTAATTGAAGGGAGAAACCACTAGAAAACACTTGGTAGATTAGCTCCTTAAGGATTATAAGGATTTGACCCTTTTGATTTTAGTCACTTTAAAACAGTTTTCAAAAATCGCATTTTGGTCACTAACCCAAATGTCATATTTCCAAATTCTTTTTTCTAAAATTTATTCCACCAAAAATCAATATATATTAAAAATGATTTTTAACAAGTTTTCCATATTTTTATCTTACCAAAAAATATACGGTCCCGAATTCGACTCGAATCTCTAACCTGGTCCACCAGACCGTTTAATAAACCTCAAAACCGCTAGGCCCAAAACTGGGGTGTTACAGTGTTGGCATGTTGCTTATGCTGAGAATGGCCTAATTGTGCATTTTGGTATGTTTGGCAAAGTGGTATAGGAAGCATGCCTCTAGAGTGGTCCTTAGGAAGCTTGATGTTGTTTTTCTTGCCTAATCTTGGCAGAAATGTTAGATTATGTATATTGATGTGTAGGTATGCATGTTTGAAAGTTGATAGGGGCCATTTGTATATAGAATTGTGTGAAAAACCATCTAATCTTGACATTACAGGCACATGCGTACCGATACGCGAGGGACCGTATCGGTACGGCTAGGCAATTAAGGCCAAGGCTTTTCGATACATGCAGTGGAGTTTTGGTACAGACAGGAAAACAAGGCCAGAGTGTATCGATATAGTCAGGGGTTTTTCAGTACGCCTAGTGGACACTGGAATTTTACTTTTTGGAGACGAGATCGCATACCGAAACACCAAGGTACCGTATCGGTACAATGAGAAATGATTTCAAACAGTATTTTAAACTCGAAGTAGCATACTAGTACGGGTCTCACCATATCGAAACATGTTTTCACAACTGTATCGATACGGGCCTTAGCGTATCGACACAGATGTCGTTAAATTATTTAATGTCATGGAATACCAGTTCTGTTTTCTTTCATTTTAGTCCCTGATTCTTGTTTTGTCAATTATTTGAGCACGGATGATTGTCTGAAGTTGATTTTTGTTATTTATGCAAGAAACTAACTTAATTAAAGGCTGGTAACTTTAAAATTGGAAAAGCCCTTTTATATTGTTGAACTTACAATTTGTTCCCTAAATTGTGTTGTGTCCAATTGGATGTTGTTACGATGCCCGATTGAGATGATTGCTCACTTATGAACAATATGATCATGTTGGAAAGTGTTAATGCATCTAGACAAGATAAAAAGGAAAAAAATAGACGTGTTTTAGGTTTAATCTTTCTGGTTTACTTCGGTAAACCTAATGTAGCTTGCTCAGACCGGTCTTGCGACTAGGCCGGGTCGAGGGGGTTACATTTGTTGGTATCAGAGCCAGATTAGCGAAAGGTTGGGATGTTGTTGTTTGATTAACTGATGTTGTTTGAACTGCACGGTGATTGTGTATATGTTCGGTGTTTGTTTAATATTCTGTTAGGGTATGTTTGGGAACACATTGCCTATTACCGAGGATTTTAAATATGTTTTAAAGTTAACTTGGATCCTTTACCTGACGCTAGCCTAACTCTAATGTGTTTGATGTTTTTGTTAGCATGGCTCAATGCGAGACACGATCTATGGCTAATACTACCGGGGTTGGGCAGAATATTGAGACAGAAGAGAATCTCCCTCATGTTTTACCTCATCCTCCTCCATTGGTTCCTCTAATTGACGTTGGGGCGGGTGAAGCGCCCCAGGTTCACCAAGTGCTAGTATATGGTGATTTGACTCTGTTAGTTCAGGGGATAACATGAGCTTTTCAGGCAGCGATGGTTGGAGTGCAGGCACCGGCACCTGCTGTGGTGGCAAATCAAGGTTTACCCTTGGAGCGCTTGAGGAGTTTGGGAGGTGAGGAGTTCCAAGGTTTGAGCCTTGAAGCAACTGAAGGTTAGCTGGAAAAGACAGTTCGCATCATGAATCAGATGGGGTGTAACGAGGAGCGCAAGTTGGGTTGCACTGTATCTCTGCTGCAGGGGGATGCATACCATTGGTTGGTGACCACAATTGTTGGCGTTCCTGAGGCAGATGTTACTTGGGAGTTCTTTCAGAGAGCTTTCAAGAGGAAGTATCTTGGTACCCAATACTTGGATATGAGGAAGCGCAAGTTTATGTTGCTATCTTAGGTGGGCATGTCCATTGCTGAGTACGAGCTGAAGTTTGTCCGGCTGAGTCAGTATGCTCCGGAATTGGTTCTAGATGACTTGCAAAGATGTGACAGGTTTTGTTATGGTCTTGTTAAGGACATTAAGACATACCTCATGGCTGCAGATTACACGAATTGATGTGTTGGTCAATCGGGCCAAGGATATCGAGCAATCTTTGGGTGCACCAGTTCAGGCCACATGTGTGAACTTGGGTAAAAGAGTGGCAGACTCTAGCTATTTTGGGAGGTAGAATAGGAGGTTCGGGGAAAAGAGGCATAAGCCAGATCACAAGCGTGGTGGTGGAGTTGGCCAAGGTGTTTAGGGAGCTCGTGTTACACCAGAGTGTGAGCGATGCAGTAGGCACCACGCGGGCTGCAAGAGATGTATTAGCACAGGTTGCTGCTCCTGCTAGGGGCCGAGGCCGTGGCAGAGGCAATTTTCAAAGACGCGAGGATGGTCAAAGGGGTATGGCTCATGCTACAGCTGTAAGACCTGAAGGTGGTGGACCGACATGGGTCTTTGCTCACCGTGAGAGTTGTAATGACTCAGATGTGATCGCATGTACTTTCACTTTGCAATCCTTGTCATTGTTATCTTTGATTGATTCAGGGTTTACGCATTAATATATCTTGAGTGAACATGCATCTTTGCTGAATGTTCCTGTTAAGATTTTAGATGCTGGTATGTTGGTCACAAGTTCTTTTGGGGAGACAGTTACAACAAGAAGGTTGTATCGACATTATCCTTTGGTGGTGCAAGGTCATGAATTTGCCACAGATCTGATGGAATTGCCATTCCCCGGTTTTGATATCACTTTGGGTATGGATTGGTTTAGTAAAAATAGAGCAGTTGTGGATTGTGAATCCAAGAGGATTTTCTTGCGATTGGCTAACGACTATAAAGTTGTGGTGGTTGGCGAAAATGTTAAGTTCCTGTCTAATGTGGTTTCGGCTGTTATAGCGGAGAAGATGATGTTTGATGGCTGTCAAGCTTATTTGGCTATTTTTATGAATTCGGAAGCCAAGGGTGTTCGAGTGCAGGACATTCGGACTGTTTGTGACTTTCCTGGGTTTTTTCTGAGGAGTTACCGAGTTTACCTTCGGATAGAGAGGTGGAGTTTCGTATCGAGACATACGATGGTACAAAACCAGTTTCCATTACTCCTTATAGGATGGCACCGAAAGAATTGAAAGAGTTTAAGTCACAGCTTCAAGAGTTGTTGGACCATGGGTTCATTCGACCAAGTGTTTCTCCTTGGGGTGCTCATGTTCTCTTTGTGAAAAAGAATGATGGTACGATGCGTATGTGCATTGATTATCGTTAGTTGAACAAGTCAATGGTAAAGAATAGATATTTGTTGCCTTAGATTGATGACTTGTTCGATCAGTTTCGTGGAGAAGCGGTGTTTTCAAAGATATATTTAAGATCAGGGCATTACCAGTTGAAGGTTAAGGATGTGGATGTGCATAAAACCGCGTTTCGTAGGAGGTATGGGCATTATGAGTTTTTGGTCATGCCTTCTAGTTTGACAAATGCCCCGGCTACGTTTATAGACATGATGAATAGAGTGTTCCATGAGTATCTTGATCAGTTCGTGGTAGTGTTCAAAGATGATATTCTCGTGTACTCCCAGACCGAGGATGAGCATGTTCAACATTTGCGGATAGTGTTACAAGTGTTGAAGGATAATCAGTTGTACGTTAGGTTGAACAAGTGCGAGTTTTGGCTAAAGGAAGTGACATTCCTTGGTCAAGTGGTTTTCGCAGAGGGTATTCGCGTTGATCCACATAAGATTGAGGCTATTCTCAATTGGAAGCCACCTAAGTCTGTATCATATGTGTAGTTTTCTTGGGTTGGCTAGTTATTATCGCCGTTTGTTGAGGGGTTCTTTAGTATTGCAACACTGTTGACCAAGTTGTTGCAGAAGAATGTTCCTTATGCGTGGACAGAGAAGCAGCAACACAGTTTTAAGAAATTGAAGGAAGTTGTGACACATGCTCCTGTGTTGATTCAAACCTGAATCTGGGAAGGAGTTTGTGGTTTATAGTGATGCTTGTATGTTGGCTTGGGTTGTGTGCTGATGCAGGATAGGAAGGTTGTGGCCTTTGCATCGAGGCAGTTGAAAGTTCATGAGCGCAATTATCCAACTCATGATTTGGTGCTTGCGGCTGTGGTTTTTGCTTTGAATATTTGGCGACATTACCTCTATGGTGAGAAGTACGTGATCTTTATGGATCACAAGAGCTTGAAATATTTGATGTCCTAGAAAGATTTGAATCTTAGGCAACGTAGGTGGTTAGAGTTGCTTAAGGATTATGACTTGACCATTGAGTATCATCCTGGTAAAGCCAATATAGTGGCGGATGCATTAAGTCGTAAGGTTGCGGTTGAGCTTGGAGCTATGTTTGCAAGGTTAAGTATGACACGGGGGCAGTTTGTTAGCTGAACTGCAAGTGAAGCCTACGTTATCACAGTTGATTAAAACACACTATCTTGACGAAGGCACACTCTATTCCTTTTGCTATGCATCCTGGTAGTGTTAAGATGTATCACGATTTGAAGGAGACATACTACGGGTTGGGTTGAAAAGGACGTGGCTGAGTTTGTTTCCAAGTGCATAATATGTCAACGGGTTAAGGCTGAACATCAATTTCCATCCAGGTTGTTGCAACCGCTGAAAATATCGAAGTGAAAATGGGAGAAAATCACCATGGACTTTGTAACAAGTTTGTCGTTGACACCGGCTAAAAAAGATTTTGTTTGGGTAATTGTTGACAGGTTCACAAAGTGTTCACATTTCCTGCCAGTGCATACAACGTACACCTTGGACAAGTTGGCAGATTTGTATATAATGGAGATTGTGCGCTTGCATGGTGTACCTAAATCTATCATTTCGGATAGGGATCTGAGGTTTATGGTAAGGTTTTGGAGGAGTTTGCAATAAGCCTTGGGTTCGAGGTTGAGTTTTAGTACTACGTATCATCCTCAGTCGGATGGGCAGTCTGGGCGGGTTATCCAGGTTTTGGACAACATGCTGAGATGTTGTATTATCGAGTTCCAAGGAACCTGGGAGAAGCACTTGCCTTTAGTTGAGTTTGCTTACAACAACAGTTATCAGGCGAGTATACAAATGACACCTTATGAGGCGTTATATGGCCGGAGATATCGTATGCCCTTGTGTTGGGCTGAGGTGGGGGAAAAGCATGTTACCCTACCGGATGTAATGAAAGACACAGATGAAAAGGTTAAGGTTGGATGTTACCGGTTGAAAGTGGCTGCGGATCGGCAGAAATCTTACGCGGATTTAAAGCATAAGGAGGTTGAGTATGCGGTGGGCGATCGCGTATTCTTGAAAGTGTCACCATAGAAAAAGGTGATGAGATTCGAATGTAAGGTAAGCTTAGTCTGAGGTTTATTGGACCATACGAGGTTATTGAACGTGTGGGTCCTGTGGCATATCGGTTGAGGTTGCCTCCCGAGTTGGAGAAAATTCATAATGTGTTCCATGTTTCAATGTTGAGGAGATATCGATCAGATCCATCACATGTTATGCCAGTGGAGGATGTAGAGTTGAGGCTGGATCTATCTTTTGATGAGGAACCCGTAGAGATCCTCGGTACCAGTAAGAAAGTTCTACGTGGTAAGACGATAGAGCTCGTGAAAGTCTTGTGACGACACTGGGGTGTTGAGAAAGCTACTTGGGAAAGCAAGGTGGATATGAGCAGCAATTTCCGCATCTGTTTCCTCCAAGTAATTTTGGGAACGAAATTTCCTAAGTGGGGGAGAGTTGTAACACCCCGGTTTTAGGCTTAGTGGTTTTGAGGTTTATTAGACGGTCTGGTGGACCGGGTTAGAGATTCGAGTCAGATTCGGGACCGTATATTTTTTTGGTAAGATAAAAATATGGAAAAATAATTAAAAATCTTCTTTTAATATATATTGATTTTTGATGGAATCAATTTTAGAAAAAGGAATTTGGAAATATGACATTTTGGGTTACTGACCAAAATGCGAATTTTGAAAACTGTTTTAAAGTGACTAAAATCAAAAGGGTCAAATCCTTTTGAAAACATGTGTTTTAAAATGGTGTTATTAAGGATTAAATATCTAAAGTTAGTTATTAGCTTTTAAAAGAAACTCTTTTCACTCAGATTATTGATTTTAATTTGATTTCTTAACTTTGTTTTGCAAAATCTCATTGGAATTTTATGTTTTCTTAGCTTTAAACAAGCGAATTGAGGGAGAAATCACATAACAGGGGTAAGGTCCGTGATCTCCTCTGTTAAATGGTTCTTTATTGATATTCCCAAGTATTTGATCCTTGATTTATAAGTTGTAATGTGATTTTAATGTTTTATCTATGTTTAAGTGAGTTATTTTGGAAATATTAATGAAACATGGTGATTTTCGAAATGGATTTGATTTCCAGTAATTGAGATTGATTTAATATAGGTTTTGGATGTGTTTTGATGTTGATAAATTGTTTTTATCAATAGAATCCTGAAATTCTTGAATCTCTAATTATTTAGGTTGTTAGTTTTGAGTTGTTGTGGAGATAACCGAGTTTAATCTTTGCTGGAGATAAAAGGATGTTAGGAAAGGGTTTTTGGATGTTATTAGATGTTGGTTGATGGCTTGAATTGTTGTTTTATGGCTGAGTTAAGTTTCAGAAACGTTTGATGTTGATTTCAGTATGTTTCAGATGGTTTTCAAGTGGGCAACTTGGGAGTTGCGGGAGATTTCTATTAGGCAATAGTTTGAATGCATTTTAATGCATTTGTCCTCTGGTATTATGTGTTGAAAATAGGGTATAGTCAAGGTGACGAAATTTGATATTCTTTGGTGGCTTGCCTGGAGCTTGATTCGCGTGGGCAAGGAAGGCGAGGCATATCGGTGAGCGGAAACTGGTTTTAAATGCTTTACAAAGGTTTGTAAAGGTTGTTGGGAGTTTAGGGTAAGCGTGAGACACTTACCTAAGCTCGGAAGTAAGTTTCTTTTATTTTGCTCTTGAATATCGGCTTAGATATGAGCATGTTGTTTGTATGTTTTGATGATAAACATGGTATGATTTACTTATTGGTAATGCACGATTTTGAGTACATATGCAGGGGTTTCAAAGTATTTTAAATGCTATTGAGCATTGGGTTTCATTTCGGTTGGGAATGGTATTATTGCATTGGCAATGAGATTGGCATATGTGGTGTTATATGAAATGCATTGTAAAACAGTAAGTAAATGGTTTTGTAAATGATATATTGGCTTTGTGACAAGATGAGAAAACAATCAGATATAGTTGGCATGTCATAGGATTAAAAGTGCACTATAAAATATAAACAAAATCGGTCGTGGCCATGGGTCCTTGAGGTATGGCGGTGTAATGCGGCCACTCGGATTGTTGGGAACCTCATTTAGGGATTTGCAGTTTAACTAGGCAACCCAAATTGATGGTGATCTTGCGGATTAACTAGACAAGGTCAGTATACTTGTGGTTTAACTAGGCAAAGGCGAGATCTCGTGATTTAACTAGGCGAGGGTGTCAAATCTTGCGGTTTAACTAGGCAAGGTTTGGGATATCATGCGGTTTAACTAGGCATGGTATGAGAGATTCGTGTATCCGATATGTGTATAGGATAGAGGTAGTCTATCCGGGTCACTAAAAATGACAATATATGAGAAAGTTCATGTGTTGAACCTTGTTTGTAATGCTTTGGGATTTAAGCATGGTTTATTCAAAATACTTTGGGATTTAAGCATGGATTGCATATGATGTTAAATGATGATTATAATGTTTTGATTCGGTTGGAATCATGGAAAATGCTTAGGTTGTAAGCATGTTTTGGGAAAAGCAAGCATGTGGATTTTAAATGGTTTTAGTGCATCATTGTTTATGAGCATCTTCACTAAGCATGTGTGCTTACGCTCTCTTTTTCCCAATAATGCAAAACATTAAAGTTCGGGGCAACGAAAGCAAAGTTTTCAAGGATCCAAGAGATAAACTACTTTTGAGTATGAACTAGGTTTATGTTTTCGGTTAATAAGGCAATGTGTTCGTCAAGGTTTTTGGGAGTTGTAAATCCGTTGCATTGTGGTTTCTTAAAATGATTCTATGCTAGCTTTTGATGATGGTTATATGTTGTTTAGCTTGTTGTTGTTACTTGCCCATGGTTGAGGTTGAATAGTTGTATAGGAATGCATCTAGAGGTTCCTTGTGGATTGCTATGTCGTGCTAGTTTGACCAAGTTTAGTATGCTATGTTAAGAGTGTTGGCATGTTGCTTATGCTAAGAATGGCCTAATTGTGCATTTTTGGTATGTTTGGCAAAGTGGTCTAGGAAGCATGCCTCTAGAGTGGTCTTTTGGAAGCTTGATGTTGTTTTGCTTGCCTAATCTTGGCATAAATGTTAGATTATGTATATTGATGTGTTGATATGCATGTTTGAAAATTGAAAGGGGCCATTTGTATCTAGAATTGTGTGAAAAACTAGCTAATCTTGACATTACAAGCCCAGGCATACCGATACGCGAGGGAGCATATCGGTACGGCTAGGCAATTAAGGCCAAGGCATTTCGGTACAGGCAGTGGAGTTTCGGTACAGACAGGCAAACAAGGCCAGAGTGTATCGATACAGGAAGGGGCATTTCGGTACGCCTAGTGGTCACTGAAATTTTACTTTTTGAAGACGAGGTCGCGTACCGAAACACCATGGTACCGTATCGGTACGATGAGAAATAATTTCAAACCGTATTTTAAACTTGAAGTAGCGTACCGGTACGGGCCTCACTGTATCGAAATGATGTGTTCACAACCGTATCAATACGGGCCTCAACGTATCGATACATATGTCGTAAAATATGTTAATGTCATGGAAGGCTAGTTCTGTTTTCTTTCGTTTTAGTCCATAATTCTTGTTTTGTCAATTATTTGAGCATGAATGATTGTCTGAAGCTGATTTCTGACATTTAAGCAGGAAACGAACTTAATTAAAGGTTGGTAACTTTAAAATTGGAAAAGCCCTTTTATATTGCTGAATTTACAATTTGGCCCCTAAATTGTATTGTGTCCAATTGGATGTCATTACGATGCCCGAATGAGATGAGTGCTCACCTATGAACAGTATGATCATGCAGGAAAGCGTTAATGCATCTAGACAAGATAAAAAGCAAAAAATGGACGTGTTTTAGGTTTAATCTTTTCGGTTTACTTCGGTAAACCAAATATAGCTTGCTTGGACCAGTCTTACGACTAGGCTAGGTTGAGGGGGTTAAACGAAAAATTCAAGAAAAATTATAAGAATTTTGGAGTTAGTTATTAGTTTGGATTTGCAAGCTTGAATGGAAAATTAGTGACTAAAATGTCACTTTAATGAAAATTAGTGAATGAAGGACAAAAAAATGAAAGTTAGTAATTGATGATAGAAGTTACAAGAATAATTGGACTTAAGCTTGAATGAGTTATAAAATGTTCAAAATGGTCACTAAGGACCATAAGGCCTATTCGACAATTACAAAGAAAATTTGGGAAAATTTTAGAAATATTTTTATTTTCGAATGATTATGTTAAAAAGTAAGTTTAAAGTATTGTTAGATTTGAGTCTAACAAATATTTTATTGTATTTATGTAATTAATGGCTCAAGTTCGAATCAGAGAAGGTTTAAGATATTATGAAAGAAATGATCGAATTAGGACTTAGTGAGGCATCATGTTAAGTGGCCAAGGTGAGTGCATTTTTACCTATTTTATATATATGATACGAGGAAAACTTGTGATGAGTCAACCTTGATATTAATGAAAAAGTATGTTGATCAAAGTTATGCAAATGGCATAAAATATTAAATGGCATATTTGATACATTGATATGGCATAAAGATTTATCTAAGATAAATTGGATTTTAGATATTGGGTATGAACTGCCTAATATCGACTATATGATTTACATTGATGCATAATACAGTAATGGCAAGTACATATGAAAAATTATGATGAAATATGAGATGTGAATTGCATGTTTACATGAATGATAATGAAATGAAATGAAATGCTCAAGTACTATGATATGAGAGTTCATGGTATTGTTGGATATCCAAGCCCTTGGTGTTGCACCCTGGGGATTCAAGCCCATAGTGCTAATGGCACTAACGAGGTGCTTTAATGAGGAGCAAAGAGCGTCCTCGAATACGTACTCATCTGTGATGTTCAAGTTAGGCACTACGGTGTCACTTCCACCTTAGGGACCCAAGCCCTTGGTGTGCACCCTAGGGATCCAAGCCTATAGTGCTAATGGCACTAACGAGGTGCTTTTATGAGGAGCAAAGAGCGTCCTCGAGTACGTACTCATGTTCACGTTATGTTAGACACTATGGTGTCTTATCAAGATGACTCTTACCTTGATCTCATATTATATACTTTAGGCTATCTCTAAAGGAAGGTTATATTGCAAATGATTACATGATGACTGATAAATACTGAGAACATGATAATTATACTTGTTTTATGATATGATTTATGTTGTACTAGAATCACTTGCCATTTTGCAGGAAATGTATTGCATTGTTATATGACAGAGGAATAACTTGTTAAGTATATTTTATATGATTCTTTACATTGAAATTATTTACTTTAAATTATAGTTGCCTCACTAAGTGAATACTTAGCGTGTGCTGTTTCACACGTATGTTATTAGAAACTTACCGGAAGAGGAGTCAAGCACATCAGTAAGACATTCTAATTTATGATATTCTTTAGTGGGCATGTATTAGTTTATTCGTTAGTTGTTTTAAAAGTAAAATTTTAAATTTTCGTTTATCACGTAACGATTTGAAATTCAAGAAAGGGCCTAGGCAGTATACCTAGTTTTCACCCTGAGTTACATACTTATTTTAATAACTGGTTAACATGTTTTATAAATCAATTCAGGGTCAAAACTAGCAATATACAAATAGGCTATGAATACTTCGAAAGTCGAGAAAAGATTATAAAAAAATTTACAAGTCAAGAAATCAGTTAAATAATTTCGTAACATCTTCAATATGTATTTAATCATCGAATATATGTTGAGGGTGTTACATTTAGTGGTATCAGAGCTACAGGTTTAGCCGATTTTGGATGCTAAACCAAGTTTGTTATAAGTTTATCAGTAAATACATGCCCCTAGAATGTCATATTACTGATGTGTTGATTGTATGACTTGAAGCTGCACCTTATTAGTATAAGATAGAATAAGATTATAGTAAGAAAAGTAAGACGTTACCGGATTTCCTCAATCGACGAATTTCAGAGGTCAAGTAAGGACTTACATTTCAAGGTAAAAAGGCAGTCGTAGAACTGTAAATTTGTGATTAAATGATATTAAGATATTTGGATATGAAGATGTAAGAAGAAGAAAATGTATCTTTACTTGAGAAATATAAGTGCTTGGGGGTCAGAAAGAGATCTGTAATAGTATAAATGAAGTAAAGTATGTACTGTTCTCGACTTCTAACTTGGCTGAGCTACTTGTGTAGTAGGGAGCTCAAGCACAAGAGCATGGAATACTATTTTAGATATTAGAAGAAATACATGAGAGGTTTTAACCTCCAGTATCTGTATTTGTTAGGGCATTGATTGTTAAAAGTTTAAGTAACTGAGTGCCTTAAATTTTATAGTAAAGGTGAATTGTGATCATTGACTATCATCCAGGAAAAGCTAATGTAGTAGTTTACGCTCTTAGTCGAAAGACATTTGTTACCTTAAGTGCTATGAATGCGAGACTGGCATTAAAAGGAGATGGTGCTTTGATTTCCGAGTTAAGAATAAGGTCTACTTTATTAGATTGAATAAAAAAATCTATAGAGAAAAGATGAGAAGTGTTTGTTAAGGTTCAAATAAGTGGAAGAAGGTGAAACCGAAGACTTTAAAGTTAAGCTGATGGATGTTTGTATTATCGAGGAAAATATATTTTTCAAACAAAGAAGAATTAAAAAAATAATTTATCTTGGAGGTACGTTATAGTCCTTTGATTGTACATCCAGGTGGAAACTAGATGTATCAAGATTTAAAGAAACGATATTGATAGCCAAGCATGAAAAGAGTTATAACTGAGTTTGTTTCTAAATATCTGACATGACAACAAGTAAAAGCAGAACTTCAAGAATCTTCTGAATTGTCATAACTTATTTCCATTTCTCAGTGGAAGTGAGAACGAGTGACGATGGATTTTGTATCCAGACTATCTCTGACACCGAATAAGAAGGAGTCAATCTGGTGATTATTCATAGATTGACTAAGTTAGCACACTTTATCCATGTTCGAACAGATTACCCTAGGGATAAGTATGCTGAGTTGTATATTAAGGAAATAAGTCAATTTCGCTTGTTAAAGTTCTTTGACGAAAATCGTAAAGTTAAGAAAATGACTTAGGAAAGAAAGGAAGATGTGAGAAAGTAGTTTCCTCACCTATTTGAACCAGTACATGTTGAAAATTCGAGGATGAATTTTCTTAAGAGGGAGAGAATTGTAATACCCTGAATTTTTACTAAATTGATTGAGGATCATTTATTACTAAGATAATAGCTTAAAAGCTATCTTAGTGACTAAAATGAAAAAATGCAAAAGTTAGGATTTCTTTGATTTTGGGTTATGAAAAAGGAATTTTTGAGATTTAAAAGCATCAGATGATAGAGGGCAAGATAATTAGGGTACTTGCAAAGTTTGGTCAAAATCTAAGGAAAATTGGAATGGGAATTGAAGTTTAAAATTTAGTGACCAAAATGATAAGTAGTCAAAACTTGAGTGGTACAAGACTAAATATGAAAAGTTGAAGGACTAAAGTTATAATTTCCCAAAAGTTAGGGGTTTTCATTTCATAAATAGATAGATCACCTAAGGTCGTGGATCGAATGTGGAATTCTGGTTTGAACCGATATTTCGATTATTGGGAAAATTCAGATACCTGGATCGAACCGAACCGAAAAATTATGAGATTTTACCATATGATAAAAGAAGGTTATAAAATTCTGTTACAAGTGTTGAGAATATTTTTAATTTGATTCATGATGAATCCTACAATTTAATTCTGAGTAAAAGGTTAATTATCGGTATATCGGATTGAATGAAAAATTTTAGAGACTGGACCAAAAGCCATGGAAAATTCATAAAATATTATTATATAAATATTTTATTAAAGTTGGTTGGATTCTAACTAGATTTAGTTAGAATTTTACAAAATGGCAAATTAAAAAATAAGACCTAGTTGGAGGGTTATTTGGAATCAAGTAATTAAATGAATTTAATATTCATTTAATTAAATACACATGGCATTATAAGATAAAAGATGAGAAAATTATGTTCATCCTCATTTCCTCCATTTCCAAAATAAAAGAAAGAAAAGGGGGAAAATATACAAAATTTTCCTAGGCATTTTGAAGGCTTCCAAACAAGATTCAATGTATGTTTTTGATAGTAAATTAATCTATGTTTAATTTTCTTTCATTTGATAGTAATTTTACAAAGAGTTATGAAGATTTGTTCATGTTATTGATGAGAGAGAAAATAGGGTTTCATGTTCTATGTTGAGATTGAGATTGATTTAAGTAAATCAAGTGTTGGAGTTGAAATCAAGCTTAGATTTAGATTAATTTCATGTTTGAAGACATAAACCCTAACCTTAGAATTTAAGATTTTATTTAGGGTTTATGGATTTGTTTGAATTAAGGCTTGATTTAGTTGAATCAAGTATAGAAATGATATTTACAAGCTTTGATTTGAAATAATTTCATGTCTAGATGCAAAACCCCTAAATTTTGAAAATTAGGGTTTATGTTAGGGTATGGAATTTCACAACACAATTGAAGAATAAATGATTCTATGTGTTGTTTTGAGGTGATTGGAATGAAAATCCCTAATTAGATTGTAATACGGACTAAAATGTCAACTTTGTAAAGTTTAAGGATTTGATTGTTGAGCTCGTATTTGATGAATACTATGTTGAAGAATTAATTTAAGTGATTGGAATTGAAGAGTTTGATATTGTACAAGTTTAATTTTGATGTTGGGATCAAAATAAAGTTTTTGAATGATAGAAGGACCAAACGGCAAGTATGAAGAAGTTTAGGGATTGAAGTGTGATATTGAAAATTTATGAATACAAGCTTTATTCTGTCCATTTGAAGTAAAGTGGTAGGACTAAATTGACAAGTTGAGAAATAAGGAGAAGTTAGTGAAAATTAGAAGAGTTTGATAAGTTATAGGTCCAATTTGTTAATTTGGACTAAAATAGAACTTTTACAAAATTTAGGGATCCATTTGACCGACATGAATGAGTTGGGTATTAAAATGTCAATTATAGAAAATTTATTCAAGCTTGAACCAATGTTGGTTGAAGGAAGAATAGACTTTGATAAATTAGTGACCATTTCGGTCAAGTGGGGAAATAAAGGTCAATTCGACCATATCCCTAAAGTAAAGGAAAAATTCAAGAAAGATTATAAGAATGTTGGAGTTAGTTATTAGTTTGGATTTGCAAGCTTGAATGGAAAATTAGTGACTGAAATGTCACTTTAATGAAAATTAGTGAATGAAGGACAAAAAAATGAAAGTTAGTAATTGATGATAGAAATTACAAGAATAATTGGACCTAACCTTGAATGAGTTATAAAATGGTCACTAAGGACCATAAGGCCTATTCGGCAATTACAAAGAAAATTTGGGAAAATTTTAGAAATATTTTTATTTTCGAATGATTATGTTAAAAAGTAAGTTTAAAGTATTGTTAGATTTGAGTCTAACAAATATTTTATTGTATTTATGTAATTAATGAATTCAAGTTCGAATCAGAGAAGGTTTGAGATATTATGAAAGAAAGGATCTAATTAGGACTTAGTGAGGCATCGTGTTAAGTGGCCAAGGTGAGTGCATCTTTACCTATTTTATATATATGATATGAGGAAGACTTGTGATGAGTCAACTTTGATATTAATGAAAAAGTATGATGATCAAAGTTATGCAAATGGCATAAAATATTAAATGGCATACGTGATACATTGATATGGCATAAAGATTTATCTAAGATAAATCAGATTTTAGATATTGGGTATGAACTGCCTAATATCGACTATATGATTTACATTGATGCATAATACAGTAATGGCAAGTACATATGAAAAAATATGATGAAATAGGGGATGTGAATTGCTCATTTACATAAATGATAATGAAATGAAATGCCCAAGTATTATGATATGAGAGTTCATGGTATTGTTGGATATCTATAGAGTCCTTAGCAACAGTATCATGCAAGTTATGTTATGTTTCATGTTTGTGACTACTATGGTGTCACATACACCTTGGGGACCCAAGCCCTTGGTGTTGCACCCTGTGGATTCAAGTCCATAGTGCTAATGGCACTAACGAGGTGCTTTAATGAGGAGCAAAGAGCGTCCGTACTCATCTGTCATGTTCAAGTTAGGCACTACGGTGTCACTTTCACCTTTGGGACCCAAGCCCTTGGTGTGCACCGTGGGGATCCAAGCCCATAGTGCTAATGGTACTAACAAGGTGCTTTTATGAGGAGCAAAGAGCTTCCTCGAGTACGTGCTTATGTTCACGTTATGTTAGACACTATGGTGTCTTATCAAGATGACTCATGTACCTTGATCTCATTTTATATACTTGTTTTATTGCAAATGATTTACATTGATGACTGGTAAATATTGAGAACATGATATTATTCTTGTTTTATGATATGATATAAGTGTACTGAATAACTTGCGATTTTGCAGGAAATGTATTGCACTGTTATATGACAGAGGAATAACTTGATAAGTCTATTTTATATGATTCTTTACATTGAAATTATTTACTTTAAATTATAGTTGCCTCACTAAGTGAATACTTAGCGTGTGCTGTTTCACACGTAGGTTATTGGAAACTTACCAGAATAGGAGTCAATCATGTTAATCAAGCTGCAATCTGCCAAACGTCAGTAAGACATTCTAATTTATGATATTCTTTAGTGGGCATGTATCAGTTTATTCGTTAGTTATTTTAAAAGTAAAATTTTAAATTTTCGTTTATCACGTAACGATTTGAAATTCAAGGAATGGCCTAGGCAGTATACCTAGTTTTCACCCTGAGTTACATACTTATTTTAATAACTGATTAACATGTTTTATAAATCAATTCAGGGTCAAAAATAGCAATATAAAAATCAGCTATGAATACTTCAAAAGTCGAGAAAAGATTATAAAAAAATTTATAAGTCAGGAAATCAGTTAAATAATTTTGTAACATCTTCAATGTGTATTTAATCATCGAATATACGTTGAGGGTATTACACAACCATTCATCCCAATACTCATGCAACTGCCCCCACACTAAGATACACGAGTCAACCTCAGCAATGTGACTACAAATAATCAAGATCCAATACCTTTATTGTCCACTCCCTTGATAATATTAAATGCGAAGCCATCACCTTCATCTTACGCTATTGTTTGTGACCCTGTCGATCTAGAAATTTTGCAATTGCTCTAATAATGTCCTCCTCTTTATCAATCGTAGTAGCCCCCAACAGTTTACCCAATTCTACCATCGTCTGAGCCTCTCGTAGAAGCGTCTGTTGTCAATTCATAGGGTCCCGGTTGGTGTACTGCATTTTCTTTTTTGACTTTTTGCTCAATTTATTCACCATTGATGTATTTTTTATTAGTGATACTTTCCCATTATGTGAAATGACTTTTACCGTTAATTCTTCATGCCTTTCACTCTGAATCTTGATTCTCTCAACATCCAAAGAATTATCTGATGCCCTGAATTTC
Source organism: Hibiscus mutabilis (assembly GCA_019671005.1). Taxonomy (NCBI): domain Eukaryota; kingdom Viridiplantae; phylum Streptophyta; class Magnoliopsida; order Malvales; family Malvaceae; genus Hibiscus; species Hibiscus mutabilis. Next base: position 30,816,012 of record CM033748.1, on the reverse strand, counting down.
ACTGGACAGTCCACCAATCCTTGCTCGTTAAATTTATTCCCAAGAACCATCGCTTGTTGGATGTTTATATCTCTCGACACGAAACCAGCATCCTCGTCATACATCCAACCCCTTGAAACAGTCGGCGAACTATCCCTTTGAGCCTTTATTTGCTGTGATTCATCCCATAGTCGGTTGTTTTTCCAGTCCACTTGCTCAAGCATATCATTTTGTTTTCTAGCTGCGACTACAACTTTCTTCATCAAGCCCTCCCTATCAGTCATATCTGCCACATTCTTCTGTCATTTATCCTTCTCACATTCTGAAGAACTTGCCAATTCAATCTCCTCTGCGCAATTACAACATCCATGGTCATCCATCATTGACTCAATTTCCACCACTCGGATGGTAAAAACTTGATCCCCTACCTTAAAGTCTAAGATCCCTTCGATTTTATCAATTTGCTCAGTATCAATCAACACTTGTCCCCTTTCGAAAGAAGTCGCCTCCGACGTCGATTCCTTACACTTTATCATTTCCCCCCAAACTGATGCTACATTCTCAAGCGAACCCTTCGACCAAGTGTGCTTCAAAAATCCTTTAATCGCTATCCATGCTCTTCGATTTTCTCTATCGCTCAAAGAATCTCATGTTCTAATCTCTGTAAAACATTTATACAAATCACCTTTCTTTAAAGCCTCGCTTCTAGCTTCCACACTAGTAAATAATAGTAGTACACTAGATCCTGCAATCCGTATAATCGAAAAGTCTGTTAAATCATGCTTTTTTAATTCTTTAGCCAAGGTTACCAAACCCATTGAACGCCGACACCAACCCACTGCACAACTCTGAAGGACGTTGACCTTTTTATCATTGGTTACCCCTTGAACACTGATGCGTCGTGGCTCTACTTTGTGTGCTGATTTATTCTTAATTTCTATTACGGAGCTCTGGATAGTACCCTTTCGATTACGCCGCCACAATTGAGGTTTCTCAGTCCTCTGAGCAAATGACACTAAGATCCGTGATCCAAACACCCAACAACCGTCGAGTCGATCCATCACTCTCCGAGCCTTCATCACCGAATTCATTTGCATGAAGCCATATCGCGAATCATTTCTCGCTCTTTTACTCGGTATGAACACATCGATCACCTTTTCATGATGATCAAACGCTTGCTAAAGTCCCTTCCAATGCAAATCAACTGACAGATTTGCCACAAATAGAATTCACCCTCGCCGCTGGACGTTCTCAACCTCCATCACCTGTTTACCTTTATTTACTTTTCAAATCTAGAAGGTCCAATGATTCCCCTAACTGTATAAAGAGCGTAAAATGGAAGAGACAAAACGTCGAACACCTTACCTGCAGTAGGAATATCAACTCTACGAAAGCCAAAGAGAGTCCATATGTTTTGATAGAGGCCGATGACTTCAGCGAGGATCAAAAGCACGAATGAAGCTGCAGATCTAATAGAAAGTAAACTCCATCTCCTTTACTTTGTTAGTGTTTAATTTTATCATTGTGAATTAATTATAGAAAAAATATATTTTCATATAGTTTTAAGGTGTGTTTTTTCATCACAGTGTAATTGTATGAAAATACAATTAATACCTAAAATTTTAATTCTTGGGCTATGTTTGACTGACAGAGTGTAATTACATATTATTTTTGGGTTTTTTTGTTACCTAAAATTTAGGTCGTTATTCATATTACCTAAAAACTAACATCGTTAAAAAAATTTGTTCTGACCAACAAGAATACGTCATGTTACCTAATTATTTTTTTTTATTTTTTCTGTTTAACATATTAAAATATTTATTAAATTAATTTTATTTTACCAAAACTATCCTCGTCCTCTTCCCTAAACCCCATCCCCTCATCCTCTTCCCCTAAACCCCATTTCTTTCCCAGATCAGATCAAGTAACCATTATTGATTCCCTCAAAGCTGAAGTTTTATTAATTTTTCATTTCCAGGAGAGTTCGAAAACCCTATGGTTGGGTCGAGACGCATTTGGTAGGCGAAGCCTTCTTTTTCACTGTCCAACTATGTAGGATCCTCGTTTTATGCTTTCATCTGTGTCCCCGACTTCTTTGAGCCTATAAGATTCAGGTATATGTTTGATTCACTGTTCATCCTATTGAGCAATTCTAACTGTGGTTCTACGATGATTAACATTTCATCTATTGTAGATTATTCATCCATGAATGTTATTTCACTTCCTGTGTATTTGCAGATTATGAAGTTGAAAATGGGACGAATGGCATTAGATTTTGGGAAGAGCTTTCGTGTGGGATATATGGCATGTCGGTAGATGCTACAAATTCAGATGGGATATTTCTTGGTCACGCTGAAAGAACGGATTGAATGGCAAAGAGTTTCCACTGAACCTGAACCCGCACAGTTGAATTTTTCCCGCTCTAGGACTCTAACTGCTGAACTTGACATAAGTTCATCATCTTCAGGTATGTTGATGTTGAACTATATGCATAAACATGGGTCTTGTTAGTGAATTGTACTAGTTTGCAACTTCTTGCCCCTCGCTGCCCCGTTTGGAAAACGGTTTCCAATTTGGTTTATTGCTTTAAATTTCAAGAAGATTTGCTATTGTTGATCCTTTATTTTGATTGAACGGGGTCTTTTCATGCTTGTTGGCTCAGAATGTGTTGACAGCTTTGAGGGAATCAATGATGGTTACTTGATCTGATCTGAAAAATGGGGTTTGGGGAAGAGGACGAGGGGATTGGGTTTGGGGAAGAAGAGGACGAGGATGAGGGTAGTTTTGGTAAAATAAAATTAATTTAATAAATATTTTAATATATTAAACAAAAAATAAGAAAAAATAATTAGGTGACGTGGCTCGTTTTGATTGGTCATGACGAATTTTTTTAACGGTGTTAATTTTTTTGAACAATATAATTAACAGCGTAAATTTTAAGGGACAAAAAAGCCTAAAAAATTTGTTAAGAGATAAATTAAAAAAACATGTAAACATTAGGAAACAAAAAGTACATTAAATCTAAAATTAAAGAGTCATACTGTGTGTAATTATATCAATTCTCGCCTTTTTTTCCCCTGAAAATTGAATAGTATAATTGGGACACAACTCAGTGAGATCCATAAATTATAATAGTGGACCAAGTATACCATATATGTGTAATTACACCTAAATCTAATATCATGTGACTTTCCAAACTTGGGTACCCTTAATATCGTGTCTCAATTCATGACGTATCATATATTTGCTAGAGTAATTAAGCATAGATAAATTGTGTGGCATAACATATTTGTTTACATTGACCGTATTTGGTAAATAGTGGTTTAAGCCAAAATTAGATGTTTGAGCTAATAATATAGATTAGACCATTCAAATTCGTTAATTTAAAATTTTGGTGAATAGCGGATTGGGATTTTGATAATAGGAGCTTTTTGAAATTAGATGTTTTGACTTAAGAGTTATACAAACCTTTTTACCCTTAACAATTATAAAAAAATCTTCAAATAACTTAAATTTAACATTTTCTATTTTAATTCTTCACCCTCACGTATTTATATTGTGACATTTGTAAACTAATACTTTTTGTTTTTTTTTCTTTTTATTCTTACATAATTATATTTTTTATTTAAATTTAATAATTAATTAAATTGTATTAAAAATAATTATGTAAATAATAAATTATTATAAATATCTTTCAAATATGCTTAGTAATGCTATATAAAAATATTATTTTTTATAATATAATTAATATACAAAATATTGATAATTAATAAGCTATTCAAACAAGTATCGAGTATAATCATGTCCTTATATGTCAATTTGCTTGTTTAAATAATCAAACAACTACCATCTATCAGTTAATTTTACTAAACACTTCTATACAATTAGCTAATATAATCTACTGGTCAAATCATCTAATACAATTAGCTATCAGCTAATGTAATCTACAATCAACTATCTGTTAATTACCAAACAGGGCCATAATTTCTTTGTCTACAAGGAAAGTATTATAAATTTTACATCATTTTTATGCATTAATACATTTTTATGCATTAATAATTCGTTTTTACATGGAAACACATATTTATATTATGTTTCGTGTCAATTGTATTTTCTTTCATTGCCTCCTAAGCCACACGAATTTTTCCAATTTTTTTATTAGCCAACAACGGTACCAACTTTTGTGTTGGTTGCCGACCGCCAGTGTTCATTATTTCACTAGTTTTTCGTAATTACTTTTTTGAGTTTTTTTTAATTTTTAATAAGAATCTATACTCTTGTGACACGCGTTTTCTCTACCTTTGTGACACGCTTTTCATTGGCTTTTGTGGTTCATCTCATCTTTTGTTTGGCACGATTTCAACATACCTTAGCGGTTGTTTGGTACTTGTATAGAGATCCTCACGACGCTAATTTTCTGATTTGATTCTGTCAGTGGTCATAAAAAAGATTAATCCCCACTCGTTTGATGGTTTGTTAGCCGATGCAATCAGAACTGTGTAGCGGACCAACTTGCCTGATAGTTTGGTTTGCTCATCACTCATTTTTCATCTCGTAAAACATCTCGTTTGGCTAGAAACAAAGAGATTCATGAAGGCTTTTAGGTTTTGATGGTATGCTAATCTTTATGGAAGTGTTTGTTTTTCTTTGCACATTTGTTTAAGATTTTTAGTAGGCTAGTCTATTTTTTCTCTATTTTGTATGCATTGTATTTGTAATATCTTTCATGGTTTTTAATAAAATTCAAATGCCATTGTTAAAAAAACTATTTTTTTCACGTTGTCAACAATCTCTAGAATAGAGGTGACAATTTAATCTGATTCGAATTTGATCTGATCTGAAGAAAAAAATCCGATTGGAAAAAGTCCGAATCCGAAAAAGGGTCCAAGTCCTAATAGGAGGCGGATCAGATATGGGTATTGTCATGATTTGATCCGAATCCGATCTAAGTCCATGTCTGATCCAAATCCAATTCGAGTCTGATTCATATTTGAGTTCGAATCAAAATATTTATGACTTTTAATTCTTTAAAATAAAATATCATTTATAATATTTACATTAAAACAATAAGACAACATATATATAAAGTAAAAAAGTTAACTTAAATACATTAAAAGAGACATAAATATATATTAGATAACTTGGAATATGGTAAAAACAAAATTAACTTACATATATAAATATCCATATTAAAAGTAAAATAAAAGCATAAATAATAAACACAAAAATTTAAATGTAGTCAACAAATAAGGGACAAAAATGAATAAATACATAATTAAATGGCATAAATTAAAAACGCAATAAATTAAACTCAAAATTATGGTCTGATTTGCATTAAAATAAAATATAAGAGGGCCAAAACACAATATACCCTAAAGACGTTAAAATTCGTGGATCTACCCCTCGAACTTGAATCAACACTAGGGATGACAATTTAATCTAAAAAAATCCGATTAAAAAATTCGAATTCGAATCTGAAAAAATGTTTGAGTCCGATTATAATCGGATTTGGACTTGGACTCTATACAATTCGATCCAAGTCTGATCCATTGCCATCCCTACTCTAGAGCAAGGGGTTCGAAGCTCTTTGTTAACACCCTCTCATCTCCCTTAGGTTGTGAGTTCAATATCCATTAGGAACAAATTCCCCCTAGGTAAAAAAAAATGTCCTTAACGTTCGACTAAATAATCACTTTGGCCCTAATCTTTTTTGAAGCAAATTAACCCTCAACATTTTATTTTGGGTCAAAGTGACCCCTCTACAGATCAAAGTTATTAGTCAACTAACGGTAAACAACTTGAAATTACTTGACAGAATGACACATCAGCAGAAAAAAGAATTCTTATTTTATATAATTTTATAATAAATTTTTTGACTTGTGTGACATTCTTTCAAGTAGGTTTATCAGTCAAACTATTTTATATTTTACAATTTTATAAAATTATTTATATAATTTTATATGACATTATCATGTAAGTTTGTCACGTTATTTCAAGTAATTTATCATTAGTTAACTAATAATTTTTATCCGCGAAAGGGACCATTTCAATACAACATGATGAGTCAAATTAACTATTCAGTCAAATGTTAATAACATTTATTTTGGCGTTGTGTAAGGATTTAATCTCATAATTTACCTAACTTGGAATATCTTGATATGTATGATCAATAATATCTATGTTCACTTTCCAATAAAAATTGTCATGGATTAACATATTTTTTTCTTTAAGATGTTTGAAATAATAATAAACTTTAAATAATGGAATGATTAATAAGAGGAAAAGGTTTTGGATAAAAACCCAACTATATACATAAATTGAATTGGGACCAGTGGATGTTGGCAGGGATTGGATATAAAGATACTCATTTCTCAAAGTGAGGGTGAGAAATGCAGGGATAATCTCCTCTGCATTTTAGGCTTTTGCCTACTTTTGGCAAACAAAGTGACCCCTCAAAGCTAATCTTTTGTTGCCATCTAAACAATTCAAAAAGGAAAAAAAGGGGGGGCTTTGTTGACCCACAAATAATGCCTTTCTTACTTTACTTCAACAAGTAGCAATAAGTTGGTGTGACATTACACCCATTCAAACCTCAACTTATACATGATCTCATCCTAATCTCATTGGATTTGAATACAAGTTTTCTTCACCTAAAAATAGTGTGAGCAAAATTTAACTCGATGCGAAAATTCGACTTGATTTTACTTAAATTGAAATTTTATAAACTTAATTCGACTTGAAATTTTTTTAGATAAAGTTTGAGTTATAAAATGAGAATTCGAATAACTCAAAATTTTAGAAATGAGTGGATTAGTTTTCTAGTTATAAAAATTTCAAATAAATTTTGAGTTATAAACCAAGACTCATAAACTCCGCTAATTCAAAACTTTTTGACTCGATTCAATCTAATGCTCACCCCTACCCATGAATTCTTAGATTGGTTAGGTAAAACTCTAAGATTATTTAGAATTTTATCATTATACTTTACAAAAATTAAAAAGTTAAACACTCTATTATAAATTATCAATATTTTGTCACGATTTATATGCACATGATTAACAAAAATGAGCGGTTCGACAATTTATATCTAACAAATTATCAAAAATCAGCATGTCAAATTCATATGTATACAAATTAAGGGATTGGTTTTTCAATTTTCAAAAAGTACGAGGACTAAACATTTAAAAAATTAAAATAAAAAGACCAACTTCTCAATTTTTATAAAATAGAAAGATGGAATTCATGTCTTCATCCAACTTGCATATAGATTATAGTAATCAAATTTTAATTTTCGCACATAATGCTAAATTATCCAATATTAACTTTTTGATTAATATATTAAAAACTATATTGAGTTAATTCGGTTAGTATATTGCAATATATAAGAAAGTGTAAATTCGAACGTATTTAAACACTTAATATCATGTAATTTACGAGTTAGAGATCTACCTGGATAGCTGGTAGGTAGTTTAGACGTATTTAATATATATATATATATATATAAAGTTGGGAAATTATATTTAATTTGCTTAGTTTTTGTATCCCAAACATGTTGGATACATTTAAGATATTATGCATGGGTCACTATCAAGTACACTTTCAGTGGAAAGAAATTCACAAGGAGGGGTTGGTATCTATCGTAGGCCCATATGTAGGGATGGCAATGGATCTTGGACCCAACTTAAATCTGTAGATTTAGATTCGTTTTATAGGGTCTGGATCTTAAAATTTTAGACTCGACAGATTTGAGCCGGATCTGGATCCTCTGATTAAAGTAAGGATCTGGGTCCGGATCTGACACTAAGATTCGAATCAGATCTGGATCCGTTTACCGGTTTATAGAAAAACCTACCTTAATATTAATATTTAAATTTTACAAATATTATTTTCATTAAACAAATTTTTCTCTTTGGTTGGTTGTTGTTTGTTTTAGGATGTTGATAATTTAAGTAGTGATGAAGACTAGCACTTTAAGGAGGTAGAAGTGCGGTACTCGACTTGCGACAATGGAATTCATGATCTACATTTTTTAATGTTTGTGTTATTCAAAAGACATTTGTATAATTGTGTTGAAGTTTGTTTTGAGACTTTAGTTTATCATTTTTTATTCTGTTACTAGTTGTATTGAAATTAATATTTCCTCCATTTGGAGATGTGATGTGAAATTAGTCAATGACAATTTTATTACGTTAAAAAGTAGGTCGAATGGTCTTTTTTTAATAGACCCGTTTTGGACCCGAATTCGTGAGATTCGTTGGATCTGAGTCCCAATTTTCTAGACTCGCGGATCCGAGGCGGGTCTGGACCCATGATGTGAAAATGGGTTTGGATCTGGGTCTAGCTGGATCCGGAAACCCGATGAAAGAATTTGTGGAGATCAACTAAAAATAAAAAATAGAGGTTTAAAAAAATATATTTTTTAAATAAATTGAAGGTTTAATTTACATTTTTAAAATTTTGAGATCTAATTAAAATTATTGTAATTTTAAAAGATTTAATAAGATTGTTAAAAATTATATGAGATTTAATTAATAAATTAAAAATTTTAAAGCTGAATATGATATTTTTTAATTTTGAGGGGATTAAAGTATTTTTAAAAAACTAAGATTAAATTTTAATTTTTCAAAATCTAGTGGGTCCATGACCCTACTACCTTTCGCCCCGTGTGTAGTTTTTTTTTCTTTCTTTTGAATAGTCTAAAAGTGATATAATGTAGTATCTGTTCATACATATTCTTAACTCTTTGACAATATATGCACATTGCAGATAAAGCGATTGAATCTGTGTCTCTTAGAATGAAAATCATCTGCTTTTCTATTGGGACCACTTGTTAGGTTCTCGTACTAATTGATTTTAGATTTGATATTTAAACTATTTTACAATATTTTTATTTAAAACATTTTAATTTTTTATATTTACATTTAATAGAATATAATAACAAAATAAATTTATTGAGTCTAAGTAATAATTTTAAAATGTATATTTGTATAAATATATATTTATATGTATATAATTAGAGATATATTTAGAGAAGTTGACGGGACAAGCAGAGCCTTAGCTCCTAAAAATAGAAAAATCTGCAATTATACCTCTTGAGAATTATAGCGAGATTACAAATTAATTTAATGGTAAAATTCTGATTTGACTCCAAAATTAAATTCTCGATTATGATCTCTCTATTTTTTTTTACTTTCTCCTCGGATACATTTGAATGTACATATAATATTTATACATTAGTTGTAAAAACATTTTAAAAATATGAAAACATACCAACACTAATTCTTACCAATATCAAAATATTTTTTAAAGAAATAACTGAATTTATTTAAAATTTTTGAAGAAATCTAATGATAATTTTTAAAAATTTCAAAGCTCAAAATGTAGAAATTATTTGGGGGAGAAAACTTTTACTAATTTTAATTTTAGTTTTTTTATGTAAAATATAATTTTTTCTAATTTTTATTTTTATGATCTCTATACTATGTAAAATGATTAATTAAATTTGTCTTATGAGTTAACTCAACACCAATTTAATTATATAAAAAACAAACTACTATATAAAATGAGTGATTGAGTTAATATCATTAATGGAGTGTAAATGAATAGTGCTTTCGATGAATTGTTTGTGAATCATTCATATTATGTTCGTTTATATTTGATTATTAAGCTGAATAAAAAGTATGAACAAACATTTTATGTTCATCTAATAAATGAACAAACACTAACAAATGTGTGTTCAGTCCGTTTATGCTTACTAACAAACTCATTTTACAGACTCGTTTATAAGCTCATTTACTCGGTTTCCCCTTCCCTTTTATTTTTTTTACATTTTAAATATTGTTGAAGGTAGGGACTAAATTGAACACATGGAAAACCTTGGAGTTCAAACCGCAAAGTCTAAGGAGCTTAAGGACTAGTTACATAATTTCACCATTTATTTATTTAATTTGTTTGTTTGTTTTGTTAATATTTATGAACAAATAAAGGAATATTCTTTTAAACATTAAACGAACATATTGGCGAACATATAAATGAACATGTTGACGAAGGCTAAACGAATACGAACACCTTCAAAAGTGATGAGATAGAGTTTTCACTAAAGTGCTATTCATGAGTTTTATTTTGGATATCAAACTTTGATTTCTCATATGTAATTATTATAGCAAGATGACCTCAATTTTAGTTTATACATAGTAAAACCCAAAAAATTATTATTATTATTATTATTATATTTACATAAAACAATAAAAGATAATAATCAACTAAATAGTCATGTAGAAACTCAAATCGTTGCCAGTATTCTATATCAATTACCTTTTAAAATTAATTTTAAGGTTCTAAATAATAATAATAAGCATCAATTTGGTGCAGATAAAACTCCATTAGTTTTAAATCGTACGAGATAATCTCATTGACCATTGTTGCTTTAGTAGCAGGCTAAATCAAATTGACAATATGTCTGAGAAAATATGACAGATTTCAAGAAGCTATCGAAGATTTGTCCAATAAAAGTATTTTTTTTATTATATTATATTTTAAAATTCTATTATTTTTATAATACCAAATACTTTTCAATTAATATTTTTATACTATATATTATTTTTAATACTTTTCATTTTTTTTAATTTTTTAAAGATTTAACTTTCATATTTTTTAGTTTTATTTGATTTTTATAATTTTATTTTTTCTTAAAAATTAAATAAGTCATTGAACTTTCTAAATATCAATTAAGTCTACATATCGCGTCATCGACACATGCGGACTATAACATTAGTGTCATAACGGTAAACAATAATTTTCATCGGTCGAAAGACTGAATCGTTATAATTCGCAAGTTCAAAAATCTAACTAGATTTTTTTCTTGTGAAAGGTACTCACTTATATAATATAAGATTAAATGAATTTTAAATATTTTCATATTTTTTTAAATCTACCGTCATATTTATATTTTATATTATGTTCATATATCATATATGTGGTTCAAGTAATTGTTTTTGATAGAGTTCAAGTAATATATATATATATATATTCAACCATTAAAAAGGAAAAACTATATATTTAGTACCCAAACTATGTTCGCGTTACTGTTTTGGTACCCCAACTATTATTTTTGGCAAAATGGTACCTAACGTTACGTTTTTGTTCTGTTTTGGTACCCTGGCTATTAAAAACTAATGGAGATGATGGCATGACTTGGTTTAATCACAATTTTAGTCCAAAACACTTATATATTATCAATTTAGTCCAAAATCCATCAATTTAAAGCATCATCTTAATTTTGCAAAGCTTCGATCCTATTTTGTCCCATCCCTTTCCCACCCCATAATATTCTTACTTGTATCCCGATCGTGGAGTTTGGGTCCACCAATGGACCCCGCATTAGCCCCTCATTGATGCCCAAATCCTAAAGTTTTGATTGTCTCTAGCGTGTTTTTTAAACTCAAAACCCAAAAAAGTGTTCGACTAGAAGAAGAAGAAGAAGAAAAAGTGAGAAATTTACAATTTTAATCCAAAAATTAAAATAATGTTTAAATTGATAAAATCTTAGACTAAATTGATAGAATGTATAAGTTTTTAGACTAAAACTATTATTAACCCAAGCCACATCACCATTTCCGTTAATTTTAAATGGCGGAGGTACCAAAACAGAACAAAAACATAACGTCAGGTACCATTTTGCCAAAAAATAATAGTTGGTGTACCAAAACAATAACACATGCATAGCTTGTTGGATTATGCCCAAAGATCAATCATAAGATGATTGTAAAAGACATACTTATTTATCTTATTTATTAATATAAAGCCATTATTATTATTTTAGTCATTATTCTGTGCATATAAAAATAAACTGAATTATAATAAAGTCCTTAGAATAATATGGTTATTCTTAAATGTTCTTAGTCGAGTATTATTTATGGGCATGGGCAACAATAATAATTAAGACTAATATGTAGTTGATTGATGACAAAGTGTTGTCATTGACATGGATATGTCAAAATCAATACATAAGTATGTGTTAGAGAACGACATACTATACTGACCCGCTATGAGCATGTTTCTTGGATTATTATGTAATAGTCACAACATTTCTCATAGTGATAACTACATGTATGATTCTTAGACTTGAGATAATCATTATTTCAACATTGTGAGTGACATATTTTGATACAGTCAAACGTGTGTTGTAACTGACTACACTATAAAGATTGATATTGGATATGTCATAATCTATGTAGTGGGATATGGTTGGTCAAGATAGGATTTGTCCCTCCTACATAATAGGAATAATATCATAGGCTACTTGATTGAGTGAGACTAGAAATGCATGGCCATGCTCGAATAAATTGATATGAAATATCATAGTTATTCGTTTATAATAGTCTACTCAAGATATCAAGAAATATTAGATGGACTATACAAGTATGACTATTCCATGACTTGTGTCCAATCTAGATATAAAGACAAAATGATGTAATACATGAAAATAGTTAATCACGAAGAGGTTATGTCGAACCACGACTTCCTGTAACTTAGGTAGCAATGATGTATTGCTAGATGCCACTCATTGCTTGTTTATTATAATTGTTCTAGATATTACTGCTAACGTTACATGAACCTGTAAGGGCCACACCGTATGATTGAAATGAACATATATCGACTAGATAGTATTTGTGTTAAAATATTTGATTTTGATATAACTTAAAGAAAAATGTTTTTGGACTTAAACAAATTTGCAAAAATATTTCAAAAGTTCATAAACTTGAAAAATATGTTTGAAATGTTTCTAAAGGGTTTTTGACATGTTTTAAATGCTTTTAAATAGCCAAAATGTCAAAAATAGGCCATGAGTACCAAAATGCATGTCCCCGTACCGATAATCTTAGTGCCCATACCAGTATAAATTTCTGTGTACCGATACGCCCCTTTGTTCTGTGTTTTAACATTTTCTAGTAGCCAAATTGAGTATCGATACGGTCTCATCCGTATCGATACCATTAGAGGCGTACCGATATGCTTGTATAGTATATTGATACCCTGTGTTTTAAATGCTCCAACAGCTCTTTCTGTTTAAGGTAGGTATCGATACTAGTGCCCGAGTACCGATACGCCCTGCTGCAGAACTGTATTTATGGCTGGAAATAAAGTCCCCAATAGCTCTTAACAACCCAAACAACTAGTAACGGCCATAAACTCTTTAGAGGGTTTATAAGCAAGCTTCAAGCAGCTATGAAACAACAAGAAACATATTGCCAACATTCAATGTATAGAAAAAGTGTTTTGTGCTTTTAATTGTTAATTTCTTTGTAGAACACACTTGTGAGCTTAATTGTCATATATGCTCAAGTGTTAGGTTTTGGGTGAGAGCTTAGATTTGCAAACAATCAGCCTTGTGAGGTTTTTCCCTAGTTTCCTAACTTGTATTCTCTTGTAAGAGCGTGATTCTCAAGCTTTGAGGTATAAGCTTGAGTAATTGTAAAGGTTTCCTCTTGAGCCTAGAAAAAGGGAAGAAATTCTTAGTGAATTTGGGAAAATCCTTAGTGGGAAGCTAAGGTAGTGGATGTAGAGCCTGGTTAGAAGCTTGAACCATTATAAATCTTTGTGCACAATTTTTATTTCTAAGTGCTTCCTCCACAAACATTCAAAGACCAATTCACCCCCTCTTGGCTGTCTCGGTTGATCGTTTGAGCCTTCCAACAATTAGTATCAGAGCGAGATCTCTTTCATCGAATTAACATCCTAAGAGACGATCCTTGAGGAGTTCAACCATTTTTACATAAATCGGAGTTCATGGCGCAGTCCATCGATATACCACCTTATTTCGACGGGACCAACTACTCTTATTGGAAATGAGAGCCAAAAATTATCATCTTTGGGACATTGTTCTTGATAGCCCGTTCGTTCCACAAAAAAGTAAGGCAGGATGGAGTGCGGATGATCGCAAAAAGATAGAGCTAAATGCAAAAGCCTTGCACATTCTATTTTGTGCATTGAGACCGGAAGAATATGCCAAATTATCATCTTGCGAAAGTGCCAAGGAGATTTGAGACAAGTTTGAAGTTACTCATGAAGGAACCAATGATGTAAAGGAGACCAAGATTGGTCTTCTCAACCTTGAGTATGAGAACTTCAAAATGGATCCGGATGAAGACATCACCAAGATGTTCGATAGATTCTCCGTTATCGTCAATAGACTTAAAGGCTATGGAGAAATTATTTTGGAAGACAAGCTTGTTCGAAAGCTTATCTATTTTTTTTCTGAGTTATGGAACTCAAAAAAGACTACCATCATCGAAGCCAAGGATATCAAGACTTTGAAGCTTAATGCTCTCATGGGGTCTCTTCTCACTCATAAAATCATGAAGAAAGGAAAAGAAGAGGAGAAGAAGAAGGAAGAGAAGAAGATGAAAAAGAAGAAGATAATGTAGCAAAGCATTGACGTGAATGTTGTTGCTCTCAAATCCTCCACAAGCCAATAGAAAGATTCAAGTGGAGAGGATAGTGAAGAAGAAGAGATGGCCAAACTCTTCAAAATGTTTACTCAGGTCATGAAGATCGAGAAAGAAAAATCAAGACAAAAATTAAGGATGAAAAGTAAGGATCCCATCATATGTTTTGAATGCAATAAGTCGGGGCATACCAAGTACGATTGCCCTCGTTTCAATAAGAAGGGATCGAGCCATATGAAGAAGGCATATGTGGATACATAGAGTGATAAAGAGGACTCTACCGACAATGAAGTAGTTTATCTTTGTCTCATGGCCATCGAAGAAGATTCAAGGGTAACTTCTAACTCACCTACTTTAAATTCCTACACTTTTGATGAGTTATAAGAAGCCTATGACGAGTTGGTTTTGGAATTCAAGGCTTTATTTTCTAAAAACAAAAAATTGCTTTTAAAATTGAAAATGAATTGCTTTCTAAAACCAATTTCGATCTTGAAGCAAGGTTTAAAGATTTTGAACAAAAGAACATTGATTTAAAAAACTTGATTCTAAAAGTTCAAGAGGATCATCAAAGGGAAATTGATGACTTCAAAAAGAATTTGTTTAACAAAAATTTTCAAAAATGTGAAGTTGGAGGTAACTTCAAAACAAATTTTTATCAAAAACAATCTAGTGCCCCTAGATTTTTAAATGGAAAATGTGTTCGAAACATTTGGGTCCCAAAATGACTCATTGTTTTAAGGAAAAAAGGAAGACATCGAAAAATGGATTCCAAATGGGACTAAGGTTTTTGGGACTAATGCCATTGGATCTAAAGCAATTTGGATATCAAAACAAAAATGATTGTCTTTTGTAGGTGTGCTTGAGACATTGACGAGCAAAGTCATATTTTTGGAAGCTCGTGACACACAAAGGAGGAATGACACTTGAAGAAGAAAGGCTTCACATCCTACCTTAGTTCAAGCGGTAAAATTTAAATTTTATGCAATTGCATGATCATGTTTTCTATGTCTATTTTGATGTCGATCTAAGCATGTTTGAATAACTCTATGTTGTGCATATTTGCATATAGTTAGGGGGAGTCTCAAATTGCATGAGTTACATGTTTTTGGCCTAATATGTCTATTTTTATGCTTTTGGCCTTAAACTTATAATGTTTTGGTTGATTTTGGTGAATTCACGCTTTGTATGTGTTAAATGTTATGTTTTTTAAGAAGCATGTGTAGCAAAATATGGAAAATGTATATCTAGGACTTAATATTATATGAACTTAAAACTAAGTTGTAAGGCTCTTAAGTTGAATTTTGCTGCAGATTTCACTAGTTCGTGCTTATCAGTACCAATACAGCCCATACCGTACCGATACGGGTAGTCAACCAGTACCGATATGGGCAATAACCGTACCGGTACGCCTAGTCAAAAATGGGTTGTTTTTACCTCTTTTTGTCATGCCTTGTATGCTTAAATGATTAATTCTTATATGGCATGTTTAATTAAATTTCATTTGTTTATTTGATTTATTTAATTTGAAATTTTATTTTATTTCTCTTGAATCGTCGGTCTAACAATTTTCTTGATGCTTGAGTAAGGGGGCCAATTTTAAAAATCCTTTTCATGATAAAATTCTTTTTAAATCTTTTTTCTCCATTTTACACCAACAATTGGTATACTCTACCAATTGGTACTTAACTTTCAATTATCGGTTTTAACCTTTCAACATTTGGTGCTTTGAACTTAAATGTGATTTTAAACTTGGTTTTGAAATTATTTTTGCTGTAACAAAAAAGGGGAGAGATATGTTTGAAAAATTAAATTTCAAAAAGAAAAAAAGGAGCTTTAAATATTTTCTAAAAATATTCTTTTTTTCTAAAATTATTTTTCTAAGGGGGTTTTCACAAAAACAAATTTTCAAGTAGTTTCGTTATATAAAAAATGAGTGATTGTTGAAATATTTGATTTTGATATAACTTAAAGAAAAATATTTTTGGACTTAAATAAATTTGCAAAAATATTTTAAAAGTCCATAAACTTGAAAAATATGTTTGAAATGTTTTCAAAGGGTTTTTGACATGTTTTAAATGTTTTTAAATAGCCAAAATATCAAAAACAAGCCATGAGTACCAATGCGCATGTCCTTGTGTAGATACTCATAGTGCTCGTATCGGTACGAATTTTCGTGTACCAATACGCCTCTTTGTCCATGTGTTTTAACATTTCCAATAGCCAAATTGAGTACCGATACGGTCTCAGCCGTATCAATACCATTAGAGGCGTACCGATACGTTTGTATAGCATACCGATACCCTGTGCTTTAAATGCTTCAACGACTCTTTCTCTTTAAGGCAGTTACCGACACCAGTGCCCGAGTACCGATACGCCCTGCTACAAAATTGCATTTATGGCTGGAAATAAAGTCCCCAACGGCTCTTAACAACTCCCAACGGCTAGTAACGACCACAAACTCTTTAGAGAGTTTATAAGCAAGCTTCAAGGAGCTATAGAACAACAAAAAACATATTACCAACATTTAATGTATAGAAAAAGTGTTTTGTGCTTTTAATTGTTAATTTCTTTGTAGAACACACTTGTGAGCTTAGTTGTCATTTATGCTCAAGTGTTAGGTTTTGGGTGAGAGCTTAGATTAGCAAACAATCAGCCTTGTGAGGTTTTTCCCTACTTTGCCAACTTGTATTCTCTTGTAAGAGCGTGATTCTCAAGCTTTGGGGTATAAGCTTGATAGTTGTATAGGTTTCCTTTTGAGCCTAGAAAAAGGGAAGAAATTCTTAGTGAATTTGGGAAAATCATTAGTGGGAAGCTAAGGTAGTGGATGTAGAGCTTGATTAAAAGCTTGAACCACTATAAATCCTTGTGCATAATTTTTATTTCTAAGTGCTTCCTCCATAAACACTCAAAAACCAATTCATCCCCTCTTGGCTATCTCGGTTAATCGTTCGAGCCTCCCAACAATTTGTACAAACTTGTTGTACACGAAATTTGTTAATATATATATATATATATATATATATTTGATTTTACTAAAACCGAAATTATTATAATTATTGTAATTATATAATTTCGTTCATATATATATATATATTTAATATTAGATAATTATAGGGATGGCAATGGGGCGGGTCGGGGGTGGGTTTTTGGCCACCTCGACCCCGACCCGAAAAGTAAGATACTATACCCGACCCCGACCCGAAAACATAGGAATCCAACCCGACCCGAAAATTAAAGGTTATACCCGACCCGACCCAAAAAAAATAAAATATTATATATATTATATAAATATAATATATATAATTAAAAATATTATATATATTATATAAATATAATATATATAATTAAAAATATACCGGGTCGGGTCGAGGATTTTTTACCCTAAAACTGAACCCGCCCCACCCCGCCCTGCCCCCGTACTCGAAATTCTCACCAAAATACCTAGTCGGGCCGGGTGTGGGTATTTTTGCCATCCCTAGATAATTATTGTAATTATCAAACACTATTAAAAATATATATATCCCAAAAGAAACATAATTGAAGTAGAATTAGATTCTACATATTTAATTATATTCGGTTAAATATATTGTATATTTAATAAATTCGAATTTAATTAGGATTAGAGTTTTGAATGCTATATAAAGGCATAAGGTCTAGCAGCCAAAGATATGCCTACGGATAAAAACCTCTCTAACAGTTAGAGGACTTAAATATTGTTCGTTTCATTCGGGTAAACTGCGTAGAGGTCAGACCGCTGTTGTGACGACTAGGATTCGACATCGTGCTGAAAGAATTGGATTCTCCTACGTCCCTGCGATTATCAGATTTAATTAAGGTAATGTTTCATCATTTTTCATCACAGATTTGTTCCTCTACATGGATCATTGGTGGAATTCACCGGATAATTTTTTCGCTGCGCCATGGGGTATACCGATGTTTTCCTACATAGCTAGGGGTACTAAATATGTTGTTTCCCCTTAAATATATATTAAAATAAATATTCTCAACGAAATTCATTAATTGGCCTAATGTCTAACGATGTTCATCTAGCCCTCATCTTATATAAGTTTGAATCTCGATATTAAAATATAATACTTCTCTATTTAATCAAAAAAATCTCAACCATTAAATGTATAGATGGCATAACCTTATACACGACGAATAGGGTATATTGCTAAACTATTAAAGCATGTAGTAAAGCTAAGTAGCATGGGAAATATAGTTCTGAGCTTGACTAATTTCTTATTCCAAAATTGGGCTTATTAGGATGAGGTCTAAACGACTATTTTGTTGGGCTTAGCTATTTCATTGGGCTATAAACCCTCCATGAATCAAGGAGGCTTAAACCTTTATAAAAGATCCTTGTATTATGTGTTAATTCCTCTAACCCCCCCCAACCCACAATGTATGTTTCCAATTATGAGACATTTTCTCTTTCACTCAATTCCATCAAATAATTTGAGGTAGCTTATTTTTATTTTTAGGATAAATTACATATTTCATCATTCAACTTTTATCTCACTCATGTTTTTGTCACTAAACTTTGTATTTTTTTAAATTATCACAAAACTTTTGAATTTTTCTTATTTTGACCCCTCGATCTTTAAATAAAAAATTATGCGATGACATGGTTGGCAGTCTGGTGACGCACCAAAATGATATTGTTTTAGATCCTTGCAAAATCCACCAAATTGTTGTTTTGGATCCCAATAAAAGCTAAACAAATCCATTCGTTTCCCTTCTTTTATTCTTTTTCTTTCCATCCGCTCAAACCAACCCAAATTCTAGCCACCTCTCACCGCACCCAACCATTGTTTCTAGCAGCGAGTCCCAAAATTTGTCCAAAACTCGTTTTGCCCTCCAAAATATGAACCTTAACAACAACCAAGTCTTAGAGCAAGACATATATCCCAAAGCTCACATCCTATGCATTCCATTTCAAATTTCAATTCATCCCGATGCTTGTTATTTTTGTTGTCGATGATGTTTGATGTAATTCCATACACCTGACCCGGACGTTACGACCAAATCTAGAAGGCCAAACTAGTCACTGTAGTGACTCAAAAAGTATATTGTAATAAAACAGTAAACACATTTCAGAAAATATTATTTATGTATAAAATCAATTTAATAACCCATGCCACAATTTTAAAAAAGAGGTTAAGAAACTAAATTTATTACTCCTTATGTCCTATTAAATTGTCACTTATTGACTCTTTTGTCATTTTTTAACTTTAACTTCTTATTATATTAAATTTATTATTGATAAAAGTGTGAAAAAATATATTTTAAAAAAGTGAGGAAAAGGGGTGATATCATCTTTCCCCCCTTTCTCTGACGCGAAACAAAAACCATTAAGGAGATATCAACCCACTTTTTCATCAATCGACAATTTGCAACGTAAACCCCTCATCCATTCCCTTGTCACACAAGGTTCTCAAATTGGTTTACACAAGCTCAAAACTCATCCAACAAGGCTCAAACTTGCCCAAATGTTCAACTTTTTTCATCTACAAGTCAAAATCTCAGGTTAATGCCCACTCATTGGCTCGAGAAATTCAGGTTGTTACAAACATAGTTAACATTGATTAGCAAATAAAGGTGTGATGCCCAAATTTAATCTTACATTTCCCTTATTATTATTATCACTTAATAAATAAACCCCAAAAATATTAAGTCTAAATATTACCGTATATTAAATAAAACTCAAATAAATAAAGCCTAGGTTCATTTACATCAAAACCCATTAAATTTGAACCTAAAAAGCCTAATGCTACCTAAGCCCGATACATTTTCAAGTACAAATCTAACAACCCAAATTACAGGTTAGTCATTTGGATCTTGGATACGGGTTTGAGATATTTTAATATTAATGATTAATTTATGAAAGTTGTGTTATGGGAGAATAGGGATGAAAATTGAAAGAAATAAAGTTCATACATCTAAAGTGAAAACAATGGACGAGTTTGACTCTTTAAGGAATAATTTAGCCAAGATATTAACATTTACATTATTTTTTAGGATTTTATATACTTTAGGAACCAGCCACACTTCTCCCAAGCTGTTAGATCAAGTCCAATCAAATGAACCATATTTCTTTGTTTATTTTATTCATTCTTAGCTTTATGTTAAAGCCAATCTTCTCTTATAAAAAGATGATGCTTTCTTCATTGTTTCTTAGATTTCATTGATTAAATTAAGTTCTCTCATGAGTTCATACTTGCAAGAAGTTTATCTTGTGTTTTAGAAGTAAATCGATCTTTAAGTTCTTTGGGATTTGTTTTTGAGGATCTTCACACGCCGGATTGCATAGTCAATTGCAATTAGAAGGGCTGGTTAGAGCCATATCACAGAAATTGCCTATCTAATTGTGGGTAGAAGGCTTCTTTGGGACATCATCAACTACATCTACATCAAGCCATCTTCATCTTCTACTTTCACACCATCTTCCACAAGCCATAAATAAAGCTGAATTTTCATATTTATTTAATCTATCCTTTCTTTAATCTTTATTCATTTTTTTGTTTAATTTTTACTTGTTTCCATCTAATTCATCATTTTATCATTGTTGCTTTAATTTTTTATTCCTAATTTTTAAAATTTTAAGAAATGTCTAACTAGTTTTTCTTGAAACTTCAAAAAAAATGCCCACACCATTCTTGATCGAGTCTAGCGCATAGGATTACTTCCAAGCAACTTGATTGGAGATTTCATATCCACGAAAAGCATCCCTATCAGTTCAAGTCCCTTCTCCAGTTGCTGCAGAAGCATTTAAATTGTTTTATTTGTCAAATACAATGGTGATGTAGAGAGAGAAAAAAATGAAAAATAAAAACATCATGAATCATCGTCGTTAATTTTTTAATGATAAGTGATTAAAATAAAACGAGTCAATTGTGATGATCTAGGATTTTCAAGTCAATATTCAAGCGTTGATCTAAGACTCAAATAGTTAGTTTAGTAAGACGTTTAGATGGTTTGGAATTGGATTAGGGGTGTAAATGAGCTGAGTCGAGCTGTCGAGCATGAGTAGTGCTGAGCTCGACTCAGCTCGTTAAGAACTCAAGTCGAGTTTGAGCTCGAGTCAAGTCCAATCAAATCGAGTATTGACAGAGTCAGACTCAGTAGCACACAATATGTCTTGTCTCATTTACAACCCTATAATAGTAGTAGTAGTAGTAGTAGTAGTAATAGTAATAGTAATATTATTATTATTGTCTAACAACATACATTTTAGTTTCCTTTAATTTTAAAAAATAAAAATTTAGTATATTATATTTTCAAGTAGCTATCAAGATTTTCGAGTCGGGTATCGTGTAGCTCGGCTCGTTAAGAACTCAAGTCGAGTTTGAGCTCGAGTCGAGTTTTAACAAAATCAGAATCGAGTAGAGCACATGAATTATGATAACCAAACAACATTTGGTAGAGCATGTAAAGTAATGTTAAATCGAGACATTTGCGTCATCGACATAACTAGAATTATCTCAGTTGATTTTGTAAAATCAAAGGATAACACTGCAGATCCACTAACCAAAGGGTTAAATCGAGATCAAGTTGATAAAATATTGAAAGGAATGAATCTGAAAATGTAACACCCTTAGCGTATGCTTGTAAGCTAAATATACATTAATGATGTCACAATAATGTTTAGCTAAATTCCAGGCTTGTAAAATTTTTTTACGCTAAAACAATTCTCGAAATTTGTTTTACAGTTTCATCTTTTTCTTCAATTTTCAATAAAATTCTGTCTCAATCAAATGCAGCTAGATTCAACCCTGAATTTGTTTGTAAAGCATATAAGTCAGTTAATAATGTGAAAAATATGATTCAGGGTGAAGACTATATGTGCTGCCTAGACCCTTTCTAGATTTTAAATTTTGTTATGCAATAGACGATAAGCAATATTTAAACCGTTTAAACCATCATATTCGAGTTTACTAACATCATACATCTAAGTTATATTATTAAGGTTAAACATTTTTGTAGCTTATAGCTAACTTATAGGTTTAATAATACAAAACAACTGCTAATTAAAATACGTAAACATGCCCACTAGTCTAGGATGTATAAGTACATACTGAAGTTTTGCAGGCAGTAATTTGATCCCAAAAGTACAGCTCTTTTTTCTGCTAATGCTATTTCGAAACCTACGTGTGAAAAGAACACACGCTAAGTATAACTTAGTAAGGAAAAAATATCATATAATTAAATAACATAACAAGATAACACATTTCTTGCAAAATGGCAAGCGAGTCTCAGAACAGTTTATATCAACTTATCATATCACTGAGGTACAAGCAGAGTACAGATAATTATGTTTCTAAACATACCAGAATGTATCAAGTATCTGAGTTTATTCACCTGCAGATTAGTATTTTTTTAAGATAATAACCCAAGGTATACTATATGACATCAAGGTACACAAGTCATCTGAAATAGACACCGTAGTGTCGAACTAAACAGACAGATGAGTACGTACTCGAGGATGCTCTTTGCTCCTCATATAAGCACCTCTTTAGTGCACTTAGCACCATGGGCTTAGATCCCCAAGGTGTATGTGATACCGTAGTAATCACAATAATAGACAGATATCAGAACTGAAAATGCAGCTGCTAAGACTCTATGGCATGCCAACTATACCCGACTCTCATGATGTAATACTTGGGCAATAAAGATAATATGATTGAAGGTTATTAGATAAATAGAATGGGCAGTTCATACCCTAAATAAATCAAATATAATGTATTAGGTAAACATATCGTCATAAGGACAAAATATTATACATATCACTTGTCATGACATTTATATAATTCATAATATAAAATTTCAGACAATATATTATCATTACTAACTTTTAAGGTCGACTTATCGCAAGTCTTCCTAAATACTTTTAAACATATAAATGCACTCACCTGAGTAACACAAAACCAGCCTCACTAAGCTTAATTATGTTCTTTTTCCTTGCCTCTCGTAATAGTACCTCCTTTAGAATTTTCGAAAACTGCAGAGTATTAATCGAACACATGCACATTACTTGTTAGATTCACATCTAACATCACTTAAATATATTATAGAATATTTTTAATCGAATACAAAATATTTCCAAACTTTCCCTTATTATTTAGTGATTACCGAAAGGTCCTTAGTGACCATTTTGGACAATAAACCAATTATTCAAGTTTGACTAATAATTTTGTAATGCTCCGATTTTGGGCCTAGCAGTTTTGAGGTTTGTTAGACGGTTCGGTGGACCAGGTTAGAGATTCGAGTCAGATTCAGAACCGTATTTTTTTTGGTGAGATAAAAATATGGAAAAATGGTTAAAAATCATGTTTTAATATATGATTAATATTGGTGGAATCAATTTTGGAAAATGATATTTGGAGGTATGACATTTTGGCCAGCGATTTCTCCCTTCAATTAAATCATTTTAACATGTGTTTTAAAAGTTAATTAAAATGGATTTTAGATATTAAAGTTAGTTGTTTGGTTTTAATGAAAATTGACGTAGCTTTTCTCTCCACTTCTTTTCCGCCAAACACTCAAATTTCATCAAAAACTAGAGGCGAGAGATCAATTTTACTTAGAATCTTGAAATACAATTGATTATTTAACTTTGATTTACAAAACCTTATTGAAATCTTGTGTTTTCCTAGCTTTAAACAAGCCAATTGAGGGAGAAATCACACAATAGGGGTAAGGTCCGTGATCTCCTCTATTGATTGGTTCTTTATTAATATTCCCAAGTATTTGAACCTCGATTTATGGTTTATAATTTGATTTTGTGTTTTTATATTAATTAATTGATTTAATTGGGTAAAATTGATGAAATAGCAAAAGATCCAAATTGGATCTGTTTTCCAGTGATGTAGATTGATTTTAAACATACTATGGATGTATAATAATGTTGATAAGTCATTTTTAACAATGGAATCCCGAAACTCTTGAATCTCTAATTGTTTAAGTTGTTAGAATTGTGTTTTTGTGGAGTTGTGGTGGCTATTTGGTTGCTGGAGGTGTTAGGTTGTTTTGATTATGTTTTTAGATGTTATTTTATGATAAAAGTGGTGTTAGATTGATAGGTTGTGGCTGGGTTGTGTTTGGAAAGGATTAGATGGTGCTTTCGGTTGTTGTGATTGGGTAATTGTGAGGTGAATGTGTGAATCCATGAGGATCTATTGTTGCAGTGTTTTAAATGCATGGAGATGCATTAATCCTCTGTTGTAATGTGGTTAAAATAGGGGAGATAGATCCGGAAGTGATCGGGGAAGTTTTGGAGGCTTCAGACGCTTGTTTTCGCATTGACAAATCGAGGTTTCGCTTATCGGTGAGTGAAAATGTGGTTTAAAATGTTTTGATGTTTTGGGAATAGAGTTTTGGGAGTTAAGGTAGAGCTTGCAACGCTTACCGAGACTCAGAAGTAAGTATAAAGTGGTTTTCTCTCTCGGTCGTGCTAAGTTGAAATGATTTTATGCACTTGTTTTGATTACATGTTACCTACTGTTTAAGCATGTTTTAAAGTATTCGATATACTGTTTTTAAGCATGTTTTGCTGAAGGATGCACATGGTAAGTGATCCTTGTAAGTATGGTTTATACTTGTGGTTTAAAGCATGGTTGTTGCTTTGGAAAAGTGTTTTGGTTAATGCTTGTTTAAAACAGTGAGGTAAATGTTATTTGGTTAATTATATTGGAAAGTGATGTGGTTTTAAAATTGTTATCGGATATAGTTGGCCGGCCATAGGATTGAGTGCACTGTAAATAAGTCACCTTGGATGTTGAGGGGTTTATATAGTGTACCGAATACTCCATCCAAGTACCCTAACGGTTGAGGGGTTATATGGTACCGTAAACTCCCGTTAGTGGGTTATACATCTACCGATGGGTGGTGTTGAGGGGTTTATATGGTGTACCGAATACTCCACCACGGGTGTCACAACGGTGGAGGGGTTTATGTGTACTGAAAACTCCCGTGCGTGAACCTTGTGTTGCTGGTGAGAATGTATGAAGTGTTGGATTAACACTTGTTGAATCCGTGTATCCGATGAACTCTTTTGTTAATGGACTTGTTTAATGATCACTTGTAAGCCAATATAATTGTTAATGTCTCATTGAAAGGTTTATGTTGTATAATGTGATTTATACATGTTTACTCTTTAAGCTTTGCATATGGTTGTTATGCATGGGAAGGCTTAAATTGAGGTTAGCAATGGGATTTGCTGTTGGTTAATGATACATGTTGCATATGGTTTAATATGCTGGTTTTGAAGGTGTTAAAGTGCATGGTTTTAAAGGCATGATGTTTTAAATGATGATAAATATGGTTTGAAATGGGAATTTCATAATGTTGATGGAAAATGGTTTTAAATGCATTGATGGTTTGTTGTTTTTGAGCACTCCTCACCAAGCCTAGTGTGCTTACGCTCCCTTTGTCCATCAATGCAGAGAACTAAAGGTTTGGGAGGCAGCGGGAAGCAAGGGATCTCAACAAGACTTGGTAAACAAAGTATGTTTTTTTGGAATTAGACTATAAGTAATAAGGGCAATGGGGTTTCCGTTGATGTTTCGGGAGATGGTTGTTAAACTCTTTGTTCGAGCAAGTTTGTTTAGTTGCTCTTGAATTGTAAATGGCCATTATAAAGTGTTTTTGGTGATGGTTTGAAGTTTCATACGTTGCTTTATTGGCTTCTAGGAAGCATGCCTATAGATTTTCATTTGATGCAAGATGCCATGAATCGATGTTGAATATGTGATGCTTTGATGTGGTTCGATCCTTGAATATGTTGGATATATGTTTGAAGCATGTTTGAGTGTTTCAGAAATCATAAATGGATGAAAAACCAGTTAAAATTCTCATTCCACACCCAGAGGTTTCGAAACCTGGCCCCTGGTTTCGAAACCTGTAGGCCAAAATTGGCTATGGGGTGCGGTACGCGGGGAGTCGTACCTATACGCGTTTTTAGTTATGGAGGCATGGTTTCGAAACCTGTAGGGGTGGTTTCAAAGCCTCTAATATAATTTGTCCCTGTATCGATCCGAAAACCCGTGTACCAAAACCAAGGACCGTTATTTCAGTTATATGTTCGATTTAAGCTTTTAAATCTTGCAGTTTGGTCCCTAGATGTTATGTATGCAATTGAATGAGTTTGGATAGTTGTTTTAAGCCGAAATTTTACATGTATGCATGAAACATGACTAATTGAGGATCGGTGAATCAAATTTTAGGTAAGTCCTTATAGTTTTACAGATTTATAATTTGGTCCCTAAATGTTTGAATGATAAATTGAGGGTGCTGCGGTGATCTAATTGCGATGAAATTTCATGAGCTTTCATGAAATGAACTTAATTGTGGATTGGTAAACTTAATTTTTTAATTGAACCCTTGACTTATGGAAATTACATTTTGGTCCCTATTTTGTAATAGTGTTCAATTAGATGTCAATTCGATGGCCGATTGAGTTGAGTTTACACTTATGATCAGTATGTACATGTAGGTTAATAATTATGCCTCTAGATAAGATAAAAGAAAAAATGGTCATGTTTTGAGTTTCATCTTCACGGTTTACCTCGGTAAACCTAATGTAGCTTGCTCGGTTTGGTCTTGCGACTAGGCCAGGTCGAGGGGGTTACACATTTCCCCATGTTTCTATTACTATTCATCTACTTTGAACCTTTACTCTTCAATCACTAACCTTTGCTAAGTGACATTTTTAGTCAATAATATTACAAATACTTGCAAACATGTACCAAATACTTAATCCAACATTCCTATAAATTTTACAAATTACTCCAACATTTCTTCATTTGACCGAATTGGTCACTAACCTTCCAAAGGTTTGATTTTCATTCAAAAATCATCCTAACATATTTAAATTAATTTTCCCATCATATATTCTTCATTTCCATCATCAAACCAAAATTCAAGAATAAACCCTACTACTTTTTACCTTTTGTCGAAATGGTCCTTTATCATTCAAGGACTTATTTTTGATCCAATTGACAAATTTAAGCTTGTGTAATCTTAATATCTTCAATTCCATCACTAGAATAAAATTCAAAACAAATCTCCTTAATTCTTCCTCCAAGCCAAAATGATCACTTTGGCATCTAATAAAGGATTTTGCATTCCAACTTCATATTCATACTCCATGTTTCATAAACCATCCAAATTCATCCTTAATTCAAACCCCTAAATAAAATCCTAAATTCTAGGGTTAGGGTTTCCAACTTTGAACATGGAATTAAACTCAATTCAAGCTTTTTTTTTCATCTCTCAACACTTGATTTACTTAAATCAAGCCTTAATCCTAACACGGTTCATGAAATTCTAAATTCACTCTCTTCAAGAACATGAATAACTCTTCAAATGACCATGCAAAATTACTATCAAAAGAAATAGCATTAAGCATAGATCATTTTTTCCAAAGCAACATACCTTGATTCTAACTTTGAAGCCATCAAAATTGCCAATTTTTTTTCTTTCCCTCAAGCTTCTTGATCTCATGAAATGGAGAGAAAAAGATGAGCAATTTTGTTCATCTTTGACTTTTAATATTGAATTTTATCCAATTTTGCCACTTGTAATTAATTAAATGAATTTTAATTTCATTTAATTAATTAATCTTAAATCCAATGACTCAAATTGATCCTATCATAAATTAATGGATAAGATTAAATCTTAAGATGAGAAATTACTAAAATACCCTTGCCACTTCCTAAATATTTCAAAATTGCCATTGGTGGCAAATTGACTAACTTGTCCTCAACTATTCACAATTTCATCTAGTTTGCCATTTTTGTAAAAATTCAACTAAATCTAGTTGAATTCTAACTAGATGTATTAAAATATTCATAAAATAATATTTTATGAATTCTCCATAACTTTTGGAACCGTATTGAAAATTCTAGTTCGATCCAATGTACCGAGAATTTCATAGTAAAATATTTCATCCTGGATCGAACTAAAAATATTTCCAAAACTTGGGAATGATTTTTATATCCTTCTTATATCATATAGTAAAATTTCATAAATTTCCAGTTTGATCCCGATACACACCCTAAGGTGCTCTGTCTTTTTATGAAATAAAACCCCTAAATTTTGAGAAATTACAACTTTGGTCCTTCAACTTTTCATATTTCGACTTGTACCACCCAAGTTTTGAAAACTTGTCATTTTGGTCACTAAACTTTAACCTTGAATTCCTATTCAAAATTTCCTTGGATTTTCACCAAACTTTACAAGTACCCTAATTAGCTTGCCCTCTATCATCTGATGCTTTTAAATCTCAGAAATTCCTTTTTCATTACCCATAATCGAAGAAATCCTAACTTTTGCATTTTTGTCATTTTAGTCACTAAGATAGCTTCTATGCTATTATCTTAGTTCTAAATGACCTTTAATTAACATAGCAAAATTTTGGGGTATTATAATTCTTCCCCCTTAAGAAAATTCATCCTCGAATTTTTAAAACGTACCTATTTCAAAAAGTTGCGGATATTGTTCTCTTATTTTCTTTTCGGTTTCTCAGGTGGCTTCTTCTATATTATGATTCCTCCAAAGGAATTTAACCAATGGAATTTTCTTGTTCCTTAAATCCTTAACTCTGTACGATAAAATTTCTACTGGTTCCTCTTCATATGTCAAATCTGGTTGTAGTTTAATTTCCTCTAGAGTAATGACACGTGAAGGGCCCGATTGATACCTTCGAAGCATGGACATGTGAAATACATCGTGATTCTTACTCATCTCTGGAGGTAAGGCCAACTGATAAGCCACTGGGCCAACTCTTTTGAGGATCTCATAAGGTCCAATAAACCTTGAACTAAGCTTTCCTTTCCGACCAAAGCGTAGCACGTTCTTCCAAGGTGACACCTTCAAGAATACTTTGTCCCCCAACTTCAAATTCAATATCTTTTCTTCTCTTATCCACATATGCCTTTTGTCGATCTACGCCTGCTTTGAGATTGTTCTGAATAATCTGTACTTTGTCTTCCATTTCTTGAGTTAAATCAACTCCATCTATTTTTGGATTATTCAGAACATTTCGATCTTGTAACTCAAAACAATTAAGAGGAGTTCGGCACTTCGTCCGAACAATGCTTCAAATGGTGCCATTTTAATGCTTGACTGGTAACTATTGTTATATGCGAATTTGGCTAGAGGCAAGTACCTATCCCAAGATCCATTAAACTCAAGAATGCTGGCTCAGAGCATGTCCTCCAAAATTTGAATAGTCTGCTCTGATTGTCCATCTGTCTGTGGGTGAAAAGCTATACTAAAATTTAATTTAGTACCCAAAGCTTCATGTAAAGCTTCCCAAAACCTTGAGGTAAACCTCGGGTCTTTATCTGATACTATCAATATCGGAACACCATGCAGTCAGACTATCTCTCGTACATACAACTCAGTATATCTATTCAGAGTATAATCCATTCGATCTGGAATAAAGTGTACCAACTTCATCAACCGATCCACAATAACCCAGATCGAATCCTTTTTGCTTGGAGTAACTAGTAGCCCTGTTACAAAATCCATTGTTACTTTCTCCCATTTCCACTAGGGAATAGAGATGGGATGAAGAAATCCAGAAGGCACTTGATGTTCCGCTTTGACTTGTTGACATGTTAAACATTTTGTTACAAACTCTGATATTGTTTTTTTCATTCTCGGCCGCCAAAACTGGGTCTTCAGATCTTGATACATCTTGTTGCTTCCTGCATGCATAGTTAATGGACTATAATAAGCTTTCGTTAGAATATCTTTCTTCAAATTGCCATCGTTAGGAACTTAAACTTTACCTCGATAATATAAGCAACCATTTGAATCGATTTCATAATCTTGGGCCTCCCCATATTTAGCTTGCTTTCTCTTTTCAAGGAATTCTTCATCTATCGCTTTTAATTATTTAATATGATCCAGCAAAGTTGATTTAAGTTGAAATTCTGCTACCAATGAACCATCATGTTTCAAAGAAAATTGTGCGTTCATTACACGCAGAGTAGAGAATGTCTTCTGGCTAAGAGCATCAACTACCATGTTAGCCTTTTTGGGATGACAGTCGATTACCACATTATAATCTTTTAGGAACTCGACCCATCTCCATTGTCGCAAATTCAAATCTCACTGCATCATCAAATACTTCAAACTTTTGTGATCAGTGTAAATATAACACTTTTCACCATACAAATAGTGCCGCCAGATTTCTAGAGCAAAAATCAGAGCCGCCATTCTAGATCATGAGTTGGATAGTTCCTTTCATGAGTTTTGAGCTGTCGCGATGCATAGGCTACAACATGACCTTCTTGCATCACTATGCAACCCCAACTGTAATGGGATACATCACTATATAATGTATATTCTTTCCCCGGCTCTGGTTGTATTAAAACTGGTGCCTCTGTCAAAACTTTCTTTAATTTTCAAACCTCTCTTGACACTTCTCTGCCCACACAAATGGAACACCTTTCCATAGCAGTTGTGTAAGTGGTAAAGCAATGATGGAGAAATTCTGCACAAAACGTCTGTAATATCCGGCTAATCCTAGGAAACTACAAACTTTAGAAACATTTTTCAGTGTCTCCCATTCTAGAATGGCTTGTACTTTCTTGAGATCAACTCGTATTCTGTATGTAGATACCACATGTCCGAGGAAGGTTACTTCTGACAGCCAAAATTCACATTTGGAAAACTTGGCATAAAACTATTTATTTCTTAATGTCTACAATACCACTCGGAGATGGCGATCATGACCAGCTTCTGTTTTCGAATACACCAGAATATCATCGATGAAAACCACCACAAATTGATCCAAATAGGGTTGGAAAACCCTATTCATCAGATCCATAAATGCGGCGGGAGCATTCATAAGTCCAAACAGCATCACTAAAAACTTATAGTGTCCATAGCGGGTCCTGAATTCCGTCTTTGGTATATCTTCTTCTTTAACTTTTAGATGATAGTTGCCCAATTGAAGATCAATATTTGAAAACACTACTGCACCTCTAAGCTGATCAAATAAATCCTCAATCCTATGTTGCGGATACTTGTTCTTTATGGTTACCTTATTCAACTATCGGTAATCTATACACAACTGTAAAGATCCATCTTTCTTCTTTATGAATAACACCGGAGCACCCCAGGTGACACACTCGATCGAATGTCGCCCCGGTCTAAAAGCTCTTGCAACTGCGCTTTCAGCTCCTTTAACTCAGTTGGCGCCATCCTATACGGTGCCATTGATACCGGTTCTATTCCAGGTTAAACATCAATTCCGAATTGTGCCTCTCTATCTGGAGGTAATCCTGGTAACTCATTTGAAAACACATCTGAGAATTCTTGCACAGTCGGGATATCCTCTATTTTCTTGGTTGAAGTTTGCGTATCCACCACATAATTTAGATACGCCTTACATCCATCACACAACACCCTCTGAGCAATCGCAGTAGAGATCACTGAACAAAAATAATCATTTCTTTCTCCCAGTACGATCACCTCAGAACCATCAGGTCCTTGAAGTACTAATCTCTTCTTTTTACATTTAACATCCGCATCCTATGCAGATAGCCAATCCATTCCAAGAATAACCTCAAATTCATGGAATGGTAGTTCCATTAAGTTTATCGGAAACTCAACCCCTTAAATTACTAACAGACAATTCTTACATATCTTAGTTACTTTTACACTATGTCCGAGAGGATTACTGGCAATCACATTACTAATAATATTTTCTACAGGAATCTTCCTTTCTGTGACCAACTTAGAGCTAACATACGAGTGGGTAGAACCATGATCTACTAAAACAAGTACATGTTTACCATAAAGTTGGAAAATACCTGCTATGATATCTGGGTCATGTTTCTCTTCAACAGTATGGATATTATATACTCGAGCTGGGGTCTGGAATTCCCTGCTTGATATAGCTTTAGAAACTCCATGAGATGGTGTCCTAGGTTGCCCACCACCTCGGCCTCTACCTCTGGGGAAAGCGGATGTAGATCTTTCAGACTGAATAGGCTTTCCAACTTGCTTTCCGGACAGTCTTTAATAAAATGCTCAGTGATGCCACACCTGTAGCAAGCTCCTATAGCTGCTCGACAATCTCTCAGGTGTCATTTCCTGCAAAACTCACACTCTGGAACTGGAGGTCTGCTCGATCCAACAGCTGATGACTGAGCATACTGAAACTTTCTTCCTGAAGGATTCTTAGCATATCCGGATGTCGCCTTACTTTGAGATTGATTACTTTTACCTCGTTTAGACTGCTTTGAGGTAAAAGTCTCGCTCAGCCTTTTTGACGCTCTGGATGTCTGAGCTCTAGTGCGTTCCATATAGGCTCTTTCCATGGCCTTTGTCCTATTCACTGCATCCTGGTATACTGATAAGTTCATACCCAATAGGAACTCTTTGGGCCTCGGGTGAAGCCCCTTAATGAACCAATCACAGCGAGACTTCTCAGTTGGCATTAGATCAACTGCATATTGGCTCAGTTTTTTGAATTCCAACTCGTACTCGTATACATTACGTGTTCCTTGCTTAAGATCTAGAAATTGTTGCAGTATCTCTCTCATAAACTGTTTGCCAATATACTTGGCCTTAAATACTTCTTGGAAAAATGCCCACGTCACCTCTGCAGATGGTACTAACGTAGTGGCATTAGACCACCAGATGCGAGCATGTTCCCGTAGTAACGATATAGCTCCCCACAGTTTCTCAGCATCGTACAATCTAGCTCTTCCAGCATCACCTTAACATCATATAACCATAAGTCAGCATCCATCGGACCGCCCTCTCCATGAAATTTAGGAGCACCCATTTTCTTGAGCTCTTTAGCAGTCGATGCCCGTACAGGTATAGGAGCCGGAACTAGAGCTGGTGCAGGCGCTGGAGGTTGAAGCCTTGCAACCATTGCTTCTAATGCCTGAACTAATGCCCCGTATTCTTGAGATGGAGCTCCCTACTGCACAGGTGGCTCAACCGGGGTAGGAGCTGTGGGCGAAATACATTGCACATCGTTACTACCACTTCGAACCTCTTCCGGGCCCTCACGCTCCGTCGCATGACGAGATCCCTCAGTGTTTGACATTATCTACTACAAACAAAATCAAGTTCACGTTAATAAGGAGCAACGCCAAGTTATAACAGCAATACATCAGTAACATAACATCCTAGGGGCTTGTATACACTAACAAAATCATATCAGACTCAGTTTAACATCCACAATCGGCTAAACCTGTAGCTCTGATACCACTAAATGTAACACCCTTAACGTATACTTGTAAGCTGAATATACATTCAAGATGTCACAGTATTGTTTAGCTAAATTCCAGGCTTGTAAATTTTTTTATGCTAAAACAATTCTCGAAATATGTTTTACAGTTTCATCTTTTTCTTCGGTTTTCAATAAAATTCTGTCTCAATCAAACACAACTAGATTCAACCCTGAATTTGTTTGTAAAACATATAAGTCAGTTAATAATGTGAAAATATGATTCAAGGTGAAGACTATATGTGCTGCCTAGACCCTTTCTAGATTTTAAATTTTGTTACACAATAGTAAATAATATTTAAACCGTTTAAAACGTCATATTCGAGTTTACTAACATCATACATCTAAGTCATATTATTAAGGTTAAACATTTTTGTACCTTATAGCTAACTTATAGGTTTAATAATACAAAACAACTGCTAATTAAAAATACGTAAACATGCCCACTAGTCTAGGATGTATAAGTACATACTGAAGTTTTGAAAGCAGTAATTTGATCCCCAAAAGTACAACTCTTTTTTCCGCTAATGCTATTCCGAAACCTACGTGTGAAAAGAACACACGCTAAGTATAACTTAGTGAGACAAAAACAATATCATATAATTAAATAACATAACAAGATAACACAGTTCTTGCAAAATGGCAAGCAGGTCTCAGAACAGTTTATATCAACTTATCATATCACTGAGGTACAAGCAGAGTACAGATAATTATGTTTCTAAACATACTAGAACATATCAAGTATCTAAGTTTATTCACCTGCAGATTAGTATTTTTTTAAGACAATAGCCCAAGGTATACTGTGTCAGATCAAGGTATGCGAGTCATCTGAAATAGACACCGTAGTGTCGAACTAAACAGACAGATGAGTACGTACTCGAGGATGCTCTTTGCTCCTCATATAAGCACCTCTTTAGTGCACTTAGAACCATGGGCTTAGATCCCCAAGGTGTATGTGATACCGTAGTAATCACAATAACAGACAAATATCAGAACTAAAAATGCAGCTGCTAAGACTCTATGACATTCCAACTATATCTGACTCTCATGATGTAATACTTGGGCAACAAAGATAATATGATCGAAGGTTATCAGATAAATAGAATGGGCAGTTCATACCCTAAATAAATCAAATATAATGTATCAGGTAAACATATCGTCATAAGGACAAAATATTATACATATCACTTGTCATGCCATTTCCATAAATCATAATATAAAATTTCAGACAATATATTATCATTACTAACTTTTAAGGTCGACTTATCGCAAGTCTTCCTAAATACTTTTAAAACATATAAATGCACCTACATGAGTAACACAAAACCAGCCTCACTAAGCTTAATTATGATCTTTTTCCTTGCCTCTCGTACTAGTACCTCCTTTAGAATTTTCGGAAACTACAGAGTATTAATCAAACACATGCACATTACTTGTTAGATTCACATCTAACATCACTTAAATATATTACAGAATATTCTTAATCGAATATAAAATATTTCCAAACTTTCCTTTATTATTTAGTGATTGCCGAAAGGTCCTTAAGGTCCTTAGTGACTATTTTGGACAATAAACCAATTATTCAAGTTTGAATAATAATTTCCCCATGTTTCCATTACTATTCATCTACTTTGAACCTTTACTCTTCAATCACTAACCTTTTCTAAGTGACATTTTTAGTCACTAATATTACAAATACTTGCAAACATGTACCAAATACTTAATCCAACATTCTTCACTTCCATCATCAAACCAAATTCAAGAATAAACCCAACTACTTTTTACCTTTTGTCGAAATGGTCCTTTATTATTCAAGGACTTATTTTTGATCCAACTGACAAATTTAATCTTGTATAATCTTAATTTCTTCAATTCCATCACTAGAATAAAATTCAAAACAAATCTCCTTAATTTTCCCTCCAAGCCAAAATGATCACTTTGGTATCTAATAAAGGATTTTGCATTCCAACTCCATATTCATACTCCATGTTTCATAAACCATCCAAATTCATCCTTAATTCAAACCCCTAAATAAAACCCTAAATTCTAGGGTTAGGGTTTCCAACTTTGAATATGGAATTAAACTCAATTCAAGCTTGTTTTCATCTCTACAACACTTGATTTACTTAAATCAAGCCTTAATCCTAGCTTTTGCATTTTAGTCACTAAACTTTGGTCCTTCAATTTTTCATATTTCGACTTTTGCCCTAAATTTTAAGAAATTACAACTTTGGTCCTTCAACTTTTCATATTTCGACTTGTACCACCCAAGTTTTGAAAACTTGTTATTTTGGTCACTAAACTTTAACCTTGAATTCCTATTCAAAATTTCCTTGGATTTTCACCAAACTTTACAAGTACCCTAATTAGCTTGCCCTCTATAGCCTGATGCTTTTAAATCTCAGGAATTCCTTTTTCATAACCCATAATCGAAGAAATCCTAGCTTTTGCATTTTAGTCATTTTAGTCACTAAGATAGCTTTTAAGCTATTATCTTAGTAGTAAATGACCTTTAATTAACATAGCAAATTTTTGGGGTATTACAAAAACCCATGAATTGTTAAGGCGCTATGTGAAGGAAAACCCAACCTAGTTAATTGGAGATCCCAAGATCTAGGTTCAATGAGACAACCTACTTGCATCGACCTTGTGCTATCACTGTGGGGTTCTTATTATAAGTCCATTACTATGATGTAAATAGTGACTAAAATGTGAAAAGGTTAAGCAATGCTTTTAATGGCCATTGTGTGTTTCGGTAAACCAAACAACATAAGTCACCTATATAAGAGTGAAGTTGAGCCGCTTCAAGGATATTATTGGTGTAACACCCCGATCCTGATCCGGATCTGAAGTTCAATATTCGGGTCACCCAAAATTTGACCCGTCAAAATTTCAATTTAAAACCATAAGTTTACCATTCTTTCAAAACATCAAATCATCCATGATGCATTTAATTAAATAAACAATATAAAACAGTTTACAAAATAGGAGCTCCGAGTTTAAAATATTGTATATCAAAATAATATTCCAAATAGAGTTTATAGACTCAACCAATGTAAGGTCCAATTAATACAATAGCCAAACTAAACATCAAGAACTGTACTCTGAAGCGATGCGGCACTGGGAAATCTTTTCATGTTGTGCTCGTCGATCAACCTACTAACTTGCGAACAAAAATAACGATTCTGAACGTTGAGCTTACAAAGCTCAGTGGTATATTTCTACTCTACCATAATTAGTGATTATCATAAATAATCATGCAAGATAAATATAGTTTATAGATCATAGATAAGCTTTCACTATCTATGAGTCATCATCTAGCCTACACTAGCTAGAGTTTTTAGATCACCTATCTCAAAGCATCCTTAAATCTATAAGAAGTCTTACATGCTCTACAAGGCTTCAAAATACTCAAGGTCACTCAGCCCCTCAAGGCTAATGCATCTATAAGCAATCATACATGGCACACAAGGCCCAACCATACTCAAGATCTCATTAGATCATCAAGACAAAATCACACATATCATACAACAACAAACTTGGAGTGAGGCCTGGGCCATACAACATCAGGAATGTACACTCTAAGCGAGACCCGAGGCCACACAATATCAGGAACGTACGCTCTAAACTCTACAATACCCGAGTGAGACTCAGGGCCACATAGCATCAAGAATGTACACTATATACTCGAAATCCCCTATAGAGTATCATCGAATGAGACCTGGTGCCTCACAGCGTCTGGAACGTACATTCGACATCTCTGACCATGGTGTTGCAACACTGTTACTAGGTATTCGAATCCCACAAATCAAGTGACTCAACCAAACAAATTTCTATCTAGCATACAAGCAACGCGATCCTAAGGATCTTTCTATCATTGTTAAAGGTCATCACATCATTTATTTTACATTACTGAGTTGTTAATTCATTATGGAGGAGTACACAATTATTCTTATTAATTATATCCATTAATCCACGTTGTCCCATTAATTAAGGTGTGTCAATCACATAAGTGCCCACATGTCATACATTATCATGATAATCATAATTCTTCGGTTACTTTCATTAACGAGCCACACATTATATTACTGAGTTATTACTCGTTATGGAGAGTATAAATTATCTCATCAGTTCATTTGAGTTCTTTAAATAACCAAGCAAACCTCTAACTCATTATTCTTACCTATCGGGTGAAATCTCAATTTTATAAGTTATGTTATCTCATTATGTTGGGAGGCTTGTACGATCAATCGAACAGCCAAGAGGGGGTGAATTGGATTTTTGCTTTAGTGGATAAATGGCTAAGTAATAAAAATTGGGACACAAAGATTTATAGTGGTTTAACTTCTAAACCAAGTCTACCTCCACTACTTAGCTATCCACACTAAGAATTTTCTCAAATCCACTAGATTTTCTTTTGTTTTTTCTGGTTCAAAGAGATAACCCTTACATCCAAGACTTATAGCGCAGAGTCTTGAAACACTCTCTTACAAGAGGAAACAAATTTAGCAAACTAAAGAAAACCTCACAAGGCAAATAAATTTGCACAATTAAGATCTCACCCAAAATCGTAAACACTTGAGCAAATGTGACAATTTGGCTCACTAGTTTTTTCTACAAGAAATATGACAATTCAAGTACAAAACTTGATTTCTCAATATATGAATGTTGGCAAGTTGTTTCTTTTTGTTGCATGGCTGCTTGATAAGGTCTTTTAAACCCTCTAATAAGTTTCTGGTCATTATTAGCCGTTGGGGTTGATTTGGAGCCGTTGGAGACTTTAATTCCATAAATAAATGCACTTATGGACTCAGCGGTATTGGTACGCATGCAGGGGTATCGGTACACCTGCTCAAAATAGAAAGAGCCGTTGGGAATATTTTACATTGGGTATCGATACACTACACAAACATATCTGTACGACCCATAGGGTATCGGTATGTCTAATCCTGTATCGGTACACCATTTGGCTACTGGAAAATTAGACCGTTGGGGACAAAGGGGCGTATTGGTACACAACATAACTATACCGGTACATGCTCTTCTGGGTATCGGTACGGGTCAAGCTGTACCGATACTTATGGCTTGTTTTTGACGCTTTGGCTATTTAAAATCATTTTAAGTATGTCAAAAACCCTTTGAAAACATTTCAAACATATTTTTCAAGTTAATGGACTTTTGAAATATTTTTGCAAATTAGTTTAATCCAAAAATATTTTTCTTTAAGTTATATTAAAATCAAATATCTCAACAATCTCCACTTTTTGATATAATGAAACCACTTAAAAATTTGTTTTTGTGAAAACTCTCCTTTAGAAAAATATTTTTAGAAAAAGAGAATATTTTAAGAAATATTTGAAGCTCCCCATTTTTCTTTTTGAAATTGAATTTTTCAAACACATCTCTCCCTCTTTTTTTATATAAAAATAATTTCAAAACTAAGATTGATATCACATATAAGTTCAAAACACCAAGTGTTGAAAGGTTAAAACCAATCATTTACAGTTTAGTACCAATTGATGGGAAATATTAATTGTTGGAGTAAAATAACAATGAAGAAAAGAGACCAAAAAAATTTTACATGAAAGAATTTTAAAAAGGCTCCCCCTTACTCAAGCATCAAGTAAATTGTTAGTCCAATAATTTAAGAGAAATAAATTGAATTTCAATTAAATAAATCAAATAAATCAAGAAATTAAATTAAACATTCCATTTATCAAGATAAATCAAATAAGCATACAAGGCATGGCAAAAAGGAGACAAAATTGTCCCTTTTTGTCTACGCATACCGATACGGAGGAGGCCGTATCGATACTTGGTTGAAGATCGTATCAGTACGGTATGGGTTGTACCAGCACCAAAAGCATGAAACTTGTGAAAAATGCAGCAAAATCAACCCAAAAAGCCTTACAGCTCAGTCTTAAGTTCATACAAAGGCTTGAGGAGATCCTAGATATACATTTTGTATATTTTGCTACACATGTTTCTCAACAATAACATTTAAAACATACAAAACATGAATTTCACCAAATTCAACCAAACATTACAAGTTAATGGCCGTAGACATAAAAACAAGCATAGAGGCCAAAAACATGTAACTCATGCAATTTGAGACTCCCCCTAACTATATGCAACTAGGCACAACATGGAGTCATACAAACATGCTTAGAACAATATGAAAAATAGACATGGAAAACATGACCAATCAATTGCATGAAAACTTAAAATTACCACTTGAACCAAGGTAGGATGTTAAGCCTTCCTTCTCCAAGTGTTCGTTCTCTTTTGAGTGTCATGAGCTTCCAAAATTTAACTTTGATCATCAATGGCTCAAGCACACCTACAAAAGACAATGAAGTAATTTTTGGTATCCAAATTGCTTTGGATCCAATGGCGTTAGTCCCAAATAATTTAGTCCCCTTAGGAAACTATTTTTCAATTTCGTCATTTTTCTTTGAAACAATGAGTCCTTTTGGGTCCCAAATGTTTCAAACACATTTGTTGTTAATAAATATAGGGGAACTAGATTGTCTAACATAAAAATTTAATTTTACAAAATTAGTTTTGGAGCATTCTCCATTTTTTTCAATTTTTTTGTAAATCAAATCTTTTTCTTTTCTAAGATCATCCAACTCTCTTTGATGATCTTCATGAACTTTTTGAATCAATTTTTGTAAATCAAAATTCTTTTGTTCAAACTCATTGAATTTTGCTTCAAGTTCATCCTTGGTTTTAGAAATCATTTTGAATTTTCAAATTTGAAACCATTTTCTTGTTTTTCAAAATGTGATTTTTAAATTCTAAAACCAACTTATCGTAGGCATCTTGTAATTAATCAAAAAAATATGAAATTGAAGTAGATGAATTAGAAGTTACCCTTGAATCTTCTTTGATGGCCATGAGACAAAGGTTGGATATCTCATCATCGGTGGAGTTCTCTTCATCTCTCCATGTAGCCACAAATGCCTTCTTCTTATGGCTTGATCCCTTCTTCTTAAAACGAGGGCAGTCATACTTGGTGTGCCTCGGCTTCTTGCATTCAAAGCATATAATGGGATCCCCCATCACCATCCTTGATTCATGTCTTGATTCTTCTCTTTCTTACTTTATGAATCGAATAAACTTCTCGAAGAGCTTGGCCATCTCTTCTTCTTCACTATCCTCTCCACTTGAATCTTCTTGTTGGTTTGTAGAGGATTTAAGAGAAACATTCGAATCTTCAATACCTTGCTCTACTTTCTTATTCCCCCTTGACATCATCATCTCATGGGTTAGCAAAGATCCCATAAGCTCATCAAGCTTGAGCTCCTTTAAGTTCCTTGCTTTAATGATTGTCGTCTTCTTAGAATCCCATGATCGAGAAGTGAGTAAATCAACTTCCTCATAGGCTTGTCCTTTGGGATCATCTCTCCAAATCCCTTATTGACTATGGTGGAGAGTCGATTGAACATAGCTTTGATGTCTTCTTCCAGGTCCATCTTGAAGTTCTCAAAGTTTAGATTGAGAAGTCCAATCTTGATTTCATTCACCTCATTTGTACCTTCATATGTGATTTCAAGTTTTTCCCATACTTCCTTCGCATTTTCACAAGAAGAAACTTTTGAATATTCTCCTAGACCAAGTACACAAAAAAATGTGCAAGGCCTTTGCATTGAGCTCCATCTTCTTGCGATCTTCCGTATTCCACTCCGCCTTGCTTCCTTGTGGAACAAACAGGCCATCAAGAACAATATTTTAAAGATGATAGTCTTTCGCCTTCATGAAAAATATCATCATATTCTTCCAATAGGAGTAGTTGGCACTATTGAAGTAAAGAGGCTTATCGATAGATTGGGCCATGATCTTCGATTGATGTAGAAAGGTTGAACACTTCAAGGATGGACTCTAGGATGTTAACCAACTTAGAGATAAAGCTCTAATACAAATTGTTGGGAGGCTCGTACGATCAACCGATTAGCCAAGAGGGGGTGAATTGGATTTTTGCTTTGGTGGATGAATGGCTAAGTAATAAAAATTGGGACACAAAGATTTATAGTGGTTCAACTTCTAAACCAAGTCCACCTCTATTACCTTAGCTATCCACACCAAGGATTTTCTAAAATCCATTAGATTTGCTTTCCTTTTTTTGGGTTCAAGGAGGTAACCCTTACAACCATGACTTATACCCCAAAGTCTTGAAACACTCTCTTACAAGAGGAAACAAATTTAGCAAACTAAAGAAAACCTCACAAGGCAAATAAGTTTGCACAATTAAGCTCTCACCCAAAATCCTAAACATTTGAACAAATGTGACAATTTGGCTCACTAGTGTTTTCTACAAGAAATATGACAATTTAAGTACAAAACTTGATTTCTCAATACATGAATGTTGACAAGTTGTTTCTTGTTGTTGCATGGCTGCTTGATGATGCCTTTTAAACCCTCTAATGAGTTTGTGGCTATTACTAGCCATTGGGGTTGATTTGGTGCCGTTGGGGACTTTAATTCCAAAAATCAATGCACTTATAGGCTTAGCGGTATAGGTACTCGTGTAGGGGTATTGGTACACATGTTCAAAATAGAAAGAACTGTTGGGCATTTTTACACTGGGTATTAGTATGCTACACAAACGTATCGGTACGAACTATAGGGTATCAGTACGACTAAGCTTGTACTGACACAACTTTTGGCTACTAGAAAATCAGACCGTTGGGGACAAAGGGGCGTATCGGTACACAACATAGCTGTACCGATACGGGTTCTTCTAGGTATCGGTACGGGTCAAACTGTACCGGTACTTAGGGCCTATTTTTGACATTTTGGCTATTTAAAATCATTTTAAGTATGTCAAAAACCCTTTGAAAACATTTCAAACATATTTTTCAAGTTAATGGACTTTTGAAATATTTTTGAAAATTAGTTTAAGTCCAAAAAACTTTTTTCTTTAAGTTATATCAAAAATCAAATATCTCAAAACATTAGAAACCCATTACACCATATTCCATAAATTTTCAACCCCTGGGCTCTATTTCATTATTTTGGGCAGAATGCCCAGTGGGTACCAGTGTTGGCCCTCGCGTATTGGTACGGTACCCTTAAGTACCGGTACTCACAGCATACCGATACCAAAATGGCTTACTGGAATTTTATAAGCCTACACATATCGGTACGGGTTAACCCATATTGATACCATATTCAATCGCATACAGGTATTGGTTGAACACTGTATCGGTACTCCTCGCATAGTTCATCCTTATTCTTCACTCGAACAAAGGGTACCGATACTGGCTCCCTGTATACCGATACTAAAGCCAAGAAATAGTTTTTTAACGCTCAAGAATTCACCCTCCAAGCCCCCAAAACGCAACGAGCAACCCCTTACTTGATCCTACATCTTACGAGAGTTGTTTATGGTGGTTTACTACCATTTTTACATGTTATTAACATCAAATCTGGGATTTACCATTAGCAAGCATTTAAACACCCAAAAGCAACCATTAACCATAAAATCAATCAAGGCAATTAATTTATGATCTTCAAGAAGAATAAGAGTTAGAGATGTACTGACCTTTAGCTAGAAATCCCGAATTCAAGCTCCTAAGCAAAACTCCTTAACTTCTCTTTGACCCAAGCTTAAAGAAACCCAATATGAAAAATGAATTAAAGCTTGAACTAGTAATTTTGGGGGGAAATCTTCTACAAACTTACAACCCAAACCTTAAAATAAGCTACATAACACCTTTAATCCCCCAAAACCCATAAATGACAAGCTCACGTTTTTAAGAAGAGAAGACCACTTTCTTGAAGCATAGAAAATGGAGATTAATTTCTTCATCACTTATGAATCCCAAAATGGAACTTAGCTTGGAAAAGATTTGGTTTTTTGAGATGAAAAGCCAAACTTGAAAATGAGAAGAGATAGTGTTTGGGAGAGAAGAAAGAGATGGAGATGGGAGAGTGAGGTAAGCTTGTCTACCCCTCTCCCATGTGAAAGACAACCATGTAATAAAGGATGGGTAGCCTTCATTTTAGAAAGGGAAACAATCACCACATATAACCTCACACTTTCATCTTTGTCACAAAATGGTCACCTCCCAAGCCCACATAGTTAAATTCTTATCCAACAAGGCCCAAACTTGACCCAATGGGTCCAATTACCTAATCTAACATGAAGGTTATAACTCGGGTCAACGCATATTTATTAACTCAAAAATTTGGGTCGTTACTATTGTTGAATAATATTGATGCTAAGTCATGTCACTTGGTGAATAGACATGCTAATAATAAGTCGTGTCACTTGGCGAGTAGACTTATTAACTTTTGGTTTAACGTTGCATCTATTCAATCATATCCATTAACTTTTCAACAAATCATTCCATCAAAAGGTTTAATATTTTCAGCAACTAGTTTAATCTTTTGGTGAATAGATGTCCAACGTTACTCAAGCACCGAAGAGAGGACAAA
Organism: Hibiscus mutabilis; assembly: GCA_019671005.1. NCBI lineage: Eukaryota > Viridiplantae > Streptophyta > Magnoliopsida > Malvales > Malvaceae > Hibiscus > Hibiscus mutabilis. The sequence goes on along the minus strand of CM033748.1, from coordinate 30,771,882 downwards.
ATTTTCTTAAGAAAACTGTTTATACAGGCCTCAACAAATTTTTTTCTAATTTTCAACTCTGTCTGATTCATGTTATGTTTTTAATTTATTATTATTTATTTTTATTACATTATTATATTATTTTGGATTATTACTACACTTATTTTTCTAACAAGAGTTTCATGACTCATTTCATTTTGGTGTTAATAATCTACTATTCTTCTCCTTTTATCTTGTATTTGTGTTAGTAATTCATTTTACATAGAGAGGTTAGGGAGACAACTTAAGATCAGGGAAAGAAGAAAATTGATGGTAATTAAGAAAAAAAGGCTCAGTTGTGCTTTTGCATAAAGTAGTATCCTCTTAACCTTTTATGTTTCTTGTGTTTCATGAAGATAATGTTTGTTTGTTGGTATGATGCATGTTGAGTGCTAAACATGATTCGACTGATTAAATGAGCCATATGATTTCCTCCAACTTTAGAAATCAACTAATGCTTAAATGCAGTGGTTAAAGAGAGATTAGATGTAATTTTTAGGCCCAAAATGCATTTTCTTTCGATTTTATGTGTGTTTATGTCTTGGTTGAATATTATTATTGTTGGTTAAATGATGATAGACGTAGTGTCTTGCCTATATATCTATACTTTATTGCATGTTTATATTTATGAATTGCAAAAAGTATAGTAGAGTATGAGTATTTTATTTAGCTTGTGAAGCTTCACGTTTGGATGTTTCCTTTGGCAGGTTAGTATTTTGTTTGGGTCAAGGAACACTATCAATCGAGGGTTCCAACGTGCTTCTATGCCAGAGTACAATACTTAAATTTAGTTGGATTGTGTATTCTTAGGTCCTCATTGTAATTTGTGACTATGTAACTTTTTACACTACAATTTTGATATACGTTGTAATATATTTGGAGCTCCATATTTTATTACAAACCCTATTATCATATTGTTTTATAATATTAGTTTGATTACACTTTTTAATCAAATGTTTTGACTAAACTATTTTTGAAGAAAAATTTAATTGGTCGTTTTGGTGGTATAATGTGACGTATTGAACCCTTCGGATTGGCTAGGTTGAATTTAGTGTGTTACATAAACAACGCTGGTAGTCACTAGACTTTTAGGATGATTTCACTATGGTCGACAAACTTTTAAAACTTGCATTATAATCACTAAACTTTTATTTTTTTTTGTTACGTCCATTGTCGTCGAGAATTGTTGTTAAAGTCTTCTTCCTTAAAAAATCCTAATTTTAAGAATCGATAGACCCCACTAAAGGTTGATTTTTCAATGAATGGAGCGATCGTCAATCGTCAATTCCAACGACGAGAAAGCTTCATTTGACCCAAAGACTAACATAATTTGGTTTCAAGCTGATATGACACTTAAAAGTGATAGATCGAAAAGTTTATTTTTTATTAAGATTTTATTGATATTTGAGGAGATTGAAAGGTTTTTTTTCGAGTTTGAACCGATTTAAAGAAATATAAAAAAGGTGAGTAATTTGATGATCTTTTTTACCGAAGAAACCACCAATAGTCGATGAAAAACGACGATGAAAGGAGACAATAATCCAATAGAAACTAAAAACTAAAACTTTTCAATTTACCACTATTAACCGCTAGATCAACTTAAAACCAAACTATGTTAATCTTTTTGCCAAAAAGAGGTTTTCCACCGTTAGAATTTAAAGACGACCACTTCATTTATTAGAAAACCCGATATTTTATGGCGACAATTGATTCTTAAAATTAGTGTTTTTAGGGTTAAAATATTTTAATAGTAAATTTCAATGTCTGTTATCGTAATGAAAACGAATTATAAGTTTAATGAGTGTGATGTAAGTTTTAAAAGTTTGACGACCAAAGTGAAAATATCCAAAAAATGTTGTTAGAGAATGTTTATGCCACATTGGGTGGGAAAACTTAGTTGGATTGGTTTATGAAGAAACCTTGGAAGCCTCATTTGTTGAAGCGTGATGGACTAGGCCCCCGCACGCGCCCGCCGCCGTTGTTGTCGTCTGTCTAGCTCAGCTCGGCTCGTGCTTGTGCTCATGCTCGTGTTAACACGTGTCTTTGACACGTCAGCTCGTGTTCCTTTCTTTTTGGAGAAAATCCCGTATTTAATTTGGTAATTATGGCATTTGTAGAGCTGTTACTGGATAAAATTAAATCCTATAATTACTGGATTTGTAAGGATGTCATATCTGCTGTTATAACAGCTATAACTTTAGTAATTTTTTTGAATTATTGCAAATGGCCGGATTTACAACTTACCAGGTTACAACTTATCCTATTTTACTCGGATGAATCTAGACATGTTTTGTGACTGTATCCGAGAATTTTTTAGCTTCTGGAACAACTATTTTTTAATTTAAAACGTGATTATGGTCATTAGTGGACTGTTTTGAAATCAGTTTTTAAAACTGATCTAAATTTGTTTTTTACCCTTGGATGTTTTGCCCCTGATTTTTCCTATAAATAGAGCCTTCATCAACTCATTTTAATCATCCAATACAAAAAACATATCTAAAAAAGCTTTTCACTTCTGCTGAGTTCTCGAAAAGTTTATGATCAAAGGAGAGCAATACCACCGATCTCTACTCTAAAGTTTGCGTGCACAAACTTTCAGAGAGTCCATGCTAACCTCGGGGGATGATCTACATGTAGCAGTAACTACACTAGTTGGGGCGAATCTGTTTCTAAGGCAGTGGTGTTTACCACGACACAGTTCAGTTTAATTTCGATCATTTTATTTTATTCCCAGTCAGTGCTAATGCCCTAGTTTTTCAGTATTTATTCCAATAATTTAGAAACAGATTCTTACTGTAAAATGATGAACCAATCGAACAAGCTTGTTCCAGACCTTTCAAAGCTCGATGCACTTGACGAGTTCAACTATCGAAGGTGGTTCCAAAGAATTATGAAATTCTTTGAACAACTGGACCTGGACTACATGCTGGTCAATCCACAACCACCACAACCACTTTCTAATGCTGAGGATACAATCATCGCTAACGAAGACCTCACAGCCATTCAAGTGTCAATAAAAAGTTCCAGAATGACAACAAGACAGTTTGAGGCCCTCTACTAAGTCACATGTCAGACAAACTGTTTGATATGTTTCACAAAGAGAAGAGTGCCAAACTGATATGGGATACTCTCAAGATGAAGTATGGAGCTGACGACACGGGAATAAAAAAGTATATGGTTGGCGAATGGCTAAAATTCCAAATGACGGAAAAAAAGTTGATCATGGATCAAGTTCATGACTACGAGAAGCTGGTGTCTGACATTCTTTCTAAAGGAATAAAAATGTGTGAGGTGTTGCAAGCCAACTTCCTAATCGAGAAGTTGCCCAAGTCCTGGTCCGACTACCGTAATTCTCTCAAACACAAAAAGAATGATATGATGATTGTGGAATTAGTGGCCCATATGAAGATAGAAGAGGCAAATTGGTTGAAAGATAAGGTTTCCAACTCTAGTTAATATTCTTTAAGAGCTAATCTGGTTGAATCTGGTGATGCCCCAAGTTCTAAATTTAAACCAAACAAAAAGGCAAATCAGAAAAAGAAAACCAAACCCAAGAAGGCTACCAACTTCAAGAAGCCAGGAAAGGACAGGGCCCAGGGCAAAGTAGTCAATTGCTATGTATATGGGCAGCCTGGACACAAAGCTTACCAATGTCAACAACGGTCAAATCGTCAAAACCAACTACAACTCAACATTGCAGAGAATACCAAAGATGTCATTGCAATGGTGGTTTCAGAAGTAAATCTGGTGGAGAACAACATTGAGTGGGTCGTAGACACTGGTGCTTAAAGACATTTTTGCGCCAAAAGGGAGCTATTCGCTGAGTTTAAAACTGTAGACAAAGGAGAGCAAGTTTACATGGGAAACTCTAGCAGCTCAGACGTGCTAGGCAAAGGGAAAGTTTTGCTCAAGCTGACCTCGGGTAAAACTTTAGCTTTAAGCAATGTCTTGCATGTACCCACCTTGATAAGAAATTTGATTATTGATGGATTATTTAATAAGGAGGGCGTTAAACTAGTTTTTGAAGTAGATAAACTGATACTTTCCCAAAACATAGATTATGTAGGGAAAGATTTTTTACAAAATGGTTTATTTGTGATCAAAACCCAATTTAATGAGAATAATGAAGCCACTACTTTTGCTTATACTGTTGATACTCTTGATATATGGCATGCTAGATTAGGACATGTGAACCTACAATCACTTAAGAAACTCATACAAATGAAGTTAATACCTAATCTAGAAGATAATAGCTTTAACAAATGTGAAATTTGTGTAGAATCTAAGCATACTAAACTTACTTTTAAAATAGTCTCTAAATGTAAATATGTACTTCTATAACTTATACATACTGATCTAGCAGACTTTAGAAACTATGAAAGTAAGGGAGGAAAACACTACTACATCACCTTTATAGATAACTACTCTAGATACACAAAGGTTTATCTCCTTAGAACTAAAGACGAAGCTGAGAACTTTTTCCTTATTTATAAGGCAGAAGTTGAGAATCAACTTGATAGGAGAATAAAACGTGTTAGATTCGACAAGGGTGGTGAATATGAGTTTAATCTTCTTAAAGAGATGTGTAAGAAGAATGGCATTATACATGAAACCTTTGTTCCATATTTTCCTCAACAAAATAGCATTGTTGAGAGGAAAAATAGAAATTTAAAAGAGATGATGAACTCTTTGTTAATAAGTTCTGGGTTATCTGATAACATGTGGGGAAGCCATTCTCTCAGCCAATCATATATTGAATCGAGTACCTCATAAAAATTAGACTGTATTCCATATGAATTGTGGAAAGGTTATGCACCAAATCTGCATTACCTAAAAGTGTGGGGTGTCTGGAAAAAATAGGTTTGCCTGACTTTAAGAAGACCACTATCGGTCCTAAAACCGTTGATGCAATGTTTATAAGGTATGCTACAAATAGTGACGTATATAGGTTTAAGTCTTTAAATGACTTCTCAATTTGTGAATCTAGGGATTTTGTATTTTTACGGACTCATTTCCTCTTAGAAAACCTAGATTAAATGTTGAGATACAATGATAAATTCATACTCCTACTTCTTCTAGTATTTCTGTCAAGGAGTCTCTAGAGTTTGAATTAGAGCCTAGAAGAACTAAAAGACAAAAGGTAGCTACTACCTTTGGACCAGAATTTATAACTTCCTTTATTATAGAAATTAGTGATTTAGACACTATAACTAAACCTATAGCTCAATCTTTCATTTTAGATGAGGATCCAAAGACATATAACGAAGTTATAAGTTCAACTGATGCTAGTTTTTGGAGAAGTGCAATTAATGATGAACTAGAATCAATTAAGTTTTATCACACTTGGGAGTTGGTTGACTTGCCTAGAGGATCTAAACCTATCGGTAGTAAATGGGTCTTTAGAAAGAAACTACGACCAGATGGTTTAATCTAGAAGTATAAGGCAAGACTAGTAGTCAAAGGGTTTACTCAGAAGTTTGGTATTGACTTCTTTGATACGTACTCTCCTATGACAAAATCTCAACGATCCGTGTCTTGTTTGTGATCGCATCAATTCATAAGTTGTATGTACATAAAATGGATGTAAATACTATATTTTTTAATAGAGATCTAGACGAGGATATCTATATGGAGCAACCACCAGGTTTTGAGACACCTGGTATAGAAGGCAAAGTGTATAGACTTAAAAAGTCTCTCTATGGCCTTAAACAAGCTCCAAAGTAGTGGTACAAGAAATTTCATAAAACTATTTTAAGTTTTGGTTTTATTGTTAATGGAGAAGATGCACGCGTGTGTTCGAAAATATTTAAAACTGATTGTGTCATCATAAGCTTATATGTGGATGACATGTTGATTTTCAGTACTAACATTGAATCAATTAGTAAAACAAAAAATTTCTTGTCTACTAAATTTGAGATGATTGATTTGGGAGAGGCTTATGTGATCTTAGGTGTAAAAGTAACCAAAACTAAAAAGGGATTTTCTTTAAATCAAACACACTATATTGACGTGTTAAATAAATATGACAGTTTTGATGTCAACCCTGTTCGAACTCCTTATGACTCTAGTATACATCTCTTTAAGAATAAAGGAAGTAGTGTTTCCCAAGAAGAGTATGCTAGAACTATTGGAAGCATTATACTCTTAATGAACTATACTCGGCCTGATATTGCCTATGCAGTGAGTAGTTTAAGTATATATACTCATAATCCTAGTGGTGAGCACTGGATTGCACTCAGGCACCTACTAAAGTATCTTAAAGGTACTATTGATTCGCAACTCGATTTTGTTGGCTTTTCTTCTATTTTAGAGGGATATTTTGATGCCAACTAGGTTACCGATAATGATAAAGTAAGCTCCACGAGTGGGTATGTCTTTACCTTAGGTGGTGTAGTGATTTCATGAAAGCCTACTAAGAAGACTTGTATCACATGCTTTACCATGGAGTCAGAGTTTATTGCTTTTGACTTAGCGGGGCAAGAAAGCCGAATGGCTAGAAATCTGTTAATAGAAATTCCTTTATGGGGGAAATTGACTCCTCTAGTTTCCTTATTGTGTGATTCACAAGTAGCGATACGTGTGGCTAAAAGCCAAGCTTACAATTGTATGAAGAGACATATTCTCATAAGACATGAATCAGTGAGACACTTAATAAGGAACGAAGTACTCATTTTAAAGTATGTGAAGTTAAAAACAAACCTAACTGATCCTTTAATGACCCAAGTTTTGGAACTTTAGTGTTGGGTTTACTTGAGGTAAGAGCCTCACTTTTGGGTTGGTACATTGGGCCTTGAGAGCCTAAGTGGGCTTATCTTTTGTTATTGAGCTCATGCGTTTGTTGTGGGTTTGGGTTGGGAAGAGTGGGAGAGGGGTTGCGTGGTAAATGCATAATTAGAGGAGATAGAGGGAAAGCTCTAATTTTGTGCTTTGTGCAAAGAAGGATGAGATCACCATGCTTTATGGTCTCTTCTTCCCTTCCAAACTCACTTTCCACCCAAAACACCGCCACCAAAGGTAGAATCTTGAGGGTTTATGTTGTGAATCGCATTTGGCTCATTAAGGGAAGTTTTATCAGCATTAAAGGATCTATGTTTTAAGGTAAAAATGCTTAATTTTGGCGGAGAAGGGTGTTTTAGTGGGGGTGGTGGATGGAGAATGTGAATGGGGTTTTAAGAGTTTCATTCTCATTTAGATGTGTGTTTTCGACTCCCTTAATCCTCCAGCAATGTTGTAACATGTTTGGTAACATCTCTTGTAGTGAAAGAGGTTGGGAACTCTTCCAAAGAGCAAAGGAAAAGCAAGGTTTGAAGTTGTGCAAGGGGCTTCATTCTCAGTCGTGGAATCAAGGTTAGTACACCACTAACTCCTGTGAATTCCTGCAACTCATAAAAATAGGCTTTGGTGCATGATTTTGGTATTTGTGGTTTGAGTATGCTTTGGGTAATCTTCAATGGTAAATTGTGGAATTGATGTTGTTGGGGCTTAAAATTGGTAGTAACCCACCTAATAACTTCACCATAACTTGTAGGAACAATTTAGGGTTTAACCATATAGGTTAAGTGGGATTTCTAGGTGAAATCTAAACTCAGAGTTTGAAATTTTATGCTCGCATACTGGTACAGGGTATCTAATATCAGTACATATATGTAATAAAGGGGGCAGTTTGTGAGAGATGTATCGGTACTGCTAGACGCATATCGATACCCTTTGCATATTGGGAATTATAGTAACACTTTCGTGTACCGATATGCTAGAGAGCGTATTGGTACTACTATTTTATTGCCTAAAGAAGGCTTTCGTGTACCGGTACGCAACGGTAAGAGTACCGGTACGAGTAGGGATTGGTACGAGGTGGATCATGTATCAATGTTGAGTACCGATACAGAGGTGAATGTATCGGTACTGCTTGTCGCACCAATTCTTTTGAACCTAATTTGAGTATCGGTACTCGGGTAGGAGTATCGGTATCTAGAGAGGCATATCAATACCCATATAGGAGTATCGGTACTCGTTGGGCAATCTGCCTATAAAAAATTTGGGTTTGCGTTTGGGGGTTCTATAATTCGAGGCAAATGTCCCAAGGGGTCCCTTAAGGTATAAAGTGAATATTAAAAATAAGAAACAGAGATTTAAACTCCGTATGTAAATTAAAAGGACTAATGATTCGGTAAATATTAGGTAAATTGTGTGAAGTAGAAACCCATAGGGATCCTAAGTGGATCGATCGATGCTGTGCGGTGGCTAGGGCACTTGCTCTATGCTGATGGGCTGTCTAGATAGTTGAGTCATCCCTTGTTGTTGGGATTTGGATACCCCTAGAAGTGTGTTGCAACACCTTAAAGACTCCTAAATGTAAGATCCCGATGCTATGTAGACGCAGGCCTCATTCGAAGATGCTTGATGAGAGATTCTATGCATGGATGGAGGACCCTAATACTTTTTGGATGCGAGCCTCATCCCGCGAGTATAAGATCCCGGTGCTTTGGCCTTACTCGTAGTGTAAGATCTTAATGCTTTGTGGACGCATGCCTCACTTAATATTATTGGTATTATTTGTGTGATCCTGTGTGAAATTATGAGGTATATGTTTATGCTGTGTGCGAGATCATACATTCATAATGATATGTGTTTAGGCGGTTATGGTAGCGTCATCGTTATCTTGTCATGACATCATTCATGTTGCATTGCTTTATTTATGATTTGTATGAAGCATGGTTAGTGGTGGTGTATCCATTGAGCTTTGTTAACTTAGCGTTCGTAATCATTGTTTCTGTTTGCAGGTAAGTAGGTTGATGTATGGCTTGAAGGAGCACCATCAAGGCTTGGATTTCAGCATCGACTTTAGTTGTTGAGTACAATTGCTAGATGTGTTGGGCTATGTATTTTGTATGACCCTATATGTATTTTGTGACTCTTATTTTGTACTAAGCGGTCAAAGTCAAATGTTTTAAGTATTTGTAATTAGAGCTCCATTGATACTATTTTAAATACTTGGATTTTAGCTATGCTTTAAATGTATGGACTTATGTTTTATTGGACTTATCATGTTTTTGGGCTCGAAAAAGAAAAATTTTATTAGTAAGGGTTTTGGGCTTAGGGCCTAAATATGACATCTGGGCCAGGGTGTTACATTTAGTGGTATTAGGGCCTAGGTTTAGTCGGTTTTAGGAAGTCCCCAGGGGAGTCTAGAGGAGTTTATAGGTGTCTAGTGAGTACGTGCCCATAAGTCGATGTCGTACTTATTTTAATGCTGAAATTCGAAGGTGTGAACTCGTTTATTTGTTATACAGAATATAGTCATGCCAAGGAGGGCAAGAGACCGTATGGAATACATGTCCGGCGTGGAGGAAGTGTTGGAAGATACAGTTGATTGTAGGGTAAACTATTTCTCACATTTGAACTGGGTATTGAACCAGATTGTGAGAGCTATACCGAGGGCATCTGTTACCCCTCGAGAGGCACCTGCCAAAGGGTAAGAAGGCAGGGTGCTACGAACTATAATGGGACGAGACAAGATAACCCAGTATAAGCATAACAATGGTTACGAGATACACATTGGATTATGAGGCTGATGAGATTGAGATCAGAGGACAAGTTGTCATGTATTTTGTCACTGTTGAAAGGCAATTCTAGACAATGGTGAGAAACAGTAGAGCTTGGGTGTTACCCTAATCAACCAACTTGGAATGACTTTCTAACGGAGTTCGAGAAAAAGTATGTGGGTGAGGCTCACATTGACACCTTGAGGGGCCGGTTTAATCATCTTGTGCAAGGGAACTGATCAGTCTTTGAATATGAGCAAGAGTTCCTCCAGTTGATTAGATATGCTCCCGAGTTGGTCACCACTGAAAAGATAAGGTGTAAGAGGTTCTTGAAGGGCTTGAGGAAATAAATTCAGACTCATCTAACTGCTGCACCACCGAAGGTGTTCTCAAAGTTGACTTTGAGTGCCAAGTTTCTTGAGCATGTGCAAGGCTTAACGTATGGCCTGTCTGGTGGGCAAAGAAGTTTCGGTGGAAGGACCCAGAATCCCTTCAACAACTTGTAGTCCTACTCTGGAAGGAGTAAAAATCGATGGAACCATAATAAAAGAGCCTCAAATTAGAGTTCGAGATCGGACCGGAGGTCAGAGTCTGCTGGCCATAGAAGGCCATCTTTATTTTCATCTATGATAAGCAAAGAGGGTTCATAGAAGAGTGCGGGCACACCAGTTTGCAATCAGTATGGATGCAAGCACATATACGAGTGTTGGGGAGTACTAAGAGTTTGTTACCAGTGTAGATCATCGGACCATTTCATGAAGGACTGCCCAGTAGCTATTGTGACCTTTCCAAATTAGGTTTAGAGGACAGTATATCCAGCCCAGAGGGGTCGAGGCCTTGCTCGGGGAGAAGCGAGCCATGAATTGGGAGGCACCTTTTAATCTACAGCGAGAGCGCCAGCTAGGCAGTATGCGGTCAGGGCTCAAGAGGAATACATGACTACAGATTTTATTTCAAGTACGTTCACCATATTTTCAGCTCTTATAGTTACTCTTGTGGATTCAGGATCTACCCACTCTTACATCCATAGTGGAATACCTCAACAGTGGGGTATTTCTACCGAGGATCTTAAGATAGAGTCCGTGTGACTAGTCCCTTGGGGTATGATGTGTTAGTAGATAAGGTATATCGGAGGTGCTCGATTGAGGTTCAAGGGTTATTTTTCTAGGAGTATCTAATGGTACTACCGTTCGAAGAGTTTAGTGCCATCTTAGGGATAGATTGGCTCTTCGAGCATGATGCTATCCTAGGATATAGAGCGAAGGACTTTAAGCTTCGTGTTACGGATGGTTCTAAGCTTGTTGTGAGAGGTGAAAGAAACCCGTGCCTTTCCAGTATGTGTCAATTTTGTCAGCTCAGAGGTTAATGCAACAATGCTGTGAAGCCTTTTTGGCTCATGTTGTTGATGCGAGGATTGAGGGTCTGATGCTTGAAAACCTTCAGAATGTTAACGAGTTTATCAATATGTTTCCAAAAGAGTTACCCGGACTACCTCTTGACTGTGAGTTAGAGTTCTGGATTGATATGATGCCTAGTACAGCACCGATATCCATCATACCGTATCGGATGGCATCGACGGAGATAAAAAAATTAAAAAAACAAATCCAAGATTTGATGGAAAGAGGTTTTATCCAACTACACATCTTACCGTGGAGAGCATCGGTCTTGTTTGTCAAAAAAAAGATGGGTCTATGATGATGTATATTGATTACCGGCAGCTTAACAAGGTAATGATAAAGAACCATTATCCTCTTCTGAGGATTGATGATCTATTTGACCAGTTGAGAAGTGCACGTGTGTTTTCTAAGATCAACTTGAGGTCAGGATACTACCAGTTGAAGGTAGTGGATGAAGATGTCTAGAAAACCGCTTTTAGAACGCGGTATGGGCACTATAAGTTCTTAGTAATACCGTTTGGGCTTACCAACGCACATGCGGCTTTCATAGACCTAATTAACCAAATCTGGATCAGTTCGTAGTAGTCTTCATTGATGACATCTTGGTGTACTTGCGCTCAGAAGAAGAGCACGATTACCATCTACGTGTGGTTCTACAGACTCTTAGAGATAGACGTCTTTTTTCCAAGTTCAGTAAGTGTGAATTTTGTCTCTCAGAAGTGGCATTTCTTGGCCACATAGTTACTGCGGATGGTATCCACGTGGACCCTCAGAAAATTCATGCTGTGGTGAAGTGGAAACCCCCAAGGAATGTTTTGGAAGTATTTAGTTTCCTGGGTCTTGTCAGGTATTATAGGCGGTTTGTTAAATGTTTCTCCATTGTAGCCACACCGTTGACCAAATTGTTGCAAAAAGGGTTCTGTTTGAATCGAACGAGAAGAGACAGTAGTGTTTTGAGCAATTAAAGGCCTACCTCACAAAGGGACCGATTTTGACACAACCCGAACCGGGGAAGAATTATGTTGTGTTTAGTGATACATCTTTGAATGGGCTTGGTTGTGTCCTTATGCAAGAGGGTAAGGTGGTTGCTTACGTTTCGAGGCAACGTAAACCACATGAATGAAATCACCCTACCTATGATTTAGAGCTTGCTGCAGTCATCTTTGTATTGAAGATTTAGAAGCACTATCTCTATGGGGAGAAGTGTTATATCTATACGGACCACAAGAGTTTGAAGTACCTGCTTACCCAGAAAGAGTTGAATATGATACAACGCCATTGGCTCGAGTTGTTAAAATATTATGACTACGTCATTAAGTATTATTCAGATAAAGTAAATATGGTGGCAGATGTCTTAAGTCGTAAGTCTATGTCCAATTTGAGAGCCATGTTCGCCCGCTTAAGGATGACCGAGGATAGTTGACTCCTAGCCGAGCTTCGGGTTGAGCCTACTTTGGTACAAGAGATAAAGAAGACTCAAGTTTTGGATAAAGACTTGGTAGCACAGATTAAGGCGGTTTAGAGGGGCAAAGCCTCGGACTTTGAGGTACGAAATGTGAGTACTTGTACTTCAAAGGTCGACTGTGTGTTCTAGCTTTGGAGGATTTGAGGGATCGCATCTTGAGGAAGACACGCTGCGGTCCTTTCACCGTACATCTGGGGGGCAACAAGATGTACCAAGAACTTTGTCCTTTTTATTGGTGGTCATGTATGAAAAAAGATGTCTCTGAATTTGTAACGCCCCGGTTTTTGGCCTAGGAGATTTCCAATTGGTTTAGACGGTCCATTGGATCGGATTAGAGGATTCGAGTCAGTTTCAAGATTTAAATTGGATTAAATAATTTCGGAAGGGTTAAAATATAGAAAAATATCTAAAATCATTATTTATTATGGAAATGATTTTGGTGGAACCAATTTTACAAAAAAGGGTCTCGAAAGTGGACATTTTGGTTAGTGCAAAATGCAAAGTTTTAAAACTATTTTAGTGATTGTTTTGAAAAAGGGTCAAAACTTTGAATCTTTAAGGAGCTATTTACTCAACGGACTAATATTAGGCTTTTTCCCTTAATTAAATATTTTCAATAATTTTAAAATATAATAAATGGCTTGGGGAAATAATTGGATAATTAAAATCTTTAAAACAAAGTTATGTAACTACCTTTTCTCAAAAAGGTTTTCTCTCCAGCCAAACTCCTTTTCTCTCTTCAAAATCCCCAAGTAAAATCCACTTTTAGTCAATCTTTTGATTTCAATTGATATAATAATGGTTTTCTAACAAAATAAACTTGATTTCTTATTGTTTTGGCTTTGGAAATCACCTAATTAAGGAGAAAAGCTTCCATTAGAGGTGATGTTCATTCTTCTCCTATAATACAAGGTTCTTTATTGAAATTACCAAGTTATTGATCCTTTACACATGTTTTCTAACTTGATTTGATGTTTTAATTGTGGAAATTGATTTAATTATGGTTTAAATGATTTAATTGAAGGATTTTCCTATAGGTTCTATTTTTCTAGGTTCTTGATTGATTTTAATCATAATTTTGATGTTGGATAGTGCTAATGAATGAGTTTTAACATTGAAATCCTGAAACTATGTGAATCTTTAATTTTTTAGGTTGCTAGTTATGTGTTTTTTAGGAGTTGTGGTGGTTATTTGAATGCTGGAGATATAAGGATGTTAGAGTTGTGTATTTAGATGTTGATTGATGTTAATTGATGTGTTGAAACATTAGGTTTGGGCTGGGTTATGTTTGGAAGGGGTTTGTTGTTAGTTTTAGGTGTTGTGGAGGGAAATTGGATAAAGGATGTTGAGGTTTAGTGTTGCTATGATGTTGATTGCATTTTGATGCAATGTACCTCTGTTTTGTGTGGATAAAAACATGGGAAGTTGGTCCCCAAGCTTGAAAGTTGGTCTCAGAAGCTTTGGAGGTGTGATTGTTGCATCGGCAAGCGGGGTTTTGCGAGTCGATGAGTGGAAACGTGATTTCAACTTTGCAAAGGTTTGAAAGCTGTGTTTGGGAGTTTACATAGAGCTCGAAACGCTGGTCTAAGCTAGGAAGTAAGTAAATGATGAATTCTCTTTTGAACTCAGTTTGGCTAATAGTTTGATGCAGTTATTTTACATGGGTTAATTACTCATTGTATATGCATGTTTTGAGCATGGTTTAATACTGGAAATTGGTTACAAAATGATTTTGATGCATTTGAAAGTAATGAATATTTTGTTAAAGTTTATGAACATTGGTTAATACAGGGTTTATTGCTTTCGTTAAATGATTTTGATGATACATATGAAAACAATGAGTTGTTGATGTTAAAATGAATTATATTGGCAAGTGATGTTATAAAAAGGTTTGTAAATGAAATCGGATATAGTTGGCCAGCCATAGGATTGATAGTGCACTATAAAAAGGAGCATTAGATGTCAAGGTGTTTATACGGTGTACCGAATACTCCATCCAGGTACCCTAATAGTCGAGGGGTTTATATGTACTGAAGACTCCCGTTTGTGGGTTAAACATCATACCAATGAGTGGTATTAAGGGGTTTACGTGTACCGAATACTCCACCACGGTGTCACAACGGTGGAGGGGTTTATGTGTACCGAATACTCCCGTGTGTGAGCCTTATGTTATCGGTAGATTTTTTGTTAAGTGTTGAGAGAACACTTGTTGAATCCGTGTATCCGATGTTATGTTTTGTAAAGTGGAACTTGGTTAATGATCAACTGTAAGCCAATATAATTGTTTATGTATCATTAGATGGATTATGTCGCTTAATGTGGTTCAAACATGTTTTACTCTTTAAGCCTTGCATTGGTAGTATGCATGGGAAAACTTAAATTGAGGGTAGCAAATGGGACTTTGCTATTAAATCTATGATACATGTTGCATATGGTTTAATATGCTATTTTGGAAAAGTTAAATGCATGGTTTTGTTAAGGCATGATGTTGTGTTGATGTTTTAAAGAGTTTTGGACCATGTTTTCAAAAGAAATGTAAAATGGTTTAACTTGCATTGATGGTGGTTGTTGTTTTGAGCAACCCTCATTAAGCCTAGTGTGCTTACGCTCTCTTTTCCATCAATGTAGATAATTGAATTGCGGCAGCGAGGAAGCAAGGAAAAGAATTCCAAAGACTTGTTTTGAAAGTACAATTTGGAATGTTGAAAAGTAGTAATAATGGCAATGTGTCGTTTGTGGTTTTGGGGAGAGTTTGTGATGAACTCCCTATTGTTGCAAGTTTTGATTGTTGTTTTGGACTTGTAATAAGTTTTAAGTGGTTGAGTTGTGATTGGTTTAATGATTTGAAGTGGACTAGGAAGTATACTTCTAGATTTGGTGTATGTGTATGCTAGATAAGCTAGGTTGGCTTATATGGTTGATTTGTTGATGTTGTTGTTGATGTTATATGATGTTTAGCTAAGAGTTAATGTGGTTTGGAATGAGCCAAAATGTCATATGTTGGACCAAGCCTCTGTGTACCAGTACGAGTACCCTAAGTTTTGGTACGTAGGGTACTACTAAGGCTCAAATCGTTGAAAATAAGCCTAGCGTACCGGCTCGCCTAGCCATCGTATTAGTACGCCTTGAAGGAAAACAAGTATAGGTGTCAATACACGGGATAGCGTATCAGAATGAACCATCAAGTTTAAGCTTGTCGTATCAGTGCGCAGGGTACCATATCAGTACGGGCTTTAGCTACTGGAATTCTGAGTTTTGAAAGTTGAAAGAGATGATCGGTACGGATTCAAGGTCGTATCATTGCGGGTTGGTTAACCAACCGTATCGATACAGACACACGTGTATCGGTACAAAAAGTTGTTTTGTTAGTTTGTCCGTATCGGTATAGGGTCTTCCTATATCAATACGCCTTGTTGAATCTGTGATAATTTGTGCTGAAATTTAAATATCTTGCAAATTAGTCCCTACTTGTTATGAATGGAATTATTTGAGATTGAGTGATTGTTTTGGAATGGAAATTAACCAACAAGCATGTAATTAGATTAATCAAGGGTTGGTAATCATAATTGTGATTCATGTCCTGTAATTTGCAGTATTTATGTTTTGGTCCCTTAAGTGAATTCTTGGTCTATTGGACTTGATTTGTAATCTGTTCTGAATGTAACATGACCGCTAAATCATGTTCACATAGGACATTAATAAACCATATCTAGATAATATTAAAAAATATGGCTCGGTTTAGGGTTTTAGTTTTGGTTTGCTTCGGCAAACCTAATGTGGCTCTTTTAGTCCAGTTTTGGCTAGGTCGGGCTAAAGGGTTACATTTGGTGGTATCATAGCCAGCTTTTGCGAAAATTGGGATGTTGTTGGTGTATGTATCATGATGTTTTTTGCTATGCACGGTGAATGTTTACTTGTATCATGGTTGAAATATATGCTATGTTTGGGTATTTTGGGGACATGTTGTCATATTACTATGTTTATGAAATGATTTTGGTTTAAAATGGAAGTCTAGGATCCTTGCTTAAATTTGGCCTGATTGTTTTTATTTTGGTATAATTATCATGCCTTAAATACGATTTAGACTATGCCACTGAGGAGAGAGTTGCGCTCTAGCAGAAACGCTGTTGTCGGAGGGCAGGGAGTTGAGGGCGAGATTGTACACCCTGAGAATTTGCCTCTTTCTCCGCCTAATCCTCATGAGGGAGTGGAACAAGTACCACATGCACCACCTGGTCTAGTGTTTGGTGATATGACGCCTCTGGTTCAGGCAATGACGGGAACATTTTAGGCTGCGATGGCCAGAATTAATGTGCATGCTCTGGCACCTATTACTGCTAATCTAGGGTTACCGTTAGAGCTTTTATGCAATCTTAGAGGAGTTGAGCTTAGAGGGTTGACACCCGAGGCATTCGAAGAATAGATGGCTAGTATAGAGCGTATCATGGTTCAGTTGGTATGTAATGATGAGCGTAAACTGGGGTGTGCAGTGCCCTTGTTGCATGTAGATGCATACAGTTGATGGACCACTGTGATTACGAATATGGAACTCGGTGAAGTAACGTGGGAATTCTTCCAAGTTGTCTTCAAGAAGAAGTATCTAGGAGTGAGATACTTGGATAATAAGAAACGTCAGTTTATGGCCTTGGTCTAGGGCAGTATGATAGTGTCAAAGTATGAGGTGCAATTTGTGAGGTTGAGCCAATATGCACCTAAGTTAGTGCCATATGAGGGGCAATGCTGTGAGCGTTTTCGATATGGATTGATGCAGGATGCTAAGACGTATATGTTGGCCACTGATTATACTAATTTTGACTTGTTGGTTATATGGGCAAAGGATATTAAGCAGAGCTTGGGTTTATCTCATAGTTCTGGAGGTTTTGGCTCCGGGAAAAGAGTGATAGACTTTGGGTCTGGTGGTGGTCAGTTCAAGAGGTATAGTGATCGGAGGTTTTGACCGAATACAAGGCGTGGTAGAGATGGTACTGGTTGAGGACCGTATGGACAAGTTGCCCAGGATCGGGCGGCGCATAATGCTTGTTTGGCTTGTGGATCGAGAGATTATATGAAGCGAGATTGTTCACGTTTGACTAGAGAGGGCCAGGCTCTTACAGTTGTGGCGGTGAATTTTTGTTGCAGTTGTGGGTGGCAGATCACATGAGACGAGATTGTCATTTGCTTGCTAGAGGTAGGCAGGCACCTGCACCTATTGCTGCACCATCGAGGGGTCGTAGGCGTAGTTGAGGTATCTTTTAACAGAGGGAGGATGGACAGAGGACTGTGGCACATACCATAGCGGTTCGACCGGAGGGTGGTGGACCAGCAAGGATCTACGCTCACCGTGAAGAGAGGAATGACAAGTAGGTACCTTTACCTTGCAGTCTATGTCATTGTTACCTTTGATAGATTCCGGTCCCACGCATTCATATATTTTGCATGAACATGTACATTTGCTTGGTATACTGGTAGAAATGCTTGATGTTGGTATGCAAGTGACGAGTTCTTTTAGTGAGATGGTCGTTATGAGGAAGTTGTATCAGAGATTTCCCTTGATGGTTCAAGGACATGTGTTTGCGGCTGATCTGATGGAGCTGTCGTTCTATGGTTTTAACGTAATCTTGGGTATAGACTGGTTGTTCGAGCATCGAGCTGTGGTTGAGTTTGAGACCAAGCGGGTTTTGTTGAAACTTGTTGATGATTATGAGGTTGTAGTTGTGGGTGAAAATGTAAAGTTCTTATCTAATGTGGTCTCGGTCGTGGAAGCGTGTAAGTTCCTTGATTATGGATGTCAAACGTATTTAGCTTATGTTATGAATCTGAATATGAAAGAAGTGTGGACTAAAGATATTCGTACTATTTGTGACTTTTCAGGTGTGTTTTCGGAATAGTTACCTGGTTTGCCACTGGATAGGGAAGTGGAGTTTTGCATCGAGATATATGCTAATTTGGCTCCAGTGTCGATTACACCATATCGCATGTCACCTAAGGAGTTGAAGACGCAACTCCAGGAGCCATTGGATCGTGGTTTCATTCGGCCTAGTGTTTCTTTGTGAGGAGCATCGGTGTTATTTGAAAAAAAGAAAGATGGCACTTTGAGGATGTGTATTGACTATCAGTAACTGAATAAGTTGAAGATAAAGAACAAGTATCTCTTACCGCGAATTGATAATTTCTTCGATCAATTTCGAGGTGCAACGGTGTTTTCCAAGATCGATTTGAGATCTAGATATTATCAGTTGAAGGTTAAGGATAAATATGTGTTGAAGACTCCGTATGAGGTATGGCCATTATGAGTTCTTGGTGATGCCATTTGAGTTAACAAATGCGCTGCAGCATTCTTGGATATGATAAACTGGGTGTTCCATAAATTTTTGGATCAGTTCGTGGTAGTGTTCATTGATGATATTCTTGTGTACTCTTGTACCGAGGAGGATCATGTCCGACACTTGTGGATTATGTTACAGACTTTGTTGGATAATCAGCTTTACGCCAAGTTAAAGAAGTTTGGATTCTGGATTAAAGAAGTGGCTTTCCTTGGACATTGGTATTAGCTGAGGGTATCCGGGTTGATCCTAAAAAGGTTGAAGCAGTTGTTAGTTGGAAGTAACCGAAGTCAGTATCAAAAGTCTGTAGTTTCTTAGGTTTGGCGGGTTATTACCGTCGCTTTATGGATGGGTTATCGAAGGTTGCTGCTCTGTTAACTAAGTTGTTGTAGAAGGATGTACGGTTTGAGTGGACAGAGGTTAGGCAGCAAGCTTTCGAGAAGTTGAATGAAGCTTTGACACAAGCTCCAATCTTGATTCAACCTGAGTTGAGGAAGGAGTTTGTGGTTAATAGTGACGCATCATATTTTGGGTTGGGGTGTGTGTTGATGCAGGAAGGAAATGTGGTAGCTTATGCATAGAGGCAGTTGAAGGTGCATGAACAATTACCCTACGCATGATCTTGAGCTTGTCGCGGTAGTGTTTGCGTTGAAGATTTGGAGACATTATCTCTATGGCGAAAAGTGTGTTGTATACACTGATCATAAGAGTTTGAAGTATTTGATGACGTAAAAGGAGTTGAATCTCAGGCAGCGTAAGTGGTTGGAGCTGTTGAAGGATTATGATTTGACCATTGAGTACCACTCGGGCAAAGTCAATGTTGTGGCTGATGCTTTGAGTAGAAAAGTCGTTGTGGAGTTGAGAGCCATGTTTTCAAGGTTGAGTGTGACTCGTGACGAGGGTTTGTTGGAATAATTGCAAGTGAAACCATCATTGTCGCAATTGATAAAGAAAAAGCAACCTTATGATGAGGCGTTGGTGCCGCATGTCAAAGATATCATGGATGGAAATCCTACGGATTTTCACATTAATAATGATGGGGTGTTGTGTTTTAAGGAGGGGATAGTGGTGCCTAATGACATGGAGTTTAGATGAATGATTTTGACTGAGGCACATGCTAGTTTTTCTATGGAAATGCAAGTGAAACCGTCACTGTCGTAGTTGATAAAGGAAAAACAACCTTATGATGAGGCATTGGTGCCTTATGTCAAAGATATTATGGATGGAAATCCTGCAGATTTTCACTTTAATAATGATGGGGTGTTGTGTTTTAAGAAGCGGATAGTGTTGCCTAATGACATGGAGTTTAGACGGATGATTTTGACTGAGGCACATGCTAGTCCTTATGTTATGCATCCTGGTAGTACTAAAATGTATCAGGGGTTGAGGAAGGAGTACTATTGGGTGGGTTTGAAAAAGGATGTAACTGATTTTGTTGCTAGACATATGGTATATCAGCGTGTGAAAGCTAAACATCAGTTTTCTTCAGGGCTGTTGCAACCGTTGAAAATTTCTGAGTGGAAATGGAAGAGAATCACCATAGATTTTGTGTCGGGGTTGCCTTTGACACCGACTAAAAAGGTTTCCATTTGGGTGATTGTTGGTCGGTTTACGAAGTGTGCATATTTTATGCCAGTGCATACGACGTATTTCTTGGATAGGTATGTTGCTAAAATTCTGATGTTGCACGGAGTGCCCAAGTCAATTATTTTGGATAAAGATTTGCGGTTTACAGTGAGGTTTTAGAGATGTTTGCATCGATCTTTGGGTACTCGCTTGAATTTCAGTACATCGTATCATCCTCAGATGGATGGCTAGTCCAAGCGTGTGATTCAAATTTTAGAGGATATGTTAAGATGTTGTATCATTGAGTTCCAAGGAACCTGGAAAGGCAGTTGCCTTTGGTTGAATTCGCGTACAATGATAGCTATCAAGCAAGTATAAAGATTGCACCATATAAAGCTCTGTATGGTAAGAAGTGACGTACACCTTTGTGTTGGGCTGAGACTATGGAAAAGTATGTTTCCATGCCTGATGTGTTGAAAGACACATATGAGAAAGTAAAGCTTATTTGTGATCGGTTAAAAAAGGCCTCAGATAGGCATAAATCCTATGCAGATTTGAAGAGTAAAGAGATTGAGTACGCTGTGGGCGACATAATGTTCTTGAAAGTTTCACCTTGGAAGAAGGTGATGCAGTTTGGGCGCAAAAGAAAGTTGAGCCCAAGGTTTATTAGACCGTATGAGGTGCTGGAATGCATTGGTCCTGTATTTTATCGGTTGAGGTTGCCTCCTGAGTTGGAGAAGATTTATGATGTGTTTCATGTGTCCATGTTACGGAGGTACCGAACAGATCCGTCGCATGTTATACTAGTTGAGGATGTTGAGTTGTAACCAGATTTGTATTTTGATGAGGAACCAGTGGAGATCTTTGACTCTAGTATTAAAGTTCTTCGTGGCAAGACAATAGAGCTTGTTAAGGTGTAGTGGCGATATCGCAGTGTTGAGGAGGTCACGTGGGAGAGTAAGTCGGACATGGTTGCTTAGTTTCCGAATCTATTTTCATCAGGTAAATTTCAAGGACGAAATTTCTTAAGGGGGAGAGTTGTAACGCCCCAGTTTTGGGCCTAGGAGATTTCTGATTGGTTTAGGCGGTCCGTTGGATCAGATTAGAGGATTCAAGTTACTTTTGGGATTTAAATTGGATTAAATATTTTCGAAAAGGTTAAAAATATGGAAAAATATCTAAAATTATTATTTATTATGGAAATGATTTTGGTGGAATCAATTTTACAAAAAGGGGTCTTAGAAGTGGACATTTTGGATAGTGACCAAAATGCAGAGTTTTAAAATTGTTTTAGTGACTGTTTTGAAAAAAGGGTCAAAGCTTTGAATCTTTAAGGAGCTATTTACCCAAGGTTCTAATATCAGGATTTTCCCCTTAATTAACTATTTTAAATGATTTTAAAATATAATAAATGACTTGGGGAAATAATTGGATATTTAAAATCTTTAAAACAAACTTACGTAACTACCTTTTCCCAAAAAGGTTTTCTCTCCAATTCTCTCTAACCAAACACATGTTCTCTCTTCAAAATCTCCAGGTAAAATCCACTTTTAATCAATCTTTTGATTTCAATTGAGATAATAATGGTTTTGTAACAAAATAAACTTGATTTCTTATTGTTTTGGATTTGGAAATCACCTAATTAAAGGGAAAAGCTGCCATTAGAGGTGAGGTTCGTTCTTCTCCTCTAATACAAGGTTCTTTATTGAAATCCCCAATTTATTGATCCTTTACACATGTTTTCTAACTTGATTTGATGTTTTAACTGTGGAAATTGATTTAATTGTGGTTTAATTGATTTAATTGAAGGATTTTCATATAGGTTATGTTTTGCTGGGTTCTTGATTGATTTTAATCATAATTTTGATGTTGAATAGTGTTAATGAATGAGTTTAACATTGGAATATGAAACTATGTGAATCTTTAATTTTCTAGGTTGCTAGTTATGTGTTTTTGAGGAGTTGTGGTGGTTATTTGAATGTTGGAGATATAAGGATGTTAGAGATATGTTTTTAGATGTTGATTGATGTTAATTGATATGTTCAAACGTTAGGTTGTGGCTAGGTTATGTTTAGTGTTGTTGTGATGTTGACTGCATTTTGATGCAATGTGTCTCTGTTTTGTATGGATAAAAGTAGGAAAGTTGATTCTCAAGCTTGAACGTTGGTTTCAAAAGCTGTGGAGGTGCAATTGTCGCATCGACAAGCGGGGCTTTGCGTGTCTTTGAGTGGAAACGTGTTTTCAACTTTGCAAAGGTTTGAAAGTTGTGTTTGGGAGTTTAGATCGAGCTTGAAATATTGGTCTAAGCTCGAAAGTAAGTAAAGGATGAATTCTCTCTCGAACTTGGTTTGGCTAATATTTTGATGCAATTATTTTACATGGGTTAATTACTCGCTGTATATGCATGTTTTGAGCATGGTTTAATGTTGGAAATTGGTTACAAAATGATGTTGATGCATTTAAAAGTAATGCATGTTTTATTAAAGTTTATGAACATTGGTTAATGCAAGGGTTATTGCTTTGGTTAAATGATTTTGATGATGTATATGAAAACAGTGAGTTGTTGATGTTAAAATGAATTATATTGGCAAGTGGTGTTATGAAAAGGTTTGTAAATGAAATCGGATATAGTTGGTCGGCCATAGGATTGATAGTGCACTATAAAAAGGTGTCTTAGATGTCGAGGGGTTTATACGGTGTACCGAATACTCCATCCAAGTACCCTAATGGTCGAGGGGTTTATATGTACCGAAGACTCCCGTTGGTGGGTTAAACATCGTACCGATGAGTGGTGTTGAGGGGTTTACGTGTACCGAATACTCCACCACAGGTGTCACAACGGTAGAGGGGTTTATGTGTACCGAATAATCTCGTGTGTGAGCCTTGTGTTACCGGTAGATTGTTTGTTAAGTGTTGAGAGAACACTTGTTGAATCCGTGTATCCGATGTTATGTTTTGTAAAGTGGAACTTGGTTAATGATCACTTGTAAGCCAATATAATTGTTTATGTATCATGGGATGGATTATGTTGTTTAATGTGGTTTAAACATGTTTTACTCTTTAAGCCTTGCATTGGTAGTATGCATAGGAAAGCTTAAATTGAGGGTAGCAAATGGGACTTTGCTGTAGAATCCATGATGCATGCTGTTTTGGAAATGTTAAGTGCATGGTTTTATTAAGGCATGATGTTGTGTTGATGTTTTAAAGAGTTTTGGAACATGTTTTCAAAAGAAATGTGAAATGGTTTAACTTGCATTGATTGGGGTTTTTGTTTTGAGCAACCCTCACTAAGCCTAATGTGCTTACACTCTCTTTTCCACCAATGCAGATAATTGAATTGAGGCAGCGAGGAAGCAAGGAAAAGAATTCCAAAGACTTGTTTTGATAGTACAGTTTGGAATGTTGAAAAGTAGTAAAAATGGCAATGTGTCGTTTGAGGTTTTTGGAAGAGTTTTTGATGAACTCCCTGTTGTTGCAAGTTTTGATTGTTGTTTTGGACTTGTAATAAGTTTTAAGTGGTTGAGTTGTGATTGGTTTAATGATTTAAAGTGGACTAGGAAGCATGCATCTAGATTTGGTGTATGTGTATGCTAGATAAGCTAGGTTGGCTTATATGGTTGATTTGTTGATGTTCAAGTATGTTGTTTATGTTATAGGATGTTTAGCTAAGAGTTAATATGGTTTGGGATGAGCCAAAGTGTCATATGTTGGACCTATAGGTCACTACAGGCCTCTCCATACTGGTACGGGTACCCTGAGTTTCGGTACGAGGGGTACTATTGAGGCTTAAATCATTGAAAATAAGCCTAGCGTACCGGTACGCCTAGCCATCGTATTGGTACGCCTTGAAGAAAAGCAGGCATAGGTATCATTACATAAGATAGCGTATTGAAATGAACCCTCGAGTTTAAGCTGGCCATATCAGTATGCGGGGTACCGTATCAGTACGGGCTTTAGCTATTGGAATTTTAAGTTTTGAAAGTGTAAAAAGGGGATCGGTACGGAGTTAAGGTTGTATCAGTACGGGCTGGTTAACCAACCGTATCAGTATAGACACACATGTATCGGTAAGGGAAGTCATTTTGTTAGTTGGTCTACATCGGTACGGGGTCTTCCTGTATCGGTACGCGCCTTGTTGAATATGTGATATTTTGTGCTGAAATGTAAATATCTTGCAAATTAGTCCCTACTTGTTCTGAATGGAATTATTTGAGACTGAGTGATTGTTTTGGAATATAAATTATTCAACAAGCATGTAATTGGATTAACCAAAGGTTGGTAATCATAATTGTGATTCATGTCATGTAATTAGTAGTATTTACATTTTGGTCCCTTTAGTGAATTCTTAGTTTATTAGACTTGATTTGTAATCTGTTCTGAATGTGACATGACCGATGAAGCATGTTTACATAGGATATTAATAAACCACATCTATATAAGATAAAAATAGGGCTCAATTTAGGGTTTTAGTTTTGGTTTGCTTCGGCAAACCTAATGTGGCACTTTTAAACTAGTTTCGGCTAGGCCGGGCTAAAGGGGTTACAGAATTTGTGGCAAGGTGCTTAGCTTGCCAACAAGTGAAGGTGGAATACTAGGTTCCATCAAGTCTGCTTCAGCAGATTCAGATTCCACAATAGAAATAGGATTGAATCACCATAAATTTGTCACCGGCTTGCCGGTGACTCAAAGGAAATATAATTCTATTTGGGTGATAGTGGATCTGTTAGGATTTATGTTTTGATATAATAATTGAAAAATAGTTTTGGACTAATTTGAAAAGGTTTCAAAAATGGTATTAAGTTCAAACAACTTTAAAATAAGTTTGAGAAGTTTTTGAGAGGTTTTGGAAATGTTTTAAAATAACCAAACTAACGTTTTCAACACAGACGTACCGATACGGTATACCCCATATCGATACGGTCCAAGGGTTTCAGCTACAGTATTTTTCTAGTAACCAAAAATCGTATCGATACGCATTTAGGTGTACCGATACGAAGTGGATCGTTTTGATATGCCACGTGGCGTACCGATCCAGTTTTCAACCACCCCAATGGTTATTTCCCAACGGCTATTTGAATTACAGGTCGTACCGATACGGACCCTGGCGTTTCGATACGGCGTACTGAAATGGACCAAGGTATAACGATACGCACAGCCAGGATGAGCATAACGGCTAGCTCCCGTACCGATACGCCTACCCGCATACCGATATAGAAAGCTACAGAACTGTATTTATTGCGGGAAAAATAAGCCTCAACAGCTCCAATTCAATCCCAACGGTCTCCGACGGCTAGAAACTCAATTGTGAGTATTTAATGACCTTTCAAGCTTCAGCAACAACTAATGCTTCAATTGTTAACAACATTATGATGCCAAAATTGTCTTAGGGCCTTTAATTCTCATTCTTTGTATAGACAACACTTGTGAGCTTTAATTGTTATATTTGCTCAAGTGTTTTAGGATTTGGGTGAGTGCTAAAAGAGTGCAAACATCTACCTTGTAGAAAGGATTTCTTGTTTGCTTTATTTCTTTTGTTTGAGAGGATTCCCAAAGCTTAGGTTGTAAGCTTTTGATGCTAGACTTGGTAATTGATTCTAGGTTGTAAAGGTTGCCTTCTAAGCCTTGTTAAAAGGGGAAGAAATCTTAGTGGATTTGGGAAATCCTTAGTGGGAAGCTAAGGTAGTGGATGTAGAGCTTGTTAGAAGCTTGAACCACTATAAATCCTTGTGTTCATTGTCTATCTTTTTGCTTCCACCACCAACACCCAAAAACCGACTTCTCCACCACCTGGCAAGCAATTCGGTTGAAGGAATTCGATCCAAATCAAACTCTTCAATTGGTATTAGAGCGAGGCTCAATCGAGAAGGATTAACATCCTATTGAGGTGATCCGACAAGCTCGGCCATCAAACAAGTCAACTGGTTTCCATGGCATTATCCATCGACAAACTGCTCTTCTTCAACGGTGATCACTATGCTTGTTAGAAGCATAGAATGATGTTCTTCATGAAAATCAAAGACTATCGTATTTGGGACATAGTTGAAGATGGACCGTTTGTGCTAAATCAGAGCAAGGCGGAGTGGAACGCGGAAGATCGCAAGAAGATGGAGCTAAATTGGAAGGCTTTGCACATTCTATTTTGTGCATTGGGCCCGGATGAGTATGCGAAAGTATTTTCTTGTGAGAGTGCCAAGGAATTATGGGACTAACTTGAAGCAGTCCATGAAGGGACAAATAAGGTGAAGGAGACAAAGATTGGTCTACTCAACCTCGATTATGAAAACTTCAAGATAGACCTATATGAAGACATCAAGAGCATGTGTAACGAGCCAGATTTTTAGATCCAAGAGTTGGGTTAACCCGAGGCATAGGCCTCGCATTTGGGTCGAATGTTGGGCTTTTGGGAGCCTTTTTGGGCTTGCCATTGTTGTTGGGCTTGCTTAGTTGGTATTGGCCATGGTTTAGGATGAGAATTGTGAGGGGTAAGATGGTAATTTCATAAATGGATGACAAAGAGGCTGGGGTGTTTAATCTTCTCTGCAGAAAAGTGAACCATATGAGATCATCTTGGTCCTCTTGTCCCCCGCTCCCCTTCTACTCTCATTTCCTTACCAAGAACTCAAAGTTCAAGGTCAAATCTTTGAGAGTTTGAGTAAGAATCTCGTTTGGGGCAAGAAGGGAAGTTTGTTCAGCATCTTAAGATTTTTTATCCAAGGTAAGATTCATTTGGAATGGTGGGAGAAGATGTTTTGCTGGGTTGAAAAGGAAGAACGAGAATGGGCTCTTGAGGGCTTCTTCATCAACTTTAATTCAAGGTTAGTACACTACTGACTCCCATAGTTTCCTGGAAATCATGAAATTAAGCTTTGATGCATTTAGTGGTGTTTTTGGCTTGGTTATACCTTGAGTGGTCATTAATGGGAAATCATGGGATTGATGTTGCTATGGCTTAAATTCGGTAGTAATCCACCTAATACTATTACCATAATTTGTAGGAATAATTTGGGGTTTAACCATGGGGTTAAACAGGGTTTCTAGGTGAAACCCACACTTAGAGTTTAAAAATCGGGCTCGCGTACGATACTGGAGATAGTGTATTGGTACGCTTTAGTATAAAAGTGGAGAGGGTTACGAGGGGAGTACCGGTATGCCTCCTCACGTATCAGTACCCCTTGCATATTAAGGATTCTTTGCGCACCGGTACGCACTGTTACATTGCCTGGGAAAGGCTTAGCATACCGGTACGGAAATGTAGGAGTACCGGTATGGGTGTGGATCGGTACGGGGTAATCCTAGTACAGATGGTGCGTATCAGTACGGCACAGAGCGTATCGGTACGGCTTGAGAGTCCAGTTTTTTGAACCTAAAATGAGTATCAGTACTCATGGCCGAGTATCGGTACCTAGAGGAGAGTACCGATACCCACATAGGAGTATCAGTACTCCCTGGGCAATCTGCCCAAGAATTTCGAGGTTGCATTCGGGGGTGCTATAATTTGAGGCAAAGGGCCCTAGGGGTCCGTTAAGGTGTAAAATGAATATTAAAACTAAAAAATGGAGATTTAAACCCTGTGTATGAAATAAATGGCTAATGACTCATTATACATTGGTAACTGTGTGAGGTGGTAACCCATAGGGATCCTAGATGGATCATTGATGTTGTGTGGTAATTAGGCCCTTGTTGTGTGTGGAAGGGGCACCTATAAGGTTAAGTCTTATTGAATAATAAGATAAATTAATGAGAACGACTAATGTGTACCTTCATAACATACTAATAACATATAAGCTCAATAGGGTGGTATAATAATTGATATAAACCATGGGGCGATGGTAAGTGCGTTAGAGATGTGTATGGTAAGACCCTTGTGTCGAGGTCAAGGCTGTATGGTGCCTAGGGTCCTTGCTGTGTGCTGATGGGACGCCTAGATAGTCGAGTCATCCCTTGTTGTTGGGATTTGGATACCCTAAGTGTGTTGCAACACCTTGAAGACTCCCGAATGTAGGATCCCGATGCTTTGTGGACACGGGCCTCATTCTAAGATGCTTGATGAGAGATCCCGAGCATGGATATAGGATCCCGATGTTGTATAGATGCGGGCCTTATCCCTTTGAGTACAAGATCACGATGCTTTGTGGACGCAGGCCTTTCTCAGAGTATAGTATCTCGATGCTATGTGGACGCATGCCTTACTCAAGTGTAGGATTCCGATGCTTTGTGGATGCGGACTTCACTTAATGTTGTTGGAGTTATATGTGTGATGCTAGGTAAACATATGAGATACTTGTATAAGCTGTGTGCGTGATCATACATTCACAATGCCATGTGTTTAGGCGGTTATGGTAGCCCCATCGTTATCTTGCCATGATATCATTCATGTTGCATTGCTTTATTTATGATTTGCATGAGGTATGGTTGAGTGGTGGTGTATACACTGAGCTTTGTTAGCTCAGTGTTTCGAATTGTTGTTTCTGTTCGTAGGTTTGGCTCGTTCTTGGAGGAGCACCATCAGGGAATGATTCCAGCGCCTTGTCTCTTCAGAGTACAGTACTTAGGTTATTGGGCTATGTATATGTAGAAACCTATTGTATATTGTAAACCGTATTTGGATTTTCAAACGATCGAGTCAAAGGTTTATAATGTAATTTTAAAAGGAGCTCCACTGTATATGTTTTCGAATATTTATTATGTTTTATTGGGTTGTAATTAAATGGATTTTCATAATGAATTTGTGGATTGGGCTAAACTAGGTCAAAATTGTTAGTTGGGTTTCAGGCATGAGGCCCAAATATGACATCCGGGTCGAGGGTGTTATAGCATGTTCGACCGGTTCTCTAAAATCGTCAATAAACTCAAAAGTCTTGGAAAAGAGATTCCAGAAGAAAAGCTCATTCGGAAGTTGATTTATTCACTTTTCGAAACATGAGAGAGCAAGAAGACGACTATTATTGAAGTCAAAGACTTGAAGAAGCTCAAGCTTGAAGAGCTCGTAGGATCTCTTCTCACCCATGAAATGATGTCTCTACCCTTGAGAAGGAAGAAGGAGAAGATAATCCAAGAGCAAGGAATCGATGTCAACACCATTGCTCTACAACCCTCCACAAGTCAACAAGAAGAATCAAGTGAGGAGGAAAGTGAAGATGAAGAGATGGCCTATCTCTTCAAGGAATTTTCTCGATTCATGAAAAGCAACATAGAAGAATCCAAGCATGAATTGAAGAAGAAAAAGAAGATGGTGGATCCCCCCAAGTACTCAAATTACAAAAAGATGAGGCACATCATATTCGATTACCCTCACCTCAACATGAAGGGATCATCATCAAAGAAAGCATATGTAGCAATATGGAGTGACGAAGACTCCACCGATGAAAATTAAGAAGCCCACCTATGCTTAATGGCCCTCAATGAGGGGGAGGTAACTTCTAACTCATCTTGTTCAAATTCATATACATTTGAAAAGTTGCAAGAAGCCTATGACCAATTGTTTTTTAGTTCAAGGCTTCATTTTCGAAAAATAAAAAGATGATTTCAAAATTGAAAATCGAAAATGATTTGCTTTTAAAAATCATTTTGGAATTTGAAGCAAAATTAAAGGATTTTGAACTTAAAGCTTTGGATTTACAAAATTTGCTTCAAAAGAAAGAAAAAGATCATCAAATTGATGTAGATGATCTTAAGAAAGAAAATAATTTGATTTCCAAAGAACTTGAAACGAAAAATAATTTGGGAAAATCAAATTTCTATCGAAGACAATCTAGTGCCCCTAGATTTTTAAATGGAAAAAAGTTTTTAGAAGTATTTGGGTTCCAAAAGGACTAAGTACTTCACATAAGAAGGCTGAAATTGATAAATGGATTCCTAAGAGGACTAAACTATGTGCTACTAATGTCTATGGATCCAAAGCCATTTGGATACCAAAAATCAAATGATTTTCTTTTGTAGGTGTGATGGAGCTTTGATCAACAAGTGATAAGATTGAGGGGGAGCTCTATACACACAAGGAAGAACACTTGAAGAAGGAAGGCTTCACATCCTCCCTTTGTTTCAAGTGTGGTAAAATTAGTTGAATCTTGTTCTTTTTAATTTGATTTATTTATTTCAATTCAATTAGTTAATCATACATGTTGGACTAACTTTTGAATGATGCTTGAGTAAGTTGGAGCCAATTTTAAAAAAACTTATTTTTGTCAAAAAAAAATTAACTCTCTATTGTTTTGGGTCTTTAAAGTTTGAACCATTTTTTGATATAACAAAAAGGGGGAGAATGGTTTGAAAAATTGGTTTTCAAATGAATAAGGGGGATTTATAAGTGTTTCAACAATTAATCTCTTATTCAAATTTTATCTTTACTAAGGGGGGAATCTCAAAAACAATTTTTCAAGTTGGTTTTATTATATCAAAAAAGGGGGAGATTATTAGGATTTATATTTTGATATAATAATTGAAAAATAGTTTTGGACTAATTTGAAAATGTTTCAAAAATGTTATTAAGTTCAAGCAACTTGAAAATAAGTTTGAGAAGTTTTTGAGAGGTTTTGGAAATGTTTTAAATGTTTTAAAGTAGCCAAACTAACGTTTTCAACACAACCGTACTGATACGGTATACCCCATATCAATAAGGTCCAAGGGTTTCAGCTACAGTATTTTTCCAGTAACCAAAAACTGTACCGGTACACCCCTAGGCATACCAATACGGAGTAGATCATTTCAACACGCCACGTGGCCTACCGATCCAGTTTTCAACCACCCCAACGGCTATTTGAATTGCAGGTCATACCGATACGGGCCCTAGAGTTTCGATACGGCATACTGAAACGGACCAAGGCGTACCAATACACATAGCCAGGATGAGCATAATGGCTAGTTTCTGTACTGATACGCCTACCCACGTTTTGATACAAAAAGCTGCAGAACTGCATTTAATACAGGAAAATAAGCCCCAACGGCTCCAATTCAATCCCAACAGTCTCCAATGGCTAGAAACTCAATTGGGAGTATTTAAGGACCCTTCAAGCTTCAACAACAACTAATGCTTCTATTGTCAACAACATTATGATGCCAAAATTGTCTTAGGGCTTTTAATTCTCATTCTTTGTATAGACAACACTTGTGAGCTTTAATTGTTATATTTGCTCAAGTGTTTTAGGATTTGGGTGAGTGCTACAAGAGTGCAAACATCTACCTTGTAGAGAAGATTTCTTTTGTTTGAGAGGATTCCCAAAGCTTGATCTAGTCTGCCCATTTCTTGCCTGTATATGTGGATTTCACTTTGGAAAGGTTGGCTCAGTTGTATATCAAAGAGATAATGAGGTTGCATGGAGTGCCATCATCGATCATTTCAGATAGGGACCCACGTTTCACAGCTAGTTTATAGAAAAAAATCCATAGTGCTTTGGACACTAAGTTGCATTTTAGTATAGCTTTTCACCCTCAGACTGACGGCCAGTCTGAGCGTGTTATCCAGATTCTTGAGGATATGCTCCAATTTTGCATTATGGACTTTGCCGCGAGTTGGGAGGACCTGTTGCCGCTTGTTGAGTTTGCTTACAATAATAGTCACCAATCGATCAATAAAGATGGCTCCTTTTGAGGCTTTGTATAGGCATAGGTGTAGGACACATTTATGTTGGACTGAGCTTAATAAGAGAAGGATTGTGGGATCCGATCTGGTTAGACAAACTGAAGAAAAGGTTCAGATCATCAAAGAAAGGTTGCAAGCGGCCTTTGATCGTTAGAAGGCCTATGCGGATCGAAAGCGCAAGCATATTGAGTATGATATTGGGGAAAAGTGTTTCTCAAGGTAATCCTCTGGTTTGGACACAAGGGCAAGTTAAGCCCGAGGTATATCGGACCTTATGAGGTGCTTGAGAGAGTTGGGCTAATAGCTTACCGGCTGGCTTTGCCTTTAGCTTTGGCACGTATCCACAATGTTGTTCATGTGTCTATGTTAAGACGCTACCATTTTAACCCTTCCCATGTTATACCACTCGGGGATATTGAGATTAACACAAATTTGAGGTATGAGGAAGAACCGGTAGAATGCTTGATATAGGAGTCAAAGAGCTACATAACAAGTGTATATCTCTTGTAAAGATATTGTAGAGGAACCATAGAATTGAAGAGGCTACGTAGGAGGTTGAGGCTGAGATAAGATAGCTCTATCCGTATTTGTTTCCACCGGGTAAATTTCGAGAATGAAATTTTCTTTAAGGAAGGAAGAGTTGTAACAACCTGGGTTTCGAAACTCTAGTGTTGGGTTTACCCGAGGCAAGAGCCTCGCTTTTAGGTTGGTACATTGGGCCTTGAGAGCCTAAGTGGGTTTATCTTTTGTTATTGGACTCATGTATTTATTGTGGGTTTGGGTTGGAAAGAATGGGAGAGGGGTAGTGTGGTAAATGCATAATTGGAGGAGATATAGGGAATGCTTTAATCTTCTGCATTGTGCAGAGAAGGATGAGATCACCATGCTTTATGGTCTCTTCTTCCCTTCCAAACTCACTTTTCCACCCAAAACACCACCACCAAAGGTAGAATCTTGAGGGTTTATGTTGAGAATCACCTTTGGCTCATTAAAGGAAGTTTTATCAGCATTAAAGGATCTACATTTGAAGGTAAGAATGGTTAATTTTGGTGGAGAAGGGTATTTTAGTGAGGGTTGTGGAGGGAGAACAGGAATGGGGTTTTAAGAGTTCCTTTCTCGTTTAGATTTGTGTTTTTGACTCCTTTAATCCCCCAGCAATATTGTAACATGTTTGGTAACATTTCTTGTAGTGAAAGAGGTTAGGAACTCTTCCAAAGAGCAAGGGAAGAGCAAGGCTTTAAGTTGTGCTAGGGGGCTTCATTCTCAACTGTGGAATCAAGGTTAGTACACCACTAACTCCCGTGAATTCCTGCAACTCATAAAAATAGGCTTTGGTGCATGATTTTGGTATTTGTAGTTTAAGTATGCTTTAGGTAATCTTCAATGGTAAATTGTGGAATTGATGTTGTTGGGGCTTAAAATTGGTAGTAACCCACCTAATAACTTCACCATAACTTGTAGGAACGATTTGGGGCTCAACCATATAGGTTACGTAGGATTTCTAGGTGAAATCTGAACCCATAGTTTGAAATTATGGGCTCGCGTACTGGTTCTGGGTATCCAGTATCGGTACGCATATGTAATAAAGGGGGCGGTTTGTGAGAGGTGTATCGGTACTAATGGACGAGTATCGGTGCCCCTTGCTTATTAGGAATTCTAATAACGCTTTTGAGTACCGATACGCAAAGGTAGGAGTGCTGGTACGGGTAGGGATCGGTATGGGGTAAAGTATCGGCACGGCTTGTCACACCAATTCTTTCGAACCTAATTTTAAGTATCAGTAATCGGGTAGGAGTACTGGTACCTAGAGGTGCATACTGATACCCATATAGGAGTATCGATACTTACTGGGCAATCTGCCCAAAAAATTTAGGCTTGCGTTCAGGGGTTTTATAATTCGAGGCAAAGGGCCTAAGGTGTCCTTTAAGGTATAAAATGAATATTAAAAATGAGAAAAGGAGATTTAAACCCCTTATGTGAATTAAAATGACTAATGATTCAGTAAATATTGGGTAAATTGTGTGAAGTAGAAACCCATATGGATCCTAGGTGGATCGACCGATATTGTGTGGTGGTTAGGGCCCTTGCTTTGTGCTGATGGGTTGCCTAGATAGTTGAGTCATCCCTTGTTGTTGGAATTTGGATACCTTTAGAAGTGTGTTGCAACACCTTGAAGACTCTCGAATGTAGGATCCCAATGCTATGTGGTCGCATGCCTCATTCGAAGATGCTTGATAAGAGATTCCGAGCATGGATAGAGGATCCTGATACTTTATGGACGCGAGCCTCATCCCCGCGAGTATAGGATCCATATGCTTTGTAGACGCGGGCCTTACTCGTAGTGTAGGATCCCGATGTTGTATAGACGCGGGCCTTACTTAATATTATTGGTATTATCTGTGTGATACTGTGTAAACTTGTGAGGTATATGTTTATGCTGTGTGCGAGATCATACATTCATAATGATATGTGTTTAGGCGATTATGGTAGCGCCATCGTTATCTTGTCATGCGATTATGGTAGCGCCATCGTCATCTTGTCATGATATCATTCATGTTGCATTGCTTTATTTATGATTAGCTTGAAGCATGGTTGAGTGGCGGTGTATCCACTAAGCTTTGATAGCTCAGCATTTGGAATCATTGTTTCCGTTCGCAGGTAAGTAGGTTGCTGTGTGGCTTGAAGGAGCACCATCATGGCTTGGATTTTAGCATCGACTTTAGTTGTTGAGTACAATTGCTAGATGTGTTGGGCTATGTATTTTGTAGGACCCTATATGTATATTGTGACTCTTATTTTGTACTAAGTGGTCACATTCGAATGCTTTAAGTATTTGTAATTGGAGCTCCATTGATATTGTTTTAAATACTTGGATTTTAACTATGTTTTAAATGTATGGACTTATGTTTTATTGGACTTATCAAGTTTTTAGGATCAAAAAAAAATTATTAGTAAGGGTTTTAGGCTTAGGGCCCAAATGTGACATCCGGGTCAAGGGTGTTACAGATCCGCTTACTAAAGGGTTAAGTCGGTTCGTCGATGGGGATGGGTCTAAAGCCCATTGGTTGAAGAATTCTTGGTGGATACCCAACTTAGTTATCTAAGTTAAATGTGGTCAAACGAAGCCGTATAGAGTACTCATAGTGTACATTTATTACTACCTATCCCTATGATGTACAATGTACATGCCCAGGTTGAGTTTAATTACTCTTAATAAATTCATAGCCTAGATTTTGGGTGGTCTTAGTGAGAAAGACTTAATGAATTTACCGACTTTGGTTGAATAGCTACTATTAATAAGTTCATAGCCCAGTGTTGAGTGGGTAATCCTATCGCGAAGGACTGAATAAACTTGTCGCCATACAGGATGAGTTTTCTTAAACTCTTAATGAATTCAATCCCAAGAGTTTGGGTTGTTATATTGAGAAGAACTTATTGAATTCACCGATTAAAGAGGTTGAGTTTTTATTCTTAATGAATTTTTATCCTAGAGTTTGGGTGGTTCATTTTATAAATGAACTTGAAGAATTCACCTATTCTTTTGAGAGGATGAACTGTAGTATAAAGCTCTTAATTATTTCATAGATCTTATTTGAGTGGTTTATGTGGAGATAAACCTGGTGAAATAACCTGCGTAAGTGAGAAGGATTAGCTACCTCTATAAAAACGTTGGGTTGTTTTTCTAATACACTTACTAGAATCCTAAGGTCAGATAACTATATTTGTTTTACATCTATATATTTATATACATTTGTATATTTTCTGACACATCGAGGATTTCGGTGGATGAAGGGGTTAGTTGTGTGTTATGAGCTTACTCCTATCTTAGAAAGTTCAAGGTTCGTTCACTTATCTAAGAGAAGAATCACTCATATCATTATGTACTAGTTCCAGATACGTTCACTAATGCTTAAGCAACTAATCTCGCTATTGCTCTTCTTGTGGTTTTAAACTCAAATTTTTATCAATATGTTTTTCAAAAGATTCTTTCGCATTTGTGGGGATTGTTGGAGAATGCTCATCCCACATTGGGTGAGAAAACTTAGTTGGCTTGGTTTATAAAGGGACGAAGCCTCCTTTTTTGAAGAATGGTGGACTAGGCCCCCGCACGCGTGCGCCGCCGCCATCGTCCATCTGGCTTCGCTCGGCTCATGCTCGTGTTGACATGTGTCTTCGACAGGTTCGCACGTGTTCCTTTCTTTTTGGATAAAATTCGCAAGAGTTTTCCCAAATGTTTTTTCTAAACTGTGAAAGAACTCTGTGATAACAAATTTATAGAACTCAAAATCAAACGTTTCAAATTGTTTTAATTTGATATCCCGGATTTAATTCGGTAATTATGAGATTTGTAGAGCTATTACTGGATAAGATTAAATCCTGTAATTACAGAATTTGTAAGGTTGTCATCTCTGCTGTTATAAAAGCTATCACAGCAGTAATTATGTTGAATTATTGCAAAATGCCGGATTTACAGCTCACCAGGTTACAGCTTATCCTATTTTACTCGGATGAATCTGGACATGTTTTGCGACTATATCCAAGAATTTTTCAGCTTCTGGAACATCTGTTTTTTTTTTTTTCTGAATTTAAAACGTTATTATGGTCATTAGTGGACTGTTTTGAAATCAGTTTTTAAAACTGATTTAAATTTGTTTATTACCCTTGGACATTTTTGCCTCTGATTTCGACTATAAATAGAGCATTCATCCACTCATTTTAATCATCTAATACAAAAAACATTTTTAAAAAGCTTTTCACTTCTTCTGAGTTTTCGAAAAGTTTTTTTATCAGAGAAGAACAATACCACCGATTTCTATTCTAAAGTTTGCATGTACAAACTTTTAGAGAGTCCGTAATAATTTTGGGGGAAGATCCGCCTGTAGCAGCAACTACACCCGTTGGGGCTAATCTGTTTTTAAGACAGTGGTGTTTACCACGACACGGTTCAGTTTAATTTCGGTCATTTTATTTTATTCTCAATCAGTGCTAACGCCCTAGTTTTGCAGTATTTATTCCAACAAATGTCACAAGTGGAATTTACCTTAAAAATTAATATTAGAGATAAAAAGTTAATTTATTAAAAAAAGTGAGAATATTTTTTTGAATAGTCTAATGGTGATTACAAGATAGTATATGTTCATACACATTCTTAACCATTGACAAAGCATACACACCTTGCAAATAAAACGATTAAACTCGAATTTTTTAAAATAAATATCATCCATTTTTTCACCGAAATCACTCGTTAAGTTCAAAAGGTGAGAATAATTTAATAAACAGTATATTGATTACCTAAATATAAACTTTGGAGTTACTATATAAAAAGAAATCGGTTCAAAATATTGGATTTTAGAAATTAGATCGTAATGTGCAATTAACTGTCAACCGACATGTACAAACAATTGACGTGACACTTCAAATATATCGTTTCTCAAATTCATGTCACCTGTGAGGGTCCATTTCGAAGGAAGATGTATTTTGTTTTAGAAAAAAGAAAAGAAAGGGAAATGCGGTTGGTATCCAAAATAAACGATGGAGTCTATTTATGAAAAAAGTTGGTCTGCATTTTTCAATGTGTCTCTCGTATTTTTCACATTACTTTTGCCTTTCAACAATTCTGTTTTCCTTTCTTCTTTCACAAAGTCCTCAACCCTAATCATCAATCAATGAGACACTGACCGCCAAGTGTCACATCTCCTTTTCTTCATTTTAAATATTGTAATTTATTTGTATCGGTGCTTTTTATTATTTATAAATTTTAATAATAAATATATTTAAGAATTATATTTTTTTTGTAATTATTAAAATATAATTATTGTATTAACAATTATAATATCTTACAATTACAAATAGGGAACGCCAGTAACAGGTCGCACAATAATCTGTTTCACTTCACGCCCAATTAGACATAGATAGTTATAAGTTTTATGGGTGATATAATAGGGGTAAAGATAAAAATGAGAGCCATCGTAAATGGTTAACAAATATAAATAAAAATTTGTACGTGTCTCATTCTCATTTTTTCTGTCTCATTCATGCCCGCCCAATATATATAATAAATATATTTAAAAATAAATATTTAAAAATTTAATTTTGAAATTACTCAACTCACAATCACTATTATTTTTTTAAAAAAAGAAGAGCACTCACATAGTCACATATTCTCAATTCCCATTCAATTTTAGCATTCTCAAACTTTACTCTTTCAGTCCACAATTTTAACTTAAACCTTACTCTTTCAGTTTCACAATTTTAACTTAAACCTTACTCCTTCAGTTTCACAATTTCAACTTGTGTTGAAATTATATTTTAATTTACCTATTAGAGGGTTTAACTTATTATTATTATTTAAATGATGACAATTGAAATAATTTTATATGTGTAGAGAGAATTTAGATGACAAATATTTCATATTTTTTATAAAAAATAATTTATATTTATTTAACTGATAATTATGAATTTATTATATAAAGTGGGTCACGGTGTAATTATAGTGTGGATTATGTGGATCTTGAGACCAGGTGAATGATGGGGTAGATATAGTCTTAGTTTTGTAAGTTGCATGGCAAGGATATTTTAAATTTTCTACTTGTAACGGGTCGCAGAGTAAAGATAGGGATAAAAAATTTAACAAAATAAGTGCGAAGAGCACTCTTCGCCACCGCCTCCCAATTAAGATTCCTAATTAAAAATATATCTTTTATTTTTAAGTTTATAAATTACATTTATCTCGTATATTATATTCATTAATTTTGATTATAACCATATATATTAATTATAGCTTATAACTTTAAAAAGTATTTAAAAAGTCAAATTATAAAATAAAAAAATTAAAATACGACTGACAATAAAACAATTTAAAATGATTTAACAGAATGATAAATCAACAAAAAATTATTTTATATAATTTTATAAAATTATTTTTATATTGAACATTGATTTAAGATTTTATATAATTTCTTTTTATATAATCCCAATAGGAATAGAACATTGATTTCTTTTATCTCCTTTCAATTTTCCTTTCATTTTATATTGCTTTTTGCTTTGGTATAAAGTAAAAAAAATACTACTGACAATAAACAGTTTGAAATGACTTAACATAACGATAAATCAGCAAAAAAATATTTTATATTTTATATAATTTTATAAAATTATTTTTTAACTGATGTAAGATTTTTTAAAGTCAACACATTTATCTTTATAATATTGCTATGTCAGCGTGCACTAACAGTTTTTATTCGCAACGAGACTATTTTAACTTAAAATAAAATATTATGATTGAATTACTAAAAAAATAAAAACTAAAATAATTATTCAATTAAACATTAAAAATATTTTTTAACTTTATGCTTTTTGTTTTTCTTTCTTTGTTCGCAACAATAATATAATAAATTTGGTAAAATTCCATTCATTTCTTTTTATCACTGTTTGGTATGGGTGGCCCAATGAACACAAAATGGTCTTGCTTGCTTCACCCTTACTTAAATTTCCTTAACCAAGTCAGCTACTATAAGAATATTATTCATACATTTTCTCCCACACTGTACAAATCTCCAAACTATTTGTATTTTCCTGCACCTACAGGACTCCAGGAAACTTTCCAGGGAAAACTGCTTTAACACCACCACAAAGTTACTTCCTATATTGGGTTTATTTCTCTTTTCCAAGTTTTTAAAAAGTTTTAAACTTTCCAAGTTTCTTAGTGATGATTTAGTACAATCCTTGCTCTGTTTTCTTTTCTTGTGCTTGTGAGAAATTTTTGGATTGGGTTTCTTTAATGGGTACGTGGGTTTCAACATCTGGGAACAAAAGCAAAAGGTACACCATTTTCTTGAACCTTTCATTTCTCTTGGTAGCTTGTGTTTTCTCGATTACATGCTTTAGGTCTTCAGGAATTGCTGTTTTAAGCAACAATGGTCAGCAAGATTGTAAGGGCCTAGCGAATCTAGATGATTACAGAGCCAAGTGTTCTTCCCTTAGACTCAATAGCCCATGTGTGTCTCAAGGCTATGTTGATTATATCTACCTTTTCTATTGCAATTTTGGAAGACGTCCACTTTTGGGTCATTGCCTTTTGATTCTCTGGCTGCTTGTGCTGTTTTATCTTTTGGGAAATACAGCCTCTGAATACTTCTGTTATTCCCTTGAAAGCCTGTCAATCCTCTTGAAATTGCCCCCTACACTTGCTGGTGTTACACTCTTGTCTCTTGGCAATGGCGCCCCAGATGTGTTCTCCAGCATAGTCTCCTTCATGGATAGTGGAACTCAAGATATAGGCCTAAATACAGTTCTGGGCGGTGCTTTCTTTGTAACATGTGTTGTGGTTGGAACCATAAGCACTTTGGTGCACCATAAAAGAGTCCATGTCAACAAACCTGCTTTTATTAGAGATGCTTGCTACCTTCTCATGGTTATTGCATCCTTGATTTTAATTTTGGCTTTTGGGAAAATCAGTATTTGGGGAGCAGTGGCATTTTCTTCCATGTATGTCGTTTATGTTATCCTTGTTTATGTCATATATGTTTTTTGCAACTCTGGTGGCATGGACAGCATGGATTCTGATTCGAGTAACAACAGCGGTTTGAGCACACCGATGTTGGATGGAGTCCAGAAAGTAGAGATTGATTGTTTGGAGGAAGGGAATCTGGAAGATGATGGACAAGGAGCTGAATCCGGGAAATGTTGGTTTTGTTTAAGAACATCAAGTAGTTTCAAATTGTTACTCTGGATACTTGAGTTGCCCCTTTATTTACCTAGGAGATTGACAATTCCAATTGCTTGCCAAGATAGATGGTCTAAGCCAATTGCAGTTGTTTCGGTCACATTGGCACCGAT
Organism: Hibiscus mutabilis; assembly: GCA_019671005.1. NCBI lineage: Eukaryota > Viridiplantae > Streptophyta > Magnoliopsida > Malvales > Malvaceae > Hibiscus > Hibiscus mutabilis. The sequence continues at coordinate 30,731,158 of CM033748.1, read as the reverse complement.
TCTCTTATCCATACTTTGGGATCTTCAAGATGACAGTGTCAAGCTGAGTCTCAACTTCAATTCAGGCATGGTGGTTTACGGAACCGGGGTTGTGGTTGGAACCTGTTTAGGTGTTGTTGCATATCTGACAACCGAGAAATCGAGCCCGCCGAACAAGTGTTTGCTCCCGTGGCTAGCGGGAGGGTTCTTGATGAGTGTGATTTGGAGTTACATTATAGCTCAAGAGCTAGTTGGCCTATTGATTTCACTCAGCTACATTCTCGGAGTCAACCACTCGATCCTCGGCCTCACGGTCCTGGCCTGGGGCAACTCTCTGGGAGACCTAATAACCAACTTGACAATGGCTTTGAACGGTGGTCCACAAGGTGCACAAGTGGCTATATCAGGCTGTTATGCTGGTCCTATCTTCAACATCCTCTTTGGTCTGGGGTTGTCCCTCATTGGCTCAGCCTGGTATGGATACCCTTCACCTGTTGAGATCCCTAAAGACCCGTACCTACTAGAAACACTGGGTTTTCTAATTGCTGCCTTGGTATGGGCACTCTTGGTCCTGCCATTCAGCCACATGAAGCTGGATGCGGTTCTTGGAGGTGGCCTTTTTCTCATCTACTTCACTTCCATGTCCTTAAGGTTGGTCCAAGTGGTGTCCTAATACTCTTCTATCACTTGGAAGTTGAAAATTTTACATGTATAGATTGACATCATATACTAGTTTAGTTTGCCTTACTGTATACTAGCAAATTAATTTACTGGTTGTCTTTTCATGGACTGGTGTTTTTATGTATAGTGTTGGATATGACATATTTAACCCTTTTCAAATTATGTGTTGGATATAAGAGCTAATTATGCGATTTGAAAGATGCAAAGTTTCCAGAGGTTACAAGTTTTCAACAAAAGCTAACAAGACTTTAAATTATTTCAAATTTGTATTTCCTTTTCTTTTAAATACCTAATGAATACTCTCTAAAATTTTGTAAATTTTTCTTACCCCGATCCTGTATCGGGTTTTTAACAGAAAATTTTAAGTTTAGGTCTGATTTTTTGAGGATAAGGTAGAGTCGAGTTTGAGTTTAAGCTGAAAAGTATCCGACCCAAAATAATAATTTAATTTTATTCTAAATATTTAGATATAATTGCTACAATGCTCCTGTCTTTATATATATATATATATATATATATATATATATATATATATATATATATATATATATTATCTTCCTATTTTCTCTAATAAAAATAGAATAGTTATTATAAGGCTCTCTTTATTTGTATTTTTTAATTAGCTCACTATTTTATCGAATAATAATAAAAAATAATATTTTTTTATTTATGTTGGGTCGGAATTCAAATTTTTACTCTAAAATTCGAGTTCGGGTCGGGTCGAGTTTGGATGGAGATATTAAATTTACGAATCAAGTACGGATGGCCAAAAATTCGACCCAACCTAACCCATAACCATTCGTAGATACGAACCTTGATAGAAAAAATGGTGAGAGAATATTTTGGTCAAGAGGAAACCAAAGTGCAAAGCTCCAACTTTTTTTTTCCTTGTAAAAAAAAAGCTCCAACTTTTTTTTTTGTCTAACAGGCAAGAAAAAATGGGTATATTGAAACAAGCTAAATCCTAACATACTGAATAATATATATTTACATGATATGAAAAATAATTAAAACATTATATTATAATAAATTATCATAAATAAATAAAAAATTATTATCCCATACACAGGCGGTGAAATTTTTTGTTTCACAAGCGCTTCAATTTTATGGTTTAGGGTTTAGAGTTTAGAGGTTTTAGTGTAGGGGTTTAGAATTTAAGGTTTATGATTAGAATTTAAAGTTTAGGATTAGAATTTAGGGTTTAAGGTTATAGTTTAGGTTTTATGATAATATGGTTAGGGATTTAAGTTTTAACCTATAAACTTCAAAATTTAACCTTAAACCCGAAATTCTATCAGCATCCCCTAAATTTAAAACTACTATACTTAAACGCTAGTGTCATACCCATTTTCTGTCCGGGCCAGACCCAATCACTTTTTTAAAAAATTCCAAGTGCAATACCTAGAACCCAACAACCCATTACATCAAATACAATTAAACTTATTAAACCCAAATAACCCAAAATACCCTAATTACCATAATACCCAAAAAAACCTAATAACCAAAGCCCTAGCAAACCTAATCTAGACCTCTGCCGCTGCACCCCCTGCCTTTACCCAAATATTGTGAGCGTGGCCGCCACGCGCGACACCATTGGCCACGCGCGCTACCCCGACCACTTGTCTGGCCACTTGGTCTGCACCACCTCCCACCACCGCCCAAACTTGAAAAAGCAAGAAACAAGTCAGATACGGAAAAGCCAAAAGATATCAAGTTGCATGTATTTTTTATCTTAATTTTTGGGTTATAAAAACCCCAAAAAATCAATTGTAAGGGACTTTTTTTCGATTCGAAAATAAAAAAACAAAAAAATATGTTTTATATCCTATTCGAATCAAAACAACAAGAAAGCAAATTTAAAAAGGTAAAAATATACATATAGTAAAACCTTTTGGTTTTCTCAGATCTACTTACCTAGAAGAGTTATTTTGAAGAACAGACCACAGATCTAAACTCAGCGCATTGAGAAGGGTAGGAAAGGTGTCCCTTTCGCGTTTTAGGGCCATTGCGTAAGGCGGCGGTCGTCGCCGGCTAGCGGCGGCCTGCGGCGGAGACCGAACAGCAGCAAAGGAGAACTTGAGAGCAAAACTCTCTGTTTCAAGAATAAACTGTGCAAATGGTTTATTTTTTATTTTTTTTGGTTTTATACTGGTTCAAAAAGAGGGGAAATTGCCTCATAAATCCCTCCGCCCCAAATTGTTTCACTCTGCTATCCCCTTCATTTTCTTTCGTTTCAATTTCGTCCCCAATATCTTTCTCCAGTTTTCTAAATTCACCCAATAATTTCATTTCCCTTTCAATTTAGCCCACAAGTCAAATTAGATAAAGGGGAAATAACGATACTGATCCCTCCACCCTATTTTTATTATCTTCGAGACCCTTCCCATTTCGTCTTTCTTTCAATTTCGTCCCTCCTTTTTTAGTTTTTTTAAACTTTATTTTTTTACAATTGAGTCACTATTTCCCTTTATTTTTAAATATTATTATTGTTATTATTATATATATATATTTTATTTTCCTATTACATATATTATATTTTGTATTTATATATATGTATATTATTATTATCTTAATATTATATATATGTATATTATATAGTATTGTATATTAATGTATAGTATATGTATATACTATATATAGTATATTATTATCATGTATATATTATTTTGTATATATTAATATGGTTATTATTATTTTTATAATTATTTTTATTAATATATATTATATTATATTATTATATTTACTATATTATGTATATTATTTTATACTTACTATTTCATGAAATATATGTACATTATTATTATAATAATTATTATTATTTTTACTATATAATAAATGAATATTATATTTTATATGTATATTATATTATTATACTTATATATTTTTTATTTACCTCATTTCGGATATTTTGTTTAAAAAAACTCTCGACCAATTTAAGGAAATATTTTCCACTTTATTTCGGATATCAGTTAGGAAATGACATCTTGACTTATTCAGGTGTCATCTTCCTCGATTTTCGTAAATAAAGAAATGTTCTCCTCAGATCGTTTTTTGGGGATTAAATTTTAAATCAAAATTCAAATTTTTGTTTTCTCACAAAGATAACAATAAATCAACGCGGTACCAATTTTGGGCGTTGTGGGGGTGTTAACTCTTCCCTATGCGTAACCGACTTTTGAATCTCTGGTTGACTTTTAACGGTGTACGGCCTACCAAATTGGACGGTGGCGACTCCATCCACCTTCCATTTTAAATTTTTACAGTGTTATGTTAGGAGCGTCATCTCGGTCTCCGGGTGACGTCTATTTTGATACCGTAAAATATTTTTTAACCCTTATTTTCGAAGGAGGGAAAAACCTCTGCGACAGCTTGGCGACTCCGTTGAGGATTTTTTTAAGAGAGTCAAGCTAATGTTGATTTTGTGGTGTCTTGCAAGAAATTCAAAAATTTGATTTGATTTAATTTTTAATCCATCGACATTCATGTATGAGCTTTCTAACCGGGCTCATCACCTTGTCAAGTGGGAGGGATTACTTCACTAAGTGGGGTTTTCACCTCCTTACAGTGTTGTAATGTACTTCTGGAGTACTGGTCTTTATATTTCGTGGGGCTTTCACCCCCGTATGGTATAGGGGTCGTATTCCCCCGAATCGATGTCCTCGCGACAGTTCGAGTACCCTTTACTTTAGATTTACACCTCATATAGTGAGCCGTAGGAGCCAACCTTTTAAGCCATTCGAAACTCTGCCCGTTTAGCAGTCATCCTTTTTAGGCTTTGGTGCCTTTGTTTTTTTATGTACAATTTTTTTTGTCTTTTTTAATTTTTATTTTATTAGTTTATTCATTTGATTATTTTTATTCGAACTAACCTCATTTCCTTGTTTTGATCGCATCATATTAAATTCACTCATTTTGTATTAATTGCATGGCAGCATCATTATAATTTTTTTTTGCATTTCGCCAGCATGAGGCACTGATCCACGACTGGTGTCCAATCTGAAAAAAATCAGTATCGGGAGAAAATCTTGTACTCTAGACGTCAATGCAACATTCAAAGTTGCGAATAAATCCCGTGAGTTCGGAAATTGAGCTGTGGGAACCATTTTTGAGTCAGTACCTCTGCATCTAGGATATGCATATTGCATTTACATGCATTCATCTTCAAAGTTTTAAAACTGACCCTTAGGATGCCCATGACAGTAATACTGGATAGAGAAAAAGGTCAGCCAATTCAGCACCCCTACGGAACTCGACGTAAGACCAAAATGACGAATGAAGATAGATTGGACCGCATTGAACAAATTCAAAAGGACATGCAAGCAGATTTGGCTAAAACGTTGGAGGACCAGTTAGCTAAGGCCCAACAAGATACGAAGGAGCAAATCAAGAAATACCAACAAGACATGCTAGGCCAACTAGCATAAATGCTAGGACATAAACCCCTCGGGCAAGGAGAGACCTTTACCGTAAATCTTTCAGAAAATCCCACTAATATGAACAAAGGCCTGCGTATGCTCTGGGGTTTACTCCTCTGCATGCTGATATTCGACTTGACCCTCAAATAATACTTTCTCGAGGGAAGTCCCCACTCCATAAAACTGGTACCTCTTCCACTATGAATATACCTACCGCGTTAGGAGTTAAACCCAGAAGGAATCCAGCTGGAAACTTTGTCTCAAAAATAGATCGGTTGGTCGAAATTGAGGAACCAAAAATAGAGACTTCAAAGGAGATCAAGGACCGTTGGAAGTGACTCGAGGAAAAGATGGAAGCCATAGAGGTAGTAGACACCTTCATTGGATTTGATGCTAACGAACTCAGCCTTGTCCCAGATTTGGTGCTACCCCTTATGTTCAAGGTCCCAGAATTCGAGAAATATGATGGGACGAGTTGTCCCCATGCTCATCTTACTATGTTTTGCCGAAGAATAACGGGATATGGTAGAGACGAAAAGTTATTGATCCACTGCTTTCAAGACAGCCTGGCCGGATCTGCCACTAGATGGTATAATCAACTAAGTCGTCACCAGATAAAATCGTAGAAAAACTTGGCCAAGGCTTTTCTAGAGCAATATCGTTACGTCAGTGATATGGTGCCAGACCGTTGGACTCTACAACACATGAAGCAAAAGTCTAACGAAAGCTTTAGACAATGCGCACAACGCTAGAGAAATGTAGCTGCCCAAGTTCAACCCCCACTCGGTTAGAATGAAACAGTGGTTATATTTATCCAAACATTGGAAGACCCAATTCTAGATCGCCTTATAGGAAATGCAACTACTAATTTTGCAGATCTAGTCTTATCTGGTGAAATTATCGAGAATACTATTAAGAATGGCAAAATCGACGTCAGGGGAAGTTTATCTCACAAAAAGACATCATGTGGGAAAAAGGACAATGAAGTAAACGCTTTAGGTGTCTATAATGTTAATTATGCAAAGCTGATGACAGTGATACAACCTAAAACCGCAAGTGCCTAAGGTTCTTCAAGTCAAGACTATGTTCAACGGAAGAACATCGAAAAGTATGAGTTCACCCCGCTGCCAATTTCATACGCAGACCTGTACAAAGATATGCTTAATGCTCATATAGTGGCACCTTACCACCAGGCCCCGATGCAACCTCCATTTTTTAAATGGTATGATTGATTACCATGCCAGACAAGTTGGCCACACAATCGAGAATTGTCGGGGCTTTAAAAGGCTAGTGGAAAGGTACATCAAGCTTGGTGTTCTAAGTATTGAAAAACCTGCAGGGCTGATACGATCGAAAATCCCCTACCGAAGCACGGAGGTCATAACTAAAATTCTCGATGCACGGGTTTGGGTATACCTTATTTGGACTATTTTGTCCAGGCTAGTTGTTGAACTATTTTAACTATAATAGGTCCTCTTGTAGTTTTCATCTATTTCAAAGAAATGTTATTTTGTGTACCTCATTTGCCAAAGCTCAATGGCAGTTAGAGCCTTTTGTACGGGCCAAAAATTGCAAGGTTCAATGGAAAATACATTTTGTTCACCTTAATTTGATCGTACCCATGCGTAATATGAGTCAAAATCTACATGACCTACGTCCTGATTTAACCTAACCATAGGCATCATAATTTTCCAAAGTTCAAATTTGCTACAAAAACGTTTTTGTAAGGGGCATACACACAGAAAGATAACTCCACAGGGGGATGATCGAAGCCGATAAAGATTGGGGACATCTTCGCAATACAAGACCAAGAACTCAATCCAACCAATAGAGAGTCTAGGGCATCCCTTTGAGGGGCAAGAAAAAATCATTCACACATTTATTAAAGACCATTTAACATCAAATGCATGCATCATACATTCATACGATTTAGGTTAAGCATGCACATTAGGCATAAAGTTAGGGGCATTCATGATGTATTTATTTTTGGTGTAAACGTACAAATAGGTCCAGGAAAGAGACGAAAGAACCTCAATCATGGGGGCAACAACATAATGATCAATCCCTAGCCCGAAGAAGGTCGAATATGCAGAAAAGCTCAAACATCCGGATAATAACGGTAAAATTTTGCATAATTACTAGTTAATGTTTTCTTTATTTTCAGGTCTTGATTCTATCCACAAAGTGGCAGAGCTGATTTTTTTTCCAATTTTTGCTTACGTTAGTGGTGGTAAACCAATTTAATCCAGATTCAGCCTCTCTCTTGGTATGATGTAGTTGATCCATCATTTTACAGATCTCGCATTACCGTTGATCGTGTAGCAAATCAAAATTATCCTCTGGATCTCATCTTTTTGCCAGTGATGTAGTAAATCCCGCCCTTTTCTCGATCCTATTGTTGCGCGTAATAAGTGCTACGCAATTGTGAAACTATACACGTTGCAAGTTATAGTATAAAAGATATCGTCTCCACAGGGATTGGTGCCACTTCAAGAATCTAGTCTCTTGCACTGTAAAAAGTAAAAGAAAACACAAGTAAAGGATTATAAGAGCTTTAACTAATAACTAATCTAGAAAGCAAATAAGTAAAAGGCGATGTAATTAGATGAGAGAGATAGGCCAGGTTATCGTGAGTTGAGGTGTGATAGCCGATTGGATCGTTTTGGTAAAAGAGTGCACGGGTATCTCAGTTACCGTGGCAACTTGCACAACGGGGTTGCCTTGGCAACTAATCGATGGTTGCCTGGGCGACTAGTTGGGCAACTACTTGGGCGTCTGAGCAGCAACCTTCAAGGTTTGACAGAGCGTTCTTAAATTGTTTCTTCTTATCCCTAAGTCAAAACTCTAGCTACTTGTGCATGCCTTGATAATACATCCATGCGTGAATCAAGGGTGAACAACAACCAATCTTGCGTTCCTCTTAGCCGTTGAAATCCTTAACTTATTCCTAAGCCGGATTAATCTTCACCATCAATAGATTGAATAAAGATCATATTCATTCGTTTCTTGAATCTAACTCTCCCGATATTAGATAAATAGATGAAGTCACGAGATCTTCTCCCAATTCACTCGCAAACAAGAATAAGAACCAAGAATGAATAAACCTTGAATAGAAAAGTGCAAACTCTTATTATCTAAACAAAATCCAATAGTTTCTCACAACCACAAAACACAATAACCATAGCCAAATAGATTTAGTTCATGGCTAGGTTCCAAAGAAACACAAGATAAATAATCCCTAGCATGAACCTAATTGAACAAGAAAGAAAAAGATTAAGGATGAAGCTTGTCGAAATCCTCCTTGCCCTAGATGCTTGTCGAAAATTCTCTCTTTTTGCTCTCCCCCTTGGAGTTGACGGTATGGCCTCTAATTTATAGGGCTAGGTCAAAGTCCTTCTTTGAGGAGGAAGTTAAGTTGGAATTAAATTATCTTTAAAGAATATAATTCTTTATTATAATTATATTCCTTCTAGAACTTCTCCTATCTTCTTGGAATTTAATTCTTTTTTAATCTCTTCATGGAAATCAAATTCCTTTGGGATTTAGCTTTGCTCCATGTCATCTTGGGCTTGTCTAGTCATCAATTTCAACTACCATATCACCTTATTCTTTGTCGACAATTTCCCTGGCAACTGGCTCGGCATCTCCTTCATGCATTGCCCTGGCAACTAGCTCTAGCCTTGCTTTGGCAAGTGATCCTGCACATACACACAAAACACACCAAAGCATCATCTTTTCCTACAAAAACTACCAAGTTATGTAATCAAGCTCAACGATGGAAGGAAACATGGATTAATGCATGAATGGATAATTATGCAACTAATATGAGCCTAAGTCTAACAATAATATGAGTAAAGAGGGTAAGAAAAATAGTACTTTTGAACACTTATCACACCCCCAAACTCGAACTATTGCTTGTCCTCAAGCAATGCAAACTAATAATTACCTGCCAAGACTTCAATTTTCACAAACTTAGCTTTGAACTTAATTTCAATTCTTAGAACCGGGGCACAAAGTATGATTGGCTTTTCATTTTTCGGAAAACTTAGGAGTTACTCGGAATCAAACTATAATGCTTGTGAGTGTGTGCGGAGTTGTGTGCAAGTTGATTTTTTGGATTCTATGCAAACAAGAGGTTTTCAAATTACTTCATTGGGTTCTTTTTAACATGTTTTAACTAGAGCCAGTTTTGGGCACCTCTAGTGTTTTGTTTTTAGTTTTCTTAAGTTAATTTATTCGACTAGAGCTGGTTTCGGGCACCTCTAGCGATCAATTTTTTTAGCACATGCTAGAGCCAATTTCGGGCACCTCTAGCATTCATCCAATTTTTATTCTAATCCCCCAATTTGTTTAATTATCAACCTAAGTTCACTAGAATTCCTTAAATCAATCAAACCACAACAGTGTTTCATCAAATTTAGCATCATAGTAAAATTCTAAGTTTTTTTCCATGGTTATCCTAGAATAAAGATTCTATCAATTAAGTGCATTGGCAAAGTCATCATCGGATATTCATCAAATCTAGGCAATTCTTGTTCCAACTAAAGGCATGGCAAGCAATTTATGTATCCTAAATGTAATACTTAAGATGAATGTAACTAAGCATGGTAACTACTAATAACAATCCCCCCAAACTCGAGTGAGGCATTGTCCTCAATGCATGTATTAAATAAAAATACCGAAAAATAAAATGCAAACGAGGACTTACTCTGAGAGTTCATCGTCGTGGATGATTAGTTTTCTTTTAGTCGGTGTCTTGATTCTCTTTCTTGATCGCGATGGTTGTTTCCTTGTTTCGGTGGTGGAATCGATCCTCATACGAGGTTGTCCTCCTCATCATCTTTATCGATGTCATTGGCTTTTCGCTTGGAGGATTCAATTGGTGCTGTCTTTGCTGGTGCAATGGAGGACTCGTCCGAATCTGAAAAATCAGACAATGATTCCGTACGAGTTGTTTCGGGCATAGGTGTTTTACCTTTGGCTTTTATAGTGGTTGCCGGAACGTCTTTAGCTCTGGTTGCCGTGGCATCTTTAGGGTTAGTTGTCGTGGCATCAGCTTGTGCAGGCACGATGTAGGTTGTCGCGGCATCATCTGTTGCGGTTGCCGTGGCGACTGCTTCATTGGTTACCGGGGCAAGGATCTCGACATGAAAGATTGGGAATGGCACGCGATTGTCTGGGTACTTTTCTAGGTGGCTCACCAATGGTTGCAAGAGTGCTTCAAAGTGTCCCGGGGTTGATGGCCAAGTTGCCCGAGTGTTAGGTGTTTGGGCATTAAGGATTGCCGGGCGACAGGAGTTACTGCGGCAATTGGAGGCCTTGAGGATTTTTTCGGTACCTCTCCCATTAGTTTTCAGATTTGTGCTTGATTCCAACCGGACTTTGGTAGGGCCTTTTCATCGGTTGACTCACTTGGGACATGCATCTCCTTGCAAAGATTAGAAATTAAGTAAGGGAAGAAAAGAGAACCCTTTTCTTTTGAGCTACATACAAAAATCTCATCACAAATAAATTTTCCAATGTTAATGATGCGATTATGCAAAATAGAATGTATGAGCAAAAGACGTGGTATATCAACGGTAGTATTGTGTGTGGTGGGCATTAACGAAGTTTTAACAAACTTATTCCATAGTTTTGCCTCGGGTTTAAGCCGAAAGTGATTTACCGTGCCCTTGTATTTACCCTTCGTTCCAATGAGTTCCCGGTTGAGTGAGTTCTTGAAGCACATTGTCGAGTTGCTTGGGCATGATTTGATCAACGAAGCCTTGATGCTCGTCCTTCTCAATGTAAAGCCCGTAAAAGGTGTTGTCATTTTTGAGGCTTATGAGTATGGCCTTGTCACGAACAAGAACATAAGGATTATCCGGGTTAGGTGAATGAGCATAGAATTCTCTTACCCATGAGATGTTACCCGATTCCGATTGATGGAAAAAGATTTGCCACTTTTGATATGCAATCCTCTCGAAGATGAATGGTTCAAGGCCGAAATCTTGATGAGAGTTGGAGTATTCAAAGCCTTGTTCTTCGTAAATCTTCCGGCTTTCGAACTTGGAGTGAAATCTTTCTTGAACCACCGGTGTAGCAAACTTCTTGTATCTTGGTTCTTTGGAGGAACTTGGATGAACTAAAACTTTAATTTTGGATGCCATAGATGATCTTGGTTGTGAGTTTTGTAAAAACAAATAAAAGAAAATAAAAGAAACTAAAGAGTTACAAGATGAAAAGTAGGAATAGGTTAAGGGTGATGGGTTTTATAGAAAATATAGGTAGTAAATATGGTGAGTGTGATTAATTTTTGGAAAGACAAAAAATAGGGTTTCGGTTTAGGGGAAGGGTGACGGCAAGGGGGTTTAATTAGGGTAAGTTGGAGGCTTTATATAAGCCTTAGATTCAGCCCATTAATTTCCTTGTTGAAGATGTTTTCCTTCTTGGATTAAAATTCCTCTTTATCTTGAACTCTTTTCCTACAATTCAAAGACAAATCAAATAAGGATTAAAATTAAAGATAAACTAATAAAAGAAAATAAATAAAGATGGTAAAGGGGTTCTTAAACTTAAAGAAAGATAAAACAAAACAAAATAAATCTATCCTAAAAAAAACAAATAATCGAAAGTAATAAAAAATAAAAATAAAAATTAAATAGTTTCAATCTTTGTCCATTAACTTTGAATTCATGTTTTTCAGTGATGGACTTGATTATCACGGCACCATGGGAGAATGGTTTGCAACTTTGAATGGTCCCGACCATCTTGATTTCAGCTTTCACAGGAAACGTTTTAGCCGAGAATTGAATAGGAGAACTAGTTGCCCTGGCGTGAATTGCCCTGGCAATAGTTTCTTGTCATGCCATTGCTTTGTTTTCTCCTTGTAGATTCGTGCATTGTTATAGGCGAGTGCACAGAATTCTTCTATCTCGTTGAGGTCCAACAAACGCTTTTGTCCGGCACTTTCCCAATCCATATTCACGGTCTTGATTGCCCAGTATGCCTTGTGTTCGATTTCCACCAGTAGATGGCATGTTTTGCCATAGACAAGTCGGAAGGGGGACATACCTAAGGGTGTTTTGAATGCAGTGCGATATGCCCAAAGTGCGTCATCTAGTCTTAATAACTAATCCTTCATAGAGGGATTTACAACTTTCTCGAGTATACCTTAAATTCCCGGTTGGAAATTTCTGCTTGCCCGTTGGTTTGTGGGTGATATGCCGTGGCGATCTTGTGTGATACGCCGAAGCGTTGCAACATTTTGGCAATAAGCATATTGTCAAAATGCTTACTTTCATCACTGATAATTTTTCTCGGTATCCCAAACCGTGTAAATATGTTTTTCTGTAAGAATCCTTGCACGGTCTTGGACTCGTTGTTGGGAACTGCAGCTGCCTCAACCCATTTAGACACGTAGTCATCAGCAAGTAGAATGTAGAGGTTTCCGAATGAATATGGGAAAGGTCCCGTAAAATCGATCCCCCATACATCGAACAATTCCACCTCGATGATGTTCTGGAGCAGCATCTCATGTCGTCTAGAGATATTGCCCGTCCTCTGGCAACGATCACATTTCTTGTAAAAGTCTTGGGCATATTTGTGAAATGTTGGCCAATACAAACCGGATTGCAAAACTTTGGCCGCGGTATGAGTTCCTCAAAAATGTCCTCCATAGGGTGAAGAATGTCATTGCCGGAGTACATTCTGTTGCTCTTCTTCAGGGACACATCAGCGTATAACCTGATATGCACATTGTTTAAACAAAAGAGGCTCGTCCCAAAAGTAATGCTTAGCATCATGGCGGAACCGCTTCTTCCCTTGGTGAGTAAGGCCATAAGGTAAAATACCACAAACAAGGAAATTAACTAAATCCGCGTAGCAGGGTATTGCTGAGGCATGTGCTGCCGTGGCGACTGCTCCCAAAATTGCTGAGGCGTGCGCGTCAAGGGCTGCTGCGGCGTCGAGAGTTGTCGAGGCATGCGCGTCCATGGTTGCCAAGGTAACTAAAAGTTGTTGATCCGGGAATGCATCGCATATCTCTAGATCCGCGTCCGCCTCCCTATTGCATTCTAAACGTGATAAGTGATCGGCCTCTTGATTTTTTGTTCCTTTCCTGTCCTTAATTTCAATATCAAATTCTTGTAAAAGTAATATCCAACGAATCAAATGAGGTTTGGCATCATTTTTAGCAAATAAATATTTGATTGTCGAATGGTCCGTATGAACAATTACCTTTGTACCAATCAAATAGGATCGAAACTTGTCAAATGCGAAAACTACAGCTAGTAACTCTTTCTCCGTTGTTGTGTAATTCACTTGAGCACTATTAAGAGTTTTACTAGCATAGTATATCACATGGGAGGTCTTACCTGTACGTTGGCCTAGGACTGCTCCTACCGCGAAATCACTTGCATCACACATGAGCTCAAAAGGTAGCGTCCAATCTGTTGGAACGACAATGGGTGCCGAGGCAAGCTTTTCCTTTAGGGTTTCAAATGCTTGGGTGCAAGAATCATCAAAATAAAAGATTTTATCCTGTTCGAGCAAATTGCACAAGGGTTTAGTGATTTTATAAAAATTATGAATGAACCTCCTGTAAAAACCTGCATGTCCAAGAAAGCTTCGAATTCCTTTAACCGAACTTTGTAAGGGTAATCTCTCGATCACGTCCACCTTGTCTTTGTCTACTTCAATTCCCTTGGATGAAATCTTATGGCCGAGCAGTATTCCTTCATCTACCATAAAATGGCACTTCTCCCAATTGAGGACTAAATCAGTTTCTTCACATCTTGCCAACACCTTCTCGAAATTGCCGAGACAGCTGTCGAAGTCATTACCAAAAACAGAAAAATCATCCATGAAGATCTCAAGGAAGTCTTCAACCATGTTTGAAAAGAGTACCATTATGCATCTTTGGAAGGTTGTCGGGGCGTTACACAATCCGAACGACATCCTTCGGAAAGCATAAGTACCATATGGGCATGCAAAGGTTGTCTTTTCTTGATCTTCTGGTGCTATGGCAATTTGATTGTAACCTGAATAACCGTCAAGAAAACAATAAAAGGGTTTACATGCAAGACGGTCAAGCATTTGATCAATAAAGGGTAATAGGAAGTGATCTTTCCTAGTGGCTTTGTTTAGCTTTCAATAATCCATACAAACCCTCCAACCGGTCACAGTCCTGGTTGGAATAAGTTCATTGTTTTAATTACTTACCACCGTTATACCTCCCTTTTTCGGTATACATTGTACCGGACTTACCCATGTACTATGAGAGATAGGGTATATAATGCCAGCATCAAGCCACTTGATGATTTCTTTCATTACAACCCCTTTCATGGCATGATTCAGTCTCCTCTGGGCCTCAATTGAAGGTTTGTGATCATCTTCCAACAAAATCTTATGCATGCACACTGTCGGGCTAATTCCCTTTAAGTCGGTAATTGTCCACCCTATTGCCTTTTTGTGTAGCTTCAACATTTTGATCAGCTTCTTTTCCTGCTCAGGCTGTAACTTAGAAGAAATAATTACAGGCAATGTATTATCGGTTCCTAAGTATGCATATTTTAGTTGCTCTGGCAACTGCTTCAACTCAAGAATCTGTGGTTGTTCAATAGATGGTTTATCGAGCTTACCTTCCTTACCTGAGTAATCCAGTGGTTCAAAGTATGTACCTGGTCGATTGACTAGCCAATTTGCCTCTTCTTGTTGTTCTTCATCGACCGGTTCTTCATACTCATCAGGTTCCTCTTGATGGGCAATGTAGTTGCCGAGGCAATTAAATTCCTCGTCGAAGTTAAACTCTTCTGTGGCATGAAGAAGTTGGCATTCTTCTGGATCATCGGCATGCCTTAGTGTTTGGAACACATTTAGTTTAACTTACTGGTCATTCACCCTCATTGTGAGTTCTCCCTTTTCAACATCGATCAAGGTTCTCCTTGTTGTTAGGAATGGTCTCCTGAGAATGATAGGTGCATGCTCATCTGCTTCATAATCCAAAACAATAAAGTCAGCGGGAAAAATAAATTTATCAACTTTTACCAGTATGTCCTCGATTTTTCCCTCTGGATGCACATAAGATCTGTCGGCTAGCTGTAGCATAACTGTTGTAGGTCTTGCCTTCTCGATTCCTAGTTTCTGGAAAACCGATTTAGGCATCAAGTTTATGCTAGCCCCAAGGTCGCATAATGCTTTCCCAGCATAGTGGTTTCCAATGGAACAGGGTATTGTGAAAATTCTGGGATCCTTCAAGTTAGGTGGCATACGATTGTGCAATATGGCCATGCATCCCTCTGTTGCGGCAACTGTTTCAAACTCTCCTAGCCTTGTTCTCTTGGACACAATGTCTTTAAGAAACTTGGCATAGTTCGGCATTTGTTCAATTACTTCCACCAATGGCAAGTTGATGTGGACTTGCTTTAGGATATCAAGAAACTTCTTGAATTGATATTCTTGCTTTTGTCGCTTCAACCTTTGTGGGAATGGTGGTGGAAGTCGGATATCTTCGATCCTTTCATTGGTTTGGAACCTGATTAACGGCATTACCGGGACAATTGGAATTGTCGAGGCATTATCAATTGGGGTTGCCGAGGCATGCTTATCGCAAGTTGCCAAGGCATCCTTATCGTCGGTTGTCGAGGCATGCTTGTTGCCGGTTGCCGCGATAATTTCTGGTTCAGCATCTGAGGCTTTGCCGCTAGGTTCGTCTTGATCTTTTTGTGGAGTTTTGTTTGATGAGCGGGCTTGAGCCTCTTTAAGTTGTTGTCCACTTCTAGTGGTGATCGCCTTACATTGCTCATGGCCAGTTCCTCATGCGACTTCAGTATCGCTAGGTAAACCTCATTGCGGTCTAGTATTCAAGTTTTGAGCAAACTGTCCGATTTGATTTTCTAATGATTTGATTGCCGCCTCTTGGTTTTGCAATCTCATCTCGGTCCTGTTAATAAAAGCACCAGTTCTTTTTATGAAGTTATTATTCTCAGCCATATAAGATTCAGTTTTCATCATAAAAGCATTTAGAGAATTTTCCAAAGAACTAGATGTTGTCGGTTGTTGCTGCGGCAACTGTTGCCGTGGCATATTCTGCTGAAATCCTGATGCTTGTGCATTCTGATTGTTATGGTTTAAAGCATTGTTGGGATTACTCCATGAAAAATTCAGGTGCTTAATCCAAGCTGGATTGTATGTATTGGACATCACATTGTTGTTCCGATTGTAATTCCCCACATAGAAGTTGGATTCCAGATTCTGCATACATTCAGAAGAATCATGGTTATCACCACATAACTCACAAAAAGAATCCATTACCTTGACTTCATGTGTGTTGTTTGGTTTTTGCATGTTCTGGACCATCTTGGTTAAAGTGGCCAATTGTGCCGAAATTGAATATGATGATCCTAGTTCATGTATTGTGGCTTGGCGTCTAACTCCTCCTCTTCTAGTAGAGGGGAATTGATAATCATTCTTGGCCAGCCTGTTTAGAATTTGCATTGCTTCCTCCGACGACTTATCTAGAAGTATGTCATTTACCGAGGCATCTAGCATTATCCTTGTTGGTGTATTCACGACATTGTAAAACATTGTTACTTGAGTCCACACCAGGAATCCGTGTAGGGGGCATTTGTGTAGAAGTTCTCTATATCGCTCCCAAGCCTCGTACATGGATTCATCATCTGCCTGCCGAAAAGAAGTAATGTCATTACGAAGCTTATCAATCAAATTTATAGGATTAAACCGAGCAACGAAATCACGACAAAGATCGGTCTAAAATCCTATTGATCCGGTAGGAATGCTATTTAACCACGCTTTTGCCCTATCCCTCAGTGAATAGGGGAGTAATCTTAATCGTAAAACATCGTGGGTGACTCCGTGTATTTTGAACGAGTTACAAATCTCAAAGAAAGATTTAAGATGTTGCCGTGCATCTTCAGTTGCTAAGCCGCCAAATTGACCAATTGTGTTGATCATATTAAACATTACCGGTTTCAACTCAAAGTGGTCGGCTTCAATTTCAGGTGCGACAACTCCTGGATTAAGTCCATCAAGATCTTCTTCAAGATAGTCTCGAATAGTTCTGTTTCGTGCAAGAATCACTCATCCTCCTGCTGGAACATCTTGATTCATATTGCCGTCTTGATTAGCCATTGCTACTCTTATCCTTCGTCTAAGTCTTTGTAAGGTTCGTTCAATTTCTAGATCAAAGGGATATTATGGTTTAATCGGTCTTGCCCTGGTCATATACAAATGCAAAACCAAAGTTTGTTAGCCCTTATGAATCTTAAACAAGAAAAGTAAAAAGAAAGTGCAAGAAAATAAAAACAAAGTCGCTATTGCCAATCCCCGGCAATGGCGCCAAAAACTTGTTGCGCGTAATAAGTGCTACGCAATTGTGCAAGTATACGCGTTGCATGTTATAGTATAAAAGATATCGTCTCCACAGGGATTGGTGCCACTTCAAGAATCTAGTCTCTTGCACTGTAAAAAGTAAAAGAAAACACAAGTAAAGGATTATAAGAGTTTTAATTAAAAACTAATCTAGAAAGCAAATAAGTAAAAGGCGATGTAATTAGATGAGAGAGATAGGCTAGGTTATTGTGAGTTGAGGTGTGATAGCCGATTGGATCGCCTTGGTAAAAGAGTGCATGGGCAACTCAGTTGTCGTGGTAACTTACACAACGGGGTTACCTTGGCAACTAATCGATGGTTGCCTGGGCGACTAGTTGGGCAACTACTTGGGCGTCTGAGAAGCAACCTTCAAGGTTCGGCAGAGCGTTCTTCAATGGTTTCTTCTTATCCCTAAGTCAAAACTCTAGCTACTTGTGCATGCCTTGATTATACATCTATGCGTGAATCAAGGGTGAACAACAACCAATCTTGCGCTCCTCTTAGCCGTTGAAATCCTTAACTTATTCCTAAGTCGAATTAATCTTCACCATCAATAGATTGAATAAAGATCATATTCATTCGTTTCTTGAATCTAACTCCCCCGATATTAGATAAATTGATGAAGTCACGAGATCCTCTCCCAATTCACTCGCAAACAAGAATAAGAACCAAGAATGAATAAACCTTGAATAGAAAAGTGCAAACTCTTATTACCTAAACAAAATCCAATAGTTTCTCACAACCACAAAACACAATAACCATAGCTAAATAGATTTAGTTCATGGCTAGGTTCCAAAGAAACACAAGATAAATAATCCCTAGCATGAACCTAATTGAACAAGAAAGAAAAAGATGAAGGATGAAGCTTGTCGAAATCCTCCTTGCCCTAGATGCTTGTTGAAAATTCTCTCTTTTTGCTCTCCCCCTTGGAGTTGACGGCATGGCCTCTAATTTATAGAGCTAGGTCAAAGTCATTCTTTGAGGAGGAAGTTAAGTTGGAATTAAATTATCTTTAAAGAATATAATTATTTATTATAATTATATTCCTTCTAGAACTTCTCCTATCTTCTTGGAATTTAATTCTTCTTTAATCTCTTCTTGGAAATCAAATTCCTTTGGGATTTAGCTTTGCTCCACGTCATCTTGGGCTTGTCTAGTCATCAATTTCAACTACCATATCACCTTATTCTTTGTCGACAATTGCCCTGGAAACTGGCTCGACGTCTCCTTCATGCATTACCCTGGCAACTAGCTCGGCATCTCCTTCATGCATTGCCCTGGCAACTAGCTCTAGCTTTGCTTTGGCAAGTGATCTTGCACATACACACAAAACACACCAAAGCAGCATCTTTTCCCACAAAAACTACAAGTTATGTAATCAAGCTCAACGATGGAAGGAAACATGGATTAATGCATGAATGGATAATTATGCAACTAAAATGAGCCTAAGTCTAACAATAATATGAGTATGAAAGGTAAGAAAAATAGTACTTTTGAACATTTATCACCTATTCCTCCATTCATGGTGTGGCTAGATTCAAGCTGTTGTTCGTTCTTACTCCGTCGTTGAGGGCGTAGTAAGGTCTAAGTTGCTGTTTATTTCTACTACTCTGTTGATGGTGTAGTAAGGTTTGAGTTGTTGTTATCCAGATTTTGTTTCTCTGTTGATAGTGTAGTAGACTCCAAGTTATCTCATCATGTCCTTTCGTTGATGGTGTGGCTGGGTACAAGTTGTTTGTTCTTACTCTGCCGTTGAGGGCGTAGTAAGGTCTAAGTTGTTGTTCATTCCTGCTCCTCCGTTGATGGTGTATTAAGGTTTGAGTTGTTGTTATCCGAATTCTACTTCTCCGTTAATGGTGTGGTTGTGTTCAAGTTATTGTTCGTTCTTACTCTACCATTGATGGCGTAGTAAGGTTCGATTTGCTATTCATTTCTCCTCCTCCGTTGATGGTGTAGTAAGGTTTGAGTTGCTGTTGTCCAGATTCTACTTTTTCGTTGATGGTTTGGTAGACTCTAAGTTATCCAATCATGTTCCTCTGTCGATGGTGTGGCTGGGTTCAAGTTGTTTGTTCTTACTCCTTCGTTGAGGGCCTAGTAAGGTCCAAGTTGCTGTTCATTCCTGCTTCTTCATTGATGATGTAGAAAGATTTGAGTTGTTGTTATCTAAATTTTACTTCTCCGTTGATGGTGTGGTAGAATCAGAGTTATCCGATCCTGTCCTTCTGATGATGGTATGGCTGGGTTCAAGTTGTTGTTTGTTCTTACTCCGCCGTTTAGGAATAGTAAGGTCCAAGTTGCTGTTCATTCGTGCTCCTCTGTTAATGGTGTAGTAAGGTTTGAGTTGCTATTATCCAAATTTTACTTCTCTGTTGATGGTGTGGTAGAATCCAAATTATCAGGTCCTGTCCCTCCGTTGATGGTATGGTTGGGTTTAATTGTTGTTCGTTCTTACTCAGTCGTCGAGGACGTAGTAAGATCTAAGTTGTTGTTCATTTCTACATCTCTGTTGATGGTGTAGTAAGGTTTGAGTTGTTGTTATCCAAATTCTACTTCTCTGTTGATGGTGTGGTAGAATCCAAGTTATCCGATCATGTCCATCTGTTGATGGTGTGGTTGGGTTCAAGTGGTTGTTTGTTCTTACTCCACCATTGAGGGTGTAGTAAGGTCCAAGTTGTTGTTCATTCCTGCTCCTCCGTTGATGGTGTAGTAAGGTTTGAGTTGCTATTATCCAAATTTTACTTCTCTGTTGATGGTGTGGTAGAATCCAAATTATCAGGTCCTGTCCCTCCGTTGATGGTATGGTTGGGTTCAGTTGTTGTTCGTTCTTACTCTACCGTCGAGGGCATAGTAAGATCTAAGTTGTTGTTCATTTCTACATCTCCGTTGATGGTGTAGTAAAGGTTGAGTTGTTGTTATCCAAATTCTACTTCTCCGTTGATGGTGTGGTAGAATCCAAGTTATCCGATCATGTCCATCCGTTGATGGTGTGGCTGGGTTCAAGTGGTTGTTTGTTCTTAACTCCGCCGTTGAGGGTGTAGTAAGGTCCAAGTTGTTGTTCATTCCTGCTCCTCCGTTAATGGTGTAGTAAGGTTTGATTTGCTGTTGTCTGAATTTTGCTTCTTCGTTGATGGTGTGGTAGACTCTAAGTTATCCGATCCTGTCCCTCCGTTGATGGTGTGGCTGGGTTCAATTTGTTCGTTCTTACTCCATCGTTGAGGGCGTAGTAAGGCCCCAATTGATGTTCATTCCTGCTCCTCTGTTGATGGTGTGGTAGGATCCAAGTTATCTGATCATGTTCCTCCGTTGATGGTGTGGTTGAGTTCAAGTTGTTGTTCATTCTTACTCCGCCGTTGAAGGTGTGGTAAGGTCCAAGTTGCTATTCATTCCTACTGGAGTAATAAGGTTTGAGTTGTTGTTATCCGAATTCTACTTCTCCGTTGATGGTGTGGTAGACTCCAAGGTATCTGATCCTGTCCCTCCGTTGATTGTGTTGTTGGGTTCAAGTTGTTGTTCGGTTCAAGTTGTTGTTCGTTCTTACTCCGCCGTTGAGGGTGTAGTAAGGTTCAAGTTGTTATTCAATCTTGCTCTACCGTTGATGGTATAGTAAGGTTTAAATTGTTGTTATTTGATTCTGCTTCTCCGTTGATGGTTTTATAGAATCCAAGTTACTGAAATCCAATTTTGTCATTCCATTGATGGAATGGCCAGACCAAATTTACTTAATTCTGATCTTGTCTCTTCGTCAGTGATGCAGCTGGATCAAAGTTATTTTGACAAGTTCGACAAAAATGTTGGCGCAACATGCTTAAACACGGTAAAGTTTAAGATAATGGATAATTCAAATGCCCATCAAAAATCCATTTTCATGAGTGGTCGAAGGAAAATAAATCCTTTGGAAAAATCCAATGTCATGATTGGTATAAACTGATTGTACCCAGGGGAATGGTACAACTAGCCCGGAGCAAACGGCTACCGGTAAAGGTATTTTTCTCAAATGCAAGAGAAATCTAACCGAAGATATTTTTCTCAAATGCCAAACCTTCATCCTTCGATCTTGTGTCTTCGTCAGTGTCCCAGCTGGATCAAGTTTTGCAGACTTTGTCTCTTCGTCAGTGTTGTAGCTAGGTCAAATTTTTCTCCAGGTATTGCGTCGTCGTCAGAGTCGTAGCAAGCCGAGCTCGTTTTGTCTCCTCCAACGGGCCACCTTAGATTTTGTCTTCCCTAATGGATCCTCTATTTTGAAGAACAACAAGAAGATCAAGTAAAGCCTAAGAATAAACGGTGACCAGAGAAAGAAACCCAGACCTTACCAGACATAAAATGGTTATTCTTTTATCTTTGCTCTATTCCTGTTACACGTCAATAAGCAAAGAGGGGCAGCTGTAATACCTATTTTCTGTCCGGGCCAGACCCAATCATTTTTTAAAAAAAATTTCAAGCCCAATACCTAGAAATCAACAACCCATTACATCAAATACAATTAAACCTATTAAACTCAAATAACCCAAAATACCCTAATTACCATAATACCCCTAAAACCTAATAACCAAAACCCTAGCAAACCTAAACTACACCTATGCCGCTGCACCCCTGCCTTTTCCCAATCCCCGCGCGCGTGGCTGCCACGCGCGCCACCTCGACCACTTGCCTGGCCACTTGGTCTGCTCCACCGCCCACCACCTCACAAACTTGAAAAAGCAAGAAACAAGTCAGATCTGGAAAAGCCAAAAGATATCAAGTTGCATGTATTTTTTATCTTAATTTTTGGGTTATAAAAACCCAAAAAATCAATTGTAAGGGACCTTTTTTCGATTCAAAAATAAAAAATTTGTTTTATATCCTATTCGAATCAAAACAACAAGGAAGCAGATTTAAAAAGGTAAAAAAATATACATATAGTAAAACCTTTCGATTTTCTCATATCTACTTACCTAGAAGAGTTATTTTGAAGAACCGACCCTGGAACTAAACTCAGCGCATTGAGGAGGGCCGAAAAGGTGGTCCCTTTCGCGTTTTTAGGCCACCGCGTACAGCGGCGGCCCGTGGCGGCCTACGGCGGAGACTGAACAGCGGCAAGGGAGAGCTTGAGAGCAAAGCTCTCTGTTTCAAGAATAAACTGTGCAAATGGTTTATTTTTTATTTTGCTTTTATACTGGTTCGAAAAGAGGGAGAAATTGCCTCATAAATCTCCCGCCCCAAATTGTTTCACTCCGCTATCCCCTTCATTTTCTTTCGTTTCAATTTTGTCCCCAATATCGTTCTCTAGTTTTCTAAATTCACCCTATAATTTCATTTCCCTTTCAATTTTGCCCACAAGTCAAACCGGATAAAGGGGAAATAACGATACTAATCCCTCCACCCTATTTTTATTATCTCCGTGACCCTTCCCATTTCGTCTTTCTTTCAATTTCGTCTCTCTTTTTTTAGTTTTTTAAACTTTATTTTTTTACAATTGAGTCACTATTCCCTTTATTTTTAAATATTATTATTATGTATATATATTTTATTTTCCTATTACATATATTATATTTTGTATTTATATATATGTATATTATTATTATTATCTTAATATTATGCATATGTATATTGTATAGTATTGTATATTAATGTATAGTATATGTATATAGTATATTATTATCATGTATATATTATTTTGTATATATTAATATGGTTATTATTATTTTTATAATTATTTTTATTAATATATATTATATTATTATATTTACTATATTATGTATATTATTTTATACTTACTATTTCATGAAATATATGTACATCATTATTATTATCATTATTATTATTTTTACTATATAATATATGAATATTATATTTTATATGTATATTATATTATTATACTTATATATTTTTTATTTACCTCATTTCAGATATTTTGTTAAAAAAAACTCTCGGCCAATTTAAGGGAATATTTTTCACTTTATTTCGGATATCGGTTAGGAAGTGACATCATGACTTATTCAGATGTCATCTTCCTCGATTTTCGTAAATAAAAAAATGTTCTCCTTAGACCGCTTTTTGATATTAAATTTTAAATCGAAATTCGAATTTTTGTTTTCTCACAAAGACAACACTAAATCAACGCGGTACCAATTTTGGGCGTTGTGGGGTGCTAACCCTTCCCCACTCGTAATCGACTCCCGAACCCAAACGTTTTGAATATTTGGTTGACTTTTAACGGTGTCCGACCTACCAAAGTGGCCGGTGACGACTCCATGCACCTTCCATTTTAAATTTTACGGTATTCTGTTGGGAGCGTCATCCCGGTCTCCAGGTGACGTCTCTTTTGATATCGTAAAATATTTTTTAACCCCTATTTTCGAAGAAGGGAAAAACTCCTGCGACAACTAGACCTTAAACTAAATTTTTAAACCCTAAAACTAAGACACTTTTATAAAAATTTCTATAAATATTTACGCATGAAATAATTATCCATAAAAAACCACAGATACATTAAAGATGTGATAACAAAAGTAGATGTATCATTGATTGTAACGAAAGAAAACGAATGGTTAGGTTAAGAAAAACAAACGATAACACGCAAGCAAATGTGACATCACATCAATATAAATTTTGCTTTTGCCTCGGTTCTTTTGGCACTTTGCAAGTTTTGGCCTACTTTTCTTTCAGGTTTTTATCCATCATTAAATCTGCAACCTATCAAAAAAAGAAATTTGCAAAAGTGAATTGTCACTTTAACCCTCAAAATTAATTGCCATAGAAAAATCTAAAAAAATTGAAAAAAAGGAAGTTATCAAATTTCGCTCATAGAATTCTTGCATTAAATCGAAGAATATGCATTAAGCATAATCTTATGATATATTAACCTATCCCCCCACCGTATTTGTATGTATCGGAGGTTTTTTTGTTCATGTTGTTATACCAAAGACGAATAATAACGACAAAGTAATGAAAATCACAAGTAAGAAAATAAAAAACACCAAGATTTATGTGAAAAAATCAAACGAGAAAAACCACAAACAGTGGATGAGAGTTTTTATTATGTTTGAAGAAGAGATTATAAGAGTGCAGCCTGTATGTCGTACTACGACTTAGCTCATACTGTGTATGTACGACTTATTTCACTCTCTACAACACCCTAATCCCAGTGTCTATTTATACGAGTATATTACTTGCTTACGAAGGAAACATGCATATAAAGTAATTATACTCAACATAGGCTTCATACTCTTCATTGAACACGCAAAGTGGGAAGAAGAGTTCCACTTAGCCTTGAACTGCTTTTTGCCGCATAGCACATTAGCGGAGGGCCTCGGTCTACGAAAGTGTAACACCCCAACCCGGTTTAGCAGAAAATCGAGTCGGAGATGTCATCGAAATTCAAATTAGAGAACCGGAGAATCAAATCATTACAAAACGTACACAACATCAAAGCAGATCATCAATCATCAGAGGACATAAATTATTTAGTTATGATTTAAGCATTAAAGACTAATTTGTAAAGTTTCAAAAGTCTATGAACTAAAGTGTAAATTTGCAAAAGTTAGGGGACTTATTTGTAAATTTCTATCATCTCATAAACTTATAGATTTGAGTCCTATTATGGCTTACACAAGAAGAAAATTATCAATATATAGTTCAATTTTTAACTTTTAGAGACTAAATAATGAAGTTTCAAAATTTTAAGAACTTATTTGTAAATTTCTAAAATTTTCAAGGACCAAAAGGATATTCGTATTATTAATAGGTGTTATTCATAATCTTATTTTCATCCCAAAACTTTAATTAAAAAAATGACAACTCAATCAGAGTTCAATTGAAGAAGTTATGAAATAGTGACCAAAACGTAAACATTCAATATTTTAGAGAAGGTTTCAAAGCCTTTCTACGGTTTCGAAACCTTTTTTACAAATTCAAAATTTTAACATTTTGGACTGAAGGTTCCGATACATATTAGTATGGTTCTGAAACAATTGTCATGTTTTACTATAAGATTCTAAGTTGAACGATTCTTATTGAGACACATAATAGTCTCTTCGTTATGTATCTCAGTGGGAATAAAATGTATCATGACTTACGAGAGATGTATTGGTGGACTAGGTTGAGACGTAATACCAGTTTATTATACCGAAAATATATTGGAGACGGAAAATAACAATGGAATAATGAAGAATATGATCATAAACAAATCAAGAAAATAAATAACATCTAGATTTACATGGAAAATTCAAATAAAAAAGTCATGGGCAGTGGATGAGATCTTTCACTATGTCAAAAAAAGAGATTTTAAGAGTGTACTATGTAAGTCATACTACGACTTAACTCACACTGTGTATATACGAATTATCTCATTCTCTACAAAAACCTAATCCCTGAATTTCTATTAGTACGGATAAGATACTTATTTACAAAGAAAACATGTATAGAAAGTAATTTTACTTAATATAGGCTTCATACTCTTTATTGAACACGCAAAGTGGGAAGTAGAGTTCCATTCGGTTTTGACTCCTTCATGCCACATAGGAAATTAACAGAGAAATTTAGTCTTCGTAGACCCTAAGGCAAGGTAGTAAGGACGCCCGCTATGACCCATCATCCATAATTAAAAATATATAAAATTCCTTTAAATTTTAGTTATTCATTAATGGGGCTCATCATCCCTAATTAAATATAAAGGAAAATTAATATTTATTTAGTCTAGGCATAATTGGGTCTTCGGTCACAATTAAAATTTTAATTTTAATTTAATTTTTTCTAATATTTTTAGGGGTCTGTTTTTTTAAATACTTGTTTTTAGGGCTTAATTTTTTTTGAATACTTGTTATTATATGTTCAATTTTTTTTCAATATTTGTTATTAGAGGCATACTTGTAAACTTTAATTTTCTTAATATTTATTATTAGGGGCCATTCTTAAAATTTATTTTTTTCAATATATATTAATAAGGGTATGCTCTTAAAATTTTATTTTTAAATACTTATTATTAGTGGCCTAATTTTTCGGTTCGCCCTAGGCCACCTGTAACACCCTCGACCCAAATGTCACATTTGGGTCTCAAGCCCAACCCATTACCATAAAATTTCCAACCTAGTTTAGCCCAAACACAGTTATCTTTATAAAATCCACCAAGTTTAAATATTTTAACATGAATAAGTATTTGAAAATGTTACATGAGAGCTCCATTTAAAATACATAATAGAAAGCATTCGACTCATGATATGAAATCCAAAATTGAGTAACAATACAACATAGGGTCCTACGAATACAAAGCACAATATAATCTAAGTACTATACTCGGACACAAGTCGATGCTAAAGTCCTACTCTGACGGTGCTCCAACAATTCACGTCAACCTACTAACTTGCAAACGAAAATAACAATTCCGAACACTGAGCTAACGAAGCTTAGTGGATACACTTCCACTCAACCATACTTCATGCAAATCATAAATAAGAGCATGTAGCTAAAGATGATGTCATGGCAAGATATAACAATATTGGCGCTACCTCTAGCCGCCTAAACACATAGCAAGCAATAAGGATGCATTAATCTCACACAGCCTATATGCATTATACCAACGAACCTGGAGTGAGGCCCAATTTCACACAGCCTTGAGAATATACACTCGGAGTGAGGCCCGGTGTCACACATCCTTGAAAACGTACACTCGTACTCGGAATGTCTTATCGAGTATCACCGGATGAGGCATTGTGTCACACAGCCTCGGTAATATACATTCAGAATCTTATCTCATGGTGTTGTTGTAATGCCCTGAATTTGGTCCTAGATGTTAGCTAGATCGATTAGACAGTTCAGGGGAACTAGATTAGGTGATTCGAGCTAGTTTCGGGAATTAGTCTATAATAAATTATTTTTGGTTAAAATAAAATATAAAAAAAAATACTAGAAATTTTTTAATTAATATTTTAAGGGTTTTTGGAAACTTAATTTGAGGGAATAAAATCGGATTTTGGGATATTTTGGTCTGGTGACTGAAATATAAAGTTTTAAAACTGTTTTGGTGACTAAATCGTAAAAGGGTAAAAACTTAGAATCTTTAAGGAGCTAATTTACCAAAGCTTTTAGTTAGATTTTCCCTTAATTTAGGCTATTTAAATGGTTTTAAAATGATTTTTATACAAAAATAAAATAGATTTGAATAAAGAGATTTTTAATGACCAATTTCATTTTCTTACGTAACTACTTTTGCTCTCAACTTTTCTCTTAACTTTCTAGCAGCCAAACTATCAATTTTAATCTAAAATTCTCAAGAATCATTTCTTTTTGATTTCCTAATTGATTCCTTTGATTTTTACACCAAATCCTACTTGCTTTCTTGAAGATTTCATTCAAATCATGCCAAATAAGGGGAAAGTCGGCAATTAGAGGTGATTTTTGTTTCTCTCATCTAATTAAAGGCTATTTACTAAAATTACCAAGTTCTTGATCATTTACAATTGATTTTTGTTATGTGTTGATGATTAAATCATGATTAAAAGGTTTTTATTGAGTTTTGATAAGAAATTTGATGGATCATGATATGGATCTGATTTGTGTTGATTCTAATTGATTTAGATCACATGTAATATGTGCTTTAATCTAATGAAAAGAGATTAATAAAAGGAATCCAGAACTAGGTGAATTGTTAATTTTCTAGGTTGTTAATAGTTAGATTTTCAGGTGATCTTGGTGTTGAAAGGTTGCTGGAGGTATAAGGTTGGTATATTGTTGTTTTTGGATGTTAATTGATGATGTTAAGATGTTAAAATTGTTAGGTTATGGCTGAGCTTTGTTTAGGTTGAGTTTGGTGTTGATTTCGGTTGTGTTAAGGAAGCGTTTGATGGTTTTTAGTGAGGCAAAGTTGAGAAGAGGTGTTGCTGCATTTAGAGATGCATAGAAATGAATTAATCCTCTATTTTTGTGTGGGTAAAACAGGGGAGACGAATCCTTCATCCTTTGAAGAGGTTTCAGAGGCTTTAGAAGCTTGATTTTGCATCGACAAGTGGAGCTTTGTGTTGTTGGTGAGTGGAAACATGGTTTACAGCTTTAAAAAGGTTTGAAAGTGATTTTAGAAGTTTACATTGAGCTTGAAATGCTGTCTAAGCTTGGAAGTAAGTATTAGACGATTTTACTCTCAATTTCGGTTTGGCAAAGTTGATTTTCTCATGCCTATGTTTATGATTTGATACCTACTATTTTATGCATGTTTTGAAAATGGAATGTGATGCAAATGATCTTATACTGATGACATTTGAGTATCACAAATGGTTTGTGAAAAGGATTTTGAGGTTATGTAAATGCATGTTTTGTTGCATTGGAAATTGGTTTGAATGATGCATATGAAAAATAGTGTGGTATCATGTTTAATATGGAATATATTGGCAAGTGACAATGAAATAAATGTTATCGGATATAGTTGGCATGCCATAGGGTTTAAAGTGCACTATAATAAGTTGAGGGGTTAATTGTGTCGTATTCTCCCATTGGTGGATTGTGTATCACAATGGTTGAGGGATTAAATGTGTTGTTTGCTCCCATTGTAGATATTATACCTCATAACCGTTGAGGGGTTAAATGTGTCGTTTGCTTCTGTTATAAATGTATGTGAAGTGCTTGAAGGAACCACTTGTGAAATTCGTGTATCCTATGTGTTTTTGATAAGGAAAGATTATGTTTTTGGGTCACTTGAATGCCAATATATGAATTAATGTATCATGATGGATAAATGTGTTTTGTATAATGAGATTTGTACATGTTTTGCTCTTTAAGCTTTGCTATTGGATGAATAAGCATGTGAAGGCTTAAATTGAGATTTTGCATATGGGATTATGCATGAGATCCATGATACATGTTTTGCATATGGTTTAATATGCATGTTTACGAAGGAAAAAGGGCATGATATGTTTAAGCATGATGTACAAAGAGTTTTTTGAGTAAAATGATTTTAAATGCATTGATGAGTGTTTTTAGAGCGTCCCTCACTAGGCATTATTTGCTTACGCTCTCCTTTCTCATCAATACAGGAAAGTAAGCTTTTGGGGCAGCGAGCAAGTGAGGAGGAATCCAAGATTTGAAATAATTCAAGTATGATTTTGATAAGCGAACTTGTAGTAAATAAGAGGCAATGTGACCGACTTGTATTTGGGAGGGTTGTATGCTTACTCCCTATGTTGGACAAGTTTCTTTTGATGTTTTGGACTTATATGTTGCTTTATGTCTTGCTTAAAGGGGGTTGGGGTGTGATTTGCATGCTTGGGTAGAGATCATGCCTATAGGATCTTTGATTGGATTTGCTATGGTTTGATTGATCCTCTATCATGTCTATTTGATTGTGTAAATGTTGCTTAGGATGTTATATGATGTTTGTAAGGTGTTTGAGGCATGCTAGTTTGAGCCAAAGTGTCATATGATCGACCAAGAGGTCATTACAGGCCAGTCCGTACCGGTACGGGTCCTCAGGGATCGGTACGCGGGGTCTATCTTGACTCAAATTTGTACAAAATTGCACATGCGTATTGGTACGCCTTGTAGCCGTATCGGTACACATAGCAAAAATTTATACTTGGTGTCGGTACACGGGCAACCGTATCGGTACGCCCTTTAGCTACTGGAATCCCCTATTTTTGATATCGAACAACCGTATCAGTGCGCTTGAGGACCGTACCGATACACTTTTGCGATGTCAGTTATTTCTGGTAATATGCTTTGTTGAAGTTTGAATCTTTGCAGTTTAGTCTCTGTTTCTTGATCATGCAATTAAATGAGTTTGGATGATTATTTTAAGTTGTAATTTAACCAGAATTCATGTAATATCATTAATTAAGGTTTGTTAACCTTGGATTTAAGTAAGTCCTCATAGTTTTCTAAAATTAAAATTTGGTCCCTGAAGTGTGTTCTCGTTCAATTGGATGTCAATTCGATGCCCGATTTAGTTGTAAATTTTACTACTGCTAGCATGATTACCTTAGGACTTAATTATGCTTTTAGACAAGATAAAAATAGATCGTTTTCTAAGTAAATTGCTCGGGTTTGTCTCGACAAACCTAATTTGCTCAGTTCGGTCTGGCATCTAGGCCGAGTCAAGGGGGTTACAGTTGCAACACTCTCACTGGCTATCCAGATCCCATCAACCAAGTTGACTCAACCACACAAGTTCCCTTACTTGGCACACAACGACACACGATCCACTAAAGATCCCTATGGTTGCTATTACAAACAAGTCACCCAACATTTATCAAGTTATTATTCAAAATGCTCATATATGAGGGTTGAATCTTAGTTTCTCAGTTTTACTATTTGTTTTATCATATTAAAAGCCCTTTGGGCCATAGTCTTTGAATTATAAGCCCTCCGAACTCAAAATGCATTTTTTAGGTAGATTGCCCAATGGGTATCGATACCCACCCTAGTGTATCGATAAGCCTATATAGGTACTGATAAGCCTATGTGGGTACCGATACCCACCTTATACGTATCGATACTCAGCTTCACATGTCAAGGGGTTTAACCAGCAATCTCGTACCGGTAATCGAGGGCCGTGAACTAATATCCCACCTGTACCAATACGGTCACATGTATACCGGTATACCTTTTTGCTACTAGAATTTCATGGAAGCAAGGGGTACCGATACGACCTATGCCTTTTGTAATAACTAATTTTATCTGGGCGCATTCTTTGATTTTATTTAGTTATTTATCTTATTTATCTAGTATTATTATCATTATTATTATATTTATATTATATAAATTAAATTCAAAAACCCAAAAAATATATTAATTAATAGATAAAGTCTAATTAATTTAAAATAGCATCCCATTTATTTATTATCAGTCCATTTACGTTACAACTCAACAAATATTACAACTTAGCCCGTTTAAAGCGCAAATGAATTAAAAAACCCTAAACCTATTCTGATAACCCCAACATCTCTTATTTTTGCGTAGTTGAGCTTCTTCCGTCAGATCTAGCATGATCTGGCGGCCCAGATCAAATGTAGAAGAGCCTTTCTACATTATTTCTACAACCATCTATGCCACCATACATGATCAATGGTCAAGATGGAGTGTTTCTTGGCATCCCCAAGTCGTGACATTTGGGTTACCGAATGCCGCCATGCTCTGGCCACATCAACAACCACGGTGGCCGTCATCGAGCCACTTCTCCAATCAGCAGTGGTCATGTCTGCATCACATTTCGGCCAAGCCTTCACATGTAAGCAAGGACCTGGTCCCCCTTCTCTCCAACAGGCATGACTATACAAGGAAAAGGCAAAATGTCAGAGGCATTTGGACAATTCAAAATATGCATGTGAATACAAACAAAAAGGACATTAGAACCAATAGGGCTTTTCCTGTAATTTATTTTTTTGAAAATCATGTAATTCTCGGTGATATAAAGACCAAAACCCAAAACATTGAAAATGCTCAAGAATTCAGATATCAATACAAAGAGAAAAAGAAAGCCATCTGAGGTATATTCGATCATTTGCATTTCGAAATGTAATATATATATATATATATAAAAAGGGGCTAGGGTTTTACCTTTCAGTATTGAGCCGCCGTTGCACACAACAGCGAGGATGTGCCACCGATGAATGGCACCGTGGATGTTGCCCCTTCGTCTTCCCGTTTAGAGTTCAAGGTTTTTCGGGTTTCCAAAGGATTTTAAAAAAGGGGGCTTTGATTCTTTTTTGTTTTCCCTAGATTCAGGCGAGTAAAGGTTGTTTTTTAGAAGTTTGGGGGTTGGGATTGGTTTTAGAAATAAAAGGGGGTTCATTTTTGGCAAGATTTTTCAAATTCTGACACCGTTTAGCGGTGGCCGATGACGTAGCTTCGCCGGAATCTGGAAATGCACGACAATTTCTAGATTGGACGACGGAAATGAAGACAAATTAAGGACTAGTTTAGCATTACTTTTGAAAATTTTGGTGAAGAAGTACTTTTGTAGTTGTAGGTTTGAAATTTAAGTGTTTAGTATTGCCGTCAAAAAGTAATTTTGAGAAGATAAATGACTATTTTAGACATGATATTGTAAGTTAAAAAATATATATTTAAATGATATCCAAATTCTTTAATGTTATAATTTATGAAATATATCAACTTAAATTATCATAAAAATATATATAAAAAAATAATATTTAATTAATAAACATTTTTTACAATTATACTTGTTCCATGAAAATATAAAAAAATTAATTATTTTATTTAAAAATTTGACATGAATATATATTTTTTTGAATTAAAAAATAATTTATTAATCATATAATTATGTCTTCGCAAAAAAATTATAGGTTTATAAATTATAAAAAAAACCCAACAACAATTGAAGGTTAAAATTGTAATTTGTCTCCCAAAAATACTTTTCTAGACGCAAAACCTAGAAATTTCAGGTTTTATGTTTGGGTTGAAAAATACTTTTCAAACACATTTTTTTCTCAAAAAGTCATATGTTTAACATTGTTTTTGGCCCCAAAAGCATTTTTTAAAAGTAATGCTAAACATGACCTAAATCTGTTCGGAGATTTTGATTTAGGAGGTTTTAATCCGATTTTTAATGAAAAATAAAACGAAGATTGTTTATATCTTTTGGTATTTATACCAGATATAAAATATGGTATTGTTTCCTCTTTAAATCCCTAGATCCCTCTTCCTTTTGTCTAAATTCGTTTATGCATCGTTTAATTCGTTTTTTTATATATTTTTGTTTATATATTTATTGCCTTGTTTCATATCATCCCCCTTTTTTTTATATCTTTTGTTTCATTTGATCGTATATGTGGTATGTATTAATGTGATAAACTTGGTATGTATGATGTATTATGGAAAAACGTATATATATGCATCTCCCCGCATTTTTTTTATTTTGTTTAGTTCTTGCCATGTTTTAATTTTTTGTTTGCTTTTTTTGAGATGCCTTTAATTATCATTCATTTAACCTTTTAAAATTTTAATGGACACTTTAATAATGAAATAAGGTTAATTATAAAAAGGAGATATTTTTAGTTCAAATATTTGTGTCCTAATATCTTGACTTAATGGATATTGACCAAATATTCGGATTAATTTATATTGTTTAAAAATAAATTTTAACATGAATAAAATTTGACAAGTCATAACATCATACTTAACTGTTTGCATCATGCATAAAGGTGATGTATTTGATTCGAACCATAAATTAACACGACAGTCGATCTTATTCGATGTCGGTTTAATCTATGGTCTGAATGTATAGTCAACTTTATTAATTAAATTGCTTAATTAATTCGAGCCCATCAAATGTTTAAGCCCACTTAATTAAAGCTTATATTCAATTGTGGTGTGCTAATCCTTTCCCACTCGTAACCAACTCTCGAACCCTTTTTAAACGAATCACTGGTTTTATGGTATCCGGTCTACCTTATCCAAGTGACCGATGGCGACTCCAAATTTTTATTTCAAAATACGATTTTTAAAAGAAATCCCCAAAATTCAATTTTTAAAACATGGGATACCTCGTATCGATTTTTTCAAATTAGTCGCTACACCTATGCCGATACACCCTTCAAAAATTGCATGTGTTCATCATTAAAACACAGGGTACCGATACAAGTTCAACCCATATCAATACTCGAACCCAAAATTCATTTTCTGGGGTTCGTAAATCACCTCTCATGCCTCCAATACTCAAAATTAATACCCCAAAATGAACCTACAAGTTATGAGAGGTGGTTAAGTGGTTTCTTACATTTTAAGCCATTTTAAACGAATCTTGGGACTGACCATTAAAGAGGTCTCAAGCATTCAAGCAACCAAAACATCAACCAAGCAACAAGGCAATCAAAATTTATGGTTTCCAGTAACACAAAAGGGTTAGTAGTGTACTAACCTTAATTCCTTGCTGAAAAGAAGCTTCTAGCCAAACTCCTCGAACTTTTTTCTTCCCAAGCTCTTTGGAAGAATTTCCAACTTCTTTCACTACAAGAAGTTTTATAAAACATGTTACAATATTGCTGGAACTTAAAAGGTGACAAAAAAGATTTTTATAGCACTAAATAGGGTTAAATCCACCATTCTTGTTCTTTTTCCTTAACCCCACAAAAACTCTTTTTTTCCAAACTCCATCATTTTCCCACATTTTTACCTTGGATGATATATCATTTGTTGCTGATAATAGCTCTTTCAAATCAGATTCCGAGATTTTCACTCAAAATGACAAAGATTTGATCTTTATCTTTGAGCTCCTAAGGAAATGAAGAGGAGAAAGTGATGGAGAGGATGAAGGGGACAAAGATGAGATCACCTTCTTACAAACTGCAGACCAATAAGAACATACCCCATTTTTCTCTTTAAAAATGGGTGATTTACCTTTTTACCCTTTCATCATCTTTCCAACCCACATGGTGACCCAATAGCCCAAGCCCAACACAAGATGAAGGCCTACCAAGGCCCTCATGAACACCCAATAGGCCTCGACTTTTAGCCCAAACACCGCGTTCACCCTTCGGGTGAACCGACCATTGAATTTCGAAATTTGAGTCGTTACACCACCAAAATTTTAAGTCCAGCCCTAACTTACGATGAACATACATCTTGCCCGAAAAAGAATATGGGTAACAACTTTTAATACATACAATATGAATAATTTAATAGCTCACTTTTGAGTCTCGACTCTTAAGAGTAACACTTGGGTCTCAAACTAGTTTTGCATGCCCAAGCTTATCTCTTGTGAACACGGAACCTCATTTCTATATTTATAATTTTGTAAATACTTAATATGAAGTCAAACAAAATAAATATAATTTGTGAATGAATCGAATGGTAGAGACTTATATTTGCTTTTATTTTTTAACAATATGCGAGCTGGATTTTATTAGAAATCAAAATAGAGAAATAATATAAAAGAAATAAAATTGCAACAGAAAAATAAAAACACAATAAATTTAAATTAAAAAATTAGAAAATAAAAACATCATACTAGCAAAACACGTCTAGTGGGCTGCAAAACAGTGATAAAGATGAAACACTGGAGAAATAGAAGCTGAGAACAAGACTTCTTGTCTCAATCCACCTACACGCTTCAGGATTGAAGTAGGAGTGGTGAGCAAAACTAACAATCTTGGAGGCTACTTCGTAAACCAGATCTGAATGCATCGGCAAACGAACTACAAAAGGAGATCAAACTACTGAAGACCACCGAAAATCCATAATTCAGAGCCAAACATCATGAAAAATATATCCACGAACGCAGATCTATGACAACGGTAGATGATAATGTGCCATAAGGTGTAACGACCTAGATTCTAAAAATTCGAGGGTTGGGTTTGATCGAAGCTTGGGCCTCGTATTTGGGTCATACTGTTGAGCTTGTAGGAGCCCTTGGGCTATCTTGTGAGTTGGGATTGTGGTTGTTGAGTTGGGTTAAGAAGAGTAGAGAGGGGTAAAAGGGGTAAAAGCTTAATTTGAAGGGTGGAAGGGGGAGGTTTATTTTTTATCTGCACTATTGCAGAAGGTGAGATCACCTTGCTTTAATATCACATTCCTTCAATTTCAAATTCTCTCTCTCCCAAAAACACCACTATCAAAGGTAGGATTTTGAGAACTTGTGTTGAGAATCAAGTTTAGCTTGTTAAGGAAAGTGTTATCAGCTTTGGAGGAAGGCTTTGTTTCATCAGCTAAGCTAAGGTTAGTACACTACTAACTCTCATAGTTTCCTGGAAATCATGAAGTTAAGCTTTGAAGCATGTTTTGGTGTTTTTGGCCTTGGTATAGCTTGAGTGGTTGTCAATGGTAAATCATAGAATTGTTGTTGTAATGGCCTAAAATTGGCAGTAATCCACCTAATTCTATCACCATAACTTGTAGGAATGGTTTAGGGTTTAACCTTGGGGGTTAAATAAGGTTTCTAGGTGAAACCCGTACATAGAGTTTAAAACTCGGGCTCACATACCGGTACTAGGACCATCGTATCAGTACGCCTTAGTATAAAAAGGGGAAAGATTGTGAGGGGAGTACCGATACGCCTCTCTGTGTATCGATATCCCTTGTATGTTAAGGATTCCAGTAACGCTTTCGCGTACCAGTATGCAAGGGGCGTATCGATACCCACTATTACATTGCCTGGGAGAGGCTTTAGCGTACCGGTACGCGTAAGTGGGAGTACCAGTACGAGTTTGAATAGGTACGGGGCGATCTGAGTACCGATGATGCATATTGATACGGGGTGGAGAGTATCAGTATGGCTTGAGGGTTCAGTTCTTTCGAACATAAAATGAGTATCGGTACCCAGAGGGGAGTACCGATACCCACATAAGAGTATCGGTACTCGCTGGGCATTTTGTCTAAGAAATTGAGTTTACGTTCGGGGGTTCTATAATTCGAGGCAAAGGGCCCTGGGATATTTTAAGGTGTAAAATGAATACTAAAACTGAGAAACAGAGATTTTAACCCCGTATGAGAAATATCTGGCTAATGACTTGGTAAATATTGGGTAAACCGTGTGAGGTAGTAACCATAGGGATCCTAGGTGGATCAATTGAGGATGTGTGGTAATTAGGGTCCTTGATGTATGCTGAGGGGATGCCTAAATAGTCAAGTCACCCCTTGTTGTTGGGATTTGGATACCCTAAGTATGTTGCAACACCTTAAAGATTCCCGGATGTAGGATCTCGATGCTTTGTGAACGTGGGGCCTCATTCAAAGATGCTTTATGAGAGATTTTTTAGCATGGATATAGGATCCTGATGCTTTGTGGATGCGGGCCTCATCCTCTTGAGTATAGGATCCCGATGCTATGTGGACGTGGGCCTTACTCGTAGTGTAGGATCCTGATGCTATATAGACGTGGGCCACACTCAAGTGAAGGATTCTGATGATTTGTGGATGCAAACCTCACTTAATGTTGTTAGGTGTTATCTGTGAGATGTTATGTAATTGTATGAGGTACTTGTATGAGCTACGTGCGTGATCATACATTCATAATGCCATGTGTTTAAGCGATTATGGTAGCACCATTGTTATCTTGCCATGATATCATTTCTGTTGTATTGCTTTATTTATGATTTGCATGAAGCATGGTTGAGTGGCGGTGTATTCACTGAGCTTGTTAGCTCAGCGTTCGAAATTGTTGTTTCTATTTACAGGTTAGTAGGTTGTCGTGAGGCTTGAAGGAGCACCATCAAGGCTTGGATTTTAGCATCGACTCTAGTGGTTAAGTACAAATACTAGATGTAATGTGCTATGTATTTCGTAGGACCCTCTATGTATTTTGTAACTCTTATTTTGTATTAGTTGGTCGAAGTTGAATGTTTTAATATTTGTAAATGGAGCTTCGTGAATACTGTTTTAAATATCTAGATTTGACTATGTTTTCAATGTATGGACTTATGTTTTTATTGGACTTATTATGTTTGGGTTGAAAAGGGAAATTTAAACGGTATGGATTTTTGGGCCTATGGCCTAATTGTGACATCTGGCACAAGGGTGTTACATTTAGTGGTATCAGAGCTTAGGTTTTTTCCGTTCTAGGAAGTCCCCGGGGGAGTCTAGAGGAGTGTATAGGTGTCTAGTGAATACATGCCCATGAGTTGATGTCGTACTTGTTTTAATGCAGAAATTCGATGGTGTGACCTTGTTTGTTGTTGTGCAGAATAGAATCATGCCAAGGAAGGCAAGAATCGATGAGGAAAGTTTGGGCTCCAGAGAAGGAAGTTACGATGAGTAATATATGCCTGGCACAGAGGATATGTCAGAGGACACAGTTGACCGGGGGGTCAACTACTTTTCACATCTGAACCAGGCGTTGCACCGAATTATGAGGGCAATACCGAGGGCATCTGCTACCCCTCGTGAGGCACCTGTTGAAAGGTTGAGAAGGCAAGGTGCTACGGATTTCCATGGAGGGCGAGATAACCAGTACAAGCGGAGTAGTGGTTGCAAGATACACGCTGAATTGTGAGGCAGATAAGGCTGAGATCGGAAGACAAGCTGCCATGTATCTTGTCCCTATTGAAGGGAAATGCTAGAGAATGGTGAGAAATAGTAGAACTTAGGTGGCACCCTAATCGACCATATTGGGACAATTTTCTCAAGGAATTCAAGAAGAAGTATGTGGGCGAGGCCTACATTGATGCCTTGAGAGATCAGTTCAACCATCTTGTGTAAGGAAACTGATCAGTTTTTGAATATGAGCAAGAGTTTCTCCAGTTGAGCAGTTATACCTCTGAATTAGTTGCAACTGAAAAGATGAGGTGCAAGAGGTTCTTGAAGGGTTTGAGAAAAGAAATTCAGACTTACCTAACTGTTGCACCACCGAAGGTGTTCTCAGAGTTAACTTCGAGTGCCAAGTCTCTTGAGCAGGTGCAAGGCTTAACTTATGGCCTATTTGGTGGGCAAGGGAGTTTGGGTGGGAGGCCTCAGAACCCCTCCAACAACAACTCCTAGGCCTTCTAGGGGAAAAGCAAAAATCGGTGGAGCCATAATAGAGGAACATCAAATCAAAATTCAAGGTCAAATAGAAGATTTGAGTCAGCTGGTCATAGAAGGCCATCTTCTTCTTCATCCATGATGAGCCCGGAGGGTTCGCAGATGAGTGCGAGCGCATCAGTTTGCAATCAGTGTTGACGCAAACACAGAGACGAGTATTGGGGAGCAGTAAGAGTTTGTTACCAGTATAGGTCACTGGATCACTTTGTGAAAGACTGTCCAGTGACTGTTGTGACCTCTTCAGATCAGGTTTGGAGAACTGCATATTCGACCCAGATAGGTCGAGGCCTTTCTCAGGGAGGAGCAAGCCATGTATTATGAGGTACCTTTCAGTCTACCGCGAGAGCACCAACTAGGCAGTATGTGGTTAGGGCTCAAGAGGATTGCTCAGCTACAGATGTTATCTCAAGTACGTTTACTTTGTTTTCAGTTTCTATTGTTGCTCTTATGGATTCGGGGTCTACCCACTCCTACATTCATAGTGGGATATCTCAGTAGTGGGGTATTCCTGTCGAGAATCTAAAAGTAAGAGTTCGTGTGACTAGTCCTTGTGATATGATGTGTTGGTGGATAAAGTGTATCGAAGATGCCTGATAGAGATTCAGGGGTTGTCGTTTCCAGCGGATTTATTGGTTTTACCATTTCAAGAGTTCGATGCTATCTTGGGGATGGATTGGCTCTTTGAGCATGATGCTAGTCTGGGATGTAGAGCAAAGAGTTTGAAGCTTCGTGTTGCGGATGGTTCCAAGCTGATTGTGGGAGGTGAGAGAAACCCATGTCTACCTAGCGTGGTATCGGGCTTGTCAGCTCAAAGGTTGTTGCAACAAGGTTGTGAAGCCTTCTTGGCCCATATGGTGGATGCAAGGATTGAGGGCCCAATGCTTGAGAATCTTCAGACTGTTAATGATTTCATCGATGTGTTTCTGGAGGAGTTACCTGGGTTGTCTCCTGACCGTGAGCTAGAGTTTCGAATTGATGTGATGTCGGGTACATCACCAGTGTCCATTGCACCGTATCGGATAGCACTCGCAGAAATAAAAGAGTTAAAGAAGCATATCTAAGAGTTGCTAGAGGGAGGTTTTATCCGGCCGAGCGTCTCGCCTTGGGGAGCACCAGTCCTATTCATCAAAAAGAAAGATGGATCTATGAGGATGTGTATTAATTATCAGTAGCTTAATAAGGTAACGATAAAGAAACGTTATCCCCTTCCGAGGATTGATGATTTGTTCGACCAGTTGAGAGGTGCTCGTGTGTTTTCTAAGATAGACTTGAGGTCAGGGTACTACCAGTTGAAGGTGGTGGATGAGGATACCTAGAAAACCGCTTTTAGGACGCGGTATGAGCACTATGAGTTCTTGGTAATGTCGTTTGGGCTTACCAATGCACCTGCAGCTTTTATAGACCTAATAAATCGAATCTTTCAATCGTACCTAGATCAATTTGTTGTGGTATTTATTGATGACATCTTGGTGTATTCGCGTATAGAAGAAGAGCACGACCACCATCTTCGTGTTGTTTTACAGACTCTCCGGGATAAACGTCTTTTTGCCAAGTTTAGTAAATTCGAATTTTGGTTTTTGGAAGTGGTATTCCTTGGTCGCATAGTTACTGTAGATGGGATCCGTGTGGACCCTCAAAAGATACAGGCTGTGGTGGAGTGGAAACCTCTACGGAATATTTCGAAAGTCCGTAGTTTCCTAGGACTTACTGGGTATTGTAGATGGTTTGTTAAAGGTTTCTCTATTATAGCCGCACCATTGACCAAGTTGTTGCAAAAAGGGGTCCCTTTTGAATGGAATGAGAAAAGACAACGAAGTTTTGAGCAACTAAAAGCTTATCTCACGAAGGCTCCGATCTTAACCCAACCCGAGCCCAGAAAAGAGTATGCTGTGTTTAGTGACGCGTCTTTAATGAGCTTGGTTGTGTCCTTATGCAAGAGGGTAAGGTGGTTGCTTACGCTTTGAGGCAGCTTAAATCGCATGAACAAAATTACCCTACCAATGATTTAGAGCTCGCTACAGTCATCTTTGTATTCAATATTTGGAGGCACTATCTTTATGGGGAGAAGTGTTACATTTATACGGATCATAAGAGATTGAAAAACCTGCTTACACAAAAGGAGTTAAATCTGAGGCAACGACAGTGGATTGAATTGTTGAAGGACTATGATTGCATCATAGAGTATCACCCCGGTAAGGTGAACGTTGTGGCTGATGCCTTAAGTAGGAAATCTATGTCAGACTTGAGAGCTATGTTTGCCTGGTTGAGGATGACCGAAGATGGTGGTCTTCTAGCCGAGCTTCAGATTGAACTTATGTTGGTACAAGAGATAAAGAGGACTCAAGTTTTGGATGAAAAATTAGTAGCACGGATTGAAGCAGCTTAGAGAGGTGAAGCTTCAGACTTTGAAATATGAGATGGTGGGTGCTTGTACTTCAAGGGGTGGCTGTGTGTTCCGTCCTTGAAAGATTTGAGAGACCGCATCTTAAGAGAGGCACACCGTAGTCCTTTCATTGTACATCCGGGGAGCAACAAGATGTATCAAGATCTTCATCCTTTTTATTGGTGGCCGAGTATAAAAAGATATGTCTCCGACTTTGTGACAAGGTGCTTAGTTTGTCAGCAAGTGAAGGTGAAACATCAGGTTCCATCAGGGCTACTACAGCTGATTCAGACACCGCAATAGAAATAGGACCAGATCACCATGGATTTTGTCACCGGCTTACCGATGACTCAAAGAAAACACGATGCTATTTGGGTAATTGTAGACCATTTGACCAAGTCTGCTCATTTCTTACCGGTACGTATAGATTTCACCTTGAAAATGTTGGCTCAATTATACATAAAGGAGATAGTAAGGTTGCATGGCCTGCCATCATCGATCATTTCAGATAGAGACCCACGTTACAGCTAGGTTATGAAAGAAGATCCATAACACCTTGGACACCAAGCTACATTTCAGTACAGCTTTTTACCCTCAGACCGATGGTCAGTCCGAGCGTGCCATTTAGATTCTTGAGGATATGCTCCGGTGTTGCATTGCAGACTTTACAAGGAGTTGGGAGGACCAGTTGCCACTTGTAGAGTTTTCTTACAACAACAGTTACCAGTCGAGCATAAAGATGGCCCCTTTTGAGGCGTTATATGTGCGTAAGTGTAGGACACCCTTGTGTTGGACCGAGCTCAATGAAAGGAGGATCGTGGGATACGATTTGGTTAGTCAAATTGAGGAGAAAGTTCAGATCATCAAAGAAAGGTTGCAAGCGGCCTTTGACCGTCAGAAGACCTACGCGGACTGAAAGTGCAAACACATTGAGTATAATGTCAGAGAAAAAGTGTTTCTCAAGGTATCTTCGT
The DNA here is from genome assembly GCA_019671005.1 of Hibiscus mutabilis. Classification (NCBI taxonomy): domain Eukaryota; kingdom Viridiplantae; phylum Streptophyta; class Magnoliopsida; order Malvales; family Malvaceae; genus Hibiscus; species Hibiscus mutabilis. The sequence goes on along the minus strand of CM033748.1, from coordinate 30,688,922 downwards.
AGAAAGGAATCATTTGTTTTGGACGTAAGGAAAAATTAAGCCCAAGGTATATCAGACCTTATGAGATACTTGAGAGAGTGGGATAGATGGCTTATCGGTTAGCCTTGCCACCAGAGTTGGCTCGCCCATGATGTTTTTCATGTGTCTATGTTGAGACGTTATCGTTCTGATCCTTCGCATGTTGTTCCGCTTGAAGAAATTGAGGTAAATGCCGACTTGACATATGAGGAAATCCTGGGTAGGGTCCTTGACACAAGAGTTAAAGAACTTCGCGATAAGAGCATACCCTTGGTAAAAATGTTATGGAGGAACCATGGTGTTGAAGAAGCAACGTGGGAAGTCGAGGAAGACATGAGAATACTCTACCCGCATTTGTTCCCACCCGTTAAATTTCGAGGATGAAATTTTCTTTAAGAAGAGAGAGTTGTAACGACCCATATTCTAAAAATTTGAGGGTCAGGTTTGATCGAGGCTTGGGCCTCGTATTTGGGTCGTGTTGTTGGGCTTGTAAGAGCCCTTGGGCTATCTTGTGAGTTAGGCTTGTGGTTGTTGAGTGGGTTGAAAAGAGTATAGAGGGGTAAAAGCTTAATTTGAAGGGTTAAAGGGGGAGGTTTGTTTTTCAACTGCACTATTGCAGAAGGTGAGATCACCATGCTTTAATATCACCTTCCTTCCATTTCAAATTCTCTCTCCCCCCGAAACACCACTATTAAAGGTAGGATTTTGAGAGCTTGTGTTGAGAATCACGTTTAGCTTGTTGAGAAAAGTGTTATCAGCTTTCAAGGATCTATCAATAAAAGTAAGGATGGTTGGTTTTCGTGGAAGAGTGTGTTTTGGTGGGGGTTGATGGGGGAGAACGAGAATGGGTTTTTAGGGAACCTTACTCTTGTAAAGGTTTGTGTTCTGACTCCCTTAATTCTCCCTACCATATGGTAACACGTTTGTTAACATCTCTTGTAGTGAAAGAGGTTGGGAACTCCTCAAAAGACCAAGGGAAGAGCAAAGCTTGAAGTTTTGGAGGGAGGCTTTTTTTCATCAGCTAAGATAAGGTTTGTACACTACTAACTCTCATAGTTTCCTGGAAATCATGAAGCTAAGCTCTGAAGCATGTTTTGGTGTTTTTGGCCTTGGTATAGCTTGAGTGGTTGTCAATGGTAAATCATAGAATTGTTGTTGTAATGGCCTAAAATTGGTAGTAATCCACCTAATGCTATCACCATAACTTGTAGGAATGGTTTGGGGTTTAACCTTGGGGTTAAATAGGGTTTTTAGGTGAAACCCGCACCTAAAGTTTGAAACTCAGGCTCGCGTACCGATACGGGAACTAGCGTATCGATACACCTTAGTATAAAAGGGGGAAAGGTTGTGAGGGGAGTACCGGTACACCTCCCCATGTATCGGTACCCCTTGCATATTAAGGATTCCAGTAACGCTTTTACGTACCGATACGCAAGGGACGTATCGGTACCCACTGTTACATTGTTTGAGAGAGGCTTTAGCGTACCAGTACACGTAAGTGAGAGTACCAGTACGGGTTTGGATCGGTACGAGACGATCCGAGCACCAATGATGCGTATCGATACAGGTTAGAGCGTATCGGTACGGCTTGAGGGTTCAGTTATTTCAAACCTAAAATGAGTATCGGTACTCAATGATGGGTATCGGTACCCAGAGGAGAGTACCGATACCCACATAAGAGTATCAGTACTCGCTGGGCATTCTGCCCAAGCAATTGAGGTTACGTTCGGAGGTTCTATAATTCGAGGCAAAGGGCCCTAGGGGTCTTTTAAGGTGTAAAATGAATACTAAAACTGAGAAACATAGATTTTAACACCGTATGAGAAATAGTTGGCTAATGACTTGGTAAATATTGGGTAAACCGTGTGAGGTAGTAACCCATAGGGATCCTAGATGGATCAATCGGGGTTGTGTGGTAATTAGGGTCCTTGATGTGTGCTGATGGGGCACCTAAATAGTCGAGTCATCCCTTGTTGTTGGGATTTGGAAACCCTAAGTGTGTTGCAACACCTTAAAGATTCCCGAATGTAGGATCCCGATGCTTTGTGGATGCGGGCCTCATTCGAAGATGCTTGATGAGAGATTTCTGAGCATGGATGTAGGATCCCGATGCTTTGTGGACGTGAGTCTCATCCCCTTGAGCATAAGATCCTGATGCTATGTGGACACGAACCTTACTCGTAGTGTAGGATCCCGATGCTATGTGGACGCGGGCCTCACTCAAGTGAAGGATTCCAATGCTTTGTAGACGCGGACCACACTTAATGTTGTTAGGTGTTATCTGTGTGATGTTATGTAATTGTATGAGGTACTTGTATGAGCTGCGTGCATGATCATACATTCATAATGACATGTGTTTAGGCGGTTATGGTAGCGTCATTGTTATCTTGCCATGATATCATTCCTGTTGCATTGCTTTATTTATGATTTGCATGAAGTATGGTTGAGTGGCGGTGTATCCACTAAGCTTGTTAGCTCAACGTTCAAAATCGTTGTTTATGTTTGCATGTTAGTAGGTTGTCGTGAGGCTTGAAGGAGCACCATTAAGGCTTGGATTTCAGCATCGACTCTAGTGGTTGAGTACAAATACTAGATGTAATGGGCTATGTATTTCGTAGGACCCTATATGTATTTTGTAACTCTTATTTTGTATTAATTGGTCGAAGTCAAATGTTTTAATATTTGCAAATGGAGCTCCGTGAATACTGTTTTAAACATCTGGATTTGACTATATTTTCAATGTATGGACTTATGTTTTTATTGGACTTATTATGTTTGGGCTTGAAAAGGAAAATTTAAACGGTATGGATTTTTTGGGCTTAGGGCCCAAATGTGACATCCGGGTCAAGGGTGTTACATAAGGTAGAAGCGTGCCACGAGGCAGAGGAAAAGCGTGTCACAAAGCAGAGAAAACGTGCTACAAGGCAAATAAAAATTAGAAGAAAATTAAAATATAACAAAAAATAATAATTTAATATAAAAAAACTACCGACAGTGACAACCAACAATAAAATTGACGCCACCGCCGATGAATCAAAAACAAAAAAAAAGTTGAACTAAAATTTTTGGGGACTCATATTTGCTTTTAAAATAGAAAAATTATTGTATATATATAACTATAATGTTTTTTAACAAGCTTATTCATACATTAAAATCAAATCATCTAGCATTAATATAAAGCAAGAGTTTTTGGTATTTTATTATGTTACCATTCTCAGTAGAATGTTCTTTTTGAGAAATAATCGTCATGGAAGTAAGGTTACAACGTTTAATATACATAAAAAATGCTAATTAAAATCCTAAAACATATATTACAACTATTACTTCACCAAAACACTTTACTAGGAATGCAATGGTATTTCTTAAACTCACTATCATACAATAAAGTATAATTTTATTAATTTTAATTCTTTAATGATACTTATTATTAACAAAATTCAATTTACCTCAACAATTCAAACAACGTTATATGAATAAGTTTAACCTTACCAATTTGCATCCATTTTTATCAACTTCACAATGCAACAAATTACATTTTGTAGACTAGACCATTTATTCTCATAACATATCATCATTTATTTATTGATTTTTACAATCTCCAACATGCCTAGGTCAATGTATCCTTTTGTTTTTCTTATGGATGAATAGTAAGAAGCATTTCAGCTATATTTGGACACAAAAGCGTAAAACATATTTATACACAGTTTTGCACATCATTTTCAGTTTTTCACCACCTATTTAGGGCAGGCAGGAGGAGGCTGATCCACAATTCGAAGACGGGTGGGGGGGACGGAGTCCCACCATTCTTTCACTCGCCTCTGCCTTTGCTTATTTCTCATGTGCTTCCCTAGCTTTGATGTCATCGTCATGGAATGTAATACGCCGATTATTATTAGATACTTGAGCGGAATTACCGCCAACAATATCGCCAAACCGATGAGGCCAACCATCACCATATCCGCATGCTGAAACCAAAAAAAACTCAGTTGATTTGATTGTGGGATGAAATTCTATAGTATGCAAGCATCTATGTCCGAGTTCGAAAATCATATCATATAGAATGTATGAATATTTATGCTCAAGTATATCAGCCAAATTACTCTACATGTGATTGTAGTCCATGGCTAAAGGCAGATTATAAATCCCATAAAAGAAAGCATTTCATTGAGCTTGAAGCTGAAAGAAGCGAAGTTGCATGAGTTCACCTTGTGTGCCCTTGAAACCAGAATTGAATGCAATTTCAGAATTGTAACATTTGCTTGATTTATTATCTGGGAAATGGTAATGAATCCATATTGTGCTGAAACTATGTTCTCTCTTGTCGATGCAGTTGGCTCGGAGGCGGTGCACACTATTATCTCCTTTTGCTTGCCTTTGAGCCTTTCTTGTCTCGCTTGGATCATTTTCGCTACCGATACAAGCAAACCTGCAGATATTGCCTTTCCAACCCATTCCCTGCAACAACAATAACATAACTTCATAATTGTTTTATTATTTTTTCGACTTGAATTTGCAACAAAACAAACTTACTTGTACACAATTATTGTAATTATGGAGATTGCAACAAGGGTGACTGCCGGTTGCATCCATGAAATTATTTCTTGAAACCAAACGAATACACACTTGAGCGGCTTTAGTAGCTCCTGTATTTGCCAAAAAAAAAGAAGTGCAATGCATATAAGGTTCTTGCATCAATCCTGTGGTCTATTCTTTTATAAAGCAAGATATGTTTGAGTAATTACGTCTCGCTTTTATCAGGAAAATGAAAAAAAATCATTTCCTCCCAAGCCAGAATATAAAAGACTACTAGGCTCAAAAATTGAATAATGGGACATCAGACTGGAAAGAGTATGTAATTACCATAAGAATGAGAGCGTTTTCACTGATCCCTTCTTCTTTCAGCCCCTCGATAGCTTCTTTAGCATTAGCAACTTCCCTTTCTTCCTTTCTCGTTTGATTAATGGCAGTCTCTAGTGAAGTCTTATCATCTTCGCCGCCTGCAATAGCTTTACTCTTTTCGTTCACTCCTTTTGTTTCTAGGCTCAATATAGTCTGATCCGAAAAGTTCATTTTCCTCAGTATGGAGTGTGCACTACATGGCTGTCCGATATTTACCCTATTTAGACTCTCGGCAAGCTGTTCGAGTACGTAGTCCCCCTTAGGTAACTCATCATATAAAGCAAAAATCAAGAATTTTGTGGGATATGGGGGAGAAATTCTGAGCATTTCTCTCGCTGCACGAAGCCTTATGATGCCCAAAATAGTCCTTGCATGCATCTCCCATGCTTGTATTGGACTTTCTGTCTTAAATTTAGATAAAAATTTGTGCATTAGCAGAACCTCCTTTGTGAGTGATAGCCAATGGTCACGCCTCGTGGAGCTTGTCATTTCCGGAAACTCCAGCAGTACTTCTTCTTGGCTGAAAAATCGGAATGTCAAGTCACTCGAAAATCAGAATAAGAACAATCAAAATTTTCAATAAGCTTTAATCGTGACCATCAAACTAGCATTGACTCTAATTATCAAGTAGTTAAAATAGTGCCCAACAGCCTAACTTTTAAATCTGCACTTGTCAACCGATGCATTGTTGAATTGAATTTTGAGGTTGGGATGATCATTGAACTTTTAACTGCATGTTATAATGTCCGACTTTGAAATGATAGTCATACTAATGGTAATATCACTGGTAATTCTTTTCAACCACATACTTACAACTCAGGCGACTCGTAAACTATGGCTTTGTCAAAAAGTGGAACACCCCATGGACCAGTTGAAGCCGGTTTAACACTGTGTTCTATATCCCTTGAAAGAACGATCTTAAATGCATCTTCGTATGTTAACACTCCAGAGGCCTCAAAGTAGAGAGCATAATTTGTCAGCGTAAGCCTACCTAGAAAAGTAACCTCCAAAGTAAGTAATTTCAAAGTAGCAATGACTTAAATGATCATAAAATACATATTTCCTTGAATGCGTGCACATTCTTACTAAACCAGAAAATGAAATCAAACACGAACCAGGCCAACTTGTTCCTCCAATATGGCGAACTACTCTCTGTGAGGTGGCCGTTCCTTCGACATGCAATATAAATTCATCACTAGCTAACTCTACACCCTTTGGTTTGGCTTGTTTCTGCAAATGCTTCATGCAACTGTTGAACCAACATTGAATGCAAACAAATAAAGCACTTAGAATATTGCAGACAACTTTTCGGGCTCTACACACACAAGTTAAACGAATAACCTTAAATTTCACAAATTTATGGAAGCATTGAAGATTCTATCACCCTGCAGTCTTTTATTATGTAACCATTTATGTTTATGCCGGTCAGAAAAAATTACAATTACATGAAAGCAAATGGAGACGACTCGCAGTACCATCTATGATATTATACAATTATAAGTAATCCTTCAAGGGAGAGTCTTTCAAAATGAAAGAGGCCTTTGGAAGCAGAGTATACATTATACATTCACATAAAAGGCATTCGACATTTTTTTTGTAGACCATATTAGAGGAATGAAATTTTAATTTTTTTTTTTAGCTAGCTACCTGTTTTTTGTTTCATTCAAGGAGTTTCAAAGCTTACTTGTCGATTTCTTTTAGGAACTTATCATATGCAGGGAAAAATAGCCGGTTTCCAGTAAGCGCGGTTAGAGTTTCGAATGTGAATCTTCCATTAACAATATCTGCAACTAATGGAACTAATGATCCCAACCACACAAATGCATCTTCTCCAACACTTGGTTCATCATTAACCTACCAAGAAAGCACACAAATAATCTGTACCCCAAGAATGACAGACAGTGCAATATGAATTATACAAGCAACATTAACAGGTTCATCAACAATCAACATACCAATTGTCTTTTAGAATAAAATATCTCAACAATCAAGCTATAAGGCTAATGACTAACCAAAGCGATTGAATTATGAGAAATAAATTTACTTACAAGGAGAGGCATTAAGTCTGAATAGAAAAGAGGGATATCATCCTGCTCGGGCAGCACATTCACAGATATTTTCAGGTCTTCTTTCTCCTTGCCAATGCTATCCTGCTAACTCAAAATGATAGTATAAGTACTATATAGGGAATATCATCAAACAGATAAAATCTGAAAACTTGAACAGTGAACACAGATATTATAAATGTATCGAAAAGTTGAAAATCCATATTTTCATGTAAAAATCTGATTACTGAGGCACTAGAATTCTCCCATGCAAGCATCATGTCATATGTGAACCGGCTGAATGATACATTGTTTAATCTTTCTTCTATGTTTTGACATAGTTTAACAATGGCTTTTGAGCAGCAAAATTCTATCAATTTCCTCGAATAATCGCCGACATCAGTGTTCCATCCAGCTTCAAATTCTTCCACCAAATGATCCACGGAAGTACCTAGTTCCCTGGATAAATGTTCAATAGGAATTATACTGTGTAACAAAGAGCAAAGTGAAAACTAAGTGATTATTTAAGAAAATGAAAAAGAGGGTGATAGAATTATACTGTGCAGTTGTTGGAAGAACATGGTTGGCAATGGAAGAAAGATGCTTCCTCTCCATCATCGCCTCGACCTTCAATACTTCAACTTCTTAACTCTGTTAATTGAGGATAACTAAGGAAAGAAAATGCATATGGAATCTGAATTGATTTTCATATATCAGTGGACAAGCCAAAATAAAACAAAAAAATGTGGCCTTCTCCGGTACTGCCACGTAGGCTTTTTCATGCAAACGCCTGGTATATTCAAGCATGCCAACATCTCAAACTTATCATTTGGGTTATATTACGTATATTTTAGGGGATAAATACATGAATGGAAATATATTTCGGTGCCTTTTATACCCGCACTAAAAAAAATAAATTTAAGGTTTATAGTTAATGTTTAAGGTTAGGGTTTAGGGTTAGAATTTAGAGGTAGAATTTTAAAAAATATTTTTTAAGACTAAAATTTAAAATTTAGTGTTAGGGTCTATAATTTAATTTTTTAATATTAAAGTAGAGAAAGAAGGACCAAAAAGACAAGAATTTTTATCCTAAATACATACCTTAAGGTATTTCGAGAAGAAAATGTTTTAAAAGAAAGAATAAAGAAGAGGTAAGATGACGCAAGGCATAATTGATGATGCCCATTGCCGGGTGCGGAATAATTTTTTTTTTTGTTTAGTGTCCTACCAACACTAAAAATTAAATTTTAAGTTTAACTTTAAATATTAAATCTTAAATTTTAAACTTACACTCTAAAGTATACAGTCTGCCTTCAATTCCCTAAACTCTAAATTTAAACCATAACTTTAGACCTTAACCTTAAACCAAAAACTTATTTTTTTAGTATGAGACATACATAGGGGCATCGGAAAGGGGTAGATGATTTTTATTTCCCAAAGCATGGATGGACGAGGGGACTGAGGAGAGCGATCGTCCCTGAAAATTTGAAATTTGTATATGATTTAAAAAAAGAATTTATTTATGTATTTTCTATTGAAAATTTATTTTCATCCCCTAAACTTTTATAAGTTCGCCCTCTAATGTAAAATCATGTGTTCTTCCCTGGGCTGGTGTGAATTTGAGTATAGGGAGTCCAAAATTAAAATTAAAGGATAAAGTATAAATAATTATGAAATTAAGGGATAAAATTTAAATAAATTAAAATTTGGAGTCTAAATTATTGATTATCTTATATATATTAATATAAAAAAATTGGAAGGACTATCGTCCCTAAGCTATATGTATATATAGCTTCGTCTTTGTAAATGGTAAAATTGGTTTCGGTTAGATTAAAAATAGAAAGAAGGTTAAAATTGTATATAGAAATGATGAAATTAAAAAATGTATACATTCTATTTAACAATAATAAGGTCAACATTTGAATTCAAAGTAACTATGAGAATAGAGTGGAAATAAATAATAATCATTGAAGTCATTAAACTAAAATGAGTTTATACATATAATGAAAAAGATAGAATTGTATATATCAATATAATTTATAGTGAAATTATATGTATTTTAAATAATAATTAAAATTTACTAAATTAAATTAATATTAATAAAAAGCTAATAATTTAAATTAAAAGGGAGGGTGGTCCATTATAGTATTTATATATATATATTTGAATGAGTTATAATATTAAAAAAAGATATTACTATAATTTTATGTGATCAAACTATTAATGAAGGTTTTAAATTGTATGTTTCTCTGTATTACTAAAGTTGTTCTTTATATATTTTTTTTGTCAAATTTTTTACTTTTATCCATAATTATTTAAATATTTCTAAAATTTAAATTTATAAATTGTATATTTAAAAACTATTTGATTGAAGATTTTTAATATATTTTTTTACAATAATACATTTTAAATAATAAAAAGTTACAGTTAAAATTTTTTGACAAAAAATCAAACACGAGACAATTTTAATGTGACAAAGAACGTACATAGCAAGAGTTATAAAGAAACATACATTTTTGACATTATAAAACAATTGAAATGAATTATAAATTAAATAAAAAATTAAATTTGATACGATTCGAGCCATCACCATTTACAAACTTACAAACTATAAATGGTCTAAACACTATAATTCAGGTCTGCTTTCGATTTATAATTTTTTGTTACCCAAACCCTAAACACTGGTGACCGTAACTCACACTTAGATGACCTTTTTAATATTAATTCTATTACATTAATTTTAATATAAATATAATTTTATTATTATTAAACATAAATAATTTTAATATATTTATTAATCAATATAAATTTGTTTTTAATAATGTATTTTTAATATAAATATAATGTTAATAATTAATGTAAATATTTATTTAATTTATACTATATAATTTGATATAGATATAATTTCACTATTATTTTATTCTTTATTATAAACATACACATAATTAATTTAATGTCTTTAATGGCCATTTTAATCGACATAAATTATTAAAAAATTGCTGATGATCAGAGAAAAATACATAAAAGTTGAAGAAAAAAATTAAAAAATCATGTCAGTATCACCGTTAATTTTTAACGGACTTGATAAAAAATAAAAAAGTAACATTAGGTTTGGTTTTACCAAAAATAATAGTTTAATGACAAAAAAACACGAAAATAGTTTGATACCAAATAATTAGTTTACTTGAAAGATGTAATCACTAATTTTTATCCGGGGTTATATTATTATTATTACTATATTATTTTAATATTATTATTATTTATTACTATTATTATTTTTATTTTAATATTATTATTATTGATATTATAATAAAAATAGATCAAATGAATAACAACCTAATTAAATTATTAATGTCCAAGTTCAAATTACAATATTAATAACCCATTACATATCTTCTATCGCGTTTGGCCTAATCTAACTAAAAACCCTAAACCTAATCTGACATATTTTTCCCTTCATTGTGTGCATCCAAGATCAGAGGCACTTATTACTTATTGCACAGAGGTGCAAACGAGTTGAACCTAGTGGCATCAGTACACAGAGGTGACTGTCGTTAACCACTATGGTTGTTTCAGTGCAGAGGCACTCAATATGTCTCCAAGTGTTGACTAGGTTGTCATAGTGATATCAGTATACAAGAGGTACATGATGTTAATCACTATGGTTACCTCAGTATCGAGAAGCTGACTACCTGTAGTCTGATGATGCATGCTTGGACAAGCCCTTGTATTGCGATCCTGCCTTGACAAGCCCTTTCAGGATCGAGCAAAGAAGGCTTGAGCGATAATATGAGTAATCCTTAAAGAGCTACCAAGTTAAGGATGCAAGTCGGGATACCTTGGGAAGGCAATAAAGGCCCTGTCCAAAAAGTGCCCTCGTACCTCCCTTAAGTCATCAATGGCAACATATATCAATGTATATCAACATTTAACAATTCATAGCCGAAATAACATTCATATTATACCATCATCAATAACTAGTGATCAATGCAATTATTTTCAACCTTTGACATATTTAAAATATGTCAAATATATGATCAATGACATAAATATCATGACAATATATAAACCAGGTAGACTCATCGCAAGTCCTACCGGTGATGTATGAAACATCCATGTATAATGTTATGTATGCATTGCACTTACCTGAGCCATTTATTAGTATGCCTCACTAAGTCCTCTTTGATCCTTTCCTTCATTGTACCTCGAACCTCCCTTGATTCGAACTTAACTTCATAATTCAAATAAGTAAAATATTTGTTAGATCCCAATCTAACAATATCTTAGACATATTGTCCAAAATAATCATTCGAATACAAAATCTCCAAACGTTTTCCTTTCTTCCTTGTATTGTTCAAAATTTCATTATGGTCCTTAGTAACCACTTTGAACTTCCATTAACCCCTTTCAAGCTTACTAATCAACCTTAGATACAAAGTGTATCAATTCTCATTTTCTGGCAGTTTACAGTACATTCGAAGAAATATTTCTATAAAATAATCTATAACTCGGAATTCAACTCCGTTTTTTCTGAAAGAAACTAGATTCGATAAGATTTTCAACCATATAAATTAATATCCCAAATTCAACTTGTACGATTTATGGCGAATTTTCAAAACCAGTTACAGTGCTGAAATTCGGAGCAGACTGGTGTTCTGTTTTCTGACCTTTCGTCAGTTAAAAATTCATACATTTTGACTCGGAACTCGAAATCAGATTCCGTTTGTTGGACACGAAACTAGACGAACAAATCTTTACATCGGTATAAAATTCACCATCTAACCATTTTTGTAGAATTTATGGTGAATTTTCAAAGTTACTGCCATAAACCAATTTTTCTACACAGCTTCCATAAACAACTTCAACTTTTATACTAACTTCTCCTTACTTTTATACTTTTCAATTTAGTCCAATCACTAGCTTTAAACCACCAACTCATCACATTCTTCACCAAATAATTATTCACAATAATTCTCCTTAATTTTCCTTCTTTACCGAAATAGTCACTAAAATGCAAAGATAAGGTTTCAAGCTTCTTAACTTTGCAATTTGGTCCTCAATTCAACATTGCTACCTTAATTTCATTATTACAACTAAAAATCAGATTTAACCCCCATAAAAAACTTCAATTTTGATTTAGTCACTTAACTTTGACAAATTGTCAAAATGGTCACTAATTCAATTCAACATGAATTTGGCATTCTAACTTCATTTTCTTATCTCTAACATCATTAATAACACAAATACACTCCAAATTCTAAAAATTCAGATTTGGTCTTTCAACTTTTCAAGTTGCCGAAATGGTCCCTACACAATTTAACTTAGGGTTTTGCTTCCAAACAACAAATCAAGCTTGCTAGATCATTATTTCAACATCACAAACCCTAAATTAAACTTGAATCCATAAACCCTAATCATCTTCATAAAAATCAAAACATGTAAAACTTAAATCCCAACTCAATATCATGATTTTAACATCATACTAGCTTGATTTCAACTTAAATTCAATCATGGAATCATAAAATCTGAAAAGCCCCAATTTGATCCATAAACACTAATTTCTTTCTCATTTAAATTCTCATCAATCAAGCATGGATTCCATAAAATTTTTGATATCAAAAGATAGAGCTTGAATAGTAGAACAACTTTGTAGTTGAAGAGATTACCTGAAAACCGAGTTTCGGAGCTTGAATCGAGCTTGGAAATTTTTTCTCTTTCTTTCCCTAGCCCTCACGTTTGTTGCTGGAAAAGATGAACAAAATGTTCATCTTTTCCCCATTATTTTAGACATATATCTATTAAATGAATATTAAATTCATTTAATAGTGAAATTACAATTTTGCCCTTTTTATCCAATGGTTGAGATTGATTTTATCATCAATCAAGGGCCAAGATTTAATCTTCCATTTTCTCTTTCCAAAATTGCCCTTATAACTTTTAAATATTTCAAAATTGTCATTGGGGCCAAATGACCAATTTGCCCTCAAACTTGTCTTTATTTACTAGTTTGTTTCCAAATTGCCATTTCATTAAAATCTAACTAAATCTAGTTAGAATTCAACCAACCACAATAAAATATTCATAAAATAACATTTTATGACTTTTCCATAGCTTTTGGATCAGTCTCCAAAATTTCCATTTGATCCAATATACCGATAAATAATCCTTTACTCAGAAATAAACTGTAGGATTCATCTTGAATCGAACTAAAAATATTTCCAGCAATTGGAAATGACTTTTATAACCTTTCTCTATCATATGGAAAAATTTCAAATTTTCTAGTTCGGTTTAAACTTTAACTGTGGTTTTCCCAATAATCAAAGTATCAGATCGAACCAATAATTCCGCATTCGATTCACACCCTTAGGTGATCTATTTATTTATGAAATAAAAAACCTTAACTTTTGGGAAATTAAAACTTTAGTTCCCAAACTTTTCCAAAGTTTATACTTTAGCCATAAAATTTTCAAAATTTACATTTTGGTCACTACATTTTTAAACTTCAATTCACATTCCAATTTTCCTTGGAATTCACCAAACTTTAAGAATACCTTATTCAATTCACTATCTATCACATGAGACCTTAAAACCTTAGAAATTTCCTTACCAAAACCCATAATTAAAGAAATCCTAACTTTCGCATTTTTGTCATTTTAGTCACTAAGTTAGCTTTTAAGCTATTATCTTAGTGCTAAATGACCCTTAATCAACTTAGTAAATTTTGGGGTATTACAATTCTCTCCCCTTAAGAAAATTTGTCCTCGAATTTTCAACACGCATATGATTCAAAAGGTGAGGAAACTATTTTCTTATATTTTCTTCTTATTTCTCTCAAATCTTTTCTTTAACCTTGTGATTTTTGTAAACAAAATTTGACAACCGAAATTGTTTTTTTCTTAGTTTTTTGACTCCATGTGCTAGGATCTTTACTAGTTCTTTTTCATAGCTTAAATCCGGCTGAATCTCTATTTTCTCGAGAGTAACAACAAGTGAGAGGTCTATTCAATATTTCCAGAGCATCGGTACATTATGAATCTTGTTCATTTCCAAAGATAAAGCAAACTATTAAGCTTAACTATCAGACTAACTCATTTCACAATTTCTTACAGCCTAATAAATTTTGAACGTAACTTTCTTTTTGTCTAAACTATAACACCTTCTTCCAAGGTGAAGCTTTTAAGGAATACTTTATCCTTAACTTCAGATTAAATATCTTTTCTTTCAGGATCAACATATAGTTTCCATCATCGAGATAGAAATTCTTCCTTGATAATACAAATATCTACCAAACTTAACTTCCAAGTTTTTAGTTTCACTCTTTTCCACTTGTTTGCACCTTGACAACATTTCTCATCCTTTCTTTAAAGATATCTTATTTAAATCAATATGGTAAATTTTTATTCTTAACTTGACAATCAAAACATCATTTTCTTTTAATGCCAATCTTGCATTCGTAGCTCTTAAGGCAACAATTGTCTTTCGACTGAGAGCGTCAGCTACCACATTAGCTTTTTTCTGGATGATAGTCAATGACCATATCATAATTCTTAGCTCAATCCAACTTCTTTACATCAAGTTTAACTCTTCTTTAGTAAGCATATACTTTAAACTTTTATAACCTATATAAATATAGCATCGTTCACTGTATAAATAATGATGCTATATCTTTTAAAGAAAATACAACCATTGCTAGCTCCAAATTCTATGTAAGATAATTCCTCTCATACATCTTAAGTTGTCCCAAGCATAAACCATTACTTTTCCTTCTTGCCTAAGTACTCATCCTAAACCGTTATGAGTAGCATCGCTATACACCATATAATCTTTACCCGATTCTGGTTGTACTGGTACCAGGGCTTCTATTAAGATCTCCTTTAATGTCTCAAAGATTTATTAGCATTGATCTGTTCAACTGAATGGCATTTTTTTCAAAAATAGCTTGGTCAATGAGGAGACAATCATCAAGAAATGCTGAACCTCTAAAACATTCTTCAGAGATTTCCATTCAACTATAATTTGTACTTTTTTGGGGGTCTACTCTTATTCCCACTGCCAAATCCACATAACTAATAAAATAGCTTTTGACAACCAAATTCACACCTTAACAAATTAGCATATAGCTTCTTTTCTCGAAAGGTCTGAAGAACAATGCAAAAATGGGCATCTTGTTCTTCCTTTTTCCTTCGAATAGACCAAAATATACTCAATGAACTTTACCAAAAATTGGTCCAAGCAAAATTAGAATACTTGGTTCATTAGGCTTATAAATGCCGAAGGCATCATCACGAACTCATAGTATTCATAGCGAGTCCGAAAAAGCTGTCTTTAGAATTTCTTCTTTCTTGATCTTTAACTGATAATATTCCGATTGGATATCTATTTTGGAAACATATATATTGTTTATTTTTTTACTGATCAAAAGATCATCAGTCTCCGGAAGAAGAAATTTATTCTTTACCGTCACCTTATTTAACTGACGAAAATCTAAGATTAATCACATAGATTAATCTTTCTTTTTCACAAATATACTGGTGTACCCCCAAGGTGGCACACTTGGCTTTATAAAACGTCAACCTAACATTCCTTGCAATTGTACCTTTAAATCCCGAAGTTCGGTCGAAGCCATTTTATACGGGGCCATTAATTTAGGCGCAATGTCTGGTAATATCTTTATTTTGAATTTCACCTCTGAATCTAGAGGTAATTCCGAGTAACCCATCTGGAAATACATCCGGATATTTTTGGCCAGTCGAGTTAATTTCCAATTTAACTTCAACAGCCTGAGTATCTACTACATTTGCTAAGAAAACTTAATAACCTTATAACAACAATTTCCTTAATAAAAGAACTAAAATTACATTAGAGAAATGATTTACCCTTTTATCAACTACTACTATTTTTGTACCTTCCGTATTTTTCAATACTAATTGCTTTATGCGACAATTCATCGTGACTTGATAGGAAGGTAACCAATTCATGCCAACAATCATCTTAGACTCCTCAAAAGATAATTCAATTAAATTTATCGGGAACTCTATTTCTTATGTTTTTATCGAGCAATTCCACATGTTCAGCTCACCCTTTCATTACAACCCAACAAATTCGTGACCGCTATATTACTTGAAATGGGTTCTAAAAGGATATCTCGTTCACCACTCAACTTCGTACTTATATAGGAATGTGTAAAGCTAGGACCCATCAACATCAATACAGGTTTATCCAAAAAGATGAGATGTGCCTTCTATGATTTTCGAATCATCCCAATCTTTATCAGTCCTGATGTTATAAACTCGGACTGATATGTGCAATCCTGGCTATGAAGCAAATTCAGATAGTTTTCTAATCTAGCTTAAATATCAGAGCAACAAAATAGCTCCATTCAATTTCTCGGTATCCAAACAGTGGAATCCGTCCAGTGTAATTCTTAGATTATTCAGTTATAAATCAACAATCACTGGACCTTAATCTACTTTTCCTTTCAACTTAGGTGTTTTCTGAACTTTTCAGTTCCTTAATCCTGCACAGGCACTCCTTGTTGTACCAGTGCCCCTTTCTTGTTCCGATTTATCCGAAGGGTTATCATTAACCTTATTGTTACTACTCTTGATTCCTTCTAAAGCTTCCAATTTACCAGTTCATAACGCTTTCTTGGCTCAAATATTTCTTATAATTCCTCCCAATTTAAATTAGTAAGGAGCGACATCAACCGGATCATAAAATCACCAGATCAGTAATATTGATATCCTAGTGGCATGTATACTCTTTTTAACATAAAACCATTTCCATTTAAGCCGAGAATCGGCTAAACCTGCAGCTCTGATACCAATAAATGTAATACCCCTTTCCCGTATTCATAGCTGAATACGAGTCAGAGATATCACAAAACATTTGTAAAACCCTCTACATTTATAACTCGGTAAAAATTTTGATTCTTCTAAAAATATTACAATATATTTAGTTTCTATTTACAAATGTAGTTAATCGCGTATAGTTTAAATATAATATTTTAATCTTCAAATCGAGTTTAATTTCAGCAAGAATTCTTAATTTAATTTAACTTTATATAATTAATAAAATCGCCTAAAAACTCGATGATTTAAAATTCATCCAGATACCACATAAAATACAAATTCTATCGAGCAAATCATATCATTTTAATATACATGTCAACTAGTAAATATCAAACAAAGGTCAAAAGATATCTTACTGATATTGATGTACCTGTTATTGATTGATGATGTCCGTTTATGCTCCTTACTCCAACCATTTCTTCTTTCCTACGTAAAAAACATTTACACGCTAAGTATTTACTTAGTGAGGCAATAATTCGAATTCAAGTGCAATTGTCATAATATCAATATTAATGATTAACAATGCATATGATCACCTTACCATTATATGCTCGTTAACATAAATAAATATGTATATCAAAGTGATAAGATTAGATCTTACCAATACCGTTTCCATTCCATCCGTAAGCTTTCAATGCTTACCAATACCTTTTTCCCATTTCTATCTGCAAGCTTTCAAGCTTATCTTCCTGTTTCTTTTTTATTTCTTTCAATTTATTTAGCCCAAGGTATCGAATTAAGAGATTCTATGTACACGAGTCATCCCCCCATACCCAACCTTTTTTGAGTACGTATATTATTTGCACTCTACCGGGAGTGCTTAGCACCGAAGTGCTTCTGTATACTTACCGGAGTATACAATATATCCCCATTGAGTTTTTATGAAATTACACCGAAGTGTTTAACACCCGTAGTAAGTCCGTATACTCAAACCATGCATGAGTATACTCCTCAATGAGTATTTATAATATTTGCACTTTACCTGAAGTGCTTATAATATTTATACAGCTGTTTATGACCCTCTGGATATCCAACTATACCATCGAACCTATATATCATACATTGGGCTTTATTTCATCATTTAAGTCATCAATGGCAACATATATCAATGTATATCAACATTTAACAATTCATAGTCGAAATAACATTCATATTATACCATCATCAATAACTAGTGATCAATGCATTTATTTTCAACCTTTGACATATTTAAAATATGTCAAATATATGATCAATGACATAAATATCATGACAATATATAAACCAGGTAGACTCATCGCAAGTCCTACCGGTGATGTATGAAACATCCATGTATAATGTTATGTATGCATTGCACTCACCTGGGCCATTTATTAGTATGCCTCACTAAGTCCTCTTTGATCCTTTCCTTCATTGTACCTCGAACCTCCCTTGATTCGAACTTAACTTCATAATTCAAATAAGTAAAATATTTGTTAGATCCCAATCTAACAATATCTTAGACATATTGTCCAAAATAATCATTCGAATACAAAATCTCCAAACGTTTTCCTTTCTTCCTTGTATTGTTCAAAATTTCATTATGGTCCTTAGTAACCACTTTGAACTTCCATTAACCCCTTTCAAGCTTACTAATCAACCTTAGATACAAAGTGTATCAATTCTCATTTTCTGGCAGTTTGCAGTACCTTCGAAGAAATATTTCTATAAAATAATATATAACTCGGAATTCGACTCCGTTTGTTCTGAAAGAAACTAGGTTCGATAAGCTTTTCAACCATATAAATTAATAGCCCAAATTCAACTTGTACGATTTATGGAGAATTTTCAAAACCAGTTACAGTGCTGAAATTCGGAACAGACTGGTGTTCTGTTTTCTGACCTTTTGTCAGTTAAAAATTCATATCTTTTGACTCAGAACTTGAAATCAGATTCCGTTTGTCGTAAACGAAACTAGATGAAAAAAATCTTTACATCGGTATAAAATTCACCATCTAACCATTTTTGTAGAATTTATGGTGAATTTTCAAAGTTACTGCCATAAACCAATTTTTCTACACAGCTTCCATAACAACTTCAACTTTTATACTAACTTCTCCTTACTTTTATACTTTTCAATTTAGTCCAATCACTAGCTTTAAACCACCAACTCACCAAATAATTATTCATAATAATTCTCCTTAATTTTCCTTCTTTACCGAAATAGTCACTAAAATGCAAAGATAAGGATTCAAGATTCTTAACTTTGCAATTTGGTCCTCAATTCAACATTACTAACTTAATTCCATCATTACAACTAAAAATCAGATTTAACCCCCATACAAAACTTCAATTTCAATTTAGTCACTTAACTTATTGTCAAAATGGTCACTAATTCAATTCAACATGAATTTGGCATTCTAACTTCTTTTTCTTATCTCTAACACCATTAATAACACAAATACACTCCAAATTCTAAAAATTCAGATTTGGTCCTTCAACGTTTCAAGTTTCTGAAATGGTCCTTACACAATTTAACTTATGCTTTTGCTTCCAAAGAACAATTCAAGCTTACTAGATCATTATTTCAACATCACAAACCCTAAATTAAACTTGAATCCATAAACCCTAATCATCTTCATAAAAATCAAAACATGTAAAACTTAAATCCCAACTCAATATCACGATTTTAACATCATACTAGCTTGATTTCATCTTAAATTCAATCATGGAATCATAAAATCTCAAAAGCCCCAATTTGATCCATAAACCCTAATTTCTTTCTCATGTGAATTATCATCAATCAAGCATGGATTCCATGAATTATTGATATCAAAATATAGAGCTTCAAGAGTAGAACAACTTTGTAGTTGAAGAGATTACCTGAAAACCGAGTTTCGGAGCTTGAATCGAGCTTGGAATTTTTTTCTCTTTCTTTCCCTAGCCCTCACGTTTGTTGCTGGAAAAGATGAACAAAATCTTCATCTTTTCACCATTATTTTAGACATATATCTATTAAATGAATATTAAATTCATTTAATAGTGAAATTACAATTTTGCCCTTTTTATCCAATGGTTGAGATTGATTTTATCATCAATCAAGGGCCAAGATTTAATCTTCCATTTTCTCTTTCCAAAATTGCCCTTATAACTTTTTAAATATTTCAAAATTACTATTGGGGCCAAATGACCAATTTGCCCTCCAACTTGTCTTTATTTACTAGTTTGTTTCCAAATTGCCATTCCATTAAAATATAACTAAATCTAGTTAGAATTCAACCAACCATAATAAAATATTCATAAAATAACATTTATGACTTTTCCATAGCTTTTGGATCAGTCTCCAAAATTTTCATTCGATCCAATATACCGATAAATAATCCTTTACTCAGAAATAAACTGTAGGATTCATCTTGAATCGAACTAAAAATATTTCCAACACTTGGAAATGACTTTTATAACCTTTTTCTATCATATGGAAAAATTTCAAAATTTTCTAGTTCGGTTCGGGTATCCGAATTCCACTAAACTTTAACTGCGATTTTCCCAATAATCGAAGTATCAGATCGAACCAATAACTCCGCATTCGATTCACACCCTTAGGTGATCTGTTTATTTATGAAATAAAAACCCTTAACTTTTGGGAAATTACAACTTTAGTCCCCAAACTTTTCCAAAGTTTATACTTTAGCCATAAAATTTTCAAAATTTACATTTTGGTCACTACCTTTTTAAGCTTCAATTCCCATTCCAATTTTCCTTGGAATTCAAGAAAACTTTAAGAATACCTTATTCAATTCACTATCTATCACATGAGACCTTTAAACCTTAGAAATTTCCTTTCCAAAACCCATAATTAAAGAAATCCTAACTTTCGCATTTTTGTCATTTTAGTCACTAAGTTAGCTTTTAAGCTATTATCTTAGTGCTAAATGACCCTTAATCAACTTAGTAATTTTTGGGGTATTACATGTGGGTCCTAGGTGTGCAGGTATTGGGGCCAAACGGATGACACAATATCTCTCTAGGAGGATCTTCTAGGGACGGTTTGGGGCAAGAGGGCCCCATATCGTGCTCGTCGCACAAGTCAAGGGTTGGCAGCTAGCATTTGCTATGCCCCGCGGGATTCGATATTCAGTGTGCATGTTGCCTGAAGGATCAAGAGATGACGCTTCCGAGATAAGTCTTTAGATAAAAGGGCGTATTGAAGGCTAACTTGTCTGGGATGAGTCCCTTTTAAGTGCCGCATGGTGTGCCGACACATGAATTAAAACCCACGATAGAGGTAACATCGAGTTCGATGTTTGTGTCCATCACCTTGTGGTATGACACAGACTAACCCTTTTAGAGCGAGAACCCATTTGCAAAAATAAGTGGATACGGGTGTCGTCACCAAGTGGTTTACCTTGGGACGTTCCTGTATTGGTATGACAAAGAGTGATAGCGTTGGATGTGGTGAGTCAATGTATTACGATAGAAAACTGTTACCCGTTCTTTGGGGTTGATGATCTTGTAAATGGTCAAAGAGTTTTTGAGTTTTTCGTGCGATCGATCATGAAACGAGTATCATAAGTTGAAGGTTAAATAGAGGTTATGACAAAGATTGTATTTGAGGTGATGTTTGGACCTTAAGGACAAGTCTTGAGATGGTTTGGATTCATAAGTGCATTGGTATAATCTCTAGTATAATGATTTGGGTGTTTGCTCTACCGAGTTTTGAGAAGGGTTACTTACATGTTTGGTAAATAGTGTGGGTTTTAATCAGAGTGGTGCAGCAGAGACGTTGGTTAACAGCTATGGCTACGTAAAACTGAGATTCTTATACGGTAACAGATCTTGTTGAAGGACCCATTCGAAAAATCTTTAAGGGATTGTTAGAATTTTGTATAGTTGTTCGATGGAATTAAGTGATTGGGTTAGAAGAGAATGTTCAGACTCTCGATGATAGTTAGGTGAGTGTTGATCTCTAGTAAAGTTCGTAAGCAACAACAATTTCTTTTAGACCCAAGTAGCTCGATTTTTGGGATTGTGTGATCATGAGTTAGCTTTTATTCGAGTTGGTGGCAAGTTCTAGTAGAGTGAGGTGCTAAGTTCCGTCTTGGTTGGACAAGTTAGAAGAAAGGTGGTTAGTTCAAGAAAGATTGATGGTAAAGTTTGGTTGACAGATTTTTGTATTTTTTTGAAACGTTGATAAGGGTTTTGACAATAGACAAGAAGTGTTCCTAGTGGTATACCTTAGAAGAGATGTTGCGTTCTGGTCACACATGAGGTTTGAGTTTAAGAGTTTTGAACCGTGGAGGGTGATCGAAAAGTTTGCTAACCAACTTGAAGCACATTCAAATTGATTATCTTGAGTTGAAGTTTGGCCAGTATCGTTCGAGGTTATCATATGTTATTCTATTTTAGAGTTTGATGTGTGTGTGGCTTGATTTTTTGGAAATGAATCATTAGGGATCCTTGAGAGAAGTGTCGAGAAGTTTAGTGTTAGATGCTTGGCTAAAGAAGAGTTGTAAGGGAGTTTCAACACCAAGGTAAATGTTATGAGTTGAGTAATGTTTGGATCTAAGGTGGTTGTATCTCCCCCATTCGTTTAAATTTTGAGGACGAATTTTTTAGGAAGGCAAAGTTGTAACAACCTGAATTTTTGAGTCAACGCTTGGGAGTTGACCCGAGTTATGGACCTTCATGTTTGGTTGAACAATTGGACCCTTTGGGCCAAGTTTGGGCTTGTGTGGATAAGATTTGAACCATATAAGCTAGGGAAGTGGCCGTTTTGAGAAGAATGATAAAGTTGGAGCCTTGGGTGGTAAATACACCATTTTAAAGTGAAAGGCTGATCACTTTCTCTTGGTGTTGGCTGTCACGTGAATTAAAGGGGGCAAAAAGTGGGTTTTAGGATATCACCCATTTATTCATCTTTTCTTCTTTCTTTTCTTCCCACCATAGAAACCTTTGATATCAAGGTCTAAAAATCAAATCTTTACCCACCAAAGTTTTGTTTCGAGATTGATGGTTGAAGGATAAATTAATCATCAATCCAAGAGCTTCATGAAAGTGCTTTTCATTTTTTTAAAAATGTGAGTTCTTCATTTATAGGTCTTTGAAGGGGGTTAAGCTTGTGGGGGCTTTTTTCATGTTTAAAGGATGATAGTAAGTAGCTAAACCTTATTCTAGCTTTTGGTTTAAGTTTTGATTTGTTCTCTTAGTTGCGAGGTAAAAATGAGGTATCTTGGGGTTTTTCCAAGCTTGAGTTGTGGAGAAATTGAAGGGTTTTTGCTTGAGGAGCTTAAATTTCTGACTCCTTTGATTTTTGAATATCCTAAAGTAGTTTCCTTGCTTGATTTTATGGTTTTTGATTGCTAGTTTGGGTTTTAGGGAAACTTAGAGCTTGTTAATGGTGAAATTCGGATTAAATGTTAATAAGGTGTAGTAAGGGTAGCAAATCACTATAATAAACTCTCATAATATGTAGGATTTATTTTGGGGCTTAATGGTAAGGAATTGGGGTTGAAAGATAGGATTTTCGAGCTCAAGAAATAAAGTTTTAGGATCGCTTACTGATACAGATGTACTCGTATCGATACCCCTTAGTGGTAAGGAAGATATATTATGAGGGACATACCAGTACGAGCTGGATTATGTATCGGTACCCCTGTTGTAATTAAAATTCTAGTAGCGTTTTCTCGTACCAGTATGCTTAGGTGCGTATCGGTACCACTGTTCCATTGGGTGCATATAACGCCTTTGAGTATCAATACTCGAGGAGGAGTACTGGTACCGTGCGAGAATCAGTACTGGGCAGTTGCGTACCGGTAATGAGTGTCGATACGCGTGGTATACGTATTGGTACGGTGTTGAGATCAAATCCTTCGAGCCAAAATTTGAGTATCGATACTCAATGAGGAGTATCGGTACCCTAGAGAGGAGTACCAATACCCATGTAGGAGTATTGATACGCGCAGAGCAATCTGCCCAAGAATTTGACTTTGAGTTCAGGGTTTTTATAATTCGAGGAAAAGGGCCCGAATGGTCTCTTAAGGTATAAAATGAATACTGAAACTGAGAAATTGGTGTTTAAACCTTGTAAGTGAAATAAATGGCTAATAATTTGGTAATTATGGGGTGAATTGCTTAAAATAGTAACCCATAGAGATCTTTGGTGGAATAAAATGATGCTGCGTGGTAATTAGGGTCCTTGTTGTGTGCTGAAGGGGCGCCTATATAGTTGGTTCGCCTTGAATAATAAGATAAACTAATAAAAGTGGCTAATGTGCACCTTCATAATATATTAATAAATAGATAAGTTTAATGGGGTGATATGATAATTGATAGAAACCATAAGGTGATGGTAAATGTGTTAGAGCAGTGTACGATATGGCATTTGTGTCAATGTTGTATGCTGCGTGGAAGTAGGGTCTTTGATGTGTGTTGATGAGACACCTACTTAGTCGAGTCTTTGTGTGGTGGGATCTGGATACCCAGTAATATATGTTGCAACACCTTGAAGACTCCTGAATGGAGGATCCCGATGTTGTGTGGAAGCGGTCCTCATTCGAATATGCTTGATGGGAGATTCTGAGCATGGATAAAGGATTCCCGATGCTATATGGACGTGGGCCTCATCCCTAAGAGTGTAGGATCCCGATGCTGTGTGGATGTGGGCCTCACTCAAAGTGTAGGATCCCGATGCTATGTAAACACGAGCCTTGCTTAGGAGTGTACTATCCTGATGTTGTGTGAACGTGGGCGTCACTCCAGGTTTGTGGTATAACATGTATTAACTCGATGGGCTGAGTGAGCTCGAGTAACTCGGTAGGCTATGTGATCTCGAGTATGATAAAGCTTGTGGAGTCATGTATGATTTGTTATGGACTTAATGTTACCTTGTGATTTATGATCTAAGAACTATAGCTAGTGTAGGCTAGATGATAGCCGTAGATAGGAGACCTTATCTATGCTCTCTATATTATCTTGTATGCTTATTTTATGATATTCACAAATTATGGTAGAGTAGAAATGTATCACTGAGCTTTGTTAGCTCAGAGTGCGGATTTGTGGTTTTTCCGTGCGTAGGTTGGCAGGTCACCCTTTAGAGGAGCACATCAATAAGGGATTTACCAGCTCCGCGTTCGCTTCTGAGTACAATACTTGTTATTTTAGTTAGGCTAATGTATTCATAGGACCTTACCACTGTCAAGTCTGTAACTCTTTTTGAAATATTATTTTGATATACATTGTTTTAAACTTGGAGCTCCTGATTTGTAAACTTAACTTTAATACTTATTTATCTTCATGGACTATGGGTGTTTAATGCTTTCAAACGCTGGCTAAACTTATGATTTTAAATTGGAAATTTGATAGGTCAATTTTTGGGTGACCCGAATGTAGCACTTTGGATTTGGGTCGAGATCAGGGTGTTACATGTATTTTGCTAGTGTTTTTATTATTATTCGATGTGTATATTGTATGTACTATATATATATATGTTTGCATAAGTATTATAGCATTTCCTATCCGCACGTCATTTTCACCTTTATTTGCCTTGGTTTTATTTATTTATTTATTGTTCTTGTTTTTTGAGGTTACGTATTTCTTTATTCATACTCTTTTTTTCTTCTTAGTATATATATATATTCTATTCACGCCATGTTTTATTTGTTTGCATATATTAATTGTTTATGCATTATTTATTTGTTGCATTTCTTTAGACATAGTTCTTAAAACTTCGGTATTTTATTGGGAGTATCGTTTCGGGTCTTCGAGCGTCATCTTCTTTGGGTACCGTAGGTTGCGATATTATTTTTACATTCGACTTGTATGACCATGCATGCATGCTTTTTTAGAGATTAATAGTTAAATTTAATCAAATTTTTATTTTTCTTAACAAAATACGATACGAACCCTTATGTACCGATTTCCGAACGTGGTAGGGTGCGAACTCTTCCCCACTCGTAACCGACTCTCGAACTCAATTAATCTCTATTTTTATTTTTTGGTGTCCGATCTATTTTATCCGAGTGATCAATGACGACTCTAAGTCTTGTTTTAAAAACGTGATTTTTTTAAAGAATTCCTCTTTAAATCAATCTTAAAAAAAGTAGAAAACTTCGAATTTTCAATTACTCGCTGCAAAAGATAATTGTTGTTTTGTTTTATATATATATTTTTGAAAAAAGTTAATTCTTGTAAAATGTCAAAGCAGACAAGGAATTTCTTGATTCGCTGGTTTTTTCTATTATGATTATTGTAGCCACTTTCTTGACTAATACCTGTTTTCCAAGTGTTAGCTGAGTTGACTGAGTCGTGACATTGAGAAAGCTAAAATACATTACGGGTTGCATTATTTTTTTCATTATTAAATATGTTTGATGAAAAACCGATATCCATTGAAACTTGCTTATTGTTATTTTAATTAATTTTGTCATGGCTGATTAACCATGCTTTACTTGTAACTTAATAAAATATAGGCTTAAGGGATAAGAATCAACATGAATAATTATATTTCAAGAGTTCAATTTCTGTGGTTTTAATAGATTTATTTAAAAAAGTGGACAAATCTATTTTAGAATTCTTAATTATGTCGTTCAACAGAATTTGTTATTAAAATAACATTAGTTACTGATTTTTTTTTCAAAATTTTAATTCTATCAATTAACAAAATTGAAACGAACAATAATTAATTTTCTATTTATTATTGAAATTATTAATAATTCTGATTCCGATAAGGAAAACTTAAACGAATAATTAAAAATCAATTTGAGAGTATGTCTAGGATTAGCTTTTGAAAGACTTGGTATTTAAAAATGCTTAATGAGCCTCTCTCTTTCATGCTAACCTACTTGGTGCATTGTTTATTATGATCTTTGTTTCAAATTTTTAGTTTACTAAATTCATGTTTTCTAACAAAGTTAATATTTTTTTCATTTCTCTGAATTTATTTATGACTATGAGTCACACAATAAAGGTGATGCAAAAAGGCTCAATAAATTTGTCAACCCTAATACTGCCTAGGAAATTGCCAAGGTAAATACGGTGAAAGTCAAGAATGACTTCAAAAGAGGCAAAATAAATGAGGCCATTGATGGGGAAGAAATTTCAAGAAAGTCTCCGATATGAATTTGTATTGTGATTTCTGAAGTCAACATGTCACACTCCGATTTTAGCCCCAAATTAAAAATTTTAATTTTTAATTCTTAATTTTTAAAACTCTAACTTTTGAAGATTTTTGAAAACGTTTTATTAAAAAATTAAAAACCAGAATTCGAGATCAATTTGCTATATTAGACTTTTTGGGGACGCATCTATAAATTGTGAATTCTTCCAAACCTTCATTTTCCTTAAAAATATTGAACTTGTGACTGAATTTTTAGAAATATGGATTTCAGGATTAAAATCATAATTCTTGCAAGTATAGGGGTTATTCTATAATTTCTGAGAACTAAATATCATCTCAGTAATATTTTGAAATTTAAAGTTTATTTGTAACCTTCTAAAACTTCCATGGCTGCCAAATCATCCAATCAAAGCCATGCTTTTAACCACCAGTAAGTCACGTTTAGGTTGTTGTCACTTACGTAGATAATGTGGTATGAGTACCAACTAGAAACGAAGCGGAGCGACGGTTGAGAACAATTTTGGAATTTCGATCGGTTCATATAGGTGCGCGTCTTTCCCTTTGTCTTCGTAAATTAATTCTACGTCTTTGATAGTTAATTTAGTGTTAGTGTGTGTTTTTCCGTCTTTATTTTTAATAAATTCGTTGAAAGTTTATTTGGTGTTTTAATACATGTGTTCCTTATTGTGTTGTATATTGATGATTTTATCGTGTGGAGTTAATCTATATATGTAGTGACTATTTTTGGAGTGTCAAAGGTGCCACTACGAAAAATTACGAAAAATTAAGAGATCTTATTTGGGGGGATTTTCCGCTTTTATTGAAAATTTATTTAAAAATGGGAATTCTTTGAAAACTTGTATTTTCAAAAACATAGAGTCGTCACCGGTCACTTGGATAAGGTAGGCCAGACACTGAAAACAAAAACCATAGATTTAAAAACTTGAGTTCGAGAGCCGGTTATGGATGAGGGAGGGTTAGCACCCTCACACCGCCCAAAATTGATACCTAACGGGTTCATATCGTATTTATTAAGAAAAATATAAAATTCGATTTAATTTAATTTTAATTCCTAAAAATGCATGTATGCATGACAATATTAAACTTATCTCTATATCCATGGTACCAAAGGAGATGACATCCGGAGACCGGGATGACACTCCCCACTAGAATACCAGATTAAAGGCCTAATGCTATATGCAACATAATAAAATACATGAACATGACATTAATTCAAATGAAAAAAACTCATAGTCTGCGGTACCAAAAGAGATGACGCCCGGAGACCGAGATGTCATTCCTAACTAAATAC
Organism: Hibiscus mutabilis; assembly: GCA_019671005.1. NCBI lineage: Eukaryota > Viridiplantae > Streptophyta > Magnoliopsida > Malvales > Malvaceae > Hibiscus > Hibiscus mutabilis. The sequence continues at coordinate 30,660,725 of CM033748.1, read as the reverse complement.
CGAGACTCTAAAAATAAATCTAACATACAAAATATATTTAATATAAAAAACATACCAATAATTAAAAACATCAACAAAACTATATATTACCCTATTTTTAAACCAATAATAAATTAAAAGAAATACAGAGATAAGGATTAAAATTTTACCCCACTAGAAGCTTGAATAAAGAACTTTGACATACCCCGACCAAAACCTCCGTGCCATCTTGTCATGACCCCAAAACTAACTTGATTGGACCCAAAAAAACTCCGATCGAATACTGAATCGAACCAACTGGAACCGAGGGCACTGCCCTCTACCCCTGGCCAGCCTTGCTCGGGCTGACCGCTCCCACAATTTTGGGAGCCTTGGCCGATTATGCATGCTTGTGGCCTTCCCCTCCTACGGCTATTTATAGCCAAATAAAAGGGGGTGGGGGTGGGCTCCACGCATTTATTTTTCTTTTTTTTACTTTTCAATTTCTTTCTCTTTTAATAATAATAATAATAATAATAATAATAATAAACACATGCAATGTACACATATAATATACGTCATACAAGCACACATACCAATATATACAATATATTAACTTTAATACATATACATATACACTCATATATAAATAATAATAACACATAAATATTAATAACATGCATTCATATAAATATTAATAACATGCATTCATACATATGTAATATTAAACATACATGCGTACCTAATATTTATATATTCATACACAAACAATGTACGTATAATATACACAAATATATTCACACATATACATTAACAAATATACACATAACAACACATGCATGCATACATTAATAATAAATACACACATGCAAGCAACATGTACATATAATATTGATAAACATATGCATTACATAAATTCATATACCACACACATACTAACACTAATACATTAATATGGACTCACACATCTATTCAAATATGCATATTACCACACGTACATATAGACATTAATACATATATATAATACTTACTATAATTACTTAATATTACCATAGTATTTACAACTCGGACAAAAATGAGTGATTACAGCTATCCCTCTTTGCTTGTTCTTATGAAACGAGAACAAAGCAAAGACCAAAAGCACTCATTTTTGTCATACTTTCCTATTCTTGGCTCTGGAATCACGGACTCTTCTAGAACTTTCCGCTCTTCCTCAGCCAAATCTTCAAGCTTCGATCTCTTCAATGCCCCGATTTGTACTCGTCTTGACATTCAAAAGGAAAGCTTGACATCATGCCAGAAGGTCTTACTGATGGCCTGAAGGTCTTATCACCATGCCCGAAGGACTTAAGATCCCGATTCATGTCGACACGGCTACCAATGTTCCTTAAATTTTGGATTCACGCTGACATAGCTATTGGTATCCCTTAAAATGAAGTCCCGATTTCTACCAGTCTTAACATCATAATAAGGTTAGCACCATACCCGAAGGACTTACTGATGACCCGAAGGTCTTATCATCATGCCCGAAGGACTTACCGGTGGCCCAAAGGATTTATCATCATGGCCGAATGACTTACTGATGACCCGAAAGACTTAAAATCTGGATTCACACCAAAATGGCTACCAATCTCCCTTAAAATTTGGATTCACACTGATAAGTGTGTAAAAGTACTATTTTTCTTGCCCTTTTTACTCATATTATTGTTAGACTTAGGCTCATTTTAGTTACATTTGTAGTCATTCATGCATATTTTTGAGTTTCCTCCGTTATTAAGCTTGGTATTACATTTTGGTTGGTTTTCGTAGAAAAGTTGCTACTTTTGTGTGTTAATTTTGTGCAAGGTAGGATTGCCTTGGCAAGCAGGAATTGCCATGGCAATTAAGGAAGAAAACTGAAGGCTCTACCGTGGCAATTGAGGCTGATTTCTGAAGGCCATGCTGAGCTAATTGTTGAGGCATGTCGGGACCAGTCCATCTCAATCAGGATAAGCACGAAATTCAAGGGATAAAGCCCCCAAAATTAGGACTTCCACGTAGAGTTTGAAGGGAGATAAAGACTCAGATTTATGAGGCGTTTGAGGATAAAGATAAGAGATATTAATTATCTCTTTTATCCAATTCAATTCCAACATAAACTCATCCTTATCAACAACATAATCTACTTACTTGAAGAGTTTAAATTGGGTTAGGATCTTATCTCTATGGAACTTGAATACAATCCAACCTCTTCTACCATCACAAACCGATCAGATCATCCCCTATAAATAGAGATGGTTCACGCAAAAAGAGGAGAGGAGAATCGGACGAGAGAGAGATCGCAAGGCTTTATCTTCTTTATTTTTAGTTTATGTGATTCTTGTTTGGGGATTATTCTTTGTATATCTTTTGAACCCAGCCATGAATTGATGTAAATTGGCTTGGGTTATTTAGGTTTTTTGGTTTGATAAACGATTAGATTTGTTTAGGTATTTGAGTTTTCATTTTTAATTCAAAGTTTGTTCATTCTTGGTTCTTAAATTTTACGAGTGAATTGGGAGAGGATATCGTGAATTCATCCATTTATCTAATATCGGGAGAGTTAGATTCAGGAAACGAATGAGCATGGTCTTTATTCAATCAATCGATGGTGAAGACTAATTCGACTTAGGGATAAGTTGTGAATTTCAACGACTAAAAGGAGTGCAAGATCGGTTATTGTCCACCCTTGATTCATGCAGGGATGTATTATCAAGGCATGCACAATCAACATTGTTTTAAGTTAGGGATAACGAGAAGCCATTGAAGAACGCTCTGTCGAACTTTGAAGGTTGTCGCCCAATTTCCCAGGCAATAGCTCCATTCCCAATTTTCCAGGCAATCACAGAATTCCCCAAGCAATCCGACTGGATCCAATTGTGGGAATGATTGAGCTACTCTAGCAGTCAATTACCACGATAGTCCATTCAACTATCACTCCACGACTCACGATAACCCAACCTACTCTCTCTTATTCGATTACTTTTCCCTTATTTCTGTTTACTTAGTTTATTTTACTTATTATTCACCACCATTCAATCTATCTCTTACAACGCAGTAACTTAAGCAAAGTGGCCCAAACCAATCCCTGTGGAGATGATATTTTACTATACTATTACTTGTGACGTGTATACTTGCACCGTTTGTGTTGCACTCAAAACACGCAACAAGATTTTGGCACCGTTGTCGGGGATTGACAATTGGTGTTAGTTGTTTTTGTTATTGCATTTTTTTATTTTTACTAACTTTTCTTTTTTTGTTTGTTTTATAAAAAAAATTCAGGTACGCTGCAAAGTTAAGGGACATCAACATGAGGGGAAATAAAAGTCAATCTATTCGAGAGTTGATGTGAGAAGATAGGAATCAATCCAATCAAGAATTTGTTACACTCACCGATGATTACCTATACCAACCGAGAAAAGCTCAAGAAGCCTATACCATGGAAAACTCTTGCACTTGTTGTGGAGAGCATCATGTGTTTGAAAATTTCCATCAACATCCTGGTGCATATGGCTACATGGAGGACCATAGTTGGAACCATCAGCAAAATCCTTGGTATGATCAAAATGCTCATTTTTTTACCATAACAATTTTGTTGCTGCAACAGATATGCCATGGCAATGTAATCCTCATCAAGAGCTATCAAATTCCTTGGAGGCAAGGATAGCTAGGATGGATGCACTTATGAGCGATTCAATAGATCAAATGAGGAGACTCACTAATGCCATGGATAACGTGTTCCAACCATCAAGTCCTAGGGATACTGACATCCCAAGGCAAGAGGACAAGGAAAAATACAAAGAGAGCTCTCTGATGTGTGAGGAACAATTGCAACCTCCAAGTCGAGAGCATGCCAATGAGAAAGATTTCCCAACACTTGATGAGCCTAAGCAACAAATTGCCACGACAATGATTGAGGAGACTGAACAGAGCAATGCCATGACAACACTCAGTGAAGCTGAGAAGAACAATGCTACATCAAATTCTGATGTCCAGAATGTTACATTGTTGATCCTGAATAAAGAATCTGAAGATTTCTCTCATCCACCTTTGCCACGGCAATTGCACGACCACATACAAGATCAACGGATTGATAATACTTTGCTAATGGACTATGAGCAGGTGATTGTTGAACCTTTTGAATTCTTTAAAAACTCACCTCATCCATTGCAGATATGTCTTGAGGAATAAAAGTTGGTAGATCTGAAGCCATCCACATCTCTATTGATGGAGATGTTTGAGAAGCCTAAAGAAAATGCTGATTGGATTAATGAAGCTTTTCATAAGATTGGTTTTTCCCTTGACATTCATAGAATTTTGGCAAATGATTGCCACGACAATTGGCTTGAGCAAAAATTACCACAACAACAAAGGCTACATCCAACCATGACGGAGGTCAACAAGAATGAGGTGATTAAATGGTTGGATATTGATATATATTTTTTCTAATAATATATTCATGCCTTCAAGAATAATAGAAAGGTGGAGGATGTACATGGACTACAAGGGAACACGAAAGAAAGACACCTCCACTATGGTAACGAAAAAGGGAGTAGCTGTGAGCATATTGTCCCAACTCTTTTTGGGCAATATTGTCACCCGATGGAGGGTGAGGATGGACTATAAGAAGTTTCAGAAACGACTCTTCTTAAGCTTTCTTTTTATCTATTTTCGTTTTATCCTTTATTTTGATAATTATCCTTTTATTTTTATTTTATTTTTTAGGATGAGAGTTTCAAGGGATAAGGAGTTTCCTTACTTCCTTCCCTATTGAACTCTTAAGTTTTTCCTTTCTTGTTTACTTAGTTTTTCCAATCAAGAAACCAAAAGAACCTCAAAACCATGCCCGGAGTAAGTTCGTCCCAAGCACTCGAGTCTTCTTGCCGACGATACGTGTCTCCACTCATTGAGAGGCAATTTCTAACTGGGAGACATCTCATGGGTAAGGGAATTTTATTCTCATATTTCTAATATGGATAACCCTTTTGTGCGAGGTAGAGCGATTCTTGTTGATGTCACTACCATTAACACATACTTTACGAATCATGGGAGAGGAACCAACACTACCAAAGAAATCCCATGCTCCGACAATTGCCCAGGCAACCAAAAATGCCTCGGTAATTCCTGATGCCTCGGCAAGTCCTGATGCCCAGGCAAGCGAACCTACCTTGGTGAACATGAATCGAACCGAAGAGATGCTTCACCCACTATCCCATCGACTAGAGCAAATGGAGGCTCGTCAATTGCTATTCATGCGGTACATGAAGGGCCACAACACAACCATCACTCAAGTGATTTTAGAGAAGTACCCTGATAGCATCTTGCCTTTCCCGGTATTCCTGCCGAACTACTTGCCCCGACAACTGAGGATGTTGCGGCAACTGCTACACATGATAAAGTGACATACCACATGCGCTCAACCACCACGAACCGCAAAATGAATCAAGCATACGACCCGAAGGAAACTCATCATCCAAGGTGACGACCTTTCCGACTAACTCATTTGCATTTTAATTTTAATTTTGTTGCACTTGCACACATTGAGGACAATGCTTCTCTTGAGTTTGGGGGATGGGTGTTGCTTCTAGTTAGTTTCATGTTTAGTTGCATTCATTTTTAGTAATAGCATATAGGTTGATATATTACTTGCCATGCCTTTGATTGGATTTAATTTGCCTAGACTTGTTGGATATGTTATGATGAGTTTACCACTGCACTTAATTGATAGAACTTTTGATTTTAGGATGCACATAGATAACACTTAGAATTCGACTATAATGCTGAATATAATTTTACACTGTTGTGACTTGATTGATTAAAGGAGACTTAGTGAACTTAGGTTGTTTAAAAATTGGGTTGATTGATTAAAAATTGAAATTGTGAACTAGAGGTGCCTATCCGGATCTAGTCTCAACTAAGATTAAAAAAATAATAATGTCTTGCTAGAGGTGGACGAAACTGGCTCTAGTTAATAAAAAAAATTGCATGCTTCGCTAGAGGTGCCCGAAACTAGCTCTAGTTGAAAAAAAAATTTGCATGCTTCGCTAGAGGTGCCCAAAACTGGTTCTAGTAAAAGAAAAATACACCGATAATTAATTTGATAAAAACCTATTGTTTACATGGAATCCTGATAATCGGCCTGTACACAACTCCACACACACATTGTCACGAGCATTATAGATTGGTTTCGAGTAATTCATGTGCTATCCGAAAAATTGAAGGGTAATCATACTTTGTGCCACGGTTCTGTGGATTGAAGATAGGTACAAAGCAAATTCTTGATGGTCGAAGACTGGCGGGTAATTGTTAGTTTTGCATTGCTTGAGGACAAGAAATAGTTCGAGTTTGGGGGTGTGATAAGTGTGTAAAAGTACTATTTTTCTTGCCCTTTCTACTCATATTATTGTTATACTTAGGCTCATTTTAGTTACATTTGTAGTCATTCATGCATATTTTTTAGTTTCCTCCGTTATTAAGCTTGATATTACATTTTGGTTGGTTTTCGTAGAAAAGTTGTTGCTTTTGTGTGTTAATTTGTGTAAGGTAGGATTGCCTTGGCAAGCAGGAATTGCCGTGTCAATTAAGGAAGAAAACTGAAGGCTCTATCGTGGAAATTGAAGCTGATTTCTGAAGGCCATGCTGAGCTGATTGTCGAGGCATGTCGGACCAGTCCATCTCAATTAGGATAAACATGAAATTCAAGGGATAAAGCCCCCAAAGTTAGGACTTCCACGTAGAGTTTGAAGGGAGATAAAGACTCAAATTTATGAGGAGTTTAAGGATAAAGGTAAGAGAGATTAATTATTTTTTTATCCAATTCAATTCCAGCTTAAACTCATCCTTATCAACAACATAATCTGCAGAATTAAAGAGTTTAAATTGGATTAGGATCTTATCTCCATGGAACTTGAATACAATCCAACCTCTTCTACTATCACAAACCGATCAGATCATCCCCTATAAATAGAGATGGTTCACGCAAAAAGAGGAAAGGATAATCGGGCAAGAGAGAGAGATCGCAAGGCTTCATCTTTTTTATTTTTAGTTTATGCGATTCATGTTTGGGGATTATTCTTTGTATATCTTTTGAACCCAGCCATGAATTAATGTAAATTGGCTTGGGTTATTTAGGGTTTTTGGTTTTGATAAGCGATTAGATTTGTTTAGGTATTTGAGTTTGCAATTTTAATTCAAAGTTTGTTCATTCTTGGTTCTTAAATTTTGCGAGTGAATTGGGAGAGGATCTCGTGAATTCATCCACTTATCTAATATTGAGAGAGTTAGATTCAAGAAACGAATGAGCATGGTCTTTATTCAATCAATCGATGGTGAAGACTAATTCGACTTAGGGATAAGTTGCGAATTTCAACGGCTAAAAGGAGCACAAGATCGGTTATTGTCCACCCTTGATTCACGCAGGGATGTATTATCACGGCATGCACAATCAACAATGTTTTGAGTTAGGGATAACGAGAAGCCATTGAAGAACGCTTTGTTGAACTTTGAAGGTTGTCGCCCAATTGCCCAGGCAATCGCTCCATTCCCAATTGCCCAAGCAATCGCAGATTTGCCCAAGCAATCCGACTGGATCCAATTGAGGGAACGATTGAGGTACTCTAGCACTCAATTACCACGATAGTCCATCCAACTATCACTTCACGACTCACGATAACGCAACCTACTCTCTCTTATTCGATTGCTTTATCCCTTATTTCAGTTTACTTAGTTTATTTTACTTATTATTCATCACCATTCAATCTATCTCTTACAATGCAGTAACTTAAGCAAAGTGACCCAAACCAATCCCTATGGAGACGATATCTTTACTATACTATTACTTGCGACGTGTATACTTGCACCGTCTATGTTGCACTCAAATCACGCAACACACGCCAACATGGCTATCAATATCCCCTAAAATGATGCCCCGATTTCTACCAGTCTTGACATCACAATAAGGTTAGCATCATGCCCGAAGGACTTACTGATGGCCCAGAGGTCTTACCAAATGGATTCACGCCGAAAATGGCTACCAAAATCCCTTAAAATGATGCCCCAATTTCTACCAGTCTTGACATCAAAATAAGGTTAGCATCATGCCCAGAGGACTTACAGATGTCCTGGAGGTCTTAAGAAATGAATTCACGCCGAGAATGGTTACCAAAATCCCTTAAAGCGATGCCCTGGTTTCTACTAGTCTTGACATCAAAATAAGGTTAGCATCATGCCCGGAGGACTTACAGATGGCCCAGAGGACTTAAGAAATGGATTCACCAAAATCCCTTAAAATGATGCCCCAATTTCTACCACTCTTGACATCAAAATAAGGTTAACATCATGCCCGGTGGACTTACAGATTGTCCGAAGGACTTAAGAAATGGATTCACGCCGAAAATGGCTACCAATCTCCTTTAAAATCTAGATTCACGCTGAAAATGGCTACCAGTATAAATCTTCAATCTACTTCTTGCAAATCAAATTCTTTGGCAATCTTCAAGTATCTGTTTAAAACAAAATGCTTTTAAATTAGCATGCCCCTATCTATATGATTCATGCAATGTAGTAATTTTCTTTTTTCTCTTTTTTCTTCTTTTTTTTTCTTCTTTTTCTTTTTTCATTTTCTCTCTTTTTTCATTTTCTTTCTTTTTTCTCATTCTCATTCCTTTTCTCTTTCTTTCTCATTATTCATTCTCTATTTTAAAATCTTATTCCCTGAAAAGTCATTCTTCGATTTCATCATTTTTCTGTAATACCCTCTTTAATCTTTATTTTATCAATCTTCATTTCATTAATTAAATACCCACGCTTTTATTTCTTGCGCAAGTAACTCTCTTCTTTTTCTTTGGGGTCTTTACTCATTTTGTAGATCTTTCTTCGAATCCCTATTCTATCCTCAGGTAGGGACTTTCACTATTCTTTTCGCTTCAACATTACGCCATCCAATCTCTGGGCTAAACTACTTCTAAGTTCTTGACCCAATATTCAGAGTCTTGATCTTTCTTAACATTAGGGCGGGCAAAATGCCCCCACTCCCTGAACTCATTCTTAAACAACATTTGGGGAAGCCAACTCTAGGTCCTTATACCTCATCTATCTTTTATTCTTATTGGCCCACAATATTATCCTATTCTATTCTTGTTTCAACTATATTTCTTGTCTTTGACCCAACATTTAGAGTCTTCATCTATATTCTCATTAGGGTAGCAAAATACCTCTAATCCCTGAACTTATCTCTGAATTCAATCTTCTCGCATCATCTCAGCGGGAACTAACTCTTGGCCCCTATGCTTTAATTCTCATCAAATAAAAAGTCAGTTATTTTGAAAATAAAACTATAAGAAAATACCAAGCATTTTGAAAACTAGCGATTGAGAGAAAAATTATAGATATCTTAAAAAATAAAGGTTTAGAGAAAAATGCTAAACATCTTTAAAAACTGACGTTTAGACGAAATGGTAAGTATTAAAAAATCTAAATTCGGAGAAACAATGCCAAACATTTTTGAAAAATAAATGTTTGGAGTAAATTATAAGTAGTAAATGAATTGAAATTCGAAAAATGTCAAACAATTTTTAAAATTAATGTTTGGAATAAAGATTAAAAGAATCGACAAAAATACCAAACATTTTTTTAAAAGTAATGTTTGAAAGAATCGAAATTTGAGAAAAAATGCCAAACATTTTGAAAACTAATGTTTGAGAGAAAAACCGTAGATATCTTATAAATCAAGGTTTAGAAAAAATACCAAACATTTTTGAAAACTGATGTTTGGAGAAAATGGTGAATATCGAAATTCGAAAAAAAGGGGCCAAACATTTTTGAAAATTAATGTTTGGAGAAGATGGTAAATATTATAAAGAATCAAAATTCAGAGAAAAAATTCAAACAATTTCAAAAAACTAATGTTTGGAAAAAATGATAAATATCAAAAATTAAAAATGCCAAACATTTTTGAAAACTAATATTTGAAGGAAAATGATAAATATTAAAAGATTCAAAATTCAGAGAAAAATGCCATACATTTTCTGAAAACTAATGTTTGGAGGAAAAGATATGTATTAAAAGAATCAGAATTCGAAAAAATGTCAAACATTTTTGAAAATTAATGTTTGGAGGAAATGACCAATAAAAGAATTGATAGATTTGGAAAAAAGTTCAAACATTATTGAAAACTAATGTTCAATCCTAAAATAACAAAGACTAGCAAACTTGTATGTTTAGAAAATCTTACATATTTTGGCGATATAAGCATATGTATGGTCTCTCCTAGTCTATTTAGGCTTTCGAAAGGAACACTTTCCATACCTATTTTCTAGCCCATTTAAGGTGGATCTCTTGATCTCACCACTCATTATGCCCCCATCCTTTCCTCATTTTGGGTGTCGATCTGGCACTTCGAGGTTTGACTTTCCCTGAAGAAAGGTTAACCCTTATAGGCGGGATGTAATCTGAAGACAAACTTATCCAACTTAGATATCCACATATGATCTGAATGGTCTTTGTAGGCTTGTAATGTAGGCTATGGCTAATGGTTATGAAAGAAAGGATATGTAGGCCCAAAAATAAGTGTTTAAGGGTGACGAAACCAATGATCATTTCTTCTGGTGAAATATCCTCTCTGCACTTGTTGATCAAAAAGTGCTCAAATGAAAAACTTCTTCGATTTATTTCTTGGATCACTCTAGACTGCCCATTTTCGGGTTTTCACCCTAGAGTTCATTTCCTTCTTTGTAGCTTTGGAATGTGTAGCTTGCATCTTGAATGAATGTTGATGTAATCAAATCTTCAAGGCTCTTAATGTCCTTTATTGTACTTTCTTACTTGGTGTTTTCACTTTTCATTGTTTCAAGCTTCTTGTTGGAAAACTTTCAATTTGGTTTAGCCAGTCCTTTCGAGCAAAAATTAATTTTACTGGCTTATTATGATATTTCTCTTAGTCTTCATGTCCAATACATTGATTCTCATTTCTTGCACCTATTCATGAAGTAATATCTTTGTAATGTGGTCAAAATCAGGATACTTTAATTTGTGAACAAAAATCCTCTTCTTCTTTGCCTCTAGTGTGGGGGTGATCCTTGGTTTGGGTTCAAATGAAAAGAAACGATCGGCTCAAAGGGGGACAACAAATGGATATTTTTTATTATTTGTGAAGAGAATTGAAGGAATGACATTCGTCATCCCATACATGGATATCAAAATAGTCTTCAGGGGATAGAAGTTTAGGGTTAACACTCGATTCAAGGATCTTAAACGACAAGTGCCTGAGAAAGAAATATCCTAAAATGGGAACTGCCCATTATCTAAACATTTGCTTTGTTCCTCTGTCGGCCTAAATGGACTAGCGGATACTCACATTTGCAATATCCCCATAGTTTTCAATAGAACTTTAGGGCACTTTTACATTTGAGGTTTAATAACCTAATAATAAAAAATGGTATGTATATGTGTAACCCCCTCGACCAGTCCTATTCGCAAGACCGAACCGAGCGAGCTACATTAGGTTTACAGAGGTAAACCATTAAGAAAGAACCCGAAACGCGACCATTTTTTTCTTTTATCTTGTCTAAATGCAAAATCATTAACCTATATGTTCATACTGACCTCAGGTGAAAACACAACTTAATCAGGCGTCGATTTGACATCCAATTGGCTCAATTGCAAATTAGGGACCAAATTGCAATTTGATCAAACTACAAGGATTTAGCACATTTTTAAGCTACCAACCTTTAATTAAGCAGGTTTCATGTTCTCATGTTAAAAATCAGCTCGATTCGAACATTCAAACTTATTCAATTGCATCCATAATATTCAGGGACCAAAATGCTAGAAAATAGAATTCCACTTCCATGACATTAACTAAATTAACAGACAACCGTACCGATACGTAAGCCACCGTATCGATACGGTGTCTTACACAAGCCTATACTATTTCGATACACTGCAACCCGTTTCGGTATGCCTAGCTGGCAGATCGAGAATGTTCGACAATCAAACCGGTACGGTATGGTAGTGTTTTGGTACGCGAGTTTTGTCCCAAAAAGCAGAATCCAGTAAAAAAAATCCGTACCGAAACACCCAAGCCCGTATCGAAACACCATGCTTATTTTTGCCTAGCCGTACCAATACACACAAGCCTGTATCGAACAAAATTCTTGATTTTGCCTAACCGTACTGATACGATCCCCCGCATATCAGTAGGCCTCGGCCTGTAATGTCACATTTTGCTGGTTTAACAAGCTTTTAATCTATCCAAAACACCCTAACATGCTTCTAACATATATCCAACATATTCACGTTACAATTCACAGCATAGTATCACAGATTCAACATCAATTCATAGCATTTTGCAACAAACGTAAATCTATAGGCATGCAACCTAGAAAACCATTCAAGTAAAACATGAAACTTCAAACCATCACCAAAAACAAACCATAAAGGCCATTTACAACTTTAGAGCAATCAAACTAACTTGCTGAAACAAGGAGTTTATCAAAACATCTCCCACATCCAAAACAAGTACCCCATTGCCTTTATTACTTATAGTCTAGTCCAAACATACTTTGGTAAACAAGTCTTGATAGGATCCCTTGCTCCTTGCCGCCTCCAAAGCTCTCTATTCTCTGCATTGATGGACAATAAAAGCGCAAGCACACTAGGCTTAGTGAGGAGCGCTCACAAACAAAACACCACCAATGCATTAAAAACCATTTCTCAACATTACATTGAAACTTAATTCAAACAACCTTTAAAACATTACCATGCCTTTAAAACCATGCACTTAACATCTTTAAAACCAGCATATTGACCATGTGTAACATGTATCATTAACCAACAGCAAGTCCCATTGTTCAACCTCAATTTAAGCCCTCCCATGCATAACTACCATATGCAAAGCTTAAAGAGTAAACATGTATAAATCACATCATACAACATAAACCTTTCAATGAAACATTAACAATTATATTGGCTTACAAGTGATCATTAAACAAGTCCATTAACAAAAGAGTTCATCGGATACGCAGATTCAACAAGTGTTCTCCAAACACTTCAAGCCATCTCAACTGGTAATAGCGATACAATCACAATCGCGGTACCTAACAACCGGGTACACTTTTAACCCACAGGGACACCAACCCCTTACCTTGGTTAGATGCTTAATCCACTAACGGTAGTCTACGAAACTATTTAACCCTGTACCATTAAGGTACTCGGATGGAGTTTTTGGTACACGGATCTAAACCCCTTAACATCCAAGACGACTTATTATAGTGCACTCAATCCTATGGCCGGCCAATTATATCCGATAACAATTTTAAATCACATCACTTGCCAATATAATTAACCATTTAACATTTACCTCACTGTTTTTAACAAGCATTAACCAACCCATTTTTTCAAAGCAACAACCATGCTTTAAACCTCAAGTATAACCCATACTTACAAGGATCACTTACCACGTGCATCCTGCAACATTTCATGCTTATAAACAGTATATCAAACACTTTAAATCATGCTTAAACAGTAGGTAACATGTAAATAAAAACAAGTGCATAAAACCATTTAACAGTAGCACGACCAAGAGAGAATATCCATTTTTACTTACTTCCAATTTTAAACCAGTGTATCAAGCTAAGTTTAAACTCCCATAAACCACCTTAAAACATTCCAAAGCTGGAATCCACGTTCTCACTCATCGATACACGAAGCCTTGATTTGCCGACGCGAAATCAAGTGTCCGAAGCCTCCAATGCCACACTGTTTGCTTCCAAAACAACCTCCCCTGTTTAAACCACATAACAACAGAGGATTAATGCATCTCCATGCATTTACAACACTAGAACAACAGATCATCACGGATTCTTGCATTCACCTCACAATTACCCAACCACAACAACCGAAAACTTCAACTAATCATTTCCAAACACAACCCAGCCACAACCTAACAATCTAACACCACTTTTATCATCTATTAACATCTAGAAACAAAATCAAATCAACCTAACACCTTCAACAAACACACAGCCACCGTAACACCTCAAAAACACAAATTTAGCAACCTAAACAATTAAAGATTCAAGAGTTTCGGGATTCCATTGATAAAATCGACTTATCAACATCATTAAACATCCAAAATATGTTCAAAAACATTTCATAACACTGCAAATTAGATTCAATTCAATCTTTCATCATTTCATAAATTTTACCCAATTAAATCTATATAAAAACATAAAATGAGATTATAAACCATAAATCAAGGATCAAATACTTGGGAATATCAATAAATAACCATTTAACAGAGGAGATCATGGACCTTACCCCTGTTATGTGTTTGCTTGTTTAAAGCTAAGAAAACAAAAGATTTCAATGAGATTTTGTAAAACAAAGTTAAAGAATCAAGTTAGAATCAATAATCTGAGTGAAAAGAATCTCTCACCTCTGGATTTTGATGAAATTTTGAGTGTTTGGCAGAAAAGAAGTTGAGAGAAAAGATTTAGGAAAAAATTACGTAAATTTTCTTTAAAAGCAAATAACTAACTTAGATATTTTAATCACTCTTAAACCACCTTTAAAACACATGTTTAAAATGATTTAATTAAAGGGAGAAAGCACCAACAAAAACTTGGTAATTTAGCTCCTTAAGGATTCTAAGAAATTGACACTTTTCATTTTAGTCACTTTAAAATAGTTATCAAAAATCGCATTTTGGACACTAACCAAAATGTCATATTTCCAAATTCCGTTTTCCAAAATTGATTCAACCAAAAATCAATATATTTTAAAAGGTGATTTTTAACTATTTTCCACATTTTTATCTTACTGAAAAATATACGATCTTGAGCCCTACTCGAATCTCTAACCCGGTTCACCGGGCCATCTAATAAACCTCAAAATCACTAGGCCCAAAACCGGGTCTCCCCCACTTAAGAAGTTTTGTCCTCAAAATTTACCTGGAGAAAACAAATGCAGAAACTGCTCCAGCATCTCCAACTTGCGTTCCCACGTGGCCTTTTCAACACCACGGTGCCTCCACAACACCTTCACAAGCTCAACCGTCTTGCCACGCAAAAACTTAATGCTGGTATCAAGAACCTCTACTGGTTCTTCATCATAAGATAGGTCTAGCCTCAACTCAATATCCTCCACTAGCATAACATGGAGGGATCAGACCGATACCTTTGCAACATCGAAACATTAAACACATCATGAATCCTCTCCAACTCAAGAGGTAACCTCAAACGTTAAGAGACAGGACCCACACGCTCAACAACCTCATATAGTCCAATAAACCTCGGGCTAAGCTTCCCTTTCAGCCCAAAACACATCACCTTCTTCCAAGGCAATACCTTCAAAAAACACTCGGTCACCAACAGCATACTCTATATCTTTACGCCTCAAATCCGCGTAGGATTTCTGACAGTCCGAAGCCGCCTTCAAGCGCTCAGATATCAACTTTACTTTCTCATTCGTGCCTTTTAATACATCAGGCAAGGAAAGATGCTTATCCCTAACCTCAGCCCAGCATACGGGCGTACAACACCTCATTCCATACAACGCCTCATACGGTGCCATTTGTATACTAGCCTGATAAATGTTTTTATAAGCAAACTCCACCAATGGTAGTTGTTTCTCCCACGTTCCCTGGAACTCAATAATGCAGCATATCAACAAATCTTCAAGAACCTGAATCACACGCTCCGACTGACCATCCGACTGAGGATGATACGAAGTGCTGAAATTTAGTCTTGTCCCCAGAGTACGATGCAAGCACATCCAAAACCTTACCGTGAAACGCGGATCTCTATCCAAGACTATGGATTTAGGCACCCCATGAAAATGCACCACCTCGGAGATGTATAAATCGGCCAACCTATCTAAGGTATACGTAGTTTGCACTGGCACAAAATGCGCACACTTCGTAAACCGATCAACAATCACCCAAATAAAATCCTTTTTAGTCGGTGTCAAAGGCAATCCGAACACAAAATCCATAGTGATCCTCTCCCATTTCCATTTTGGTATCCTCAACGGTTGCAACAACCCGGAAGGAAACTGATGCTCAGCCTTAACCCACTGACACACCATGCAACGAGAAACAAAATCAGCCACATCTTTCTTTAGCCCAACCCAATAGTACTCCTCCTTCAACCCACGATACATCTTAGTACTACGGGATGCATAGTGAAAGGACTAGCATGCGCTTTGGTCAGAATGGTACGCCTCAACTCATCATCTTTAGGCACCACAATTCGACCTTTAAAACACAACACCCCATCGTCATTGATCAACTGCGACACCACAATTCCCATCCATGACATCCTTCACACGCGACACCAAACTCCCATCATGCAGTTGCCTCTCCTTGATCAACTGCGACAAGGACGGTTTCACTTGCAACTCAGCCAACAAACCACCGTCACCCGTCAGACTCAAACGAGAAAACATAGCTCTCAAGTCCACAGCTGCTTTCCTAGTCAAAGCCTCCGCCACAACGTTGGCTTTTCCCGGATGATACTCAATGGTCAACTCATAATCCTTAAACAACTCAAGCCAACTCCGTTGCCTAAGATTCAACTCCTTTTGAGACATCAAATACTTGAAGCTCTTATGATCCGTATAAACCACACACTTCTCACCATAAAGGTAATGCCTCCAGATTTTCAAGGCAAACACAACCACAGAAAGCTCAAGATCATGAGTAGGGTAATTACGTTCATGCACCTTCAATTGCCTAGATGCATACGCAACCAAGCCCAACATATGATGCATCACTATAAACAACAAAATCCTTTCCCGATTCAGGTCAAACCAAGACTAGAGCTAACGTCAAAGCTTTCTTCAACCTTTCGAAGGCTCGTTGTCTATCTTCCATCCACTCAAATCGAACATTCTTTTGTAACAACTTGCTTAGGGGAGTAGCCAAACTGGAGAACCGTTCCACAAACCTACGGTAATAACCAGCCAAACCAAGAAAACTCCATACTTTTGTTACCGACTTAGGCACCTTCCAACTGATCACAGCCTCAACCTTATGTGGATCAACATGAATTCCCTCGGATGACACAACATTCCCAAGGAAAATAACCTCCCTAAGCCAAAACTCGCACTTGCTTAACTTGACATACAACTGATTAGCCAACAACGTCTGAAGCACCATCCGCAGATGTCTATCATGATCATCCTCAGTACGAGAGTATACTAGGATATCATCGATAAACACCACCACAAATTGTTCCAAAAACTCATGGAACACCCGGTTCATCATGTCCATAAAAGCAGCCAGTGCATTGGTCAAACCAAATGGCATCACAAGAAACTCATAATGTATGTACCGTGTACGAATAGCTGTCTTGGGTACATCCACATCCTTCACCTTCAACTGGTAGTGCCCAGATCTCAAATCTATCTTATAAAACACCGAAGCACCCTTAAACTAATCAAACAAATCATATATTTGTGGCAACGGATACTTGTTCTTTATCGTCAACTTGTTCAACTGCCGATAATCTATACACATTTGCAACGTACCATCTTTCTTCTTTACAAACAACACCGGAGCACTCCACAGTGAAATACTTGGTCTAATGAACCCACGATCATGCAACTACTCCAATTGCATCTTCAACTCTTTTAACACCTTTGGGGCCATGCGGTACGGAGCAATAAACACCGGTGCTATATTCTACATAGGTTTCAATGCCAAACTCTACCTTACGATCAGGTGGCAACCATGGCAATTCTTTCAGAAAACACCTAAAAACTCACATACAGTGCGAATATCATGCACCCTCAACTCTTTTGAACTAGGATTCATCACACAGGCCAAGAAAGCATGACATCTGAAACCCAACATCCGACTCGCTTCCAAAGCCGAAACAATATTGGACAAAAACTTGGCATTCTCGCCAACAACCACCACCTTGAAATCATCCGACAACCTCAAGAATATCTATTTGGTCTCAAAATCCACCACGACTCGATGCTCGGTCAGCTAATGCATGCCCAAAATAACATCAAAGCCATGGAATGGCAACTCCATCATATCCACAACAAAAACATGGCCGTGAACCATCAACGAGCACCTACAATACAACTTCCTAACTACAATTGTCTCTCCAAGAGAACTAGTCACTCTAACACCCACATTTAGAATTTCAACAGGTATATCAAGCAAATGGGCATGCTCACACAATATTTATGAATGAGTAGAAACAAAATCAACCAACCAATACAACGGCAAGGACTTTAAAAAAAGTACCTACAATCACATCAATATCATTGCGACCCTCGCGGTACGCATACACCCTAGCTGGTCTACCTCCCTCGGCTAGATAGCAACGGTATGAGCCACAGTCCGTTACCCACCATCTCGACTGCTAAACGGCCCACGGTCACGACCACGACCTCAATGCGAAGCAACAACAGGTGCAACACCCTGCCCACCTCAGGCCAACAACAGACAATCACGCCTCTGATGGTCGCCAGACCCACAACTCCAACAAGCATTGGTCACAACAGGTGCATGTGCCTGAACCTTCCTGGCCAGATGCAGACAATCTCGCCTTAGATGCTCTCGGGCTCCATAAACCCAACAAGTGTTAAATGACGCTCTAAACTGGGTACCCTACCCTAGGGCTCCATGTCCCACAACACCTCCGCCATGGCTTAACTCCGGGCGAAACCTCCTGTCACGGTGTCTCTTAGCCTGACAACCGCTAGACCCAGAATCAATAGTTCTCTTACCCAAGCTAAAACCTCACGACCCATAAGCCAAACCAAGATTATGCTCTACATCCTTGGCTCGCGAAACCAATACATCAAAATCGGTGTAATCAGCAGCAAACATGTATGTCTTAACCTCCTACACAAGGCCGTAGCAGAAACGATCACATTGTTGGCGCTCGTTAGGGACCAACTTGGGTGCGTACTGACTCAGCCTCACACACTCCACCTCGTACTCTGCCACAAACATATTGCCCTACACCAAAGCCATGAACTCCCGCTTATTATCTTCTTGATATCGAACTCCCAGATACTTCTTTCGAAAAATACCATAAAAGAAAACCCAAGTCATATCATCGGTCGTCATACCAAAAATTGTGGTAGTCCACCATCTATAGGCATCACCCTGTAACAAGAACAACACAACCCAACTTATGGTCATTGGTACACCCCATCTGGCCCAGTATCCTCTCAGTATTGGCCAACGAACCCTCTAAAGCCTAAGGCGACAAGCCTTGAAACTCAAATCTGCCCAAACTGCGAAGACGCTCTAACGAAAAACCCTACCCAACAACCACTGATGGTGCCAGAACATGAACACCTACAACTACTCCATGAAAAGCACCGGTCATGGCCTGAATCAACGGTGCCATATCACCCATCCTTGGCTCAGCTGGCATAGATGGTACTTGCTCCACTCCCTCAAGTGGAATAGGTGGGGGCGGTGGCAATCCTCTAGGAGGTACAACATCTCCCTCAACATCCTGCCCAGTGGCAGCAACAATCGTACCAGATAGCAACTCTCTCTTCGATCCCATCGTGCTAAAATATATCTAAGGCATGATAATCATTTCAAAAAAATAGTCAGGCCAGCTTCAATCAAGGATCTAAGACTTCCATTTCAAAAATCAAAACTTTCCAGACTATAATAATAAGGCAATGGGTTTCCCAAATTTCCCCCCAACATGGCATAAAGCAATCACCGTACATTTTAAACATCAGATAACAACTCACGATCACTTTACAACAATCAAACCAACTCCCAACTATCACTAACCTATCCCTGATACCACCAAATATAATCTTCTCAACCCGGCCTAGTCGCAAGATTGAACCGAGTGAGCTACATTAGGTTTACCGAGGTAAACCATTAAGAAAGAACCTGAAACACGACCATTTTTTCTTTTATCTCGTCTAAATGTAAAATCATTAACTTATATGTTCATACTGACATCAGGTGAAAGCCGAACTCAATCGGGCGTCGATTTAACATCCAATTGGCTTAATTGCAAATTAGGGACCAAATTGCAATTTGATCAAACTACAGGGATTTAGCACATTTTAAGTTACCAACCAGTAATTAAGCAGGTTTCATGTTCTCATGTCAAAAATCAGCTCGATTCGAAAATTCAAACTCATTCAATTGCATCCATAACATTCAGAGACTAAAACGCTAGAAAACAGAACTCCACTTCCATGACATTAACTGAATTAACAGACAATCGTACCGATACGCATGCCACCGTATCGATATGGTGCCTTACACAAGCTTGTACTATTTTGATACACTGTAACCCGTTTCGGTATGCCTAGCTGGCAGATCGAAAATGTTCGACAATAGTACTGGTACGGTATGGTAGTGTTTTAGTATGCGAGTTTTGTCCCAAAAAGCAGAATCTAGTAAAGAAAATCCGTACCAAAACACCCAAGCCCGTATCAAAACACCATGCTTATTTTTTCCTAGCCGTATCGATATACAGAAGCCCGTATCAAAACAACATTCTTGATTTTGCCTAACTGTACCGATACGGTCCCCCACGTATCTGTACGTCTGGGCCTGTAATGTCACATTTAGCTGGTTTAACAAGCTTTTAATCTACCCAAAGCACCCCAACATGCTTCTAACATACACCCAACATATTCAGGATACAATTCACAGCATAGTATCACAGATTCAACATCAATTCATGGCATTTTGTAACAAACGTAAATCTATAGGCATGCAACCTAGAAAGTAAAACATGAAACTTCAAACCATCACCAAAAACAAACCATAAAGGCCATTTACAACTTTAGAGCAATCAAACTAACTTGCTCTAATAGGGAGTTTATCAAAACATCTCCCACAACCAAAACAAGTACCCTATTGCCTTTATTACTTATAGTCTAGTCCAAACATACTTTGGTAAACAAGTCTTGTTAGGATCCCTTGCTCCTTGCTGCCTCCAAAGCTCTCAATTCTCTGCATTGATGGATAATAAGAGCGTAAGCACACTAGGCTTAGTGAGGAGCGCTCACAAACAAAACACCACCATTGCATTAAAAACCATTTCTTAGCATTACATTGAATCTTATTTCAAACAACCTTTAAAACATTATCATGCCTTTAAAACCATGCACTTAACATCTTTAAAACAAGCATATTGATCATATGCAACATGTATCATTAACCAACAGCAAGTCCCATTGTTCAACCTCAATTTAAGCCCTCCCATGTATAACTACCATATGCAAAGCTTAAAGAGTAAACATGTATAAATCACATCATACAACATAAACCTTTCAATGATACATTAACAACTATATTGGCTTACAAGTGATCATTAAATAAGTCCATTAACAACATAGTTCATCGGATACATAGATTCAAAAAGTGTTTTCCCAACACTTCAAGCCATCTCAACTGGTAATAGCGATACAATCACAATCTTGGTACCTAACAACCGGGTACACTTTCAATCCACGGGGACACCAAACCCTTACCTCAGTTAGATGCTTAATCCATTAATAGGAGTCTACGGTACTATTTAACCCCTCAACATCCAAGGCGACTTATTATAGTGCACTCAATCCTATGGCGGGCCAACTATATCCAATAACAATTTTAAATCCACATCACTTGCCAATATAATTAACCATTTAAAATTTACCTCATTGTTTTTAACAAGCATTAATCAACCCACTTTTCCAAAGCAATAACCATACTTTAAACCTAAAGTATAACCCATACTTACAAGGATCACTTACCATGTGCATCCTTTAGCATTTCATGCTTATAAACAGTATATCAAACACTTTAAATCATGCTTAAACAATAGGTAATGTAACCCCTCGACCCGGCCTAGGCGCCCGACCGATCCGAGAGTGCTACATTAGGTTTGCCGAAGCAAACCGGAAAAAGGTTATGAAAAGTCAGTTCATTTTTTCTTTTATCTTGTCTAAATGCAAATAATGTTCCTACATGTTCATACTCGCAGTGGGTAAGATGTCGAAGGAAACGAGTCACAAAAGGCAATCAATTGTATCATAATCAAAATTGAGGACTAAAATGTAAATACTTTAAATTACAAAACCAAAATTGAATTTAAGGTTACCAATCCTCAATTAGTCTGTTTACATGCCACCATGATAAATTCTAGACCAATTTAATCATCCCAATTCATACAATTGCGTTCCCAAAACTCAAGGACCAAAATGAAAGAACCAGAAACTTCCAAGATTCCAAAATAACCAACTTAACGGTACCTGTATCGGTACGCGTACTCATTTTTCAATACACCTTTACGTTCACAAAAACTCAGAATCCAGTAGCTAAAACCCGTACCGAAATGCTTGTTCGCGTATCGGTACGCCTGTCAAAAATGCCTATGACCGTATTAAAACATTTGCTCCGTACCGAAACGTTAAGCCTAAAAAGGCAGGATCGTATCGAAACACCCTCCCGCATATCGAAACGCTATACCTAAAATGGCCTAGCCGTACCAGTGTGAGGACACTCGTTTCGATACGCTTGGACCTCTAATGACATTTTTAGCTAGATGCATTTAAGTCCTAGTAACTTGCATACATACATATAACTATCTAACATCACATTTAGCAACAATTGCACCAAGGTTTAACTACAACACAAGATTATACCGCCCAAAAGGTTGATCTAGAGGCATGCTCCCTATAACTCACCACCAAACATACCAAAAAGCCTAACTAAGCAATTATCAGCAATATCACCATACCAACCACACATCAATACCATACTCAACAGGATTAGCTCATCAAAACATGTCATCCAAGCAAAAACCATCTAGATGCATTCCTAGGAAACCATATAACATCAATCTTAGGTAACGGTGCACGATAAGCAAAACATCAACAATCAAACTCCAGAATCACAACATTACACATGCTCAAAACCAGGGAAAACTGAATTACAAATCCCAATAACCCATGGTGAACACATTACCTTATTAACAGAAAACTAAAACCGAGTTCATACTCAAATAGCCTTGTCTTTGGATCACTTAATCCTTGCCATTGTTGCCTCCAAGCTTTAATGCTCTGCATCATTAGAGAAAATAGTGCGTAAGCACACTTTCTTAGTGAGGATGCACTTAAATGATGATGCATTTAAAAACCCTTGAAAACCAACACTTGTTTTCAAACCATGCTTATGGCCTAAGCAACTTCCAATAGTTTCAAATCAAAACATGCATATCAACCATATGCAAATCAATACATATATTCCACGTGCTTAATGCCAAAGCATCAAATACGAAACCATGCTTAAATCCCAAAGCATTATATACAAAACCATGCTTAAATCCCAAACCATTTTAAATAGATTCAACAATAAAATTCTCATATATTGGCAATTATAGTGACCCCGGATAGTCGACCACTATCCTTGATTAGCCGACCGCTAATCTTTAGTTAACCGGCCGTTAACTTTACACATCGGATACACGGGTCTCCCTTAATGACTGACCATCATCAAGACTACCCCATGCCGACCGCTTGTATTTACAACCTTACAGACCGTAAGCTTTACATCAACAAGGGGAACCGACCGCTCAACCCAAGTGATACCAACATAGTACGGGTAGCCAACCGCTAAACCTCAAAGACTCTTAACCCACGATCGATTTTTAACAATATTATAGTGCACTTACTAACTTCAAGCTTCATAAATTAATATCTAAAAACTCGTTCCAACATCCTTTTACTTCCAGCAATGATTAAACACCTTAAACAACCCAAAAACCCATAACTATCAACCTAAACAATTAGACATTCAACCAATTTCCATAATTAAAAACAACTTATCCACCTTATAATACATCCAATATAATATTGAAATCAATCCACAACACTGGAAAAACAGATCCAAATCGAAAATCACAAGATTCTTCAATAAAACCTCAATTAAGCTAAAATCCATATTAATTACTCAAAACCTATTGAAAATCATATGTAAATAGCTAAGAACTTGGGAATTTCAGTAATGAACCTTTCATTAGAGGAGAAGAACGAAGCTTACCTCCAATGAATGAGTTCCTCTCAATTGGATGGTTTTTCCTCTTGAAAAAAAATCAATAAGATTTTTGGAAAACAAATTTAGAAATCATTTACCAAATCAATGAATTAAGAAATTAAGATCATTATCTTAAATCTCTGATGGAAAAAGAGTGTTTGGTTGAGAGTGTTTTGAGAGAAAATGTGAGAGAAGAAAAGTTACGTCAAAATGTGTTTTAGAAAGATAACTACCTTTTTAACAAAATCCTTTTTAATTCTTTTAATTAAAACCATTTTAAAATAATCCTAATTAAGGGAATACTCAGATTAGACCAAATGGTAAAATATCTCCTTAAAGATTCTAAGTTTTGACTCTTTACAATACAGTCACCTTTTTAAAACAATTTTCAAAAATTGCATTTTGGTCACTAGAAAATGTCACCCTTCCGAGGCTCGTTTTCCAAAATTTCTTTCTCCCATATTTTTAATATAATAAAATAGGATTTTTAAATTTTTTTCCATATTTTTCTTTTAGAAAAATATTCGCTCCCGAATCTGTCTCGAATCTCTAACCTAGTCCACTAGACTGTCTAACTAGCCCCAAAATCGCTAGGCCCAAAACCGGGGCGTTACAAATCTCCCCCTCTTAAGAAAATTTTCCCTCGAAATTTACCTGGAGAAAAAAGATGAGAAAATTTCTCCAACATATCCGCCTTGCTTTCCCAAGTGGCTTCCTCGACACCTCGAAGTCGCCACAAGACTTTAACCAGTTCTATCATCTTACCTCGTAGAACCTTGCTACTGGAATCAAGGATTTCCACCAGCTCCTCATCAAAGGATAAATCTGGTCTCAACTCAATTTGCTGCACTGGCATAAGGATCCGACTAATACCTTCGTATCATGGATACATAGAACATATCATGTATTTTCTCAAGCTCAGGAGGCAACCTCAACCGATAAGACACAGGACCAACTCGCTCCACAATCTCATATGGTCTAGTAAACCTCAGACTAAGCTTACCCTTATATTCGAACCGCGTCACCTTTTTCCAAGGTGACACCTTCAAGAACACATGATTGACTACCGCATATTCAATTTCCCTACGCTTTAAATCCGCATAAGATTTCTGCCGATCCGCAACCACTTTCAAGTGTTCACACACAAACTTAACTTTATCATCCATGTCTTTCAACACATGAGGCAAGGAAACATTCTTTTCCCCTACCTCAACCCAACACAATGGCGTACGACACCTTCAACCATACAATGCTTCAAATGGTGCCATCTGTATGCTCGCTTGATAGTTGTTATTATAAGCAAATTCCACCAACGGCATGTGCTTCTCCCAGGTTCTTTGAAACTCAATAATAAAACACCTTAGCATATCCTCAAAGACCTGGATAACACGCTCAGACTGCCCATCCGTCTGGGGCTGATACGCGGTACTGAAACTCAACCTCGAACCCAAAGCCTGATGTAAACATTTCCAAAACCTTAATGTGAACCTCGGATCTCTATCTGAAATGATCGACTTTGGTACCCCGTACAAACGCATAATCTCAGAGATAAACAAATCCTCTAGCTTGTCCAAGGTGTACGTCGTATGCACTGGCAGAAAATGTGCACACTTTGTAAACCGATCGACAACCACCCAAATGGAATCCTTTTTAGCTGGTGTCAACGGCAGTCCTGACACAAAATCCATGGTGATTCTCTCTCATTTCCACTCCAGAATTCTCAACGGTTGCAACAACCCAGATGGAAACCAATGTTCTACTTTAACCCGCTGACACACCATACACTTAGACACAAACTCGGCCACATCCTTCTTTAAACCAACCCAATAATACCTTTCCTTCAAATCACGATACATTTTGGTACTACCAGGATGCATAGCAAAAGGACTAGAATGTGCTTCCGCCAAAATAGTATGCCTGAGCTCCGGGACTTTCAGCACCACTATTCGACCCTTGAAGCACAAAACTCCATCATCATCAAAATGAAAATCTGTCGGATTACCATCTGCTATGTCCTTAACATGAGGAACCAAAGAATCATCATATGGTTGCTTAGCCTTAATCAACTGTGACAGCGTACGCTTAACTTGTAGTTCAGCCAACAACCCACTTTCCCGCGTCACACTCAACCTTGCAAACATTGCCCTAAGCTCAACCGCCACCCTACGACTCAACGCATCCGCCACCAGATTGGCTTTTCTAGGATGATACTCAATTGTCAAGTCGTAATCCTTAAGCAACTCCAACCACCTTCGTTGCCTAAGGTTCAAATCCTTTTGAGACACCAAATACTTCAAACTCTTATGATCCGTAAAGATTACACACTTCTCTCTATATAGATAGTGTCGCCAAATCCTCAAGGCAAACACCACCGCCGCAAGATCCAAATCATGAGTTGGATAGTTGCGCTCATGAACCTTCAACTACCTCGACGCATAGACCACCACCTTTCCATCTTGCATCAGCACACAACCCAAACCCACATGCGATGCATCACTATAAACCCCAAAGTCCTTCCCAGATTCTGGTTGAATCAACACAGGAGCATGTGTCAAAACCTCTTTCAACTTCTCAAAACCCTGTTGTTGCTTCTCCATCCAAACAAAAGGAACATTCTTTGGCAGCAACTTTGTCAACAGAGTCGCAACACTAGAAAACCCTTCCACAAAACGACGATAATAGCCTGCCAACCCAAGGAAACTACACACTTCTTAAATGGTCTTCGGTTGTTTCCAATTGAGAATAGCCTCAAGTTTTTGCGGATCAACATGAATTCCTTCTGCGGATACCTCATGTTCGAGAAACATCACCTCCTTGATCCAAAACTCGCACTTGCTCAACTTGGCATACAACTGATTATCCTTTAAGACTTGCGACACAATCAGCAAATGCTGATCATGCTCCTCCTCGGTACGAGAGTACATAAGTATATCATCGATGAAAACCACTACAAACCGATCAAGGTACTCATGAAACACTCTATTCATCATGTCCATGAAAGCCGCCGGGGCATTTGTCAAACCAAACGGCATCACCAAAAACTCGTAATGCCCATACCTCGTACAAAACGCCATCTTATGAACATCTACATCCTTAACTTTCAATTGATAATACCCCGACCTTAAATCTATCTTCAAAAACATTGCTGCCCTGCGAAACTGATCAGACAAGTCATCAATCTGCAGCAACGGATACTTGTTCATCACTGTCAACTTATTCAACTGACGATAATCAACGCACATACGCATCGTTCCATCCTTTTTTTTCTCAAGGAGAACTGGAGCACCCCAAGGAGAAACACTCAGTCGAATGAACCCATGATCCAACAACTCCTGAAGCTATGATTTCAACTCCTTTAACTCCTTCGGTGCCATCCGATAAGGAGTAATGGACACCAGAGTTGTACCTTCATAGGTTTCAATGCGAAACTCTACCTCCTTATCCAGAGGTAAACTAGACAACTCTTCAGGAAAATTTTTTGGATAATCAGAAATAGCTCAAATGTCCTGCACCCGAGCATCCTTGGCTTTCGGATTTATAACAATAGCAAAATAAGCTTGGCAACCATCAAACATCATCTTCTCTGCTCGGGTAGCTGAAACAACATTGGACAAGAATGTTACATTCTCACCCACCACCACGACTTCATAATCATCAGGCAACTTCAGAGAAATCCTTTTGGACTCACAATCCACCACTGCCTTATGCTCACTTAACCAATCCATACCCAAGATACCGTCAAAACCATGAAATGGAAACTCCATCAAATCCTCAGCAAACTCATGACCTTACACCGCCAAAGAATAACGCCTAAACAACCTTCCAGCTGTAACCGTCTCCCCAAAAGAACTACTTACCAACATCCAAGATCTCATTAGGAACATTTAACAATGATGCATGCTCACTTAGGATGTATGAATGAGTAGACCCTGAATCAATCAAAGAAAACAACGACAAGGATTGCAAAGTGAAAGTAACTACGATCACGTCCATGTCGTTGCACCCCTCACGATGAGCATAAATCCGTACTGGTCCACCATTCTCTGGTTGTACAACAATAGCATGAGCCACAACTCTCTAACCATCCTCGCGCCTCTGAAACTTACCCCTACCATAACCTCAGCCCCTAGTAGGTACAATAGCCCGAACCGGTGCATCACCCACAGCACAAGGAGAGTCACGCTTCATGTGACTAGGAGATTCACATATCCAGCAACTCATGGTATTTCTCTAACACTCACTCGTGTGGTGTCTACTGCAATGGTCACACTCAGCTACATTACGAACACCTTGGTTACCATGGCCACCACCACGTTTGTGATCCGACTTGTGCCTCTTATCTCGAAACCTCCTATTCTGCCTCCCAGAATAGCCAGAGTCAGCTCCTCTCTTATTTGAGACCATGCCTGAACCTTGTCCCGACACCCTCAAGGACTGCTTAATATCCTTAGCACGATTTACAAGAACATCAAAATATGTATAGTCCGCCACCAACAATTATGTTTTAATATCCTTCACTAACCCATAGTGAAACCTGTTGCACCTCTAAAGATCATCCAGAACGAACTCCGAAGCATACTGACTCAAATGGACGAATTTCACCTCATAATCCACCACGGACATGCCGCCCTGAACCAAGGACATAAACTCTCGTTTCCTCGCATCCAGATACTGAGGACCAAGGTACTTCTTCTTGAATGCTAGTCGAAAGAACTCCCAAGCAACATCCGCCTCCAGGACATTAGCAATTGTGGTCACCCACCAATGATAAGCATCACCATGCAACAATGACATTGTACAACCCAGCTTACACTCATCATTACAACGTATTTGATCTAGAATACGGATCATACTCTCCAGCCAACCCTCGACTGCTTCAGGGCTCAAACCCCTAAACTCAACACCTCCCAAACTGTAGAGACGCTCTAAAGGTAACCCTAGGTTAATCGCCACAGCAAGTGCTAGCGTCTCCGTATGCACTCCAGCCATTGCTGCTTTAAAAGCTCCCGTTATCGCATGTACTAACGGAGTCAGATCACCAAATACCGGCACTTGATGAGCCTGGGCACACCACCAGCCCCAACATTGACTGGCGGAACTAACAGAGGAGGAGGAGGTAAAATATTAGTAGGATTCTCTTCCTCAACGTTTTTCTGCCCAATTTTGGCATTACCAGCCATAGAACGTGTCTCACGTGCCATACTAACAAAAGCAACAAAACACATTAAAGTCAGGCTAAAACAAGGCAAAGGATCCAAGACATTCTCATAAAACATTTTAAAACCTCGGTAATAGACAATGTGTTCCTAGTTCATACACTAACATGATATAAATCAATCACCGTGCATAACCAACAATGATATACAACCAAACAACAACATCCCAACCTTTCATGACCTGGTTCTAATACCAACAAATGTAACCCCCTCGACCCAGCCTAGACGTCCGACCGAACCAAGAGTGCTACATTAGGTTTACCGAAGCAAATCGGAGAAAGGTTACAAAAAGTCGGTCCATTTTTCTTTCTTTTATCTTGTCTAAATGCAAATTAATGTTCCTATATTTCCATACTCGCAGTGGGTAAGCTCTTGAAGGAAACAAGTCACAAAAGACAATCAATTGCATCATAATCAAAATTGAGGACTAATACGTAAATACTTTAAATTACAAAACTAAAATTGAATTTAAGGTTACCAATCCTCAATTAGTCTATTTACATGCCAACATGATAAATGCCAGACCAATTTAATCATCCCAAATCATACAATTGCGTTCCCAAAACTCGGGGACCAAAATGAAAGCAATAGAAACTTCCAAGATTCCAAAATAACAAACTTAACGGTACCCGTATTGGTACGCGTACTCGTGTTTGGATACGCCCTTAAGTTCTAAAAAATGCAGAATCCAGTAGCTAAAACCCGTACCAAAATGCTTGTTCGCGTACCGGTATGCCAACCAAAAATGCCTTTGACCATATCGAAACACTTGCTCGAGTACCGAAATGTTAAGCCTAAAAAGGCAGGATCGTATCGAAACACCCTCCCGCGTATCGAAACGCTATGCCTAAAATGGCCTAGCCATACCGGTACGAGGATACTCATTTTGATACGCCTGGACCTGTGATGACATTTTTAGCTGGTTTTCACAAAAAACTAGATGCATTTAGGTCCTAGCAACTTGCATACATACATATAACCATCTAACATCACATTTAGCAACAATTGCACCAAGGTTTAACTACAACACAAGATTAAGCCACCCAAAAGGTTGATCTAGAGGCATGCTCCCTATAACTCACCACCAAACATACCAAAATGCCTATCTAAGCAATTATCAGCAAGATCACCATACCAACAACACATCAATACCATACTCAACAGGATTAGCACATCAAAACATGTCATCCAAGTAAAAACCATCTAGATGCATTCCTAGGCAACCATATAACTTCAACCTTAGGTAACAGTGCATGATAAGCGAAACATCAACAATCAAACTCCAAAATCACAGCATTACACATGTTCAAAACTAGGGAAAACTAAATTACAAATCCCAAAAGCCCATGGCGAACATATTGCCTTATTAACATAAACTAAAACCGAGTTCATACTCAAATAGCCTTGTCTTTGGATCACTTAATCCTTGCCTTTGCTACCTCTAAGCTTCAATGCTCTGCATCATTAGAGAAAAGAGAGCGTAAGCACACTTGCTTAGTGAGGATGCTCTTAAACGGTGATGCATTTAAAAACCCTTGAAAACCAACACTTATTTTCAAACCATGCTTACGACCTAAGCAAGTTCCAATAGTTTCAAATCAAAACATGCATATCAATCATATGCAAATCAATACATATATTCCACATGCTTAATCCCAAAGCATCAAATACAAAATCATGCTTAAGTTCGAAAGCATTATATACAAAACCATGCTTAAATCCCAAAGCATTTTAAATAGATTCAACATTAAAATTCTCATATATTGGCAATTATATTGACTCCGGATAGTCGACCACTATCCTTGATTAGCTGACCGCTAATCTTTAGTTAACCGACCGATAACTTTACACATCGGATACACAGATCTCCCTTAATGACCGACCATTCATCAAGACTACCCCATGCCGACCGCATGACTTTACAACCTTGCTGACCGCAAGCTTTACATCAACAAGGGGAACCAACCACTCAACCCAAGTGATAACAACATAATCCGGGTAGCCGACCGCTATACCTCAAAGACTTTTAACCCACGATCGATTTTTAACCATATTATAGTGCACTTTATCCTATGGCATGCCAACTATATCCGAATGTTTTCTCACCTTGTCACATAGCCAATATGTCATTTACAAAACCATTTAATCACTATTTTCCAATGCATTACACAAAATCCCTACATATGCAAATCATGTTGCCATAGCAATACTACATTCCTGACCAGAATAAAAACCAATGCTCACTAGCATGAAATATACCTTACGCCATTGCATATGTACTTTAAAATCATGCATTAACAGTAAGTAAAGCAAACCATGTTTACGACAAAAACATGAATCAAACATGCTCATATTCGAACCGATATTAATGAGCAAAAGAGGGAAACTTACTTCCAAGCTTAGGTAAGCGTTTCAAACTTATCCTAAACTCCGAAAACAACTTTCAAACCTTTGAAAGACTTTTTAAGACCGTTTGCACTCACCGATTTCACTTCTCCTTGCTTGCTACCACCAAACAAGCTCCCGGCAAGTCTAGAACCACCTCAAGATGCTACGCCTTCATTATCCCTTGTTTCGACCACACAAAACTAGAGGAAACATGCATTAAAATGCATCCAATACTCTGTTTCAACCCAAAATACCGTAGCTCTCAAGATGCCCACTCAAAACTCATCTGAAACTTACTGAAATCAACCTCAAACACTACTCAATCTTAACCCATCCATATTATAATGATTCAAAACATCAAGCTTCATCAATTAATATCTAAAAACTCATTCCCAACATCCTTTTACTTCCAGCAATGATTAAACACCTTAAACAACCCAACAACCCTTAACTATCAACCTAAACAATTAGAGATTCAACCAATTTCGGGATTCCATTATTAAAAACAACTTATCCACCTTATAATACATCCAATATAAGATTGAAATCAATCCACAACACTGGAAAAATAAATCCAAATTGAAAATCACAAGATTCTTCAATAAAACCTCAATTAAGCTAAAATCCATAATTAATTACTCAAGACCTATTGAAAATCATATGTAAAGAGCCAAGAACTTGGGAATTTTAGTAAAGAACCTTTCATTAGAGGAGAAGAACGAAGCTTACCTCCAATGAATGAGTTTCCCCTTAATTGGATGGTTTTTCCTCTTGAAAAATAAAGAAATTCAATAAGATTTTTGGAAAACAAATTGAGAAATCATTTAGCAAATCAATGAATTAAGAAACTAAGATCATTACCTTAAATCTCTGATGGAAAAAGAGTGTTTGGCTGAGAGTGTTTTGAGAGAAAATGTGAGAGAAGAAAAGTTACGTCAAAATGTGTTTTAGAAAGATAACTACCTTTTTAACAAAATCCTTTTTAGTTCTTTTAATTAAAACCATTTTAAAATAATCCTAATTAAGGGAATACTCAGATTAGACCAAATGGTAAAATAGCTCCTTAAAGATTCTAAGTTTTGACTGCATCTCAAAAACACAAATCTAGCAACCTAAACAATTAGAGATTCAAGTGTTTCGGGATTCCATTGACAAAATCGACTTATCAACATCACTAAACATCCAAAATATGTTCAAAAACATTTCATAACACTGGAAATCAGATTCAATTCGAATCTTTCACCATTTCATAAATTTTAGCCAATTAAATCTATATTAAAACATAAAATTAGATTATAAACCATAAATCAAGGATCAAATACTTGAGAATATCAATAAAGAACCATTTAACAGAGGAGATCATGGACCTTACCCCTGTTATGTGATTTCTCCCTCAATTTGCTTGTTTAAAGCTAAGCAAACATAAGATTTCAATGAGATTTTCTAAAACAAAGTTAACGAATCAAGTTAGAATCAATAATCTGAGTGAAAAGAATCTCTCACCTCTGGATTTTGATGAAATTCTGAGTGTTTGGCAGAAAAGAAGTTGAGAGAAAATGTTTAGGAAAAAGTTACATAATCTTTTTAAAAGCTAATAACTAACTTAGATATTTTAATTCCTCTTAAACCACCTTTAAAACACATGTTTAAAATGATTTAATTGAAGGGAGAAACCACCAGTAAAAACTCGGTAATCTAACTCCTTAAGGATTCTAAAAATTTGACCCTTTTCATTTTAGTCACTTTAAAATAGTTTTCAAAAATCGCATTTTGGTCATTAACCAAAATATCACATTTCCAAATTCCATTTTTCAAAATTGATTCCACCAAAAATAAATATATATTAAAAGATGAATTTTAACTATTTTCACATTTTTATCTTACCAAAAAATATACGGTCCTGAACCCGACTCGAATCTCTAACCCGGTCCACCGGACTGTCTAATAAACCTCAAAACTGCTAGGCCCAAAACCGGGGCGATACAACTCTCCCCCACTTAAGAAATTTCATCCATGAAATTTACCTGGAGGAAAAAGATGCGAAAATTGCTCCAGCATCTCCGACTTGCGTTCCCACGTGGCCTCCTCAACACTGCGGTGCCTCTACAACACCTTTACAACCTCAACCATCTTGCCACGCAAAAACTTACTGCTTGTATCAAGAACCTCTACTGGTTCTTCATCATAAGATAGGTCCAGCCTCAACTTAATATCCTCTACTGGCATAACATGCGAGGGATCCGACCGATACCTACGCAACATCGAAACATGAAACACATCATGAATCCTCTCCAACTCATGAGGTAACTGTTGCGCGTAATAAGTGCTACGCAAATGTGCAAGTATACACGTCGCAAGTTATAGTATAAAAGATATCGTCTCCACAGGGATTGGTGCCACTTCAAGGATCTAATCTCTTGCACTGTAAAAAGTAAAAACACAAGTAAAGGATTATCGGAGTTTAACTAATGACTAATCTAGAAAGCAATAAAGTAAAAGAAAAGATGAGTTCAAATGAGAGAGAGATAGGCCAGGTTATCGTGAGTTGAGGTGTGATAGCCGATTGGATCGTTTTGGTAAAAGAGTGCACGGGCAACTCAGTTGCCGTGGCAACTTGCACAACGAGGTTGCCTTGGCAACTAATTGATGGCTTGACTGGGCGACTAGTTGGGCAACTACTTGGGCGACTGGGCAGCAACTTCAAGGTTCGGCGGAGCGTTCTTCAATGGTTTCTTCTTATCCCTAAGTCGAAACTCTAGCTACTTGTGCATGCCTTGATAATACATCCCTGCGTGAATCAAGGGTGAACAACAACCAATCTTGCGCTCCTCTTAGCCGTTGAAATCCTTAACTTATTCCTAAGCCGGATTAATCTTCACCATCATTGGATTGAATAAAGATCATATTCATTCGTTTCTTGAATCTAACTCTCCCGATATTAGATAAATGGATGAAATCACGAGATCCTCTCCCAATTCACTCGCAAACAATAATAAGAATCAAGAATGAATAAACCTTGAAATAGAAAAGTGCAAACTCTTATTACCTAAACAAAAACCAATAGTTTCTCACAACCACAAAACACAATAACCATAGCCAAGTAAATTTAGTTCATGGCTAGGTTCCAAAGAAACACAAGATAAACAATCCCTAGCATGAACCCAATCGAACAAGGAAGAAAAGATGAAGGAGGAGGCTTGTCGAAATCCTCCTTGCCCTTGATGTTTGTCGAAAATTCTCTCCTCTTGCCCTACTTGGACTTGTCAAAATTTCCCTCTTGCTCTCTCTATTGGTCTTGTCGAAATTCCCTTGATATTTATAGGGCTAGGCCAAAATCCTTCTTTGAGGAGGAGTTTGAGTTGGAATTAAATTATCTTTAAAGAATATAATTCTTTATTATAATTTTATTCCTATTAGAACTTCTCCTATCTTCTTGGAATTTAATTCTTCTTTAATCTCTGCATGGCAATCAAATTCCTTTGGGATTGGGCCTTGCTCCATGTCATCTTGGGCTTGTAAAATCATGAATTTTGACATCCCTATTGCATTTAGTTTTTTGTCGACAAATGCCATGGCAACTGGCTCGGCGTCTCCTTCATGCATTGCCCTGGCAACTAGCTCGACATATCCTTCATGCATTGCCCTGGCAACTAGCTCGGCATTGCTTTGGCAAGTGATCCTGCACATACACACACAAAAACACACCAAAGCAGCATCTATTTCCACAAAAATCACCAAGTTATGTAATCAAGCTCAACGATTGAAGGAAACATGGATTAATGCATGAATGGCTAACTATGCAACTAATATGAGCCTAAGTCTAACAATAATATGAGTAAAAAGGGTAAGAAAAATAGTACTTTTGAACACTTATCACACCCCCAAACTCGAACTATTGCTTGTCCTCAAGCAATGCAAACTCATAATTACCTGCCAAAACTTCAATTTTTCACAAACTTAGCTTTGAACTTGATTTCAATTCTCTGAACAGGAGCACAAAGTATGATTGGCTTTTTATTTTTCGGAAAACTGAGGAGTTACTCGGAATCAAACTATAATGCTTGTGAGTGTGTGCGGAGTTGTGTGCAAGTTGATTTTTTGGATTCTATGCAAACAATAGGTTTTCAAATTACTTCATTGGGTTCTTTTTAACATGTTTTAACTAGAGCCAATTTTGGGCACCTCTAGTGTTTTATTTTTAGTTTTCTTAAGTTAATTTAATCGACTAGAGCCGGTTTCGGGCACCTCTAGTGATCAATTTTTTCGCATATGCTAGAGCCAATTTCGGGCACCTCTAGCCTTCATCCAATTTTTATTCTAATCTCCCAATTAGTTAATTATCAACCTAAGTTTACTAGAACTCCTTAAATCAATCAAACCACAACAGTGTTTCATCAAATTTAGTATCATAGTAAAATTCTAAGTTTTTCCATGGTTATCCTAGAATAAAAATTCTATCAATTAAGTGCATTGGCAAAGTCATCATTGAATATTCATCAAATCTAAGCAATTCTTGTTCTAATTAAAGGCATGGCAAGCAGTTTATGTATCCTAAATGTAATGCTTAAGATTAATGTAACTAAACATGGTAATTACTAATAACAATCCCCCCCAAACTCGAGTGAGGCATTGTCCTCAATGCATGCATAAAAATAACGAAATATAAAAATAAACCCTTGATGTTGGTTGCCGTGGCATCAGCTTGTGCAGGCACGATGTAGGTTGCCGCGGCATCTTCTTCATTGGTTGTTGGGGCAAGGATCTTGGCAGTAAATTTCCTTAGCATAGTAGTTGTGAGTCTTGTTGTGAAAAAGAAAACAAAGAAAACCTGAAAACTAAAGATAATGAAGAAAAATAAAATATCTCCTAAAAATAAAAATGAAAAGAAAAGGAAAAAGAAAATACTGAAAGGAGAGCATGCTCATGCATCTCCTAAGTTGACCACTTCCTTGTTACGTTCCACATGGGCACCATTGTAGTGCTTCAATCTTTGTCCATTAACTTTGAATTCATGGTTGTCAGAGATGGACTTGATTATCACAACACCATGGGAGAATGGTTTGACGACTTCAAATGGTCCTGACCATCTTGATTTCAGCTTTCCTGGGAAAAGTTTTAGCCGAGAATTGAATAGGAGAACTAGTTGCCCTGGCGTGAATTGTCGTGGCAATAGTTTCTTGTCGTGCCATCGCTTTGTTTTCTCCTTGTAGATTCGTGCATTGTTGTAGGCGAGTGCACGAAATTCTTCTATCTCATTGAGATCCATCAAGCGCTTTTGTCTGGCACTTTCCCAATCCATATTCACGGTCTTGATTGCCCAGTACGCCTTGTGCTCGATTTCCACCGGTAGATGACATGTTTTACCATAGACAAGTCGGAAGGGGACATACCTAAGGGTGTTTTGAATGCGGTGCGATATGCCCAAAGTCGTCATCTAGTCTTAATGACCAATCCTTCCTTAAAGGATTTACAACTTTCTCGAGTATTCCCTTCAACTCTCGGTTGGAAATTTACGCTTGCCCGTTGGTTTGTGGGTGATATGCCGTTGCGATCTTGTGTGATATGCCAAGCGTTGCAACATCTTGGCAATTAGTCTTTGTCAAAATGCTTGCCCCGTCGCTGATAATTGCTCTCGGCATCCCAACTGTGCAAATATGTTTTTCTGCGAGAATCGTTGCGGTCTTGGAATCGTCGTTGGGAACTGCAGCTGCCTCTACCCATTTAGACACATAGTCGACGGCGAGTAAGATGTA
This sequence comes from Hibiscus mutabilis, assembly GCA_019671005.1. Lineage (NCBI taxonomy): Eukaryota > Viridiplantae > Streptophyta > Magnoliopsida > Malvales > Malvaceae > Hibiscus > Hibiscus mutabilis. The sequence continues at coordinate 30,623,364 of CM033748.1, read as the reverse complement.
GAGGTTGCGAATGAAGATGGGAAAGGTCCCATAAAATTGATCCCCATACATCGAGCAGTTCCACCTCGATGATGTTCGGAGTGGCATCTCATGTCGTCTAGAGATATTGCCCGTCCTCTCGCAACGATCACATTGCTTGTAAAAGTCTTGGGCATCTTTGTACAATGTTGGCCAATACAAACCGGATTGCAAGACTTTGGCATGATGCGAGTTCCTCCAAAATGTCCTCCATAGCGTGAAGAATGGCATTGCCGGAGTACATTCTGTTGCTCTTCTTCAGGGACACATCGGCGTATAACCTGATCTGCACATTGTTTAAACAAAAGAGGCTCGTCCCAAAAGTAATGCTTAGCATCATGGCGGAACCGCTTCTTCCCTTGGTGAGTAATGCCATACGGAAAAATACCACAAACAAGGAAGTTAACTAAATCTGCATACCAGGGTATTGCCGAGGCATGTGCTGCCGTAGTGTCTGCTCCCAGAATTGCCGCGGCGTGTGCGTCAAAGACTGCTGCGGCGTCGAGAGTTGCTGAGGCGTGTGCATCCATGGTTGTCGAGGCGTCTAGGGTTGCTGAGGCGTCAAGGGTTGCCGATGCAATTAAAATTTGTTCATCTGGGAATACATCGCATATCTCTAGATCCGCGTCCTCCTCCCTATTGCGTTCCAAACGTGATAAGTGATCGGCCACTTGATTTTCTGTTCCTTTCCTGTCCTTAATTTCAATATCAAATTCTTGTAAAAGTAATATCCAATAAATCAAACGAGGTTTAGCATCCTTTTTAGCAAATAAGTATTTGATTGCCGAATGGTCCGTATGAACAATTACCTTTGTACCAATTAAATAGGATCGGAACTTGTCAAATGCGAAAACTATAGCTAGTAACTCTTTCTCCGTTGTTGTGTAATTCACTTGAGCACCATTAAGAGTTTTACTAGCGTAGTATATCACATGGAAGGTCTTATCTGTGCGTTGGCCTAGGACTGCTCCTACCGCGAAATCACTTGCATCACACATTAGCTCAAAAGGTAGCGTCCAATCTGGTGGAACGACAATGGGTGCCGAGGCAAGCTTTTTCTTTAGGGTTTTGAATGCTTGAGTGCAAGAATCATCAAAATCGAAGACTTTATCCTGTTCAAGCAGATTACACAAAGGTTTAGTGATTTTAGAAAAATTATGAATGAACCTCCTGTAAAAACCAGCATGTCCGAGAAAACTTCGAATTCCTTTAACCGAATTTGATGGGGGTAATCTCTTGATCACATCCACCTTGGCTTTGTCTACTTCAATTCCCTTGGATGAAATCTTGTGGTCGAGCACTATTCCTTCATCTACCATAAAGTGGCATTTCTCCCAATTGAGGACTAAGTCCGTTTCTTCGCATCTTGCTAACACCCTCTCTAAATTGCCGAGACAGCCGTCGAAGTCATTACCAAAAAACTGAAAATCATCCATGAAGATCTCAAGGAAGTCTTCGACCATGTCGAAAAGAGCGCCATCATGCATCTTTGGAAGGTTGCTTGGAGGGCGTTACACAATCCGAACGGCATCCTTCGGAAGGCATAAGTACCGTATGGGCATGTGAAGGTTGTCTTTTCTTGATCTTCTGGTGCTATGGTAATCTGATTGTAACCTGAATAACCATCAAGAAAACAATAAAAGGGTTTACCTGCAAGACGGTCAAGCATTTGATCAATAAAGGGTAATGGGAAGTGATCTTTCCTAGTGGCTTTGTTTAGCTTTCTATAGTTCATACAAACCCTCCAACCGTCACATCTCTGTTTGGTATAAGTTCATTATTTTCATTGCTTACCACTTATTATACCTCCCTTTTTGGCACACATTGTACGGACTTACCCACGTACTATTGGAGATAGGGTATATAATGCCGGCGTCAAGCCACTTGATGATTTCTTTCATTACAACCCCTTTCATGGCATGATTCAGTCTCCTCTGGGCCTCAATTGAAGGTTTGTGATCATCTTCCAACAAGATCTTGTGCATGCACACCGCCGGCTAATTCCCTTCAAGTCGGCAATTGTCCACCCTATTGCCTTTTATGTAGCTTCAACATGTTGATCAGCTTCTTTTCTGCTCAGGCTGTAACTTAGAAGAAATAATTACGGGTAATGTATTATCGGTCCCTAAGTATACATATTTCATTTGCTCGCAATTGTTTCAACTCAAGAATTGGTGGATTTTCGATAGAGGGTTTTTCGAGCTTACCTTCCTTACCCGAGTAGTCCAAAGGTTCAAAGTATGTACCTGGTCGGTTGACTAGCCAATTTGCCTCTTCTTGTTGTTCCTCATCGACCGGTTCTTCATACTCCTCATGTTCCTCTTGGTCGGCAATGTAGTTGCCGAGGCAACTAAATTCCTCATCGAAGTTAAACTCTGCCATGGCATGAAGTAGTTGGCATTCTTCTGGATCATCGGCATGCCTTAGTGTTTGGAACACATTTAGTTTGACCTGCTGGTCATTCACCCTCATTGTGAGTTCTCCCTTTTCAACGTCGATCAAGGTTCTCCCTGTCGCTAGGAATGGTCTCCCGAGAATGATAGGTGCATGCTCATCTGCTTCACAATCCAAAACAATAAAGTCAGTGGGAAAAATAAATTTATCGACTTTTACCAATATGTCCTCGATTTTTTCCTCTGGATGCACATAGGATCTGTCGGCTAGCTGCAGCATGACTGTTGTAGGTCTTGCCTTCCCGATTCCTAGTTTCTGGAAAACTGGTTTAGGCATCAAATTTATGCTAGCCCCTAGGTCGCATAGTGCTTTCCCGACATAGTGATTTCCAATAGAACAGGGTATTGTGAAACTTCCGGGATCCTTCAACTTGGGTGGCATACGATTGTGCAACATTGCCATGCATCCCTCTGTCGCGGCCACTATTTCAAACTCTCCTAGCCTTGTTCTTTTGGACACAATGTCTTTAAGGAACTTGGCATAGTTTGGCATTTGTTCAATTGCTTCCACCAGTGGCAAGTTGATGTGGACTTGCTTTAGGATATCTAGAAACTTCTTGAATTGGTATTCTTGCTTTTGTTGCTTCAACCTTTGTGGGAATGGTGGTGGAAGTCGGATATCTTCGATCCTTTCATTGGTTTGAAATCTGATTGACGGCATTGCCGGGACATCTGGAGTTGCCGAGACATTATCAACTGGGGTTGCCGAGGCATGCTTATCGCAGGTTGCCGAGGCGTTGTCGGTTGCTGAGGCATGTTTATTGCCGGTTGCCGCGGCAATTCCTGGTTCAGTATCTGAGGCTTTGCCGCTAGGTTCGTCTTGATCTTTTTGTGGAGTTTTGTTTGACGAGCGGGTTTGAACCTCTCTAAGTTGTTGGCCACTTCTGGTGGTGATTGCCTTACATTGTTCATGGCTAGTTCCTCTTGCGACTTCAGTATCGCTAGGTAAACCTCCTTGTGGTCTAGTGTTCAGATTTTGAGCAAACTGTCCGACTTGATTTTCCAATGATTTGATTGCCGCCTCTTGGTTTTGCAATCTCATCTCGGTCCTGTTAATAAAAGCATCAGTTCTTTTTATGAAATTACTATTCTCAGCCATATAAGATTCAGTTTTCATTATAAAAGCATTTAGAGAATTTTCCAAAGAACTAGATGTCGTCGGTTGTTGTTGCGGCATCTGTTGCTGTGGCATGTTCTGCTGGAATCCCGATGCTTGTGCATTCTGATTGTTCTGGTTTAGAGCATTGTTGGGATTACTCCATGAAAAATTCGGGTGCTTCTTCCAAGCTGGATTGTATGTATTTGACATCATGTTGTTGCTCCGATTGTAATTCCCCACATAGAAGCTAGATTTCGGATTCTGCATACATTCAGAAGAATTATGGTTATCGCCACATAACTCGCAAAAAGAATCCATTACCTTGACTTCATGTGTGTTGTTTGGATTTTGCATGTTCTGGACCATCTTGGTTAAAGCGGCCAATTGTGCCAAAATTGAATCTGATGATCCTAGTTCATGTATTGTGGCTTGGCGTCTAACTCCTCCTCTTCTAGTAGATGGGAATTGATAGTCATTCTTGGCCAGCCTGTTTAAGATTTGCATTGCTTCTTCCGGTGACTTATCTAGGAGTATGCCGTTTGCCGAGGCATCTAGCATCATCCTTGTTGGTGTATTCACGGCGTTGTAAAACATTGTTACTTGAGTCCGCACCGGGAATCCGTGTAGGGGGCATTTGTGTAGAAGTTCTCTATATCGCTCCCAAGCCTCGTACATGGATTCATCATCTGCCTGCCGAAAAGAAGTAATGTCGTTACGAAGCTTATCAGTCAAATTTGTAGGATTGAATCTAGCAAGGAAATCACGACAAAGATCAGTCCAAGATGCTATGGATCCGGCAGGAATGCTATTCAACCATGCTTTCGCCCTATCCCTCAGCGAATAGAGGAATAATCTTAATCGTAGGACATCGGGGGTGACTCCGTGTATCTTGAACGAGTTGCAAATCTCGAGGAAAGATTTCAGATGTTGTCGTGCGTCTTCAGTTGCTGAGCCACCAAATTGACCTATTGTGTTGATCATATTAAACATTACCGGTTTCAACTCAAAGTGGTCGGCTTCAATTTCAAGTGCGACAACTCCTGGGTTAAGTCCATCAAAATCTTCTTCAAGATAGTCTCGAATAGTTCTGTTTCGTGCAAGAATCACTCCTCCTCCTGCTCGAACATCTTGATTCATATTTCCGTCTTGATTTGCCATTGCTTCTCTTATTCTTCGTCTAAGTCTTTGTAAGGTTCGTTCGATTTCTGGATCAAAGGGATATTCTGGTGAAGTCGGTCTCGCCCTGGTCATATACCAATGCAAAACCAAAGTTTGTTAGCCCTTTGAATTTTAAACAAGAAAAATAAAAAGAAAGTGCAAGAAAGTAAAACAAAGTCGCTATTGCCAATCCCCGGCAACGGCGCCAAAAACTTGTTGCGTTTAATAAGTGCTACGCAAATGTGCAAGTATACACGTCGCAAGTTATAGTATAAAAGATATCGTCTCCACAGGGATTGGTGCCACTTCAAGGATCTAATCTATTGCACTATAAAAAGTAAAAACACAAGTAAAGGATTATCAGAGTTTAACTAATGACTAATCTAGAAAGCAATAAAGTAAAAGAAAAGATGAGTTCAAATGAGAGAGAGATAGGCCAGGTTATCGTGAGTTGAGGTGTGATAGCCGATTGGATCGTTTTGGTAAAAGAGTGCACGGGCAACTCAGTTGCCGTGGCAACTTGCACAACGGGGTTGCCTTGGCAACTAATTGATGGCTTGCCTGGGCGACTAGTTGGGCAACTACTTGGGGTAGCAACTTCAAGGTTCGGCGGAGCGTTCTTCAATGGTTTCTTCTTATCCCTAAGTCGAAACTCTAGCTACTTGTGCATGCCTTGATAATACATCCCTGCGTGAATCAAGGGTGAACAACAACCAATCTTGTGCTCCTCTTAGCCGTTGAAATCCTTAACTTATTCCTAAGCCGGATTAATCTTCACCATCATTGGATTGAATAAAGATCATATTCATTCGTTTCTTGAATCTAACTCTCCCGATATTAGATAAATGGATGAAATCACGAGATCCTCTCCCAATTCACTCGCAAACAATAATAAGAATCAAGAATGAATAAACCTTGAAATAGAAAAGTGCAAACTCTTATTACCTAAACAAAAACCAATAGTTTCTCACAACCACAAAACACAATAACCATAGCCAAGTAAATTTAGTTCATGGCTAGGTTCCAAAGAAACACAAGATAAACAATCCCTAGCATGAACCCAATCGAACAAGGAAGAAAAGATGAAGGAGGAGGCTTGTCGAAATCCTCCTTGCCCTTGATGCTTGTCGAAAATTCTCTCCTCTTGCCCTACTTGGACTTGTCAAAATTTCCTTCTTGCTCTCTCTATTGGTCTTGTCGAAATTCCCTTGATATTTATAGGGCTAGGCCAAAATCCTTCTTTGAGGAGGAGTTTGAGTTGGAATTAAATTATCTTTAAAGAATATAATTCTTTATTATAATTTTATTCCTATTAGAACTTCTCCTATCTTCTTGGAATTTAATTCTTCTTTAATCTCTGCATGGCAATCAAATTCATTTGGGCTTGGGCCTTGCTCCATGTCATCTTGGGCTTGTAAAATCATGAATTTCGACATCCCTATTGCATTTAGTTTTTTGTCGACAAATGCCATGGCAACTGGCTCGGCGTCTCCTTCATGCATTGCCCTGGCAACTAGCTCGGCATATCCTTCATGCATTGCCCTGGCAACTAGCTCGGCATTGCTTTGGCAAGTGATCCTGCACATACACACACAAAAACACACCAAAGCAGCATCTATTTCCACAAAAATCACCAAGTTATGTAATCAAGCTCAACGATTGAAGGAAACATGGATTAATGCATGAATGGCTAACTATGCAACTAATATGAGCCTAAGTCTAACAATAATATGAGTAAAAAGGGTAAGAAAAATAGTACTTTTGAACACTTATCAGTAACCTCAAACGGTAAGCGACAGGACCCACACGCTCAACAACCTCATATGGCCCAATAAACCTCAGGCTAAGCTTCCCTTTCCGCCCAAAACGCATCACCTTCTTCCAAGGTGATACCTTCAAAAATACTCTGTCACCAACAGCATACATACTATATATATCTACACCTCTAATCCGCGTAAGATTTCTGATGGTCCAAAGCCGCTTTCAAGCGCTCGCATATAAACTTTACTTTCTCATTCGTGCCTTTTAAAACATCAGGCAAGGAAAGAAGCTTCTCCCCAACCTCAGCCCAGCACACGGGCGTACGACACCTCCTTCCATACAATGCCTCATACGGTGCCATTTGTATACTAGCCTGTAACTGTTATTATAAGCAAACTCCAGCAACGGCAGTTGCTTCTTCCATGTTCCCTGGAACTCAATAATTCAGCACCTCAACATATCCTCGAGAACCTGAATCACACGCTCCGATTGACTCTCCGACCGAGGATAATACGAAGTGCTGAAATTTAGTATTGTCCCCAGAGCACGATGCAAGCACATCCAAAACCTTGCCGTAAAACACGGATCTCTATCCGAGACTATGGATTTAGGCACCCCATGCAAACGCACCACCTCAGAGATGTACAGATTGACCAACCTATCTAACGTATACGTAGTATGCACTGGCACAAAATGCGCACACTTCGTAAACCGATCAACAATCACCCAAATGGAATTCTTCTTGGTCGGTGTCAAAGGCAATCCAAACACAAAATCCATGGTGATCCTTTCCCACTTCCATTCCAGTATCCTCAACGGTTGCAACAACCCGAAAGGAAACTGATGCTCAGCCTTAACCCGCTGACATACCATGCAACGAGAAACAAAATCAACCACATCTTTCTTCAGCCCAACCCAATATTACTTTTCCTTCAACCCACGATACATCTTAGTACTACCGTGATGCATAGCAAAAAGACTAGCATGCGCTTCGGTCAGAATGGTACGCCTCAACTCTTCATCTTCAGGTACCACAATTCGACCTTTAAAACACAACACCCTATCGTCATTGAAATGAAAATCCATAGGATTTCCATCCATGATATCCTTCACATGCGGCACCAAACTCTCATAATGTAGTTGCCTCTCCTTGATCAACTGCGACAAGGAAGGCTTCACTTGCAACTCAGCTAACAAACCACCATCACCCGTCAGACTCAAACAAGTAAACATAGCTCTCAACTCCAGAGCTACTGTCCTACTCAAAGCATCTGCCACAACGTTGGCTTTCCCCGGATGATATTCAATGGTCAACTCGTAATCCTTTAGCAACTCAAGCCACCTCTGTTGCCTAAGATTCAGCTCCTTCTGGGACATCAAATACTTCAAGCTCTTATGATCCGTATAAACCACACAATTCTCGCCATAAAGGTAATGCCTCCAGATTTTCAAGGCAAACACAACCGCGACAAGCGCAAGATTATGAGTAATGTAATTACGCTCATGCACCTTCAATTGCCTAGATGCATACACAACTACCTTACCTTCTTGCATCAAGACGTAACCAAGCCCAACATATGACGCATCACTATAAACAACGAACTCATTTCCCAATTTAGGTTGAACCAAGACTGGAGCTTGCGTCAAAGCTTTCTTCAACCTTTCGAAAGCTCGCTCTCTGTCCACTCAAACCAAACATTCTTCTGTAATAACTTGGTTAAGGGAGCAGCCAAACTGGAGAAACCTTCCATAAACCTACGATAATAACCAGCCAAACCAAGAAAACTTCAGACTTCTATTACCGACTTAGGCACCTTCCAACTTATCACAGCCTCAACCTTATGCGGATCAACACGAATTCCCTCGGCCGACACAACATGGCCAAGGAAAACAACCTCCTTAAGCCGAAACTCACACTTTCTTAACTTGGCATACAACTGATTAGCCAACAACATCTGAAGCACAATCCGCAAATGTCTATCATGATCCTCCTCAATACGAGACTACACTAGGATATCATCGATAAAAACCACCACAAACTGATCCAAAAACTCATGGAACACCCAGTTTATCATGTCCATAAAAGTAGCCGGTGCGTTGGTCAAACCAAACAGCATCATAAGAAACTCATAATGCATGTACCTCGTACGAAAAGTTGTCTTGGGTACATCCACATCCTTCACCTTCAACTATTAGTACCCAGACCTCAAATCTATCTTAGAAAATACCAAAGCACCCATGAACTAATCAAACAGATCATCTATCCGCGATAACGGATACTTGTTCTTTATCGTCAACTTGTTCAACTACAGATAATCTATACACATCTGCAACATACCATTCTTCTTCTTTACAAACAACACCGGTGCACCCCACGGTGAAATACTTGGTCTAATAAACCCATGATCAAGCAACTCTTGCATTTGCGTCTTCAACTCTTTTAACTCCTTCGGGGCCATGCGATATGGAGCAATAGACACCGGTGCCATATTAACATAGGTTTCAATGCCAAACTCTAACTCACGGTCAGGTGGCAACCCAGACAATTCTTCTGAAAAACACCCAAAAACTCACATATGATACGGATATCCTGCACTCTCGACTCCTTTGAACCAGGATTCATCACATAGGCCAAGAAAGTATAACATCCGAAACACAGCATCTGCTTCGCTTCCAAAGCTGAAATAGCATTGGACAAGAACTTGGCATTCTAGCCAACAACCACTACCTCAAAATCATCCGACAACCTTAAGAATATCAGTTTGGTCATGAATTCCACCACGGCTCGATGCTCGGTCAACAAATCCATGCCCAAAATAACATTAAAGCCATGGAATGGCAACTCTATCAGATCCACAGCAAAAACATGGCCTTGAACCATCGACGGGCATCTACGATACAACTTCCAAACTACAACTGTCTCCCCAAGAGAACTGATCACTCTAACACCCACATTTAGAATTTCAACAGTATATTAAGCAACTAGGCATGCTCGCACAATATGTATGAATGAATAGAACCAGAATCAACCAACAAATACAACGGTAAGGACTGTAAAGAGAAAGTACCTGCAATAACATTGGTGTCATTGCGACCATCACAGTGCGCATACACCCTAGTCGGTCCACCTCCCTCGGGCTGGATAGCAACGATATGAGCCATAGTCCGCTGCCCACCATCTCGACGCTAAAATAGCCCACGGCCTCGCTGCGGAGCAACAACAGGTGCAACAACTTGCCCACCTCGGGCCAACAACAGATAATCATACCTCTAAAGGTCACCAGACCCATAACTCCAACAAGCATTGGCCACAACAGGCGTAGGTGCCTGACCCTCTCTGGCCAGACGCATACAATCTCGCCTCAGATGATCTCGGGATCCATAAACCCAACAGGTATTAAACGACACTCTAACCTGGGTACCCTACCTCTGGGCTCCACGTCCCAAAATACCTCTGTCATGCCTCAGCTCTGGTCGAAACCTCCTATCACGGTGTCTCTTAACCTGACCACTGCTAGACCCAGAATCAATAGTTCTCTTACCCGAGCTAAAGCCTCGCGACCCAGAAGCCAAACCGAGATTCTGCTCCACATTCTTAGCCTGAGAAACCAACATATCGAAATCAGTGTAATCAGCATCAAGCATGTATGTCTTAACCTTTTGCACGAGCCCGTAGAGGAAATGATCACATCGCTGGCACTCGTTAGGGACCAACTCAGATGCGTACTGACTCAGCCTCACAAACTGCACCTCATACTCTGCCACAGACATATTGCCCTGTACCAAAGCCATGAACTCCCGCTTCTTATCATCCTGATATCAGACTCCTAGATACTTCTTCCGGAAAGCACCACAAAAGAACTCCCAGGTCACACCATCGGTCGTCATACCAAAAATTGTGGTAGTCCACCATGTATAGGCATCACCTTGTAATAGGGAAATAGCACAGTCCAGCTTACGGGCATGGTACACCCCATCTAGCCCAATATCCTATCAGTACTAGCCAACCAACCATCTGAAGCCTCAGACGACAAGCCTCAAAACTCAACTCCACCCAAAAGCACCGGTCATAGCTTGAATCAGTGGTGCTATATCACCCATCCCTGACTAAGCTGGCGCAAGTGGTACTTGTTCCACTCCCTTAGGTGGAATAGGTAGGGGCGGTGGAAACCCTCTAGGAGGTACAACATCTCCCTTAATATCCTGCCCAGTGGCAGCAGCAATCGTACCAGATTGCAGCTCTCTCTTTGGTCCTATCGTGCTAAAATATATCTAAGGCATGATAATCATTTCAAAACAAAACAGTCAGGCCAGCTTCAAGGCTTCAAGCAAGGATCCAAGGCTTCCATTTCAAAAATCAAAACTTACCAGACTATAATAATAAGGCAATGCGTTTCCTAAATTTCCCCTCAACAAGGCATAAAGCAATCACTGTGCATATTACAATCACCATGCATTTTAAACATCAAATAACTACTCACGATCACATTACAAAAATCAAACCAACTCCCAACTATCACAAACCTATCTTTGATACCACCAAATGTAACCCCTTGACCCAGCCTAGTCACAAGATCAAATCGAGCGAGCTACATTAGGTTTACTAAGGTAAACCATTAAGAAAGAACCTGAAACGTGACCTTTTTTCTTTTATCTTGTCTAAATGTAAAATCATTAACCTATATGTTCATACTAACATCAAGTGAAAAACAACTCAATCGGGCGTCGATTTGACATCCAATTGGCTTAATTGCAAATTAGGGACCAAATTGCAATTTGATCAAACTATAGGGATTTAGCACATTTTTAAGTTACCAACCTTTAATTAAGTAGGTTTCATGTTCTCATGTCAAAAATCAGCTCGATTCGAACATTCAAATTCATTCAATTGAATCCATAACATTCAGGGACCAAAACGCTAGAAAATAGAACTCCACTTCCATGACATTAACTGAATTAACAGACAATCGTACCGATATGCATGCCACCGTATCAATACGGTACCTTACACAAGTCTGTACTATTTCAATACACTATAACTTGTTTAGGTATGCCTAGCTGACAGATAAAAAATGTTCGACAATCGTATCGGTACGGTATGGTAGTGTTTTGGTATGCGAGTTTTGTCCCAAAAAGCAGAATCCAGTAAAGAAAATCCATACCGAAACACCCAAGCCCGTATCGAAACACCATGCTTATTTTTTCCTAGCCGTATCGAAACAACATTCATCCAACATCAAGCTTTTAATCTATCCAAAACACCCTAACATGCTTCTAACATACATCCAACATATTCAGGATACAATTCACAGCATAGTATCACAAATCCAATATCAATTCATGGCATTTTGTAACAAACGTAAATCTATAGGCATGCAACCTAGAAAACCATTCAAGTAAAACATGAAACTTTAAACCATCACCAAAAACAAACCATAAAGGCAATTATTGCGCGTAATAAGTGCTCCGCAATTGTGCAAGTGTACATGTCGCAAGTTATAGTATAAAAGATATCGTCTCCACAAGGATTAGTGCCACTTCAAGAATTCAATCTCTTGCACTTAAAAAGTAAAAACACAAGTAGGCAATTGTAGGAGTTTTAACTAACAACTAAACTAGAAAGCAATAAAGTAAAAGAAGATGTAATCAAAAGAGCATTCTTCAATGGTTTCTTCTTATCCCTAAGTCGAAACTCTAGCTAATTGTGCATGCCTTGATAATACATCCCTGCGTGAATCAAGGGTGAAGAAAAATCAATATTGCGCTCCTCTTAGCTGTTGAAATCCTTAACTTATTCCTAAGCTGGATTAATCTTCACCATCAATAGATTGAATAAAGACCATACTCATTCGTTTCTTGAATCTAACTCTCCCGATATTATATAAATAGGTAGAATCACGAGATCCTCTCCCAATTCACTCGCAAATAATAATAAAAACCAAGAATGAGTAAACCTTGAATTGAAAGTGCAAACTCTTATTACCTAAACAAAATCCAATTGTTTCTCACAACCACAAAACACAATAACCTTAGCCAAATATATTTAATTCATTGCCAGGTTCAAAAGAAACACAAAACAAAGAGTCCCTAACATAAACCTAATTAAACAAGAAAGAAAAAGATAAAGAATGGTTGAAAGCTTCTTGCCGATTTCTCTCATTTTTTTTGCACCTCCTTGAGGTGACGGTTTGGTCCTCAATTTATAGGGCTAGGTCAAGGTCTTTCTTGAGGAGGAAGTTAAGTTGGAATTAAATACTTTTAAAGAATATAATTATTTATTATATTTAAATTCCTTCTAGATCTTATCCGATCTTCTTGGGATTTAATTTCTCTTTGACCTCTTCATGGAAATCAAACTCCTCTGGGATTTAACTTTGCTCCACGTCATCTTGGTTTATCTAGTCTTCAATTTCAGCTGCCATATCATCTTATCCCTTATCGACAATTGCCTTGGCAACTAGCTCGGCATCTCCTTCATGCACTGCCCTGGCAACTGCGTCGGCATCTCCTTTTTGTATTGCCCTGGCAACTGGTTCCAACCTTGCTTTGGCAAGTGATTCTGCACACACAAAAATAACTATCGGTAGCACCCTTTTTCCACAAAATTAAGCAAAATATGATATCAAGCTTAACCACCAAGGAAACAATGCAAACATGCATGAATGGCTAATAATGCAACTAATATGAGCCTAAGTCTACCAATAATATGTATACAAAGGGTGAATAAAATAGTACTTTTAGACACTTAACACACCTCCAAACTTGAACAATTGCTTGTCCTCAAGCAATGCAAACTTATAATTACCCGCCAAGACTTCAATTTTCACAATCTTAGCTTTGAACTTGATTGCAATCCTCAAAACCGTGGCACAAAGTATGATTGGCTTTTCATTTTTCAGAAAACTTAGGAATTACTCGGAATCAAACTATAATGCTTGTGAGTGTGTGCGGAGTTGTGTGCAAGTTGATTTTTCAGATTCTATACAAACAAGAGGTTTTTGAATTACTTCATTGGGTTCTTTTAACATGTTTTAACTAAAGTCGGTTTCGGGCACCTCTAGCGATCAATTTTTAGCATATACTAGAGCCAATTTCGGGCACCTCTAGAATTCATCCATTTTTATTCTAATTCCCTAATTTTTTAACTATCAACCTAAGTTCGCTAGAATTCCTTAAATCAATCAAGCCACAACATTGTTTCATCAAGTTTAGCATCATAGTATGATTCTAAGTGTTTCCATATTTATCCTAGAATAAAAAGTTCTATCAATTAAGTACATTGGCAATGTCATCATCGGATATTCATCAAATCTAGGCAATTATTGTTCCAACCAAAGGCATGGCAAGCAATTTATGTATCCTATATGCAATACTTAAGATGAATGCAACTAAACATGACAACTAACTAGTAACAATCCCCCCCAAACTCGAGTGAGGCATTATCCTCAATGCATGTAACAAAGAAAAATAGACACAAAAATAAAGAAAAGTAAAATGCAAACGAGGACTTACTCCAAGAGTTCGTCGTTGTTGATGATTAGTTTCATTTTAGCCGGTATCTTGATTCTTTTGCTTGAACGCGGTGGTTGCTTTCTTGTTGCTGATGGTGGAATCGATCCTCGTACGGGGTGTCCTCATTGTCCTTATCATCCTCTTCCTCAATCTCATTGGCTTTTTGCTTTGGCTTGGAGGAGTCGACTGGTGTGGTCTTCGTTGGTGCAATTGAGGACTCGTACGAATCTAAAAAATTAGACAATGATTTAGTACGAGTTGATTCGGGTATAGGTGCTTTACCTTTGTCTTTTGCAGTTGTTGCCGGGGCATCTTTAGCTTTGGTTGTCGCGGTATCTTCAGTGTTGGTTGCTGTGGTAACTGCTTGGGCAGGCGCAGTGTAGGTTGCTGCGGCATCCACTTTTGCGGTTGCTGTGGTAACTGCTTCATTGGTTGCCGTGGCAAGGATTTTGGTAGGAAAGATGGGGAATAACACGCGGCTGTCTGGGTACTTTTCCAGGATGACTTGGGTGATGGCATTGTTGTGATCCTTCATGTACCGCATGAACATTAGTTGCCGTTCTTCAATTTGCCTAAGATTGTTCTCCAACGGTTGTAAGAGTGCTTCAAGTTGTCCTGGGGTTGCTGGACGAGTTTCTCGGGCATCAGTTGCTTGGGCATTAGGAGTTGCCGAGGCGGCAGGAGTTGTCGCGGCAACTGAAGGCGTTGGGGATTTTATTGCTGCCTCTCCCATTAGCTTTCAGATTTGTGCTCGATTCCAACCAGACTTTGGTAGGTCCTTTTCATCGGTTGACTCACTTGGGACATGCATCTCTTTACAAAGATTGGAAATTAAGCAAGGGAAGAAAAGAGAACCCTTGTCTTTTGTGCTATATACAAAAATCTCATCACAAATAATTTTTTCAATGTTAATGATGCGATTATGCAAAATAGAATGTATGAGCAAAAGACGAGGTGTATCAACGATAGTATTGTGTGTGGTGGGCATTAAAGAAGTTTTAACAAACTTTTCCATAATTTTGCCTCGGGTTTAAGCCGAAGACGATTTACTGTGCCCTTATATTTACTGTCGTTCTAATGAGTCCCCGACAGAGTGAGTTCTTGAAGCACCTTGTCGAGTTGCTTTGGCGTGCGTTGATCAACAAAGGCTTGATGCTCGTCCTTCTCAACGTAGAGCTCGTAAAAGGCGTTGATACTTTAGGGGCTTATGAGGATAGCCTTGTCCTGAACAAAAACATAAGGATTATCTGAGTTAGGTGAGTGAGCATAGAATTCTCTTACCCATGAGATGTTACCCGGTTCCGATTGATGGAAAAAGTTTTGCCAATTTTGATGTGCAATCTTTTGGAAGATGAATGGTTCAAGGCCGAAATCTTGATGAGAGTTGGAGTATTCGAAGCCTTGTTCTTCTCAAATCTTCTAGCTTTCAAACTTGGAGTGAAATCTTTATTGAACTGCCAGTGTAGCAAACTTCTTGTAGCTTGGTTCTTTGGAAGAGCTTGGGTGCACCAAAAACTTGATTTTGGATGCCATGGATGATATTGGTTGTGAGTTGGGTAGAAACAAAGAAAAGAAAGCAAAAGAAACTAAAGAGTTGCAAGGTTAAAAGTAGGAATAGGTTTCTTGGAAGTTAAGGGTGATGGGTTAAATAGAAAAGATAGATAGTAAATATGGTGGGTGGGATTGATTGGAAAGAAAGAAAACAAGGGTGTTAATTAGGGGAAGGGGCGGCAAAGGGATTTGGGGAAGGGGAAGGGTTTGGCCGGCTATGTAGGAGAATTAGGGTAAATTGGAGTCTTAATATAATCCTTAGATTTAGCCCATTAGTTTCCTTGTTGAAGAAACTTCCTTCTTGAATCAAATTCCTCTTCATCTTGAACTATTTTCCTACAATTCAAAATAAAATAAAATAAGGATTAAAATTAAAGATAAAATAGTAAATAAAATAAAAAGAAATAAATAAAGATATGCAAAGAAATTCTTAAACCTAAAATTCAAAAATAATTAAATAAATATGAAAGAAAGATGTAGTCTTAACCTAAAGAAAATAAATAAATCTATCCTAAAAAAATAAATAACCGAAATTAATAAAAATATAAATATAATATGTTCAAATAAAAGAAAACTAAAAATAAAAGGAAAATATCTAAAGGAGAGCATGTTCATGCATCTCCTAAGGTGACCACTTCTTTGTTACGTTCCACATGGGCACCGTTATAGTGCTTCAATCTTTGTCCATTAACTTTGAATTCATGTTCGTCAGTGGTGGACTTGATTATCATGGCACCATGGGAGAATGGTTTGACAACTTTGAATGGTCCTGACCATCTTGATTTCAGTTTTCCCGAGAAAAGTTTTAGCCGAGAATTGAATAGGAGAACTAGTTGCCATGGCATGAATTATCGCGGCAATAGTTTCTTATCATGCCATTGCTTTGTTTTCTCCTTGTAGATTCGTGCATTGTCATAGGCGAGTGCACGAAATTCTTCTATCTCATTAAGATCTAGTAAACACTTTTATTCGACACTCTCCGAATCCATATTCACGGTCTTGATTGCCTAATATGCTTTGTGTTCGATTTCCACCGGTAAGTGACAAGTTTTGCCATAGACAAGGCGAAACAGGGACATTTCCAGGGGTGTTTTGAATGCGGTTCGGTAAGCCCAAAGTGCTTCGTCTAGTCTTGTAGACCAATCTTTTCAGGAAGGATTTACAACCTTCTCGAGGATATTCTTTAATTCTCGGTTAGAAATTTTTGCTTGCCCATTAGTTTGTGGATGATATGTCGTGGCAATTTTGTGTGACACGCTGAATCGTTGCAACATCTTGGCAATAAGTCTATTGTCAAAGTGCTTGCCTTCATCATTGATAATTGCTCTCGGCATCCCAAACCGTGTAAATATATTTTTCTACAAGAATCGTTGCAAGGTCTTGGAATCATTGGCGGGAACTCTAGCTGCCTCAACCCATTTAGACATGTAGTCGATGGCAATTAGAATGTAGAGGTTGCCGAATGAAGATGGGAAAGGTCCCATAAAATCAATCCCCCATACATCGAACAATTCCACCTCAAGGATGTTTTGGAGCGGCATCTCATGTTGTCTAGAGATATTGCCCGTCCTCTGGTAACGATCACATTGCTTGTAAAACTCTTGGGCATCTTTGTACATTGTTAGTCAATACAAATCGGATTGCAAAACTTTGGCCGCGGTACGTGTTCCTCCAAAATTTCCTCCATAGGGTGAAGAATGGCATTGCCGGAGTATATTCTGCTGCTCCTCTTCAAGGACACATCGGCGTATAATATGATATGTACATTGTTTAAACAAAAGAGGCTCATCCCAGAAATATTGCTTAGCGTCTGCTTCTTTCCTTGGTGAGTAAGGTCATAAGGTAAAATACCACAAACAAGGAAATTAACTAAATCAGCATACCAGGGTATTGCCAAGGCGTGTGCAACGGTGGTTGCTGAGGCGTTAGGGGTTGCCGAGGCAACTAAAAATTGCTCATACGGGAATGCATCGCATATCTCTAAATTCACGTCCTCCACCCTATTGCGTTCTAAGCGTGATAAGTGATCGGCAACTTGATTCTCTGTTCCTTTCCTGTCCTTCATTTCAATGTCAAACTCTTGTAAAAGTAATATCCAACGAATCAATGATGTTTGGAATCCTTTTTAGCAAACAAATACTTAATTGTCGAATGGTCTGTGTGGACAATTACCTTTGTACCAATCAAATAGGACCGGAACTTGTCAAATGCAAAAACTACGGCTAGTAACTCTTTCTCCGTTGTTGTGTAATTTACTTAAGCACTATTAAGAGTTTTACTAGCGTAGTATATCGCATGAAAGATCTTACCTGTGCGTTGGCCTAGGACTGCTCATACCACAAAATCACTTGCATCATACATGAGCTCAAAAGGTAATGTCCAATCCGGTGGAATGACAAATGGTGCTAAGGTAAGCTTTTCCTTTAGGGTTTTCAATGCTTGAGCGCAAGAATCATCAAAGTTGAAGGTTTTATCCTGTTCAAGCAAATTACATAAGGGTTTGGTAGTCTTAGAAAAATTATGAATGAACCTCCTGTAAAAACCTGCATGTCCAAGAAAGCTTCGGATTCCTTTAACTGAACTTGGTGGGGGTAATCTCTCGATCACGTCGACCTTGGCTTTGTCTACTTCGATTCCCTTGGATGAAATCTTGTGGCCGAGCACAATTCCTTCATCTACCATAAAATGGCATTTCTCCCAATTAAGGACTAACTCAGATTCTTCACATCTTGCCAACACCTTCTCTAAATTGTCGAGGCAACTGTCGAAGTCATTATCAAATACTGAAAAATCATCCATGAAGATTTCAAGGAAGTCTTCGACCATGTCTGAAAAGAGTGCTATCATGCATCTTTGGTAGGTTGCCGGGTCATTACACAATCCGAACGGCATTCTTCGGAAAGCATAAGTACCGTATGGGCATGTGAAGGTTGTCTTTTCTTGATCTTCTAGTGCTATGGCAATTTGATTGTAACCTGAATAACCATCAAGAAAACAATAAAAGGGTTTACCTGCAAGACGGTCAAGCATTTGATCAATAAAGGGTAATGGGAAGTGATCTTTCCTTGTGGCTTTGTTTAGCTTTCGGTAATCCATACAAACCCTCCAACTAGTCACAGTCCTGGTTGGAATGAGTTCATTGTTTTTATTACTTACCACCGTTATACCTCCTTTTTTCGATACACATTGTACCGAACTTACCCATGTACTATCAGAGATAGGGTATATGATGCCGGCGTCAAGCCACTTGATGATTTCTTTCATTACAACCCCTCTCATGGAATGATTCAGTCTCCTCTGGGCCTCAATCAAAGGTTTGTGATCATCTTCCAACAAAATCTTATGCATGCACACTACCGGGCTAATTCCCTTCAATTCGACAATTGTCCACCCTATTGCCTTCTTGTGTAGCATCAACATGTTGATTAGCTTCTTTTCCTGCTCAGGCTGTAACTTAGAGGAAATAATTATAGGCAATGTATTATCGGTTCCCAAGTAAGCATATTTTAGTTACCCTGGCAACTGTTTCAACTCAAGAATCGGTGGTTGTTCAATGGAGGGCTTTTCGAGTTTACCTTCCTTACTTGAGTAATCCAGTGGTTCAAAGTATGTACCTAGTCGATTGACTAACCAATTTGCCTCTTCTAGTTGTTCCTCATCGATCGGTTCTTCATACTCCTCAGGTTCCTCTTGACCGGCAATGTAGTTGCTAAGGCAACTAAATTCCTCGTCGAAGTCAAACTCTACTGTGGCATGAAGAAGTTGGCATTCTTCTGGATCATCGGCATGCCTTAGTGTTTGGAACACATTTAGTTTAACTTGCGACGTGTACACTTGCACAATTGCGGAGCACTCAATATGCGCAACAAGTTTTTGGCGCCGTTGCCGGGGATTGGCAATATCGACTTTGTTTTTATTTTCTTGCACTTTTTATTTTTCTTGTTTAAGATTCAAAGGGTAACAAACTTTGGTTTTGCATTGGTATATGACCAGGGCGAGACTGATTACACCAGAATATCCCTTTGATCCAGAAACCGAACGAACCTTGCAAAGACTTAGATGAAGGTTAAGAGTAGCAATGGCTAATCAAGACGGCAATATGAATCAAGATGTTCCAGCAGGAGGAGGAGTGATTCTTGCATGAAACAGAACTATTCGAGACTATCTTGAAGAAGATCTTGAAGGACTTAATCTAGGAGTTGTCACACCTAAAATTGAAGCCGACCACTTTGAGTTGAAACCGGTGATGTTTAATATGATCAACACAATTGGTCAATTTGGCGGCTCAGCAACTGAAGATGCACGACAACATCTTAAATCTTTCCTCAAGATTTGCAATTCATTCAAAATACAAGGAGTCACCCCCAATATTTTACGACTAAGATTACTCCCCTATTTACTGAGGGATAGGGCGAAAGCATGGTTGAATAGTATTCATGCCGGATCAATAGGATCTTGGACCGATCTTTGTCTTGATTTCCTTGCTCGATTTAATCCTACAAATTTGAGTGATAGGCTTCGTAACGAAATTACTTCTTTTCGGCAGGCAGATGATGAATCCATGTACGAGGCTTGGGAGTGATATAGAGAACTTCTACACAAATGCCCCTACACGGATTCCCAGTTGGACACAAGTAACAATGTTTTACAACGCTGTGAATACACCAACAAGGATGATGCTAGATGCCTCGGCAAACGGCATACTCCTAGATAAGTCGGAGGAGGAAGCAATGCAAATTCTAAACAGGCTTGCCAAGAATGATTATCAATTCCCATCTGCTAGAAGAGGAGGAGTTAGACGCCAAGCCACAATACATGAACTGGGATCATCAAACTCAATTTCGGAACAATTGGCCACTCTAACCGAGATGGTCCAAAACATGCAGAAACCAAACAACATAGGAGGTCAAGGTAATGGATTCCTTTTGTGAGTTATGTAGTGGTAACCATGATTCTTCTGAATGTATGCAGAATCCAGCTTTTATGTGGGGAATTACAACCGGAACAACAATGTGATGTCCAACACATATAATCCAGCTTGGAAGAAGCACCCGAAATTTTCATGGAGTAATCCCAACAATGCTCTAAACCAGAACAATCAGAATGCACAAGCATCAGGATTCCAGCAAAATCTGTCATGGCAAGAGTTGCCGCAACAACAACCAACAACATCTAGTTCTTTGGAAAATTTTCTCAATGTTTTTATGTTGAAAACTGAATCTTATATGGCTGAGAATAGTAACTTTATAAAAAGAACTGATGCTTTTATTAACAGGACTGAAATGAGATTGCAAAACCAAGAGGCGGCAATCAAATCATTGGAAAATCAAGTCGGACAATTTGCTCAAAACCTGAATACTAGACCGCAAGGAGGATTACCTAGCGATACTGAAGTCACAAGAGGAACTGGCCATGAGCAATGTAAGGAGATCACCACTAGAAGTGTCCAACAACTTAAAGAGGCTCAAGCTCGCTCATCAAACAAAACTCCACAAAAAGAGCAAGATGAGTTCAGTAGCAAAGCCTCTGATGCTGAACCAGGAATTGCCGGGCAACCAGCGACAAGCACGCCATGGCAACCCCAGTTGACAATGCCTCAGCAACTCTAGTTGCCCCGGCAATGCCATCAATCAGTTTCCAGTCCAATGAAAGGATCGAAGATATCCGACTTCCACCACCATTCCCACAAAGGTTGAAGCGACAAAAGCAAGAATATTAATTCAAGAAGTTTCTTGATATCCTAAAGCAAGTCCACAACAACTTGCCATTGGTTGAAGCAATTGAACAAATGCCGAACTATGCCAAGTTTCTTAAAGACATTGTCTCCAAGAGAACAAGGCTAAGAGAGTTTGAAACAATTGCCGCAACAGAGGGATGCATGGCCATGTTACACAATCGCATGCCACCCAAGTTGAAGGATCCCGAAAGTTTCACAATACCCTGTTCTATTGGAAACCACTATATCAGGAAAGCATTATGTGACCTTGGAGCCAACATAAACTTGATGCCTAAATCAATTTTCTAGAAACTAGGAATCGGGAAGGCAAGACCTACAACAATTATGCTATAGCTAGCCGACAGATCCTATGTGCATCCAGAGGGAAAAATCGAAGACATACTGGTAAAAGTTGATAAATTTATTTTTCCCGCTGACTTTATTGTTTTGGATTGTGAGGCAGATGAACATGCACTTATTATTCTTAGGAGACCATTCCTAGTAACAGGGAGAACCTTGATCGATGTTGAAAAGGGAGAACTCACAATGAGGGTGAATGGCCAGCAAGTTAAACTAAATGTGTTCCAAACACTAAGGCATGCCGATGATCCGAAAGAATGCCAACTTCTTCTTGCCACGACAGAGTTTAACTTCGACGAGGAATTTAGTTACCTAGGCAACCACATTGTCGATCAAGAGGAACCTGAGGAGTATGAAGAACCGATCGATGAGGAACAACAAGAAGAGGCAAATTGGTCAGGCAACTGACCAGGTACATACTTTGAACCATTGGATTACTCAGGTAAGGAAGGTAAACTCGAAAAACCCTCCATTGAACAACCACCAATTCTTGAGTTGAAACAGTTGCCAGGGCAACTAAAATATGCTTACTTGGGAACCGATAATACATTGCCTATAATTATTTCCTCTAAGTTACAGCATGAGCAGGAAAAGAAGCTAATCAAAATGTTGATGCTACACAAGAAGGCAATAGGGTAGACAATTGCCGACTTGAAGAGAATTAGCCCGGCAGTGTGCATGCACAAGATTTTGTTTGAAGATGATCACAAACCTTCGATTGAGGCCCAGTGAAGACTGAATCATGCCATGAAAGGGGTTGTAATGAAAGAAATCATCAAGTGGCTTGACGCCGACATCATATACCCTATCTATGATAGTACATGGGTAAGTCCGGTACAATGTGTACCGAAAAAGGGAGGTATAACGATGGTAAGTAATGAAAACAATGAACTCATTCCAACCAGGACTGTGACCGGTTGGGGGGTTTGTATGGATTATCGAAAGCTAAACAAAGCCACTAGGAAAGATCACTTCCCATTACCCTTTATTGATCAAATACTTGACCGTCTTGCAGGTAAACCCTTTTATTATTTTCTTGATGGTTATTCAGGTTACAATCAAATTGCCATAGCACCAGAAGGTCAAGAAAAGACAACCTTCACATGCCCATACGTTACTTATGCTTCATGGATGATTTTTCCGTTTTTGGTAATGACTTCGACAGTTGCCTCGACAATTTAGAGAATGTGTTGGCAAGATGTGAAGAAACTGATTTAGTCCCTAATTGGGAGAAATGCCATTTTATGGTAGATGAAGGAATAGTGCTCGGCCACAAGATTTTGTCCAAGGGAATTGAAGTAGACAAAGCCAAGGTGGACGTGATCGAGAGATTACCCCCACCAAGTTCCGTTAAAGGAATCTGAAGCTTTCTTGGACATGCAGGTTTTTACAAGAGGTTCATTCATAATTTTTTTAAGATTACTAAAACCTTGTACAATTTGCTTGAACATGATAAAGTCTTCAATTTTGATGATTCTTGCACCCAAGCATTCGAAACCCTAAAGGAAAAGCTTTCCTCGACACCCATTGTCGTTCCACCCGATTGGACGCTACCTTTTGAGCTCATGTACGATGCAAGTGATTTCGCGGTAGGAGAAGTCCTAGGCCAACGCATAGGTAAGACCTTTCATGTGATATACTACGCTAGTAAAACTCTTAATAGTGCTCAAGTGAATTACAGAACAACAGAGAAAGAGTTACTAGCCGTAGTTATCGCATTTGACAAGTTCCGATTCTATTTGATTGGTACAGAGGTAATTGTTCATACGGACCATTCGGCAATTAAGTATCTATTTTCTAAAAAGGATGCCAAACCTCGTTTGATTCATTGGATATTGCTTTTACAAGAGTTTGATATTGAAATTAAGGACAGAAACGGAGCAGAAAATCAAGTGGCCGATCACTTATCACGCTTAGAATGCAATAGGGAGGAGGACGCGGATTTAGAGATATGCGATGCATTCCCGGATGAGCAACTGTTAGTTGCCTCGGCAACCATGGATGCGCATGTCTCGGCAACCCCTGACGCCTCGGAAACCATGGATGCGCATGCCTCGGCAACCCTTGACGCTACAACAACTCTTGACGTGCACACCTCGGCAACTCCAGACTCGTACACCGCGACAACCAATGATACGTACGCCTCAGCAACCATGGACGCGTATGCCTCGGCAACCCTTGACGCACATGCCTTGGCAACCCTTGACGCGTATGCCGCGACAACTCTAGACGCGCACGCCTCGACAACCTTGGAAGTAGTTGCCACGACAACACATGCCTCGACAATACCCTGGTATGCAGATTTAGTTAATTTCCTTGTTTGTGGTATTTTACCTTATGGCCTTAATCACCAAGGGAAGAAGCGGTTCTGCCATGATGCTAAGCATTACTTTTGGGACGAGCCTCTTTTGTTTAAACAATGTGCAGATCAGGTTATACGCCGATATGTCCCTGAAGAGGAGCAGTAGAATGTACTCTGGCAATGCCATTTTTCACCCTATAGAGGACATTTTGGAGGAATACGTACCGCGGCCAAAGTTTTGCAATCCGGTTTGTATTGGCCAAAACTGTACAAAGATGCCCAAGAGTTTTACAAGCAATGTGATCGTTGCCAGAAGACGGGCAATATCTCTAGACGAAATGAGATGCCGCTCCAAAACATCATCGAGGTGGAATTGTTCGATGTATGGGGGATCGATTTTATGGGACCTTTCCCATCTTCATTCGGCAACCTCTACATTCTACTTGCCTTCGACTACGTGTCTAAATGGGTTGAGGCAGCTGCAGTTCCCACCAACGATTCCAAGACCGTGAAACGATTCTTGTAGAAAAATATATTTACACGGTTTGGGATGCCGAGAGCAATTATCAGTGATGAAGGCAAGCACTTTGACAACATACTTATTGCCAAGACGTTGCAACGCTTCGGTGTGTCGCACAAAATTGCCACAGCATATCACCCACAAACCAATGGGGAAGCAGAAATTTCCAACCGAGAATTAAAGGGTATACTCGAGAAAGTTGTAAATCCCTCTAGGAAGGATTGGTCAGTAATACTAGATGACGCACTTTGGGCATATCGCACTGCATTCAAAACACCATTAGGTATGTCTCCCTTCCGACTCATCTATGGCAAAACATGCCATCTACCTGCGGAAATCGAGCACAAGGCATTTTGGGCAATCAAGACCGTGAATATGGATTGGGAAAGTTCCAGGCAAAAGCATTTGTTGGACCTCAACGAGATAGAAGAATTCGGTGCACTCGCCTATAACTATGCACGAATCTACAAGGAGAAAACAAAACAATGGCATGACAAGAAACTATTGTTGCGGCAATTCATGCCAGGGCAACTAGTTCTCTTATTCAATTCTCGGCTGAAACTTTTCCCGGGAAAACTGAAATCAAGATGGTCAGGACCATTCGAAGTTGTCAAACCGTTCTCCCATGGTGCAGTGATAATCAAGTCCATCATTGACGAACATGAGTTCAAAGTTAACAGACAAAGATTGAAGCACTACAACGATGCTCATGTGGAACGTAACAAAGAAGTGGTCACCTTAGGAGATGCATGAGCATGCTCTCCTTTTGATATTTTCTTTTTCTTTTTTTTTTTTATTTTTTCGAACATTTTAATTTTTTTATTCATTTATTAATTTCGGTTATTTTTTTTCTTTTTAGGATAGATTTATGTATTTTCTTCAAGATTAAAACTACATCTTTCTTTCATATTTATCTTTTTAAGTTTAAGAATTTCTTTGCACATCTTTATTTATTTTCTTTTATTAGTTTGTCTTTAATTTTAATCCTTATTTTATTTGTTTTTGAATTGTAGGAAAAGAGTTCAAGATAAAGAGGAATTTTGATTCAAGAAGGAAACTTCTTCAACAAGGAAATTAATGGGCTGAATCTAAGGCTTATATTAAACCTCTAATTTACCCTAAATAAACCCCATAGCCGTCATCTACCCCTAAATCGAAACCCTTTTTTCCAAAATTAATCCCACCCACCATATTTATTACCTATCTTTTCTATTTAACCCATCACCCTTAACTTCCAAGAAACCTATTCCTACTTTTCATCTTGCAACTCTTTAGTTTTTTTTTTTTTGCTTTCTTTTCTTTGTTTTTACCAAACTCACAACCAAGATCATCCATGGCATCCAAAATCGAATTTTTGGTTCATCCAAGTTCCTACAAAGAACCAAGATACAAGAAGTTTGCTACACCGGTGGTTCAAGAAAGATTTCACTCCAAGTTTGAAAGCCGAAAGATTTGCTAAGAACAAGGCTTTGAATACTCCAACTCTCATCAAGATTTCAGCCTTGAACCATTCATCTTCGAAAGGATTGCACATCAAAAGTGGCAGATCTTTTGCCATCAATCAGAACCGGGTAACATCTCATGGGTAAGAGAATTCTATGCTCACTCACCTAACCGGGATAATCCTTATGTTTTTGTTCATGACAAGACTATACTCATAAGCCCCGAAAACATCAACACCTTTTACGGGCTCTACATTTAGAAAGACGAGCATCAAGCCTTTGTTGATCAACTCACGCCCAAGCAACTCGACAAGGTGCTTCAAGAACTCACTCTACTGGGAACTCATTGGAACGATGGTAAATACAAGGGCACGGCAAATCGCCTTCGGCTTAAACCCGAAGCAAAATTATGGAATAAGTTTGTTAAAACTTATTTAATGCCCACAACACAAAATACCACCGTTGATACACCTCGTCTTTTGCTCATACATTCTATTTTGCATAATCGCATCATTAACATTGGAAAAATTATTTGTGATGAGATTTTTGTATGTAGCACAAAAGAAAAGGGTTCTCTTTTCTTCCCTTGCTTAATTTCCAATCTTTGCAAGAAGATGCATGTCCCAAGTGAGTCCACTGATGAAAAGGCCCTACCAAAGTCCGGTTGGAATCGAGCACAAATCCAAAAGCTAATGGGAGAGGCACCGGTAAAATCCATAACGCCTTCAATTGCCGTGGCAACTCCTACCGCCTCGGTAACTCTTAATGCCCAAGCAACCGATACCTGGGCAACTCGGCCAGCGACCCCAGGACAACTTGAAGCACTCTTACAACCGCTGGCAAACCACCTTAGGGAAATTGAAGACTGGCAACTAATGTTCATGCGATACATGAAGGATCAGAACAATGCCATCACCCAAGTCATCTTGGAAAAGTACCCGGATAGCCGCATGCCGTTCCTAATCTTTCTTGCCAAAATCCTTGCCACGACAACTAATGAAGTCGTTGCCACGGCAACCGCAACAGATGATGCCACGACAACCTACATTGCGCCTGCCCAAGCAGTTGCTACGGCAACAAACACTGAAGATGCAGCAGCAACCAAAGCTAAAGACGCCCTAGCAACCGCTGCAAAAGCCAAAGGTGAAGCACCTATACCCGAAGCAACTCGTACTAAATCATTTTTTGATTTTTCAGATTCAGACGAGTCCTCCATTACACCAACAAAGACCGCACCAGTCGAATCCTCCAAGCCCAAGCGAAAAACCAATGACATTGATGAAGAGGACGATGAGGACAACCCCGTACGAGGATCGATTCCACCATTTGCAACAAGGAAGCAACCACCGCGTTCAAACAAAATAATCAAGACACCGACCAAAAGGAAACTAATCATCCACGACGACGAACTCTCAGAGTAAGTCATCGTTTGCATTTTACTTTTCTTTATTTTTATTTTTATTTATATTTTTATTTTTTATTTTTATTTATATTTATATTTTTCTTTGTTACATGCATTGAGGACAATGCCTCACTCGAGTTTGGGGGGGATTGTTATTAGTTAGTTACCATGCTTAGTTGCATTCATCTTAAGTATTGCATTTAGGATACATAAATTGCTTGCCATGCCTTTAGTTGGAACAAGAATTGCCTAGATTTGATGAATATCCGATGATGACTTTGCCAATGTACTTAATTGATAGAATTTTTTATTCTAGGATAACCGTGGAAACACTTAGAATCTTACTATGATGCTAAACTTGATGAACACTGTTGTGGCTTGATTGATTTAAGGAATTCTAGCAAACTTAGCTTGATAGTTAAAAAAATTGGGGGATTAGAAAGAAAATTGGGTGAATGCTAGAGGTGCCCGAAATTGGCTCTAGTATATGCTAAAAATTGATAGCTAGAGGTGCCCGAAATCGGCTCTAGTCGAATAAATTAATTAACTTAAGAAAACTAAAAGCAAAACACTAGAGGTGCCCGAAACTGGCTCTAGTTAAAACATGTTAAAAGAACCCAATGATTTAATTTGAAAACCTCTTGTTTGCATAGAATACGAAAAATCAACTTGCACACAACTCCACACACACTCACAAGCATTATAGTTTGATTTTGAGTAACTCCTAAGTTTTCCGAAAAAGGAAAAGCCAATCATACTTTGTGCCACGGTTCTGAGAATTGAAATCAAGTTCAAAGCTAAGTTTGTGAAAATTAAAGTCTTGGCGGGTAAGTATTAGTTTTCATTGCTTGAGGACAAGCAATAGTTCGAGTTTACGGGTGTGTTAAGTGTCTAAAAGTACTATTTTATTCACCCTTTTTATTCTTATTATTGCTAGACTTAGGCTTATATTAGTTGCATTGTTAGCCATTCATGCATGTTTGCATTGTTTCTTTGATGGACAAGCTTGATTTCATATTTTGCTTAATTTTGTGGAAAAAGATACTGCTTTGGTGTGTTTTTTTGTATGTGTGCAGAATCACTTCCCAAAGCAAGGCTGGAACCAGTTGTCAGGGCAATGCATGAAGGAGATGCCGACGTAGTTGCCAGGGCAATGCATGAAGGAGATGCCGAGCTAGTTGCCAGGGAAATTTTTGATAAGGGATAAGATGATATGGCAGTCGAAATTGATGACTATATTAGCCCGAGATGACGTGGAGCAAAGTTAAATCCCAAAGGAGTTTGATTTCCATGAAGAGGTTAAAGAGAAATTAAATCCCAAAAAGATAGGAGAAGATCTAGAAGGAATTTAAATATAATAAAGAATTATATTCTTTTAAAGTATTTAATTCCAACTTAACTTCCTCCTCAAGAAGGATTTTGACTTAGCCATCTCCTATTTAAAGGAGACCAAGCCGTCAAACTCAAAGAAAGCAAGAGAAGAGATTTCAACAAGAAGGGAGAAGCTTGGAGAGAGTTCGATTGGGAGAGAATTCAAGGCGGCTGATCCATTTCTTCTTCTTCTTTGCTTCTATTAGATTCATGGTTTGGGGATTATTCTTTGTATATCTTTTAAACCCAACCATGAACTAACTTGATTGGCTGGGGTTATTGTGTTTTGTGGTTGTGAGAAACAATTGGATTTTGTTTAGGTAATAAGAGTTTGCACTTTCAATTCAAGGTTTACTCATTCTTGGTTTTTATTCTTGTTTGCGAGTGAATTGGGAGAGGATCTCGTAACTTCATCTATTTTTCTAATATCGGGAGAGTTAGATTCAAGAAACGAATGAGTATGGTCTTTATTCAATCTATTGATGGTGAAGATTAATCCGGCTTAGAGATAAGTTAAGGATTTCAATGGCTAAGAGGAGCGCAAGATTGGTTGTTGTTCACCCTTGATTCACGCAGGGATGTATTATCAAGGCATGCACAAATAGCTAGAGTTTCGACCTAGGGATAAGAAGAAACCATTAAAGAACGCTTCACCAAACCTTGAATTTGCTGCCCAGCCAGTTGCCCAGGAAACCATCGATTAGTTGCCAAGGCAACCCAGCTGTGCAAGTTGCCACGGCAACTAAGTTGCCCTTGCACTCTTTTACCAAGACGATCCAATCGACTATCACTCCTCAACTCACAATAACATGGCCTATTCCCTCTTATTTTATTTCATCTATTCTTTTAGTTTATTGCTCTTAGTTTTCTCATTAATTAGAACCTCTATTATCAATTGTGTTTTTATTTTCACAGTGCAGTAACTTAAGCAAAGTGGCTCAAACCAATCCCTCTAGAGACGATACTCAATACTCGTATCACTTTATTACTTGCGAGGTGTATACTTGCACCGTTTGCCTAGCACTCAATATGCAAAACACTTACCATTCGACTGAGGATGATCCACGGTGCTAAAATTTAATCTCGTACCCAAAGCCCGGTACAAACTCACCCAAAACCTCACTGTAAACCTCAGATCCCTATCCGAAACAATAGACTTCGGTACCCCATGCAAGTACACAATCTCAACCATATACAAATCTGCCAACCTGTCCAACATATATGCCGTATGCACTGACAGAAAATATGCAAACTTCGTAAATTGATACACAATCACCTAAATAGTATCCTTTTTAGCCGGTGTCAAAGGTATCCCTAACACAAAATCCATGGTGATTCTCTCCCGTTTCCATTCTGGAATTCTCAATGGTTGCAACAACCCGGATGTAAACTGATGTTTAGCCTTGACCCGCTGACACACCACGCACCTAGAAATGAACTCAGCCACATCATTTTTCAAACCAACCAGTAGTATGCTTCTTCCAACCCACGATACATTTTCACACTACCAAGATGCATAGCAAAAGGGCTAGAATGTGCCTCCGTCAAAATAGTGTGCCTCAACTCCGGATCATCTGACACCACTATTCGACCCTTAAAACGCAAAACTCTATCATCATCAAAATGAAAATCCATCGGGTTACCCTCCGATATGTCCTTAACATGCTCAGCCAAGGAATCATCAAACGCTTGCTAAGCTTTAATTGTCTGTGAGAACGTAGGCTTAACTTGCAATTCAGCCGACAAACCACCTTCTAGCGTCACACTCAACCTTGCAAACATAGCTCTAAGCTCAACGGCAACCTCACGACTCAACGCATCTGCAACCATATTAGCTTTACTAGGATGATACTCAATCGTCAAGTCATAATCCTTAAGCAACTCCAACCATATGTGTTGCCTAAGATTCTAATCCTTCTAAGACATAAAATAATTCAAACTCTTACAGTCCGCGAAAACAACACACTTCTCACCATAGAGATAATGTCTCTAGATTTTCAAGGCAAACACCACAGCCGCAAGCTCCAAATCATGAGTTGGATAGTTGCACTCACAAACCTTCATTTGCCTCGACGTATAGGGCACAACCTTACCATCTTGCATCAACACACAACCCAACCCAACGTAAGATGCATCACTATAAACCAAAACCTCATTTCCGGCCTTAGGTTGAATCAACACAGGAGTATGTGTTAAAACTTCCTTCAACTTCTCAAAACTAAGCTGTTGCTTCTCCGTCCACACGTAAGGAACATTCTTCTACAACAACTTCGTCAATGGTGTCGCAATACTAGAAAACCCATCAACAAAGCGGCGGTAATAACAAGCCAACTCAAGAAAACTGCGAACCTCTGAAACAGATTTAGGTTGCTTCCAATTGAGAATAGCCTCAATTTTTTGTAGATCAACACGAATACCCTTCACGGAAACCACATGACCAAGAAACATCATTTTTTAAGCCAAAACTCACACTTACTCAACTTGGCGTACAACTAATTATCCTTCAAAACTTGCAACACAATCCGTAAATACCGATCATGATCCTCTTTGATACAAGAGTACATGAGAATATCATCTATAAACACCACCACGAACTGATCAAGATATTCATGGAACACGTTATTCATCATATCCATGAACGCAGCTGGGGCATTTGTCAAGCCAAAAGGCATGGCCAAGAACTAATAATGCTCGTACCTCATACGAAACGTGGTCTTATGCACATCCTCATCCTTAACCATCAACTGATAATACCCCAATCTCAAACCAAAAGGCATGACCAAGAACTCATATCCATGAGCGCGGTCTTATGCACATCATCGCCCTTAACCTTCAAAACTTGCAACACAATCCGTAAATGCCGATCATGATCCTCCTCGGTACGAGAGTACATAAGAATATCATCTATAAACACCACCACAATCTGATCAAGATATTCATGGAACACCCTATTCATCATATCCATGAACGCAGCTGGGGTATTTGTCAAACCAAAAGACATGACCAATAACTCATAATGCTCGTACCTCGTATGAAACGCGGTCTTATGCACATCCTCGTCCTTAACTTTTAACTGATAATACGCCGATCTCAAATCTATCTTAGAGAACACCACTGCCAATAATCAATGCAAGGAAAAATGTAACCCCCTCGACCTGGCCTAGTCGTAAGACCGAACCGAGCGAGCTACATTAGATTTACCAAAGTAAACCGAGAAGATAAAACCTGAAACGTGTCTATTTTTTATCTTGTCTAGATACATAATTATTATTCTACATGTTCATAATGATCTCCAGTGAAAACTCAATTCAATCGGGCATCGAATTGACATCTAATCGAAGATATTTGCAAACTAGGGACCATATTGCAACTTCAGAAAACTACAGGGTCTTAACTCATTTTTATGTTACCAATATTTAATTAAGTAGATTTCATGCTTACATGTCAAAAATCAAGTCAAAAAAGGTCATCCAAATTCATTCAATTGCATCCACAACATTCAGGGACTAAAACATAACAATACAGAACTTTATAATATTCCAAATACCAAACTTAACTGCCACCGTACCGGTATGACAAGGGGTGTTTCGATACGCCTTCGTTATTTTGAAACCCCAGAATTCTAGTAGCCAAAACTCGTTCTGATACGCCCCCGTGTATCAAAACGCCCTGCATGAAAACACTGTACCATATCGAAAAGCCTCTTTGAGTACCGAAACACTGGCCAAAATAGCTTAAGCTCGTACCAAAATAGTTACCCTCGTACCGGTACTCTAAGCCTAGAATGGCTTACCCGTACTGAAATAGAGACACCCGTACCGATACGCCTAGACCTGAAATGTCCCAAATTGCTATCTAAACACATTTTGATGATATCCAAAACACTCCAACATGCTTCAAACACTTATACAACATTACTAAGATACATTACTAACCAAAGCATCACAAATTTAAGAACCATTCATGGCATTTATACCACTCAAGACTTTCTATAGGCATGCATCCTAGTATATTTCACCAAGCAACCAAAACCCCCCATTTGGTACATTTAAAGCATACTCAACATGCTTGCACATTTACAACATCATGCCAAACTTGCTTGAAACATCAAACCATGGCAACGAAATAAATCCAACTAGATGCATACTCTAGCACTTAGCTAGCAACAATATAGGCATGATTCACCAAAACTCAAACAACGTCAAACAACAATAAAATCTAGCACATCACATGCTTAAAACTCGTGGAAAAATAGAAATACAAATCCCCAAAATACGACGAAAACATTGCCCTATTAACCGGAATCATAAACTGAGTTCGTACTCAAACTAGTTCTTGTCCTTGGATCACTTTGGCCTTGCCCTTGCAGCCCTAAACCTTAGTTCTCTACATCATTAAGGAAAAGAGAGCGTAAGCACACTTGCTTAGTGAGGATGCTCTTTAAAACAATGATGCATTATAACCCTTGAAAACTAAACACTTGTTTTCAAACCATGCATACGACCTAAGCAAGTTCCAATGATTCCAAATCAAAACATGCATATCGACCATATGCAAAACATTAAAATCCATGCTTAAATTCCAAAGCATTATAAAATAAGTTTAACACTTGTATTTTCATATATTGGCTTTTATAGTGACCTCGGATAGACGACCTCTATCCTTGATTAGCCGACCGCTAATCTTTAGGTAACCGACCGTTAACCTTATAATTCGGATACACAAACCCCTCATAATAGTCGACCACTACCATAATCCACACCATGCTGACTGCATGATACTACACCCTTGCCGACTATAATGTATAACATCCTTATCAACCGTAAAGTCTAACGCCATTGCCGACCGCAAGATATAACATCCTAACCGACCGTAAGATGTAACGCCCTTGCCGACCGCAAGATATAACATCAACAAGGGGACCCGACCGCTCAACCCAAGCGACAACATTATAATCCGAGTAGCCGACCGCTTACCTCAATGACTCTTAACCATGACCACTTTTTAACATATTATAGTGCACTTCATCCTATGGCATGCCAACTATATCTGAATGTTATCTCATCATGTCACATAGCCAATATATCATTTATAAAACCACTTACCCACTATTTTACAGTGCATTATACAAAATCACCACATATGCAAATCATATTGCCAAATCAACAACACCACTCCCAACCGGAATGAAAACCAATGCTCACTAACATTTCTTTTACTTTTAAACCCCTGCATATGTATTCAAAACCATGCATTTGCAGCAAGCAAATCAAACCATGTTTACGACCTAAACATGAATTACACATGCTCATATCTGAACCGATATTAAAGAGCAAAAGAGGAAAAACTTACTTCCGAGCTTAGGTAAGTGTTTCAAACTTAGCCCAAACTCCCAACAACCTTTATTAACCTTTTTAAAGGTGTTTAAACCAGTATCTACTCACCGATACGCTACACTTTGCTCGCCAACATGAATCAAGCTTTCGGCAAGCCACAATCAATGTCAAGCTTCGTCGCTTTGATTATCCCCTGCTTTAACCACACTAAACCAGAGGGAAAATGCATCATTATGCATTCAAACCATTGCCTACAAGAAATTACCCGTAACTTTCAAGTTGCCCACTCAAAACTTATCTGAAACATACCGAAATCATCACCAAACACTTCTGAAACTTAACCCAGCCTTATTATAACGATTCAATCAAACAAACCTCATCAATTAAAACCTAAAAACCCTTTCCCAACATCGTTTTACTTCAAGAAAAGATTAAACCCAACTATCACCCCCAAAACCCTTAATTAACCACATTAAACATTAGAGATGCAACTTATTTCGGGATTGCAATATTAAATCAAAGTTATTAACTCAATGAAACATCAAAATCATGATCTAATCTGATCAAAATCATAGCAAAACAAAACAAGTACGGAGATCCATAAATCTCATCAATCAAAACACAATTAAACCAAATTTTCTTTAATTAAACTATCAAAACACTTTAGAAAACAATTGTAAAGGATCATGAACTTGAAAATTTCAGAAAAGAACCTTTCATTAGAGGAAAAGAATGAATCCTTACCTCCAATGCTGATTTCTCCCCTTAATTGCTTAATAAAACATGAAAATCAAGAGAATAGCAAAAAGTATTTGATGAAAAAGCATTAGGAAATCAAATGGAAATCAAAACCTTTGATTTTTTTACCTGAAGTAATTAAAATTGGAAAGGTGTTTGGCTGGGGAGAAATTGAGAGAAAGAAGTTGAAAAGTCTATTACGTGAATTTTTTTAAAAAGTCTAAAATATGATTTATTAATTCTCTCCACTTTTAAAGCCTTTTAAAACCCATTTAAAATCAATTAATTAAAGGGAGAAATCTGTTAAAAATATCTAGGATAATTAGCTCCTTAAAGATTCAAAGTTTTGATCCTTTTCAAAATAGTCACTAAAAACAGTTTTCAAAGTTTGCATTCTGGTCACTAATCCAAAATGTCCAAATATCATTTTCCAAAATTGAGTTTACCACAATCATCATTATACTAAATAATGATTTTACCACATTTTCCCAAATTTTTATCACCTTTAAAAAATATTCAATCCGATTAAATCCCGAAACTAAGTCAAACCTCTAATACCGGTCCACCAGACCTTCGAAACCAACCCTCAAAACATCCAAGCCCAAAATCGGTTTGTTACAAAACGAAATGCAAACATGAATGCAATAAGGTATTAGTCGCAAAGTAATTATCGTAGAAAGGTTTTCATTGAACAAAAAGGCTTATTACATCAGATTCAGTATTGTAATCTTTATAAATAACGGTGAGCTCTAATCCCTAAATTTCAAATGTCTTCCAACAAACGAGTTAACCTTCCTTCATGGTCTAGCGCTGGATTCATATTCTGACATAGCGGCATGGCTGCGTCGGCCACATCTGCTACTTCAATTCTTTTACTTCAATTTGCTTGTCCCCAACACTAGTATCAGTTACTTTATTCGATTCAAATCTTTGAATGATTCACGCTCTTTATTCTTCGGATAATGCTTGAAATTTATTCATTTTATTTGATCATGAGACCCCTTGTCTATTATAATCGCCTTCTACAGTGATGAACACTTGCAAAATAAATACCCCGTTTCATGCTATGAGAATGCAATGCAAAAAAAATGTGAAAAATGATAAAGAACACAAAAGGAAAACGTTCCAATATAGTAAATGCCCTAACTGCGATGATGAATGTGAATGAAGATGTTGATTCTCAAACAGTCCTTAGAAAGACATTCGTTTAACAGAGAAGATGTCTGATTACAAGAAGCTAAAATAATGAATTACAACGGTTAGCTTCCCGTGAAGCAAGGCTCATGCTCCAGGTCTTAACGTCACTTTTGGAATGAAGGGCGATCTCACCGCCCTCTTCTTCTACTGCTCAAAAGGTTTGCAATAGTGTAATCTATGTACCCAAGAGTTTTCGAAAAGATCATTAACATGTGCAGGCAGAGTGTAGACAATGGTCTCTTCTTCAGGGGCAGATCTTGACAATCCAGTTTGAAGGGGCCTATTTGAATTTTTTGAAAGTTTTGGAAGCTTAAATTAGAATTTCTAAAGATTTTGAAAGGTTTAATTTAAAATTTTTATAAAACGTAGCTAACTAAAATTTTTGAAACTTATCAAGACCTATTTTTTAAAAAAAAATAGAAAGGGATTTAATCGAACTTATTTAAAAATTTTGAGATATAATAAAAAATTTAAAAATTTTGGACGAGGTAAATTAAAATTTCTAAAATTTTTAAAGGGTTAAATATGAAATATTTAAACTTTGGGGGAACATGGCCTCTACTGGCTTTGATGGGGATCTGCCTCTGCGTTTACACTACGTCGTCTCCGCCTCCGACATGTGTTTCCTTGTCAATTTGTCTTTTTTCGGCTAGTCTTCGTTCGACCCAACTCGATACTATAGGCATTATCGCTCTTGGTATCACAGACTTCTCTCTTATTTAGATTGCCTTCTGAATTGGACTATTTTTGAATAAACATTTATGTATGATATGAAATACAAATTGGATGCAAAAAAGGGAAAATATTAAAAAAATAAAAACAAAGCAAAAACAAACAAGTCAGTATAGAAAAACAATCGAATAAACAAAATTAAAATAAATTAAATGCTTAACAATAAAATAAAGTAATTAATTCGAAGCGAATAAAAGGTATGTACAACAAATAAAAGCAAACAAAACCTAAAAGGGTTAATTCTAAACGGGCAGCATAACAACATGGTCCTTACAAAGGGTGGGCTCCTACGGGCCACTATATGCGGTTTGGATCTAAAAAAATGGTACTTAAACTGTCGCTCGGACATCGATTCGAGGGAATACGACCCTTATATCATACGGGGGTGAAGACCCCACGAAATATAAGGGCCAGATTCTGAAAGTGAATTACAACACTATACGGAGGTGAAAACCCCACGAAGCGAAGTAATCACTCCCACTTAAAGGTTATAAAACAAAGGTATGATGAAAAAAAGGTAAACAAACAAGGGTAGGATTTAAAAATTAAAATAAATCAAATTTAATTTTTTCTTAAAAAATACAATACAAACCCAACTAAGGCTTGACTATTTATTTTTGTAAAAAACAAAAATTTGTCCCCAGCAGAGACGCCATGCTGTAGCGACTATTTTTGGAGTGCCGAAGGTGCCTCTACGAAAAATTAAGAAATCTTATTTGGGGGATTTCCCGCTTTTATTAAAAAATTATTTAAAAATCGAAATTCTTTGAAATATTGTATTTTGAAAAACATGGAGTCGCCACCGGCCACTTGGATAAGGTAGGCCAGACACCGAAAACAAAAACTAGAGATTTTAAAAACTTGGGTTCGAGAGTCGGTTATGGATGGGGAAGGGCTAGCACCCCCACGCTGCCCAAAATTGGTATCTAACGGTTCGTATCGTACTTATTAAGAAAAATATAAAATCCGATTTAATTTAATTTTAATTCCTAAAAATGCATGTATGCATGACAATATTAAATTTTCCTCTATATCTATGGTACCAAAGTAGATGACACTCGAAGGTCGGGATGACACTCCCCACTAGAATACCGGGATAAAGGCCTAATACTATATGTAACAGAATAAATTGCATGAACATGGCATTAATTCAAATGAAAAAAACTCATAGTCTGCGGCACCAAAAGAGATGCCACCCGGAGACCGGAATGTCATTCCTAACCGAATACCGAGACTCTAAAAACTAAATCTAACATACAAAATATATTTAATATAAAAAGCATACCAATAATGAAAAATCATCAACAAAACTATATATTACCCTATTTCTAAACCAATAATAAATTAAAATAAATACAGAGATAAGGATTAAAATTTTACCCCACTAGAAACTCGAATGAAGAACTTTGACATACCCCCACCAAAACCTTCGTGCCATCTTGTCATGACCCCAAAACTAACTTGATCGGACCCAAAGAAAACCCGATCAAATACTAAATCGAACCAACTGGAACCGAGGGCACTGCCCTTAGCCAGCCTTGCTCGGGCTGGCCGCTCCAACAATTTTGGGGAGCCTTGGCCGATTATGCATGCTTGGCCTTCCCCTCTCACCCCCTTTTTAGGCTCCACACATTTTTTTCCTTTTTTTACTTTTCAATTTCTTTCTCTTTTAATAATAATAATAATAATAATAATAATAATAATAACAATAATAAACACATGCAATGTACACATATAATATACGTCATACAAGCACACATACGAATATATACAATATATTAACTTTAATACATATACATATGCACTCATATATAAATAATAATAACACATAAATATTAATAACATGCATTCATACATATATAATATTAAACATAAATGAGTACCTAATATTTATATATTCATACACAAACAATGTTCGTATAATATACACATAACAACACATGAATGCATACATTAATAATAAATACACACATGCAAGCAACATGTACATATAATATTGATAAACATATGCATTACATAAATTCATATACCACACACATACTAACACTAATACATTCATATGGACCCACACATATATTCAAATATACATATTACCACATGTACATATAGACATTAATACATATATATAATACTTACTATAATTACTTAATATTACCGTAGTATTTACAACCCGGATAAAAATGAGTGATTACAATATCGTATGCACATTTTTCATGTGATGTGTTTAATGAAATTTTCATACATTCATTGTAACGCCCTAAACTCGATGTCACATTTGGGCCTTAAGCCCAAACCCATCACATAAAATATTGCAATTTGATTTGGCCCAAACCATAGTCATATCCATAAATCCATCAACGTTTTGGTAAAAGGACAACGCAAAATAGTTAAATCGTTTGCATGGGAGCTCGAATTTAAAACAAGATAATTTAAAATCATTCGAAATGATCAAATAAATCCAAAATAAGAGTTACATACATAAAATCAAGGGTTCTAATAATACATTGCCCAACAAGTCTAAGTACTGTACTCTTGATAGACTTGGAAAATTTGACCTGAGACTCGAACTGATTTACCCAAAATTGACCCGAACACAATGACCCAAATTTTATCTAAAACCCAAAATAAATCAAACTGAAACTGACCCGAGCTTTAATTGAACCAAAAATGGACCCGAACTAATTTTCAACCGAACCAATTTCACCCGAATCAAAATCAACCCAAACTAAAGGTAAACCGAAATAAAGAAAGTATATTAAAATAAATAAAGAAAGATGAGATGTGAATTGTCGCACAACTCACCAAAAAGCCAAATATACAAGCTATATAAATTCATATATAGGGTCGAAAAACCTAACTTGGTCTGGAAATCCAACTAAAACCGATTGATCTCATATTAACCCGATATTGACCTAACCTAAAATTAACCGATAAAAAATAACTGACCCAATATTAGCTGAACCAAAAATCAACCAAACCGAAAATTAACTGACCCGTCCCGATACCCAAACTGAAATCACCATAGACCAAAACTAAAATTGAACCAGACCCAAACTGAACTTAAACTAAATGTAGTCAGACCCGAAATGATCCAAATTGAACCCGAACCGAATGACCCGTTTGCCACCTCTAACTCTTGATCACATTAATGAGCTAAAGTCCTACTCCGGTGGGCTTCTTCAATGCAACGCTGCAACCTAAAAACCTGCGAATGGAAACAACAATTTCGAACGTTGAGCTCATAAAGCTAAGCGGATACACCTCTACTCTACCATGCTTCATGCAAATCATAAACATGATCATGTAGCTAGCAAAGATGGCATGGCATAGAAAACAAGTATGATATTACCAAAATTCATACATACATAACATGTCATCAAACACCTCATAACAATCATATCCACAAACCTAGAGTGAGACCGGGGCTGCGCAGCATCGGGAACATATACTCAAGCAAGACCTGGGGCCACATAGCATCAGGAACATACGCTTTATACTTGAAATCCCCCATCGAGTATTTTTGAATTCCATTTACAACATAAATACGAAAAGATCAAAATCAAATGACTCTAATCAAACTTATCTTTGACATTGCCGCTCGGGTCACATAAGTGAAAAACACATTTCAAAACTTCATAAAGATGGATTTTTTGATTCATTTATTTTCGAACAACTTGATGTATGCTAGCCTTGCTTATTGGGGAAGATGGCCAAAGCTCATTTTAGTGGTAAAAATGAGTGAGCAAGTGATTTATTGGGATTAATACATAGTGATGTATGTGGACCAATGAATACACAAGCCAGATGAGGGTTTCAATACTTTATTACTTTCACAGATGACTTCAGTAGATATGGGTACGCTTCCCTAATGCATCATAAATCTGAAGCCCTTGAAAAGATCAAGTAATTTAAAAATAAAGTACAAAACCAAAAAGGAAAAAGCATTAAGGCTCTTTGATCAGATCGAGGAGGAGAATACTTAAGCTTAGAGTTTGGTGACCTTCTTAAGGAATGTGGGATTGTCTCAAAACTTACACCTCCCGGTACTTCACAATAGAATGAAGTTTTTGAAAGAAGAAATCGAACACTGTTAGACAAGGTTTGATCAATGATGAGTCACGCTGATTTTCCAGTTTCTTTTTGGGGACATGCACTAGAAACAACTACTTTCACACTAAATCGTGTTCCATCTAAATCAGTTCAAAAGACACCATATGAGATATGGACTGGAAAACATCCTAGTATGTCTTTTATGAAAATTTAAGGATGCGAATCTTATGTTAAACATCAGATGTCTACAAAGCTCGAACCTAAATATCATCAATGTAATTTTGTAGGTTATCCTAAAAAAACTAAAGGATATTATTTCTTCAATCCTATCGAGAACAAAGTGTTTGTTGCTCGAACATGAATCTTCCTAGAAAGAGAATTTGTTTTCAGAAAAGGAAGTGGGAGAAATATTGAACTCAATGAAATTCGAGATCAACCACAGATCATTAAACCAGAGATTGAACAACAACAAGTTCCACAAGTTGTTGAGGAACATTCAATTATTTTGGAAACACAATCACTACAAAGATCTTTGAGAGAACACAATGCACTTAAGAAATATGGATTTCTTGTCACATTGCATGGTGATGTTCTCTTCGTGGATCAAGATGAGCGTAGGACTTATCAAGAAGCAGTGACAGGCTAAGACTTTGAGAAACGGCTAGAGGCCATGAAATTCAAGATGGATTCCATGTCAAAAAACCAGGTTTGGACCTTGGTTGACCCACCTGAAAGGGTTAAGCCCATAGGGTGCAAGTGGGTTTCAAAAAGAAAATCAACATGGATGGTAATGTACGAACATACAAAGGGCGATTAGTCGCTAAGGGTTTTCGTCAAATTCATAGTATAGACTATGATGAAACCTTTTTCTCTTGTTGGTATGTTTAAATTCATCTGGATCTTACTTGCGATAGCTGCATTTTATGATTATGAGATATGGCAAATGGATGTGAAAACCACTTTCCTTAATGGAAAACTAGATGAGGATGTGTACATGACACAACTTGAAGGTTTTGTCAATCCAAAAGATGCTAGAAAAATATGCAAGCTACGAAGGTCCATTTATGGATTGAAGCAAGCTTCTCGAAGTTAGAATATTTATTTTAACGATGCAATCAAAGAGTTTGGTTTTATCAAAAATGAAGATAAGCCATGTGTTTTCAAGAAAATTAGTAGGAGCACTATCATATTCTTGGTACTGTATGTGGATGACATACTAATAATAGGAAATGCCATACCTAGCTTATAGTATATAAAAACTTGGTTAGGAAAATATTATTCCATGAAAGACTTGGGTGAGGCAACATACATATTATGAGTCAAGATCTATATAGATAGATCAAGACGACTCCTAGGACTGAGTCAAAATGCATA
This sequence comes from Hibiscus mutabilis, assembly GCA_019671005.1. Taxonomy (NCBI): domain Eukaryota; kingdom Viridiplantae; phylum Streptophyta; class Magnoliopsida; order Malvales; family Malvaceae; genus Hibiscus; species Hibiscus mutabilis. Next base: position 30,581,272 of record CM033748.1, on the reverse strand, counting down.
CATAGATAAAGTACTAAAAATATTCAGTATGGAAGAATCCAAAAAGGGGTTCTTACCTATGAGACATGGAATTTCACTATCGAAGGAAATGTGTCCTTCAACACCTCAAGAAAGAGAGCACATGAGTAAGATTGCATATGATTTAGTAATTGGATCTATCATGTATGCCATGCTATGTACTCGTCCAGGTGTATCATACACTTTAAGTATGACAAGTCGGTACCAAGTAGATTTCGGTGAAGGTCATTGGGTCACAGTTAAAGCATCCTTAAGTACTTAAGAAGAACTAAGGATACATTGAAGAGCTAAGAATAAAAGGTTATATTGATGCCAGCTTTCAAACCAATAAGGATGATTTACGATCGCAATCAGGTTTTGTGTTCTGCCTTAATAGAGGCACTGTAAGCTGAAAAGTTCAAAGCAAGATACAATAGTTGATTCTACAACAGAAGTTGAGTATATTGCAGCAAGCGATGCTGCAAAACAGGCTATTTGGATCAAGAAGTTCATAACTGAACTAGGGGTTGTGATGATCATATTAAATGTTATAGATCTACGTTGTGATAACAATAGAGCCATTGTACAAGCAAAAGAACCCAGATCTCACCGATGATCCAAACTTATACTTAGCCATTACCATCTCATTTGAGAAATTATAGATCAAGAAGATGTAGTAATATGTAGAGTACCAACGATGATAACATAGCCGATCCACTAAAAAAACCTCTGATACTGTAGAAGCATGATCGTCACACTAAGTCACTTGGTATTTGATACATGAGTGATTGGTCTTAGTGCTAGTGGGAGATTGTTAGAGTATGCCCAAAGACCAATCATAAGATGATTGTAAATGACATTTGTTTTACATTTTTTATTAATACAGAGACATTGCCATTATTATTTTCAGTTACTATTTTGCGTGCATAAATAAACTGAATTATAATGAATTACTTAGAATAATATGATTATTATTAAATGTCCTTAGTTGAATATTATTTTAATATCCCAATTTTTGGCTAGTGACCAAAATGTAAATTTTGAAAGTTTTGTGGATAAAGTATAAACTTAGGAAAAGTTCAGGAACTAAATTGTGATTTTCAAAAGTTATGTATTTTAGTCCAGTAAATGAATAGTTTACCCCCAAGAACGTTGTTTTCTTGTTACTCGGATTTTTTGTACAGAGTTTGTATTAATGGCTATAAAGCGATAAAGTTTAGAAAAATATTCGGATAATTGGATCGAATCGAATATCCAAGATATTTTGAAGGATGATAAGCCAAGGTTGATTATGTCATTTTACATGTCTATGATATTTTCTTTGTGTTAGAAGAATATGAACCCTTGGCTTTTGGAAAATTATAAAGGGCAAAGTTTATAACTACTAACTCAAGATTAAATCTAGGCCATTGAATGAAGGATGGTGACATGATGTACATTATGGAAATATAGAATTTTTGGAATAGATCTGATAGCTCGGTAAAGGTAAAATCATAGTAGAAGTATTTAGTGAATATCGGGAAATCAGTTTGAATTGAAATTTCAGAGACTGTTCCATAAGCCATGGAAAATCATAAAATGATATTTATGGAATAGTCACCGGTTGAGAAGGAACTAATTTAGTTAGATTATAATGGAATGGCAATTTTGAAACAAACTAATAAATAAAGACTAGTTGGAGGGCAAATTGGCCATTTGGCCATTTGGCAAGGATGGCAACTTTGAAATATTTTTGAAATGTTGAAGGCATTTTTGGAAGATGAAATATGCATGGATTTAATCTTGGCCCTTGATTTTGGATGAGATTAAATTAGCCATTGGATTTAAAGGCTAAATTGGTAATTTTACTATTTAAATGAATTTAAAATTCATTTAATAGTTACAAGTGTAATTTAATAGTGACAAGTTGAAAAAAATGTTCATCTTTTCCAGCCATAAACCATGGAGAAAGAGGAGAAAGAAGAGGGGAATTTACAAGCTCGATTTAAGCCTTGAATCTCAGTTTTTAGGTAATCTTTTGAACTACAAAGTTGTTCTACTCTTCGAGCTCTATCATTTGATGTAAATAATTTATAGAATACTTTCTTAGTTGATGAGATTTTATATGTGGAAGAAATTAGGGTTTATGCACAAATTGGGGCTTTTATGATTTTATGAATCCATGGTTGATTTTAAGTTAGAATCATGCTTGTATGATGTTGGAATCATGTTATTGAGTTGAGATTTAAACCCTACATATTTTGGTTTGTATAGAGAATATTAGGGTTTATGGATTCAAGTCTAACTTAGGGTTTGTGATGTTGGATTAATGATCTAGTAAGCTTGATTTGTTGTTTGGAAGAAAAACCCTAAGTTAAATACATAGGGACCATTTCGGAAAACCTCAAAATTAAGGGACCAGATCTGATTTTTATGAATTTGATGTGTATTTATATTATTAATGATGTTAGAGACATGAAAATGAAGATTAGAATGCTAAACCGACGATTAATCAGATTAGTGACCATTTTGACAATTTGTCAAACTTGAATGGTCTATTTGGCAAAAAGGATATATAGAAGGAGTAAATCTGATTTTTTTAGTTAAAATGATGGAATTAAGGTAGTAATGTTGATTGGAGGACTAATTTGCAAAGTTAAGAAGCTTGAATCCTTATATTTGAATTTTGGTGACCATCTCGACAAATCAAAAGAAATTAGAGAAGTAAAGGTTTGAGCCTATTTTGATGAAAGATGTAAATAGAACATATGAATAAAAGCTTTATTCTGGTCATTTGAAGTAAAGTGATGGGACTAAATTGACAAATAGAGAAATAGGTGTAAATTAAAAGTTATTTATGGATTTGAATTATGGCAGTAAGTTTAAAATTTCGCCATAAATTTTTACAAAAATGGTTAGATGATGAATTTTACACCGTTGGAAAGATTTTTTAGTCTAGTTTCGTTTCCAACAAACAAAAACTGATTTCGAATTTCGAGTTAAAAGATATGAATTTTTATTTGAATGAAGGTCAGAAAAATTATAGAACAGTTTTCCGCCTGCACAGTCTGTGACTTGAATTCAGTGATTTTTTATAATTTTTTTAGATTTTAATAATTTATGTGGCTTATACAGTTAGAACCGTTATCGAATCTAGTTTCTTCAGTATAAAGGAAATTAAGATCCAGTATGTATTCTGCCCTGTATAAGTAAATCTTTGAAGGTAGCGCAAGCTGCCAAAAATGGAATTTGAAACATTTTGTATTCAAATGTTAGTTAGCAAGCTCGAAAGAATTTATGGAAGTTCAAATTGGTCACTAAGGACCATAATGAGTTTTTGAACAGTACAAGGAAGAAAAGAAAAATATTTGGAAATTTTATATTCGAATGATTATATTAGACAACATGTTTAAGGTGTTGTTAGATTTGAATCTAACAAATATTTTATTTTATTCATGTGATTAATGAAGTCAAGTCTGAATCAAAGAATGTTTGAAGTTCTATGAAAGAAAGGATCGATCTAGAACCTAGGGAGGCATTGTGTTAAGTGGCCAAGGTGAGTGCAATGCATACATAACATGATACATGGATGTTTTATACATCATTAGGAAGACTTGCGATAAGTCTACCTTGTTTATATATTGGCATGATATTTATGTCATTAATCATATATTTGACATGTTTAAAATATGTCAAAGGTTGAACATAAATGCATGGATCACTAGTTATATATGATGTTATACTATGAATGTTATTTCGGGTATGAACTGCCCAATGTTAAATTATGTTGATATACGTTGCCATGGATGAAATAAATATGAAAAATATGCCCAAGTAAGTCATTGAGGGACAGGGTATAGTTGGCATGCGATAGAGTCCAGCAGCACGCTACATACTTGGTTTAGCACTATAGTGTATATAAAGGACACTTAGTGTATATGGTTAGCACTGCCTTATAAATGTGCGAATGGTTAGTGTTGCGCGTAATAAGTGCTTTGCAGTTGTGCAAGTGTACACGTCGCAAGTTATAGTATAAAAGATATCGTCTCCATATGGATTGGTGCCACTTCAAGAATTCAATCTCTTGCACTGTAAAAAGTAAAAACACAAGTAGGTGATTGTAGGAGTTTTAACTAACAACTAAACTAGAAAGCAATAAAGTAAAAGAAGATGTAATCAAATGAGAAAGGATAGGCCAGGTTATCATGAGTTGAGGTGTGGTAGCCGATTGGATCGTCTTGGTAAAAGAGTGCAAGGGCAACTCAGTTGCCGTGGCAACTTGCGCAGCGGGGTTGCCTTGGTAACTAATCGACGGTTGCATGGGCAACTAGCTGGGCAACTACTTGGGCGGCTGGGCAGCAACTTCAAGGTTCGACGGAGCGTTCTTCAATGGTTTCTTCTTATCCCCAAGTCAAAACTCTAGCTAATTGTACATGCCTTGACAATGCATCCCTACGTGAATCAAGGGTGAACAACAACCAATCGTGCGCTCCTCTTAGCCGTTGAAATCCTTAACTTATTCCTAAGCTGGATTAATATTCACCATCAATAGATTGAATAAAGACCATACTCATTCGTTTCTTGAATCTAACTCTCCCAATATTAGATGAATAGATGAAGTTACGAGATCCTCTCCCAATTCACTCGCAAACAAGAATAAAAACCAAGAATGAGTAAACCTTGAATTGAAAGTGCAAACTCTTATTACCTAAACAAAATCCAATTGTTTCTCACAACCACAAAACACAATAACCTTAGCCAAATATATTTAGTTCATGGCTAGGTTCCAAAGAAACACAAAACAAAGAATTCCTAATATGAACCTAATTGAACAAGAAAGAAAAAGATGAAGAATGGTTGAAGCCTTTGTCAAAATCTTCTCCCTTGATCTTGTCGAAATCTCCCTCTTCTCTCCCTTTGGAGTTGATGACTTGGTCCTTAATTTATAGGGCTAGGTCAAAGTCTTTTTTGAGGAGGAAGTTAAGTTGGAATTAAATACTTTTAAAGAATATAATTCTTTATTATATTTAAATTCCTTCTAGATCTTCTCCTATCTTCTTGGGATTTAATTTCTCTTTAACCTCTTCATGGAAACCAAACTCCTTTGGGATTTAACTTTGCTCCATGTCATCTTGGGCTTATCTAGTTATCAATTTCGACTGCCATATCATCTTATCCCTTATCGAAAATTGCCCTGGCAACTGGCTCGACATCTCCTTCATGCATTGCCCTGGCAACTAGCTCGACATCTCCTTCATGCATTGCCCTGGCAACTGGTTCCAGCCTTGCTTTGGCAAGTGATTCTGCACACATATAAAAACACACCAAAGCAGTATCTTTTTCCTCAAAATTAAGCAAAATATGAAATCAAGCTTGTCCACCAAAGAAACAATGCAAACATGCTTGAATGGCTAATAATGCAACTAATATGAGCCTAAGTCTATCAATAATATGAATAAAAATGGAGAATAAAATAGTACTTTTAGACACTTAACACACCCCCAAACTCGAACTATTGCTCGTCCTCAAGCAATACAAACTAATAATTACCCGCCAAGACTTCAATTTTCACAAACTTAGCTTTGAACTTGATTTCAATTCTCAGAACCGTGGCACAAAGTATGATTGGCTTTTCATATTTTGGAAAACTTAGGAGTTACTCGGAATCAAACTATAATGCTTGTGAGTGTGTGCGGAGTTGTGTGCAAGTTCATTTTTCGGATTCTATGCAAACAAGAGGTTTTCAAATCACTTCATTGGGTTCTTTTAACATGTTTTAACTAGAGCTGGTTTCGGGCACCTCTAGCCATCAATTTTTAGCACATACTAGAGCCAATTTCGGGCACCTCTAGCAATCAATTTTTAGCACATACTAGAGCCAATTTCGGGCACCTCTAGCATTCATCCAATTTTTATTATAATCCCCCAATTTTTTAACTATCAACCTAAGTTCGCTAGAATTCCTTAAATCAATCAAGCCACAACAGTGTTTCATCAAGTTTAGCATCATAGTAAGATTCTAACTGTTTCCACGTTTATCCTAGAATAAAAAGTTCTATCAATTAAGTACATTAGCAAAGTCATCATCGGATATTCATCAAATCTAGGCAATTCTTGTTCCAGCTAAAGGCATGACAAGTAATTTATGTATCCTAATTGCAATACTTAAGATGAATGCAACTAAACATGGTAACTAACTAATAACAATCCCCCCAAACTCGAGTGAGGCATTGTTCTCAATGTATGTAACAAAGAAAAATAAAAACAAAAACAAAAATAACAATAAAGATAAGTAAAATGCAAATGAGGACTTACTCCGAGAGTTCGTCGTCGTGGATGATTAGTTTTCTTTTGGTCGGTGTCTTGATTCTTTTGCTTGAACGCAGTGGTTGCTTTCTTGTTGTTGATGGTGGAATCGATCCTCGTATGGGGTTGTCCTCATCGTCCTCTTCATCAATGTCATTGGCTTTTCGCTTGGGCTTGGAGGATTTGATTGGTGCGGTCTTTTTTGGTGCAATGGAGGACTCATCCGAATCTAAAAAATTAGACAATGATTCAGTACGAGTTGATTCGGGCATAGGTGCTTTACCTTTGGCTTTTGCAGTGGTTATCGGGGCGTCTTTAGCTTTGGTTGCCGCGGCATCTTCAGTTTTGGTTATTGTGGCAACTGCTTGGGAAGGCACAGTGTAGGTTGTCGCGGCATTATCTATTGCGGTTGTCGTGGCAAGGATTTCGATAGGAAAGATGGGGAACGGCACGCGGCTGTCCGGGTACTTTTCCAGGATGACTTGGGCGATGGCATTGTTGTGATCCTTCATGTACCGCATGAACATTAGTTTCTGGTCTTCAATTTGCCTAAGGCGGTTCGCCAACGGTTGTAAGAGTGCTTCAAGTTGTCCCGGGGTTGCTGTCCGAGTTGCTCGGGCATCAGTTGCTTGGGCATTAGGAGTTGCCGAGGTAGCAGGAGTTGCCGCGGCAATTGAAGGCATTGGGGATTTTACCGGTGCCTCTCCCATTAGCTTTCGGATTTGTGCTCGATTCCAACCAGACTTTGGTAGGGCTTTTTCATCAGTGGACTCACTTGGGACATGCATCTCCTTGCAAAGATTGGAAATTAAGTAAGGGAAGAAAAGAGAACCCTTGTCTTTTGAGCTACATACAAAAATCTCATCACAAATAATTTTTCCAATATTAATGATGCGATTATGCAAGATAGAATGTATGAGCAAAAGATGAGGTGTATCAACGGTGGTATTGTGTGTTGTGGGCATTAAATAAGTTTTAACAAACTTATTCCAAAATTTTGCCTCGGGTTTAAGCTGAAGGCAATTTACTGTGCCCTTGTATTTACCATCGTTCCATTGAGTTCCCGGTAGAGTGAGTTCTTGAAGCACCTTGCCGAGTTTCTTGGGCGTGAGTTAATCAACAAAGACTTGATGCTCGTCCTTCTTAACGTAGAGCCCGTAAAAGGTGTTGATGTTTTCGGGGCTTATGAGTATAGTCTTGTCACGAACAAAAACATAAGGATTATCCGAGTTAGGTGAGTGAGCATAGAATTCTCTTACCCATAAGATGTTACTCGGTTCCGATTGATGGCAAAAGATTTGCCACTTTGATGTGCAATCCTTTCGAAGATGAATGGTTCAAGGCCGAAATCTTGATGAGAGTTGGAGTATTCGAAGCCTTGTTCTTCGTAAATCTTTCGGCTTTCAAACTTGGAGTGAAATCTTTCTCGAACCACCGGTGTAGCAAACTTTTTATATCTTGGTTCTTTGGAGGAACTTGGATGAACCAAAAATTCGATTTTGGATGCCATGGATGATCTTGGTTGTGAGTTTTGTAGAAACAAAGAAAAGAAAGCAAAAGAAACTAAAGAGTTGCAAGGTGAAAAGTAGGAATAGGTTTCTTGGAAGTTAAGGGTGATGGGTTAAATAGAAAAGATAGGTAGTAAATATGGTTGGTGGGAGTAATTTTGAAAGAAAGAAAATAAGGGTTTAGATTGGGGGAAGGTGACGGCTAGGGGGTTTGGGGAAGAGGAAGGGTTTGGCCGGCTATGTAGGGTTTATTTAGGGTAAATTGGAGGCTTAATATAAGCCTTAGATTTAGCCCATTAATTTCCTTATTGAAGAAGTTTCCTTCTTGAATCAAATCCCTCTTTATCTTGAACTCTTTTCCTACAATTCAAAAACAAATAAAATAAGGATTAAAATTAAAGATAAACTAATAAAAGAAAATAAATAAAGATATGCAAAGAAATTATTAAACTTAAAATTTAAAAACAATTAGATAAATATGAAATAAAGATGTAGTCTTAAACTTAAAGAAAATAAATAAATCTATCCTAAAAAAATAACCAAAATAAATAAGTAAAATTTAAATAGTTCAAAAAAAAGAAAAAGAAAATATCGAAAGGAGAGCATGCTCATGCATCTCCTAAGGTGACCACTTCTTTGTGACATTCCATATGGGCACCGTTGTAGTGCTTCAATCTTTGTCCGTTAACTTTGAATTCATGTTCGTCAGTGATGGACTTGATTATCACGGCACCATAGGAGAACGGTTTGACAACTTCGAATGGTCCCGACCATCTTGATTTCAATTTTCCTGGGAAAAGTTTCAGCCGGGAATTGAATAAGAGAACTAGTTGCCCTGGCATGAATTGTCGCGGCAATAGTTTCTTGTCATGCCATTGCTTTGTTTTCTCCTTGTAGATTCGAGTATTGTTATAGACGAGTGCACATAATTCTTCTATCTCATTGAGGTCCAACAAACGCTTTTGCCCGGCACTTTCTCGATCCATATTCATGGTCTTGATTGCCCAATATGCCTTGTGTTCGATTTCCACCGGTAGATGGCATGTTTTGCCATAGACAAGTTGGAAGGGAGACAGACCTAAGGGTGTTTTGAATGCAGTGCGATATGCCCAAAGTGCATCATCTAGTCTTACTGACCAATCCTTCCTAGAGGGATTTACAACTTTCTCGACTATACCCTTCAATTCACGGTTAGAAATTTCTGCTTGCCCATTGGTTTGTGGGTGATATGTCGTGGCAATTTTGTGTGACACGCCGAAGCGTTGCAACATCTTGGCAATAAGTCTGTTGTCAAAGTGCTTTCCTTCATCACTGATAATTGCTCTCGGTATCCCAAACCGTGTAAATATATTTTTCTACAAGAATCGTTGCACGGTCTTGGAATCGTTGGTGGGAACTGCAGCTGCCTCAACCCATTTAGACACGTAGTCGACGGCAAGTAGAATGTAGAGGATGCCAAATGAAGATGGGAAAGGTCCCATAAAATCGATCCCCTATACATCGAACAATTCCACCTCGATGATGTTTTGGAGCGGCATCTCATGTCGTCTAGAGATATTGCCCGTCCTCTGGCAACGATCACAATGCTTGTAAAACTCTTGGGCATCTTTGTACAGTGTTGGCCAATACAAACCAGATTGCAAAACTTTGGCCGCGGTACGTGTTCCTCTAAAATGTCCTCCATAGGGTGAAGAATGGCTTTTCCAGAGTACATTCTACTGCTCTTCTTCAGGGACACATCGGCGTATAACCTGATTTGCACATTGTTTAAACAAAAGAAGCTCGTCCCAAAAGTAATGCTTAGCATCATGGCAGAACCGCTTCTTCCCTTTGTGAGTAAATCCATAAGGTAAAATACCACAAACAAGGAAATTAACTAAATCCGCGTACCAGGGTATTGTCGAGGCATGTGTTGCCGTGGCAACTGCTTCTAAGGTTGTCGAGGCGTGCGCGTCTAGAGTTGTCATGGCATGCGCGTCAAGGGTTGCCGAGGTATGTGCGTCAAGGGTTATCGAGGCATACGTGCCTAGAGTTGCCGAGGAGTGCGCGTCAAGGGTTACCGAGGCATGCACGTCTAGGGTTGCCAAGGCATGCGCATCCATGGTTGTCGAGGCAATTAACAGTTGCTCATCCGGGGATGCATTGCATATCTCTAGATCCGCGTCCTCATCCCTATTGCATTCTAAGCGTGATAAGTGATCGGCCACTTGATTTTCTGTTCCTTTCCTGTCCTTAATTTCAATGTCAAACTCTTGTAAAAGCAATATCCAACGAATCAAACGAGGTTTGGCATCCTTTTTAGCAAATAGATACTTAATTGCCGAATGGTCTGTATGAACAATTACCTTTGTACCAATCAAATAGGATCGGAACTTGTCAAATGCGAAAACTACGGCTAGTAACTCTCTCTCCGTTGTTGTGTAATTCACTTGAGCACTATTAAGAGTTTTACTAGCGTAGTATATCACATGAAAGGTCTTACTTGTGCGTTGGCCTAGGACTGCTCCCACCGCGAAATCACTTGCATCACACATGAGCTCAAAATGTAGCGTCCAATCAAGTGGAACAACAATGGGTGCCGAGGTAAGCTTTTCCTTTAGGGTTTCGAATAATTGGGCGCAAGAATCATCAAAATTGAAGACTTTATCCAAACTTGGTGGGGGTAATCTCTCGATCATGTCCACCTTTTCTTTGTCTACTTCAATTTCCTTGGATGAAATCTTGTGGCCGAGCACTATTCCTTCATCTACCATAAAATGGCACTTCTCCCAATTAAGGACTAAATCGTTTTCTTCACATCTTGCCAACACCTTCTCTAAATTGTCGAGGCAACTATCGAAGTCATTACCAAAAATAGAAAAACCATCCATGAAGATCTCAAGGAAGTCTTTAACCATGTCTAAAAAGAGTGCCATCATGCATCTTTGGAAGGTTGTCGGGGCATTACACAATCTGAACGGTATCCTTCAGAAAGCATAAGTACCGTATAGGCATGTGAAGGTTGCCTTTTCTTGATCTTCTGGTGCTACGACAATTTGATTGTAACCTGAATAACCATCAAGAAAACAATAAAATGGTTTACCTACAAGACGGTCAAACATTTGATCAATAAAGGGTAATGGGAAGTGACCTTTCCTAGTGGCTTTGTTTAGCTTTCGATAATCCATACAAACCCTCCAACCAGTCACTATCCTGGTTGGAATGAGTTCATTGTTTTCATTACTTACCACCGTTATACCTCCCTTTTTTGATACACATTATACCAGACTTACCCATGTACTATCAGAGATAGGGTATATGATGCCAGCGTCAAGCCACTTGATGATTTCTTTCATTACAACCCCTTTTATGGCATGATTCAGTCTCCTATGGGCCTCAATCAAAGGTTTGTGATCATCTTCCAATAAAATCTTGTACATGCACACTACCGGGCTAATTCCCTTCAAGTCGGCAATTGTCCACCCTATTGCCTTCTTGTGTAGCATCAACATTTTGATCAGCTTCTTTTCCTGCTCAGGCTATAACTTAGAGGAAATAATTACATGCAATGTATTATCGGTTCCCAAGTAAGCATATTTTAGTTGCCCTGGCAACTGTTTCAACTCAAGAATCGGTGGTTGTTCAATGGAGGGCTTTTCGAGTTTACCTTCCTTACCTGAGTAATCCAATGGTTCAAAGTATGTACCTGGTCGATTGAATAACCAATTTGCCTCTTCTTGTTGTTCTTCATCGATCAGTTCTTCATACTCCTCAGGTTCCTCTTGATGGGCAATGTAGTTGCAGAGGTAACTAAATTCCTCGTCGAAGTTAAACTCTACCGTGGCATGAAGAAGTTGGCATTCTTCCGGATCATCGGCATGCCTTAGTGTTTGGAACACATTTAGTTTAACTTGCTGGTCATTCACCCTCATTGTGAGTTCTCCCTTTTCAACATCAATCAAGGTTCTCCTTGTTGCTATGAAGGGTCTCTCGAGAATGATAGGTGGATGTTCATCTGCTTCACAATCCAAAACAATAAAGTCAGCGGGAAAAATAAATTTATCAACTTTTACCAGTATGTCTTCGATTTTCCCTCTGGATGCACATAGGATCCGTCGGCTAGCTGTAGCATAACTGTTGTAGGTCTTGCCTTCCCGATTCCTAGTTTCTGGAAAACCGATTTAGTCATCAAGTTTATGCTGGCTTCAAGGTCACATAATGCTTTCCCGACATAGTGGTTTCCAATGGAACAGGTATTGTGAAACTTCTGGGATCCTTCAACTTGGGTGGCATGCGATTGTGCAACACGGCCATGCATCCCTCTGTTGCGGCAACTATTTCAAACTCTATTAGCCTTGTTCTCTTGGACACAATGTCTTTAAGAAACTTGGCATAGTTTGGCATTTGTTCAATTGCTTCAACCAATGGCAAGTTGATGTGGACTTGCGTTAGGATATCAAGAAACTTCTTGAATTGATATTCTTGCTTTTGTCGTTTTAACCTTTGTGGGAATGATGGTGGAAGTTGGATATCTTCGATCCTTTCATTGGTCTGGAACCTGATTGATGGCATTGTCGGGGCAACTGGAGTTGCCGAGGCATCGTCAACTGGGGTTGTCGTGGCGTTCCTATCGCTGGTTGACGAGGCATGCTTATCACTGGTTGCCGCGACAATTCCTGGTTTAGCATCTGAGGCTTTGCTGCTGAGTTCGTCTTGTTCTTTTTGTGGAGTTTTGTTTGATGAGCGAGCTTGAGCCTCTTTAAGTTCTTGGCCACTTTTAGTGATGATCGCCTTACATTGCTCATGGCCAGTTCCTCTTGCGACTTCAATATCGCTAGGTAAACCTCCTTGCGGTCTAGTATTCAGTTTTGAGCAAATTGTCCAACTTGATTTTCCAATGATTTGATTGCCGCCTCTTGGTTTTGCAATCTCATCTTGGTCATGTTAATAAAAGCATCAGTTCTTTTTATGAAGTTACTATTCTCAGCCATATAAGATTCAGTTTTCAACATAAAAACATTGAGAGAATTTTCCAAAGAACTAGATGTTGTCGGTTGTTACTGCGGCAACTGTTGCCGTGGCATATTCTGCTGGAATCATGATGCTTGTGCATTCTGATTTTCTGGTTTAGAGCATTGTTGGGATTACTCCATGAAAAATTTGGGTGCTTCTTCCAAGCTGGATTATATGTGTTGGACATCACATTGTTGTTCTGGTTGTAAATCCCCACATAAAAGCTAGATTATGGATTCTACATACATTCAGAAGAATCATGGTTACCACCACATAACTCACAAAAGGAATCCATTACCTTGACCTCCTGTGTGTTGTTTGGTTTCTGCATGTTCTGGACCATCTTGGTTAGAGTGGCCAATTGTGCCGAAATTGGGTCTGATGATCCCAGTTCATGTATTGTGGCTTGGCATCTAACTCCTCATCTTCTAGCATATGGGAATTGATAATCATTCTTGGCAAGCCTATTTAGAATTTGCATTGCTTACTCTGGCGACTTATCTAGGAGTATGCCGTTTGCCGAGGCATCTAGCATCATCCTTGTTGGTGTATTCACAGCCTTGCAAAACATTGTTACTTGTGTCCACACTGGAATCCGTGTAGGGGGCATTTATGTAAAAGTTATCTATATCGCTCCCAAGCCTCGTACATGGATTCATCATCTGCCTGCCAAAAATAAGTAATTTCGTTACGAAGCTTATCAGTCAAATTTGTAGGATTAAATCGAGCAAGGAAATCACGACAAAGATCAGTCCAAGATCTTATTGATCCGGCATGAATACTATTCAACCATGCTTTCGCCTTATCCCTCAGTGAATAGGGGAATAATCTTAGTCGTAAAACATCAGGGGTAACTCGTATTTTGAATGAATTGCAAATCTCGAGGAAAGATTTAAGATGTTGTCGTGCATCTTCAGTTCCTGAGCCGCCAAATTGACCAATTGTGTTGATCATATTAAACATCACCGATTTCAACTCAAAGTGTTCAGCTTCAATTTCAGGTGTGACAACTCCTGGATTAAGTCCTTCAAGATCTTCTTCAAGATAGTCTCGAATAGTTCTGTTTCGTGCAAGAATCACTCCTCCTCCTGCTGGAACATCCTAATTCATATTGCCGTCTTGATTAGCCATTGCTACTCTTAATCTTTGTTTAAGTCTTTGCAAGGTTCGTTCGATTTCTGGATCAAATGGGTATTCCGGTGTAATCGGTCTCGCCCTGGTCATATACCAATGCAAAATCAAAGTTTGTTAGCCCTTTGAATCTTAAACAAGAATAATAAAGAGTGCAAGAAAATAAAAACAAAGTTGCTATTGCCAATCCCCGGCAACGGAGCCAAAAACTTGTTGCGCGTAATAAGTGCTCCGCAATTGTGCAAGTGTACACATCGCAAGTTATATTACAAAAGATATCGTCTCCACAGGGATTGGTGCCACTTTAAGAATTCAATCTCTTGCACTGTAAAAAGTAAAAACACAAGTAGGTGATTGTAGGAGTTTTAACTAACAACTAAACTAGAAAGCAATAAAGTAAAAGAAGATGTAATCAAATGAGAGAGGATAGGCCAGGTTATCGTGAGTTGAGGTGTGGTAGCCGATTGGATCGTCTTGGTAAAATAGTGCAAGGGCAACTCAGTTGCCTTGGCAACTTGCGCAGCGGGGTTGCCTTGGCAACTAATAGACGGTGGCCTGGGCAACTACTTGGGCGGCTAGGCAGCAACTTCAAGGTTCGGCGGAGCATTCTTCAATGGTTTCTTCTTATCCCTAAGTCAAAACTCTAGCTAATTGTACATGCCTTGACAATAAATCCCTGCTTGAATCAAGGGTGAACAGCAACCAATCTTGCGTTCCTCTTAGCCGTTGAAATCCTTAACTTATTCCTAAGCCAGGTTAATCTTCACCATCAATAGATTGAATAAAGACCATACTTATTCGTTTCTTGAATCTAGCTCTCCCAATATTAGATAAATAGATGAAGTTACGAGATCCTCTCCCAATTCACTCGCAAACAAGAATAAAAACCAAGAATGAGTAAACCTTGAATTGAAAGTGCAAACTCTTATTGCCTAAACAAAATCCAATTGTTTCTCACAACCACAAAACACAATAACCTTAGCCAAATAGATTTAGTTCATGGCTAGGTTCCAAAGAAACACAAAACAAAGAATTCCTAACATGAACCTAATTGAACAAGAAAGAAAAAGATGAAGAATGGTTGAAGCCTTTGTCGAAATCTTCTCCCTTGCTCTTGTCGAAATCTCCCTCTTCTCTCCCTTTGGAGTTGATGGCTTGGTCCTTAATTTATAGGGCTAGGTCAAATTCTTTTTTGAGGAGGAAGTTAAGTTGGAATTAAATACTTTTAAAGAATATAATTCTTTATTATATTTAAATTCCTTCTAGATCTTCTCCTATCTTCTTGGGATTTAATTTCTCTTTAACCTCTTCATGGAAATCAAACTCCTTTGGGATTTAACTTTGCTCCACGTCATTTTGGGCTTACCTAGTCATCAATTTCAACTGCCATATCATCTTATTCCTTATCGAAAATTGCCCTGGCAACTAGCTCGGCATCTCCTTCATGCATTGCCCTGGTAACTAGGTCGGCATCTCCTTCATGCATTGCCCTGGCAACTGGTTCCAGCTTTGCTTTGGCAAGTGATTCTGCACACATACAAAAACACACCAAAGCAGTATCTTTTTCCACAAAATTAAGCAAAATATGAAATCAAGCTTGTCCACCAAAGAAACAATGCAAACATGCATGAATGGCTAATAATGCAACTAATATGAGCCTAAGTCTAGCAATAATATGAATAAAAAGGGTGAATAAAATAGTACTTTTAGACACTTAACAGTTTGCACTGGCTTATAAATGTGCGGATGGTGGGCACGACCTTATGTGTATTAGCACTTCGGTGCATATTTGACTCGTGTACCCAGGGTCCTCCTAGGCTTATATTTGGGCTATGGTTTATTGGTTAATAAAAGATAAACAGGTGAACAAGCTTATGAGCTTTTGGAATAAATGACAAGTATATTGGTAAGAAATTTATATCTGGTTTATATTATTTTAATATATGATTAACATGATGGCAATACATGTCTAGTGATCATGATACATTTATGCATATATGGCATATTATGAAAAATAGACAAGCATGAAAGTTTGATGGCATTGGCATGTAGTAAATCATTACTAATGCAATGTGAAAGTTGATTCTTTGGTATATATATCATGTTATATAAACATAGCTATGAAGTCGAATAAAATTTAATGTATTGCTATTAACTTCCTTTATTGCCTCAGTAAGTTCGTACTTAGCGTGTGTTTGATTGTGCACACGTAGGTAAATCAAGATGAGAGTGAGAAGAGCATTGCATCAATATTGGAAAGCTCAACAAGTAATCACAGTAATGACATCCTAATTAAGGTTTGATTATTATAGTGGCATGTATACTTGCTAAACCTATTTGAGTTGTGATTGGCCTTTAAAGTTCGTTATGGTTTCAAGATAATTGGCGTTTCTGGAAAGATTCAAGGTTAAGAATAACCTTAGGTGATGAGTTGCATGCTAAGATAATTGATTTATAATTTGAACTCGAATAAATTACCCTGATTTTTTATTAAAGAAGTCGTAACATTTCCAACTCGTACCCGTGTACGGATACGGGAAAGGGGTGTTATAATTATTATGGGCATGGACAACAATAATGCATTAAGGCTAATTTGTTTTTGATTGATGGAAAAAAGTTGTCATTAACATGATGGTGTCAAAATCAATACATAAGTATGTGTTAGAGAACAACATATCGGGCTGGCCCGCTATGAGCATGTTTCTTGGATTATTATGTGTCAGTCACAACATTGCTCATAGTGATAACTACAAGTATGATCCTCGGATTTGAGATCATCATTACTTCAACATTGTGAGTGACATATTTTGATACAGTCAAACATGTGTCATAACTGACTACACTATAAAGACTGATATTAGATATGTCATAATCTATATAGAGGGATTTGGTTGATCAAGATAGGATTTGTCCCTCCTACATAATAGGAGTAATATTGTAGGCCACTCGATTGAGTGAGACTAGAAATGCATGGCCATGCTCAAATAAGTTAGTATGAGATATCATAGTTATTTGTTTATAATAGTCTACTCAAGATATCAAGAAATATTAGATGGACTATACAAGTGTGACTATTCTATGACTTGTGTCCAATCTAGATATAAAGGACTAAAGGATATGATACATGAAAAAGAGTTAATCGCGAAGAGGTTATGTTAAATCATGATTTCTTGTAATGTAATCCCTTTGACCCAGCCTAGACGCAAGACCGAACCGAGCAAGCTACATTGGGATTGCTGAGATAAACCCGAAAGATTTATATGAAAAACAACCTATTTTCTCTTTTATCTTGTCTAAATGCATAATTTATTCCTAGGGTGATCATGCTGGTAGCGGTGAGATTTACAACTCAATCGGGTGTCGAATTGACATCCAATTGAACAAGATTGTACTTCAGGGACCAAATTGTAATTTTGGAAAATTAGATGGAATTACTTAAATCCAGTGTTACCAAACTTTAATTAATCATTTTTATGCATTTAGGTTAAATTTCAACTTAAAATAATCATCCAAACTCCTTTAATTGCATGATCGAGAAATGGGGACTAAACTGAAAAGATTCAAACTTTAAGAAGCATATTACTAGAAATAACAACCTGCGTACCAGTACGGCCCTTACCCGTGTCGCAACGAGTGTGTTTAACAAAGGGGTATCGGTACGGTCCTCAAGCATACCGATACAAGTATTCGTTTTCGAAATAAGGAATTCTAGTGGCTAAAGGGCGTACTAATGCGGTTGCCCGTGTACTGACACTAGGCTTAATTTCTAGCCTTGCGTATCGATACAGCCATAAGACGTACCGATAAGCCTGTACATTTTTGCCCAGAATTGAGCCGAGACAGGTCACGCGTATCGATCCCTGAGGACCCTTATCGGTACGAACATACCTATAATAACCTCTTGGTCGAACATATGACACTTTGGCTCAATCTAACATTCCCCAGACATCAACCAAACATCTTATAACAAGTCTAGCAACATTTCCACAATCAAATGAGCATGGTAGAGGATCAGTCACATCATAGCAAAACCAAACAAAGATTCTATAGGCATGATCTATACCCAAGCATGCAAAACACATCCCAACCCCTCAAAGCAAGATATTAAACATCACACAAGTCCAAATTATCAAATGTAACTTATCCAAACCAGGGAGTAACTAAAACAACCTTCCCAATTACAACTTGGTCACATTGCCGCTTATTACTACATAGTATTTACAAAACCATACTTGAGATTGCTTCGCCCTTAGATTGTCTCTTGCTTACTCGTTGTCCGAAAGTGCTTACTTCTCTGTATTGATGAGAAAGGAAAGCATAACTTATAAGCTTAGCGAGGGAATCTCAAAAACACTCATCAATGCATTTAAAACTATTTTGTTTCCAAATAAGTATCAAAGCTCATGCCAAAACATCTCATGTTTCTAATATCTTTACAAGTATGCACTTTTAAACAATTGCAAACATGTATCATGGATTTCTAGCATAAACCTCAATTTAAGCTTTCTCATACTAAAACCACAAAATAACAACCTTAAAGAGCATCTCATGTATAAACCATATTATACAAAACATAATCCATTTCTCATGATACATTCTATCATATATTGGCATTCAAGTCACCCAAAACCAATTATATTCTATTTTATAAAAACACATCGGATACATGAATTTCCCAAGTGGTTCATTCAACTACTTCACATACATCCTCGAACCGGAGCAGCCCTCAACGGTTATTATGTATAAATCCACCAGCAAGAGAATTGGCACACTCTTTACCCCTCGACCGCTACAGTTCTCATGGTGGAGCATGGCACACTCTTGACCCCTCGACACACATGAGGTGACTTATTATAGTGCACTTTAAACCCTATGGCTAGCCAACTTTATTCGATAACTTTTAATCTCAGCCACTTGCAAATATACTCAATAAAACCACATTACCTCATTGTTTTACATATGCATCAAATCAAACCAATTTCCAATACATTAAACCATGTATTCTAATATTCTCAAAACTCTTTTCATAAACCATTTGTCATACTCAATAATCATTACATATGATCATTTGCAACATCTTTCATTTCTAAAAATGCATATAACAGTAGGTAATCAAAATCATAAACATGTGTATGAGATGATATCTTGCAAAATCGAAAACGAGAGCAAGAACAACCAATACTTACTTTCGAGCTTAGACAAGTGTTTTACACTTAATCTAAACTCCCAAAGATCATCTTCAAACCTTTTAAAAGTAGTAACCCTTGTTTCCACTCACCAACAACACAATGCTCCACTTGCCGTTGCGAAAATCAAGCTTTCGAAGCCTCCGTAACCTCTTCAAATACTAAAGAATCTATCTCCCCTGCTTTACCCATACAAAAATAGAGGATTAATGCATTTCCATGCATCTCTAAACACAGCAACACCTTCTCAACTTCGCCTCACTAAAAACCATCAAATGATCCCTTAAAACAACCGAAATCACCATCAAACTCAACCTAAAAAAAATCCCAGCCATAACCTATTGATTTTAACATCTTAAAATCATCAATTAACATTCAAAAAATCTTTATGACAACCTTATACCTCCAGAAACCTTCCAACACCAAGATCTCTTCAAAATCTAACTATTTACAACCTAGAAAATTAGCAATTCACTTAGATTCGAGATTCCTTTTACTAATCTCTTCTCATAACATTAAAACACATCTTACATAAAATCAACACAAAACATATCCATATCAAGATTCATCAAATTTCTTATCAAAACTTAATTAAAACATTATAATTATGGTTTAATCATAAATACATAACAAAAATCAGTTGTAAAGGATCAAGAACTTGGGAATTTCAATAAAGAACCTTTAATTAGAGGAGAGAAACAAAAAATCACCTCTAATTGTTGATTTCTCTCTTAATTGGCAAGATTTGAATGAAATCTTCAAGAAAGCAATTAGGATTTGATGTAGAAATCAAAGGAATCAACTAGGAAATCAAAAACAGATGATTCCTGAGAATTTTGGAGTAAAATTGATAGTTTGGCTGCTAAGAAAGTTGAGAGAAAGTAGTTACGTAAGAAAATAAAATTGGTTATTTAAAATCCTTTTAATCAAATCTATTTTATTTCTATTTAATTAACCTTTAAAAACATTTTAAAAATAGCCTAAATTATGGGAAAATCTGATGGAAAACTTTGGTAAATTAGCTCTTTTAAGATTCTAAGTTTTGACCCTATTACGATGTAGTCACCAAAATAGTTTTAAATACTTTACATTTTAGTCACCATACCAAAATGTCCCAAAATCCAATTTTATTCCTTCAAATTGAGTTTTGCAAAACCCTTAGACTATTAATAAAATATTGTATAGCATTTTTCCATAATTTATTTTAGAAAAAATAATTTATTAAGAATTAATTCCCACAACTAGCTCGAATCACATAGTCTGGTTCTTCTGAACTGTCTAATCAATCTAGCTAACATCTAGACCCAAATTTGAGGCGTTACAACTCTCCTCCTCTTAAGAAATTTCATCCTCGAAATTTACTTGACGGAAAAAGGTAAGGAAACTGCTTCTTCATATCCTTCTTACTTTTTCACGTGGCTTCATCCACCCCACAGTGTCGCCTCAACACCTTTACCAATTCAATAGTCTTTCCACGAAGAACCTTGCTGCTAGAATCTAGAATTTTCACTGGCTCCTCATGATAGGTCAAATCTGGACTCAACTCAATCTCCTCAATAGGCATAACATGTGATGGGTCTGATCTATATCTCTAAAGCATCGATATAGGGAAAACATCATGTATCTTCTCCAACTCTATTGGCAACCTCAACCTATAAGCAACTGGACCAATACGCTCCAACACCTCATAACCTTTTTGCAAGGCGAAACCTTAAGAAACACCCTATCACCAACAACAAACTCAATCTCCCTATGCTTCAAGTCAGCATAAGACTTTTGCCGATCCGAAGCCGCTTTCAACCGATCGCTAATAAGCTTCACCTTCTCATTAGTGTCCTTCAGCACACCAGGCATGGAAATATACTTCTCACCCGCCTCAGCCCAACAAAGTAGTGTGCGACACCTCCTACCATACAAAGCCTCATACAGAACCATTTGAATACTAGCATGATAACTATTGTTATAGGCAAACTCCACCAACAGTAGTTGCTTCTCCCACTTTCCTTGAAAATCAATGATGCAACACCGCAACATATCTTCCAACACTTGGATAACGCGTTCAGACTAACCATCCGTTTGAGGATGATACGAAGTATTGAAATTTAATCGCGTACCCAAAGCTCTATGCAAACACTCTTAAAACCTTGTTGTAAAGCATGGATCCCTATACGATACTATAGACTTAGGCACCCTATACAACCTCACAACTTCTGCAATATAAAACTCCGCCAACTTATCCAAAGTATATGTCGTATGCATAGCCAGAAAATGTGCACACTTCGTAAACCTATCCACAATCACCCATACAAAATTCTTCTTAGATGGCGTCAAAGGAAAATTCGATACAAAATCTATGGTAATTCTCTCCCACTTCCATTCTGAAATCTTCAACGGTTGCAAAAATCCAGAAGAAAACTGTTGCTCATCCTTAACACACTGACATACCATACATCGAGCAACAAAATCTGCTACATCCTTCTTTAAACCAATCCATAAATATTCTTTCTTCAAATCCTGATACATATTTGTACTTCCCGAGTGCAGAGCAAAAGGAATCGAATGAGCTTTAGTCAAAATAGTGTGCCTTAACTCCTCATCTTTCGGCACAACCACTCAACTTTTGAAACACAAAACACCATCATCATTAAAACAAAAATTCGTCTGATTGCCATCCATAATATCCTTAACATGTTGTAACAACGAATCATTATAAGGTTGCTTCTCTTTGATCCGCTGCAACAACGATGGCTTCACTTGAACTCAGCCAACAAACCACCATCTCGCATCTTACTCAACTGAGCAAACATTACCCTCAACTCTACTACAACCTTCCTACTCAAGGCGTCGGCTACAACATTAGCCTTACCTAGATGATACTTTATCGTCAAATCATAATCCTTAAGCAAATCCAACAGTCTCCATTGCCTAAGATTCAACTCCTTTTTCGACATCAAATATTTTAAACTCTTGTGATCTGTGTACACAATACACTTCTCACTATAAAGATACTGCCTCCAGATATTCAACGCAAACACCACTGCAACAAGCTCTATATCGTGCGTAGGATAGTTGCGCTTGTGCACCTTCAACTGCCTATATGCATAAGCCATAACTTTACCCCTTGCATTAACAAACCCCAAACCAACATAGGATGCATCACTATAAACTACAAACTTTTCCCCGACTCAGGTTGAATCAAGATCGGAGCTTGCATCAAAGCTTCATTCAACTTATCAAAAGCTTGTTGTCTACTCTCCGTCCAATCAAAACTCACATATTTTTGCAACAAATTCGTCAAAGGATAAACAATCTTCAAAAAACCATCCATAAAGCGACAATAATACCCTGCTAACCCTAAGAAACTACGAACCTCTATCATTGACTAGGTTGCTTTCAATTCACAACTACCTCAATCTTCTGCGAATCTACAAGAATGACTTTCACTGAGACAACATGACCAAGAAAAACCACTAGTTTAATCCAAAACTCACACTTGCTCAGCTTGGCATAAAGCTTATTATCCAACAAAACTTGTAACACAATCCATAGGTGTCAATTGTGATCTTCCTCTGTATGAGAGTACATAAGAATGTCATCGATGAACACTACCATGAACTGATCCAAGAATTCATGGAATACCCGATTCATTATATCCATGAAAGCTGCTAGTGCATTACTCAGCCCAAACAACATTACTAGGAACTCATAATGCTCGTAATGCGTGTGAAAAGCTATCTTCAACACGTCTCTATCTTTCACCTTTAACTGATAATATCCAGATCTTAGAAAACACCGTAGAACCCAAAAACTGATAAAAAATCATCAATCCTCGACAAAGGATACTTATTCTTAATCATCAACTTGTTCAATTACCGATAATCAATGCACATTCTTATTGTGCCATCCGTCTTTTTCACGAACAACACCGGTGCTCCTCACAGCAATACACTAGGTCTGATGAAACCACAATCCATCAACTCTTGAAGCTACATTTTTAACTCTTTCGATGCCATGTGATACAGTGCAATTGACACCAGAGTTGTATCTGCATACGTCTCGATGCAAAACTCTACCTCTCTATCCAGTGGTAATCTAGGCAACTCCTCTGGAAACACCCCTATAAAATAACAAACAATGCAAATATCCTGGGCATGCACCTCCTTCATATTTGGGTTCATAACATAAGCCAACTATGCTTGACCCCCAAACTCTAACAACTTATGCGCTTCCAATGCAGAGACTATATTGGACAAGAATTTAACATTCTCCCACACAACCACTACTTTATAATCCTAAGCAAGCTTTAATGAAACTCTCTTAGTCTCAAAATTAACCATATCCCTATGCTCAGACAACCAATCCATCGCCAAAATTACATCAAAACCATGAAACGACAACTCCATCAAATCAACTGCTAACATATGACCTTGAACCATCATAGGACATCTCCTAAAAAACCTCCTAGCAACAACTGTCTCTCCAAAAGATCTAGTAACTCCCATACCCACATCTAACACTTCTATAGGTATATCAAGCAAACCCGCATGCTCGCGCAAGATGTAAGAATGTGTAGAACCAGAATCTATCAAAGAAAGTAATGATATGGACTAAAAAGTAAAAGTACCTGAAATCACATTTATATTATTTCTTCCCTCGTGGTACGCGTAGATCCTTATCGTTCTACCACCCTCAGGTTGAACTGCCACGGTATGAGCAACTATTCTCCGACCTTCCTTCCTATGCTAAAAATTACCTCGACCGCACCCATGACCTCTCTTGGGTATAACAGTAGGTGCAAGAACTTGTCATTCCCTAGCTAATTGTGGGTAATCACGCCTAATGTGATCTCACGAACCACAGCTCCAGCATGTACCAAGGGTACCCCAACACTCCCCTGAATGTCGCCTTCCACACCACCCACACTCAGGTGCTCGAACATAGGTGCTCTGACTGTGTTGTGCATGCCCAAGAGTACTCCTACCATGACTCTAATCAGGGTGATATCTTCTATCTCGATGCTTTTTATACCAATCTCTACCAGCATTTGACTCAACAATCTTCTTTCCAACAGAAAAACTTCTCAAACGTGAGGATAATCCCAAATTCTACTCTATGTCCTTTGTTTGAGAAACTAGGACATCAAACTCGTTGTAATCTGTAAACAACATATAGGTCTTCACTTCTTTAACCAACCCATATCAGAAACGATCGCATGCTGACGCTCATTAGGAACCAGTTCAAGAGCATACTGGCTCAACCGAACAAACTGAACCTCATAATTCGATACAAACATGCTAACCTAGATCAACGCTATGAACTCCCACTTCTTTTTATCTTGGTATCAGGAACCCAGATACTTCTTTTGGAAAAAAGAACAAAAGAACTCCCACATCACATCTGCAGGTGCCAGTCCCGCGATAGAAGTCGTCCACAAACTATAAGTATCTCCCTGAAGTAAAGACATTATGCAGCCCAGCTTACGAACATCCGTACACTCCATCGATCCAAGAATCCTCTTTGTGATGGCAAACCACTCCTCAGTTGCCTCTAGAGCTAAACCCCTAAACTCGGTACCTTCCAAACTACACAAATACTCTAACGGAAGTCCCGTATTAATAGTTGCTGCAGGTGTCGGTGCAGGTACTTGCACTTTATCTATAGCTACCTAAAACGCTTCAATAATCACCTAGATTAATAGTGTCATATCCTCAAAAACATCAGCACCAACAGGAGGAATAATTGGAGGAGGAGGCAACTCATCATTATGTCCATCCACAACACTACCCATATAAGCTCTCGTCTCTTGTCTCGGTCCCATTTCTCAAAAATACGAGTCTAAAGCATGATGATGCAACAAAACAAAATAATTAGGCTAGCTTGAAGTAAGAATCCAAGTCTCTCATGTTTCAAAACAAAAATCATTTTACACATGTAGTAATAAGGCAATGTGTCCCCAAGCTTTTACCCTAACATAGCACGTTTCAAATATAAACATAGAAAATCAAACACCGAGCATGCTATTCAACAAATTCATTCAATAATAATACACCAAACAACAATAACCCACCTCCCAACAATCATAACTTGGCTCTGATACCACCAAATATAACCTCTTTGACCTGGCCAGACGCAAGACCGATCCAAGCGAGCTACATTGGGTTTGATGAAACAAACATGAAAGGTTTATATCAAAAATGGTCTATTTTTCTCTTTTATCTTGTCTAAATGCATAACTTAGTCCTAGGTGATCATGCTGACAACGGTCAGATTTGCAACTCAATCGGGCATCGAATTGACATCCAATTAAACAAGATTGCATTTCAGGGACCAAATTGTAATTTTGGAAAATTAGAAGGACTTACTTATATCCAGTGTTACCAAACCTTAATTAATCACGTTTCATGCATTTAGGTTAAATTTCAACTTAAAATAATCATCCAAACTTATTTAATTGCATGATCGAGAAATAGGGACTAAATTGTAAAGATTCAAACTTTAGGAAGCATATTACCAGAAATAACGACATGTGTACTGGTACGGCCCTTACTCATATCGCAATGGGTGTGTTTAACAAAGGGGTATCGGTACGGTCCTCAAGCGTACCGATCGGGTATTGATTTTCAAAACAGGGAATTTTAGTGGCTAAAAGGTAATAAGAGTTTAGGTAAATCTATTTGGCTAAGGTTATTGTGTTTTGTGGTTGTGAGAAACAATTGGATTTTGTTTAGGTAATAAGAGTTTGCACTTTCAATTTAAGGTTTACTCATTCTTGGTTTTTATTCATGTTTGCGAGTGAATTGGGAGAGGATCTCGTAACTTCATCTATTTATCTATTATCGGGAGAGTTAGATTCAAGAAACGAATGAGTATGGTCTTTATTCAATCTATTGATGGTGAAGATTAATCCGGCTTAGGAATAAGTTAAGGATTTCAACGGTTAAGAGGAGCGCAAGATTGGTTGTTGTTCACCCTTGATTCACGCAGGGATGTATTGTCAAGGCATGCACAATTAGCTAGAGGTTCGAGTTAGGGATAAGAAGAAACCATTGAAGAATGCTCCGCCGAACCTTGAAGTTGCTGCCCAGCCGCCCAAACAGTTGCCCAGCTAGTTGCCTAGGCAACCATTGATTAGTTGCCAAGGCAACCCCGCTGTGCAAGTTGCCACGGCAACTGAGTTGCCCTTGCACTCTTTTACCAAGACGATCCAATCAGCTACCACACCTCAACTCACGATAACCTGGCCTATTCTCTCTCATTTGATTACATCTTCTTTTACGTTATTGCTTTCTAGTTTAGTTGTTAATTAAACTCCTACAATCTTCTACTTGTGTTCTTTTACTTTTTACAGTGCAAGAGATTAGATTCTCGAAGTGGCACCAATCCCTGTGGAGACGATATCTTTTATACTATAACTTGCGACGTGTACACTTGTACAATTGCGGAGCACTTATTACGCACAACAAGTTTTTGGCGCCGTTGTCTAGGATTGGCAATAACAACTTTGTTTTTATTTTCTTGCACTTTTATTTTTTTCTTGTTTAAGATTCAAAGGGCTAACAAACTTTGGTTTTGCATTGGTATATGACCAGGGTGAGACCAATTACACCAGAATATCCCTTTGATCCAGAAATCGAACGAACCTTGCAAAGACTCAAACAAAGGTTAAGAGTAGCAATGGCTAATCAAGACGTAAATATGAATCAAGATGTTCCAGCAGGAGGAGGAGTGATTCTTGCACAAAATAGAACTATTCGAGACTATCTTGAAGAAGATCTTGAAGGACTTAATCCAGGAGTTGTCACACCTGAAATTGAAGCTGACCACTTTGAGTTGAAACCGGTGATGTTTAATATGATCAACACAATTGGTCAATTTGGCGGCTCAATAACTGAAGATGCACGACAACATCTTAAATATTTCCTCGAGATTTGCAATTCATTCAAAATACAAGGAGTCACTCCACTTTGAGTTGCCCTTGCACTCTTTTACCAAGACGATCCAATCGGCTATCACACCCTAACTCACGATAAGCTGGCCTATTCTCTCTCTTTTGATTACATCTTCTTTTACTTTATTGCTTTCTAGTTTAGTTATTAGTTAAAATTCCTACAATCACCTACTTGTGTTTTTACTTTTTTACAGTGCAAGAGATTGAATTCTTGAAATGGCACCAATCCCTATGGAGACGATATCTTTTGTACTATAACTTGCGATGTGTACACTTGCACAATTGCGGAGCACTTATTACGCGCAACACTTACCTTCAACTAGTAATATCCCAATCTAAGGTTGATTTTTGAGAACACACGAGCACCTTTCAACTGGTCAAATAGGTTGTTATATTTTGACTCAAATTCTAACTGGTAATTAAGTTGAGTTTTATTGTAATTCTAGTGGTTGAAGATTACTTGGTAATTAGGATTTACTTTAATGAGTAAATATCTATTTAGGTAGAGATCTTATTGAATAAGGTTTCTTGGTGACCAAGTATTTGGGTTATAAATATAGACTAGGTTTAACCTTTTGAATTATGAGAGAACAAGAGAATGAGAGGGATGGGGAATTACTCTAGAGAGATGTAACCACTTTTAGGATCTCTACAACTATTGTGCCAACGTTGTAGAGATGGGTATTGTAGGCATGTTGGGAAGAGTGTTTTGGTTCTGTCGGGTCTTGAGATTTGTACACCGGGATTTGGGATTACATGGGTTATCATGTATTTGTACTCTTCGGGTTCTCTACGTTATTAGTGGATTGTTCGTTTCTCTCGTCCGTGGAGGTAGGCTATGTTGAACCATGTTAAATCTTATCTCTTGTGCATTTCTTGGTCTATGTCGTTGTCACTTTGGTTATTTTGCCGCATACCAAATTCTTAACAAATGGTATCAAAGCTATGGTTCGAGTTGCACGATTGTGGAGGAATTTTTGCTGCGGACTTTGCGGTGCGATGTTTGAGACATGCTAGAGGAGTATTGTTGCAATGAGTTTTCAGTTATAGGGGGAGTAATTCTCAATCGATTCAACGGTGCTTCAACGGATACTACGTAAGAATTGGAGTTGTTGAAGACTTGGCGTCGCTGCTTCAACAGATATTTGGCTTACGTAAAAATTGAAGTTGTTGAAGACTTGAAGACCAATGCTCGAATAGAATTTGTGTCAAGTGCGAGATTTGTTATATTTTGACTCAAATTCTAATTAGTAATTAAGTTGAGTTTTATTGCAATTCTAGTGGTTGAAGATTACTTGGAAATTAGGATTTACTTTAATGAGTAAATATCTATTTAAGTAGAGATCTTATTGAATAAGGTTTCTTGGTGACCAAGTATTTGGGTCTATAAATATAGACTAGGTTTAACCTTTTGAATTATGAGAGAACAAGAGAATGGGAGAGGGGGGAATTACTCTAGAGAGATATAACCACTTTTAGGATCTCTACAACTATTGTGCCTATGTTGTAGAGATGGGTATTGTAGGGATGTTGGGAAGAGTGTTTTGGTTCCACCGGGTCATGGGATTTGTACATCGAGTTTTGGGATTACATGGGTTATCATGTATTTGTACTCTTCGGGTTCTCTACGTTATTAGTGGATTGTTCGTTTCACTCGTCCATAGAGGTAGGCTATGCTGAACCACGTTAAATATTGTCTCCTGTGCATGTCTTGGTCTATGTCGTTATCGCTTTGGTTATTTTGCCGCATACCAAATTCTTAACAAATGGTATCAGAGCTATGGTTCGAGCTATGCGACTGTGGAGGAATTTTTGCTGTGGACTTTACGGTGCGATGTTGGAGACATGCTAGAGGTGTATTTTTGCAACGAGCTTTCAGTTGCAGGGGGAGTAATTCTCAATCGATTCAACGGTGCTTCAACGGATACAACGTAAGAATTAGAGTTGTTGAAGACTTGGCGACGCTGCTACAATGGATATTTGGCTTACGTAAAAATTGAAGCTGTTGAAGACTTGAAGACTAATGCTCGAATAGAATTTCTGTCAATGGGGAGATTTGTTATATTTTGACTCAAATTCTAATCAGTAATTAAGTTGAGTTTTATTGTAATTCTAGTGGTTGAAGATTACTTGGTAATTAGGATTTACTTTAATGAGTAAATATCTATTTAGGTAGAGATCTTATTGAATAAGGTTTCATGGTGACCAAGTATTTGGGTCTATAAATATATACTAGGTTTAACCTTTTGAATTATGAGATAACAAAAGAATGAGAGAGGGGGGAATTACTCTAGAGAGATGTAACCACTTTTAGGATCTCTACAACTATTGTGCCTATGTTGTAGAGATGGGTGTTGTAGGGATGTTGGGAAGAGTGTTTTGGTTCCACAGGGTCATGGAATTTGTACATCGGGTTTTGGGATTACATTGGTTACCATGTATTTGTACTCTTCGGGTTCTCTACGTTATTAGTAGATTGTTCGTTTCTCTCGTCCGTAGAGGTAGGCTATGCTGAACCACGTTAAATCTTGTCTCTTGAGCATGTCTTGGTCTATGTCGTTATCGCTTTGGTTATTTTGTCGCATACATGTTAAGTGTCTAAAAGTACTATTTTATTCACCCTTTTTATTCATATTATTGCTAGACTTAGGTTCATATTAGTTGCATTATTAGCCATTCATGCATGTTTGCATTGTTTCTATGGTGGACAAGCTTGATTTCATATTTTGCTTAATTTTGTGGAAAATGATATTGCTTTGGTGTGTTTTTGTATGTGTGCAGAATCATTTGCCAAAGCAAGGCTGGAACCAGTTGCCAGGGTAATGCATGAAGGAGATGCCGAGCCAGTTGCCAGGGCAATTTTTGATAAGGGATAAGATGATATGCCAGTCGAAATTGATGACTAGATAAGCCCAAGATGACGTGGAGCAAATTTAAATCCCAAAGGAGTTTGACTTCCATGAAGAGGTTAAAGAGAAATTAAATCCCAAGAAGATAGGAGAAGATCTAGAAGGAATTTAAATATAATAAAGAAATATATTCTTTAAAAGTATTTAATTCCAACTTAACTTCCTCCTCAAAAAAGACTTTGACCTAGCCCTATAAATTAAGGACCAAGCCGTCAACTCTAAAAGGAGAGTAGAGGGAGATTTCGACAAGGGCAATGGAGAAGATTTCGACAAAGGCTTCAACCATTCTTCATCTTTTTCTTTCTTGTTCAATTAGGTTCATGTTAGGAATTCTTTGTTTTGTGTTTCTTTGGAACCTAGCCATGAACTAAATCTATTTGGCTAAGGTTATTGTGTTTTGTGGTTGTGAGAAACAATTGGATTTTGTTTAGGTAATAAGAATTTGCACTTTCAACTCGAGGTTTACTCATTCTTGGTTTTTATTCTTGTTTGCGAGTGAATTGGGAGAGGATCTTGTAACGTCATCTATTTATCTAATATCGGGAGAGTTAGATTCAAGAAACGAATGTGTATGGTCTTTATTCAATCTATTGATGGTGAAGATTAATCCGGCTTAGGAATAAGTTAAGGATTTCAACGGCTAAGAGGAGCGCAAGATTGGTTGTTGTTCACCCTTGATTCACGTAGGGATGTATTGTCAAGGCATGCACAATTAGCTAGAGTTTCGCTTAGGGATAAGAAGAAACCATTGAAGAACGCTCCGTCGAACCTTGAAGTTGCTGCCCAGCCGCACAAGTAGTTGCCCAGCTAGTTGCCCAGGCAACCGTCGATTAGTTGCCAAGGCAACCCCGCTGTGCAAGTTGCCACGGCAACTGAGTTGCCCTTGCACTCTTTTACCAAGACGATCCAATCGGCTACCACACCTCAACTCACGATAAGCTGGCCTATTCTCTCTCATTTGATTACATCTTCTTTTACTTTATTGCTTTCTAGTTTAGTTGTTAGTTAAACTCCTACAATCTTCTACTTGTGTTCTTTTACTTTTTACACTGCAAGAGATTAGATTCTCGAAGTGGCACCAATCCCTGTGGAGACGATATCTTTTATACTATAACTTGCGACGTGTACACTTGCACAATTGCGGAGCACTGATTACGCACAACAAGTTTTTGGCGCCGTTGCCGAGGATTTGGAATAACAACTTTGCTTTTATTTTCTTGCACTTTTTATTTTTTCTTGTTTAAGATTCAAAGGGCTAATAAACTTTGCTTTTGCATTGGTATATGACCAGGGCGAGACCAATTACACCAGAATATCCCTTTGATCCAGAAATCGAACGAACCTTCCAAAGACTCAAACAAAGGTTAAGAGTAGCAATGGCTAATCAAGACGGAAATATGAATCAAGATGTTCCAGCAGGAGGAGGAGTGATTCTTGCACGAAACAGAACTATTCGAGACTATCTTGAAGAAGATCTTGAAGGACTTAATCCATGAGTTGTCACACCTGAAATTAAAGCTGACCACTTTGAGTTGAAACCGGTGATGTTTAATATGATCAACACAATTGGTCAATTTGGCGGCTCAGCAACTGAAGATGCACGACAACATCTTAAATCTTTCCTCGAGATTTGCAATTCATTCAAAATACAAGGAGTCACCCCTGATGTTTTACGACTAAGATTATTCCCCTATTTACTGAGTGATAGGGCGAAAGCATGGTTGAATAGTATTTCTGCCGGATCAATAGGATCTTGGACCGATCTTTATCGTGATTTACTTGCTCGATTTAATCCTAAAAATTTGACTGATAAGCTTCGTAACGAAACGAAATTACTTCTTTTCGGCAGGCAAATGATGAATCCACGTACGAGGCTTATGAGCGATATAGAGAACTTCTACACAAATGCCCCCTACACGGATTCCCAGTGTGGACACAAGTAACAATGTTTTACAACGATGTGAATACACCAACAAGGATGATGCTAGATGCCTCGACAAACGGCATACTCATAGATAAGTCACCGGAGGAAGCAATGCAAATTCTAAACAGGCTTGCCAAGAATGATTATCAATTCCCAACTGCTAGAAGAGGAGGAGTTAGACGCCAAGCCACAATACATGATCTAGGATCATCAGACTCAATTTCGGCACAATTGGCCACTCTAACCAAGATGGTCCAGAACATGCAGAAACCAAACAACACACAGGAGGTCAAGGTAATGGGTTCCTTTTGTGAGTTATGTGGTGGTAACCATGATTCTTCTAAATGTATGCAGAATCCAGAATCTAGCTTTTATGTGGGGAATTACAACCGGAACAACAATGTGATGTCCAACACATATAATCGAGCTTGGAAGAATCACCCAAATTTTTCATGGAGTAATCCCAACAATGCTCTAAACCATAACAATCAGAATGCACAAGCATCGGGATTCTAGTAGAATATGCCACGGCAACAGTTGCCGCAGCAACAACCGACAACATCTAGTTCTTTGGAAAATTCTCTCAATGTTTTTATATTGAAAACTGAATCTTATATGGCTGAGAATAGTAACTTCATAAAAAGAACTGATGCTTTTATTAACAGGAACGAGATGAGATTGCAAAACCAAGAGGCGGCAATCAAATCATTGGAAAATCAAGTCGGACAATTTGCTCAAAACTTGAATACTAGACCGCAAGGAGGTTTACCTAACGATACTGAAGTCGCAAGAGGAACTGGCCATGAGCAATGTAAGTCGATCACCACTAGAAATGGCCAACAACTTAAAGAGGCTCAAGCTCGCTCATCAAACAAAACTCCACAAAAAGAACAAGACGAACTCAGCGGCAAAGCCTCAGATGATGAACTAGGAATTGTCGCGGCAACCAGCGATAAGTATGCCTCGACAACCAGCGATAAGGATGCTGAGGCAACCAGCGATAGGTACGCCACAACAACCCCAGTTGATGATGCCTCAGCAACTCCAGTTGCCCCAGCAATGCCATCAATCAGGTTCCAGACCAATGAAAGGATCGAAGGTATCCGACTTCCACCACCATTCCCACAAAGGTTGAAGCGACAAAAGCAAGAATATCAATTCAAGAAGTTTCTTGATATCCTAAAGCAAGTCCACATCAACTTGCCATTGGTTGAAGCAATTGAAAAAATGCCGAACTATGCCAAGTTTCTTAAAGACATTGTGTCCAAGAGAACAAGGCTAGGAGAGTTTGAAACAGTTGCCGCAATAGAGGATGCATGGCCATGTTGCACAATCGCATGCCTTCCAAGTTGAAGGATTCCGGAAGTTTCACAATACCTTGTTCCATCAGAAAACACTATGTCGGAAAAGTATTATGTGACCTTGGAGCCAGCATAAACTTGATGCCTAAATCAGTTTTCCAGAAACTAGGAATCGGGAAGGCAAGACCTATAACAGTTATGCTACAACTAGCCGATAGATCCTATGTGCATCCAGAGGGAAAAATCGAAGACATACTGGTAAAAGTTGATAAATTTATTTTTCTCGCTGACTTTATTGTTTTGGATTGTGAAGCAGATGAACATGCACCTATCATTCTCGGGAGACCCTTCATAGCAACAGGGAGAACCTTGATCGATGTTGAAAAGGGAGAACTCACAATGAGGGTGAATGACCAAGAAGTTAAACTAAATGTGTTCCAAACACTAAGTCATACCGATGATCCGGAAGAATGCCAACTTCTTCAAGCCACAGCAAAGTTTAACTTCGACGAGGAATTTAGTTGCCTCGACAACTACATTGCCAATCAAGAGGAACCTAAGGAGTATGAAGAACCGATCGATGAGGAACAACAAGAAGAGGCAAATTGGTTAGTCAATCGACCAGGTACATACTTTGAACCATTGGATTACTCAGGTAAGAAAGGTAAACTCGAAAAGCCCTCTATTGAACAACCATCGATTCTTGAGTTGAAACAGTTGCCAGGGCAACTAAAATATGCTTACTTGGGAACCGATAATACATTGCCTGTAATTATTTCCTCTAATTTACAGTCCGAGTAGGAAAAAGAAGCTGATCAAAATGTTGATGCTACACAAGAAGGTAATAGGGTGGACAATTGTCGACTTGAAAGGAATTAGCCCGACTGTGTGCATGCACGAGATTTTGTTGGAAGATGATCACAAACCTTCGATTGAGGCCCAAAGGAGACTGAATCATGCCATGAAAAGGGTTTTAATGAAAGAAATCATTAAGTGGCTTGACGCAGGCATCATATACCCTATCTTTGATAGTACATGGGTAAGTCCGGTACAATATGTACCGAAAAAGGGAGATATAACGGTGGTAAGCAATGAAAACAATGAACTCATTCCAACTAGGACTGTGACCGGTTGGAGGGTTTGTATGGATTATCGAAAGCTAAACAAAGCCACTAGGAAAGATCACTTCCCATTACCCTTTATTGATCAAATGCTTGACCGTCTTGCAGGTAAACCCTTTTATTGTTTTCTTGATGGTTATTCAGGTTACAATCAAATTTCCATAGCACCAGAAGATTAAGAAAAGATAACCTTCACATGCCCATACGACACTTATGCTTTCCGAAGAATGTCATTTGGATTGTGTAATGCCCCGGCAACCTTCCAAAGATGCATGATGGCACTCTTTTCAGACATGGTCGAAGACTTCCTTGAGATCTTCATGGATGATTTTTCCATTTTTGGTAATGACTTCGATAGTTGCCTCGGCAATTTAGAGAAGGTGTTGGCAAGATGTGAAGAAACCGATTTAGTCCTTAATTGGGAGAAGTGCCATTTTATGGTAGATGAAGGAATAGTGCTCGGCCACAATATTTCATCCAAGGGAATTGAAGTAGACAAAGCTAAGGTGGACGTGATCGAGAGGTTACCCCCACCAAGTTCGGTTAAAGGAATCCGAAGCTTTCTTGGACATGCAGGTTTTTACATGAGGTTCATTCATAATTTTTCTAAGATTACTAAACCCTTGTGCAATTTGCTTGAATAGTATAAAGTCTTCAATTTTGATGATTCTTGCGCCCAAGCATTCGAAACCCTAAATGAAAAGCTTGCCTCAGCACCCATTGTCGTTCCACCCGATTGGACGCTACCTTTTGAGCTCATGTGTGATGCAAGTGATTTTGCGGTAGGAGCAGTCCTAGGCCAACGCACAGGTAAGACATTTCATGTGATATACTACGCTAGTAAAACTCTTAATAGTGCTCAAGTGAATTACACAACAACGGAGAAAGAGTTACTAGCCGTAGTTTTCGCATTTGACAAGTTCCGATCCTATTTGATTGGTACAAAGGTAATTGTTCATACGGACCATTCGGCAATTAAGTATCTATTTGCTAAAAAGGATGCCAAACCTTATTTGATTCGTTGGATATTAATTTTACAAGAGTTTGAAATTAAAATTAAGGACAGGAAAGGAACAGAAAATCAAGTGGCCGATCACTTATCACGCTTAAAACGCAATAGGGAGGAGGACGTGAATTTAGAGATATGCGACGCATTCCCGGATGAGCAATTGTTAGTTGCCTCGGCAACTATGGATGTTCATGCCTCAGCAACCCTTGACGCGTACGCCTCGGCAACTCTAGACGCGTATGCCTCGGTAACCCTTAACGTGCATGCCTCGGCAAAATCACTTGACGCACATGCCTCGGCAACTCCAGATGCGCATGCCTCGGCAACCCTTGACGCGCATGCCGCGACAATTCTAGACGCGCACGCCTCGGCAACCTTTGAAGCAGTTGCCACGGCAAAACATGCCTCGACAATACCCTGGTACGCAGATTTAGTTAATTTCCTTTTTTGTGGTATTTTACCTTATGGCCTTACTCACCAAGGGAAGAACCGGTTCTGCCATGATGCTAAGCATTACTTTTGGGATGAGCTTCTTTTTTTTAAACAATGTGCAGATCAGGTTATATGTCGATGTGTCTCTGAAAAGGAGCAGCAGAATATACTTCGGCAATGTCATTCTCCACCCTATGGAGGACACTTTGGAGGAACTCGCACCGCGGCCAAAGTTTTGCAATCCGGTTTGTATTGGCCAACACTGTACAAAGATGCCTAAGAGTTTTACAAGAAATGTGATCATTGCCAGAGGACGGGCAATATCTCTAGACGACATGAGATGTCGCTCCAAAACATCATCGAGGTGGAATTGTTCGATGTATGGGGGATCGATTTTATGGGACCTTACCCATCTTCATTCGGCAACCTCTACATTCTACTTGCCGTTGACTACGTGTCTAAATGGGTTGAGGCAGCTGCAGTTCCCACCAACGATTCCAAGACCGTGCAACGATTCTTGCAGAAAAATATATTTACACGGTTTGGGATGCCGAGAGCAATTATCAGTGATGAAGGCAAGCACTTTGACAATAGACTTATTGCCAATATGTTGCAACGCTTCGGCGTATCACACAAAATTGCCACGGCATATCACCCACAAACCAATGGGCAAGCAGAAATTTTCAACCGAGAATTGAATGGTATACTCGAGAAAGTTGTAAATCCCTCTAAGAAGGATTGGTCAGTAAGACTAGATGACGCACTTTGGGCATATCGCACTGCATTCAAAACACCCTTAGGTATGTCTCCCTTCCGACTTGTCTATGGCAAAACATGCCATCTACCGGTGGAAATTGAACACAAGGCATATTGGGCAATCAAGACCGTGAATATGGATTGGGAAAGTGCCGGGAAAAAGCGTTTGTTGGACCTCAACGAGATAGAAGAATTTTGTGCACTCGCCTATAACAATGCACGAATCTACAAGGAGAAAACAAAGCAATGGCATGACAAGAAACCATTGTCGCGGCAATTCATGCCAGGGCAACTAGTTCTCTTATTCAATTCTCGGCTGAAACCTTTCCGGGAAAACTGAAATCAAGATGGTCGGGACCATTCAAAGTTCTCAAACCATTCTCCCATTGTGCCGTGATAATCAAGTCCATCACTGACGAACATGAATGCAAAGTTAACGGTCAAAGATTGAAGCACTACAACGGTGCCCATGTGGAACGTAACAAAGAAGTGGTCACCTTAGGAGATGCATGAGCATGCTCTCCTTTCGATATTTTCTTTTTATTTTTTATTTTTTTCAAACTATTTAATTTTTTATTTTTATTTATTGTTTTTGGTTATTTTCCTTTTTAGGATAGATTTATTTTTTTTAAGATTAAAACTACATCTTTCTTTCATATTTATCTAATTGTTTTTTAATTTTAAGTTTAAGAATTTCTTTGCACATCTTTATTTATTTATTTTTATTAGTTTATCTTTAATTTTAATCCTTATTTTATTTGTTTTTGAATTGTAGGAAAAGAGTTCAAGATAAAGAGGAATTTTGATTCAAGAAGGAAACTTCTTCAACAAGGAAATTAATGGGCTAAATCTAAGGCTTATATTAAGCCTCCAATTTACCCTAAATAAACTCTACATAACCGGCCAAACCCTTTCCCTTCCCCAAACCCCCTAGCTGTCACCTTCCCCCAATCTAAACCCTTGTTTTCTTTCTTTCAAAATTACTCCAACCCACCATATTTACTACCTATCTTTTCTATTTAACCCATCACCCATAACTTCCAAGAAACCTATTCCTACTTTTCACCTTGCAACTCTTTAGTTTCTTTTGCTATCTTTTCTTTGTTTCTACCAAACTCACAACCAAGATCATACATGGCATCCAAAATCGAATTTTTGGTTCATCCAAGTTCCTCCAAAGAACCAAGATACAAGAAGTTTGCTACACCGGTGGTTCAAGAAAGATTTCACTCCAAGTTTGAAAGCCAGAAGATTTGCGAAGAACAAGGCTTCGAATACTCCAACTCTCATCAAGATTTCGGCCTTGAACCATTCATCTTCGAAAGAATTGCACATCAAAAGTGGCAAATCTTTTGCCATCAATCGGAACCGGGTAACATCTCATGGGTAAGAGAATTATATGCTCACTCACCTAACCCGGATAATCCTTATGTTTTTGTTCGTGATAAGGCTATACTCATAAGCCCCGAAAACATCAACACCTTTTACGGGCTCTATGTTGAGAAGGACGAGCATCAAGACTTTGTTGATCAACTCACGCCCAAGCAACTCGACAAGGTGCTTCAAGAACTCACTCTATCGGGAACTCAATGGAACGACGGTAAATACAAGGGCACGGTAAATCGCCTTCGGCTTAAACCCAAGGCAAAATTATGGAATAAGTTTGTTAAAACTTCTTTAATGCCCACAACACACAATACCACCGTTGATACACCTAGTCTTTTGCTCATTCATTCTATCTTGCATAATCGCATCATTAACATTGGAAAAATTATTTGTGATGAGATTTTTGTATGTAGCACAAAAGACAATGGTTCTTTTTTCTTCCCTTGCTTAATTTCCAATCTTTGCAAGGAGATGCATGTCCCAAGTGAGTCCACTGATGAAAAGGCCCTACCAAAGTCCGGTTAGAATCGAGGACAAATTCAAAAGCTAATGGGAGAGGCACTGGTAAAATCCCCAACGCCTTCAATTGTCGCGGCAACTCTTGTCGCCTCGGCAACTCCTAATGCCCAAGCAACCGATGCCCGAGCAACTCAGACAGTAACCCCGGGACAACTTGAAGCACTCTTACAACCATTGGCGAACCGCCTTAGGCAAATTGAATACCGGAAACTAATGTTCATGCGGTACATGAAGGATCACAACAATGCCATTACCCAAGTCATCCTGGAAAAGTACCC
The DNA here is from genome assembly GCA_019671005.1 of Hibiscus mutabilis. Classification (NCBI taxonomy): domain Eukaryota; kingdom Viridiplantae; phylum Streptophyta; class Magnoliopsida; order Malvales; family Malvaceae; genus Hibiscus; species Hibiscus mutabilis. The sequence continues at coordinate 30,542,590 of CM033748.1, read as the reverse complement.
AGACAGTCGCGTGTTGTTCCCCATCTTTCCTACCGAAATCCTTGCCACGATAACCAAAGAAGCAGTTGCCACGGCAACCACAAACAGATGATGCCGCAGAAACCTACACTGCGCCTACCCAAGCAGTTGCCACGGCAACCAATATTGAAGATGTTGCGGCAACCAAAGCTAAAGACGCCCCGGCAACCACTGCAAAAGCCAAAGGTAAAGCACCTATGCCCGAATCAACTCGTACTGAATCATTTTCTGATTTTTTTGATTCGGACGAGTCCTCCATTGCACCAACAAAGACCGCACCAATTGAATCCTCCAAGCCCAAGCGAAAAGCCAATGACATTGATGAAGAGGACGATGAGGAAAACCCTGTACGAGGATCGGTTCCACCATCGGCAACAAGGAAGCAACCATCGCGTTCAAGCAAAAGAATCAAGACACCGAACAAAAGGAAACTAATCATCCACGGTGACAAACTCTCGGAGTAAGTCCTCGTTTGCATTTTACTTTTCTTTATTGTTATTTTTGTTTTTTATTTTTATTTTTATTTTTCTTTGTTACATGCATTGAGGACAATGCCTCACTCGAGTTTGGGGGAATTGTTATTAGTTAGTTACCATGTTTAGTTGCATTCATCTTAAGTATTGCATTTAGGATACATAAATTTATTGCCATGCCTTTAGTTGGAACAAGAATTGCCTAGATTTGATGAATATCCGATGATGACTTTGCCAATGTACTTAATTGATAGAACTTTTTATTCTAGGATAAACGTGGAAACACTTGGAATCTTACTATGATGCTAAACTTGATGAAACACTGTTGTGGCTTGATTGATTTAAGGAATTCTAGCGAACTTAGGTTGATGGTTAAAAAAATGGGGGATTAGAATAAAAATTGGATGAATGCTAGAGGTACCCGAAATTGGCTCTAGTATGTGCTAAAAACAAAACACTAGAGGTGCCCGAAACCGGCTCTAGTTAAAACATGTTAAAAGAACCTAATGAAGTAATTTGAAAACCTCTTGTTTGCATAGAATCCGAAAAATCAACTTGCACACAACTCCGCACACACTCACAAGCATTACAGTTTGATTCCGAGTAACTCCTAAGTTTTTCAAAAAATGAAAAGCCAATCATACTTTGTACCACGGTTCTGAGAATTGAAATCAAGTTCAAAGCTAAGTTTGTGAAAATTGAAGTCTTGGCGGGTAATTATTAGTTTGCATTGCTTGAGGACAAGCAATAGTTCGATTTTGTGGGTGTGTTAAGTGTCTAAAAGTACTATTTTATTCACCCTTTTTATTCATATTATTGCTAGACTTAGGCTCATATTAGTTGCATTATTAGCCATTCATGCATGTTTGCATTGTTTCTTTGGTGGACAAGCTTGATTTCATATTTTGCTTAATTTTGTGGAAAAAGATACTACTTTGGTGTGTTTTTGTATGTGTGCAGAATCACTTGCCAAAGCAAGGCTGTAACCAGTTGCCAGGGCAATGCATGAAGGAGATACCGAGCCAGTTGCTAGGGCAATTTTCGATAAGGGATAAGATGATATGGCAGTCGAAATTGATGACTAGAAAAGCGCAAGATGACATGGAGCAAAGTTAAATCCCAAAGGAGTTTGATTTCCATGAAGAGGTTAAAGAGAAATTAAATCCCAAGAAGATAGGAGAAGATCTAGAAGGAATTTAAATATAAAAAAATTATATTCTTTAAAAGTATTTAATTCCAAGTTAACGTTCTCCTCAAGAAAGACTTTGACCTAGCTCTATAAATTAAGGACCAAGCCGTCAACTCCAAAGGGAGAGAAGAGGGAGATTTCGACAAGAGCAAGGGAGAAGATTTCGACAAAGGCTTCAACCATTATTTATCTTTTTCTTTCTTGTTCAATTAGGTTCATGTTAGGAATTCTTTGTTTTGTGTTTCTTTGGAACCCAGCCATGAACTAAATCTATTTGGCTAAGGTTATTGCATTTTGTGGTTGTGAGAAACAATTGGATTTTGTTTAGGTAATAAGAGTTTGCACTTTCAATTCAAGGTTTACTCATTCTTGGTTTTTATTCTTGTTTGCGAGTGAATTAGGAGAGGAACTTGTAACTTCATCTATTTATCTAATATCGGGAGAGTTAGATTCAAGAAATGAATGAGTATGGTCTTTATTCAATCTATTGATGGTGAAGATTAATCCGGCTTAGGAATAAGTTAAGGATTTCAACGGCTAAGAGGAGAGCAAGATTGGTTGTTGTTCACCCTTGATTCATGTAGGGATGTATTGTCAAGGCATGCACAATTAGCTGGAGTTTCGACTTAGGGATAAGAACAAACCATTGAAGAACGCTCCGCCGAACCTTGAAGTTGCTGCCCAGCCGCCCTAGCTAGTTGCCCAGGAAACCGTCGATTAGTTGCCAAGGTAACCCCGCTGTGCAAGTTGCCACGACAACTGAGTTGCCCTTGCACTCTTTTACCAAGACAATCTAATCGGCTACCACACCTCAACTCACGATAACCTAGCCTATTCTCTCTCATTTGATTACATCTTCTTTTACTTTATTGCTTTCTAGTTTAGTTGTTAGTTAAACTCCTACAATCTTCTACTTGTGTTCTTTTACTTTTTACAGTGCAAGATATTAGATTCTTGAAGTGGCACCAATCCCTGTGGAGACGATATCTTTTATGCTATAACTTGCTACGTCTACACTTGCACAATTGCGGAGCACCTATTACGCGCAACAATACCAAATTCCTAACATAGGTCATCTATCCTTGGAAGATGACAACGGTTCTTCACCATCACCTTGTTGAGTTGTCGATAGTCGATGCACAACCTTATCGACCTATTATTCTTCTTGGCAAACAAGACTGTAGTATCCCAAGGTGAGAGACTTGGTCGGATAAATCATATCTCCAATAACTCTTGAATCCAATTCTTTAACTCTCTTAATTTTATAGGTTCCGTACGATACGGAGCAATAGACACTGGTGTCATTCCTAGCATCACCTCAATTCAAAACTCTAACTCACAATCTGGGGGTAATCAGGGTAACTCTTCAAAAATTACATCAGGAAACTCTCGAACGGTCTGAAGGCTCTCAAGCACTAGACTCTCAACCCTTGTATCAACACATGAGCCAAAAAGGCCTCACAACCCTATTGGATCATCTTTTATGCCGCCAAGGCCAATACTACATTGGGAAGGCAAGGATTTCTCTCACTTTTCACCACTAGCTTGGCCCTATCCAAACCTCAAAGCTTACGGCTCTTTGCCCTACAACCCAAATTCGTGTCACGCTCAAACAACTAATCCATGCCCAAGATGGCATCAAACTCTTGAAAAGGTAGAACCATCAAATCTGTAGGAAATATCAAACCTTGAACCTCTATCGGACACCTCAGATACACCTTGTCCACTAAGAAATAATACCCCAAGGGACATATACACAAGTGATTTGAGATTTTGATAATATCGTTGTGTTGTATATATTTTACTTAAATGTTATGTTCATTAATGTATTGTCTTGCATGTTTGTGTCTTCGGACCACACATGACTTCTGGCTCACCCCTTCTTTTTTCTTTCCCTTTTAGATATTTTTAGATGATAGTATCAATTCGACATTCGGAGGATCGCAATTTCAGATTTTTGCTTTAAGTAATTAAATGGTATTTTAAATTTATTTTCAATTGTGGCATCAATCTTGGTTTCCATTATTTTCAAAAAGAATTATTTAATTGTTATTTTATTATGAGTTTCTTTTAAAATATGTTTTGAGTTCTTTACTTGTGAGTAAAGATTTTAATGGTGACTTTCTAAATTCGGTCATATCTTTTAGGCCAGGTTTAGAGGGTTACACAACATGGTTGACTTAAATCCAAATGAATGGTGGCTTGATACTTGTGTCGCACATCGCATCCGTAGTGACAAAGAATCATTTGTTGAGCCAAGATCAAGGGAAAGGAAACTATAGTTTTGGTAATGACTTTGGGCAAAGACCTGAAGCTTCAAAACATATTGTATGTACCTAACATACGCAATAACCTTGTTTCTAGGACATTTTAAGTGTTCACAGTTGTAGGATGGCGTTTGAATCCCAAAATCTAATTTTGTCAAAAGAATGAATGTTTGTGGGAAAATGATATGTATTGAGTGACATATGGAAACTTAATGTTATGCATTCTAGAAGTTTTCATCAAATTAATATATCACAAACACAATGTTTTTTAGATCATACAGAAATGAGTTGATGACTAGTGTTCTTCCTAGATTAGATTAAGTACAAAGTCTGGGATCAAGTCATAAATGGTTTCTCCGATAGCTGCACCACGACTAACTTTAGCCATCTCATCCGCATCTCTGTTATTCTCACGGCTAACCTTGCAAATTCGCACCTCCCAATTAAGGGCAAGTAGATTTCAAACAGCAGAATCAAGGGAGTTATTTTGAAGAACTCCAGATTGTTGATCTAACAAGGATACTACATCAATATTGTCTGTTTCAATTTTGATATATCGATGGCTCAAACTCCAAGCATGTTTCAAAGCATCATGAATCGCCCATAACTTAGCGAAGATGATAGGACATCGACCTAGGCTCCTCGAGAAACGAAGGATCCAGATACCCTTTTCATCTCGAATCAAACTACCACACGCAGCAACATCATTACTCAAACATACAGCCCCATCCACATTAGCCTTCAACCCTGGTGATAGTTTGGACCAATGGCAAGGATGATGTGGAGCGTTAGTTCTCAGCTTTAGATTTGGCACAACCTCCTTTCCGGTGATACGCATAGCACTAATCATTCTCGATCATTCAATAAGAACAAGTTCTGATTCCACAAAGTTATCGTCAAATAATTTCTTATTCCAATGTTTCTAAAGGATCCAACAGATAATCGCAAAGCGAACCACCAAATTGTGGCTATTGTAGGCAAAATCCTCCGATGACGAAATGTTCCGATAAATCTAATCATGAAGATTCAGGTTGATGAAATCCCCTAGTTTATTCGCCTGGATAATTTGTGCCCAAGCCAATCTCGCTTTGACATAGTCTCGTAAAACAGGCGGTACATCTTCCTGGTTAGCGTTATATATCGAGCATAAATCGTTACTAGCCAACTGTCGTCGAACTCGCTTCTATTCGTAAGGAGTTTTTCATGGACTGTTAACCATATGAACACTCGGACACGCTGTGGAACCAGCATTTTCCATATTATTTTCCATACACTCGACACAAGTAAACCCAAAGGTAACAAAGCTTTATGGGTAGATCTTGTTGTAAAATGATGTTTATTGTCCCACCTCCAGCAGGGAGAATCAGCACCAAGCATATCATTAGGCGGTGGCACAGAAGCAATTGGATTCAAAGCATCAATAGGGAGTAGCTGACTCATGCGATGCAAATCCCATGAACCTGTGCTAGTGACCCATTCGGTAACACAAGTGTTAGGGGGTTCACTTGGTCCTTGGTATAACTCTCTAAGAAGACCCTTTTTGTCGATCCAAATGTCATACCAGAAGCTAGTATGTTGACCATTCCTCGAGTTCCCCTGAATCCCATTTTGAATCTCCTCCCAAACCGTATTGAGCCGCCTCCACAATCTAGAACAATTACCAGAGCGTAGCAGTAGTGGCTCCGGCTCCTCTCATTTGTATTTTGCCTTTACCACATGGACCCAAAGCTTGTTCTCATTGAGTATTAGCTAGAAACCGAGCTTCGTTAAAAATGTTATGTTTTGACGGTGAAGATCATGTCCAAACCTCCAATGTCAATAGGTTTTTGAACGGTGTTCCAATTTACTAAATGAATTTTCGTCTTGTCCATGGTTGAGCCTCACACGAAGCTACAGATTATTTTTCCAACTCGTCGCAAATTACTTTAGGTAACCATGTTGCTTACATTGCATAAGACGGTATAGCTTACAAAGTTCGCCATTCTAAACAATCTGTACAGTCGAACTAGTAATACACCACATAATGAGATGGATCAGAGTATCCGAGATACCTGTATCAATTAAAGTACGTTAAAAAAAACTTCATTCAAAACTATCGTAGGCTTTCTCAAGATCAATCCTTAATGCCATCCACCCTGTTCTGCCACTCTTTTTCCGCATTGAATGTACAATCTCCTGTGCAAGCACAATGTTATCTGTAATGGACCTTCCCAAAACAAAGCTCTATTGATTTTCAGATATCCACTTGGGGAGATAAGGTTTTAATCGGTTAACTAAAACCTTGTACATCTCCTTATAGATAACTGTACATAGTCTGATCGGTCTGAACTGAGCAAGCGAGTCCGGATTGTCCACCTTCGGTATTAAAACAAGAAGTCTCTTGCAAAAACCGAATTCACTAACCGGTGAACACACTTTTCTAACTATTGTCCAATTTTTCTAATAAAAATGGGCATGAATGTCGTCAATACTGGTGCTTTCAAAGGCTCCATTGTAGAAAATTGATCTTTTGACTTCCTTCACCGTCACCTCGAATCGAAATGGTCGAAGTTCATTCTCAAAAAAGTTAAAGAAAGAGTTGCCATCCCCCCATGTTACTAAAGGCAAGACTTCACTGATGAAGCGTTTTTTGTAAAATTTAGTGTTCATATTCCTCAACGTACCCAGATCATCACACCAAATCCCATTGCCAAGTTTCAAGTTAGAGATGAATTTCCTTTGTCGACGAACCATGGTCACTCTGTGATAATAAGTGGTATTTCGATAACCATTTGAGAGCCATAAGCTACGAGAGCTTTGGAACCAATTGCTTTCTTCTTGGTGAAGGATAGAATCCAATTCAAGCTTAAGGTCTTGCTCAAGTGTAGCAAAAAACGAAGAGTGTTTATGGTCAAGTGCACGCTCAATCCCCTCTGATCCTATCTAACAGCAAGGATTTCTGACGACCAATGTGGTTGAAGATATCTCGGTTCCACCATTGGACATCATTGATGAACTTGTCAATGTTTGAGCTAAAGTCCAAATCATCAGTCTAAGTACACTTCACGAAATCAGAGAAGCCAGGGTGCTCATGTCAAGAAGCCAAGTAATGAAATGTGTTCACCTTGTGGGGACTAACAGTTTCTGAGATAGAAATTAGAATCGACATGTGGTCGGACCCCAATTTTTCAAGATGGCGTACCTTAGATTTGGGAAATACAACCAAACAGTCATTGTTGCACAAAAATCTGTCCAACCGTTGAAATAAATTACCTCGAGCCCATGTGAAGTTGGATCCCACATAACCCATATCGTGGAAATAAAGACCTGGCTGATCCCTGTACGAAGTTGAGAACCACCACACCGCTCATCACTACTTTTAATAAGGTTGAAGTCACTACCCAAAATCCAAGAGCCAGTATTCATACTCTAAATTTGCTGCAAGTGATGCCACACTATTCTTCGCTTCCTTGAATCGGGACTCTCATAAACAAATATGAAGGCAAACTTCTTGCTCTCACGCAAATCAGCACATAAAGTATGGATAAATTGTTATGATACTGCTAAGATTTCCAACTGTACAAAATCTTGCCAAAGCACCCAAATTCCTCCAGAGAAACAAGTAGCTTCAACTCTATAGGAATTATAAAAACCTGACTTCTGAATGAACTTGTCCTCAGAACGGCCACTAATCCGGGGCTCAAATATTGCAACTATACCAGGTCGTTGGCTAGAAAGTAGAAGTTTGAATTGTCTGATGAAAGCAGGGCCACAAACACCCTACACATTCTATAAGATTGTTTTAATCATTAAATAAGCCAATAGGCGGAAAACCATCAAATGTGAGAATTGTTCGCGGATACTCCCTCAAAAACAGTGTTAAATATCTATTGAACCGACATTGAAACCGTTTTAACTAAGACATCAACTATATCCATAGTGGCTCTTTCGTCATTATCGGTGTTCATTGCTTCCAACTCTCGGGGTCATAGAGTTAATCAATTCCCCAAGAATCGGCGCAGTCGGTTTTCGAGCTTCATTCTTTTTCCGTGCTCGAGACCCTTTTTTGCCACCCCTTTGCCAACGGATAAGCGATTGTTCTCCTTGTTCCCCTTGCTAGAAGAGAGCATTCTATGAGAGGCAGTATTTTGCAGAAGAGGGGATGTATCTTCAGAAACTTGGACAACCATATGATTTCCACCTTTAATTGTACTTGGAACTTCCTGTAAAGTGCCAAATGAGTGCACTTAATTTATTTTTCCAGCATCAGCCTTATGAGATTGTGATTTGCTCGAGCTTGCCTCTCTTTTCTTTTCAACTGGCTAATTTTTCCTGTGTAACCTGCTTCGGGCTCGATAAGGATATTGATCCTCCACGTTTGTCTTGTGATGCCTTCCTACTAACATCCATTACACCTCTCGAGCTAGCCATGGTAGTGCTTGTAGTCTACTTAACAATCTCTTTCCCGTGCGAATAGCTCACAACTGTATCAACAGTATCCTGGTCAGCATTGTTATTCAAAGTAAGGGCATCATACCTTGAACCGGCGGTTATATCCTTGTTCATCGAGAGGTCATTAATGATAGTACCACCTCGTTTAGAGTTTGTGGACCTTTGCTTCTGGTATATAACATGCATCCAAGGGCCATAAGCATCCTTGTTATCCCCGTTTTGCTTCAACATTGGGCCAACAACACCAGGTATCGAATTAGGGATAGAATCGCTAACTGCCCCCTCAATCATATTACCACCATTAGCTTGCCTTGGCAATTTTATATGGCTACAACTAAATATCGAATGGCCATAACGGCCGCAAGCGTAGCAGATTAATGGAAACCCTTCATACTCTATCACCTGCCGGTTACCATCAATTACAATACTAGAAATTAAGGGATTATTCAGATTAACTAAAACTGGAATAGGACCATTATCCTTGATTACTACATTTAACTTCCACGTCCAACTCGCCCAAACTGCAAGTTGTATGTCCACTCAAAATATCTCAAGCAAGGATATCTCGAAAAAAGATTTTTTTCATCGGAGTTGCAACACCCACATATCGATACGGGTAATCCGATTCAATCTGAGGTGTCATATTCGGGTCACCGGAGTGACCCACAATAAAATTTCAGATAAGCAAAATGTCAAACCAATTAAAAACCATAAAACAAGTTCTAGATTAAAATATAAGTTCAGAAATCATTCAAACAATGAAACAGAAATCACGATACAAGTTACAAATAAAAGTTACAGATTCTGTTATTGTCGACTAACTAACGCTTGGCAAACAATTGATGAATTAACGTAAATATACAAGGAAATAATGCTAGGAATAGGTCTTTTTGTGTGCAAGTATACACGGTCAGCAAGTAATACAACAGTAAGTTGAGTATCGTATCCACAGGGATTGTCCAGGAATCAAATGCCACGATAATTACTTGTGAAATGGAATCAATAAGATAACGATTGATTTCAGATTTTAATTAAGGAAATGACTAAAAGAAAATGAAATGAAAATTCAGGCAGTTTGGCAAACAAATGTGTTCAGATGATTGATTGGCGTTAGCATGGGATAGTTGGATTTCATGCTGGCAGAGACAATAATTAATAACTTTCAGTCTAGGTTTTATTGCCGAGCTGATTTTAAGTTAGTATTGCTTCTGTCGATGGCAATACTCTAAGTTAATTACCTTTAACATTTATATGTCTATAGTGATGCCTTCAAATAATTAACATGGGAAAGTTTTAAACTTTACTCCTAAGGGTAGATTCACTTCCGAAATAAGCTGATATATCTTATATTTGCATGTTTTTCTTATATAATTCCCTATGTTTTAGCACACTAATCTATCTTCAAGTCTTTGTTTTGGTTCATATTTGATTTTCTAGGTGTTTAAGCGTCTAATGAACATTATATGCTGTAATCACTCATTTTTGTCTGGGTTTTAGTGTTATTAGTATTATTGTAATAATATTATTAATATAAAATTAAAAAAAATTAATTAATTAATGTAAAAAGAGCAAAAAAGTGCTTGAAGCACATTGCTCCACGTCGCCTCATTCACCCACCCCTTTGCCTATATAAAGGCTTGGGGGGCTGCCAAAGGCACGCCCAAAATTGCCAACAATTTGGCAAATGAATTGGCACCCAATTTGTGGGAGCCATGGCCGGCCACAAGGCTGGCTGGGGTTGAGGGCAGTGCCCTCGGCCCCAGTTGGTTCGATCCAATATTCGATCGGGGTCCTATTTTGGATCTGATCTATATAATTTTTGGAGAGGTCGTGCTAGATCTCGGTGAGGTTCAGTCGGGGTTCGTCATTCGAGCTCCTAGTTAGGTATATTTTCTTCCCTTTTTTATTTGTGTTGTAATTTTTTATGATTTAATAAAGTATTAGTTAATTTAAAATTATGTTTTTTTAGTTTGTATGTTTATTTATGTTTTAGATTAGTATTTGTTTATGTTTTAAATTTATGTTTAGATTAGTATTTTATTTATGTTAGATCTGCTTTTAATTATGTGTTAGATTAATGTTTATGTATGTATATTTCAGATTAGTATTTTATTTATGTTAGATTAATATTTTATTATGTTAGTATTTATTCATTTAGGTTTTAAATTTTTATCGCATTGTATTTAATTTATTTGCCATGTTAGTATGCATAACGGATATATATTTTGTCAATGCGGTGCCCTTTTATCCGAGCGTAAACGGGGCCAGTTTCAGGCGTAGTGATGGTGGTTGGGCGTTTACTCTCGGATAACGGGGCTTTTAAAATTTACTCGCACATATAATTAAATGTTAATTAAATCGTCACCTTAATCCGAAAAGTCTAATATTAATAAAGCGGTAATTATTAAAGTACCAATTTTTGGCGGTGTGGGGGTACTAATCATTCCCCATCCGTAACCGACTCCTGAACCCAACAAGTTTTTAATACTCTGGTTTTATGGTGTTCGGCCTACCTCAGTGGCCGGTGACGATTCCAATTTCAAAATAAAATACGGTTTTTGCAAAACCCTCACGGAAGACATTATTTTCAAAACAAAATAAAATAAAAATGCTTTTTTAGCAAATATAAAATAAGAGATCGCTACACATACATAAAACGAGGATATTAGCACATTGAAAATTATCCTGCGAACGAGGGCTGCGAACATCCGAGTGTGAAATCACAAATAAAGGCTATGCAGACAGATACGAAAGTAGAGTTACGGACCAATATATGCAAACACTGACATGCAATTAGACGTAAGCATTGGTTGCGAACACCAAATGCAAACACTGTAATGTGAACAAAAGCTGAATACTGATGTAGGCGAATGCGAGCAAAAGTCCTATAGACGCTGACGTATAAGCTATATGGACGCTGGAGACAAAACACGCATAAATCTTATATTGCCTTGGTTTCTTGGAAGAGAAGAAATCGTACATTAATTAGACTTTCACTTTTTATTAAATTACATTTAATGTAGGATCAGGGTTTGTACTTTATTGTAACTCGTTCCCCTACTTGATGTATAATTCCTTTCCTATAAATAGGATCATAGAGGAAGAGAGAAAATGATCGATTTACCCTAGAAAACCCTTCTTGTTTCCATCTACTCTATGGGTAGTTAAACCCTTAGTTCTAGCTGAGTTTGTTTCTAGGTTTTTAATACAATTATTAGTGAGACTCATTGTTCTTTATATTCTTCATAATTCAATAGTATTTTCATATCTTCTGGGCTTATTTCTATTGTATATGTTGGATTATACGTATGTAATCAACCAATTCATGGATTATTGATGCAAGTGGTAAGAAAACCTGGACTATGGTTTTTGAAGGATATCGTGTACAAGCTCGCGCACAACCTCAAGCAATTTCAGCAAGAGACCAGCTCCAACATTAAAAACCTCGAGACTCAGGTAAGTTAAATCGCCTCATCTCTTAGCCAGACAAAATCGCGAGGTAAGTTGCCTTCTCAAACTGTTATAAATTCTAAGCAAGATGTGAATGCTATTACTCTGCGAAGTGACAAGGATTTTTAGGGACCCACAAGGCCAACTACGAACGGCGAACAAAAGGGCACAAATATAACAAAACCTTCAGTAGATGAGGAAGATGCGAACGAAGATCTTGCAGACGATGCTGACAGTGAACGAGGGAGTAAAAAAGCTAGCAAGCCATCTGCGAACGTTGAGAAGGAACGCGCGAAAGAGAACCTGCCCAACGTGAACCACGAACAAATCGGTGCGAATACCGGTAGACCATCAAAATTATGGCTCACACCCTTCCCTGACAAAGATGGTAGCTTTACACCGTCCGAACCTACAAAGAGAGATGCCCTTGTGAGAAGCTCTGTGCCACCAATTATGATTAAACCACATTTTCCACAATAGTTCGCACAGACAAAGAAGGGTGAGTAGAAGAGGCAAATCCTTGAAACCTTCCGTAAAGTTGAGGTAAACATTCCACTCATTGATGCAATCAAACAGGTCCCTCAATATGCGAGGTTTCTCAAAGAGCTATGTACTAACAAAAAGAAGCTGACCCGAAATGAAAAGGTACACATAGGTGAGAATGTGTGAGTAGTACTAAAACGTAAACTCCCACAAAAATGCAAGAATCCAGGTATGTTCATCATTCTTTGTCAAATCGGTAGTGTAAAAGTTGAAAGGCCATGCTAAACTTAGGAGCTTCCATTAATGTTATGCCAAATTCTATTTATTCCGCTAACAAAATGGGACCTCTTAAGCTGATAGGTGCGGTGATCCAACTAGCCGATTGATCTAACGTGCATCCAAAAGGAGCACTTAAGGATGTTTTGGTGCAGGTTAATGGGCTAATTTTCCCCGTGAACTTATATGTACTTGACATGGAGGAAAGTAACCCTTATAAATAAAACCTAATCATGTTAAGGAGACCATTCATGAAAACATCAAAAACAAACATCAACGTGTATTAAGGAACGCTAACGATGGAATTCGATGGCGAACTCATCAAATTCAACATTCATGATGCCATGAAGCATTCTGACGATGCTTCATCCTTTTTTTTATTTTAGATGTCACTGAACCTGATGTACAAGAAACACTTCAAGGCGAAGAGGAGGAAATTTTTAAAGAAAATGAGGAGATCTAGGATCCATGCGCACAACAAGAGCAAGGTATGGCACTTTTATTAAATGATCATGCTGAACTATTGCCCTCTATCTTGTAGGCTCCAAAACTAGAGCTAAGGAGCCTACCGGACCACTTGAGGTATGCCTACCTTAGGGTGAACTAAACACTTCCAGTCATAATATCTATCACGCTCAATGAGAAAGAAGAAGAGTGGCTCGTTCGCATGCTTAAAGAATACAAGAAGGCGATATGATGAACGATCATAGACATACATGGGTTGAGTCCCTCACTTTGCATGCATTGCATCCTTCTCGAGGAACAAAGCAAGCCTTTGCGCCAAACTCAGGGAAGACTGAACCCTCTGATGGCAAACGTAGTAAAGGAGGAGATTGTGAAGCTACTCAAGGATGTAGTAATATACGCCATCTCGAAAAGTAATTGGGTGAGCCCATCTACATGGTCCCCAAGAAAATTGGAATAACAATAGTCGCAAACAAAGATGGTGAACGTGTCCCAACACGAATTCAAAATGGGTAGAGTGTTTGTATTTGTTAAGTGTTCAAAAGTACTATTTTTATTATCCTTTTTACTCATATTATTGTTAGACTTAGGCTCATATTAGTTGCATTATTAGCCATTCATGCATGTTTGCATTGTTTCCTTGGTGGACAAGCTTGATTTCATATTTTGCTTAATTTTGTGGAAAAAGATACTGCTTTGGTGTGTTTTTGTGTGTGCAGAATCAGTTGTCAAAGCAAGGCTGGAACAAGTTGCTAGGGCAGTGCATGAAGGAGATGCCTACGCAGTTGCCAGAGCAGTGCATGAAGGTTATGCCGAGCTAGTTGCCAGGGAAATTATCGAAAAGTGATAAAATGATGTGGCACTCGAATTGATGACTAGATAAAGCCTAATATGACGTGGAAGAAGATAAATTCTTGAAGAATTAGAGATTTAAAGAGAGATTAAATCCCAAAGAAGATAGGAGAAGATCTAGAAGGAATTTAAATATAATAAACAATTATATTATTTTAAAGTATTTAATTCCAACTTAACTTCCTCCTCGAGAAAGACTTTGACCTAACCATCTCCTATATAAAGAACCCCTAGCCGCCTATTTCAACAAGTTTGGAGGGAGAGCGTTCGATTGGGAGAGAATTCAATGGGGCTGATCGATTTCTTCATCTTCTTCTTCTTTATTCTATTCGATTCATGTTTGAGGATTATTCTTTGTATATCTTTCAAAACCCGGCCATGAATTGATGTGAACTGGCTTGGGTTATTGTGTTTTGTGGTTGTGCGAAACAATTGGATTTTGTTTAGGTAATAAGAGTTTGCACTTTCAATTTAAGGTTTACTCATTCTTGGTTTTTATTCTTGTTTGTGAGTGAATTGGGAGAGGATCTCGTAATTCTATCTATTTATCTAATATCAGGAGAGTTAGATTCAAGAAACGAATGAGTATGGTCTTTATTCAATCTATCGATGGTGAAGATCAATCCTGCTTAGGAATAAGTTAAGGATTTCAACGGCTAAGAGGAGCGCAAGATTGGTTGTTGTTCACCCTTGATTCACGTAGGGATGTATTGTCAAGGCATGCACAACTAGCAAGATTTTCAACTTAAGGATAAGAAGAAACCATTGAAGAACGCTCTACCGAACCTTGAAGTTGCTGCCCAGCCGCCCAAATAGTTGCCTAGGCAACCGTTCGATTAGTTGCCAAGGTAACCCAGCTGCGCAAGTTGCCACAGCAACTGAGTTGCCCTTGCACTCTTTTACCAAGACGATCCAATTGGCTATCACTCCTCAACTCACGATAACCTGGCCTATTCCCTCTCTCATTTGATTACATCTTTATTTTATTCAATTGCTCTTTTATTTTATTCGTTAGTTAGAACTACTACAATTATCAATTGTGTTTTTACATTTATAGTGCGATAACTAAAGCAAAGTGGCCTAAACCAATCCATGTGGAGACGATACTCGATACTCAAATCACTTTATTACTTGCGACGTGTATACTTGTACTGTTTGCGTAGCACTCAATATGCGCAACAAGTTTTTTGCGCCATTGCCGGGGATTGGCAATTGGTGTTAGTTGTTTTTGTTATTGCATTTTTCTTATTAGTTCTACTAACTTTTCTTTTTGTTTGTTTTATCAAAAAAAATCAGGTGCGCTACAAGTTAAGGGACATCAACATGTCAGGAAATAAAAGCCAATCTATTCGAGAGTTAAGTGGGAAGATAGGAATCAATCCAATCAAGAGTTTCTTGCACCCTTCGATGATTACCTATACCAACCGAGAAAAGCATATACCGTGGAAAACTCGTGCACTTGTTGTGGAGAACATCATGTGTTTGAAAATTGCCCTCACATTTTCGGTGCATATAACTACATGGAGAACCATAGATGGAACCAGCAGCAAAATCCTTCATGGTATGATCAAAAAGCTCAAAAAAAATTTTACCATAACAATTTTGTCAAAGAAGAAATGACATGCCACAGCAATGTAGTCCTTATCAAAGAGCCTAGTGTCACGGCAATGATATGCCATGGCAATGTAGTCCTTTTCAAGGACACTCCAATTCCTTGGAGAAAACGTTGCTAGCTTCCTTGGCTAAACTTGACGGGTCAATCGAAGAGATTCGAGAGCTATCAAAGAAAATGGATGCAAAGATTGCTCAGTGGGATGAACCCTTGTCGGATTCAGAAGATCAATTTAGGAGATTCACATATGCCATGGATAACATGCCCCAACAATCAATTGCTAGGGATGATGAAATCCTAAGGGAAGATGAGAAGGAGCAATACAATGAGAGATCCCCGATGTGTGAGGAACAACTAGAACCTCTAAGTCGAGAGGATGCCAATGAGAGAGACTGCCCAACACATGATGAGCCTGAGCAAAAAATTGCCTCAACAATGATTAAGGAGCCTAAATATAGCAATTCCATGACAACATTCAAAGAGGTTGAGATGAGCAATACTACAACAAATTCTGAGGAACTTGATGCCCAGAATGTTACAACATTGATGTTGAAGCAAGAATCTGTAAATTGCTCTCATCCACCTTTGCCATGGGTAATTACACGACCACAAGCAGGATCAACACGATGGCAATATTGTGTTAATGGAATATGAGCAGGTGATGATTGAACCTATTGAATTCTTTAAAAACTCACATCCTCCATTGCAGGTATGTCTTGAGGAACCGATGTTGGTAGATTTGAAGCCATCGAAATCTCTACTGATGGAGATGTTTGAGAGGCCAAAAGAAAACGATGTTTGGATTCGTAAAGCTTTTCAGACAATTGGTTTTTCCCTTGACTTACAGCTAATTTTGGCAACTGATTGCCACAACATTTGGCTTGAGCAAAGAATTGCCACGAAACGAAAAAGCTACATCCAACCATGATGGAGGTCAATGAGATTGGGGTAATTAAATGGTTGGTGTTGATATAACTTTTTCTACTAATATATTCATGCCTTCAGGAATAGTAGCAAGGTGGAGAGTATACATGGACTACAAGAGAACAAGGAAGAGAGATACCTCCACCATGGTAACACAAAAGGGAGTAGCTGGGAGCACATTTGCCCAATTCTTTTGGGAAATATTGTCACTCGATGGAGGGTGGGATGGACTATAAGAAGTATTAGAAACGACCCTCCTCAAGTTTTCTCAAATATAACATTAGAAGATGCATGAAAAATGTTCTTTCTAAGAATTTTTAATTTTTAATTTTATTTTTGGAACTTTATTTTATTTTTGTTTTTTTTTTTTTTATTTATTTTTGGAATTTTTAGAGATATTTTATTTTATTTTTCTTCATTATCTTTAGTTTCTAGGTTTTCTTTATTTTCTTTTCTACAACAAGACTCACAACCACCATGCTAAGGAAATTCATCACCGACTACTTGCCACGGCAACCGCAACAGAGGATGCCCAAGCAAAAACAATGGCTTCAGCAACTACTGATGCCCAGGCAAGTGAACCTGCCTCGGCAAACGTGGATCAAAGCAATGCTATTCACGCGGTACCAGTCACAAGCATTCAACCACTGACCGGAATATGAATCAAGCAAACGGCACGAAGGAAACTTATCACTCGAGGTGACGACCTCTCCTACTAACTCATTTCATTTACTTTCTTTTAAATTTTGTTTCACTTTTACATGCATTGAGGACAATGTTTCTCTCGAGTTTGGGGGGTGTTGGTTTCTAGTTAGTTTCATGTTTAGTTGCATTCATCTTTAGCAATCACATATAGGTTGCATATGTTACTTACTATGCCTTTAATTGGATTTAATTGCTTAAGACTTGTTGAATATCCAATGATGAATATTTGCCACTGCACTTAATTGAAAGGACCTTTAATTTTAGGATTGCATGAAAAGAACTTAGAATTTTACTATGGCGCTGATTTTTTACACGGTTGTGGCTTGTTGATTGAAAGAAACTTAGTGAACTTAGGTTGCTTAAAATTTGGGTTAATTTAAAATTGAAAATTAAAAGTTAAATTCTTGCTAGAGATGCCCGAAATTGGCTCTAGTAGTTAATGCACATTAAAGAATCGCTAGAGGTTCCCGAAATTTGCTCTAGTCGACTAAAATAAAATGAGAAATTGCTTACTTTGATAGAGGTGCCCGAAATTGGCTCTAGTGAAAATAAAAATAAATGCTCCAGTAATTAAATTGATAGAAGCCTATTGTTCACATAGAATCTTGAAAATCAATTTGTACACAACTACGCACACACATTGTCACGAGCATTATAGTTTGATTCCGGGTAATTTTTGTGCTATCCGAAAAATTAAAAGGTGATCATACTTTGTGCCACGGTTCCAGGTTTGAATTCAAGTTTGAAGCATGTCTTTGATGATTAAAGTCTGACTTAGGCTCATATTAGTTGCATTATTAGCCATTCATGCATGTTTGCATTGTTTCCTTGGTGGACAAGCTTGATTTCATATTTTGCTTAATTTTGTGGAAAACGATATTGCTTTGGTGTGTTTTTGTGTGTGCAATCACTTGCCAAAGCAAGGTTGATGACTAGATAAAGATGCCTAATATGACGTGGAAGAAGATAAATTCTTGAAAGAATTAGAGATTTAAATGAGAGATTAAATCCCAAAGAAGATAAGAGAAGATCTAGAAGATCTAGAAGGAATTTAAATATAATAAACAATTATATTATTTTAAAGTATTTAATTCCAACTTAACTTCCTCCTCGAGAAAGACTTTGACCTAACCATCTCCTATATAAAGAACCCCTAGCCGCCTATTTCAACAAGTTTGGAGGGAGAGAGTTCGATTGGGAGAGAATTCAATGGGGCTGATCGATTTCTTCATCTTCTTCTTCTTTATTCTATTTGATTCATGTTTGAGGATTATTCTTTGTATATCTTTCAAAACTCAGCCATGAATTGATGTGAATTGGCTTGTGTTATTGTGTTTTGTGGTTGTGAGAAACAATTGGATTTTGTTTAGGTAATAAGAGTTTGCACTTTCAATTTAAGATTTACTCATTCTTGGTTTTTATTCTTGTTTGTGAGTGAATTAGGAGAGGATCTCGTAATTCTATCTATTTATCTAATATCGAGAGTTAGATTCAAGAAACGAATGAGTATGGTCTTTATTCAATCTATCGATGGTGAAGATTAATCCGCTTAGGAATAAGTTAAGGATTTCAACGGCTAAGAGGAGCGCAAGATTGGTTGTTGTTCACCCTTGATTCACGCAGGGGATGTATTGTCAAGGCATGCACAACTAGCAAGATTTTCAACTTAGGATAAGAAGAAACCATTGAAGAACGCTCTACGAACCTTGAAGTTGCTGCCCAGCCGCCCAAATAGTTGCCTAGGCAACCCGTTCGATTAGTTGCCAAGGTAACCCAGCTGCGCAAGTTGCCACGGCAACTCGAGTTGCCCTGCACTCTTTTACCAAGACGATCCAATTGGCTATCACTCCTCAACTCACGATAACCTGCCTATTCCCTCTCTCATTTGATTACATCTTTATTTTATTCAATTGCTTTTTTATTTTATTCGTTAGTTAGAACTACTACAATTATCAATTGTGTTTTTACATTTATAGTGCGATAACTAAAGCAAAGTGGCCTAAACCAATCCATGTGGAGACGATACTCGATACTCAAATCACTTTATTACTTACTGACGTGTATACTTGTACTGTTTATGTAGCACTCAATATGCGCAAACAAGTTTTTTGCGCCATTGCGGGATTGGCAATTGGTGTTAGTTGTTTTTGTTATTGCATTTTTCTTATTAGTTCTACTAACTTTTCTTTTTGTTTGTTTTATCAAAAAAAATCAGGTGCGCTACAAGTTAAGGGACATCAACATGTCAGGAAATAAAAGCCAATCTATTCGAGAGTTAAGTGGGAAGATAGGAATCAATCCAATCAAGAGTTTCTTGCACCCTTCGATGATTACCTATACCAACCGAGAAAAGCATATACCGTGGAAAACTCGTGCACTTGTTGTGGAGAACATCATGTGTTTGAAAATTGCCCTCACATTTTCGGTGCATATAACTACATGGAGAACCATAGATGGAACCAGCAGCAAAATCCTTCATGGTATGATCAAAAAGCTCAAAAAAAATTTTACCATAACAATTTTGCTGCAGCAACAGACATGCCACAGCAATGTAGTCCTTATCAGCAGCCTAGTGTCACGGCAACAGATATGCCATGGCAATGTAGTCCTTTTCAAGGACACTCCAATTCCTTGGAGAAAACGTTGCTAGCTTCCTTGGCTAAACTTGACGGGTCAATCGAAGAGATTCGAGAGCTATCAAAGAAAATGGATGCAAAGATTGCTCAGTGGGATGAACCCTTGTCGGATTCAGAAGATCAATTTAGGAGATTCACATATGCCATGGATAACATGCCCCAACAATCAATTGCTAGGGATGATGAAATCCTAAGGGAAGATGAGAAGGAGCAATACAATGAGAGATCCCCGATGTGTGAGGAACAACTAGAACCTCTAAGTCGAGAGGATGCCAATGAGAGAGACGCCCAACACATGATGAGCTGAGCAAAAATTGCCTCAACAATGATTAAGGAGCCTAAATATAGCAATTCCATGACAACATTCAAAGAGGTTGAGATGAGCAATACTACAACAAATTCCGAGGAACTTGATGCCCGTAATGTTACAACATTGATGTTGAAGCAAGAATCAGAAATTGCTCTCATCCACCTTTGCCATGGGTAATTACACGACCACAAGCAGGATCAACACGATGGCAATATTGTGTTAATGGAATATGAGCAGGTGATGATTGAACCTATTGAATTCTTTAAAAACTCACATCCTCCATTGCAGGTATGTCTTGAGGAACCGATGTTGGTAGATTTGAAGCCATCGAAATCTCTACTGATGGAGATGTTTGAGAGGCCAAAAGAAAACGATGTTTGGATTCGTAAAGCTTTTCAGACAATTGGTTTTTCCCTTGACTTACAGCTAATTTTGGCAACTGATTGCCACAACATTTGGCTTGAGCAGCAATTGCCACGAAAACGAAAGCTACATCCAACCATGATGGAGGTCAATGAGATTGGGGTAATTAAATGGTTGGTGTTGATATAACTTTTTCTACTAATATATTCATGCCTTCAGGAATAGTAGCAAGGTGGAGAGTATACATGGACTACAAGAGAACAAGGAAGAGAGATACCTCCACCATGGTAACACAAAAGGGAGTAGCTGGGAGCACATTTGCCCAATTCTTTTTGGGAAATATTGTCACTCGATGGAGGGTGTGGATGGACTATAAGAAGTATTAGAAACGACCCTCCTCAAGTTTTCTCAAATATAACATTAGAAGATGCATGAAAAATGTTCTTTCTAAGAATTTTTAATTTTTAATTTTATTTTTGGAACTTTATTTTATTTTTGTTTTTTTTTCTTTATTTATTTTTGGAATTTTTAGGAGATATTTTATTTTATTTTTCTTCATTATCTTTAGTTTCTAGGTTTTCTTTATTTTCTTTTCTACAACAAGACTCACAACCACCATGCTAAGGAAATTCACTGCCGACTACTTGCCACGGCAACCGCAACAGAGGATGCCCAAGCAAAAACAATGGCTTCAGCAACTACTGATGCCCAGGCAAGTGAACCTGCCTCGGCAAACGTGGATCAAAGCAATGCTATTCACGCGGTACCAGTCACAAGCATTCAACCACTGACCGGAATATGAATCAAGCAAACGGCACGAAGGAAACTTATCACTCGAGGTGACGACCTCTCCTACTAACTCATTTCATTTACTTTCTTTTAAATTTTGTTTCACTTTTACATGCATTGAGGACAATGTTTCTCTCGAGTTTGGGGGGTGTTGGTTTCTAGTTAGTTTCATGTTTAGTTGCATTCATCTTTAGCAATCACATATAGGTTGCATATGTTACTTACTATGCCTTTAATTGGATTTAATTGCTTAAGACTTGTTGAATATCCAATGATGAATATTTGCCACTGCACTTAATTGAAAGGACCTTTAATTTTAGGATTGCATGAAAAGAACTTAGAATTTTACTATGGCGCTGATTTTTTACACGGTTGTGGCTTGTTGATTGAAAGAAACTTAGTGAACTTAGGTTGCTTAAAATTTGGGTTAATTTAAAATTGAAAATTAAAAGTTAAATTCTTGCTAGAGATGCCCGAAATTGGCTCTAGTAGTTAATGCACATTAAAGAATCGCTAGAGGTTCCCGAAATTTGCTCTAGTCGACTAAAATAAAATGAGAAATTGCTTACTTTGATAGAGGTGCCCGAAATTGGCTCTAGTGAAAATAAAAATAAATGCTCCAGTAATTAAATTGATAGAAGCCTATTGTTCACATAGAATCTTGAAAATCAATTTGTACACAACTACGCACACACATTGTCACGAGCATTATAGTTTGATTCCGGGTAATTTTTGTGCTATCCGAAAAATTAAAAGGTGATCATACTTTGTGCCACGGTTCCGAGGTTTGAATTCAAGTTTGAAGCATGTCTTTGATGATTAAAGTCTTGGCAGGTAATTTTTAGTTTTGCATTGCTTGAGGACAAGCAATAGTTCGAGTTTGGGGGTGTGTTAAGTGTTCAAAAGTACTATTTTTATTACCTTTTTTACTCATATTATTGTTAGACTTAGGCTCATATTAGTTGCATTATTAGCCATTCATGCATGTTTGCATTGTTTCCTTGGTGGACAAGCTTGATTTCATATTTTGCTTAATTTTGTGGAAAACGATATTGCTTTGGTGTGTTTTTGTGTGTGCAGAATCAGTTGCCAAAGCAAGGCTGGAACCAGTTGCCAGGGTAGTGCATGAAGGAGATGCCTACGCAGTTGCCAGGGCAGTGCATGAAGGTTATGCCGAGCTAATTGCCAGGGCAATTGTCGATAAGGGATAAGATGATGTGGCACTCGAATTGATGACTAGATAAAGCCTAATATGACGTGGAAGAAGATAAATCCTAGAAGAATTGGAGATTCAAAGAGAGATTAAATCCCAAAGAAGATCTAGAAGGAATTTAAATATAATAAAGAATTATATTCTTTTAAAGTATTTAATTCCAACTTAACTTCCTCCTCGAGAAAGACTTTGACCTAACCATCTCCTATATAAAGAACCCCTAGCCGCCTATTTCAACAAGTTTGGAGGGAGAGAGTTCGATTGGGAGAGAATTCAATGGGGCTGATCGATTTCTTCATCTTCTTCTTCTTTATTCTATTTGATTCATGTTTGGGGATTATTCTTTGTATATCTTTCAAAACTCAGCCATGAATTGATATGAATTGGCTTGTGTTACTGTGTTTTGTGGTTGTGAGAAACAATTGGATTTTGTTTAGGTAATAAGAGTTTGCACTTTCAATTCAAGATTGACTCATTCTTGGTTTTTATTCTTGTTTGCGAGTGAATTAGGAGAGGATCTCGTAATTCTATCTATTTATCTAATATCGAGAGAGTTAGATTCAAGAAACGAATGAGTATGGTCTTTATTCAATCTATCGATGTTGAAGATTAATCCGGCTTAGGAATAAGTTAAGGATTTCAACGCCTAAGAGGAGCGCAAGATTGGTTGTTGTTCACCCTTGATTCACGCAGGGATGTATTGTCAATGCATGCACAACTAGCTTGAGTTTCGAATTAGGGATAAGAAGAAACCATTGAAGAACGCTCTACCGAACCTTGAAGTTGCTGCCCAGCCGCCCAAATAGTTGCCCAGCCAGTTGCCCAGGCAACCGTTCGATTAGTTGCCAAGGCAACCCAGCTGCGCAAGTTGCCACGGCAACTGAGTTGCCCTTGCACTCTTTTACCAAGACGATCCAATTGGCTATCACTCCTCAACTCACGATAACCTGGCCTATTCCCTCTCTCATTTGATTACATCTTTATTTTATTCAATTGCTTTTTTATTTAATTCGTTAGTTAGAACTCCTACAATTATCAATTGTGTTTTTACTTTTATAGTGTGATAACTAAAGCAAACTGGCCCAAACCAATCCCTATGGAGACGATACTCGATACTCAGATCACTTTATTACTTGTGACGTGTATACTTGCACCGTTTGTGTAGCACTCAATACGTGCAACAGTATTGATTATCGCAAACTCAACAAAGCAACTAGGAAGGACCACTATCCGCTCTCATTCATAGACCATATGCTAAAACGCCTCACGGATATATCACATTATTGTTGCTTAGATGGGTAATCAGGTTTTCATTAAATTCCCATCGCCCCTAAGGATCAAGAAAAGACCACGTTCACATGCCCATTTTGAACGTTCGCATATCGGTTGATGCCCTTCAAATTGTGCAATGCACCAGCTACTTTCCAAAAGTGTATGGTAAGCATTTTTTTATTATGTGGAAAACATTATTGAGGTTTTTATGGATGACTTTACTATCTATGGAAACTCATTCGATGAATGCATAACAAACCTTGAAAAGATCCTACAAGATGCATAAAAACCAACTTGGTACTAAATTATGAAAAAGTGCCATTTTATGGTAAACCAAGGAATTAGCTTATGGCACATAGTATCATCAAGAGGGATAGAAGTTGACAAATCTAAAATTGATGTTATACTATCACTGCTTTACCCCACAAACGCACGGGAAGTTCGTTCTTTCCTTGGACATGTAGGTTTTTATAGATGCTTCATAAAGGACTTCTCAAAGATCACCAGACCCTTTTGCAAGCTTCTACAAAAAGATATGGACTTCCTCTTCGACAAACCGTGCAAGCAAGCATTTGACGTACTTAAGGAAGCACTAACGTCTGCACCAACCTTTCAGCCGTAGAACTAAGACCATCCATTTGAAATCATGTGCGACGTGAGTGATCATGCTGTTGGGGCTTTACTTAGACAAAGGATCAATAGGACTTTGCACGTTATCCAGTACGCATCTAAGACACTAGACACTGCCCAAGCAAACTATTAGACCACAAAAAAGAAGCTGCTCATTGTAATCTTTACACTAGATAAATTTCGATCATATCTGCTCAAAGTACAAGTGGTGGTATACGCGAACCATGCAACCCTCAAATATTTGTTCACAAAAAAGGACTCCAAACCAAGACTCATGCGATGGGTGCTACTCTTTCAAGACTTTAACCTTGAGATTCGAGACAAGCGAGGAGCTGAGAATCCAGTTGCGGACCACCTCAGTCGCATCATCAGTACAGATAGACCTTGGCCAATCAGGGATGAGTTTCCCGATGAACATCTCCTCGTCATCACATAGAAACTAAGGGAGTCACGTCTAGCCTAAGACATTAAAGAAAAATGCTGCATGGGAGGCAACCCATGTTTAATTTTAAGTTTATTTACATTTTAATAATAATTTAATTTTTTAGGAGCTTTTGTAACACCCTAAACCGGGCCTAGGAAGGTTACCACTATCTAAGCTATTGACTAATTGAGTCATGTGCTATTCAATTGAAAGAATTAGGAGTATGTAACATGGAGCTATTAGTTAAATTGTTATAGAATTACCCTTATTAGACTAATTAAGTCTAGGACCAAATTGAAATGAAAGGAAGAAAAGATAGCTAATGTCTAAAGGGATTAAACTGTTATAACCAACAAGTTAGAGTGCCAAATTAAGATGACCAAATTGAAACAAGAATGAAACAATGAAATTGCATGGTAATTAGACCATTTAGTGATAGTGGAATACATGTGGCAAGGTAATTACACACGTGGCAAAGAGGAAGTGAGGATGGCCGACCATGTTGTGAATCAAAGAAAGAGAAAACACAAAATTGAATCATCTTCTTTCTTATTCATCCTCCATAGCCGATCTTGAGAGTATAGAGAGAGAGAGAGAGAATTGTTTTGTTGATCAAATTAGCCTAATTGAAGGAGTTAGTTTGAATAGATTCTTGTTAGGAAGGTAAAATACTTGATTCTTCACTTCAATTACATGTTTAAATCTTGAATTTATGATGTTTTTGTTGCCTAATTTGAATAGGATGATTGTAATATGTGTACAAACAAGCTTGCTGTCCAGATTTGAATCCATGTATATATATATAGAGAGAGAGAGAGATGTATCTTGATTGTAGATTGTATATGGTTGCTGGAAACTTGATTGTACATGCTGGAAATTTAGGTACTAAATTGGTATGATTTGAATGTATCATGGCATGAAACTGTTTTGATCACATTGCTAGGGAAGATTGTGTAAACATGATTGATTTTATAAAATGCCCTGTTTTGATCACATTGATAGGTGAATAGAACTGACCTAGACTTGTATGAGTATGTATATAAGTTAAATTAACATGTTAGAAATGTCATCTAAGTGAATAATGAAACTAGAAACTTAAACTAGTGTAATCTGCCCAGAATACTCTGTTCTGGGCAGTAACTTTGAAAAATCACTATAAATTGTACAAAGGGAATTTAAGGCTGTAAATTTTATGAATAGTGCCTTAATATGTCTAAATTCATTAGGAGAAAACAGAATTGAATTCGGGATTGTATAATGAATTTTAGAAATGAAACACTAAGGACAGTGCAAACTGTCCAGTGTTGTAAATTGCCTTGTCTTTAAACAAAAAACTGTATTAATTGGGAAAGAATTAAAATGCAAGGACTATATGGTTAGAAATACAATTAAGTAAGCTTTCCAACGGTGTAAACCAATTGAAATTCCAACGTACGGAATGAAAGTTATGCATGTTTTAGTAAACAGTGCACATGCTGCCAGGCAGTAGCAGCAGCAGCCTTGATGTTTTGAAATGAATGAATTATGTATTGTTGCTTTGTTTTGAAGAAATGAATGTATCTTGTCTTGACATTGATTTACTTGTATGAATTTTTAGAGCAAGGAGTAAACCTTGTGGAAGAAGAAAGGAGTGGCCAAGCTAGTGGCAAACACAAAGGAGTTTGGATCCAAGACTAGCTAAGCTTGGAGTATTGCGAGTGTAGTTTAATATAGGGTTAGGACTTAGGTCCTAACCAAAGATGCATGTCTACTTATTGTTATTTTATGTCATGTTAATATACTTGATTTAATGCTTGGTTGTGATGAAAAAGTGGAAGAATGATTTAAACTAAAACTTGAGATCTAATTGAAACATGTATGTTGTTAAATTATCTAAGAAGAAAAGTGAAAACAAATGCTTGAACCTGGATGCCTTGATTGTGATCATTTCGAATGAGTGCTTAAATGTACCTCTATGATTTAAATACTTGTTAACATGATATAAATCATGAATTAAAGATCTTGCTTGATGCCCAAGAGATAGCATATGTTAATTGCTTGCTTGAATGACAAGATTAAATTGCAAAGTGTAGAGCTAAGGCTCAATTGGCCTAAGGGTTGTGTATATGAACATGATCTTGCAATGTATCACTTGAATTGATCCTTGAATAAGTTATTGCTTGACATAAACATGTAATACTTGAATAAGTGATTCATAATTGAACAAAGCCTTGCTTGTTAGTGGTCATAGGTAGAAAGGCATGCCTTAAAGTCTAGAGCTCATTGTGTCAAGGTGGACTACGGTCCAGGGCTAAGGCCCCTAATTGGCGACAGATGGAGGGTACGTATGTGTGGTCTTTGGCGACAGTAGGAGGGTTGACCAATACTATGGTACAGTACTATGGTACATCTTGAGTACTACGGTACATCTTGAGTACTACGGTACATCTTGTGGTTACAGTTGGTTGGAGACTTGATTACCTGGACAACTAAATACCAAAGGCATAAACTAAAGAAAACAAATGAGAAATAATTAAAGAATAAAGCTCATTTGATACTTGAATTATATGATTCTTGAATTACTTGATACTTGAATCACTTGATATGTAAGCTTGAAATACTCGAATTGCTTGACATGTAATGCTTGATTCTTGGCATGAATCTCTTGGAAATGATAATTGTCTATGCTTGAACCTTGTATTGTATGACTTACTACATGAAATACTTGACTCTTGAACTACTTGATTCTTGAACTACTTGGTATATAAAGCATAGTTCGATTTCTATAAATCTTGACTAGGTTCAAGCTTAGCTAATTGATACATGTTAATAAAATGGTTAGAACTAGTTGCTACCTCACTAAGTACAATCTTGTACTTATTACTCTTGTTTTCATTCTTCCCAACCACAGATTAAGGATTCGGTCGTTACTTGATCCTGAAGTTTGACTTCCTTGAACTCGAAGCAAGACACAAGATTAGCTAAAGTATGGTTCATACTTGTTTTGTACTCCCCTAGTTAGTGGCACTTAGTTGTATATAATGTCTAGTGCATGCATTTTGAATACTTGATCTTGTATATATGTATATGACCTTGAATGGGCCTATTATTTTGTGAACTTGGTTATTAATATGAATTAAGTAATGAACTAAAATTCTATGTATTGTAAGTATTTGTTGCGCATATGGTTATGTATATATTGATTTGACCAAAGTAATTGATCTAGTCTTATACCATTCGAATGTCTTGTGAGTTAATCACTTGTGTGATCATACCATGAAGTATATGTATTTTTATAAGATTGAATGTTAAATGCTGAATGGTAAGGGTGGCATATGCTTGCTTGGAATCAAGGTATGTACTATTGATCATGTTTAATAAGTTATGTATGTAATGTCACATGTATCAAGCTAAGGAACAAAGAAATGAAATGAAGCAAGTTTGCTTATTTAGGTTTCGAATGTTGATTGTATGATGATGCAAATTCAAATTTTTGGTAATCTAATATGTCCTGTAAATAAAAGATAAGATTGCTTACATGTTAAGTAATGTATGTTTGGTTACTTCTTAGTTAAGTAACTCATCTAATAAGGATGAGTTAGCCTTGTTCTTGCTTGTATTGTACTTGGTAACGCTCCTGAACCGGTTTGCTACCAACCTGGGGTAGGGGTGTTACAGCTTTTATGTTTTTCTTTGTTTGTTTTAGGAAACAGGGGTAGAACTCGTGGACATAGCCTTGCACCGTGGACACATGAGCATCCGCAACAACAAAGGCTTTGCAAACCAGGCCATGGCAAGAAAACATTTGCAATATCACGTTTGCATCATTAGACAGATGTACCTAGACTGTTCGCCTAAGTAATCTGTCTATACGGAATACGATGTTCTGTATAAGGCTGCAATGGTTCGCATATTTCCCCTCGCAGACCATGATAGAATACAAGTGTGGGGGAGGTAGCCTCGCTCTTCGCACGAGAATCGTTCGCAGCATCCAGAACAGGACTCCACGCCTAAACCATCTGTACCTTACATATCCACCTTGCAAACGAGGGAGTACTCTTCTCCCTTAAACTTTTAATTACATGTTTATGTTCGCATGCGTAGCGAAAATTGAGGATAATGTTCGATTTAAGTGTGAGGGAGGGTATTATGCGAATGCTAGATATAGGTTTAATATGAGAATTTTATGCTTATTAATGACTTAGACCTAGTTTTGCATGAAATTTTTTCTTTGAACCAATATGTTGAAATTTTTGAAACTTGAGATCCTAAAGTAAAACTAAGACTGACATGGGTAGTAAACTAGAATTGATGAATTTTTAGCATTGCAAATCTTGTTTGATTAATTGATTTGATAGTCGGATGGATAGATTTGTACACAACACAAACCCTTTTTGTGAGATTTGAGCCTTAATAAGTATACATCTTTTATGCTTCATATTTTTCTTTCATTGAGTGTTTGTCAAGCACGATTAGTTTCTTCTAGAACTTGCATTGTTATACATGTTGAGGCCATACAGGATTGAATTACTTGAGATGATTAAGGAACTTAAGTATGAACCATGAGCCAAAAAGCCTACCCTGGTATATTTGACTCTTAGAGAACCACTTTTGAGCCTAAGCCTTTTGTTTGGAAATTAACCACATTACAAGCCTAAATCCTTTTTTGTTGATTTCCCCAATTTGAGCCCGAATTTGAGAACTATATACCTTTCTAAAAATAACAAAAATCAAGAAAAAAGAAAAGGAAAATAGGAGGAAAGAATAAAAGGAAAAATAAAAATTTTATCTTGCTCAAAAAGGAAAAGAAGAAAAAAGAAAAGACAAGATGTGCGAACAAAGAAAGTATCCTTGTTTCTCCTGAAAATTAATGTGAATGCTTGGTTCGCAAAAAAGAAAGTATAAAGTTTTTGCAGAGCCCAAAAGTCCTTCTCATCATACCCTGTCCTAACCTCGTTACAACCTTATCAAAGACATTTTATCTTGTGGTTTAATTCAACCAGTGGCGGAGATATGATATATTTGAAAGCTTATGGTAAGATTCGTTTATATGTTTTGACTTGAGTGTTGTTGTCCCTTAAACACATTGAGCGAACAATGAGTGAATCCTTGCGAGTGTGTTTTAATTATGTTCCATCCTTGACTTCATCAAATTAATTGGGTGACTATTTGATAGTGCTAAATTGAAATCTTGACTTATTACTTCTCTTATCCTTTCTATTTACCGAACGGAAACTAGGTTTTGGATCTTTAATTTTCTTGAGGAAAAGTAAAAATCTAAGTGTGGGGGTATATGATAAGTCATACATTTGCATGTTTTTCTTATATAATTCCCTATGTTTTAGCACTCTAATCTATCTCCAAGTCCTTGTTTTGGTTCATATTTGATTTTCTAAGTGTTTAAGCAACTAATGAACATTCCATGCATAAAATAGGATATTAGCACATTGGAAATTATCCTGCAAACGAGGGCTGCTAACATCCAGAATTCAGTATGGAGATACGAACATTCGAGTGCAAAATCACCAATAAAGGCTATGCAGATATATATGAAAGTAGAGTTGCGAACCAATATAAGTAAACGCTGACATGCAATTAGAAGCGAGCGTCGGTAGTGAACACCGGACGCGAACACTAGAATATAAGTAGAAGCTAAATGTTGATATAGACTAATGCGAGCGGAAGTCCTGTGGATGCTGACGTATAAGCCATGCAGAGGCTGGAGACAAAACACACACAAATCCTATGATGTCGTGGTTGCTTGGAAGAGAAGAAATCGTACATTAATTAGACTTTCAATTTATATTAAATTACATTTAATGTAGGATCAGGTTTTGTAATTTACTGTAACTCATTCCCCTACTTGATGTATAATTCATTTCCTATAAATAGGATCATAGAGCAAGAGAGAGAAAATGACCGATTTACCCTAGAAAACCCTTCTTGTTTCCATCTACTCTATGAGTAGCTAAACCCTTAGTTCTAGCCGAGTTTGTTTCTAGGTTTTTAATACAATTATTAGTGAGACTCATTGTTCTTTATATTCTTCATAATTCAATAGTATTTTCATATCTTCCGAGCTTATTTCTAATGTGTATGTTGGATTATACATATGCAATCAACCCATTCATGGATTATTGATGCAAGTGGTAAGAAAACCTGGACTATGGTTTTTAAAGGTATGAAATCATATATTTAACTTGTGTAGATTATCGCTTTTTGAATATATGTGTTTGGTCTCTTAATCACTTAATGTTATTTGATAGGTTTTATCTAAAATGGACTATCTAAGGATTTAACATAGATAATAAGTGTTAACAACTTAAGGATTATTAGGTTGTTAACTAAATAAAAGAAGAGAACTCTTAAGTTATTTGTGGACTATCATCTAACTTAAGAACCAAGCTACTTGAGTAATTATACATGTTATCTTTTGAAGTATGTGATCTAATACTTGGATTGAAACACCGCGAACAACTTGGCTAGACATCACCAAACCATTCACACAGCCCTTACTTATTATTACTTTCTCGATCTCTTCGCAAACAAACAAAGCCCTATTTTTACTTTTTATCCCCACTAGTATTAGTTAGTAGAACTTACACCTTTTGACCGCTCTATGTGGGTTTGACCCAGCTTACCACACTACTAATCCATAGAACGTACGTAGGTATTTATTCTTGGTGGATTTGACACCCTCATAAGCTCATCTACTTGAACATTTTTTATCGAAGTTTCTCTCCTTAGTATTTGGCAATTAATCCTTATCTTCTAAGTCTGTTAAGATATTAAAGGATAATGAGCATTCAATGCCAACTGTTATATGGCATGAAATATGATAAAATTAAGCACAAGAAAAATAAACAAAAATACCAGGGCATTTAATTATTAAAAGCCTAAAATCAAGCTTTCATCGCAAACACCCCAAGCCAACTTAAAGAATTAGTTCATGGTTGGGGAAACCATCAACAAAATATTGTTTTTAAACATAACCATCATAACAGAATTAAAAACTAAAGAGAAATGGACAAAGAAGGAGATTCGTCGATACAGCCCTTCAATGGATCCAGAGCTCTTGGTCACGGCCTGGTCGAACCACAGTTTGCTCTTTACTCTCTTTCTTCCTCACCGCACAGCCTCTACTTTTGCTCGATCATTGGTCTTCTTTATATAGGCACTCGTGGAAAACCATAGGTAGGGTTTGATTTGAAAGTGTGTTACGCATCAAAGTAGGCGCGTTATCTTTTTATCTTTTTTTTTGAATTAGGACTGACCTAGTTCTAACTAATGGCTAACTGACCGGGCATCAGTCGTCCTTCTTTTGCCAACCAAGCTTGGCAATCCTTGTCTTGTTTTTGCCAACAGAACTCAGCATTTCTCTTCTGCTTCTCTTGCTCTTGTCCTGCTCTACCAAACATGCTCTTGACATGTCCACTACAACAAGAAAGTACCTCTTCACTCTGGCAATTAAATTTATTCATTCCTCAACTCCTTAAGCAAATGCATGAATCTATTAGCTAAATGCACTAATATGTACCCCAAAGATAAGCAATAGTAAGTACCGCAAACCTAGTAAGTAGATAAGCAATAGTAAGTAGATCTTTTGAGGAGTTAACACCCCCAAACCTAGCTTATTGCTTGCCCTCAAGTAATGCAACTAAAAACTAGAAAACAAAATACCGCGGCAAAATTTTGATGATTAACAACACAAGCTAGCAAGCAAAATCTGGCCCTAGTTTTGTCCTCGGATATCCCATAGCAGTAATGCTAATAGATTAGCAAATTCAAGTACAACAAAATAACTCTAACCTAAGGTCA
The DNA here is from genome assembly GCA_019671005.1 of Hibiscus mutabilis. Taxonomy (NCBI): domain Eukaryota; kingdom Viridiplantae; phylum Streptophyta; class Magnoliopsida; order Malvales; family Malvaceae; genus Hibiscus; species Hibiscus mutabilis. Next base: position 30,510,011 of record CM033748.1, on the reverse strand, counting down.
TGAAGCGTGCATCTAGTGTGGGCAGTTTACATCAAGTATCCCTTAACTCCCTTGGTCAAGTTTACTAACCAAACTCAAATTCTTTTATATTTATACTATGCCAAGGGTTTCTTTTGTTGGCATTAAATTTGGGTTCACATCACACTGCAGTTTGGCATGAGAAGTAAGAGAGAGCATACCACGAACCCCCACGTTAATCCAGACTTCATAACTAAGCTAACCCATTACACTCATACCCTAAAGTTTTGTTGGCCTGAGAACTAAGAGGGAGAAACCACAAAGCCCCAAGTTATTTATTGTCACTAAGGCAGATGAGTGTTCTTATTTCTTTTCTTGCCTTTGGCAAAACATTGTTGCCTTATTCTTTATTTTTACTCTGGCAGAGTTTTTTTTAGTTCAGTTTCAAGAATCCTAAGTTCGTCTTGGGAACTAGATACATACTATGTGTATAAGTGAGAATAAAGTTCCCTAAGCTAGAGATCAATTTCCAAGCAACCTGGAATTATTAAATATGTTGGCTCATGCTAACTAAAGATTCTTAGTTCATCAACGGACAGGGTATACTAGTGCAAATTCTAACAATGATAGAAAATGTGTTGATAGAATTATTAGCTCAAAATCAAGATATGGCAAAAGATTTTTAAATGGTTTGGTATGCATGGTTATACCTAATCTATATGGCAATAACACAATACAAATAGAAATATAAAGATGGATGAATGTCTTGGCAACAAATGTGAGGCAACACACACACCCAAACCAAAGGTGTGTATTTTCCTCAATGCATGAAAACACATATATAAAAATCTAATGAATGATACAAAAATGACAAATTTGAAACTAAAAAGTTAAGTGGAAGAAGACTCCCCTTCGAAATGTTCAATAAAAGTGTTGTGGGTCTTCCTCTTACAAAGCTTTCAATACTTGGTGCCACGTGCTTCTTCCTCTTTAACTGTGGCTTGAAGGCAATAGTGGTGGCCTTCACGTCTTCCAGGACCTCAACAATCACCTTTTTGACTTAGATGCGGCAGGAGCTACAAGGGTAGCGGAAGAAGCTGAAGCAACAGGTGGCACGTTAGTCTTGGAAGGCACTTCATCATTAGACTCTTGTGGAGTCTTGATTCTGATAGATTCTACTTGGATGGGAGAGACATATACTATGTCATCAAATTGTTGGGTTAGAGTGTGAACAGACTGGGGGGTGGGTGGCATTCCTTCTGGCACATGAAGTTTAGGTGGGAACTATAGATACGGAGGCAAAGGATTGGTGGACATGCCCTCGAGAGTTGTCTTTAGGGCTCGGTCCCTAGCTCCAACATATTTCTAGAGCACCAAATTTTGTTCCTCTACCTTCTCTAGCTTTTGCAAGATGAGCTTCTGGCGTTGATAGACTTGGGAAAGCAGTGCTATTGTGTCAACTAGCATGGGCGTGGAAGGTTCTACCTTGGATGACTTGGCAGCAGACACCGGTTCAGTAACTTTTCCCTTACCCATTTCTTTTACCTTTCTAGCAATTAATTGGCTCTACAGAGTATGAGTGACTGTTCTCTTGCATTTTTAGGCATTTTCAAAGTTGAGCTTTGGCGGCACCTTATGCTGCATACAAATTTTAGAGATCAGCGAAGGAAAAATCAAACTACCACAACTCTTACTAGCACATTTGTAGGTCTCATTTATTATCAGACGACCCATATTAATTTTCCTCCCCATCATGATCGAGTGCAGCAAAGCCATCCTCTCCTCTAAAACTGTGTCGTTATGTGTGGTAGGCATAATATGTGCCTTCAAGAAATGGTTCTATCCTCGTGGCTATGATTTTAATGCCAGCCTCTTTATTGTCCTCTTTCCTTTGGAAGAAACATTCCACTTCGTGCCAGCTTCACACAAATCCTTCAAAAGAAGGTGTCTCTTGGCAGCATCCATGGATTCGGCGAATGTCGAATGCTCTTCTCTTGTACCATCCAACTTAATAATCAATTAATATACCCCTCATCAAATTAAACACACATACCTCGTACAAATAGAAAAGGTGAAGCCTTGGTGGTGAAGTGGGCGTAGAATTCTCAAATAATTATGGAGTAGACATTCCAGAGATGTTGGAAAAAGGTTTCCCATTTGTGTTTCTTGACAATAGCAACCACTTCAGGCGAAAACCCTAAGTTGGGTTCATTCTTTAATTCAAACCGTTTTTCATAGCAAAAGGTTCGTACAACATAGTTTTCTTCGTACTTCTTCTTTATCTCGTCATTGAAAAATATTTAAAACGGTTCTTATGAGGATGTCATAGAAGAAATTGGGAGCAAGTGGTGATGATTGGAAAAGATGAAGAAAAGTTTGGTTCTTGCTTTTCTTGCTGTGCAAGAGAATGAAAAGAGTAAAGGTTCTTGCTTAGGAGAATAATGAGAGTTAAATAAGTGATAAGGAAAATAATTGGGATGGTTTAATGGCGAGGTTAGTGGAGATAATTATGGTGTGGCACTTATGAATGTATGGGGAAATAGAATAATGATGGGTTTTGGGGTAATGGAGTTGATGGCGCGGGAAATAAAGCTTGGGTAAAGCAGGGTAAAATTTCAAAGTTTAAAAACTTTTAACCTAGACGGCTAGGGTTTCCCGCTTAGCAAGGATTTACCTTCCCTTGGGCCAGAGCTTTGAATATGTCCACATGTTACCACTCTTCGTGAAAATGGGTATCTGAATGTTGACCTTCCCTAGCATACTGCCTTAGCAAAATATCCTACACTAACACTCACAAAAACCTTTCAAAATAGAAAAAGGAAAATTAAGATAAATAAATCAGAATACCAAAAAGAAAATACCTAACCTAACTATTTACAATGATCAAACTGAGATAGTAAAAATTACTGAATCTCTGCTAGGAGAATAATCTCTTTGGCTTCCATCCCAATAATGCTTCAATCTCTGACCATTCACTTTGAACGTTGTCCCCGTTTTTAAGTCTTTGATGTCTACTGCTTCATAAACATAAGGCTTGACAAACTCAAAGGGTCATGACCATCTGGATTTAAGTTTCCCTGGAAATAACTTAAGCCTTGAATTGAACAACAACATTTTTTGCCCAAATTCAAACTGTCTTTGGAATTATTCTGCTGTCATGCCACCTCTTTGTTCTTTCTTTATTAAGCCTGGCATTTTCATAGGCTTATGCTCTAAATTCCTCCAACTCATTCAAATCTAACAAGCATTTCTCATTTACAGCAATCTATTCCATATTTAAGTGTTTGGTTGCCCAATTAGCTCGGTGTTTTAGCTTTACCGGAAGATGACATGACTTTCCAAATACAAGCTTGTATAAGAAAGTCCCTAATGGCATTTTGAAAGCTGTTTTGTATGCCTACAAGGAATCATCTAGCCTCAAAGACCAGTTCTTCCTAGTTGAGTTCACAGTCTTCTCCAAGATATTCTTGATCTCTTTGTTTGAAATTTCCCCTGGACATTTGTTTGAAGTGGGTAGGTAGTAACAATTCTTTGTTGGATTTTGTACCTGCATAGATCTTTAGTGATTTAATAGCATTTAAAAGGGGTACCTTCATCATGAATGATGGCTCTGGGGGCACCGAATCTAGTAAAGATGTGCTTGTGTAAGAACTTGGCATTATTTGTTGGGAGAGCAATAGCATCAACCCACTTGAAGACATAATATACTGCCACGAGTATATATAAATTGCCAAACGATGGGGGAAAAGTACCCATAAAGTCTATCCCTCATACATCAAATAGCTCCACAAACATAATATTCTAAAGTGGCAATTGATGCCGGCTGGAAATGTTTCCAGTATGTTGCCATCTATCACATGCCTTGGCAAAATAATGGGCGTCTGCAATACCTTGGCTGCTATCTTTATTTCAGCAAAGTGTCCTACATATGGTGTTGTATAGGAAAGATGAATAATGTTTTGTTGTTCATCCTCTAGCACACAACGATGAATGATTTAGTTAGCACATTGTTTGAACAAGAATGACTCATCCCAATAATATTGTTAGATATCCCTCAAAAATCGCTTTCAGGCATTACTTCATAAATTCAGTGGCAATATATTGTTAACACAGCTCCAACAGCGTAGTCATTGGCAGTGTACATGAGCTCGAATTGTTCATTCCAATCTGGTGCCACGATTATGAGGGCTTAATTAACCTGTCTTTTAATTACATAAAAGCTTTCAAACAAGAATCATCAAATGCAAAAGTGGTATTCTGTTCCAAAAAGTAAGCATAAAGGTTTAGAAATTTTCGAGAAATCTTTAATAAAGCGACGATAAAAACCTGCATGTCCCTAGAAACTTCTAATACCTTTGACACTTGTGGGTGGTGGCAACTTTTTGATTACCTTTACCATTGTTTTTTCTACTTCCAGTCCTTTCCTGGTCAATTTGTGTCCGAAAAATATGCCATCCTTCACCATGAAGTGGCATTTTTCCCAGTTCAGGACCAAGTTTGTTTCTATGCATCTCCATAGAACAAGTTCCAAACTCTAAAGGTATCCCTCCAAACATTTTTCGAAGAAGGAGAAGTTATCCATGAAGACTTATAAATTATTCTCAATCATATCTGAGAAAATCGACATTATGCAATGCTAAAACATTGTTGGGGCGTTACACAATCCAAAGGGCATCCTTCTGAAGGAAAATGTCCCATATGAACAAGTGAACGTGGTCTTCTCCTGATCTTTTAGAGCGATAACAATCTAATTATATCCCGAGTAGCCATCCAAGAAGCAATAAAATACCTTCTCTGCCAGTATGTCCAACATATAGTCAATGAAGGGTAGTAGGAAGTGATCCTTCCAAGTGGCATTATTTAGCTTCCTATAATCCATGCACACCCTCCAAGCCGTCACGGTTCTTGAGGGAATTAGTTCGTCTTTATTATTCTGAACCACAGTCAATCTACCCTTTTTTGGCACACACTGCACCGAGCTGCCTACGAGTTATCAAAAATGGGATAAATTATCCCGGCATCCAGCCACTTTATGATTTCTTTCTTGACTACCTCCTTCATGCTTGAATTTTGTAGCACCCTTAACGTATATTCAATACTCGAATACACATTAAAGATGTTACTGACTGATTTTACACTGATTTCAGACTTGTAAATTTTTTTATTTATATGCAAAACTAATTTGATTAAACAACCCCTTCACGGTTTTCATTAAATTACAAATCTTTCTAGAGTCACCTAGTTTTGACCCTGAATTGGTTTATAAAATACTTTAAGCAGTTATTAAAATGAAAATATAATTCAGGGTGAAAACTATGTATGCTGTCTAGACCCTTTCTTGATTTTAAAATCGCTACGCGATAATCAACCAACTAAGTTTAAAATCATTTGAAGTATCTTTTCTAATATTCTTAATTCCTCAAACTAAGTCATGCTTCTAAATCATACAAAATAGCTACGTATTTTACATCTATACATGCCCCGCTATACTAGGATGTGGTGATACTTACTGATAATACCAACTAACTTGATCCAATGATGTGCAGCTCCTCCTCTGCTATCTATTCCAAAGTACCGACGTGTGATACAAAACACACGTTAAATATAACTTAATGAGGCATAATCATAATAATGTAAAACAATGATTATAACAACACAGCTCTGCAGATTGGCAAGCGATTTCCAATTGCAGTTGATAACATTTTAAACATGTATAGAACTATCTTGCATGTATAATTTATTTAACCAATATAATATTCAAATCATAGGATTTCATCTATCTTATTAGTCTTGTGTACATTAAGCTTTTTAGCTTAACTAATTTCATACCTGCATTTCAAGTATTATAGCTAAAGTATAAAATCATGCCATCTGTAATGTAGGAATAAACATATATCATGACTATCTTAAGAATCCTGATATCAATGGTTCATGATCATCAAGTAGTCGTGTTTTCATTACGCAATCATTCGCATATCATATTCTCTAATATAGTCCAAAGTACAAAATCATGTGATGCCATAGTACGCGAGTCATCACAACACCGTAGTGTCTACAACACCGTAGCATCTGCATCGCCAAAGCGATTGAGATGGGTACGTACTTAAGGTCGCCATTTGTTCCTCGCACAACACCTTAGTGTCTATCTCAGCACCGTAGTGTCTACATTGTCTCAGCATCATAGTGCCTACATCGTCTCATTAGTACTTGGGCATAACAATATAATACTTTCACCTTCAATATCCAATTCATCAATACTATCAACCATAATTCGATAATGAACATTTCAAACCCAAAATCTGTAATTCGATTTATCTCAAATAAATTATTATGCTAAATCCATGTATCACATATGCTATTTAATATTTCTTTGATCAACATACATTTTCATTATTATCAAAGTTGACTGATTACAAGTCTTCTTCACATCATATATATATATAAACAGATAAAAATGCATTCATTCATCTCGCATATATAATAAATAAATAAAAATTACACTCATCTGGGCCATCTATTAGCATGCCTCACTAAATTCTACTCGATCCTTTCCTTCATAGTACCTCGAATCTTCTTTGATTCGGATTTTATTTCATTATCCACATAAATATAAACAAACATTTTTTAGATTCATTTCTAACAAAATTTTAATCAAGCTATCTAATCATTTAACATAAAAATTTCCATAATTAACTTCTAATTTATACTAACTTCTTCTTATTTTGGTTTTGGTAATAATTGTAAATTAAAAAAATATAGTTTATTGCCATAAAATTTCCATAAAAATGTTAATATAGTTTAATTTTAAGCTGATATAAAGGTTAACGATGGCAGATCGAAAAGTTTTAATTTTTAGTTTCAATTCAGATTTTTAGTTCTAATGCACCAGTGTTAATTGTCAGATCAACTTGAAACTAAACTATGTTAAACATCTGACAAAACGAATCTTTCCCACCGTTGAGATTGGTCGACGATCGTTTCGTTAATCTATATTTTGGTCTTGGTAATAATTGTAAATTAAAAAAATATATGATGCTTTTAGGGGAAGAAAACTTTACTCCTACAGCTGAAAATGAAGTTTATTGCCTCCAACACTGAATCCTTCTTCTTCCCTTGAGCTTTGGAGTTCTCCCCAAATTCTTTCGCTACACAAGTAATTTGTAAAATAGATTATAACTTGTAGATGAAGAAATGAGTAACAAAAACATAATTTCAAGGCTGAAAAACAAAATTAAAATCTTCCACTAACTTCTTTTTTCAAAACTTCCACCAAAAACTCAAAACTCTTCTTACCACCAAACTTGAAAAAATATAAATTTTCTCAAAGTTTTTGATGCAAGAATCTTTAATCTTCAACTTATAATTCCCGAAATGATTATTTGGATAGTAAAGGGGGGTTTTCTCTTGGTTGGAGGAAAGATGAATATGAGAGAACGTGGGTGTGGTGAAGAATAAAGAGACAAGAGTGAGCTCACCACCTTCCCTTTTCCAACATAAAAATCAGAGTAATTAAGAGGAATCAGCCTTTCTTTGAAAATTGGAGGTAAAACTCCACGTAAAACCTTCCAACTTTTCTTTTGTCACAATTTAGTCACCACTACCCAGCCCAAACATCTAGTGGGAAGCTCATTAAGGTTCTTTAAACAGCAAATTAGGCTCAATATCTCGACCCAACACCAAAGGCTCAAAATTCGGGTGAAGCCAACCTATGAAATCAAAATTCTAGATCGTTACATTCTAAGCTCGCTTCTTCCGATAGTTTTGAGGTTATTCATTTTATATTACCCCTGTTGGGTTTTGATTCTATTTTGCATGTGGATTCTGATTACTCTTTAGTTTAATCCTCTAAGATCGGCTCTCATCCTTATTTCATCTAAAAAAAGTCCAACATTAAAATAAAGCTTATTTTTACTAAACAGATATAATTAATCAATTCTAATGAATTTTAATTTTTATAAAGAATCTTGGTATAGTGGGATGAGACACTATCCCTTAAGTAATATCAAATATTCGAATTCTGACGTTGTGAATGAAAAAATTGAGTTGAGAGAGTCACCCCATTTGGGTCTCTACAAAACCTGATCTGAATTAATCGTTCAGTAGGTCAAAAAATCGTGGTTAAACCATGAAAAAACGAACTTTAAAAATAAAACTAAATCAAAGCTTGAGCCATGTTTCAAGCCTTGAGTTTCAAGTCGGCCTTCAAGTCGAACTTATTGCAATTTTAAGAAAAAAAATATTAATTACGAGTCACGAGTTGAAAATAACGAAAGAAAACAAAATTCAAATTATGAAAGAAAAAAAATGTCGAGGATGGACCAATCAAAGATATCTTGGCAACATGTTTTGCAAGTGTAACTTTCAGCAATTTTAAAACGACAAAAAGATATCTAAAACTTGAAGTTTTGGTCATTAATTTTGCAATTAACCAGTTTTGACATTTAATTTAAAGGTTTTGACCTCTGTGGCATTATTATTGATTTTGTCTCCAAAACAATATGAAGCTGCAGGTAAAAGAAATGTCAAGTTCTTGGATATGGAAATGAATGACTAACTTAAAGGAAATTTAAGAGGGCCTTTTTTCTTTGGAAAATTGTTTAAATATGAAGAAAAGAATTCTTATTTTGATATTGTTGGTGTAGTTTTCTCGGGAGCAAGCGACGAATTTCATAAAAATATTAGTCACCTAGAATCTTTGAAGAAAAAAAGTTTAATTATAAAATAGGTGCTTAAATTATTTACATGTTTTTACAATACGAGTTTTAAATATTTTTTGACTAAAATAAGTGCATAATATTTTTTTTGCCTGAAATGTATGCCTAAAATTTCATTCTGTTATTGCTTTAAGATAACGTTTGTTAAAAAAATCATCACCCAATCAAAATTTGATACATGTCTTTTATTATTTATTAATTTTTTTAAAAAAATTGAAAATTTTAAAATATTTTTTAAAAAAATCTATTTTTTTTAAAATATCCAAAAAAAAGTCTCAAATCTATAAAACCCAAAATTGTCACCATTGCCGCCACCGATATCCTCGCCGCACACCACCATCGTTGTCGTCGGAGGCCCCCACCCATTTTTTCCGACATCCCGTCGTTAGTAACCGTCGAGAGGCATTCCAATCGATAGTTCAATGGCTAGAGCCTTTTGCGTTCGTCATTCGATGTCTGATTGACACGTCTTGTAACACCCCAAAATCAGGCCTAGTCGGAATTTAATTCTGGCAACCGGAAATTTTGCACCGAAAAGTCAAATACATAGTTGACCTTTGACTAAGTGGTTAATTACTAGATTAGGGAACCCCAATTAAGTATTTATATTGTTCAAGGACCCCATTGTAAACTTTAAAACTTGTCTCAGTGATTAAATTGAGAAAATTGAAAGTTAGAGGGAAAAAGTATAAAGAATGAAGAGTTGAAGGACTAACCTTACCATTAGCCCCTCCTTAGTCACCATTTACGTGGGCTTTTAGGATAAAGTTGCTTCATCCTAAGGAAATCCTAGCTATTGAGATAGTAAAAAAAACATGAGTTTAGGAAGCTTACCCGGTTAATTCTCTAAGCAAACACCTCACCATCTTCATCTTCTTCCTCTAAGCTTACACCTCAAGCAAGCACCTCCATCAGAGGATAAGTTGAGCTTTGATTCTTTTAAGTTTCTTAATCCTAGATTAGAGCTATCGATCAGGTAAGCAATTTTTCCTAATTGATTTATCGATTCCATGGCTAATCCATGTTTAATTCTAAGTTTAAGAAATCAAGGAACCCTAGAAATTCTCTAGGGATATCATAGCCTATTTGTTATTGTTTTTCATAGCTAATAAGTTATATGAGTCTAAAATCGATATTGAAATTCTTGTAAATTTCTATTCTATGTAGCTCAAGAAAATCAAGGTGAAGAATCACCAAATCCTTCCAATTCTACCAAGCTCCAGAATAAAGGAGTTGTCATCCGAGAGCCTTGAAAGCCTCAAAAATATCGGTAAGTGTAGTCAGAGTCTAGGGATTGGCTAGGTGTCTTTCCCAAATTCATTGATATTGATTTATTGCATCATCATCATTGATCAAGGTATGAACATAAGAAAAACCTTATTAAAGGTATCATTGGTAAGTTTTGGTAAGTTCATTTCATTGACAAGTTAATTATTGAATCATTGCATCGTTATTGATATCATTGAAACATTGAAAAAGGCCATATTGATCATGGTATATTGTTAAAGCTACTTTGACATTGTCATGGCTACCATTATTGTTATTGCTATTGTTATTGATATTGTTATTGTTATTGATATTGGCTAAGTATTGAATCCTTGGATACGAATGGACATAGGATACAATTGGCATGCCATAGAATTCATGAGCTCATTGGTACGGAGTGGACTATGGTCCTTCAGCTAAGGCTCTATTTGGTGATTTTGGTGGGATGTGTTAGTGTTGGTCTTATTGGCGATGTTGAAGGATATTGACCATTTATTGTTGGCGATGTTGGTTGAGAATTCGCCTATCCATATTACATGTCGATCCAAGGAAAATAAACGATTATTGCAAATATTGTTAAACATGATTTGAGATGTACTTACACTGATAACCATGTTCAAAATATTATTGAAACACATGTTGTTATTTTTGACTACCTCACTAGGCTAAGTAAGCCTAATGCATCTCATTTCCATGCATTTTCAGGTTAAAAGTTTGTTGGATTAAGGATTGGAGCGAGGACGTTTTGAAGCAAATCATCAAGTTACATGTAATGTAACCTTTGTCCTTAAACTCCTAGCAAGGTGGCATAGGGTCTAGACATGCTAGTTTAGCCCTATTTTGTGTTTATAAGATGCCCAGTATGTTGAAAGAGGTTAAATATGAAATAAAACATGTTGTATGTTGATAAAGGTGTTAACAATGGACTAAATGGATAAGGTTAAGGCCCCTAATTTGATTAAAAACTAGATAAAATCTGTCATTATAGGCCTTGTCGTACTGATACAGGTGGTGGCGTATCGGTACAGCCTTGCATATTTGGTTAAGTTTAACGTTGGGGTATCGATACACTTTAGGTCGTATCGGTATGGGGGTTAGCCACTGGAACTCATGAGTAGCTGCGTATCGATACGCATCTAGGCGTATCGGTACGAGTTTTAGCCACTAAAAAGTATTATAGCATCATGTCAACACCATATTGATCCTGATAATTGACCTTTTAAAAGTTGACCATGCGTACCGATACGGCTTTAGGCATTTCGGTACGGTTGGTCAGTTCTGGAAACTGTTCCTGCATAGCATACCGATACGAATGGACCCATACCAGTACGGCTCTTAATCTGTATAACTGATTTAACGATCATGACATAGGCGTACCGATATGTCCTCTTCGAGTATCAGTACGGTAGTAGGTAAGTTGGTTAAAAGATGTTCTAAAAGGTTTCAAAAGTTGTAATTTGATCACTGAAATCTTATAAGGCTTAATTGAGGACCCAAATGAACTCTGATAATGATAAAACTTGGTACGAAATATGATTAAGTATTGAATTTGATATGATCAACTTTTTCATTGATAAGTCCCTATGTTTCATGAATTTCACAATTTAGTCCCTAAACCTTAATAAGTCTTTAATTGGCCACAGATCTTAAATTGGGTAAACCTTATTGATTATAAATGAGTATTGTGTTGCTCTATATACAAACTTATGCATGATCATTGTATACATCTTCGTAATTGTTGGTTCGATCACCGTATTATTTACTGGTAATACTTCCCGACCCAGATTCCTACCAGACCGGGAAGGGGGTATTATATTTGTGGTATCAGAGTTAGAGTTTAGTCGATTTTAGGACTAAACTAAAGTCTATTGCATAGTTATTGTATTGCATTGCCACCTAGGAGTATATTATTGTGTATATTGTGACTTGCTGTTAATTCGATCATTCTTCCTTTTTGTGGTACATGATGTCTAACTTCGAGAAAGCCCAAGAAGAGGTTGAGGATACCGTTGGCTCCTCGAAAAATGACTAGGAGAAAAGGTGGGAGAATCTTCTAAATCCATAAATTCCTCCACGAGAGTCATTGAATCCTGAACTTATATTGCAAACTGCTCAATTTGAATATTACAAGAACATGACTGAGATGTTCAAGCAGTTTATGGCCACTCTTAAGTTTGAGCAGTCTACACAATCTTCTGTAGCTGCCACTTCTGTAAGCCGAACCCCTATCGATAAATTAGCTTAACACCGAGCTACTACCTTTATAGGTAAGGCTAGTGAGGATCCTAAAACAGCAAAATATTGGTTGGATAGCACAATAAGAATTTTAACCAAACAGTTACAGTGTTCAGACAAACATAAGCTCGAGTGTGCCTTAGCCTTGTTGGCTGACGAGGCATTGCATTGGTAAGAAACCACTATACTTACTGCTCCCGAGGAAGCTATGACCTGGGAGTCTTTCTTGCGTGATTTTAGGAAGAAGTATATCAGTGAATACTATCTAGCTGAAAGACGGGATATTTTCTTGCACCTTAAGCAAGGCGGGAGGTTGGTGTAGTAGTACATCTATGACTTCTACAAGTATTGCAAATACGAAGCTGAGTACATCAAAATGAAAGAAGATAAGTGTAGAATATTTGTAGTTGGATTCAATGATGAGCTTCGACCCTTATTCATTGCTTTGGGAATCACAGATTTCCAAAAGTTTGTGAATCGAGCATCTCTACTGAAGCTGGCCAGAGGTCTAAGAGGTTTAGTGGACTGGCACGATCTGAGAAGAGGCCTCGAGATAATTCTCATCCACCTTTGCCATATAAAAAGGAAAATAATAGGGATTCAAGAAATAGTACCATCAGTAGTCTTTTCAGTCAGGCAATTTTGTTAAACCGCAAACCATGTCTTAATCTGCTGTGAGGACAATATCTATTGAGAGTACCGGAGGTTCGAGCCGAGAGTCACAACATCCTGTTTGTAATTTTTGTCAAAGAAGGCATACTGCAGGGCAACGTCGTAGACAATCTGGAGCATGTTTCTTCTATGGTGAGTAAGGTCACTACATCAAGGATTGTCCGATGAATACCTCCAAGTCTTCTGCATCGGTAATTCCTATGTCCCCTACTTAGTATTTCAAGGGTAAGGGACAGAAACAAGTTGTATTGGGAGCTTCCGAGAGACCTGGTGGCTCTGCAAGAACTCATAACTGACAAGAGTCTAAAGTTTCAGCTGAAGTTTACCACGTGAGAAGCAGGGAAGAGGATGAGGATCCAAACATTATTGCAGGTACTGTTGAACTGTATACTCATCCTGTTTATGCATTGATTGATCCTGGATCCACTCATTCTTTTATTAGTACTGTGTTGAATAAAAGATTTAAGTTAATGTCTGAACCCATAGCTTCCAAAATCATTGTAACCAATCTTTTAGGGGATAATGTTGTAATTGGAGTAATATGTAAAAATTGTCCCCTCATGATACAAGGGATACCATTTTTGGCCAACCTCATGGCCCTCCCTATTCATGAGTTTGATGTTATTTTTGGGCTTGATTAGCTTGGAGAGCATCAAGCTTGGGTGGATTACTCGAAAAAGAAATTGTATCTTAGAGGTCTTGGTAAGGAGAGTGTAACTCTCATAGACTCTAGGGACAATAGATCATTGTTGTATGCTACTACAAGTAAAGAAGAACTACAGTTGCAAGATATAGACACCGTGCAAGAATTTTTTGATGTATTTCCTTATGAGCTTTTAGGTTTACCACCCACCCGTGAAGTTGAATTTGGGATTGAAGTGTAACTTGAAACCACTCTGGTTTCTATTGTACCTTACATGATAGAACTGGTTAAACTCACTAGCTTAAAGTACAGATTCAAGACCTGTTAGATAAAGGTTTCATTTGACCGAGTTCCTCGCCTTGGAGAGCTTCAGTTCGTTTTTTCAAGAAGAAGGGCGGATCTATGCACCTTTGCGTTGATTATCGACAGCTGAATAAGTTTACCATCAAGAATAAGTATCCTTTACCGAGAATTGATGATTTTTTTGATCAGCTTAAGGATGCAACCATTTTTTCCAAGATAGACCTGAGGTCTGGGTACTATCAAATGAGGGTTAAAGAATGTGATGTGCCTAAAACTGCCTTCTGTACAAGGTATGGCCACTACGAATTATTGGTTATGCCCTTTGGACTAACCAATGCACTGGGTGCCTTTGTGGATCTTATGAACCGGGTTTTTAGACCCTACCTTGACAAGTTTTTAGTAGTGTTCATTGATGATATATTGATCTATTCCAAGAACCAAGCTGAGCATCGTGATCATCTTCGAATTGTGATTCAGACCCTTCGAGGCAAACATCTATATGCCAAGTTTAGTAAGTGTGAGTTCTGGCTCACTCAAGTCTCATTTCTGGGACATGTGATATCTTCAGAAGGTATCTAAGTCGATCCGAAAAAGATTCAGGGTATAGTAGAGTGGAGGCCACCGAAGAATGTTGGTGAAGTTTGTAGTTTTCTCGGTCTTGCGGACTATTATAGAAGATTCGCTAAGGGATTTTCTATCATAGCAGCACCATTAACCAAATCTCTATGAAAGGATATCTCATTCGAATGGACCGAGAAGCAGCAATATAGTTTTGATCAGCTTAAACAAGTGTTGACTTATGCACCGGTCCTAACCCAACTTGAGTTTGGGAAGGACTATACTGTGTATAGTGATGCATCGCATCAAGGCTTAGGAGTGTATTGATGCAAGAAGTTAAAGTTGTTGCTTATGCATTGAGACAACTTAAGCCACATAAAATGAACTACCCTACCCATGATCTTGAACTGTCTGTGGTTGTCTTTGCTTAAAGATTTAGTGGCATTACCTCTACGAAGAGAAATGCTACCTATATACAGATCACAAAAGCCTTAAGTATTTGTTGACCCAAAAGGAGCTTAATCTTCGTCAAAGAAGATGAATAGAACTTCTCAAGGATTATGATCTTGTTATTGATTATCATCCGGGTAAGGCCAATGTTGTAGCTGATACACTCAAGCGCAAACCTTCACCTGGTAAGTATCAATATTGAATGTTGAATTTCAATTATTGACATTTGTATTAAAAATTTACAATATTGTTATTGCATTGTAGCTCCTCGAGCTATCAATGCTCATTTCAAGTTGTGGAAACACCGACCTTTAGTAGCTGTGCTTCAAGTTTAGTCTACCATTGTGATGAGAATCAAGTCATTGCAAAATCAGGACTCTGAACTGCAAGCCATTATTTCAAAGCTTCAAAGAAATCCTAATCTTAATTTCAAAATAAATTTTGAAGGGCTCTTGTGTTTCTGTGATAGGATTTATGTACCTAATGATGAATCCTTTCGTGATAATATTCTTAAAGAAGCTTATTGTAGCTCTTTCTTGGTTCACCAGTGGTCGATAAAGATGTATAAGGACCTTCGAGAATTATACTGGTGGTCTGGTATGAAAAAAGCTATTACAGATTTTGTGTCAAGATGTCTTACGTGTCAGAGAGTCAAGGCTGAGCATCGTGCCCCCACGGTATTGTTGTAACCCATTAAACTTCCTCAATGGAAGTGGGAAAGTATAACTATGGACTTTGTTAGTGGCTTACTGTTGACTCCAGCTAAGCATGATGCTATTTGGGTCATTGTTGACTGTTTCACCAAGTTAACTCATTTATTTCCTGTCAGGATAGAATACGGTCTCCCCAAGTTAGCTGACTTGTACATTAAGAAAGTAATTAGACTCTACAGAGTACCTAAATCAATCATCTTCGATCGAGATCCACATTTTGCTTTATGATTCTAGAAAGCATTACAAGTAGCTCTAGGTACTTGAGTCAACCTCAGTACAGCCTTTCACCCTCAGTCTGATGACTAATCAAAAATGGTAATTCAGATATTGGAAGACATGCTTCGTGCATGTGTTATTGATTTTGAAGGAACTTGGGAGAGGTCCCTACCTCTCATCGAGTTTGTTTACAATAATAGTCATCAATCGTCTATCGAGATGGCACCGTATGAAGCATTGTATGGCAGGAGATGTAGAACACCGCTATGTTGATCTGAACTCGGTGAAGGCAAGATGTTGGGCCCTGACTTACTTTGGGAAATTGAAGAATAGGTTACCATCATTCATAACTGTTTGAAGGCTGCCTTTGACCAACAGAAGGCCTATGCTGATCTTAAGAGAAGATATATACAATATGAAATTGGTGAGAAGGTTTTATTAAAAGTTTCCCCATGGAAGAAGGTTCTCCATTTTGGCAAGAAGGGGAAGTTAAGTCCCTAATTCATTGGACCATTTGAAATGACTGAGAAAGTGGGGTACTGTGGCTTACCGACTAGCTTTGCCTCAGGAGTTGAACAAGATTCCCGATGTATTTCATGTATCAATGCTCCGCAAGTATAGATCTGATCCATATCATGTTATTGAGCCTAAATTTGTGGAACTCCAACCCAATCTGACATATGAGGAGGAACCAGTACAAGTATTGGAAAGAGAAGTCAAGAAACTTCGAAACAAGAACATCCCTCTAGTTAAAGTTTTGTGGAGAAGTCACAAGGTCAAAGAAGCTACATGGGAATCGAAAGAGACCATAAAGAATCAATACCCACATCTCTACGGTTCAGGTAAAATTCGAGGCTGAATTTTTCTAAATAGGGAGAGAGTTGTAACACCCTAAAATCGGGCCTAGTCGAAATTTAATTTCGGCAACCAAAAATTTTGCATAGGAAAGTCAAATTATAGAGTTGACCTTTAACCAAGTGGTTAATTATTGGATTAGGGAACCCCAATTAAGTATTGATATTGTTCAAGGACTCCATTGTAAACTTGGAAACTTGTCTTAGTGACTAAATTGAGAAAATTAAAAGTTAGGCGACAAAAGTATAAAAAATGAAGAATGATGGACTAATCTTGTGATTAGCCCCTCCTTAATATTAGTCACCATCTGCGTGGGCTTTTGGGATAAAGTTGCTTCATCCTAAGGGAATCATAGCTATTGAGATAGTAAAGAAAAGAAAGAAGTTTATGAAGCTTACCCGGTTAATTCTCTAAGCAAACACCTCACCATCTTCATCTTCTTCCTCTAAGCTTACACCTCAAGCAAGCACCTCTATTGGAGGATAAGTTGAGCTTTGATTCTCTTAAGTTTCTTAATCCTAGATTAGAGCTATCGATCGGGTAAGCAATTTTCCCCAATTGATTAATCGATTCCATAGCTAATCCATGTTTAATTATAAGTTTAAGAAATCAAGGAACCCTAGAAATTCTCTAGGGATATCATAGCCTATTTGTTATTGTTTTTCATAGCTAATAAGTGCTATGAGTCTAAAATCGATATTGAAATTCTTGTAAACTTCTATTTCTTTGTAGCTCAAGAAAATCAAGGTGAAGAATCACCAAATCCTTCCAATTCTACCAAGCTCAAGAATAAATGAGTTGTCATCCGAGAGCCTTGAAAGCCTCAAAAATATCGGTGAGTGTAGTCGGAGTCTAGGGATTGGCTAGGTGCCTTTCTCGAATTCATTGATATTAATTTATTGCATCATCATCATTGATCAAGGTATGGACATAAGAAAAACCTTGTTAAATGTATCATTGGTGAGTTTTGGTAAGCTCATTTCATTGACAAGTTAATTATTGAATCAATGTTATTGATATTATTGAAACATTGAGAAAGGCCATATTGATCATGGTATATTGTTAAAGCTACATTGACATTGTCATGACTACCGTTATTGTTATTGCTTTGTTATTGATATTGTTATTATTATTTATATTGGCCTATTGAATCCTTGGATACGAATAGACATAGGATACAATTGGCATGTCATAGAATTCATGAGCTCATTGGTACGAAGTGAACTACGGTCCTTGAGATAAGACTCTATTTGGTGATGTTGGCAATATGTGTTAGTGTTGGTCTTATTGGCGGTGTTGGAGAATATTAACCATTTATTGTTGGCGATGTTGGTTGATATTTGCGTATCCACATTACATGTCGATCCAAGGAAAATAAACGAGTATTGCAAATATTGTTAAACATGATTTGAGATGCACTTACACTGATAACCATGTTCATGATATTATTGAAACACATATTGACTACCTCACTAGGCTAAGTAAGCCTAATGCATCTCATTTCCATGCATTTTCAGGTTAAAAGTTTGTCGGATTGAGGATCGGAGCAAGGACGTTTTGAAGCAAGTCATCAAGTTACATGTAATGTAACCTTTGTCCTTAAACTCCTAGCAAGGTGGCATAGGGTCTAGACATGCTAGTTTAGCCCCATTTTGTGTGTATAAGATGCCCACTATGTTGAAAGAGGCTAAATATGAAATAAAACATGTTGTATGTTGATAAAAGTGTTAACAATGTACTAAATGGCCCTAATATGTGAAATCATTGTAAATGGATTTGAAATGATGTGAATTTTGACATGTGCTTAGATTAAGATGCTAAAAATTTGCTTGTTAAATTTGGTAATAATTGGATAAGGTTAAGGTCCCTAATTTGATTAAAAACTAGATAAAATCTATCATTACATGCCTTGTCATACCATTATGGGTGGTGGCGTATCGGTACGGCCTTGCATATTTGGTCAAGTTTAACGTTAGGGTATCGATACGCTTTAGGGCGTATCGGTGCGAGGCTTAGCCACTAGAACTCATGAATAGCTGCGTATCGATAGGCATCTAGGCGTATCGGTACGGGTTTTAGCCATTGGAAAAGCATTATAGCATTATGTCAACACTATATCGATCTCGATAGTTGATCTTTTAAAAGTTGACCATGCATACCGATATGGCTTTAGGCGTTTCGGTACGGCTGGTCGGTTCTAGAAACTATTCTTGCATAGCGTAGCGATACGGATGAACCCCTACTGGTACGACCCTTAATCTGTATAACTAATTTAATGACCATGACATAGGCGTACTGATACGGCCTCTTCGAGTATCGATACAGTAGTAGGTAAGTTGGTTAAAAGATATTCTAAAAGGTTTCAAAAGTTATAATTTGATCACTGAATTCTTATAAGGCTTAATTGATGACCCAAATGAACTCTGATAATGATAAAACTTGGTAAGCAAAATGTTTAAGTAATGAATTTCATATGATCAACTTTACTTTGATAAGTCCTTGTGTTTTATGAATTTTACAATTTAGTCCCTAAACCTTAATAAGTCATTAATTGGCCACAGATCCTAAATTGGGTAAACCTTATTGATTATAAATGAGTATTGTGTTGCTCTATATACAAACTTATGCATGATCATTATATACATCTTCGTAATTGTTAGTTTGATCACCGTATTATTTACTGGTAACGCTTCTCGACCCAAATTTCTACCGGACCGGGAAGGGGGTGTTACACATCTATCGCTGGATACTGACGATGGGCGATTGGGGGAATGGATGATGACCTTCAATGATGGCACTGATGGAGTCCGACAAGGCTATCGGCGGCGACAATGACGTCAATTTTAGCTTTAAGATTTTGTGGTTTTAGATATTTGAGACTATTTTGTGATTTTTAGAAACTTTATGATATTTTTAAATTTATTTTCTTTTCATTTTGTTTCTAAAAAAGCCACGTGTCAAGCTATAAATGGGTAATGGATTTTTTGACAGATTGACTTTAAAACGGACCAAAATAAAACATTAGACACCTATTTCAACTAAAAAAATACTTTAGGCACCTATTGTAAAAAAGAAATATAGTTTGGGCACTTATTTTTTAGTTAAGTTAGAAAATCAATTAAGTCTTTGATTTTTTACTCAATTATTCTTTTGAATTAATAAATTGAATCAATAAAGCCATGTGTCCAACATTGACTATTGAATGTAATGGTTTTTTTTGAATCAATTGGTGCAGCGTGTCGTGTTACAATGTTGTCACTTGACATTTTTAGAATTTTCTAATTTTATTAAAAAAATCTTTAAGAGTCTTAAAAATTCTAAAAAATTGTAAAAGTTTTAAAAAATATTTATTTTAAAAGTCTATAAATGTCACATAATAAAACTATAATGTATCATGTGGCAGTAATATCTAAAGAAAAAACTGTCAAGATTTAATGATTAATTTTATCAAAAATTGATTAATTTAAATTAATGATCCGTGAACTTAATTGAGTGCAACAAAACTTAAAAGCTTAATTATTTTTTTAAAGTTGAAGGACTTCTTACCCGTTAACTCAAACAACTATTCAAAAAGCAAATGACAAGGTTACTCATCACCATAACAATAAATAAATAAATAAAACCTCGGGTCTCCTATTTTGTATTTTTTTTTCAGATGCATTATTTTCTTAATTTTACCCATCGAATATGATCATAAATAAGATTTATTTTTAATAGTAATACTTTTTATTAGTCAAAAAATAGTAATAA
This sequence comes from Hibiscus mutabilis, assembly GCA_019671005.1. Classification (NCBI taxonomy): domain Eukaryota; kingdom Viridiplantae; phylum Streptophyta; class Magnoliopsida; order Malvales; family Malvaceae; genus Hibiscus; species Hibiscus mutabilis. The sequence continues at coordinate 30,489,678 of CM033748.1, read as the reverse complement.
TATTTATTTTTAACTGTTTAAAATTCTATTTAAAAAATAATATTTAATTTATTAGTTGACTAAATCGGATCGTATATTATATAGCTTTGTTATAATAGTTTTTACAATGTCAAGATATGAAATCTTAATTTTAGTAAGGAATCTAATGTTCAAAATGTCCCAAAAAAAAAAACATCAATTTTACATATTTCTAAATAAAATTAACAGCCAACCAAGCCCGGTCAAAGGTCAGATTTTTTACCCACAGCTACCACCTTCCCCTCCCTTTCTCACAAAATTTGTATTATTATCTTTTTAGTTTTGATTTCCCATTTTCTTCTGGTTTTCGATTTCCCATTTTCTTCTGCTTCATCTTCTTGTTGCTGTGAATTTTCTTTTTTAATTATTGTTTTTATTTTATAAATGAAATTCGAAATGGGTTCTTCGTATTCTTCCTCTCTTCTTCTGTTCTTCTATATAACAGCCTTTTATTCAATACCCTGCGTTCTGGGTTCTTCTATTTGCTCTCATAAAGATGATGGGTTCATTAAAAATATCAACTTTCAATGCTCTCCTTCGATCTCTCCAATTCCCCCTCTTAAGGTAATTTTTAGCTCAATTTTGGTGGTATTTTTACTTTTTTTTAATATTTAATGGGGTTCTTGGCATTTAATTCAAATTTTCATTGGATGAATTTTTTTTATATTTAATTATTTACTTTTAAAATCTGATTCTCGTTATTTATGATTTTGCCTAATTCTGCTCAAGGAAGGGAATTTTTTTTTTATTAAAATTTGGATTTTTAGCCTGAAATATTATGGTATTATTGTGGAAATTTTCATAGTTGTGAAATTTTGAAGATCAGAAGAATGCTTTTTGGTTGACTTTTTAAATGATTAGGGGTATTGGGTTTTAAGGGTATCATTTAATATGCAAAAACTAAATAAAGGAGAGAAAACACAAAGGAAGGTGCAAAGTTTAGCTTGCTTAAGGACTTTGAATATATCTATTATCTTCTTCAAGATTTTGAATTGAAATGCTATTGTATGTATTTTAAAGTTTAAACCAAGAGCACCTAGTAATTTGAAACACTTTCTTCCAAGTATCTTCATATATTTGGAGGGTCCTTAGATGATCATATTCCCGTATCCATGCCCGGATATGTATTAGACTTAAGTACTTCAAGGCTCAAGCGAAATGAAGAGTCGTAGCAACATAGGCTATATGGGATATGTTGTATACTAGATACACTACTTAAGTCTTAGATTCTAGGATTTAAGCCTTCTGCAATCCAACAGTTGTATAAGATGGATTAGTGAAATATGTTATCTGTATTGCAAAGCTTTAATTGAAGATATGAAACATTGAATGTGTTCATAGAAGACTCCCATATCAGTTGGTTTACGAATCATAAGAATCCTTAGGTTCGGCTTCTTTTCTCTATATTCTGGTTTGGAAGAGATGTATGTTGATATCCATAGCTCAAATCATAATATATATCAACTTTTTTCCTCTTTCCAATTCAATAGTAAGAAAGTAACTGAACAATTTTTCTTTTTCAAGTACCTTTTTAGGATGTATGGGAGATGCTGGTACTTGATGTCCTTCACCTGATCAATGGTAATTAATATCCGTAAAATGTTGCAGCCAAGCATGTATTGATCTAGTTTCTTAAGTTGAACCTTCTTAAATGATGCAGCTGGTGTTTTTGCAATTTGAGTAAGCTTTGCACAAAGCCTTAGCTTTATGTTTCTTAACTTGAAGTGTTTGGTCGTAAGCTTGTCTACTTTGTGATGTTATAGTTAGCTAAATTCTTTTGCACCATTGAAAGTATCGAAAACTTTCCAGTTAGCTATTTCAAAAACTACTATTGTTTAAAAACGGATTTACTCCCTAAACTTTCATTTATTTAGAAGATTTTTCATTTTCAAATGGGACTGATTTTATACGACAAAGATTCTCTAAATTTTGTTGATGTGGCTAGAAACTCAAAAGCGGAATGAGGGATAGGATATACCTACCTCTTCTTTCTGTACCTGTTTCCTTTCTTTCTTGAAGGGCATTCTTTACTTCATACTTATCCGTTTTCCATGAGAGTTTTCAATAAATTTGTTAAATAATACCATTATCTTGCGCATCATTCAACTTGTATTTCCAAAACGTGAATAATTAGGGTTCATGCTGTTTCCTCGCTGCTTCTCCTCTAGTCATCACATTTATGGTTAGTAAATTTTCCATCCTTCCCTTAATTTAGCTTACATCATTGTTTCATGTGATTGTAAGATATGTTTTTAGGATTACCAATTTTGCATGACTTGTAATTTCTTGGAGACAAACATTCTGATAACATGTTATGTATGCTTCTCAATCTATTTGTAGGTTAATGGAGACTTCCTTGACAGAGCATTGACTTCCAAACAGCAAAATGGTTACACTTCTGTGCTCTTTTATGCTTCGCGGTGCCCATTTTCTCGCAGTTTGCGCCCAAAATTTGACATTCTCGGTTTCATGTTCCCTCAATTAGAGCATCTGGCAGTCGAACAGTCTTTGGTTTCACCAAGGTGTGTGGCTACTTATCTGGCTCTCAGCGTTAATGTTTTGTTCATGAATTACTGAGTTGCTTTTTCTTTTGTAACTTTTTTTCTGGCTAAAATGACTTTCACTTTAAGAAAATCAGGGGGGGGGGGGTATTCTTGGATGAATGCTACAAGGAGAGAATTTTTTGAGGTGTTGGTTTGTGCTACTTATAGTGTTTGACATGAATTTAGACATGCTATTGATTGATCTCTTTTATATTGCATCCTTATGGTCAACTCAGTTTCACGGTTTTGAATTGATTAGTCTGCTTATCTTTGTTACTCGGACTTGGGTATGTATCATTTTGTCTAAGATTTTTCTGTGTTTGGAGTCTTTGGAGGTCATATCACTATATTCGTGTTATCAGACATAGACGTCGAATATGGGTAGTTGACAAAAAATGAAGAGAAGGAGCAACATAGCTGCTAATGACATTTGGTGACTTAGTTAGTCGAAGAAACGAATGTCTATGTCCACATTTCAATACTTGCAAAGTAATCATGTCCTTTGAAGTAATTTCCTATCAATTATATAGCTTTGATGTTGTTTTATACCATCCATGATGAAATGAGAGATATTTGTGACAACTTTCAAACTAATACCTTTTATGCATGTATCACAGTATATTTTCGAGGTACGGAATTCATAGCATGCCTTCAATTTTAATTGTGAACCAAACGTCAAGGGTACGGTATAATGGACCAAAAGATCTCCACGCAATTGTTCAATTTTACAAGAAAACAACAGGTATTTACTCTCCGATGCCAAAGATATATCCTCTTCTGCATTTGGCTTTTAAAAGCATAATGGAGTTGTAGCTTGATAAAAACTAACCTGAGTTTGGGAGTTGAACATTCTCACATTTCTCTAAACACGAGTGTCTGGATTTCAGGATTTGAACCCGCTCAATTTGTTGCTGAAAAAGAACCCAATGTCTCTGGAGACCTGGATAAATATATAATAGTGTCTTGGAATGAGTCATCAGCAAAGGAGATAGTAAAACAAGAGCCTTACTTGGCTTTTGCTTTGTTGTTTCTCTGTCTAAGAGTATTTTTACTCGTACTTCCAGAAGCACTGTCTCATCTCAAGGCTCTCTGGGTTTCCTACGCTCCACAGTTTAACTTGGAAATATTCGGTGAGACACATGGTCGATGTTCGGAGAATTTGGACCAAACCGAGGCTATGCAAGACCCAGAATTTTCAGCAAGGTGCGAAGAGTGCCCGTGTTTGGGCTTCTTCACTAGCATCTGTCTCTTTGGGAGAATCGTCTTCCGCTAGATCGCCCTCATCATCCTAGGTCAGAGTTTTACAGAACTGGGCTATACGGTAGGAGAAGAACTCATCTATCAGGTAGTGTATTACGAACCGCGATGATGCTTTCGGACACGTACTCCTCTCTATCTCACTGATGTTAAACTTCTAGTGCTAGTATACACGTAAAGCTGTTGACATTGTTGGAGTTTGGGTTTTTTGGTATTTTAAATGGAGTAAACTAATTGGCATGTAAATCTGAGAACATCTGTGTTTTTCCTTGTGTATTCACTTTTTTTGTTTTTGGAGGAACATATCTACTTTTATACGTCACTGGAATGTAAGCTTTACTATAAAATTGTTGTAGAAATAGATTTTGTTTAGGGGAATGTTTTGAATGATCTGTGTGTTGTTAGGTTATGCTTTTGAAAATTTTGCATTTGTAGAAAAATGATTAATCTCTCTGTACAGTAAATATATCCTACAAACAGGTTCATAGGGGCTGGACCTGCAAAATTACGCCGAACCCGGAAATCACAAGGCCTCCAAGAGCATCCCTGAGGAGCATTTGGAACCAGCAGAGCCGAGTTGCTGTGAATGAATGAATGATTCACAAGGACAATGCAAGAATCTGCACACAACATTGTAATAATTGTGGCCAACGCCGGCTGGTATTGTTCGTAGACTCGTGCTGCCTCGATGGGTGACGAGTCGGCTTTGGTATTGTTTTCGTATCATGGATTTGCATGTTGTGTTGAGTGATTCCCCTCTTTTATTGAATATGGTGTTATGATTACCATAAACCCAGACTGAGAAGTAGCCCTTATATTATAAACCGATTTGATTTTAACACCAAAGTACTTTTGGGCTTATGAGGGGCTGATTTAATGTTTTTTTTAAGAAAAAAGTTTCCTTGGCAGTTTGAGCATTGTGGCGGTTAATGGTAATTTAATTTGTGATTTTTTAAATTTTAATTAACATTGTAAATATAATAAATTTGATTGAGATGATTTGTTTTTGATCTTTAAAGTATCAATATATAACATATTTTTAATATTACAACATTTTAAGACAACATTTATGATTTTTAATTCTTTAAAACAAAACATAATTTATAATATTTATGTTAAAACAATAAGACAATATGTATAAAGTAAAAAGTTAATCTAAATAAATGTATATTAGGTAATTTAAAATAATAATAAAAAAGCTTACATATATATCCAGATTAAAAGTAATAATAAAAATATTTTTTTCGAACAATGATATCTGAATATTAATCACCATAAAAGATAATATAATACAATACATCAAAAAGAGAAAAAAGGACAAGTCCACTAAAAGTCTCTTACAATGGTGCAAAGAAAAGCAGACACTTCCATCGAGATTAGCATAGTAAAATCCAAAAATCTTCTTGAATCTTCTCGTCTTTATCCAAATGAGACGCTTTACGGGGTTAAAAAGGAGTGGTGAGCGAACCAAGCTATCAGACAGATTGCTCCCCTACTCAGATCTAATTACTTCGGCAACCAACCATCAACCGAGTGGGGATCCATCTTTCTAAGACCACCGACAAAACCATAATCAGAGATTAACGCCGTGAAGATCTATGTACGAGCATCAACCGACCGCTAAGGTATGCTGAAACCATGCAACAAGGACAGATGAAACGAACAACAAAAAAATAAAAAAAAAACGTGTCACAAGGACAGAGGAAACGCGTGCCACAATGGCAGAGATTGTAACACCCTTTCTCGTATCCATCACTGAATACGAGTCAGAGATGTCACATGACACTTTATAAAACAATTCACTCTTAAAAATTGGTAAATTTTTTGTTTCTAATAAATTAAAACACGAAATTGGAGCTCTCTTTACCTTTCAAAAAATAACAAAATGACTATTCAATAAAAAAATAGACTCTGAACCAAAATAGACAATTTCATTTCATTTATACATGCCACTAAAATTAATCAAAAACCTCAAGTAGGATGTCATTAATGTGGTAGCTTGATGAAATTCTCTGAACTTGATGTAACGCCTTGCTTACTCCAATATCTTGAACCACCTACGTGTGCAAAATCAAACACACGCTAAGTACGAACTTAGTGAGGCAATTAGTAAACTATTTAATTAAAAACATGCAATAATGCATTATAGTATATCATATGGAAGTGCAATATAGTTCCTGCAAAATGGCAAGCGATCCCAGTACAGTTTATACGATAACATAAAACAAATATAAATATCATATTGTCAGTATCCATCAATCATCAAGTAGTCATTTATAGTATAACATTCTTTAAAGATAGCCCAACGTATGTAATATGATATCAAGGTACTCGAGTCACATGAATAAGACATCAAAGTGTCTAACGTGAACATGTAAATGAGTACGTACTCGAGGACACTCTTTGCTCCTCATACAAGCACCTCGTTAACGCCATTAGCACTATGGGCGTGGATCCCCAAGGTGCACACCAAGGGCTTGGGCCCCCAAGGTGTATGTGACACCATCGTAGTCACAAAAACATGTAATCATATCATAACTTGAGTGGTGCAGCTACTAAGGACTCTATGGCATGCCAACTATACCATGGACTCTCATAAATAAATACTTGGGCATTTCATTCCATTATCAATCAATCATCATCATTCATGTAAACGGGCAATTCACATCTCATATTTCATCATAATTTTTCATATGTACTTGCCATTATGGTATTATGCATCACATCGATTATTCCACTATATCATAATCAAAGTCTGTAATATGACTGAAATAGTTATCATAGAGGTGACCATGTACTTTACATGGCACGCGGTCTATCATGTTCAAAATAACATACCAACATACTTATCAGGTAATTTTTATCATAGAGTGTTAATAATTATATCATGTTCATTATCTTGCCACTTGCAGACATAAATTATAATTTCTTATCAATTTATAACTTTTAAACAATGCATTTTTCATATTCAGGTCAGGGTTGACTTATCGCAAGTCTTCCCTTTTATAATTAACATACATATAAATGTTACACTCACCTTGGCCACTTAACACAATGTCTCACTAAGTCCTAGTTCGATCCTTTCTTTCATAGTACCACGAACCTTCTTTGATTTGGACTTGACTTCATTAATCACATGAATACAATAAAATATTTGTTAGATTCAAATCTATCAATACCTTAAACATGTTGTCTAATATAATCATTCGAATATAAAATTTCTAAATATTTTTCCTTTCTTTCTTGTACTGTTCAAAAACTCATTATGGTCCTTAGTGACCAATTTGAACTTCCAATAATTCTTCCGAGCTTGCTAACTAACATTTAAATACAAAATGTTTCAAATTCCATTTTATGACAAAATGCGCTACCTTTAAAGATTTATTTATACAGGGCAAAATACATACTGTATCTTAATTTCCTTTATACTGTAGAAACTAGATTCGATAACAGTTCTAACGGTATAAGCCACATAAATTAGCAAAATCTACCAAAATTATAAAAATTCTTTACATTCACGTCATAGAGTTATCCAAGCAGAAATTGCTGTGTAATTTTTCTGACCTTCTTTCGAATAAAAATCCATATCTTTTAACACCGAACTCGAAATAAGTTTCCGTTTGTTGGAAACGAAACTAGACTAACAAATCTTTACAACGGTATAAAATTCATCATCTAACTATTTTTGTAGAATTTATGGAGAATTATTAAACTTACTGCCATAATTCAAATTCCAATATAACATTCCATAAATAACTTCTAATTTACTCTAACTGCTCATTATTTCTCTACTTGTCAATTTAGTCTCATCACTTTACTTCAAATGACTAGAATAAAGCTTGTATTCATATGTTCTCTTTACATCCTTCATCAAAATAGGCTTAAACCTTTACTTCTCTAATTTCTCTTGATTTGTCGAGATGGTCACCAAAATTTCAAATATAAGGATTCAAGCTTCTTAACTTTGGAAATTAGTCCTCCAATCAACATTACTACCTTAATTCCATCATTTTAACTAAAAATCAGATTTACTCCTTCTACATATCCTCTTTGCCGAATAGACCATTCAAGTTTGACAATTTGTCAAAATGGTCACTAATGTGATTAATCATCGGTTTAGCATTCTAACTTCATTTCCATGTCTCTAACATCATTAATAATATAAATACACATTAAATTCATAAAATCAGATCTGGTCCCTTAATTTTGAAGCTTCCCGAAATGGTTCCTATGTATTTGACTTAGGGTTTTGCTTCCAAACAACAAATCAAGCTTACTAGATCACTAATCCAACATCACAAACCCTAAGTTATACTTGAATCCATAAACCCTAATATTCTCTATACAAACCGAAATATGTAGGTTTTAAGTCCCAACTCAATAACATGATTCTAACATCATACAAGCATGATTCTAACTTAAAATCAACCATTGATTCATAAAATCATAAAAGCCCCAATTTGTTCATAAACCCTAATTTCTTCCTCACATAAAATCTCATCAACCAAACATGTATTCTATGAATTATTTACATCAAAAGATAGAGCTCGAAGAGTAGAACAACTTTGTAGTTCGAAAGATTACCTGAAAACCGAGATTCGTGGCTTAAATCGAGCTTGTAAAATTTTTCTCTTCTTTTTCTCTTCACCAACATCTTGGAGAGTATTTTTCTGATAATTCCTTCCTATTTCATATATTTAAGACACTTGTATCATTAAAAATGAATTTTTAATTCAATAAATTTCACTTTCCAAAAATACTCTCCAACTAGATTTATGTTTTAAATTTGCCATTTTGTAACATTCCAACTAGACTTAGCTGGATTCTAATCAGCCAATATTCATCCATAAAAGAAATCTCAAAATTCCCTCAATGTCCCTTTTGGGCAAAATGACCAAAACGCCCTTTACTGATCAACTTACTCACAAAATTGTCATTCCATGTCATTTCGATCGATTTAAAATTTTCCCGATCTCTTTTAACATCCAAATATCCATAAAATGATATTTTATGACTCTTCTAAGGTCCATGGAACTATCTCTGAAATTTTAACTCGATTCGATTATCCGAATATTTTTTCAAACTTTATCGCTTTATAGCCATTAATACAAACTCCGTAAGAAAATCCGGGTAGCACGAAAACATCATTCTTGGGGTAAACTATTCATTTACGGGGTGGGTAAAATACATAACTTTTGAAAATTACACTTTGATCCCTAAATTTTTCCAAAGTTTATACTTTAGCCACAAAACTTTCAAAATTTACATTTTGGTCACTAGCCAAAAATTGGGATATTACAGAGATTCTAATTAAAATATATAAAAAATTACACTTTGTTTTTTTATACTTTTACCCCCTCTTGAAGCAATAGTTTTTTTAGGTTTGTTGTGTTCGATTGCTTTATATTTATAGTTTGCTTGTTCCATTTATCATCTCATGATTTGTGTTGAGCATGATCGAATTTCTGCTTGAGGGTTGGTGTATTGCGATGGTTTGTATGAGGTATTTCTTCATTATTATTAATAAAGTTACCGTGCACTCTTTTCCTCCTTCTGCTGTCCGAAACTGGGTTTCGACTCATTTTCGGTTATGAAGGGGGTTTTTAATGAGGCCCCTCCTATTATAAAAAAAACAAAAATAATAGACTCAGTGGTCGACAACCAATACTAAAATTGGTTGCCGACCACCAACCAAAGGAAGAAAAGTAACCGACCACCAACCAAAGGAAGAAAAGTAAAGTTGCAGGCGACGGAGATTTGAGAGAGAGCAATTGGGTTAAAAAAGTATAAGTTAAATAATAATAATAATAATATTTACTATGATTTGTATCTGTTAACTTAATATAATGTAATATATCTACATATACCATATGGATATATACATAAATATGAAATAAAAAAAATAAATGTAAGATAAAATCATAGACAAACAAACAAGAAAATAAATAAATGTAAACACTGATGAATTACCGAAAATTAAGGAAATTAGTGAATAAAATAATAAATAATATAAAATTGCAAGATAAAGTTATCTGTTATGCTAAAATTATGAATTAAATTAGGAAGCAAATTAAAAGCATAAATAGTAAACACAAAAATTTAAATGTAGTCAACAAACAAGGGACGAAAGTAAATAAATATAGAATTAAATGAAATAATTTAAAAACACAAGAAATTAAATACACAAAATTATGGACTAATTTTTAATAAAATAAAAATATTAGAGGTCCGAAACACAATTACCCCAAAGATTCTAAAATTCGCAGATCTATCCCTCGGACTCGGGTCAACACTAGGGATGATAATTTATCCCGAATCCAATCCGAAAAAGTTCGATCCGAAAAAAAATCTGATCCAAATCCGTTTGAAAAAATCCTAATCCGAAAAAACGTTCAAGTCTGATTGTAATCGAATTTGGACTTGGACTTTATACAATCCAATCTAAGTCCGATACATTGCCATCTCTTGGTATGCATGGATCAGTTTTTAAAAAAGAGAGAGACTAGGGGCAGAGAGAATTCTCGAATCCGATCAATGAAAAATGTTGACAAATGTAAAAGGATCATTAAAAGAATATGCATAGATTGGTATAAAAAAGGTACATGAGTATATTTCTCGAATCGGGCCAATCATCAGCCATCACCTTACCAGGCAAACCGGTGAACATCTCGTATTGTATAAATGCTTGATTGATGAGCATCTCTGTTCCATACACGATAGCGGCTCCAGACTGCTTTGCTTCTCTTAGGAGTCTGGTTAACTTTGGGGTGTAAACACCAATGAGTAGTGTTTCAAAGTTTCCTGCCATAGAAAAACATATACCTTGTTTCAAACTTGGTTTTGGCACTGTTTGAGAATAAAACTTAAGGAGTCAAACCTTGGACAGTGTGTCCCCTCAATTCTTGGTTCCGTTCCAACAGATCTCGTGTTAGTGAGGATCATTCCTTCTTCGGGATAGAAATAATTCAACTCAGCAAGAGTAAGTGCGGTACGAGCATAAGAGGAGTCAAATTAATTATCTTGGACAAGAAGTTGAAATAGTTTTCTAAGATAGGAATGTCGGTCGACTTGCAACAATTTTTTAAAATGGTTAGACATTTTCGGGTCACACTCTTCAGCCTTAAAGTCAACACAATTCAAATTGATCCAAGAAGTTAAGAATTTTGGCCCATAATCAAGTCCACATACCTTGGCTAAATTTCAGCTTCAAACTAGTCTTGTAATTAAAATTCAGACCATAAGCTAATGACTTAATAATCAGAAAGATGCCCAATCTATACTCTCTTTTTTTTAGTTTGGTGCCTAACGTTTTTTTAGGTCACTTTGGTGCCTAATGTTTCATCCCGCAACTCAAATCAGGTTTTTCCGTGACAAACGTTAAAATTTTTCCGTTATCCAATAAAAACACGACATGTGGCATATTTCTGGTATTTTCTTTGATTTTTATTTTTAAAATAAAAAATTTTGAATTTTGTAAAAAAACTCAAAATCTTTAATTTCTCTAACCCCAAACCCAAACCCTAAATCCCTAAATTGATCCCCTCCCACAACTAATTCAACCACCACCAGTCACCTTTGTTTTCGTCGCCCCCCACGACTAAAAACTCTATCATCTCGTTGTCGAAAATCGGCGAATGAATCGTCGATTGTTCCGTCGACGAACATTCAACAATGAAAAAGAAGATTGATTGGGCTTCTAATCGACGGCTAAAGGCTGGGGGATGCTGAAAAGTGAGGTACGTGATGCTTGGGTGGTAAACAGTGAACTGCCGACGTGTGGGGGATGCCGAACGATAAGAAAGATGTGATTTGAGAGCTTGATCGAAAGAAATTAAAACTTTGGGGTCATTTAAGAAGTTCAAAATTTTAAATAAATAAAAAATAGGTCGCGTGCCATGTTATAATTGGATGACGATATTTTTTAACGGCCGTAAATAAAAAAAAACCTTCGAGTTACGGAATGAAACGTTAGACACCAAAGTGGCCCGAAAAAAAACGTTAAGCATCAAACTAGAAAAAAAAAGTATATGTTAAGCACCTTTTTAACTTTTAAGCCTAAGCCAATTTATAAAACTTTGGCTGAATTTCCATCTCATTAAGGGGTATTTTATAGCTTTCTTTTAATTAGGCTTTCTTTTTAAAAGATTCGTCAACCAATAGCTTTTATTTACCCTTGTATCCAACTTTATCTCAAACCTTTTATTTAATTTTGTATTCGGTATTATTTATCTCCTGAATTTCAGCGAGGCATAGGAACGAACATCGAAATGTGAGCTGATCGGATGAGTGAGGGAGTACCAATGCAATATATTGTCGACAACAAGCAGCCACAAGATATCCTTACGAGCTTTGCAAGACTTGGAGCCATTACAAACCTTGCATTACTTTTTTTTTAACAATTTTTATTTAGGGAAGGGGAAAGAGGGAATTTGTTTCTATGGATTTTGCACCTACAACCTAAGGTAGAAGGGTTGTCAACTGAGAGGTTTAACAACTTATTCTATAGATCCTTACATTACTTAGAACCAAAACTCCATCAGCAAGCAGCCACAAGAGATCTTTACGAGCCTTGCATTACTTGGAACCACGACATCAAAAACTAAAATACAGATTCATGCAATACAAAAACACCCCGTCCATGCGCAACATACTCAGAAAAATAGTTTTAACCAAAAGAGCTTTCTAAATGTAGAAGTTCGATTAGGAAAAAATATTTTTGGAGCTAAAGTACTTTACTATTTTCTAATTTTAAATTAAATTTAAATCAAAATTTTAGTTAAATTATTTGACATGAGTGTCAATGTATTTAAACAAAAATTTTTTAACCTACTCAAAAAATACTTAAAAAATAATCATATAATGATAACTTGAATAAACTCACATACACCTACAAATAATATTGTATAAACCCAAATTACTTAAAAAAATTATTTTTTTATTACTAAGTCCGCTCAATGAATTCATTTAAATAAAAAGACCACTCAAATTTTTTAATAGCATACGCCCCTAAATGCAGCGATATGATTTAAATTCTATGCTTGGATTTACCTTGTTGAATATATATATATATATATATATATATAATCTTCAAATGGGAGTTAATTACTAGGGAAATTTTGTTATCACTCATCTTAAACCACAAATTTCGAGGGATTTTAAGGGTCTGTACGCTAAGAATTGCAAGGTATAGATACTGGAAAAAAATGCTTAATTAGTGTGAATTTCAAGGTTTGTAAAGTTAGCTGTAAGAATCCAGCTACAATAAAAGAATATCCATCTTTTTAAATGATAATCACTAGGAAAACAATGTGTGTATAAATGAAGAATTGGATGTTCTCCAATGGAAAATTTTCAGCTGCTTCTTCGCTCTTCCTCACATTGTAAATATTTGAATTCCATCTTTGTCCATAGAAGGAAAAAGGAGATGGGAACACTTCATCCATGGCCGAAACTTGCCACCTTCTGCTGCATTAATTGCTTCCTTTTCATTGCCTTTGCTTCTCTTTCACTTGCAGGTTAATTTATCTTTTCTATTTGATGTAACCCATGTGTTTGCTTTTTTGTTTGAATGAAAAAGTTCACCTTTTTGTTTTGGTCCTTTCATTCATTCTGGAATAAGTCTTTCCCTCTAGTTTTGGATTTGTAGATTTGGAATTTAAATCTAGATTAATTGAATGAAATCTACTTTTCAACTAAAACACAAAAGTTTAAAGTGTTTTTGACTTTTTTTCAAAAGTACTTTTGAGTATAAAGTTATATGAACACATAAGATTAATATTTAGATAACAGTTTAAGTTCACTTGGATCACTTGTTTTTACAAAGGAAATCGTAGCCTAAGGATAGGGAAGGAGTTGCAGATACTTGAATTCGAACCCAAATTTGTTGTACCTCACCTCATAAGTCATAAGCATAGCTATAAGAATTGACCGAGTTACAATCAAAGATCACGTTGTGTTTAGATAAACGATTCAGGTCAGCTTGAGCCTTATATCCTTGGTACATAATAAACTCTATGTTGACTGTGTTTATAGACAACAGTTAGGCTTTGAATTGGAGAATTTAGAAACCTTTTTCTATTCCTTTTTGTGCTTAAACAATTTGGAGTGAAGATGGTAACAAAGATTTTGCTAAGTAGATTTTGGAGCAGGAGGTGAAAACCATATCTTCAATCTTTTTATTGGATTTAAATAGCAATTGCAACGTGATGCACTGATGCTACATTTATTATTTATGGTTTTGGCCTTCGTAATTGACTATGACAGACGTGATTGAAAATGTGTCTGTGGCTGCAGTTTAACAATTGTTTACTAAGGTTTGCAGACTGTACCTTGAATTTCACTTCATACCCTTACCAACCAAGTGGTGACTGCAGTGGTGAAAATAGGAAAGTTATCTTGTGGGGGAGGATATCTTCACACCTTTGCTGTCGAAACGCCCTGAATGCCTTCGCTCAAGTTCTTGCAGTTCGAGCTAATCAAACACCTGACAGTACCATCTTCATTGGACAAGGTTCATGGAAACAATTCAATTCTCCCTTTCCAACACAAGAATCGGTTTCCGTAGACTCTTGTGGATTCAGCAAATTTTACTCTAGCAGTTCCAAGTGTTCAAGTTTATCTCTGTCCCAAATTCAAGGCAGTCCACCTTACTTGGAAGCAGTAAAATTATGTTCCAACTTGAGTTCTTCATTTCAAAGCTCCTGCAGAAACTGCACTGATGCCATAGCAAGGGTAGCTTGGTTTCCATTGCAACTAATTCAAGCGCAGACCGAAAGAACATTATGTAATCTAGCTGCTGTCCTTTCGGTTGCTGCTGCAAATGCCACTGATAACTCTTTTGGTACAAATTTGTTTAGCTGCATGTCTTCTTTAGATGTTTTTGGTAAGATCCATAAATTATTTAGAAGTCTTTTTTTCCCATGTTCAAGTCTATGTTACCCCGACTTTTTATTTTTCTTGAAGTTTCCTCATCCAACATCTATCTGAGAAATATTTGGACGAGTGTATGGAGAGAAATCCTCCAACGACTCTCCAAATGCATGTAAACACTTGGAAACATATTCTGATCTGACACTCACACCCTAGTCTGAATAATATAAGTTCAAGTTTCAGTATCCTGACTTTGAGCCTTTGTTTCCCTAACAGATCCAGGCTACATCAAACTCAAAAGTAAGTTGAATTGATTATATCCATCCTTTTCTGTTGTTTGAGCCAAAGGATTTAAATTGTGGTCGCGGTTTCAATGAATATCCACAATGAATGTCACCGGAGAAAGCTGAAACCGTAAAATAGTGCCTACTTTAAATCCCCTGGTTTGAGCTGCCATTGAAAAACTTATAAAATGCTCACTGAAATCATTTTTAGGGACCCAGGCAAAAGCACTTCTTGCTGTCTTTGTAGCACTCATGGTGCTAATATCGATCCTAATCTTGGTAAAATTTGTGGCCTTAAAGAAGGGAAAGAGCAAAAGAAAGCTTCCAAAACCAATGCCATTAAAGGACAACAATACCTGGTCTGGTCTCTACAGGTTTTCGAAGTCTGGGATTGAGAAAGCTATAAGCATTAACAATAGAAGGAAGAGTTTAGGCCGAGGGAGTGCCGGTGAAGTTTATGAAGGCAGGTTGCCTAGTGGTCAAGTTGTGGCCATTAAGCAGATAAAGAAAGGCAACTCTTTGGATACTTTTGCTAGGGAAGTTGCGGGTCTTTCACGGATTCGACATCCGAACCTCGTTTCTTTGCTTGGTTGCTGTATCGAAGGTGGTGAGCAGTACTTGGTCTTGGAGTATTGTCATGCGGGGAACCTTGCTCAGCATCTACTAAGTAATTTTTTCCTTAAACCATTACATGTTTGTTCTTTCAGTAATTTTCTATTTTTCCACCACGAACTGCAGTGTTCAAGCTTTAAGAAGGGCTGTAGCATTATAGATGCTTGGGTTCGAGTCTCAAATCTGTCGATTATACTCGTACATGTGCTTTAGAGTTCTAGTTAGTTTAGAAGTTTGTAATGTAGTAGAAAACTAATTCCTAAAAACTATAGATAAAGTTAGAGTTTAACTTAACTTAGAACATTGTAATTAGTTCTTTAAAAAGAACTAATCTTTCTGTAATTTTTTACTGGATTAATTAATATACAGAGAAAAAACTTTTCTCTCAATCTTACAAGGTATCAGTAGGCTTTGATCCTTAATCTAATGGAAAAATCTTCTTCATCCGAGGTCAGTTCAGGGGGAGAAATCAATTCCTGCATTGATACTTTTCAGGATTCTACCACTTCTTCAGTAACATGTCATAAACTATTTGGTCCTAATTATCTACAGTGGTCCCAATCAGTGAAGCTGTACATCACTTGAAGATGAAAGCTAGGCTATATCACAGGAAAGATGCATAAGCCTGCTTCGACAGATCCAGCATATGAGAAGTGGCAGCAAGGAAATAGTATGGTGATGTCTTTGTTAATCAACACAATGACACCAGCTATTGGGGGTAACTTTCTCCTATATGTTGAAATCAGAGAACATTTTAGAGTGTTTCTCTGTTAAATCTTATTAAAAATGATGTACAAGTGTACTCCTTTTATAGGCTTTACAAGTAGTTAACCTAGAGTAGTCTACCTAAGAGATATAACTCTTATCCTTTAATGAGATAGAGTTTATCTAGATTTAAACTTTTAAATTCAAACTATTAGATGAGATAAGATTACAATATTTAATTTACATCTAATATCCTACACTCCCCCTCAAACTGGTGTGTATATGTTGTATACTCCAGTTTGGATGAGAACTCGTCAAAGGTCACTCTCGGAAGTGCCTTTGTAAAGATATCCGCCAGTTGACTCTTTGTAGGAACATAGTGCAGCTTTACGACACCACTGTTTACCTTCTCATAAATAAAATGTCTGTCAATCTCGATATGTTTAGTCCGGTCATGTTGTATTGGATTCTTAGCAATACTCATTGTTGATTGGCTATCACTTAGTACCCCGAACTCCTGTTTTTCATCCAACTCCAGCTCGATGAGAAGTTTTTTAAGCCATATGCCTTCGCAAATTCCAAGGGCCATAGCCCTATATTCTAATTCTGCACTACTTCGAGACACCACAGTTTGCTTTTTACTCCTCCATATGACTAAGTTTCCCCATACAAACGAACAATAGCCACTCACAGATTTTCTATCTGTTAACTCACCTGCCCAGCTAGAATCTCTATAAATCTTCACAGATCTGTCTTGATTTTTCCTGAAAATAAGTCCAAATCCTGGTGTAAACTTTAAGTATCGCAGGACTCTATTGGCTGCCTCCATGTGTTCTTCTCTAGGATCACTCATGTGCTGGCTGATTATGCTTACTAGATAAGCTATATCAGGTCTGGGGAGTGATAAATAAATCAGTTTCCCAACCAGCCTTTGGTAGGATTCTCTGTTCACGGGAGTACTCGTGCCATTTTTTCCAAACTTCAAGCCTGCATCCATTGGAGTGTCTGCTGGTTTACATCCAAGCATTCCAGTTTTCGAGAGCATGTCCAAGATGTACTTTCTCTGATTTATGACTATTCCCTCATTTGATCTAGCTACCTTCATTCCGAGAAAGTACCTAAGACTTCCCAAGTCTTTAGTCTCAAACTCTGTTGCCAAAAAAGTCATTAGTTTCTCAATTTCCTTTGTGTCATCTCATGTAATGATCATATCATCAACGTAAACAATAAGGAGAGTTTTTTTACCATCTGAAGCTACCTTCTTAAACAAGGTGTGATCTGCTTGTGTTTGCTTGAACCCGTTCTTCACCATGGCCTTCGCGAATCTGTCAAACCAGGCCTTTGGTGATTGCTTCAGCCCATACAAGGATCTATTTAGTTTGCACACTTTTTGTTTCGTTGAGTCATCCTCTAAGCCTGGTGGAATCTGCATATATACTTCTTCTTCAAGCTTTCCATTCAAAAAAGCATTCTTGATGTCCAGTTGGTGCAACTTCCAATCTTTATTAACTGCTAATGAAAGCAGCACCCTTATTGTATTCAGTTTTGCCACAGGTGCAAAAGTCTCCTGATAGTCTACTCCATATGACTGAGTAAATCCCTTTGCCACTAACCTTGCCTTGAATATCTTCTTCAACAGCTTTCCTCCAATCAGGATTTTCAAATGCCTCTTCCACTGTTCTAGGGATCCTTACACTGTTAATGTTAGCTGTAAAAGCCTTGAAACCAGACAATAGTTTTCCATAAGCAACAAATCTATCAATAGGATGATTAGTGCATTTTCTTACCCCCTTTTTGGTTGCAATCGGAAAATCATCTAAATTCTCATGAACTGGACTTTTTGAGACATCATTGCTTACTCTTTCCTCCATGGTAGCAGGACTTAAGATCAGTTCTTGGCAAGTACTAGGCTAATCAATGGGTTCTGTGACAATTTTCTTTCTTCTGGTATAGGGAGTAAGCTGTTTGACTAGAGATTGTGGGGTTTGAGTAGTGTGAGGCCTGAGAGATCTAGGTTTTGGAGAAGGTCTTCCTACTGGAACATTAGAAGAGATGGGAGATGTAGGCTCTGGGGAAGATCTTTCTACTAGAACACTAGGAGAGCTAGGAAATGTAGGCTCTGGAGAAGTTGTAGGATCATCAGAGTTGCTAGGTTGTTCGTCCTGTGTTTGTTCAAGGGTCGGAAAAGGAGACAACAAAGGAAAAATATGAGTAGGAGTAATAGGCTGAGATTCCTCACATCTCTCCCCCTGAATCTTAGTCCCTACAAAATAAGGTTGATTTTCAAAGAAAGTAACATCAAATGAAACATAGGTTTTCTTGGTAATAGGTGAGTAACATTTGTAGCCCTTCTGACTCGATGAATATCCTATAAACACATACCGCAAGGACCTGGGATCAAGCTTACTCCTATTGTTGCTATGCACATGAACAAAAGCTGTGCAACCAAATACTCGAAAAGGAATAGCAGATGACCATGGTTTGAAATGTGGAAAAAGATGTAAAAGGGTGTCAAAAGGAGTTTTGAAGCCCATAGTTTTGCTAGGCATCCTATTAATTAGGAAAGTAGCAGAAAAAGTGCTTCCCCCAAAGATACTGAGGAGCATTAGCATAAAGCAGAAGAGACCGAGTTACCTCAAGTATATGTCTGTTTTTTCTTTCAGCAACCTCATTTTACTGAGGAGTGTTGACACAAGAAGTAAGGTGAAAGATACCTTTCTCTCGAAAAAAGGAACCAAGGGATTTAGTAAGATACTCACTCTGATTATCACTCTGAACTATCTTTATTTTGCGTTCAAATTGGTTTTCGATCATGTGATAAAACGTTTTAAATATCGTTTCAACCTCTGATTTTTCTTTCATGAGATAGGTCCAAGTAACCCGAGAGTGATCATCAATAAAAGACACAAACCAGCGAGCCCCAGATACATTTTTAACTTTAGAAGGACCCCAAATGTCGCTGTGTATGATAGAGAAAGGAGATGTAGGTTTAAATTTAGTGGGAACATATGATTGTCTTGTATGTTTGGCAAGTTGACATGCATCACAGGTGAATGATGATGGATGTTTATTCATGAACAACTTAGGAAACAATTTCGCAAGATAGTAGAAATTCGGGTGTCCTAATCGAAAATGCCATAGCATGACATCATTTGAAAGAAGGGAAGAGGAAAAAACTGTAGACGTAGGACAACTGGGAATAGTTTTGTTTCGAGAGGATAGGCCATCAAGAATGTAGAGTCCATTATGTCGCCTAGCATTGCCAATCACCGTCCTCGAGTCTTGTGCTTGAAAAATACAACCAGACAGCCCAAAGTTAACATCACAATTCTCATCTTTAACAATTTTGCTAACAGACAGAAGATTGCATGCCAGTTTTGGTACCAGACAATACTAGATGATCATTTAATTTAATAGAACCACTTCCAGATACAATGGAGAGAGATCCATCGGCAACTTTGATAGATGATGCAAATGAATGTGGCTTGTACTCATGAAAAAGGTCACGATTGCCTGTCATATGGTCAGAAGCACTAGAATCCACTATCAAACTCCAGGGATTGATTGTGGCCAAACAAGAAATTCTACCTTCTGTAGCAGGAAATGCAGTAGAATCTGATTTGGAGAATATTTGACCAAACATCTGTTGGAGCTCCACAATCTGTTGCTTACTGAAATTGCTGGAAGAACTGTCATGCGCAGTAATATGTGCTTCTCTCAGGGCTTTGACCCGTTGGGATTTCCACTCTGTTGGTCTCACTGATTGAGACAGAATGGAAGAAAGAGACGCATCTGAAAGGGTAAAATCAGATGGACGAGAGCTTACTGGAGAGCTAATTGCAGAAGCAGCAGGTTCTGCTGTAGCCATGTTTTCTAAATAGGGAAGAAAGGTCGAGAGAAGAGAGGAAAAAATTAAAATTTGGAAGAAATGATCGACCTAAAATGATACCATGTTGAATTCAGAGAACATTTTAGAGTGTTTCTCTGTTAAATCTTATTAAAAAATGTTGTACAAGAGTACTCCTTTTATAGGCTTTACAAGTAGTTAACCTAGAGTAGTCTACCTAAGAGATATAACTCTTATCCTTTAATGGGATAGAGTTTATCTAGATTTAAACTTTTAAATTCAAACTATTAGATGAGATAAGATAAGATTACAACATTTGATTTACATCTAATATCCTACACTATATGAGAATGCAAAAGATGTTTGGGATGCAGTCCAAGAAACTTATTCTAGTTCAGACAATATTTCTGAATTGTTTGGCATTGAATGCCAAGCATCCAACCTGAATCAGGAGGATATGAATGTCATCATATACTACAACACTTTGACAAGATTATGGCAACAAATTGATCTTTATGAGTCCAATGATTGGACCAACCCAGAAGATGCTGCTCTTTACAAGAAAAGGAGTGACTAAAAGAGAATTTTTTTAATTCTTGAATGGTCTAAATAAAGGGCTAGATGATGTAAAAGGAAGAATCCTGAGTATCAAACCCCTTCTTCTATTCGAGAAGTTTTCTCTAAGGTAGGAAGAGAAGAGAGCAGACGATTGTTTATGTTGCTAGATTTATCTACGAGTGATAGTTCTGCACTTCTTACACATGCAACATCTACCAACAAACAAAAATGATAAAAACCATGGTATGATTACTGTAAAAAGGTGGTCCATCTTCGCGAGAGTTGCTGGAAATTGAATAGAAAGCCTGCTGATTGGAAACCACAAAAAATGAGGCCTCAGCAAAAAGAGCCAACAGCTAATGCAGTAGCAATAGACCCTTCATTTTGTTTCAGCAAACAACAAATTGCAGACTTACAGAAGCTTCACTCCCTGATGAAATCTACACCTGATTCTCCTAGTCAGACTAGTAGTGTTTCTTGCCTTCAAACCTCTGCTAAATATTTGTGGATTGTGGATTCTAGTGCCACTGACCATATAACAA
This sequence comes from Hibiscus mutabilis, assembly GCA_019671005.1. NCBI lineage: Eukaryota > Viridiplantae > Streptophyta > Magnoliopsida > Malvales > Malvaceae > Hibiscus > Hibiscus mutabilis. The sequence continues at coordinate 30,468,443 of CM033748.1, read as the reverse complement.
GGGATGAAATTGTTTTTCTTCAATTCAGTAAAAAGCGGGATCCAAGGAATGTAAAAATGGTTGATGGTTCAATAACTAAAGTAGATGGGATATGAACAGTTTGTGTTAATGGTAACATCACTCTTCCCTCTGTGTTATATGTTCCCAATTTGCAGTGCAATCTGTTGTTAGTGAGTAAATTCTGCACTGATTTTGACCGTTCCATTACATTAATTGCCGCTAGTTGTGTATTTCAGGAAGTGGACTCGGGGACATGGATTGTCAGTGCTGAGTTGTGTAGTGAACTTTATATCATTGAAGGCCTTCCTCCTACAAGACAAGTCCAACCAAGTTGCACTTTTTTATCTTCCAACATTTCACATTTAGGATCTAATGATATTTTCTTATGGCATTTTAGACTTGGACATCCAAATTTTATTTATCTCCAATCATGTGATGTGTGCCAACTTGCTAAACATAAAAGATCATCTTACCCTTCTTCGACCTATAAACCTTCTTCACTATTTTCTTTAATACATAGTGACATTTGGGGCCCTTCTAGTGTTAAGAATGTTACTGGGGCTAGATGGTTTATTTCGTTTATAGATGATCATACTCAGCTTACTTGGACTCTTTTGATGAAAAACAAATCTGAAACAGAAAACATCTTCAAAACCTTCTATTTCATGATTCTAAATAAGTTTAACAGTATGATTAAAATTCTTAAAAGTGACAATAGGAGTGAATTCTTTACTAATGCCTTAGGTAACTTCTTTAAAGATAGAGGCATCCTTCATATCAATTCATGTGTAGACACTCCTCAGCAGAATGGAGTGGTTGAGAGAAAAAAAATAGACATTTCTTAGAAGTTGTTCGATCATTAATTTTATCTTCTAATGTTTCTTAGCATTTTTGGGGAGAAGCCTTACTTCATGCTACTTTTCTTATAAGCAGGTTACCTAGTAGGATTTTGGGATTCAAAACTCTTAAGGAAGTTTTTCTGCAGACCTTTCCTTCTTTTAAACCTTTGTCTTGCAATCTGCCTTTAAAGATATTTGGTTCAACTGCCTTTGTTCATGTTCATAAGCAATTTCAGGGTAAATTAGATCCTAGAGCTGTTAAGTGTGTATTCCTAGGGTATTCTTCTCATAAGAAGGGCTTTAAGTGTTACTCACCTACGCATAGAATTTTTTTATTTCTATGGATGTCACTTTTCATGAATATTTGCCTTGTTTTTTAGATTCTAAAATTCAGGGGAGAAATTGAATGAATTTTAGTCTCCTCAAATCACCTTTAGCCGAGCCAATGCCTACACTAAAACCTGCAGACATTGTTCCAAAACCATTATCACCTGTAACTGAAACATCACCTACAACACCTCACATTTTTTCAGATAACCAACTTGGAACAAAGGAACTTAGTGTCTATACAAGGAGGAACAAGAGGCCTACTCAGGAAACTACACAACCTAGGACTACTCAAGAAATGGAACCAATTCCACTATCCTTGGAGGAGGAAGGTACGAAAATTTTAAATGATAATATTGAATCTGTCATTGATACATCTGACTTACCTATTGCTCAAAGAAAAGGTGTCAGGAAATGTACAAGTCATCCAATTTAGAGATATGTTGCCTATGGGAAGTTAATGCCATCTTTCAAAACTTTTACCACTAAAATGGACAAAGTTCAGATTCCTAAAACAGTGTATGAAGCATTGAAAGATCCTAGGTGGAAGAAAGCTGTAGAAGATGAGATTCAGGCTCTGGAGGCAAACAAAACCTGGGTAATGACTGACTTACCTCCTGGGAAGAAGGCAGTAAGCTGTAAATGGATTTTTACAGTAAACTAAAACTCAGATGGAAGTATTGAAAGGTTCAAGGAAAGGCTGGTTGCAAGAGGGTTTACACAGTCCTATGGAATTGATTACCAAGAGACATTTTCCCTTGTAGCAAAGCTAACATTGTGAGAATTCTGCTTTCTTTTGCTGCAAACTTAGTCTGGCCACTCTATCAACTTGATGTGAAAAATGCACTCCTAAATGGGAATTTGGAGGAGGAAGTTTATATGTACAAGCCAACTAGTCTAAGTGATAATTCAAATTCAAACCAAGTGTGTAAATTAATGAAATCACTATATGGCCTAAAACAAGTCACCTAGGGCCTGGTTTGATAGATTTACTAAAGCAATCCTGAAATTTGGTTATTCTCAAGGCCAATCTGACCACAGGTTATTTGTGAAGACTTCTTCAGGGAATAAAAAGACTATTTTAATAGTCTATGTTTATGACATAATTATAACAGGTGATGATGATCGGGAAATCAGAAAACTAAAAGGCTTTCTAGCTACTGAGTTCGAGGTGAAAGACTTGGGGAAATTGAGGTACTTTCTTGGAATGGAAGTGGCAAGATCGAATTCTAGTATTGTAATAAACCAGAGAAAGTATATACTCGATCTTCTTTCAGAAATAGGGATGCTTGGATGCAAGCTTGCAGAAACACCTATGGAATCCAATTTGAAATTCAGAACTGATGACCAAGGAGTTCCCACGAACAAAGAACAATATCAAAAACTAGTGGGTAAACTTATTTATCTATCACTCACTAGATTTGACATTGCATTTTCAGTCAGTGTTGTTAGTCAATTTATGAATGATCCTAGAGAAGAACATCTAGATGCAGTAATGAGAATCCTAAGATATTTGAAGATGACTCCAGGACATGGAATGTTCACTAAAAATGAAAGTAGAACAGTGGAGATTTTTACAGATGCAAGCTGGGCAGGGGAGCTGACATCTAGAAAATCGACTAGTGGTTATTGTGCTAGAGTATGGGGGAATCTGGTGACATGGAAAAGCAAGAAACAAACAGTAATTTCCAGAAGCAGTGCAGAAGCAGAATTTAGAGCTTTGGCAAATGGAATTTGTGAAGGAATTTGGGTTCTAAGGCTCTTTTCTGAATTAAAATTAAATCATAGTAAAGACTTTAATCTTTACTGTGATAATCAGTCCGTAATCAGCATTGCGAAGAACCCAGTGCACCATGATAGAACCAAGCACGTGGAACTAGATAGGCACCTCATTTCAGAGAAAATTACAAGTAGGATGGTTAAGCTAAACTTTGTACCAACTCATGAACAGTTAGCTGATGTACTTACAAAGGCACTTCCAAGAAATGCCTTCGACAAGCTTACATGCAAGCTGAGACTATACAATGTCTACTCCTTAGCTTGAGGGGGAGTATAGATTATACTCATACATGTGCTTTAGAGTTCTAGTTAGTTTAGAAGTTTGTAATGTAGTAAAAAACTAATTCCTAAAAACTAGAGATAGAGTTTAACTTAACTTAGAACATTGTAATTAGTTCTTTAAAAAGAACTAATCTTTCTGTAATTTTTTACTGGATTAATTAATATACAGAGAAACAACTTTTCTCTCAATCTTACAAAATATGTTGAATGTCGCCTTAAGATCGAGAATTTATGAAATAACTTGACCATGTTTCATTTTCAGGGAAAGACTGTGTCTTGACATGGGATAGAAGAGTTAAGATCCTAAGAGACTGCACTTGGACTGAGGTATCTCCATAGTTATATTGATGGATGCATTATTCACGGAGATATTAGGGTAACATGGATCATAACCTAGTGATCCATCTCTGTGACCTATGTTGCTTCGAACTTTCATTTTTCTTAAAATACTTGTATCCACACTCGAGTGCAAATAACAGTCTAAAAAAGCAAGCAACTGATTATTCATATAATTGTTCCTAATGCTGAATGCCTGTGTTATAGCTCACAAACATCCTCTTGACTGAAAATTTGGAGCCCAAACTCTCGGATTTTGGGCTGGCAAAGATGCTGGGAATGGAGGAAAGCAAAGTATTCACAGATGTGAGAGGAACTATAGGTTATATGGATCCAGAATACAAGACCAATGCAAAGCTAACCTGTGACAGTGATATATACAGCTTTGGCATTGTAGCCTTGCAGATTCTTTCTGGACAGAAAGTTATCGAGTTAGATCTTGATGCCAGCGAACAACTTACACGAAAAGTATGTGTTTTGATAATGATTGTGACGGCCATTTGAATCCGGAATATAAAAGTGTTAACCAATATGAATTTGATGTAGGCAACGGATGTGAGCATGGGAAAACGCCCAGTTACAAATTTTGAAGATCCGAGGCTTCATGGGGTTCTCAATAGGAAAGATTTGGAGTCCATTTTGCATATTGCAGTACTTTGTGTTGCGAAATCAAGTAGAGGCCGACAGCCTATTGATGTTGTTTTCGATGAGTTAGAGAGAGCTTGGAAAAACACGAATGCTGAAATGGTTTGATTACTTTTACATTCAATCTCTTCATTGTTTATATAAACTCTATCTGTAAATGTAGGATTAATTCGTTGAAATATGATGGAAGATGGCTTTTTTTCCCTTCTAAAATGCAGAAAATGAGAAAAGAAATTGGTACATGGGCAATGCAGCCGCAGTGAAGGTCGATGGAAGTGGTTTCAGTTTGCAATATATGAAAGTAGTTCGATTGTGAATGCAGAGGTTTTGAAAAACTTGTTTATAAAGTTGTTATCATAAAGGAGCAAGCGAAACCGAAGCATGATACAAAATAAAGATGGAAATCAGGAAAGCAATCAGGGTTCTCCTGATTTGCTTCACTCTTTGTGATTAAGATCAGATTAGTAGACAATGAAGATCAGGTAAATCACTTTCAGAAAGAAGAAAGACTTCTTTTCCTTGTAAGAACTGGAAGATTATGTCAATTACATATATATGTGTGTGTATGTGTTTGTGTTATGCAATATCTCTCTATATATACAATATATGTATGTATATTTGTTGATTTACATTTGTTTTTGATCTTCAAGGGGAAGATGTAACTTTTGACATCGTCTGCAAGATTATTATCTTCTTGAAATACATTGTATAGTGTTACCAAATTATGTAAATTACAGCTAACGTCACTAATAAGTTTACATTCCAGCCATTGAATTATGAAAAGTTGCATTTCAGTCATTGGTTGCTCAGCCGTCAGGGGTGCTTGCTAGATCAGAGTGATTGTGGGTTTACATTGGGGCTCCGAGGACTACCACGGGTTAATGTGTTGGAGTTTGAGACAAGGATAGATTTGGATTTGGTTCAACCAATTAACTCGGCTTGTAAACGAACCGAGCGAGAGTATGTTCATGTTCGTTCAATTACTTTTAACCAAATAAATTGACGAACACAAACAACTAAACGAGCATAATTTTTTGTTCGTGTTCGCTTGCTAAGAGATATATCTTGTTCGTGTTCATTCATGTTCGTTTGTTAAAATGATAAACGAACATAAATGAACGGACATAAAAGGACGTGAATAAATTTAAACGAACATAAACGAGCGAACATATGTGAATAAATTTAATTTTGGGTAAACTACATCAGTAGTCACCGAACTATGGTTTCTTTCCTATTTTGGTCACCAAATTATTTTTTTGGCAAAAACATCACTAACGTTATGTTTCCTTTCTATTTTGGTCACCGAACTATTTTTTTTTGGCAAAACTTCACTGATGTTATGTTTCCTTCCTATTTTGGTCACCGATTGTTAAAAAATTAACGGTTTTGCTGACGTGGAATTTTATTTTATTTTTTAATTTTCCATGTCATTTCTTCTCTCTCCTCGTAAGTAATATATGTTATTTTATAATATTTTTATTCAAACTAACATGATGGTGACACGTGTCACTGCCTATTAGTGGAATAGAATGAATGAAAAATCAAGTCTCTTATGTAGCCAGAGAGATTCGACTAATAGACAGTTACACGTGTCACCATCCTATTAGGTAGTTACATGTGTCACCATCTCTTTGGCTGCCTAAGGGGCTTGATTTTTCATTCCTTTTATTCCACTAATAGGCAGTGACACGTGTGACCATTCTATTAGTTTGAATAAAAATATTATAAAATAACATATATTGCTTACGGGAAGAGAGAATAAATGACATGGAAAATTAAAAAAATAAAATAAAATTCTCCGTCAACAAAACCGTTAAGTTTTTAACAACCGGTGACCAAAATAGGAAGGAAACATAACGTTAGTGATGTTTTTGCCAAAAAAATAGTTCGGTGACCAAAATAGGAAAAAAAATCATAGTTCGGTGACTACTGGTGTAGTTTACCCTTTAATTTTTTTAAGATATAATAATAATAATAAATATAAACGGATATACGTGAATAAATTTAGACGAACATAAACGAACAAACACAAATGAACGAATTATCGAACGTTCAAGAACGTAAATGAACGAACGTGCCCTTTGTTCATGTTCGCTCATTTAATTAAACGAACATAAAATCTTATTTATGTTTGTTCGTTTAATAAATAAACGAACATAAACGAATTTCCCGCCGAACGGTTCACGAACGATTCGTTGAACGTTTGGTTCATTTACGGCCGTACATACAATTAACCTTATGCTTCAATGCTTTCAATTCAAACTAGACCCACAAAACTGGTTTCAGGGCAGACTGAGACAATTATATTTCGAAATTTTTACAGACTTGACTCACCAAAGTCTCATAGTATACATGAATTAAAACAACTCATGAATTAGACTTGAAAAAACAAGTCCAATTCATGTTATATCTACTCAATTCAATTTGGGCAAGCCTTGTCGAACTGAGCTACAAAGAGCTGAATAGAACAACAAGGAGTAGCTAACAGCCTTGGTTTCACTGAATCAAATTGTCTAATCATCAAAATATTGTAATCTAAATTTTCATCAACAAGCCAATCATGCTTTAAAAAACCATAGCCAAACAAACAAACAAAAAAAATCATAAATTAGACTTGACAAATAAACTGGGGAAAAAGGGTAAGTCCCGGACAAGAACAACAAATTCATAAATTATATGCAACATACTGAGTTTAATTAGACTCTTAAGTTTTCCCATATATATGCTGTCGGAAGATTAAACCAACTTTGGTCCCGTGTCCTAGTTCTTTATGTTATGTACACAGACCATCAGCCATCCATCAATTTGATAAGCAATGGACTCCTTAGATTTCAACTCGATCGATGCCACTATCATCGTCAGTCTCTGATCCAGATTCTCCTCGATAAATGATATTCATGATCGTCTTTGTGGCTTGGCCGACAGCATGAGAAGTTTTTCTAGCAGCCCCAGCCACAACGGGTTGTATAGAGATGATTGGTAGACTCGCCCGTTCCTGAATCATTGCTGAATATACAGGAAATGGGATAAAAAATATGAAATCAGTAACTAGCCTTTATGTTGGGCTGGCTGCAGGGGATGGGGGCACTTCTTTTGAACTTACACATGGTCTGCTGCTGAGCAAGTGAACCGATCTGCCGAATCCCGGCTTCTGCCGCCTGCATGACTTGAGCTGATTTGTTGACGCCATCGGTAATCTCTTGGCTGAGTGTCAAGTGCAAACCAAAGCATTATACTTTTGTGGCACCAGAAACGTACGGAAAGATTAAAATTCGACGTCATACTTTTCATTCAAGAGGTCATCGACTATATTATGCTATGGAACAAAAAGATGAAAATATGAGTATGTGTCGAATATGAATGTCTCCAACACAGGTTTTTCTAAATTTTCCATAAATTTAAGGATCCTAGGAAGATCATGTTTACCCGTGTCCAAATTTATGTTGACAAGGGTGTCAAACATGGATACTCCGTAATTCAAGAAAAATAGAGACTCGAAGCAACGTAATGCAAGACTATGAAACAAAAATACGAAAAACGATTTAATTGTCACCTTAAATCACTTAGTTCCAGTGTAAGATCACTGATCTCCATGCCAGAAAGCCTAATTGCAGCCATCGTACTAGGAAGTTCCTCTCGAGCAGTATCTGCAAGCTTGGAAAGTGAAACTGCAGCTCTTCTCATTGCCTGCCACAGGAAAGAATCGAAATAAATGTAATAATTATCAAATGCAAACTAGGCCTAATTATTGTAACCTGTGGAAACTTATGTTCAATTTTATCCCGACTAAAGTATTCCTTCCTTTGAATAAGGCTGACATGGACTTCCTAAAGATCACATAAGGCTATTTTGAGATAGAGTATAATAGGCATACGCCAAAATTCAGATGAACAAGCTTGAACTAACTCGTCAGTATTACAGTTCACATCACAAATAAGCCATGGGCGAAATCATGGAAATATTAAACATTATTGTTCATAATGCATTACAGCCATTATCAAATCAGATCACATTCATTGATTCATAACATGAAAAGAGAAGACAAATTTGATTTGTAAGTGAAAAGGGGAATGGATGGCCTCCTGTATCACATCTATGACAAAGTTGCAAAAATGATGTCGGGAAACTTACAAAGAGGGTTGGAACAGCTGCAATGACTAGACTTATAAATGCCACAGAAGCCTGCATGAATCCAAATGATTGTTACTAGTCTATCAGAGAAAAAAGAAGAAAAGAAAATGAAATCGCAACACCAAGCATACCAAAGCTTAAAGACAATATCATAAAGGATTCAAAATGAATTACTTCCAATGCTCAACACTTAAATTTCACCACCGCTTATTGAAAGAATGAGAATCTATTCTATTTTCCATCACCAGCCAAAGAAAACCACACAAATCAAAATTATCTAACAAATACTTCAAACACCATAAACATCCGATACGGCGAGAACTACAAGAACCACCAAACTATAATAAGGAAGCTATAATAAACAAATGCAAAGAAGATATGGTATCATTTCAAACTTCCTACATCACAAAACCTTAATACAAGAAGTTTCTTCGAATTCCCCTTCCAACCATGACTAAAACATTAAAATGTATAAAGCAAGCACCTAATAACCAGAAAACAATACCCTCCAAGCAAGTAAAAACAAGAGATTTCCTCATGTTACTAAAACTTAGATGCGAGTGTCGGATATGTGTATAGTCCCAATAAGGGTATATTCGATTTTTTCTAAATTCTTCGATGAAAGGACGTCAAGAAAATGAAGAGTCAGAACAGCATGTCTTACCAAGTTACTATTCCAACAATATTAAACATAATCAATTACATGTATATTGTAAAACCTAAATGCAAACAAGAGATGCCTATCAAACTTGAAAATTATCCAATAAGCAATACGAAGCCTCGCATAAAACATGCCAAAACCAAGAACTACCATCAAGAAATCCTCAAATAAGCACCAAATGATCTCAAAACCTTAAAAGAACAATCCGATTCTTAATCATACTTTCAAAGCAATGAAAACCCAAAAAGGAGCAAGTCAATCATTCAAACATACTCATACAAAAGAAAAAAAATAAAGAAAGTTCTGTATAGAAAACTCTAAAAACTCCATATACAAGCCAAAAACAAGAACTACCCAAAGCACCCAATAGCCTGAAAATCCTTAAAACCATACCGTACAAGAAACAAAAGCAAGCAGATAGAAGGCTTGACCAGCCGAGCTCATCTTGTGAGTTGAAATAAAATTGGGGAGAATTGGATTACCAATGCCCACATTGTAATTCTCGTTAGATTCTTCCTCAGAATTGGATTTTGACTCCTGGGGCAATCCATTGAACTCCAAACTGAGTTCCTTTGTGGTTGAATTGGTACAAGGAGCGGAAGAGCAACGAGGGACGCAAGAAGAAGATGGTCTTGAAGAAAAGGGAAGAGAAGAGGGTGATTTCAACAAGGAAATTTGGGATTTTGCCTTGGAAGAAAAAGAAAGGAATTGGAGTAAAGAATTTGATGAGGGGTTTACGTTTAACAGGAGATTGAGTTTCATTTGAGGGAATTTGGAAGAACAACAGAGTTTGACTGCGAGAAATGAAAACGAAGTGTACATTTTGCTTTTTGTTTTAAATAAATAAAAAAGGGTGAATTATCATTTAATTTTCTTCTTTAGTTTATTTTAATAGATAAAGTTTTAAACATTTAATTTATTTACTTAATTATATATAAATTAAATAAATAATAAAATATTAATATAATAAAACACGTCACTACGTTTCTCTTCATTCTACGAATAAAATTAATTTTACACAAGTATATGTGTTTACACTATAAAAACCTAAATCCTAAATTTATAACTTTAACCTTAAAAAACTAAACCCTAAACCTTAAACTCTATACACTAAATTACACTAACCTTAAATTCTAAAGCCTACAACCTAAATTCTTAAACCCTAAACTAAAACCCTAACCCCTAAAATTAAAAGGTACGTATAAACTAAAACTCTAACCCCTAAAATTAAAAGGACATGTAGTCTATCAATTTTTTTTCTTTTTATTATGTTTCTTCTTCTCTCGCTATAAAACTCAGCAAGCAAACCCCGTAATTTTGCATTACTTTCAAACTATCGCCACTGAAAATTCAGCAGCCTCCTCCTCTAAGCTCAAAACCCAACAACCACTAGTTTTCAATGTGGGTTGAGGGATCATGTATGGTTGAACTTGGATGAGTTTTTAGGGTATTGCAGTTTTGAGGTTGTCTGGGTTGTTCTTTCCAATTTGGTTGGATTATTCTTTGTTCCAACGTTTATATGTGTAAGGTGTTGTGTCTAAGCTTCGTTTGGTGTTTATAATCGCTTATGGGTCTGTATATTTGTCTTGCGTTGGTGTTGATTGGATTCAAGGGATGGATGCATGGTTTTGCAGGGTGGTGAAGCGTTTAAGTTGAATGAGGTTTCCTTGTAGAGTGGGGGATTGTAGAGCTTAAGTGGTGTTGTACAGAATTGGATTCTTGTGTGCGGAGCAAAAGTCTCACGTAATATTGGTTGTGTGTTTATGGGGGATTGGTATAAGGTTGAGGTGTGGTCTAGAAGCTATGGTGATATTCGTGTGATAATTTTGAGAACTTGAAGAATGTCATACTTTGTATGGAGTACATTTCTCTCCTGTTCTACAATTTAACTTTGCTAAAGGGATAAACACGAGTCTTGAATTTTTACCATGTTCTCCCATAGTTTATTCACCCTCCTGATGTTGTCTCAAGGTCGAGTCATTTACTCCTCCGATGATTTTTCGAAGTTTAGTCATTTATTCACTCACCTGATATTGTCTCAAGGTCGAGTCATCTACTCCTCCGATGATTTCCCGAAGTCGAGTCATTCGCCTACTCCGCTTAGGGGTCAAGTCATTCACTCCTATGATGATTTTTACAGGGTCGAGTCACTCTCTCATCTACTCCTCCGATAATTTTTCGGAGTTGAGCCACTTGCCTACTTACTGCCCTAGCGTTGTCTCAGGGTTGAGCCCTCCGCTCGATGAACATTGTTTCTCTACTTGACTGTGGCTCTCGACCCAAATCAACGAGGGCGACCCGCCATGGTTCCTTCAACCAATTCCTTCGAAAGCACTATTCAACAAATTCCCACAAAATGCTAAGATTTCGCTAAGAACACAACGTTGAGACACCTCCGCTCTGGCATATCTCCACTCCAAAACCAACAGATCAGCAAGGTCTCAGCTTGTGTCACTTTATGGCACTCCTTCGACTAAGGGGGACTAGTGTTATACCTCCTCCAAATGCCTCCGAGGAAGACGCCGCCACCTCTGTCTCCACGCTACACTCCTACATCACGGAGCTCGGAGACTCTACACCTCTGGACCCATCAGCCTCCAGAGATTCTTACGCTCAGCCACCGCGTAGCGACAAGACAGCTATCAAGTTCGACTGAACTCGCAGCCTGACAGCCGAGCTACTATCTGCTAACCCATCAGTAGCCATCACTAGGCCTGACACGGTCTCGTCATACATCACTCCATCTACAACACTAAGGGTATATAAATACCCCTAAGACCGAAGACAAAGGGGACGACTCTCTCACACTTTGACATCGACCACCCTCTCTTTCCTCTCCGTACGATTCCGACCACCCATTCTACATTGTTAGCGGCTCTCGGCCCTAAGTCTACCAGGGGTGAATCGCCCTATTCTACAGTCAACCACCGCCTACTGCGGCTCCCCGCTCATCCCACGGCGGGTGAACCACCAAGTCTCGTCGCCCAACCCTCCTTCGACCGTCGTCTCCACCTCTTTATTTAGTGTCACCCAAAATAGGCATCAACAATTATATTTAAATCCTTGTCAACATTTGTTTATGAAAATAATGCTACATGTAAGCTTAACTAAAATGAGGATATATCTATTAAAAAAATGAGATTATATCAAAAGATATCGAATGAAACATATTTTTCGTATGTTTTTTTTCCTCATGTCTTTAGAAGAATGGTAATATAAATGATCTGTAAATCTGTTAAATAGATAATTTAGTATATTTATTCATTACTGCATTGTCTACATCAACATTCGAGAAGATTACAGTTAAGATTGGGCATTGTACACTCAAAAAATTTATGTTTTGTTTGAGTCTGCTTAACGATAATTTAGATGAGGAGTGTGAGATGGTTCCATGTTCAAATAATAATATCTCATGGGCAGCAAGCCTAGACATGGCAAACGGTAATCTTGAGGCTGTTGAGCGAGATCGAGTTTGTGAGGGTGGGGTGGAGCAATCGACGTTTTTCCCTGAGCTTCAAGACCATTATTTTAGAAGAAAATCTATTTTTTTAGCCGAGATGCAAGACAAGGTCCTATCGGCCAAGGAAAAAAAGAAAAAAGATCGGGCTAAAAAGAAATATAAAAACGTTGGTCAAGAGTCTGATTTAAAGGAATCTTTGGTGCATGCCCCCACTGACTCTGAGATTGCTAGAAATCAGATTCTCACAAAATCGGCAAAAGAAGCCCTTGAGCGAAGAAAATTCAATAAGTTATTGTGTGATGAGGCGTTGTATAAAGAGGCAAGAGAAGCACTTAATTTGAGTAAGAGTCTAGGGGTAGAAATAATTGATAATGAAGAGGAAGTTGTAGATGAACTTGTAAGGATTGAATTACTTAATCGGTAATTGGAGCTGTGGAAGGTTTGTGGAATTAATTTTGTGTTGCTTTTTGTTTTGTGTTTCTTTCTCAGCTTGTGGTCTTGGAGGTTAGAGTGTTGAGCTTCTTCAGTTTTTTGGAGTTTCAGATTGTGCAAATTTGTAAGCTTTTGGAGGCTTGCGGTAGTGAAGGGTGTTTGGTTAGGCTTTAATTATCTCTCTTTACTCTTGATGCGACTGGTTTGTTTAGTTTCATTTCTTATGACGTTTCGCTTGTGCTTTGGAGACTGTTTTTAGGGGGACTTACCGTAGCTGCAGAAGTGGTAACATCCTGGATGGAGTCGGGAGTTTCATTGTGTCCCGAAGATACTGCGCCTTACACTCCTAGTAGATAGGGACCGGGTTATTGGTGTCGTACATGTGTTATGGGTGTTTTACTTGTTGCGCTTTGCTATCGCGCGAATTTTTTTTCTTTTCTTTTGTGCTGCATAGTGTACTTTTTGTTTCTTGTGGTGATTAGGTTTGGATTTTAGCTTGTCTGCTGATTTTTGGGTTGGCCTTAGGTGGAAGTCTCCATGCTTCGTGGGTCCTTATAGCAGGACAAGGTGTGTTGAATTGGTTTGGGGGTATCTTGTACCTAGTTGCTTGTGTTTTTTTTCGTGTATACAGTTAAAATTAGGTAGTCCAGGCGATGTTTAAATTTTAAGTGTTTGATGATATTTTGGGTGTTATTGTATCTTGTTGTGTGTACTTTTTTTCTTCATTTAAATTTATAAAAGTTTTTAACGGGGCACTCAACGGAGGTTTTGAATCTTTTAATCTCTTAATAAAAACTCATTTTCTGAGAAAAAATACACGTACTGTTTTCTTTTAAACAAAGTATTTATCTCCGTATATTTTTTTAATAAAATTTTTAATGATACATCATGTACGAGTATAAAATATATATGTACTACTTTTCCTTCACGAAAAGTTTTTTTCTCATTGAATTTTTATATATGCAAAATTAAAAGACTTCACTACTAAGAAATAATGGAGCAATGGAAAGCCATCTTATGAATAACTGAATAATATGACAAATGCTTACACTGTGTAATACCCCAAAATTTACTAAGTTGATTAAGGGTCATTTAGTACTAAGATAATAGTTTAAAAGCTAACTTAGTGACTAAAATGACAAAAATGCGAAAGTTGAGATTTCTTTAATTATGGGTTTTGGAAAGGAAATTTCTAAGGGTTAAAGGTCTCATGTGATAGATAGTTAATTGAATAATGTATTCTTAAAGTTTGGTTGAATTCCAAGGAAAATTGGAATGAGAATTGAAGTTTAAAAGGTAGTGACCAAGATGTAAATTTTGAAAATTTTATGCCTAAAGTATAAACTTTGGAAAAGTTTGGGGACTAAAGTTGTAATTTCCCAAAAGTTAAGGGTTTTTATTTCATAAATAAACAGATCACCTAAGGGTGTGAATCGAATGCGGAATTATTGGTTCGATCTGATACTTCGAATATTGGGAAAATCATAGTTAAAGTTTAAGTGGAATTCGGATACCCGGACCGAACTGGAAAATTTTGAAATTTTGCCATATGATAGAGAAAGGTTATAAAAGTCATTTCCAAGTGTTGGAAATATTTTTAGTTCGATTCAAGATGAATCTTACAGTTTATTTCTGAGTAAATGATTATTTATCGGTATATTGGATCGAATGGAAATTTTGGAGACTTGTCCAAAAGCTATGGAAAAGTCATAAAATGTTATTTTAAGAATATTTTATTATATTTGGTTGGATTCCAACTAGATTTAGTTGAATTTTTACAAGAATGGCAAACTAGTAAATAAAAACCAGTTAGAGGGCAAATTGGTCATTTGGTCGTAAAGGCAATTTTGAAACACTTAAAAAAGTTATAAGGGTAATTTTGGAAAGAGAAAATGGAAGATTAAATCTTGGCCCTTGATTGATGATAAAATCAGTCTCAACCATTGGATAAAAAGGGCAAAATTGTAATTTCACTATTAAATGAATTTAATATTCATTTAATAGATATATGTGTAAAATAATGGTGAAAAGATGAAGATTTTGTTCAAATTTTCCAGCCAAAAACGTGAGGGCTAGGGAATGAAAGAGAAAAAAATTTCCAAGCTCAATTCAAGCCCCAAAACTCGGTTTTCAGGTAATCTCTTCAACTACAAAGTTGTTCTACTCTTCAAGCTCTATCTTTTGATGTCAATAATTCATGGAATCCATGCTTGATTGATGAGAATTTACATGAGAAAGAAATTAGGGTTTATGGATCAAATTGGAGCTTTTGAGATTTTATGATTCCATGATTTAATTCAAGTTGAAATCAAGCTAGTATGAAGTTAAAATCATGATATTGAGTTGGGATTTAAGTTCTACATGTTTTGATTATTATGAAGATGATTAGGGTTTATGGATTCAAGTTTAATTTAGGGTTTGTAATGTTGAATTAATGATCTAGTAAGCTTAAATTGCTATTTGGAAGCAAAACCCTAAGCTAAAGGTATATGGACCATTTTAGCAAGTTTAAAAGTTAGAGGACCAAATCTGATTTTTATGATTTTGGTGTGTATTTATGTTATTAATGATGTTAGAGACATGAAATTGAAGTTAGAATGTTAAATTGATGTTGAACCGAATTAGTGACCATTTTGACAAATTGTCAAAGTTAAGTGACCAAATTGAAATTGAAGTTTTGTATGGGGGCTAAATCTTAATTTTAGTTGTAATGATGGGATTAAGGTTGTAATGTTGAATTGAGGACTAAATTTCAAAGTTAAGAAGCTTGAATCCTTATCTTTGGATTTTAGTGACTATTTCGGTAAATAAGGAAAATTAGGGAGAATTATTCTGAATAATTATTTGGTGAAGAATGTAATGAGTTGGTGGTTTAAAGCTAGTGATTGGACTAAATTGAAAAGTAGAGAACTAAGGAGAAGTTAGTATAAAAGTTGAAGTTGTTTATGGAAGCTGTGTAGAAAAACTAGTTTATGGCAGTAACTTTGAAAATTCACCATAAATTCTACAAAAATCGTTAGAAGGTGAATTTTATACCGTTGAAAAGATTTGTTCGTTTAGTTTCGTGTACAACAAACGGAAACTAATTTCGAGTTCCGAGTAAAAAGATATGAATTTTTAAGTGGTGAAAGGTCAGAAAACAATATAGCAGGCTGTTCCAAATTCAATACTGGAAATTGACTTTGAAAATTCGTCATAAATCATACAAGTTGAATTTGAGCTATTAATTTATATGGTTGAAAATCTTATTGAATCTAGTTTCTTTCAGAACAAACGGAATTGAATTCCGAGTTGTAGATTATTTTATAGAAATATTTCTTTGAAGGCAGTGCAATCTGCCAAAAAATGAGAATTGATATATTTTGTATCTAAGGTTAATTAGTAAGCTTGAAAGGGGTTAATGGAAGTTCAAATTGGTCACTGAGGACCATAATGAGTTTTCGAACAATACAAGGAAGGAAGGAAATTTTGTAAAATTATGTATATTCAAACGATTAAGTTTGATAGCATATTTAAAATATTGTTAGATTTGAATCTAACAATTGTTATTTATATTTATAAAGTTTGATCCGAATCAAAAGAGGGTTCGTGGTATTATGAAGGAAAGGATCGAGTAGAGCTTAGTGAGGCAAGCTAACAAATGGCCCAGGTGAGTGTAATTGCATACATGTCATACTATATTGATATTTTATACATGATTGGGATGGCTTGCGATGAGCCTACCCTAATTTTTATTGTTATAATATTTATGTCATTGAGCATATGATTGACATATACGAATATGTATAGAAGTGGAACATAAAATGCATTGATCACATGATTATTTATATTGGTAAGTTGAAATGTTGATATATATATATATTAATATATGTTGCCATTGATGAAATAAGTTGTTTACCATCTACAAAAGGATATAAGGAAAGATAATGAAATTGATTTATTCCCCAAGATTTACTATAGAGAGTTACAGTATGGTGGCATGCCATTAGAGGTCTAGCAGTCAAGGACTGCGTGTAGCTACACACCGATCTTCGGATCTATATGTTTACCGTCACTTTATGTGTCTATATGTTTTCGGCACTTTACGTGACTACAAGTTATTGTCATTTCGGTGACTAGTACTGAAGGAGTACCGACCTTCCATACTTAAGTTTCTCTCTATACATAAAATTATATTATAGAGAGTTACGGTATAGTGGCATGCCATTAGAGGTCTAGCAGTCAAGGAATGCGTGTAGCTACACACCGATCTTCAGATCTATATGTTACCGACGCTTGTGTGCCTATATATTACCGACACTTTATGTGTCTATATGTTTATCGTCACTTCGGTGACTAGTACTCTGGGAGTACCGATCTCGTATACTTAAGTTTCTCTCTATTTAAAATTCTTGAGCTAAATGAGTAAAATGAATCAAAGGAACAGGATGATAAGCTTGAAAGCTTACAGATGGAAATGGCAACGGTATCGGTAAAATCTAATGTTATCACTTTGATATATGCTGTTACATATGAAATTATTTGTGTTTATACACATAAAAAATGGTAAGGTGATTATATGTATTATTAATCATTTAAATTAATATTTATGTCAATATTGCACTCTATTAAGAATTATTGTCTCACTAAGTTTCATACTTAGCGTGTGATTGTTTCACACGTAGGTTAAGTTGGAGCACTTGAAGAAGAGTCGAGCTTGCTGATCAAGCTTCAATCTGCACAACGTCGGTAAGATAATTTAGCTTATGATAATTTCTAGTGGGCATGTAATTATTTATCTGCTAGTAGTATATGATGCATTAAATTAGATTAAACGATAGATAATTGATCAGTTCTAAAGATGAATCTTATATGGATAAAGCAAGATAAGGTATTAGTAATATGAAAGCATAAACTAAAGTAGAAAGGAAGCTTACTTTGTTAATATGAATAATCGATAAGCTTAAAAAGGTAGTAAAACGTGTTTAATCAGTTTAAATTTTATTTATCGGTAATCGCATAAAGATTTTAAAATCAAGAAAAGGCCTAGGCAGTGAACCTATTCTTCACCCCGAATTGCATTATCGTTTTAATAACTGACCAATATGTTTTACAAACTAATTCATGGTCGAAATTAGCCAACTACACATAAGTTGTGATTTCAAGAAAATCGAGAAAAGAGTTAAATTAATAAAGACAAGATTTATATGTATAAAAAAATTATTATAAGTCAGGATTTCTTTAAACGACTCCGTAACATCTTTAATGTATATTCGGTCTATGGGTATACGTTAAGGGTGTTACATTTAATGGTATCAGAGCAAAGGTTCAGCCGGTTCTGGATGCTAAACCGAGTTTGCATATGAATTTGTCAGTAAATACATGCCCCTAGAATATCATATACCGATGTGCTTATTGTATGACTTGATGTTGCTCCATATTAGTATAAGATGGAATGAGATTAGAATAAGCGAAGTAAAATGATAATAGATTTCTTCAGTTAATGAATCTTGGAGGTCAATAGATTTCTTCAGTTAATGAATCTTGGAGGTCAAGAAATGTCCCATAGTACGATATAGTGAAATAAGCATGGAAGTTAACTCCTGTTTTGGACAATCTATCTGTATAATAAAATGATAATACAGTAAGTATAAGATATTTGGATATGAAAATGCGTTAGTAGAAATGTTGGCATATGAAATTAAAGAATTAAGGAATAAAAATCTCATTGGTCGATGCTCTGAAGAGTAATCACAAGGTCGAAGAAGCCACTTGGGAGGCTGAGAAGAAAATAAAGAAGAAATATCCGTAAGTGTTTGGAACAAGTACGCATTGAAAAATCGAGGACGAATTTTCTTAAAGGGGAGAGAATTGTAATACCATTTAGTACTAAGATAATAGTTTAAAAGCTAACTTAGTGACTAAAATGACAAAAATGCGAAAGTTGGGATTTCTTTAATTATGAGTTTTGGAAAGGAAATTTCTAAGGTTTAAAGGTCTCATGTGATAGATAGTGAATTGAATAAGGTATTCTTAAATTTTGGTTGAATTCCAAGGAAATTGGAATGGGAATTGAAGTTTAAAAATGTAGTGACCAAAATGTAAATTTTGAAAAATTTATGCCTAAAGTATAAACTTTAGAAAAGTTTAGGGACTAAAGTTGTAATTTCCCAAAAGTTAAGGGTTTTATTTCATAAATAAACAGATCACCTAAGGGTGTGAATCGAATGCGGAATTATTGGTTCGATCTGATACTTCGAATATTGGGAAAATCGTAGTTAAAGTTTAAGTGGAATTCGGATACCCGGACCGAACTGGAAAATTTTGAAATTTTTCCATATGATAGAGAAAGGTTATAAAAGTCATTTCCAAGTGTTGGAAATATTTTTAGTTCGATTCAAGATGAATCCTACAGTTTATTTCTGAGTAAATGATTATTTATTGGTATATTGGATCGAATGGAAATTTTGGAGACTGATCCAAAAGCTATGGAAAAGTCATAAAATGTTATTTTAAGAATATTTTATTATATTTGGTTGGATTCCAACTAGATTTAGTTGAATTTTTACAAGAATGACAAACTAGTAAATAAAAACTAGTTGGAGGACAAATTGGTCATTTGGCCGTAATGGCATTTCCGAAATATTTAAAAAGTTATAAGGGTAATTTTGAAAATAGAAAATGGAAGATTAAATCTTGGCCCTTGATTGATGATAAAATCAGTCTCAACCATTGGATAAAAAGAGCAAAATTGTAATTTCACTATTAAATGAATTTAATATTTATTTAATAGATATATGTGTAAAATAATGGTGAAAAGATGAAGATTTTGTTCTCTTTTCCAGCCAAAAACGTAAGGGCTAGGGAATGAAAGAGAAAATTTTCCAAGCTCGATTCAAGCCCCGAAACTCGGTTTTCAGGTAATCTCTTCAACTACAAAGTTGTTCTGCTCTTCAAGCTCTATCTTTTGATGTCAATAATTCATGGAATCCATGCTTGATTGATGAGAATTTACATGAGAAAGAAATTAGGGTTTATGGGTCAAATTGGGGCTTTTGAGATTTTATGATTCCATGATTGAATTCAAGTTGAAATCAAACTAGTATGATGTTAAAATCATGATATTGAGTTGGGATTTAAGTTCTACATGTTTTGATTATTATGAAGATGATTAGGGTTTATGGATTCAAGTTTAATTTAGGGTTTGTAATGTTGAATTAATGATCTAGTAAGCTTGAATTGTTATTTGGAAGCAAAACCCTAAGCTAAAGGTATATGGACCATTTTAGCAAGTTTAAAAGTTAGAGGACCAAATCTGATTTTTATGATTTTGGTGTGTATTTATGTTATTAATGATGTTAGAGACATGAAATTGAAGTTAGAATGTTAAATTGATGTTGAACCGAATTAGTGACCATTTTGACAAATTGTCAAAGTTAAGTGACCAAATTGAAATTGAAGTTTTGTATGGGGGCTAAATCTGATTTTTAGTTGTAATGATGGGATTAAGGTATTAATGTTGAATTGAGGACTAAATTTCAAAGTTAAGAAGCTTGAATCCTTATCTTTGCATTTTAGTGACTATTTTGGTAAATAAGGAAAATTAGGGAGAATTATTGTGAATAATTATTTGGTGAAGAATGTGATGAGTTGGTGGTTTAAAGCTAGTGATTGGACTAAATTGAAAAGTAGAGAACTAAGGAGAAGCTAGTAAAAAAGTTGAAGTTGTTTATGGAAGCTTTGTAGAAAAACTGGTTTATGGCAGTAACTTTGAAAATTCACCATAAATTCTACAAAAATGGTTAGAAGGTGAATTTTATACCGATGAAAAGATTTGTTCGTCTAGTTTCGTGTCCAAAAATGGAAACTAAGTTCGAGTTCCGAGTAAAAAGATATGAATTTTTAAGTGGTGAAAGGTCAGAAAACAGTATAGCAGGTTGTTCCGAAATTTAATACTGGAAATTGACTTTGAAAATTCGCCATAAATCGTACAAGTTGAATTTGGGCTATTAATTTATATGGTTGACAATCTTATTGAATCTAGTTTCTTTCAGAACAAACGGAATCAAATTCCGAGTTGTAGATTATTTTATGGAAATATTTCTTTGAAGGTAGTGCAATCTGCCAGAAAATGAGAATTGATATATTTTGTATCTAAGGTTAATTAGTAAGCTTGAAAGGGGTTAATGGAAGTTCAAATTCGTTACTGAGGACCATAATGAGTTTTCGAACAATACAAGGAAGGAAATTTTGGAAAATTTTGTGTATTCAAATGATTAAGTTTGATAGCATATTTAAAATATTGTTAGATTTGAATCTAACAATTGTTATTTATTCTTATAAAGTTTGATCTGAATCAAAAGAGGGTTCGTGGTATTATGAAGGAAAGGATCGAGTAGAGCTTAGTGAGGCAAGCTAATAAATGGCCTAGGTGAGTGTAATTGCTTACATGTCATACTACATTGACATTTTATACATGATTGGGATGGCTTGCGATGAGCCTACCCTAATTTTTATTGTTATAATATTTATGTCATTGAACATATGATTGACATATACGAATATGTCAAGAAGTGGAATATAAAATACATTGATCACATGATTATTTATATTGGTAAGTTGAAATGTTGATATATATATATATGTATATATTAATATATGTTGCCATTGATGAAATAAGTTGTTTACCATCTACAGAAGGATATAAGGAAAGATAATGAAATTGATTTATTGCCCAAGATTTACTATAGAGAGTTACAGTATGGTGGCATGCCATTAGAGGTCTAGCAGTCAAGGATTGCGTGTAGCTACACACCGATATTCGGATCTATATGTTTACCGGCACTTTATGTGTCTATATGTTTTCGGCACTTTACGTGTCTACAAGTTATTGTCACTTCGGTGACTAGTACTCAAGGAGTACCGACCTTGCATACTTAAGTTTCTCTCTATACATAAAATTATATTATAGAGAGTTTCAGTATAGTGGCATGCCATTAGAGGTCTAGCAGTCAAGGACTGCATGTAGCTACACACCGATCTTCGGATCTATATGTTACCGACACTTATGTGCCTATATGTTACTGACACTTTATGTGTCTATATGTTTATCGTCACTTCGGTGACTAGTACTCTGGGAGTACCGATCTCGTATACTTAAGTTTCTCTCTATTTAAAATTCTTGGGCTAAATGAGTAAAATGAATCAAAGGAACATGATGATAAGCTTGAAAGCTTACAGATGGAAATGACAATGGTATTGGTAAGATCTAATGTTATCACTTTGATATATGCTGTTACATATGAAATTATTTATGTTTATACACATAAAAAAATGGTAAGGTGATTATATCTATTATTAATCATTTAAATTGATATTTATGTCATATTGCACTCTATTAAGAATTATTGTCTCACTAAGTTTCATACTTAGCGTGTGATTGTTTCACACGTAGGTTAAGTTGGAGCACTTGAAGAAGAGTAGAGCTTGCTGATCAAGCTTCAATCTGCACAACGTCAGTAAGATAATTTAGCTTATGATAATTTCTAGTGGGCATGTAATTGTTTATCTGCTGGTAGTATATGATGCATTAAATTAGATTAAACGATAGATAATTGATCGGTTCTAAAGATGAATCATATATGGATAAGGTATTAGTAATATGAAAGCATAAACTAAAGTAGAAAGGAAGCTTACTTTGTTAATATGAATAATCGATAAGCTTAAAATGGTAGTAAAACGTGTTTAATCAGTTTAAATTTTATTTATTGGTAATCGCATAAAGATTTTAAAATCAAGAAAAAGCCTAGGCAGTGAACCTATTCTTCACCCCGAATTGCATTATCGTTTTAATAACTGACTAATATGTTTTACAAACTAATTCATGGTCGAAATTAGCCAACTACACATAAGTTATGAATTCAAAAATATCGAGAAAAGAGTTAAATTAATAAAGACGAGATTTATATGTATAAAAAAATATTATAAGTCAGGATTTCTTTAAACGACTCCGTAACATCTTTAATGTATATTTGGTCTACGATATACGTTAAGGGTGTTATACACTGTTAATCAGTACTGCATGCTATTTGAAGCATATCACAATAACAAATTCTAAACCCTAGAATCTAATTCCATGATGGTGCTAAGGTTCATTGGGTTCATGTATTTGGTGGAACCAGTCATGATATGTTGCACAATCAGCCTATTAGCCCTCTTAGAAGAATGGAATGGATCCCAGAATGCGTAAATGTCTCAGTTCGGGCATAGGTTCGATGCTACCGTACATAGTCCGATTCTGTTGTAAGGTCCTTGTCCGCAGCAAGCTAGCTTTGATGTAACAAAACCTAGCCAAAACACATTTAACTCTCAGAAAAATGACATTTAATTCAATGTTTTTAATATTTTGTATCTGAAGAAACCGTACCGAATGCTTAAGGGTTACTGATCCAATCCATGTGCATTTCATTTGCATTTACGGCAATGAAAACAGTTGATTCAATCGCAGTGTTGAGTCCGGTGAGCATTTGAACAAGCTGTGGATTGAACAAGGCTGCGGCTCGTTGCAGCTCAACCGCACATTCACCGGCTCTGCTGTGTTGAGCCAGTTTTGCTGGGACGCACCCCGACGGTCCAGTCCCGGTCACCAAAACCCTTCTTGCCCCGAACTCATATAGCCTCTGCAAGGTAAAATGCATATTAAATATGTATTCATACTTGCTAAATAGTAGTAATTCACCCTCTTCTCTTTCTAGACTCCTTAAGTATATATTATTCGTATCATATTAAATATATATTCACACTACTTTAATTGGTTATCAAATTGTGGAATTTTATCAAACTGTACTAATCCCTGTTAGAAATGGTAGTTGAGCACAATAAAGATGAAAGGAGAGCAAAATTTGATCCAGAGTGATACCAAGTTTACCATTAGAATTTTTCGGTACTCGAAATTATATAGACGACATAATCCGGGAGTGCGATTTGCCGTGATCGTGCAGAGAAGGGCACCAAGTAATAGTTGTTTACGAAGTCATTGCCGCCGAGGGTGATTAGAACAAGTGCTTCTTTCACTAGCCGTTGACCTTGTTGAGGTCCAATAAGTGCACTCACTCGCTCCTGGTATTGCCTGAAGTACTGTAATTGCTGGTTGATTCTGATTGTGTTGACCTACAAAATGTATCCCTATTTTAGGACATTCCAAAAATAAAATCAAAGTTTCAGTTAAAAAGTTCAGTCCGAGTTTAGTCCGGTTGGTTCGGAATCCCGAGCATATCTGCAACTAGACTGCGGTTCTCCTTTGTAAAAGGAAAATCAAACTTACAAATTGAACTCCGGTGTCGTTGAGAATTCCGATTCCTGCAGAAGCAAAGTTGGCACCAACAAGAAGCCTTTGTCCAGTGAGCTCCGGGATCAGGTACGGTAATGTTGGTTCAGAGCCGATTTGCTCATCTAAATAAAACATGAAAAACGTTAAACAAACTGCAGATTGAACCGTGTTTTACTTCAGACAGACAGAAAAAACATGTATGAAAAGATTGAAACAACATACTTATAAGATATGGGATGTTAAGGCCATTAGATAACCGGCCGGTAGCTCTATGAGTCGGATAGTCGATACCGTACGGGTATGCATCAGCTCGAGCGGTAGTAGCTAGATAGTTGTTGTTATCATTATCGACTATGGAATCTCTGAACATGAAAAATGCCCTGGCAGACTCTGCTGGAGGACCTACATTTCCTAATGTAAAAAGCAGACCAAAAATCATAACAAGGATGAACCAATTATCCATTGCAAATAGCTCTAAGATACCCTTCAACTGTGAAAGAGTAGATAGCACCGTTGCCTATATATAAGCTTTTTGCTTATATGCTGTTTCCATTAATGCATTTGGCTACCATAACACACATGCCAGGTTAGACCGGGCCAGAGCTCCGACTTTTTCATTTCTTTCTCCCATCCATTTTGTCCGGTTCAACCCACAACCTTGAATTTATTCGTTCGGATATTAAATTTCGTACATAAACCATACATATCAAAATTTGAATAAATTGAAAATGTCTAACAATTTATTTCAAGTAAAAACTTTTCTACCATTAAATATATTAATAAATACATGATTTTACATCGACCTGATAAAAATATTAAATCGATTAGAATATCAATAATTCTAACTATTAGATTCTTAAAATATTAATTATAGAGAAATGTCAGAAAGAATAGATGACGAGATCAAGTAGTTCAGGGACATCAAGGAATCAAAATGTGAATTGAAGATAGAAAAAAAACCTCCAAACGAACCAAAAAATTCCCGTGTCGAACTCGCAAAATGAATTAAATTAACTTGGGAAACAAAACTTTTTTCCCAATCTATAAGCTAAGGAGTAAGTTCTTACCTATAATTTGTACAGATATTAGTAATAATCAAGAAACATCTGCTTTTGTGGCACGCATTCTCTCTGTTCTTGTGGCACGTACTCTTGTCTTTCTTTTTTGTCTCTTTGATCCTTTTCCTATTTCTATGGCAGAAGTTGAGGAAGATTGGCTAATCTCTCTATCGATGGTGAAGAAGATGATGGTGTTCAGATCGATCTGAAAGTTACTGATTCTCCCCCGTCTTGTAACACCCCTTTTTCGTATCCGTACACCGAATACGAGTCGGAAATGTTACGACTTCTTTAATAAAAAATCAGGGTAATTTAAATTTTTTAGAAAAACTTCTCAATGGTCACCCATCCTCAAATTTCTTTAGCTCAAACACGCTTAACTTTATTTAAAACCGACAAATTATTTGTTCGAGTTCCAATCATAAATCAATTATCTTAGCATGCAACTCATCACTTAAGGTTATTCTTAACCTTGAATCTTTCCAGAAACGCCAATTATCTTGAAAGCATAACAAACTTTAAAGGTCAACCACAACTCAAATAGGTTTAGCAAGTATATATGTCACTATAATAATCAAACCTTAATTAGGATATTATTACTGTGATTACCTGTTGAGTTTCCAATTTTGATGCAATGTAAAATAAAACACACGCTAAGTACGAACTTAGTGAGGCAATAAATGAAGTTAATAACAATAATTTAAATTTTATTCAACTTCATAGCTACATTTATATAGCATGATATATGTCAATGCATCAACTTTCACATTGCATTAGTAATTATTTACTATATGCCAATGTCATAGATTTTCATGCTTGCCCGATTATCATAATATGCCGTATATGCATAATTGCATCATGATCACTAGATAACTATACCATCATACTAATCATGTATCAACATAATATAAACCGAATATAAATTTCTTACCGATATACTTGCCATAATTTTAAGAGTGTATAAACTCTTTAACCCGTTTATCAAATATTTACCGATTTCATAACCCGATTTCATAGCCCGATTTTATAGCCCGATTTTATAACTCGAATTTATAACCCAAATATAGACCTATTAGGACCCTGGATACACGAGTCAAATATGCACCAAAGTGCTAATTCCCGCACATTTATAAGGCTGTGCTAACCATACACTAAGTGACCTTTAGGTACACTATAGTGCTATACCGAATTCCCAATTATGCAGCGTGCTGCTGGACTCTATGGCATGCCAACTATATCCTGTCCCCCAATTGACTTATTTGGGCATAATTTCTGTATTTATTCCATCCATGACAGTGTATATCAATATAATTGAACATTGGGCAGTTCATACCCGAAATAACATTCATAGCATACCATCATCAATAACTAGTGATCAATGCATTTGTTTTCAACCTTTGAGATATTTAAAATATGTCAAATATATGATCAATGACATAAATATCATGCCAATATATAAACCAGATAGACTCGTCGCAAGTCCTACCAGTGATGTATAAAACATCCATGTATCATGTTATGTATGCATTGCACTCACCTGAGCCATTTATTAGCATGCCTCACTAAATTCTACTCGATCCTTTCCTTTATAGAACCTCGAACCTTCTTTGATTCGGACTTGACTTCATTAATCACATGAATAAGATAAAAATGTTTGTTAGATTCAAATCTAACAATACCTTAAACATGTTGTCTAATATAATCATTCGAATATAAAATTTCCAAATATTTTTCCTTTCTTCCTTGTATTGTTCAAAAAATCATTATGGTCTCTAATGACCAATTTGAACTTCTAATAATTCTTCTGAGCTTGCTAACTCACATTTAAATACAAAATGTTTCAAATTCCATTTTCTAACAGCTTGCGCTACCTTCAAAGATTTGCTTATACCGGGCCGAATACATACCGAATTTTAATTACTTTATACTGGAAAAACTAGATTCGATAACGGTTCTAGTGGTATAATCCACATAAATTAATAAAATCTAAAAAAATTATGAAAATTCTTCAAACTCACGTCACAGTATTGTCCTTACAGAATCTGCTCTATAATTTTTTTGACCTTGTTCGATTAAAAATTCATATTTTTTAACTCAGAACTCGAAATCAATTTCCGTTTGTTGGAAACGAAACTAGACGAACACATATTTACAACGGTATAAAATTCATCATCTAACCATTTTTGTAGAATTTATGGTGAATTTTGGAAGTCACTGCCAAAATTCAATCTTCTACATAGCTTTCCATAATAAACTTCTAATTTCTACTAACTTCTTTTTATTTTTCTACTTATCAATTTAGTTCCATCACTTGCTTCAAACCACCAATTCATCATCTTCTTCATCAAATAATTATTCAAAATAATTTCCTCTAATTTTCTTTCTTTGCCCAAAATAGTCACTAAAATGCAAAGGTAAGAATTCAAACTTCTTAACTTTGCAATTTAGTCCTAAAATCAACACTACTACCTTAATTCTTTTATTTTAACTGAAAATCAGATTTAATCCCCATCCAAGAATTAATTTCCTATTTGGTCACTTGATTTTGACAATTTGTCAAAATGGTCCCTAATTCGATTCAACATCGGTTTAGCATTCTAACATCAATTTCACATCTCTAACATCATTAATTACATAAATACACTCCAAATTCATAAAATTCAGATTTGTTCCCTTAACTTTGAAGCTTGCCGAATTGGTCCCTATATATTTAACTTAGGGTTTTGCTTCCAAACAACAAATCAAGCTTACTAGATCATTAATCCAACATCACAAACCCTAAGTTAGACTTAAATCCATAAACTCTAATCTTCTCCATAGAAACCAAAATATGTAGGGTTTAAATCCCAACTCAATAACATGATTTTAACATCATATAAGCTTGATTCCAACTTAAATTCAACTATTCAATCATAAAATCTCAAAAGCCCCAATTTTGTTCATAAACCATAATTTCCTTCTCGTGTAAAATTCTCATAAATCAAGCATGTATTCCATGAATTAAGTACATCAAAAGATAGAGCTTGAAGAGTAGAACAACTTTGCAGTTCAAAAGATTACCTGAAAATCGAGTTTCGGGGCTTGAATCGAGCTTGGAAAATTTTCTCCCTTTTCCTTCATATTTTCGAAAATGGAAGATGAAGAAAGCTTCATCTTTTAGGCCTTTTAATTTTCCATTCCTCCAATTATGCCACTTGTATTATATAAATAAATTTTAAATTCATTCAAATATGGAAATTACAAAAGTGCCATTTTTATCCAACGGTTGAGATTGATTTTATCATCAATCAAGGGCCAAGATTTAAAATTCAAATTTCTTCTTCCAAAAATAGCCCTTGTAACTTCAAATATTTCAAAATTGCCATCCCTGCCAAATGACCAATTTGCCCTCCAACTAGTCTTTATTTACTAGTTTGTTTGAAAATTGTCATTCCATTAAAATCTAACTAAATTAGTTCCTCCTCAACCGGCCACCATTCTATAAATATCATTTTATGATTTTCCATGGATTATGAACAGCCTTTGAAATTTTAGTTCAATCTGATTTCCCGATATTCACAAAATACTTCTACCACGATTTTACTTTTACCGAGTTATCAGATCTATTCCGAAAATTCTATCTTTCCATAATATTCCTCATATCATCATCCTTCATCCAATGACCTAAATTTAATATTGAATTAGTAGTTTACCAACTTTGCCCTTGTGATTTTCCAAAATTACGATATTGCCATTTTTCATCCAACGGTTCATATTTAGCATGGAAAATCAACTTAAATCCAAGGGTTCATATTCTTCCAACATAAATAAAATATCTTAGGCATGTAAAATGACAAATTCAACATTGGCTTATCATCCTTCAAAATATCCTAGATATTCGATTCGATCCAATTATCCGAATATTCTTTTGAACTTTATCGCTTTATAGCTAATAATACAAACTTCGTACGAAAAATCTGGGTAACACGAAAATGTCATTCTTGGGGGTAAACTATTCATTTACAGGGTTAAAATACATAACTTTTGAAAATTACACTTTAGTCCCTGAACTTTTCCAAAGTTTACACTTTAACCCTAAACTTTCAAAATTTACATTTTGGTCACTAACCAAAATTTTGGGATAATACACGTCTTTTGAGTACTGTTTTGTTGGGTCTTTTCTCACTACAAGTATCATCAATTTCCAGTCAATGAGATCCACGATGGGTACAATGTGGCATCCTCCCGAGAGGATTCTCTATATCTGATTTGGGCGAGAGCCGTTATCTATTTAGATCATATCATGTGCTAGATGTTAAGCGGATTACGGGAGGAGGCCTTTGGTTCTTTAATAATCATCTTCTCGTTCTTCATCGATTAGAGGAGGGGAGAAGATCCTCTACTTGTTCCTCTCCATTTTGTGGATTATTGGGCCTATATTCACGATATTCCTTTGGGTTTCATGTCTGAAAAAGTTGCGAAAGTTCTTGGAAATTTTATTGGATCTTTCTTATCATATGATTCGAAGGCTACGTCTCTGAGATACAAGCGTATTATGAAGATCTGCACTCTTGTTGACATTAGAGAGCCTCTCAAACGCCGAAAGAAGCTCATTCTTGCCAATGAGACTCATCACTATGTCAGGTTAGAGTATTAGAAGTTAACCTTGTTCTATTTTCTATGTGGTATTCTGGGACATGGTGAGAGTTTTTGTCCTCTTTGTTTTGCTGAAGGCGGTATGGATCTGGTACCTGGGTGGGATGCATCTGGCGAGCAACATCGACACGTGCAGATGGTTGGTAGAGGAAGGTATGGAAAGTCCAAAATTTGCTCCAGTAATTCCCGCACACTTAAAAACAAAAGAGAATATCGTGCCAAAATCGTATCCCTTAATTAGGGGCCAATCAAGCAATTCAGTCAATCCAGGGGCTCCATTAGGGGACTTAACTCGATCTCCAGCTCATGACTAGAGCATTCCTCAATCAACAGTGGTTGAAGATACTTATTTACTGAGCACAACTGGAGCAGATCACGCCTTAAACATTTATGGCTCTAGTCATCTTACTGGGCCAGGCCGAAATAATTCAAATGTGGTCTTTGATACTGAAATGGGCCTTCTGGAGGAGGAGGGCCCGATAGAAAACTGTGAGAATCTAAAAATGCCAAGATTTCACTCCCTTAACCCAGATGTTTCTCACGAGCAAGATTCAACTGGTGATAATACTCTTTTATCGGTAGGCCTTCAATATGAGGCCAGCCATTCCTAATGAAAATTTTAAGTTGGAACATTTAGGGCTTGGGGATGGCCCGAATAGTTTGCCATTTTCGCACTATGTTGTGTGATTTATCCCTGTCTTTGGTTTTTATTATTAAAACGAAGCTACAGGCCTCTAAAATAGAACGAATCAGAGGACTATGTGGTTATATAAATGGTCTCGATATTAGCTCTAACGGAAGAAGCGGAGGTCTATCAATTGGCTGGAAAAATGATATTACAGTAACTCTTCGCTCATTCTCTATTCATCACATTGATATTTTGATATTTGAAGTTAATGGATCTCAACCGTAGAGGTTAACAGGTTTTTATAGGGCACCGTAAGTAAACAATAGATTTCGATCCTAACAACTACTTCGTAAGTTGAATGATTGCCCCCACATTTCGTGGTGTGTGATTGGAGATTTTAATGAAATCTTAAGTCTTACGGAGAAGAGAGGGGGACTGTTACGGAATGATTGGAAAATGAAGAATTTCAGTGACGCTTTAGAAGATTGTGCACTGACTGATCCCAGATATAAAGGTAGTTGGTTTACTTGGCAATAGGGAAGAACAGAAGCAAATAATATTAGGGAAGGCTCGACCGAGGGATTGCTACATCGGCTTGGGGAGACTTATTTTTGAACTATCAAATTGATCATCTCCTCATTCCTTCTCGGATCACTGTTCGCTTTTACTCAACACGGATGTTAATCCTTTTCCAGCTGGTCAAATTTGACATTTCAAGTTTGAGGCGGCATGGCTTCTTGAGAATTCTTGTGAAGAAGAAGTTAGAAATTTATGGAGTTCTGCCAGTGGTACTGTCCCTGATCGACTTCTTTATGTCAGTAATGGTCTTGACCGTTGGTTCAGGCGAATTAAAAAGAAAAAGGAAATGTCCATTAAGGATCTACAAAAGCGGATTTATTTTTTAAATGAACAGCAAGCTACTAATGAGAATCTCGGGAAGCTGGTTGAGACAAAGTTAGAGTTGAATCTTGAATTGACAAAGAAGAAATCTATTGGGAGCAAAGGACCCGAGCGAACTGGCTATGGAATGGTGATAAAAATACTAGTTTTTTTCATCGTTACGCCAGTCAAAGACGATGTAGTAAACGTATTGATGGTCTCATTTCTGATGGTGGAACTTTTCAAGAAGATAATTATGTGGTGCGTCATATAGTAGTTAACTATTTTTTAGATTTGTTCACTTCGGTATGGACTTTAGATCTTACTGATATCCTTCAAGGCATTCAATGTTGTATTGATCCAAGCATGAACCAGAATCTTATGCGTGCTTTTACTAAAGATGAAGTTTTAGATGCTTTGAACTCCATGAGTCCTTTGAAAGCCTCGGGTGTAGATGGTCTAAGGGTCATGTTTTATCAACGTTTTTAGGGTATTATTGGCCCAACATTGCTCACTATTGCATCGGAGTTCTAAAAGGTGATTTTCCTATTGCTGACTTTAATAAAACACACATTGTGTTGATACCGAAAGTCACAAATGCGAGGTTTATGTCTCAATTTTGGCCGATTTATCTCTGTAATGTCCTCTTAAAAATTATCTCCAAAATGGTGGCAAACAAGTTAAAGATGGTACTCGATTCTTGTATTGATGAGGCTTAGAGTGCCTTTGTCCCTGGAAGGCTAATCACTGACAACTTAATTGCCGCTTATGAGATTCTCCACTCCTTCAAGAAGACACATTCAGGTTAGCTAGGGTCTTTTGCTTTAAAACTCGATATAAGCAAAGCCTATGACCGCGTTGAATGGGATTTCCTCCAAAGGGTAATGCTTAAGTTGGGTTTTTGTGAAGCTTGGATTGGTATTATATTGGTCTGTATTACTACGGTTTCTTATTTAGTAGTGGTGAATGGGTGTACTAGTGAGTATTTTT
Source organism: Hibiscus mutabilis (assembly GCA_019671005.1). Classification (NCBI taxonomy): domain Eukaryota; kingdom Viridiplantae; phylum Streptophyta; class Magnoliopsida; order Malvales; family Malvaceae; genus Hibiscus; species Hibiscus mutabilis. Next base: position 30,436,053 of record CM033748.1, on the reverse strand, counting down.
CCCCAACAAGGGGCTTGCGATAGGGTGATCCCATTAGCCCATACATATTTCTATTATGTGGGGAAGGGTTGTCTTTCTTGTTGTGGACAACAACCATGAACGGTATCCTCAAGGGTGTTAGAATTACACGAGGTGCTCCCTTAGTTAGCCACTTATTATTTTTCGATGACTGCATGATTTTTGGTGAATTTGTGGCAGCAAGCACGGGTAATCTAAAATCCTTACTTCATCACTATGAAGAGTGCTCAGACGAAATAAAAAGCAAGCCTTTTGCTATCTCAAGCAATTGTTGGACGAAATAAAAAGCAAGCCTTTTGCTATCTCAAGAATAGATTTGGGAATCGGCCCTCACTCTGAGTTTAAAGACTCTTTCGCAAGGAGGTTTTTATAAAATCCATTCTTCAGTCAATTTTCTTCTTTGCAATCTCCTGCTTTCTTCTGCCCATTACCTTTTGCAAATAATTAGAAGCAATTGCAGCATGCTTCTAGTGGGAAAAATTTGCTTCACAAAAAGGAATCCACTGGTGCACTTGAAAGAAACCAAGTAAGTTTAAAGCCGAATGGGTAATAGGTTTTTGTGACTCTGGCAAGTTTAATGTTGCACTTCTCACTAAGCAGGGATGACATTTGATCACAAATCTAGGTTCTCTTGTAGGTCTTCTGATCCGAGCTAAATATTTCCCCAACTCAAATGTCTCCATGCTAATCTTGGTGCCTCCCCGTACTTGATTTAGCGTAGCATTTAGAGTTCAAGGACCTTGCTGGAAATGGGTATTGGGTGGACGATTGGGACTGGTTTGACCGTATCCATCTGGAATGACTATAGGTTATTGTTACCTCTCTAAAAGTACTATTTTTAATGCCAATCTTACAATATTTTTGCTTGTTTTTAGGTACATTTAGTTGCATTAGAATGTTAGAATCATGCATTTGCATAAGGAGTTTAGAATTCTGTCTATGCCAGTGTGAAAGGTTGTTTTGTTGGCAATTTTGCAGGTTTGACATAAGATTTGGCCCAGAAAAGCAACACATGAAGGAGCGCCAGAGAGAATGCCGAGTGCTGTTGGCACAGATGGACAAGACAATGCCAAGAACCGGTTGGCAGAGAAGTGAACTTGATGCCATGCCAAGAGGCTGTTGGACCCCGAAAAAATAGGACATGATCAGGCTCTGGAAAGATAGCAATTGGATCAATCTCTGAAAAAATAGCAGATAAGATGGTGCCAAGACTTGTTGGCAGATTCATGTCAAGCTTAGACGCCAAGGCAGCGTCGGCAGCATGACGTCAGCCCTAGCCTGATCAGCTCTCATTTAAATTTGGATAAGATGATAATCTCTTATCCCTTGGGCAGTTGAAATTCAAAATTCAAATTAGGAGCTCATCCTATCCCTTCCCCGCATGCCTATTTAAATACCAATCGAGCTAGAATTGAGAGGAGGATTGGATCATGAGGAATTGGTGTGCGACGATTGATGATCGGCTGCACCGTGGAAGGGTGGTCCGACCAGCTTGGCCGAGAAGCCTGGATCTTGAAGGGCTGCATCGAGAGACCCTTTCTAGCTCATTATCTCTTTCAAGTTATTTTATCTTGTTTTTAAGGATGATGCATATCGAAAATGTTTATGGATTTTTGGTTAAATCCCTAACCATGAACTAATTTAATAGTTGGTGGGGGATGTTTGGGTTTTATGTTATTTTCATACTTTAGTTTTTAATAATAAATCTGCCTTGGCACGGTTTTATCTATTCGGCATACTATAATGTTTCCTAAATACTCCGCCAAGCGAGAGCTGGCATTGTTGGCCTATTATGCCTCAATATCTTAACAGACTTGGGGTGGCAACGAATAAGTTACTGAATACCGAGGAGAGAAGCTTCGAGAGAAGTCGTTCAAGTGGATGAACTTACTTCGGGAGTGAAATTTACCCCTTAGAAGTATAGATTGGAGCTTAATCAAATTGGTTTATTTAAAAACAAACATTATAGAGATATAGGGGTTTTACATGATCAATTTAGGGCAATGACCATCGAGAGAGACTTTGCTAATTGTGAATCTGCTCGACAAACAATGTCAAGATAGGTTGTTGTTAAAGGCTGGCACGACATGAATAGCGTGAAAACCAGGCATTCCCTGCCAACGCTCATCATCCATTAAAACACCATCTTTGCCAACGTCTTTACTTTCATTTATTTACTTTTTAATTATTTTCCAAAACCAATTTCAAATCAAATCAACTTTTTCTTAAGGCAAGTAACAATCAAGGCAATTGAATTCCAAGTCATCTCTGTGGGATCGATACTCGGCTTACCAACTATATTACTTGCAGACCTTGTATACTTGCACGCAAAAGACTCATTTTGGCATATTCTTATATTTTCCAAGACATATTTTCTATCACTTTTGCCAGCATTCACTCAGAGAGTCTATAAGTTTTTGGCCCCGTTGCCGGGGATTGCAACGAAATCAATTGTTTTGAAACTTTTACTTGTCTTCTTTTTATTTTTATTTTTGTTTTTACCTTTTATTTTTTTCGGTGTATGACCAGAAGCCATCTTGTGGTGGACGAGTGGCCACACGATCCGAAAATTAAGAAAACCTTCCGGAGGTTAAAAAGAAAATTTCGAGAGGTGAACCAAGATAATGGAGGGAATCGTGTGGTGAACAATGGAGGAAGTCCACTTAACAATGAGATACCACCACCACCTGATGTCTCAGTTGTTAATGAGAGACCTATTAGAGAACATTCGGCACCAACCATTGACAATTTAATGTTAGGACTTGTTGGCACAGAGGTAAATGCTGTCAATTTTGAACTTAAGCCGGTAATGATTCAAACTCTTTTGAATGTAAGTCAGTTTGATGGAGCACTCATTGGAGATTCGAGGCAACATCTGAAGCAGTTCATGGAGATTTGCCAGCTATTCCAATAAAATGGAGTACCTGAAGATACCGTGAAGCTGAAGTTATTTACTTTTTCTTTGAGAGACAGAGCAAAGGCTTGGCTTAACTCCTTGCCACCTGGCTCAGTTACTTCATGGGCAGACCTATGCCAGAAGTTCTTGACAAGATTACAGCCGTCAACACTCACTGCCAAGCTGCGGGGTGAGATCATTACATTCAGGCAGGCTGAGGATGAGACCTTATATGATGCCTGGGAACAATTTAAAGACCTATTGAGGAGGTGTCCTATGCATGGATTCCTGAATTAGACCCAGATCCAAACCTTTTACAATGGACTGAATGCATAAACGAGGACTGTTGTTGATGCTTCGGCAGCTGGCTTATTGCTTGACAAGACATATACTAAGGCTATTGACATTTTAGAGAGGATTACAATCAATGATTTTGAATATCTTGTTGCAAGACTTGGGACCGAAACTAAAACCAAGGGAAATTTTCAGGTTGATGAACTAACATCCATTCATGACGAGATTTCCACCTTACTAGCATGGTAAGAACGTTGCAAAAGAACAACGAGTCCTAGGAAGTCAAAGTATTAGACCCATTCTGTACAATTTGTGGAGAGAATCATCATGTGGATGAATGCCATGCCAACCCTGAATCGATAAATTTTGTTGGCAATGTTAACCGTTACTATAATCCTAACTCTAATACTTATAATGTAGGTTGGAGACAACACCCTAACTTAGCATGAGGAAATCAATGAGGTAACCAGAACAATGCCCAGCACCAGAATACTCAGAGGTAGAATAACAATGCCATGCCAGCATTCTATCAAAATGCCATACCATAAAAAGCCAAAACAATTTTCAGCAAGGGCAGAGACTCAACCAATGAGGCACTCTCACAGAGTACATGGAGAGGAATGATACCACAGTCCAGAGTTTGGCAGCATCAATGAGAAACTTAGAAGTCCAGCTTGGGCAGATTGCTAGTGCACTCAGCAATCGACCCCAGAGATCATTGCCAAGTAACACAGAAGATGCTCAGCACAAAGATAATGAGCAGTCCAAAGCTATAACTCTTCGAAGTGGTAAGCAGTGTGAGATGGAAAAGGTTGTTAAGCAGCCAATTAACTGCCAAGATGAGAAGCTTGTGCCAGCAGATAATCCCAGAGAAGTAGAGAAAGAGGAAACAAAAACAGATGATGCCATAACCGATGCCAAATAGCACACTGATGCCAGAACTGATGCCAGACAGAACACTGATGCTAGAACCGATGCTAGACAGCACACTAATGCCAACACTGCATTGGTAAAACGAGCAGCGCCGATATATGTTTATCCGCCACCACCATTTCCAGCAAGACTTCAAAAGCATAAGCAAGACCAGCAGTTCAAGCGCTTCTTGGAGGTTCTTAAACAATTGCAAATCAACATTCCATTAGTAGAAGCCCTTAAACAAATGCCTAACTATGTCAAATTTATGAAGGACATTCTGTCTAAAAAGAGAAAGTTGGGAGACTTTGAAATTGTTGCTCTGACCGAAGGATGCAGTGCCATAATCCTAAACCGATTGTCACCAAAGCTGAAAGATCCGGGAAGTTTAACTATTCCCTGCACCATTGGCAACAAATTCATGGGCAAGGCACTATGTGACCTAGGAGCTGGCATCAATTTGATGCCAATGTTAGTTTTCTGGAAGCTTGGCATAGAAGCAAGACCTACCACAATGACACTTCAGCTGACAGACCGATCCTATGCACATCCCAAGGGTAAGATTGATGATGTGTTGGTAAAGGTAGACAAATTTATTTTTCCAGCTGATTTTATCATTTTGGATTATGAGGCTGATATTAATGTCCCGATTATTCTGGGGAGACCTTTTCTTGCCACGGGTAGGGCTTTGATTGATGTTCATAAAGGGGAACTAACAATGCGCAGGAATGACCAGCAAGTTACATTTAATGTGTTTCAAGCTTTGAAATGTTTAGATAAACCTGATGAGTGCCAAGCAGAGGAGATGATGAAGTCCATTTACACTTTGGACACGGCACAGTTATGCCAGGATACATAATTTAATGCCAACAATTTAGATGGCACAGCCGATCTGTTTGAAGAACTAGAAGAACCGGTCTTGGAGGCTGAATAAGCGGGTTATTTTGAGCCACTACAGTTGTCCGGAAGAGAACTCAAGGCACCTAAACCATCAATTAAGGAGCCACCGGCATTGGAACTTAAACCGCTGCCAGATCACTTGAAGTATGCTTACTTAGGTGAACACACAACTCTGGCGGTGATCATTGCCACTGGTCTCACTAATGATCAGGAGGAAATATTGTTGGCATTATTACGTGACTATAAGTAGGCACTAGGGTGGACTTTGGCTGACATCAGAGGTATTAGCCCAACCATTTACATGCACAAGATTATCTTGGAGGAGTACCATGGCAAGACCATTGAAGGCCAAAGAAGGCTAAACCCAAGCATGAAAGAGGTAGTGAAAAAAAAGATCATAAAATGGCTTGATGCCGGGATTATATACCCCATTTCTGATAGCTCTTGGGTTAGCCCGATGCAATGCATGCCAAAGAATGGTGGCATGACTGTGGTAAAAAATAGTAAAGCTAAGTTGATCCCCTCTAGAACTATCACATGGTGGAGAGTGTACATAGACTATAGGAGGTCGAACAATGCCACGAGGAAAGACCACTTCCCATTGCCATTCATTGATTAGATGCTAGACAGGTTGGCAGGTAAAGCTTTCTATTATTTTTTGGATGGTTATTCAGGATATAATCAAATTGCCATCGCACCTGATGATCAAGAGAAGACTACGTTCACGTGCCCATATGGGACATTTGCATTTAAAAAGATGACATTCAGCCTATGTAATGCACCGGCAACATTTCAACGTTGCATGATGTCTATTTTTTCTAATATGATCGAGCACAACATGGAAAATATTCATGGATGATTTCTCAGTGTTTGGCAAAACATTTGAGGAATGTCTTATGAGTTTGGAGCAAGTCTTAAAAAGATGCATAGAGACAAACCTAGTGTTGAACTGGGAAAAATGCCACTTCATGGTGAAGGAGGGCATTGTTCTCGGGCACAAGGTAACTGAGAGAGGGTTAGAAGTGGATCAAGCAAAAGTTGAGGTAATTAAGCAGCTACCGCCTCCAACAAGTGTCAAAGGTATAAGAAGTTTTTTAAGACATGCCGGTTTCTATCGACGTTTTATTAAAGATTTTTCAAAAATTGCTAAACCTTTATGCTTGTTGTTAGAACATAATGCCACTTTTGCATTTAACGATTCTTGTTTGAGAGTATTTCAGGAGCTTAAAGAAAAGTAAATCAATGCCCCTATAGTTGTGGCACTGGATTGGAATGAGCCCTTCGAGCTCATGTGTGATGCCATCGACTATGCCGTTGGAGCAGTCATGGGACAATGGCATGGCAAAGTTTTCCATGCCATCTACTATGCCAGCCAAACCTTGAACGAAGCACAATTGAATTACTCTACGATCGAGAAAGAATTTCTTGCGGTTGTATTTGCTTTTAACAAATTCAGATCTTATTCAATTGGTAACAAAGTTATGGTTTTTACAGATCATTCGGCATTGAAGTATCTCTTGGAAAAGAAGGATACCAAGCCCAGACTAATCTGATGGAGGCTTCTGCTTCAAGAATTCGACCTTGAGATTCGAGACAAAAAAGGTAGTGAAAACTTAGTACCTGACTATCTCTCACGTTTGGAGCATCATCTTGAAGATGGTAAGACCAATTCGATAAGAGATGAAATTCCTAACGAGTATTTGCTTGTAGTTCATGTCATGCCATGGTATGCTGACATTGTCAACTACTTGGTAAGTAACATTCTGCCACCAGACTTGGCATACAATGCCATGAAAAGGTTCTTACGGGAAGGCAATACTATTGGGACGAGCCAATATTGTTCAAACAGTGTGCTGACCAAGTGATCCGCCTGTGTGTGCCTGAGAATGAACATCATAACATATTGCATCTGTGCCATGCTGCACCATATGGAGGTCACTTTGCTGGGGTAAAGACTGCTGCCAAGGTACTACAGTCAGGATTATTTTGGCCCACACTATATAAGGATGCCCACGAGTATGCCAAGGCATGTGATCGATGCCAACAGATAGGAAACATCTTTGGCAGACACCAACTACCACTTCAAAACATTATGCCTGTGAACTTATTTGATATATGGGGATAGACTTTATGGGTCCTTTTCCACCCTCATTTGGTAATGTATACACTATTGTGGTTGTTGACTACGTATCTAAGTGGGTAGAAGTTGTTGCTCTGCCAAAAAACGATGCCAAGGTCGTTGCCAAGTTCTTACATAAACATATCTTCACTAGATTTGGTGCCTCTAGAGTGATTATTCATGACGAGGGCACTCATTTTAAATGTAATCTAATTTCTAAAGCCTTATGCAGATATGGTATACAGTAGAGAATTGTCATGGCCTATAATCCACAAACAAACGGGTAAGCTGAGATTTCAAATACGGAGATCAAAAACATCTTAGAGATGACTGTTAATCCATCAAGAAAGGACTGGTCCTTAAGACTAGATGAGTCCTTGTGGTCTTACAGGACTGCATTTAAAACTCCTTTGGGTGCATCACCATTTCGACTTGTTTTCGAAAAACCATGCCATCTACCAGTGGAGCTTGAGCATAAAGCCTACTGGGCCATCAGAACACTTGGCATGGCATGAAGAGCTGCTGGAGAAAAGAGGTTACTAGACCTAAACGAGTTGAAGGAATTCAGAACGCAAGCCTATGAGAATGCAGGTGTTTTTTTATTCAACTCACGGCTTAAGTTGTTTCTAGGGAAACTCAGATCAAGATGGACGGACCCTTATGAAGTTGTGAAGCCCTATGCCCATGGAGCTATGGACATTAAGAACTCGAAGACGGGAGAAATCTTTAAGGTGAATGGCCAACATTTAAAGCACTACATGGAAGGTGATCAGAACAATGCCAAAGAGGTGATCCTCTTGGCAGAGGTAACATGAAAACACCATCAGGTTTGAACTTTTGTAAATATTAGGTTAGTGTTTTTCTTTGTTTTTAGGTTTTTAATTGTTTTTCTTTCTTTTTAAGTTTCATGTTTTCATTTCTTTACTGTGTTGAAAGGTTTCCTTTGAGTTATGCATATTCATTATGCCAGGAACACTGTCAGGATTGCTGGCAGGGGCTAACGCCTCAATAGAAAAATCTGCCAGGCGCAATGCCAGAGTAGCTTGGCATGTAGCGGTGCAAAAGATAGAAGGAAGAGAAAAAAACCCTAGTTTTATCGGCCCAATAAAATAAGAGAGAGTTATTTTTATTTGACTTTAAACCCCAGCCGCCCAAAATTTTGATTAAAAATTAAACTTCAAATCAATCACCTTATCACTCCAATCTTTACTCTATCTTATCACCTATCTCCTTATCACTTCAACCTTATCACTCCATCCTTTTCTTTTCTTTTAATTAATTCTTTTTCTCTCCCATCATTATCCCTAGTTACTACTCTCATTAAAACACTCAACCAACCCAAAACCTTTCACTTTCTCACCTAGCCGGTTAAAAGAAACCCAAACAACTCTCTTACTTTTTACTTTTCTTTCGATAAGCAAGTGAGAAAAAATCCAAATCGTCATTTTTTCTTCATCAACATTTCAAGTTTCTTCAACGAGTTTAAATAGCTTCTTCTTCTACTCCCTTCAAGCGATTCTTCAACGAGAAGATCGAGAAAAAGTTCGAATCTAATTTTGCCTCGAGTAGTTTTTGCTATGAGAAGTACTTCGACCTCAACACAGAGACGAACAATGGCTTCCCACTGAAAGTCATGTCTACGATTAACTTGCACAAATGGACTCAGTTTTGCCAACAAAAAAGGGAGGTTTATGCCACAATCATCCAAGAATTCTACGCGTACCTTGTGACCAAGGATTCGTCATTCTTGATGATTAGAGGTAAATGTGTTCGTTTCGATGAAGGATATATTAATAATATGTTTGAGTTGGATGGTGTAGGAGATGAGTATTTTTAGTATGTTGATTCAATGAACGCTGCCAAGAGAAAGAGGTTGTTGGCAAATCTGTGCTAGCCTGGCACGACATGGACAGTGCCATCCAAGGGGCACTGTACGGTGAAGAGGCTGACATTGAAACCCCAATGGAGAGGGTGTAATCACTTTCTCAAGGCGAATATGATGCCCACATCCCATAATGAGACTGTGTCGGGAGAAAGGATAATTCTGTTGCACTCTATTGTTATGGGGCGTAAAATCAATGTTGGCAAGCTCATTATTGAGAAAACCTACAAGTGTGCAGTGAAAGGTACTGGCAGCTTGTTTTTCCCTTTGTTGACTTCTAACGTTTGTATGCTCCACGATATGCCAAAGCTTGATACGGATAAAGGGCAAACAATAAAAGGAACAACGATTACTGCTGCTATATGGAGAAATCTAGTTGCTACCGAGCCCAAAGACAAGGGCAAGGGAAAGGCAAGGGCACCTACGCTAAAGCCAATGAGTCAAAGGCTGCGCCAGCAACCATGCTAGAAATTGTGCCAGACAGTTCACTGGCACTGTTGTCCCAAATTCAACAACGCCAAGAGATTATTCTCCAAAAGCGGGAGAAGGCTGAAGAGCTCAATGTCAAGATGCGACACTACATCCAGGCCAGGGATGTTGTGATAAGAGAAGTTCTTACAAAATTATCAACTAATTTTGTGCCAGAGTTTCCAAACTTCCTTGTCGAGCTCTCTGTCAGCGATGATGCTATGCCAGCTAGTCCAGTTCATACCCCATCCGATGCCACAGTCCCATTGTCTCTAGTTGAAGTCAAGTCTGCTAGTTCTGATTCTTCATCTGAATCGAAGGAAACCAAAGCCAAGTCTGCCAAAGCCAAGTCGCCAGTAACACCTACTATCCATACGCCATATGATGCCACCGATGCACCTGCCAAGGAAAATGAGGAAGTTAGAGCCTCCACTGCCGCTTCAAAACTGAGCCTGAAAAGGAAGAAGCACATGGCCCCTGATCGAGGGCCATTTGTGAGAAGAAAAACCCTTACCGCACGGCAAATAGTCTCCGAAGGGGAGTCATCTTCTTCCTAAACTCCTTTACATTTCATTCCATTGCATTCACATGACTATGCATTTTATTATGTTCTTTTGTATATATGTGTTGTTTCATGCATTGGGGACAATGCACATCTTGGGTTTGGGGTGTGCATTTATTCACATTTATGTCATGCAGTTCACGTTTAATTTATGTTGCCATGTCATTTAGGTCGTTTAGAATAGATGCATGCCAAACCACTAAAAAAAGAAAATTTTGCCTCGGCTCAATTCTGAAAAAAAATGTTAACATTTGTTAGGCAAGTTTAATTTGATCTAGGTATCTGTCCAATGAGGAAACTCTAATCTTTGGTTGTCATGCCATGCCAGCAGAGTAATATGCCAGGTTAGCTTGGCAATTGATCTCTAGTTTAGGGAACTGAAATTTCACTTAACACGTAGTATGTATCTAGTTTCTTAGCAAACTTAGACTTTTTGAAACTATGCTCAGATTTAAAAAAAATAATGATGCCGGGGTAAAAGAAACTAATAAGGCAGCAATGTTCTGCCAGGACAATGAAAAAAATGAACTCTCCTCTACCTAGGGATAGTAAGTTACTTGGGACTTCGTGGTTTGCTCCCTCTTAGTTCTCAAGTCCAAAACCTTAGGGTATGAGTTGAAGAGAAAACCTAGTGATGTCTAGATTAAGGTGGGGATTCGTGGTATGCTCCATCTTATCTCTCACGCTAAATAGTGTCACGAAGCAAGCTTAAATGAATGCTAGCAGAAACCCTTGGCAAAGAAAGAAAAAATGAAATAAAAAAAGAATCTGAGTTTAGGTAGTAAAATTTGTCTAACTGAGTGAAATGATACTTGATGCATATTGCCTATACATCATGCACTTTTCATGAACTTAGACTAGAGTTATATTGCTGCACTTAAATTACTACATGCTTGGCATTATTGCACTGAGATACTAAGGACAGAAATAGAGCCAAAATTCTGCTTACCAGCACGTGTTGGCATTCAACCAAAATTTTGTCGAGGTAAATTTTTCACAGTTTATATTTTTATTTTGTTTGCATTACTTGAGGACAAGCAATGAGTTAGGTTTGGTGGTGTGTTACCTATCCAAAAGTACTATTTTTAATGCCAATCTTACAATGATTTTGCTTGTTTTTAGGTACATTTAGTTGCATTAGGATGTTAGAATCATGCATTTGCATAAGGAGTTTAGAATTCTATCTATGCCAGTGTGAAGTGTTGTTTTGTTGGAAATTTTGTAAGCTTGGCATAAGATTTGGCCCAGAAAAGCAACACATGAAGGAACGCCAGAGAGAATGCCAAGTGTTGTTGGCATAGGTGGACCAGACAATGCCAAGCACCGGTTGGCAGAGAAGTGAACTTGATTCCATGCTAAGAGGCTGTTGGACCCCCAAAAAATAGGACATGATCAGGCTCCAAAAAGATAGCAATTGGATCAATCTCCGAAAAAATAGCGGATAAGATGGTGCCAAGACTTGTTGGCAAATTCATCCCAAGCTTGGACTCCAAGGCAGCGTCGGCAGTATGACATCAGCCCTAGCCTGATCAGCTCTCATTTAAATTTGGATAAGATGTTAATCTTTTATCCCTTAGGCAATTGAAATTCAAAATTCAAATAAGGAGTTCATCCTATCCCTTCCCCGCATGCCTATTTAAACACCAACCGAGCTAGACTTAAGAGGAGAATTGGATCATGAGAAGTTGGTGTGCGACGATTGATGACCAGCTGCACCATGGAAGGGTAGTCTGACCAGCTTGGCCGAGAAGCCAGGATCTTGAAGGGCTGCATCGAGAGACCCCTTCTAGCCCATTCTCTCTTTCAAGTTATTTTATCTTGTTTTTAAGGATAATGTATCTCAAAAACGTTTATGGATTGTTGGTTAAATCTCTCACCATGAACTAATTTAATAGTTGGTGGGGGATGTTTGGGTTTTATGTTATTTTCATACTTTAGTTTTGAATAATAAATCTACCTCGGCACAGTTTTATCTATTCGGCATACTTTAATGTTTCCTAAATACTCTGCCAAGCGAGAGCTAGCACTATTGGCCTATTGTGCCTCAATATCTTAACAGACTTGGGGTGGCAACGAATAAGTTGTGAATATTGAGGAGAGAAGCTTCAAGAGAAGTCGTTCAAGCAGATGAACTTACTTCGGGAGTGAAATATACCCCTTAAGAGTATAGATTGGAGCTTAATCAAATTGGTTTATTTAAAAACAAACACTATAGAGATATATGGGTTTTTACATGATCAATTTAGGGCAATGACCATCGAGAGAGGCTTTGCTAATTGTGAATCTGCTCGGCAAACAATGCCAAGACTGGTTGTTGTAAAAGGCTGGCACGGCATGAATAGCGTGAAAACCAGACATTCCCTGCCAACGCTCATCATCCATTAAAACACCTTCCTTGCCAACTTTTTTACTTTACTTTCATTTCTTTACTTCTTAAGTATTTTCCAAAACCAATTTCAAATTAAATCAACTTTTTCTTAAGGCAAGTAACAATCAAGGCAATTGAATTCTAAGTCAATCTTTGTGGGATCGATACTCAGCTTACCAGCTGTATTACTTGCAGACCGTGTATATTTGCACACAAAAGACTCCTTTTGGCATATTCTTATATCTTCCAAGAGATATTTTCTGCCACTTTTGCCAGCATTCACTCAGAAAGTCTACAGTTCCCGTGTCTACCCTCGTGATGGGTTCTATCTACTCGCCATGACCAACTAGAAAGGGTTTCAAAATTGATGGTTTCTAAACAGCAAGAATGGAATGTTAACCTTGTAAGATCTATTTTTGACCATGATGAGGCTGAAAGTATCTTAAGTATTAAGCACCCCCAATTTCAATAGTAGAACTTACTCAAGTGGAAGGGGAAATGCTCGGGCTCTTACTTAGTAAGAAGCATGTACATGTTACTAATGAGTCCTACTAATGCGAATGATTACAATCATCCAGTCTTTAAGCATATTTGGAGAGCTTCATGCTCAGCCAAGATTAAGATTACCATATGGAGAATGGTACGTAACTATGTTCTTACATTGCATAATTTTGTTATAAAGCGAGTTGTGAATGTTTCGTTATGCCCAAGATGTCGTATAGGTTCTAAAGATGTTATTCATCTTTCTCGAGACTGTTTCTTTACACAAGAAATATGGTCATCTCTAGGCTTTAATCTATCTACTCTTGGCATGGAGATTTTGGGGATTTGCTTATGAAGATTTAGTGTTATAACCAGAGCATGCATCGAATGATAATAATAACTATTTGGGCATTGTGGTATTCCAGAAATAAACTAATGTATAAATGGGCTATTCAAAGAGTTGAGGAAGTCTCTACCTTTGTCAGAGGCTACTGTCAGGAGCTCGATTTCTTCTCCACCTCCTACCAACACCCGCGCCGCCATGATCAAGATCACTGGATAGTACCACCCCCTTAAATCTACAAGATTAACATTGATGTAAGCTACAGACACTCTGATAACAAATCTTGTTCTAGAATTATTATAAGAGATAATTAGGGTTTCATCATCGGAGCTGGGTACCGAGTAAATACAAATACTACCTCAGTCTTTGAAGCTGAAGCAATTGCAGTACTCCAAGGTCTCCAATTTGCTTTTGAGTTGGGCCTTTGGTGTGTGATAGCAGAATGGGATAACAAATCAGTAATATCAAAGCTTAATTATCCGATTCAAGACCTTTCGGATATTGACCCTGTCATTAGAGACATGATGTTGTTTGGGATAATTTTACCTCATGCAGCTTCAGTTTTATAGGTTGGAACGGTAATAATCTGGCACATGCATTGGCTGCTGAAGGCCTTCGGCTTGCTATTGATCGATCATGGGTGAAAGATGCCCCTGATTTTGCTCGGATTCTTGCTGCTCAGTACCGACGTTTTCTTTATCCACCTTAACTAACCATGATGGGTTTTTGGGGGGCATGTAGCTGTTCTTGCTCTTTGGAGACTCCCAGTTTTCTTTATCTTCTACTTTGATCCTTCGTTGCCCTTATCCCCGAGTAGAAGACCGGTCGATTACTTCTTTTTTTTCTCTCTATTTTCTTGTTTTCGGATGTTTCCTGTCTCTTCATTTGTGTTTTTCCTTTCGCTTTGTTTCTTGGACACGTTGTTTTTGCTTTGATAGATTTTAATAAAGACCAACCGACATTTATATAAAAAATTATAGAAATTTATGAATATACGTAAAACTCAATTTTATATTAATGTGGATCATTCTTTTTTTTCTTAATATTTTTTGTTGCCCTTTCGGTTCTCCGGGATTCTGCCCTTACTAATCTGGATCGATCCGTGTCGCACATCTGGCTATGGTCGGTGAGTATTCCAGCATAATTTTTCTGCATACACAAGGTCTCGAACTCAAGACCTGTTTAAATGATACCAAACTACTTACCACTTAAATCAATCTCGTTGGTTTCTTTTTTTTTAATAATGACATGTAAATTTTATTAATCACCATAAAAGATAATACAATACAATGTATCAAAAAGAGAAAAAAGGGATAAGTCCACTAAAAGTATCTTACAATAGTGCAAAAAAAAGCAGACACTTCCATCGAGATTATCATACCAAAATGCAGAAACCTTTCTGAATCTCCTTGTCTCTATCCAAACGAGACGCTTTACAGGGTGAAAAAAGAGTGGTGAGCGAACCAAGCTATCAAGCAAATTGCTCCACTACCCAGGTTTGATTACATCGGCAACCAACCATCAACCGAGTGGGGATCCATCTTTCTAAGACCACTGACAAACCATAATCAGAGATTAGCGCTGTGAAGATCTCTATACGAGCATCAACCGGCCGCTAAGGTATGCTGAAATCATGCCACAAGGACAGATAAAACAAACCACAAAAAACAAAGAAAAATGTGTTACAAGGACAGAGAAAACGTGTGCCATAAAGGCATAGATTCTTATTAAAATATGAAAAAACAAGAAAAATAATAGACTCGGTGGTCGACAATCAATACTAAGATTGGTTGCCGACCACCAACCAAAGAAAGAAAAGCAAAGTTGCAGGCGGCAGAGATTTGAGAGAGCGGCTAGGTTAAAAAATTATTATTTTATATAGTGCTTAGTACCTATTTATCACATTCATTTCATTGTTGACGATATATATTTTAGGTGTAATTGGAGTTTAATTAATATAATTAATTTTAGGGGAAAAAACAGGCAGTACACTAAAGTTTACATAAATCTTTTAATTAATATCATTAACTATCAATTTAAATCGAATATAATTAACCAAAATTACTATAGACTTTGTCCAGGACCCGGGCTATCTTAATTGGCCAACAAAATTTCCTTGTACGATCATATGCTTACATGGGTGACAAATGAAACTATAGCTGGCATGCAATGAATACGAGCTGGGTATTACCATGTGGAGTAAACTCAGGCAAATTTTAATAGAAATTAAGTTTAAATTTATGAATTAATCAAAACTTTAAAACATTGGTTGATAGTAAAAAAGTTCATTAACCATTAAATTAGCTAGGCTATAAAGTTAGGTTTTGTCAAACACTCATTTCTTCTTCTTCTTCTTCTTCTTTTAATGACAATAAACGTTATTATCATCTGTAACGAAAAATGATTTTTTTACAGCTAGAATTAGGATTGTAACAGGTGTTTAATCATTTTTTACCCTTTTAAATCTACGTTCATTATCTATAGATAGATTTTTTTATTATCTACTGACGGTACATCAAATAATAAAAAAATTATATTTTGATACATAAATTATGGAAAAAAATGTACACAACCCTTTATATAAAAACTTAAACCCTCTATTCAAAAAAACTAAACCCTTAATCATAGCACACTAAATCTTAAACTCACCCCAAATCCTAATCATAAAACCTAAATTATAAACCCTAAACCACATCCTAAACCCTAAAATATAAAGATTTGTGTATATATGTATATTATTAATATAAACTTATTTTTATTTTAATTATAAATATTAAAACAAAATTAGTGTGGAGGCCCCTTGGATATTAGCCCAGTGGATGATGTCCCTTGGTTAGTTGGAGATATTTTAACACTATTTTGCATCATGATAAGAGGAGTGGTGGAGCGAGTATAGTTTCTGGCGATTGTAAGTTGTTTTAGGATTTTTTTTATACGGGTTTAGTTGATCTTACTTATACGGGTTCTCCGTTTACCTAGAAACAAGGGTCTTTGTTTCAGTGTCTGGATCGTTGTTTAATTAATGCGGCAAGGAAAGATGATCATTCTTTGAACCAACGGCCGAGGTGATCTCATTACTACATGATGATGGCGTTAGTGGCAAAGCTTGAGTTGTTCGAGCATTGAGTTTAGTGCATGTAATGTTTTGACTAGAGGTGGCAAACGAGTCATTTCGGGTCTGATATTATTCGGTTCAAATTCGGTTTCGGTTCGGTTCAGTTCGGTTCGGTTCGGTTCTAGTTCGGGTCTATTGTGATTCGGGTCATTTTCGGGTCAGTTGATTTTTGGTTCAGTTATTTTCGGTTCAGTTGATTTCGGTTTGGGTCAATGACAGATCAGTCGGTTTTAATCGAGTTTTTAGGCATGTCAGTTTTTTACACCCTATATATAGATTTATAAAGTCAATATATTTAACTTTTTGGTGAGTTGTGCGGTTGTTCATATCCAATCTTTATTTATTTCTATTAATATCTTTTTTATATTTCGGTTTGCCTTTGGCTCGGGTCCATTCGGTTCAGGTCCATTTTGGTTCAACTAAAATTCGGATCGGTTTATTTCGGTTTCAGATCAAATTTCGGGTCATTATGTTCGGGTCGATTTTGGGTCTCGGATTGGGTAAATCGGTTTGATTTTCGGGTCTCGGGTCAAGTTTGCCAGGTCTAGTTTTGACAAGGCTATCTTGTAGGTTTGTTTGATTTATGTTTTTATTACTGTGTGTACTGTAACGCTCCTGACCCGGATGTTATATTTGGGCCTCAAGTTTAACCCATTACCATAAAATTTTCAACCTGGTTTATCCTAAATCACATTCATTTCATAAAATCCATTAAGTTCAAATATTTCAACATGGATAAATAGTTAAAAACGTTACATGGGAGCTCCATTTAAAATACATAATTAAAAGCATTTGACCCACGGTTAAAAAATCCAAAATAGAGTTACAATATTGTCGCGGCCATTTTTGAAACCAATGTGTAAAAATAGTCTGACGATTGATTCTTGGAAAATTAGGGTTTTGACCCTTGTTATTCATTTTATCTTGAAAATCATTATTTTATGTCAAATTGAATCTTCTTTTTATTAGCCATAAAATCATATTTTTCCTTTTATTTAATCTTTGAAAATCAATTTGGAGTCGCCACCGATCACTTCGAGGTAGACCGAACACCATAAAAAAACCAGAGATTTATTTCTTGAAAATTGGGTTCGGGAGTCGGTTACGTGTGGGGAAGGACTAGCACCCCCACATACGCCCATTATCGGTACCTTAATTTTACGTGGAATTTTGGTATTTCAAATAATTATTTGAATTTAATTTATTCCCTAATTATTAAATGAATTTAAATTCTGAATGCAGATATCTTTTTATAAGAAAATTCATTTTATTCGAATATGAGATTAAAAGCACCAGGTTAAGTGGCACCCCTATTCATATTTAAAATGAATTTCCAACATAAAAGGTTTTAAATGAATGACTTATTATTGTCTTGTTGATTTTAAGTGCTAATCTAAAGTGGCTCTAATTAATTGATTATTTAAAACTATGAATATTAATTAATTTAAAAGGATTTTATGAGAAAATGCCAATTGCTTGAACATATTCCATATATTTAAAGCCCTTAAATTAATAATATTCCTAATTAATTAACCGTTCTAATTAATTAAAGTACTAGTCCTAATTAAGGATCTAATATTTAACTAAATCAATATTCAATTATAAATGAAAATGTATATTAAATATACATCTTTAAAGCCAATATTGAGAAAACACCCCCATTGTAAACAATGGATCACCATCCAAATTTGGGCCTCAAAGATTCTACCTAATATACATTTAATTAACTACAATGCTCTTCCTAATTAATTATTTAGTTAATTAAAAAACCTAATTATCTATGGCACTAATAATTAACTAAATTAGTATTCAATTATAAGTGAAAATACATATTAAATATAATTCATTTAAAATTAATGTTGATATAACACCCCATTGTAAACAATGAAACATCATCCAAATTTGAATTTTAAAGTTTATATTTAATATACATTCAATTACTACAATTATCTATCCTATTTAATTATTGAATCCTAATTAGAGAACCTAAGCTAAAGGCTCTAATATTTATAACTAAATTATTAAATTGTCTAAGAACTTAAACTATATGCTTAATTTAAAAAAAAACATCCAAACATATAAATTAAAGCAATTAATTAAATAAAACAATTAACTAAATGGCTAAATTGAAAACAAATTAAAATATAAGACTCATTTTATTACTATAGGGATTACATTGAATCAATTGCAAAAACTAATGTCCAATTACAAAAACCAGTGACCCAATTGAAAGAAAAACAAACTTTAGGTTTCAACTAAGGGTAATATGGGGATTAAATTGAACACATTACAAAATTTCGGGGTCAATTCAAAGGGAATGGGGACTAAATTGAGAGAATACAAAACTTTGGGCCAAAACCAAAGGGTATCCGAATAGAAACACGTTGGTCTAACCTACTCCATTTGAAAACACGCGGGTTATTTTAACCCGGTGCCAAAACAGCATCGTTCCGACTCACCCTTATAACCCCCCAAATCGAGTTGACTCACCCATAATTCTCTTTCACATTCTCTCTCTTCACTCAGCCCACTCAAAACGCTCTCAACTCAAACAAGTCTCAAACCAAGAAAACTTCTCATACTCGACCAAAAACTCTATTTTCGGATGAATATTCATCTGTGTTCATCCATTTTGGATGAACACCAAACTTCCTGGCCACAAAACACCTTCTCAACTGCCCTTTAATCCATATCCACCCCTCTCCGATCACCCTAAGCCGTTCGCCGACCACCATGCCTGAACTTCGGCCACCACCTCACTTTGGCCAGCCGCTGCAAGGTGATTTTCGGCCGCCGTGAGGCAATTTTTAGCCACCGCCGACTGCCGTACCAAAACCTTAAAACTACCTAAAAACCTATTTTCTCTTTGTTTTCACCCTAAACTATTCTCGGTTCAATATAACTGTTGCGCGTAATAAGTGCTACACAAATGTGCAAGTATACACGTTGCAAGTTATAGTATAAAAGATATCATCTCCACAGAGATTGGTGCCACTTCAAGAATCTAGTCTTTTGCACTGTAAAAAAGTAAAAGAAAACAAAAGTAAAGGATTATAGGAGTTTTAACTAATAACTAAACTAGAAGGCAATAAAGTAAAAGAATAAATGAGATCAAATGAGAGAGATAGGCCAGGTTATTGTGAGTTGATGTGTGATAGCCGATTGGATCGTCTTGGTAAAAGAGTGCACGGGCAACTCAGTGTCGAACTGCACACATTAGCATCTGTGTCGAACTGCACACATTAGCATCTGTCGAACGGTTAAACATGTCTCACAACCCCATGTTTCACTTTCAAAACAACAACCAGGTAAATCAAGGTAGAAGGGCTACGACTCAAACATTCTCATTACCAAAGGTTGGGTTCCCTCGAGGTCTCAAAGCCTCGAGCATAACTCTTGACATTATTGACTTGCATCACATTTAATTAACCAAAATAATTCCACGGTGCCACAACTCCCAAGAAGGTAGCTCTCTTTCAAACATGTAGAACGTCTAACTTGGCTACACTTGACGATCTAGTGGATCCCGAATCCACTATCTCTGAGAAACGTCTTCGTAAAGGGAGACGACACCTCCCAACTATTAACGAACTCACTTTTAAGCAGACAAAAGGGTTCAACACCCAACGTGCATCCACTGGCCGATTTAAGAATAGATTATTCATACTCGTATTATAACTGTTATTCATACATATAACGATGAGCATTCCTTGTCACAAACTCCCATAAAGCATCTAAAGGCTCCAAAACTGATACACCAAGCAATAAGAACATCATTTAGGTGGCGGGAGGATAACACATCATCGAATTCGACATCACTTAACTAACTCGCATCTCAACAATCTGGGGTAACCTTAACCCTCAAAATCATTCCCATGAGCGGCTTAACACTTATCTCGGCCCTCTCGACCATAAACGTAACCATCTTAACGTCACCACATTGGTCGCACCATCAAAATTCCATTCTTATGGAGTATGAACTTAATTTAAGGGCTTGTATCCACTAGACACCTCACTACAACACCTATACCACCCTGGGGTTTCCTAGAACAGGCTAAACCTAAGCTCTGATACCACTAAATGTAACACTCTCGACCCAGATTTCATATTTAGGCCTAAAGCCCAAACCAAAATCATAAAATTTCTCAACTTGGTTTGGCCCAAATAAAATAATTACCAAAAATATTTAAAACCCACAAATCAAAATAAATATATAAATGATTAAAACATTTACAAGGAGCTCCAATTAAATAAAACATTTAAATATTTGACTTGATTAATACAATTTCAAAATAAATATTACAGACTCGTATGTGTAAGGTTCTATGAATACACAGCCCACTAAATACAAGCATCACACTCTGACAACGACGCTTGCTGGAATCTCATACAGACAATGCTCATCGATCCTACGATCAACCTACGCACGAAAACAACAATTTTGAACGCTGAGCTTACAAAGCTCAGTGGTACACATCTACTCTACTATACTTCATGCTAATCATAAACATAAGTATGCAAGCTAGTACGAGCAATAGGAAGAGATAAATAAACATGTGGCGCTACCGCTAGTTTTCTAAATATATGCTCCCTACCTAGCAAAACATCATACATGGCCCACGAGGCCCAAACATACTCGGGATCCTACCAGATCGTCCGAGCGAGAAACACAAAGACATAACCATAAAATCTAGGGTGACGCCCGCGTCCACAAAGCATCGAGATCCTATATTCAAGGGGATGAGGCCCGCGTGCACAAAGTATCAGGATCCTACATCCTTGCTCAAAATCTCTCATCAAGCATATTTGAATGAGGCATACGTCCACAAAGCATCGGGATCCAACATTTGGAAATCTTCAAGGTGTTGCAACATACTCAGGGTATCCAAATCCCAACAACAAGGGATGACTCGACTATCTAGGCGTCTAATCAGCATACAACAAGGACCCTAATTACCACACAGCCTCGATCGGTCCACCTAGGATCCCTATGGGTTACTACCTCACATGGTTTACCTAATGTTCATCAAATCATTAGCCATTTATTTCTCGTACGGGGTTAAATTTTTGTTTCTCAGTTTTAGTATTCATTTTACACCTTAAAAGACCTCCAGGGTCCTTTGCCTCGAATTATAGAGACCCTGAACGTAAACTCAATTTCTTGGGCAGAAAGCACAGCGAGTACCGATACTCCTACATGGGTATCAGTACGCCCCTATAGGTACCAGTACTCATCCATGGGTACCGATAATCAATTTTGGTTTGAAAGAATTTAACCCTCAAGCCGTACCGATACGCTCTACCCTGTATCGATACGCACTACAGGTACTCAGATCACCCCGTAGAGATTCCAACCCATACCGGTACTCCTACCTTCCCGTACTGATACGCTAAAGCCTCCCCAGGCAATGTAACAGTGGGTACCGATACGCCCCTTGCGTACCGGTACGCAAAAGCATTACTAGAATCCTTAATATGCAATGGATACCGATACACGGGGAGGCATACCGATACTCCCCTTACAACCCTTCTCCCTTTTATACTAAGGCGTAAATCAATTTATCAATATATCTTATTCACTTTTATCTTTATCTGGCATTCTCCATTATTCAGATCAGCGGATAACGATACCCGAATACGTTTATTCAGTCCCTAAAGCTTATGAGAGTTATTTAAGTATGTCTCTAGCATACTTAATTAATTATTACTACTTATCGGCTTTTATCCACTTAATCGAATATAGTCTTTGGATTCATAAACATTTAATCGAGTATTTATCAGTATTATCTCTAACCAATCTTTAATCGAAAATATTAGTTTATTCCGTAAGCACACAAGGCATTATCATATAACAATCAGTCACCTAATCACACAGTCAGATAATCATACGGATATTCAGACAATTATATACAGTCTCTAAAGCTCATAACCGACTCAAACATTTTTAAGCTCATCAAGTATCCCAGTAATCATCAAGCCTCGATCTAACAGTATCAACACATGCTTAATACTCATCTCCTAATTTGCAACCACTAACATGCAAGGCAATTACACTTACGATGCTCATGAAGCATTTCGGAGTTCGAGGTGTACTAACCTTAAGCCAAGATCGCTAAAATCCTCATTCGAGCTTCCCGAGAAATCTACTCGATCTGATATCCAAACCTGATCAATCTTCGTATATCAACAAATACGAACATACATTAATTCGTGCATCTCATATTCAATTCACAAGGTCAAACGCGTGAAAACAACTTACTGGGTTTGAATTTGGCAAAATCGACTGCACCATTGGATCCGAAACGTCGAGAAACCCCCGGGTAAGGTCCCCTAGAAAAAGTCAACGGGCAGTCAATGGATCAACAGGCCGGTCAAAGCCCCTGGTGACCCGGTAAGGTGCAGGTGCAGGATAAGCTGCATGTGCGTGGGGCGGCCTCCGGTGGCCGGCCGGCGGCTGCGAGCTCCAGACCGGCAGTTCTCAGCCGGTGGTTCCAGCGAGGGCCTCCGTTCACGGCGTTGACGACCGAAACATGCTGAACTAGCTCCCTCGAAACTTCTTCTTTCTCACTCCAGCGAACGGCAGCTCAGACGGCGACATGGCGACCACCGTTGAACTCGTCTCGGTGAGACCTTTCCAATGATGCGGGCGATGTCGTGCATGGTGGCTCCGATGGCCGTAGATCGAGGTTTAAAACCTCCTCCCTCACTTTTTGTCCCTTTCCCACGTTTTCCTCTCTCCTCAAAATATCTTCTTTTTCCCTTTTCTCTTTTTCCATCACATCATCAGCTTATTTATTCAAAATACTCCACCATTTTATTTTTTTCAACCAATTAACTTTACACACTTTGTTAGATATTTCATTTCCTTTTTTACCCATAGGCCCAATTTTACAAAGCCCAAGATTCGGGTCGTTACATGTTTATTTTGAAGTTCTAATACATCTAAATAATTAAAAAAAAAGTATTTATTGTAAAACTAAATAACATATTGAAATTAATTTATCCAACTTTTTTAAATAGATGGACTAAAATACATTTGGGATATAATTTTATAGACATGAATGCCTATTTCGCATAATCACTCAAGTAATGAAAACAAAACACCAAACTATTGCAGCATTCGAAATAATAGTGAGCCAAATACGCTGTTAAGTTTGTGATGTAAAATATTATGATTGTTAAATCCATAGACCTTCAAGAACTATTACCACCTCTTTATTCAATAAACTTACAACATAAATTTTAAAATTTCACAAAAATGCAATACACCATTTACTTTACCCATGTCCATAGACACAATTAAATGGTTAAGAACCCAAAAATTAAAATTAAAAAAAAAAACGGGGGGGGGGGACAATATTTTTAAATCAAGAAGGAAAAGAAAAAGGAATAGGCTTTGGACTGCATTTTAGAAATCAAGAACTGAAGGGGTACTAAAGATTATGAACTTATTTAAACCTGGATTCCAATTATCAAGTACCGACAGCCGGGGTGTCCAACTGCATGATTCGTGTTTTGTCTAATCATGCACATGAATACCTGAAAATTGTTCACACGTGTGCAGGGAGGCCAAGCTCAAGATAAACAAAGGATGTAAATAAGCTGAGCTCTTCTCCGAGCACCTGTACGGGCATGAAATTCATGAGAAAAACAAGACATTTTTTTTGTTGAATTTCTGGGTTGCTTGGTTATAATGGTCTGCTGTTATTTTAGCTTAATTCTTCGATCTAGTGCATTTTCAAATAGCTAGAATGCAACTATATTGCTTTAACTCTTTCTACTTTTCTCCAAGTACGTGTTCCCGACACCGGTATGAGACACATATTTAGATATGAATATGGGATCCGGTTCTCTCCAAGACTCTCCTAATACTCAGCATTAACGCCCGAGTCCAAGTAAGATACACATGCAACCCATACTTACCCTTCAAACATAGAAGGGAGCCTCAAGTGATTCATCCCACACTTCTGCACTTCCATTGGAGGCATCTTCTTCCATTGAAAGCCGAATATATTCTCTATGTGCAAAACGGTCCCACTCCGTCAATGTAGGATTCTCGCGCTCCTGTTCAATGTTCATTCCAACATAATGCCATGGTATACAAATACAAAGGCAATGTTGACAGATAAGAGCTCAAGTGTCACGTTTACCTGACGAATGAGGAATGGATCGCGAGATTCAAAGGCCATGAATTTGTTGAGATTGAAAAGGATATTGAAAACACCTCCCGACAGTTTAGAACCTTTTAGGTCAGACAATGTGATACAGTTTTCATCCTGCAAACAAGAAAATGTAAATAGTCAAACAATCTATCTTCATTAGCAGTGTGTACGATGGAGAACATTCAATAGCTCCTAAAAGGACAAAGCATATAGCAAAAAACAGTTCACGGTATAATTTGCTCAGAGCCTTAAATACCATTAAGTGATCTAATTGTAAAGCAGACATGAATAACCTGCTTCAAGATCAACATTATCCAGAAACCTGTCTTTCAGACAATTGTATTCTTATACCAGCATAAATATTTTAAGGCTGAAATTACAAGCAGAGATGGACATCACGTTAAATTTTATAATTTTAACATTCTAGAATATTATCGATACATGTATTTGTGTTAGATTAGTCATTCATGAATGTACTTAACTAGGATACATGAATTTAGTGAATGCATGAACTAGGACGAATGAATGTAATTATTCTAATAGTCACCTATAACCACTATATAATGGGTTGTATGTGATAGAGCATAGCAAGAAATTGTAAACAAGCAAGTCACATTTCAAGTTTTATAAATCCTTCTCAAGAGTGTTTCTTCCTCCATAATTTTGCTATTTCTCTTCCACCTCCTCCCAACACATCAACCATTTCCAGAAACGCACTTGAATATGCACTATACTAAACAAAGAAGGCGACAAAAAAGGGAATAATGATAAAATGGAAAACCTTCGGTTTAATCATGTCAATTATCTGACACAAGATGTCCTCAAAGAGCACGGGCTCTTGCGCCATGCATTCCATTCGATGCAACTGCTCCTCGTAAAAAAATTGCATTTCGTTACGTGTTAGAACTCCATTGCCATCCAAATCTACACACTTTAGCCTATTATTCCCAACCCAGCTAAACTATGTGAAAGCATTCCATAAGAAAAAAAATGCATGAAAACGAACCTTTGAATATAATAACATTGGGAAAAAAAACTAGCCAAGATATTTTTAAACACACTCAGAAATCCAATGTTAATGAGATCATTTGAAAGCTCCACCTCCTCAAACAACAGTGCTATTCCTAAAATACTAATGAAAATATTCCTAGAACTGCATATGAATCAGTTACATTGTTTATTTGCTTCGTTAAATTTGTTTGATCAAGACTAAATCCCTAGTTTATAGTTTCTAACAAATCTTTCTGAATTTTTTTTGGTAAGAAGTGATAAAAAGAAGCTGTTTTCAAATATTTTTTAGGGACATTTTCAATTAAGTGTTTTCGTAAGAAAGATGGAAAGTTGATTTACTTCAATACAATGAGGGCGAGCTTTGAAATTGACAATCAGTTCACAAAATTCACTGCAATACCATTGAGTCTACAGAGAAAGAGCACAAAATATACCAATACTCAAGACTGGGCTCGGATGAGTTGTCCTCTTCTGCTAGGATAAAGTAAAGAAAATCTTCATACCCCACCTTTCCTGCAACCTTACAGGTAAACTTTCTTGGGACCTAAGATGATATGAAAGCATAACATGAGTGAAATTTCAAAATCTGAAAATAAATCATTCAATTGAAGAAACAGAAGAAAGTAATAGAAGACTATAGTTGAATGGATAACATTCAATTAAATGAAATCTTCTTTTTGCAGGTAAAATGTGATTCGGACCAAAGAATAAAAATATCATCTGACTTGGACAAACCTGAGAGAATATCCTATCAACAATCCTGTAGGTAAGCGAATGGTTACCATATCTGATAAGGTTCTCCTTGTCAATCAAAAAATCATGATCTGTATCCAGCTCCCAAAATTTGCAGTATATTACATAAAAATGTTCATACGAAAAGTACCTGTTAATTTTTTTTCCAAAAGAAGGGGAAAAAGGTTCAAATGTGATAATAACAATCACAATAACAATAAAAGGTATATGCCAGAATGTATTAAGCATGCATCAAAAAGCAGTTATACAAAGTTATTCTTGATTTTTGTGGAATTTGGAAGCAAATAAGATCAATTTCCTACTCCATGCATTCAAGTAGATTCAAGCCAAGTATATGCCTCAAAACTTTATTAATGTCATCTTCCTCATCAGCATGTAGCTTGGCATCAATCAAGTTTCCATGTTTCAACTCTCTAAGAGTTAGGCGACCATTCCCAGATCTATTTATGTAGTAAAATATTCGGTATATCACAGTTTCAGCTGGTCATGTGCAGCAAAAGTAATGTCAAACAAGCAACATCAGATAAAAATCAACAGCGTATTCAGCAACACTATAGACAATCCAGACATCCAAAAAATTATGAAAACACACAATAGGTAGTTGTGCTAATTGCCTGAGCAGTAATAAACACCATATAGAGTGCATGTTAAGGCAAATAAAGAATAAGCTGTAATGCATGCAGTAATCAGTCCAGATATTTTAGTTACAATTTCAATCACACAAAATGTTCCTAAAGCAAGTCTCATATGCTCATCACGTGTTAATAAGAATTTCATGTGTAAATTAATCATCCAAAAATAAGCATTTTAAAATTGTGGAAGCTAAGCCATTGAAACCAGATACTTATATGACAGCTATACTACAAACCGTTCTTACCAAAGACAACCAACAAAATAAACAAAAACACGAATCCTGTTGTGGATGTGCAAATTTCGACACCAACTCGTCAAAGAATGAGTTTGCATTCTGCCTTGTGATAGTCATTTTATTAATAATTAAGCATAGCTTTTTACATTACCAAACACACTAGTGACAACCACTTTATTGAAGAAATAGGGTGGGCTGCACAACTCAATATCAGTGTCCGAATGCCTTAGATATTGTACAAGGACAGGTGAAATTTGAAAAGAGAATCTCGCATCTTAAATGTCCATTTGAAGTGCAAAAACTGCAAAAGGTATCAAACAGATGAAAACAAACCATATCTTTCCTGAAACCCAGGTGTACTCCGTAAGAACTCCAACCCTGGATGAGTTGCCAATAGCTCTCGGAGAATAGGTTTGAAATCGTCCTGTCAGATTGGAAAGCATAGATGAAATTAAGCTTAAACATGAACGATTATTATACTATTGATCAATATTACAGTTGGTTTAAGCTCCCATAAATGATTAAAGACCTGAATAAGGTATTTAAGATCTGGTTTCTTTAATATTGTATATATTTGGGTTGCCATGTCCATCGTCAGCATATTACCATTGATCCAATAATCAATAAATGCATCTCTTCAAGCAAATGAAGCAAAATTCAATGAACGCTGCAACATAAAATGACCAAAATGATATCACAGCTGCAATGCAAACACAAGGAGAATTACTAAGAATCTTAGAAGAAATATTTTCATCAGCTTATCACCATCACTCCATCAGTAACAATTTAAATTTAAAACACATAATTCTCCAACAAGGCCCAGCATGAAGAGCACCTTGTAGCACCCTAAAAACTTCTCAATTCAAAAATCCCTAATTTTTTTTAAATCCCTAATTCAGAACCATAAAATTTGGGGAAAATATTTGTAACCCCTAATTGGAACCATAAGATTTGGGAATTTGGTTTAGCACTTTAATTGTATTCAGGAATTAAATTGTGTTTTTAATCAATTTGGTGGCCTATTGAAGTCAAATCAGAAATTTAGCGCTCGTTTTGTAAACATGTTGGAATTACGTGCCTACCGCGTGAACCCTAAAAAAAGTCAAGGACTTATATATTAATTTAGCCAAAAGATTGGAGAATTTACACCTATTTAACCCATTCTTTTTCCTTATTTCTTGGCTGCCGTTACATCACCAACATTTGTCCCCCTCTTTAATCATCCGTTCATCAGAAGTTGCTGGAGGAGCAACATCCGGTAAGACTACAGTCTTCTATATGATTATTCAGCAACTTCATGATTAGCGTGTAGTATTAGTTAATCAGGATTCCTTCTATCACGAACACGCTGAAGAGGAACTTGCAAATGTTCATGTGTACAACTTTGATCATCCTGATGCATTTGACACTGAGAAATTATTAGTTTCTATGGAGAACTTGACGCATGATCGAGCAGTAGATATTTCAAATTATTATTTCAAAAGTTATAAGAAAAATGTTTTTCCAGCAAGAAGGGTAAATCCTTCAGATGTTATAATTTTGAAAGGGATACTCATTTTTCATGAGCCTCGTGTCCGAGAGATGATGAACATGAAAATATTTGTTGATACAGATGCTGATGTACGATTGGCAAGAAGAATAAGGCGTGATACTGTTGGGAAGGAAAGAGATATTAGTGCTGTCCTTGATCAGGTTTACATTTGCTTCATTGTTTACAGTTTTCACTGATATGATAAATTTCTCTTTTGCAAGAACAAGGACACCACAATCTCGTTAAGGTTTTGGAATGTTATGTTGTCTCTGGCGTAAAACAATAGAATTGTGGCTTTATTGCATAGGATACTCAAACTGTTTCCAGCTTTAATGCTATTGTATTTGTTCAACTATTCAAAATTTGTGAAGTCTGCTTTCGATAACGTTATACTTCCAACAAAGAAGTACGCAGATATTATTATTCCCCGCGGAGGAGATAATCATGTAGCAATTGATTTGATTGTGCAACATATTAGGACAAAGCTTGGCCAGCATGATCTTTGTAATATCTACCTAAATCTATATGTTATTCATTCGACTTTTCAGATACGGGGTATGCACACCTCATTCGCGTCTCTCAAACAAAAAAACATGACCTTTTTTTTATGCTGATAAGTTGATTTGACTGGTTGTTGAGCATGGGCTTGGACATCTGCCATTTACAGAAAAGCAGGTGATCTCACCAACCGTGTTCAAATCATTCGACTTGACTAGTGCATGTACTTGATCCGTACTGTGTCATTTTGTGAACCGACCAAAACTTTTCGAACCGAACTGTTTTGACTAATTCATGTCTCACCTGAATTGTCCGTGCTCGAACTGTTCAACCGAACTGTTGTGTACTGCCACCTCCTTCGCCTAATCGGTCTGACCATGCGCGTTCTTCGGGGCCTTCACGTGAGTATGTTTATAGATTAGTTGTTGCTTTTTAGTTGGTGGCTTAATGATAGTAATATAGAATTCGTACCTTGTAGGTTCTGATTCAGTTAGACTTGAGCATGAGACTCGTCTTTCTCGGCATTGGAGCTTCTGCCCGCTAAAGATGTGTCTCTTTCTGTGCTATAAACTTGTGTTTATTACTATGCTACATACTTGTGTGAAATGAGATTTTTATATCTTGTTTGATTTATTCTGTGTTGTGATTTGTGAAAGTTTTTTGACATCATGCATAGCATATCGGACTGTATTTTAACCATAAATCAGATTTATCGAATTATGAAATATCACTTTTGGAATTGTAAAATATCAGATTTATAAAATTGTGCAACTTGACTTTTAATAATTCAAGTTTCGGATGAGATTTAGATTTTAACATCAGCATCATAACATTGGGGGTTTACGGAATTGAGATTGTTTGGGGAAGTTTAGCGGTTTCACCCTTCGGGCTGAATTTCGTTTCGGATCAGTGGTTCCACTCTTCGGGCTGAGTTCCACTTCGGATGGTGACGATGGAGAGAGTAGGTTCTGGAGAACCTTACTCTTGGGTCGGTGTATCGGAGTTTGGGTACTGAGATTTCATGTGCATCAGACATCATTTCAGTATGATCAGATTTATTGTGATTTATTGTGTTTTCAAAAGACTTTACCAGAAAATAAAATTATTGTTTTGGTCGTGATTGTTTGCATTTTAGAGACACACTGAGCTCTTTAGCTTACACCCTTCTAGTTCTCTCTTTCAGATATACTCAGACTCTTTAGGCGACTCGGTACTTGGAGCTTCTCGTACTTTTACTCAGATAAATTATTATCAGTATGAATTTTATTTCAGACTTTCAGATTATTAATATTTTGAACATTTATGTAATCAGACTTTGAACATTATATTTTGGGATTATGTTTTCGCATGCATTTTCGAATTTTAATTAGATGTTTTATCAAATATTCAGAATATATTTTAATGGTTGAATTTCATAATTGATATATTTTATGACTATTATTATTATGTAATAATTATTTTGTTTTATAAATAAGTAAACATAAAATGTGTTACTTGAGGAAAAAGTTTTTAAACTTAACTCCCAAAATTTAACCTAAGAAATTAGGTTAAATTTAGGGGTTACAACCTCACAACAGAAAAGAATCAAAATATGAACTCTCATAACCTTCAAAGAAATATCCTAGAAGTTACAAAGGATATGATAGATCTTCGATAGCAACATAGCTGTTCCATTTCCATGAACAAGAAAATATACCTTGTAACAAAACCAGTGCCATTAACATCAATTTTTCTGAAAAGTGACGCGGAGAAAAATGACGGCAGCTAGAAGATTTCCTTGGTCACTAGTTTGAACTCTGATATACATGAATATAAGGTAAACAAGAATATCAGATGAATTCCAGAAATGTCTGTTATTACCAGACAGTTGTAGCCCATCTGGGTGGCCATAGAAAAACTTATTGATTTGAGACAAGCATTGTTCTTTTAGTTCCTTTGGAGGTGGACGGCCTTTTTCAAAGTAAAACTGGAGTTATTTTCAAGTATCACTACAACAAGTTATCACCAAATTCGGAATAGAAAGGCAAATATGGCAGATAAACACAACCAAAGTCAACAGTTGAGAAAGAAACCTAGAATATCAATTGAACAGGATCCCAACCTGTGGTATTAATTATTTAACAGGCTCGCTAACTACTTTCAGTGGAGAACCCAAGTTTGAAGGACCAGCCCTATGTTTTGCTGTTCGAGGGGAACCAGATGTACTTCTTGGTGAAAGGGAGGGGCACTTCCAGCAGGAAACATGGAAGGTAAAGAATTGCCTGTGGTAGTACTTCCAGATGAAGTATTTCCAGAACATTCAAGGGATTACCCGCCTTTGCATCATGAACCAAAGACGTTACCTAGAAAAGTAACAAAAATTAAACAATGGTGCAGATCCAGTCATATGCTCAGATGAATGTTTTTAACAAATATATTAATTCTAAACTTGACCGATGTTGGATGATTAACAAAAACTTCGACATAAACAACAATCGCATGTCACAAGTATTCCTTTCAAATCGATTAAAATACCTTAATTTCTTCTTGAAATATGGATTCCACATACATATAGGACACACATTATGATCTAAATAATAAAATCTAAATGATCCGGCATCAGGTATACTCTAATTATCATAAACTTAAATTACCTTTCATAAACTCAATAATTTTTATCATCAAATAACCGAGCAATGAACTGACTAGAGCAATTTAACGTTGACAACGATCTATTATTTTCATAATTAAAATCAAACTCTGTTAGGTATAGAAACCATAAAGAAAAAGGGGGAAAACGAAGAGTACCAGCTTGTTAGTAACTGGAAGAGAAAGCCATTGTTCGAAAATCATTTGAGTGAATTCAGGATTGGATTTGAGAGCTAATGGAGACATCTCCTGGAGCTGCAATAACTCCGCATCCAAACACGCAATATCTCCAACAACAGTCTCCATTTTCTTTTCTTCGCATAACAAAATGCAACTCCCGGGCAGATGAAATGAAAATAAGCTTTTAAAAGTTAAAAAGCAACAGATTCAAGCTCCAGAAAAAAACATTTCAAAATAATGCAAAAAAAAGTTAAAAGGAAAAACTCCGGCGTGGAGCAGAGAAATCATTGGAAATTCTGTATCTTGATAGAATGAGGGAAAGGAGCTAAACAAAATAATAATAAAAAATTAGTTTCGCTTCTCATTTTGACGTTAGCAAGAGAGTGATTGGGAGGAGAGAAAGTGGAATACTTTGTTCTTCTCATTTTGAGAGAGAAAGAGAGATCAATGCGATTCAAGAGGGAGATTAGCTAAGAAATTGCAGAGACTTGAGTTACAGTAGGTAAAAAACGAATACCCGGTTTGGCTGGGACCCATGAATCGGTTTGGGCCAGTGATATGTAGGTGTGTTCATTGTCGGATATCGGATCCGATATAATTTTTTTGGATATTCGATTTTTCAGATCGACGATATTGTGGTTCATATCCGGTCTGAAAAAAATCGAATATCCGGATACTTGGATAATCAGATCAGATATTCGGATATTTGGTTATCCGAAAATATATTTTGATTTAATTATTTTTTTTGAATTTGAAGTTCGTATTTATAAAAATTTTAGAATTCCGAATATAAAAAACAACAAATTGTTAAATATAATAAGATTCACATCTATGAAAATTTCAATTTTTTTTAATTTTCGGATATAACAAGCATTAAATTGTTAAAAATAACAAAATTAATATTCATAAAAATTAGGATTTTTGGATAATCCGAATGTAACACCCCGAATTTTTGCCCTAAATTTAAAACTCTAATTTTAAAATCACTAAATTCAAAACCCTAAAAATTGGGAATTTAAATATGAAACTCTAATTATGAAATTTGGGGATTAATTGAATTTAATCAGATTAGGTGACCTAGTTTGGAAAATTCAGAATTTGAGAGTTTTTTCTTAAAAAGCGGGTTAAATATGGAACCTGTGGTTGCGATTTATCCATCTTAGTGGGGTATTTAAGCTACATCCAGCCCTAAAAACCCTATTGCATGCAGCTGCTATTTTTTCTCCTCTTTCGTCTCCCACTCGATATCTCTTTAGCCTTTGAGATTTCATCCCGATAACCATTCTCACCATAGCCATCAGGTAATCATGCATTGATTTCAAAGGATACGGGTTCCCTGCACACACATGTACATGTGTATATATATAATATCAATATTTTTATTATGGGTTTACTTACTATTTTTCAGATTATATATATATATATATATTTCCGTCTTCTACAATATTACTATCTTATGGTTTTATACAAATACATTACGTTTTAAACTAATATGACCACAACTATCCAACCAACACGTATTCGTGACCGATCTATTTCATTAATATGTCCGATCAATTCTACTTGAATCGTTCAATTCAATTGTATATTCAATTGATTTGAAGATCAAAGATGCGAATCAGATAAGTGTACTTGTATCTCCTAAATTCGTTGAATAAGTGTTTAGGAATAATTCTTTAGTCATAGTAATAGTGTTAATGTAGGATTATTATCGTAGGTTTTGATACAGCTGGACCCAGTTCTTCTGATCGTGAGAAACACATTATTCAATAGGTTGAGTTTGCTTTGGCTAAGGTGTATTCTCTTTCCGTGCTATATATTCTGTGAAATGTTTTTGCAACTTGCATGACTACTTTTCTGTGTTGTGATTACAATGTGTTTTAAGATGTCATGCATACTGTGTCAGATTGTGTTCTAATGAGTTTATTAGAATTTCTGAATTGTGATCCTCGTATTTAGTACGATATTCTATGATGTGATGTTTTACAATCATTACCATATTTTTTATGCATGGGATGGGATTGTACGGAGGAAGAAGTGGCTTGGCCACACTGTGATTGGTGAAATAAGGGTGAGGAGTTATGGGGAACTACCTCCACTGTGATTGGAGTACGTAGCTGGGAAATGCGTTTTGTCTGTGTCATCATTACATGCATTGTGTTTTACCGTACTTTTATTGAATATCTTGAGAAAATTATTTTGGAACTGAGTTTGTGATTGCTTACACTTTAGAGACACAATGGGCTCAATAACTCACTCCCTATAGTTTGTCTTTCAGATACTTGGCCCTAGGCGACTTGGTACTTGGAGGACCTCTTGCGTTTTCGGATTTGTTATTTCTTCAGTACGGACTTAATTATTTTTAAATAGTTATTACTATTACTTTTATCGAGTTTGGATGTAATTGGGACTAGAAACTATTTTGAGATTTGAGGACGTTTTCAGCATGCATGCATTTATTTTTAATTTGGATTTTCTATTATATTATTGATATACAATACTATAATGGATTTTTAATAAACTTTCGGAGTATCTTTTTTATAGAAGAGTTTTATACTTATAATCAATGCTTGATTTCTTGAGGGGAAAGTTATGAATGCGACTTCCTAAATTGGGTCGTTTCTTTGGGCCAGGTTTAGGTGGTATCAGAGCTAACTAACCCTCAGACTGTGAGGCTCACATGAAATTTTAAACCAAGAATGATTTTTGCATGCATATTAAATATTTTCGGGCAAAATGGAATTTTCTGATAAATTGTTATTTTAAAGAATTAAAGATATATTTTGAATAGAAACTCCGAGTACCAATTCTGATCTTAGGTAATTATCTTGTGTAGATAATTGGGTATGCCACCTCGTATGAGCTTTATATTTAAGTATGTTTCATCTGGATTCAAATCTAGAGAAATGTGTACTCGTTAATTAGTGACTGCCACTCCAAACATAGAATTACTCGTAATCTTTCCACCTGTTGTACCAATAGGTATTCTTTCAAACCACGTGAATCCTTGAGTTATGTCCTTTTGAGTAACCATTATAGATCATAACTCGAATCCTAATCAAGGACCCAAACTTCGGTTAATCGAACAAATGATCGTGATCGTACCTGTTCCTACGAGTTTGAAATCAAAGCCTCTCTAAAAACTATGTGTTGTCATTTGTGACATGATTTGAAATGCTCCTTTTAAGTTTCTATCTAAACATCCGTGTTTTTGGGAATCTGCTGCTAGGTCTGAAAATTTCGAGGACGAAATTTTTTTTAAGAGTGGGAGAGTTCTAACACCCCAAATTTTTTCCCCTAATTTTAAAATCCCTAAATTTAAAACCCTAAAAATTAGGAATTTAAATATGAAACCCTAATTAGGAAATTTGGGGATTAATTAAATTTAATCAGATTATGTGACCTAGTTTGGAAAATTTAGAATTTGAGGGCTTTTTCTTAAAAAGCGAGTTAAATATGAAACATGTGGTTGCAATTTATCCATCCTAGTGGGGTATTTAAGCAACATCCAGCCCTAAAAACTCTATTGTATGCAGCTGCACTTTTTCCCCTCTTTCGTCTCCCACTCGATATCTCTTTTGCCTTTGAGATTTCATCCCGATAACCATTCTCACCATCGCCAACAGGTAATCATGCATTGATTTCAAAGGATACGGGTTCCCTGCACACACATGTATGTGTGTATATATATAATATAAATATTTTTATTATGGGTTTACTTACTATTTTTCAGATTTTATATATATATATATATTTCCGTCTTCTACAATATTACTATCTTATGGTTTTATACAAATACATTACGTTTTAAACTAATATGACCTCAACTATCAAACCAACACGTATTCGTGACCTATCTATTTCATTAATATGTCCAATCAATTCTACCCGAATTGTTCAATCCAACTGTATATTCGACTGATTTGAAGATCAATGATGCGAATCAGATAAGTGTACTTGTATCTCCTAAATTCGTTGAATAAGTGTTTAGGAATAATTTTTTAGTCATAGTAATAGTGTTAATGTAGGATTATTATTGTAGGTTTTGATACAGCTGGACCCAGTTCTTCTGATCGTGAGAAACGCATTATTCAATAGGTTGAGTTTGCTTTAGCTAAGGTGTGTTCTCTTTCCGTGCTATATATTCTGTGAAATGTTTTGCAACTTGCACGACTACTTTGCTGTGTTGTGATTACAATGTGTTTTAAGATATCATGCATACTGTGTCAGACTGTGTTTTAATAAATTTATCAAAATTTCTGAATTGTGATCCTCGTATTTAGTACGATTTACTGTGATGTGCTTTTGTGTTTTACAATCATTACCATATTTTATATGCATAGGATGGGATTGTACGAAGGAAGAAGTAGCTTGGCCACACTTTGATTGGTGAAATAAGGGTGAGGATTTCTAGGGAACTACCTCCACTATGACCGGTTGGCTTTTCCACCATTGTGATTGGAGTATGTAGCTGGGAAATGCGTTTGTATGTGTCATCATTACATGCATTGCGTTTTACCGTGCTTTTATTGAATATCTTGAGAAAATTATTTTGGAACTGAGTTGGTGATTGCTTGCACTTTAGAGAAACACTTGGCTCAATAGCTCACTCCTTATAGTTTGTCTTTTAGATACTTGGCCCTAGGCGACTTGGTACTCGGAGGACCTCTTGCGTTTTCGGATTTGTTATTTCTTCAGTACGGACTTAATTATTTTCAAATATTTATTACTATTACTTTTATCAAGTTTGGATGTAATTGGGACTAGAGACTGTTTTGGGATTTGAGGACGTTTTCGGCATGCATACATTTATTTTTAATTTGGATATTCTATTATATTATTGATATACAACACTATGATGGATTTGTAATAAACTTTTGGATTATCTTTTTTATAGAAGAGTTTTATACTTATAATCAATGCTTGATTTCTTGAGGGGAAAGTTACGAATGTAACTTCCTAAATTGGGTCCTTTTTTGGGTCTAGTTTAGGGGTTTACACTGAAAATTGAAATATTATGATCTGTATCCGATCTAGAAAATTTAAAATCGGATCGGATATTCAAATTTTCGAATCGGATCAATGGTTAATTGGATCGGATCGGTCGGATCAGATATTTTTGAACACCAGTAGTGACATGACATTTTAAGTCGGATTTGATAGTAAAATAACATTGGTTCTTTTATTTTAAGGTAACCTTCACATGTGGTCCCTTTTGTTTATAGTTTTTTCTATTTTGGCCACTCAAATTTAAAAAAGGTTATTTTGTCACTTACGTTTGAAAACGTTTCTGTTTTGGTCATTGGACCATTAGTCTCTGTTACTCGGCTAGCGGTAGCTGACACGACGCCTTTAAAAAGTGGTTAAACTAAACTAGTAGTCATTAGACTATTTATTCTTTCCTATTTTAGTCACCGGACTATTTTTTGGCAAAACCGTCAATAGTGTTACATATTTTTCCTATTTTGGTCATTGACCGTTTAGTTTCCGTTAATTTTTAACGAAGATGATTGCGTTGTATGGTATAATAACAACTTTAGTCCTAAAATATATACATTCCATCGACTTGGCCCTCATTTTCTAGAGTTTTAACTTACTTTTTTTACTTTTTATATTTTTATCCTCTCATTTTCACTTCCTTTAAAAACAACCGTCTTCTCCCCTTAGAAGCCATATCACCGTTCATCTTTTCTATCATACTATGATATAATCACAACATGAATAAACTCAAAACAATGTAAAAAAATCCATGAAAAATTTGTGAATAAGGCAAAAATGAGCTTACATCACGGTAAATTTTAACTTGGGTATCAAATTTTAATCTCTAATTTTGTGTACCCTATTGAAAAATGATGAAAAGGTCTTTTTTATCAAGAATTCAAATCAATATAAACCAAAATAAAGAAAAATTTGAAAACCCAAAAAAAGAAAGAGTTATATTTTCCATAATTACTTATTTCAACCTTTGAATTCTACTGAGTAGCTCAACCCTTTATTCATTCAATTTATAAAATTCAACAAAAAAAACATGAAGTTAGAATCTATGAATCAAATCAAATCTCATTTTTCCTAAAAAATGAAATAAATAATTATTAAATCAAAAAATTGAGAAAATGAGAAATTTCAAAACTTACTGCTATTTTTGAACTGACTAGAATGATGTTCTCCTTCTGTCAAATGGGTAAATAAAAAATTGATTAACATTAAAAAAACCAAGATCTTCAAGTTTTTACGACTAAAAAAATCAATAACAAAAAATGTTATAAAAATTAAAACGAATACAATACAGGATCTAGAGGAGCACTGGAACAGGTTTGAAACAGGAAATTATGAAAAAAAAAATGACCTTTTTCTCTTCTGGGTTTTCACATTTTTCTTTATTTTGGTTTATATTGATTTGAATTTTTGTAAAAAATCTTTTATTATTTTTGCAATATGATCTGCAAAGTGGAGTTAAATTGGACACCCAAGTTAAAGTTTACCGTGATGTAAGCTCACTTTTGCTTTTTTCACTAATTTTTGATGGATTTTTTACATTATTTTGAGTTTATTCATGTTTCGATTATATCATGGAGTGAGAAAAAGATGAATGGCAGTGGCATGGTTTTTAAGGTAAGAAGATGGTTGTTTGTTAAGGGAAGTGAAAATGAGAGCACCAAAATATAAAAAAGTCAAAAAAATTAAAACTTTAGAAAATGAGGACTAAGTCGATGAAATATATATATATATATTGGGACTAAAATTGTTATTATGCCATGAAATGTCACCATATTCGTTAAAAAATAACGGAAACTTAACGGCCAATGACTAAAACATAAAAAAATATGTAACGTTGATGATTTTGCTAAAAAAAAATAGTTTGGTGACCAAAATAGAAAAGAATCAATAGTTTGGTGACTACTGGTGTAGTTTGTCCAATTTTTAAAGGCACCATGTCAGCTACCCGTAAGTCAAGTAACGGAGACTAACGGTCCAGTGACCAAAACAGAAACGTTTTCAAACGTAAGTGGCAAGAATAGCCTTTTTTTTAAATTTGGGTGACCAAAATAGAACAAACCATAAACAAAAGGGACCACGAGTAAAGATTACCCTTATTTTAAATAATTGAATTGAGTTATTTAGATTTCAATGAAATTATTTGATTTTTAAATTTTATTCGAAATTTCGAATATAATTTTATAATTCAAATAAATTAAATAATTTTATTATAAATACACCTTAGGTCCCTATTAATTATGAAAATATATAAATTAATCTCTTTAAAAAATAAAAATATTAAAAAATGCCAGAATTTTTAAGGTTTATATTTAATTTTGTCATGTTCGAGCGAGTGCCACCAAACCCTAATCTTAAACGTGAACTATAAACCCCACATCCCCTGAAATTGTATTCTAAAAGGGGTTTTAGTTATATTGCAAGTGCTCTCGGGACACCATTGTATATGAATGTTGTTACCGCATTCAAGGTGATATTATAATTTCTCAAGATATGTATGGAAGTTGGTGCAGGCTTTCAATTGTCTAAAACCGTAAAGGTGAAATTGAGGGATGGTTCCTTGGTGATAATTAAGGCCATTGTACCTTGGACGCCTCTTTGTTGTACTAAGTGCAGCACCTTTGGGCATACTGCTAAGACATGTATTGGGATGGTGCACCTTTGGGCATACTGCTAAGACATTTATAAACATCGCTTGCTAGTAGACACAGTCACTTCACTGAAGGAATTTTTTTAATACGTGATTGAATTATTTCGAATTAGAACTAAATTAATAGGGACTATAATTGTTATTATATCAAGTTGTCTATTTAAACTTTAATGGTAGAGTGATCTATTTGTCACAATTTTAATTGAATAACTTGTTTGTCACAAAATTTTAATCGATTGACTAAAATTATTACGTTTAGGAGAAAAAATTAACATGTTTGTCACAAAATTTTTATTAAGTGACTAAATTGTTACTTTTAGAAGAAAATTGACATGTTTGTTACTAAACCTATAATTAAACGACATGCGGTGTAATTTACCCTAAAATGCAACTATTAAACTTTAGGCGATGTATTATTTGTCACTGAACTTAAATTACTTCAATTCTACGGTTGAACTTTGGTTTTCTCTTCAATCATACCACTGAATTGTTAACTCGTT
Organism: Hibiscus mutabilis; assembly: GCA_019671005.1. Lineage (NCBI taxonomy): Eukaryota > Viridiplantae > Streptophyta > Magnoliopsida > Malvales > Malvaceae > Hibiscus > Hibiscus mutabilis. The sequence continues at coordinate 30,395,917 of CM033748.1, read as the reverse complement.
AACATGTGATAGTTTAGTGTTGACGTGTGCTAACTAGAAAACCAAAAAAAAAAAATTATTCCATTTCATCATCTTCCAAAATCAGGATTTTCAACCATTTTTAGATATCATCATTCTTCAACGTCTTTTGCGACCACTCTAAATGCCAATAAACTCATTCTATCTTCGTCTATCATTTTATCAATTTATATTTTTCCAAAACTTCTTTAAAGATAACAAAATTAAACAAGAAAAAATCCTAACATTTTTGGGATTCGAAAGCTATCTCAAATTCTAGGGGTTTAGGGTGTTTGTTCGAAAGTTTGAATGGTAAGAGCCATTATTTGGATAAGATAAACAAAATACCTCAAAGCTAGCCCTTATCGAATAACCATTGAATGAGATCAGAGTATTGGCACGTCAAAATTTTAGATGAATTTTTGTTGACTTGGAGTGAGTTTTGTGAAAAACTAAACTAAAGAGAAGCAGGTGGAGTGAAAAAAAGTTTTGGTATTGTCGTGAATGAATCAATGACAAACATCGATTGATAGCAACGATGACCGAAAAGTTCAGCAACAAATCAATACAGGGTTTTAAAATTTAATGGCAAAATCAACACAAAACTTTAACATTCAGTTCCAAAAACGTCGTTTTGAGCATCAATATAACCATAGATGGAAAGTCTCCTCAACAGGTACATGCTTTGTTTCTGCAAATTAAGAATGATGTTTGTATGAGACTGTTAGGGTGCTAAATTTGTCCATTCTTCTTCTTTGATTGAAAACTAAGACTTAATCGTAACTAATTTATTGTGGTAGGGTTTGATTTTATTTGTATAATTGTGGTGCTATGGATGAATAAAACACCATTTATATATAAAAAAAAGCACATAATATAGCCGTCATTTACATAATCACGTCGTTTTCGTACTAACGGCCCAATTGCCCAATTGTATAATTGAAACAAAAATCAAAGTTCAGTGTTAGAATGAAGCAATTGATGCATAATCGATTCAACACCTAAAGTTTAATGATATATGGTATAACCTACTAATAATATACAAATTTAAATATTAGCAAAATGTATATACACATATACACACCCCACAAAGTGCCCATTGTATATGCCTATTTTTATCCGGACCTAACCGATTAACCCAATATAAACTCAATACCCATTAAAACAAATATCCAATATATCCCCCAGGCCCAAATTAAAAAACCAGCAGCCCAATTACCCAAACTAATCCTAAACCTAATAATCTAAACCCTAATAACCTTATCCCTTAGCCGCCGCCGACCACGCCCATTCATTTCCTCTGGCGAGTGCATGTCACGCGCCGACTCTTCAACTGCCGTTGCATGCACGCGCTCCATCACCGGCCACTCTGACACCACCTCTGCGCTACCGCCTACGTCGCACAGTCTCGCCGACCTGCAAAAAAGAAAAAGAAGTGATAGATCTGAAAATAGGCCAAATCAACGTGTAATATTTTATATTTCTTTCTGGGTTATAAAAACCCAGATCTGATTTGTAATCCCCGGGCTTTTTCCCAAGTTCAAGATAACAAAAAAATTCCCTCCATTCCATTCGAAATATAGAACGAAAAAAAAAAAACAAATTCCAGTTCCAAAGTTTTAAAAAAGGTGTTTTTTTTTACTTATTATTCGAATGCAATCATAAAAAACAAAAAAAAAACAAAAAAAGAGCGTTTTAAGGCTTACCTGAGTTCGAATTCGAACCGTCGTCGTCGCCTGCAGTGTCGAGGAAGGAACCACCGATGAACGGTTCCGGTCATCACGCTTTTTTTTCCTTTTTCTAGATCTGAAACTCTTGATCTCTAGATGAAAAGGGGGAGTTTAATCTGAGTTTGAAAAAAAAAAAGAGAAAAAAGGGGGGAGGGAACGACTGATGAAGAAAAAAATAGAGAATAGAATCATATTAGGTTATTTTTTGGGTTTTAAATCAATAATAATGAGCTAATTACAATGTAGGTCCTTATGCTCCAAAATATGTTTCATTTTGTCTCTGACGCATGGTCCAACCACGCTTCGGGTCCCTCTGGTTTTCTGAAAACTTTTAATCTGGCCCGCTTTCCCTTTTTAATTTAATTTCCAGACTTCGTTTTTATTTCAATTAGGTTCGATTAGCCAAAATCAAAAATGGAAAAAATAACAGAATTAGTCCCTCCTCCCTAAAATATTCATGCCAATAATCCCTCGTATTTTAATGTCTTTTGCAATCTGGTCCTTAATATATTATTATTATTAATTATTACTATTATTATTACTATTAATATTATTATTACTATCATACTTATATATTATTATTATTATTACTAATTACTATTATTTATAATTATTAGTGCTATCATATATGTTCTTACTACTAATATTATTTATTTATAGTTTAATACATGTTTATATATACATTCGTATATATTCTATATATGTTTTAATTGAATTTTAAATTAAAAATAATTTTCTTTATTATGGATTATTGTGAAAAACGTACCTCAAACATAAGGGGTGTCGCTTTCTGTTAGTCCTTATTACAAAATACCATTTTAAATTTTAAATTATATTTTTTAAAACAGATTCCCTTTATTGGGAATCTAACGAAAATTATGTCCCAGATGTAGGGCTGTAAATTCCTTTCACAAACATTTCTTTTAAATATTTTAAGGGATCACAAATTTTAAATTAAATTCGAATTCTTAATTTTCATCATTAAGACGTTAAATAATCGACCATGTACCAATTTTGGGCGTTGTGGGGGTGCTCACCCTTCCCCACATGTAATTGACTCTCGAACCTATTTTTATGGTTTCGCAGACCAAAACTTGTTTTAATAAAATGACAAAAATAGGTTTTATTAAAATAGCCAGGTTTTTAGGTGATCCAATCGCACCTAAATTAAAAAGATTGGTGGTGACTCTATCCAAAATATTTTTTGTAAGAACGCGTCAAGCACCACCGAAGAGCGAGACCGTTGTTACAGCTTGGCGACTCAGCTAGGGAAACTTTTTTTTGAGAGTCGAGCCACTGATCGTTTACTTTTTGTCCCAATGAGTGAAAAATATAAATTCAGTTTAATTTATTTTGTGATTCCTTTTCCTGTTAAATTTTTTACAAAAAAGGTTTTTTTAAAAATTTCCCCTGATTTTTTGCATATCATGAGCTCTGTACCCGAGCTCCGTCCCTTTTAAGTAGGAGTGAGAAGATACGCCTTCGTAAGGTATCGCCTCCGTGCAGGATAGTGGATCACTTTCGGGATACTTCTGTACTTTTGACTCCGTGATATCTTTATCTTCGTGCAAACCTAGGGAAATGTATCCTCCCGAATCGATGTCCTAGCGACAGTTTAGGTATCGTTACTTTAGAACCTAAACCACTTATAGTGAACCATAGCAGCCTACATTGTCTAGAACTATACCGAACCTATGTCCGTTTAGAGAGTCACTTGATAGGTGCATGGTAGAGAGAGTTATGAGGTTTCTTTAATTTCTTTCAATTATGCTCTTTAATTTCAATATCATTTATTTTCTCGCAATAAAGCATATACTAGGTATCATGTCGATATATTTTATGCGGGTAGAAAAGCATGTTAGGGTAAGATCCACTTTTTGTTTAAAATGTGCGGGTAGAAAGCATGATGGGGTATGATTGCTTTTATTCGAATGAAGCATGTTAACCTAAAGGTTCTATACCTTTTAATTTTCGCGATACATTATCATTATTGATTATTCTATTCGTACTAACCTATTTTTATTTTTTGCATCGCATTAGCATCTCATTTTGCATGCATTTGTATCATATCATATTGCATAATCATTTATGGGTCGAGCTTTTAGTCTTGAGAGAACTGCGATTGTAGTGATTTTGGGGCATCCGATCTGGCCGAGTCAGCTTTGATTCATACTCACATACAAAGCTAAAAAAATGAATAGCTGTTTGGAAAAAGTTGAAAAGGCATACGAAGATATAAAGAGTGGCATGGAGCAAAACTTAGAAAAAGCACAACAAGCAACTCGCGACCTCATCTTACAGTCACATGCGGATCTACTAGACAAGATAGCTGCGATGTTGGCAGATAAGGATCCTCAAAGGGGAGAATGATTGGTCATAGACCCTGATGCTCTACAAAAATCAGAGAATCCTTGAGACAAGACACCTCTGCAAGCGTCGACTTTAGTTGGAAAGCAATAAGGTCTTCAGGCTGGATCTTCATCGCACAGAGGAACTAAAGAGCGTTCTATCCAGATCCGAATAAAGTGGGTAAGCCAAAGGTCAAACTACCCAAGCAGGCTGAAGATTGGTTTCAGCCGCTCGAGGAAAATTTTAAAGCTGTAGAAGGGGCAAATGCAGTTCGTAAAATGGACGCAAGTGAATTAAGCTTGGTCCCTAATCTGGTGTTACCTCTGAAGTTCAAGGTGCCAGACTTTGAAAATTTCGATGGAACAAGCTCTCTGTCCGCTCATCTCACCATGTTCTATCAAAAAATGATAGGGCATTACTTTCAAGACAGTCTAAAAAGGTCTGCAGCCATGTGGTACAACCAACTTAGTCGAGACAACATACAGTCCTAGAAGGATCTGGCTAAAGCTTTCATAGAGCAATACAAACATATAATAGAGGTTGAACCAGACCGTTTAACAATGCAAAATATGAAAAAAGGGCTTGATAAGAGCTTCAGGCAGTATGTGAAAAGGTGGAGGGATGTCGTAGCGTAGGTACAACCACCACTACTTGAAAGGGAAATAACACCTACGTTTGTCAGAACCCTAGAAGATCCATTCCTGAAAATATATGTTGGAAATGCAACCAAGAGCTTCGAAGGCCTTGTGATATCAGGTGAGCTCGTTGAAGAAGCCATCAGACAAGGGAAAATCATAGATCCTAACAGTGCAATTATCAGAGAAGAAAGTGAATCAGAAGTTCATATAATGGGATCTTATCCATCTAGTCGGCCTTGGTCCCTATGCCAATAAAACTAGTCATACTCACATCGACTCACTTCTCAGAAAATTGTTTACCCAATTCCGGTAACTTATACAAAGTTGCTTCCGATGCTTGTTGAGAAGAACCTGTTAGCCTCGGTTCGGTCTAAACCAAAGCAGCCTCCTTATCCAAAAATTATGGATCTTTGAAAAACAAGGTGCAAAATCTGATTGAAAATGGCACTTTAAAATTCAACAGTGGAGTCCCTGAAATGAACTGACGAGGGGATAATGCTGGATCTGCCCGGAATTTAGACAACCTTTTAGGACACCTTTGTATCTTAAATCTCCTTTTGAGTAATGCATAAAACAAACATGTTGCCTAAGCCCGAAGGAAGAAAGGGAATCTTTTGAAAGGGTGTACATAGGATCCTAATCAATATAGGAAATGGTCAGAAAGCAATAACAGATATTAGGTGCAACAGTTAATTCCTTAATGCCTACCACATCTTTTGATGGTGATACTGATACCTTATGTTTTGAATGATCATTGAGATGTCCACTGCCTGAAGCATTATTCCTGGTAAATACATCAACAGCACCTGATGATTTATCTCGTTCTCGTCCCACTATTTAAAAAACATGCAAGGAAAAGAGAGAAAACGCATTATAATTTACTCGACACAAAAGAGCCGTTTTCTTGCTTCCACTAGACTGAAGTCAATTAAATTGTATACATCTTTAGTAGTCCAAATATTTTAATCACACAAAATTTATCTCCCCTCCTCAAAGCTTCCCTAGAGAACAACCCACCTGATTGCTTCTCCATTTTTCAGCTGGCGCGGAAGCAATTAAAACAGCTTTTCCACTTGGCTGCTGAAAAGACACAAGAAAGGAAAAAAGAATAACCCGTGATGAGGGAGATGTACAGCCCAAGGTTGACTAGCACTGACACGTTGCCTAGAGCTACCAGTGAGCTGTGGATACTTGAGAATGGTCCAGTCATATATATAGTCAAACTGATATCCTGCAAAAAAAACCACCTCAAGGAATCAAACAAGACCATATTCATTCCGCCCGTCCAAAGTATTATTTGAAACAATGGTTTCTCAAGATATTTTTGGCAAGTAAAACTATCATGTTTTCCAACATCTTGAAGCAGGAAAACTAACATCAGTTAGCAACAAAATGAGCCTCAGGCATGTTATCAATATGGCTACAACAGACTGTGTTCACCGCATGTTTCAAATGCATCAGAACAGGATTCAGACACATCTTGTTTAGTCCAGTATAGTTTCTACATAAATCCTAGTTCATTTTCAAGGCTTGTAAGTTACATACTGGTATTTGGGTACATACAATTATGACACATATTTCACCAATCTGCGTACAGTCTCTGATACATTTAAATGACCCTACAAAAGAATGGAAGAAACTAGAAAGCAACCCACCTTCCAATTTTCTGCTCACTATAATGCACCAAACTTTCTGTTTATTTGGTTATACTTTTGATGGTAACAGTCTTTTTTAGACCCACAGAAATTAGGCTATTCATAACCTAGAAAACATTTTTGTGCATTACAAAGGATACAAAGAGCCCCTAATTTCTGGTATGAAATGACATATGACTAGCATTTCGAAAATGGGACATAAGTCTTCTGTTCTTACCTTCTCGAATAAATAAGTCGCGGAAAAGCCTCTTCAAATATGAATAATCTGGCTTGTCCTCGAAGTGTATAATTAACGACAATAATTGAAGTACGATACAAACTCTGTTGGATAAGACTTGCAGAGTACCTAAAGATGCAATATGCATATTTAAAGTAATTAATTATATAAAAAAGGGAAGATTTGTATATTCAGAATTCAGTACGAGTGCACGTGTTAATCTATAAGCATATAACCCTACATGCAACTGACAAGTTGAAACTTAAAATACCTCAATAGAAGTTATCATCTTCTTTTCACTGATTTTATCATATTTCTGTTTTTTCGTTCCTGCCTTCAGGCCCTGCCAGGGAAGGCTGATGCCAGCAGTACAGAAAATTAAACATGACTAATGAGCAGCACTTTTCAAATCAACACTTATAACAAACAAAAGAATGGTACTTATATTGTTATAACCTTCCTCGTAAGAAATACATGAGCACATAGCCCAGTGATTCTAGATCATCTCTTCGGCTTTGTTCTGTGAAGATTGGAGAAACGATTAGCTTACATGATGCACATGCTGTCTAACATCCGTAAGCAGCATAAAAAATAACTGAGGTAGCACTTCACCCACCAACTCCAAGGTGAGTGTTAACTCTTGCATATCGGGCTGTGCCTGTGAGATTCTTGTTCTCTCTGTGAAGATAGCAAAATCACAGAAGTTGAAGCAAATCTTGAAATTGAATAAAAAGTAGAAAACAACCACTCAAATAGACAATTGAAACTAATACTAGATGCCTTCCAGAATGTGATTACTTTCTATAACATTTTATACTAGCATATAAGCAATGGAATAACAAACTATGCAAGCAAAACCAGGTCAAATATCACAACAGCCTAAGAACTTTTAGAGTGCACTGACGTCACATCACTCTAGCTTGTTTAGTCGGATGTTATCATTCTCAGATAGAAACAATTTGCATGCAACTGATGAACATAGAAGATCAATGGAACTGCAGGAAACCGGTGCCTGTCCCACTATGGTGGATAAGAAACAAATGGTGATTGCGTACCTATAGGGTATGTGTTTATGACTCTGAAGATCTCTCTCTATACTTTTTAGCAAGGCCATAATCAATGATATACACCTGTTACAAAATCAACATGATTGTTCACTGTTAGTAGCGAGAGGATTTTAATAACGGCTGGGCCCTTGTATACCAAGTAGCATGCATCCGCAATACAGTATATTTCACGAGTCCTCCGTTTAAACTTCTGAGTTAAGCAAGACACATTTCAGATATCGAGGCTCACAGTGCAAACACAAGAGAAATGGCTTTTATTGTGCAAAAACACAAATTTTCTTCTCTTATTGTAATCAGAAACTATTAAAATAAAAATTTGAGTATAGAGTCTTTCACGAGGTGAAACAACTTCATAAGATAATCTTAAGAATCACATGCATGAAGCACAGTAGCATTTTAAAGCGGTGCATCCCACCATATAACTAGAAAGTAAAAGCATTGCATTTGCTCAAGTACCTGATTTGCTTTTCGTCCCAAACCCATTAGAAAGTTGTCGGGTTTTATATCACGGTGAAGAAATCCCCTTGAGTGCATAAATTCAACTTTGTTGATCTAAAGGGTCCCAGAAATAAAGAACTCATCATGTTTGAGGCAAATACATGCAGAAAAACAATTTCACCAGTAAGACAGGTAAACATACTAACTGATCTGCAAGCATTAACACTGTCTTCAAAGTGAGTTTTCGATTGCAGTAGTTGTACAAGTCCTCAAGGCTTGGCCCTAGAAGCTCAATAACCATAATATTGTAGTCACCTTCAACTCCAAACCACTTCAGGTGAGGAACTCCCGCTTCGTAAAAAACATTAGACAAAATAAACAATGAACTTTAGCTAATTTATTCCATATTCAGTTTGTACCTAAACATTTGGTTATACTTACTAAAATAAATAATTAGCAGAGCAAAATAACAAAACATTACTTCCGCCTTGAAGAAGCATGTACAACTTTGACTCATAGTGAAGCTGAGGATGGTTGGTCTTCACAGGTTCCTGAAGATGTAAGGTAAAAAAAGATCCTGGTTGATTAGTATCCAATGAGCATAAAAATGGTGCTTCATTCTAGAATGCATGGCATTATTGCAATATCCATTGTACTTCTATGAAGCAGCCAATGTCAGCGTAGCTCCATTTTCAAAAGTCACCAAATTGTTTTATGTATCCGACATCTAACATTAGATAGAGATAGGGCTTACACTCTTTGAGGAGTCAAAAACCTTAAAAATGCCCCGAAAAGATCCTAATACAAAAATCAGTTCCTTTTATCTACATCTCTATTTTCATCAGCTTCTTCCAATCCATCACGAATCAATCTTTTAGCATTCAATCTAGTATCTAACTCAAAAAATTACCATAACTAACAGTATGTTCTCAACTAAATAGATCCCTTCAACTCACAAGATACATTGAGAAATCAGCAAAAAGTCTCACAATAACTTGTATAAAGTCGCATTTCCACAGAAAAAATATTCAATCACCAATTGATTGCATTAATATTGTAAACAGTGCAAGGTGAGCTGGACTGTGCAGTAATTCAAAAATAAAAACAAAACTGTAAAACTAATCCTAAAAGTTCCTTATATCAGGTGACCATATACATATATCTAAACTCAGTAAATCACTAACAAAAAATAGAGTAATCAAATATATGCTAAAACTTAAGTCCAAAAAGATAAGGTTCGAACCATCTTTATAGCAACTTCTTCCCCTGTCTCTATATTGACTCCTATTCGGAAAAAGAAAATTCCATCAGTTTAATTACTTTAAATGACAAGGTAAAATTAAAGGTGAAAGAAGAGAGAGAGAGATTTACCGAGGAAAAGCTCGCCGAAAGATCCAGCCCCGATCTTTCGACCAATTTTGAATTTTCCACCAACAACACGCTCCATTATAAATGATTAAAATTATATTGATCAATCAAAAATAAATTTACAATGAGAGGATTTCTTATGAGAAAATCGGCTCGAGATGGGGGAAATAAAAGTCGGAAATTATTGGATCGACGAGCAACATTATTGAATTAAGATGAAAAGAAAAGATGATGAATAATTATCGTGGAAAAACTTCAATCAAATTGAACAAAAACAAGGAAAATGATCAAATGAAGAGATGAAAACAAGGCGGGAAAAGGAGAGAGAGAATGGAAGATTCGATTAAAGGACAATTTCTGAAGGGAAAAAAAGGTAAAAGAAAACAAGATCAGTTTTCCCCTAAAAACAATGCAAATTATTTCTTTTTTTTTTTTGATATTTTCTTTCTTCCTTGTGTTTTCTTATATATTCATATTTTTTTTGAACTTTAGGTGCTAAAAATATTTTTATAGGTGTTTGACCGTTAATGGGTGTTAATTTTTTTTAACCAATCAATACTTGACACGTGACATATTTGGGTACCTAGTATTTTAACTTTTGAAACTTTGGACAGCTATTTTTTTTACAAAAAATACTTTAGACACTTAAAATTAAAAAAATACATATTTTTTGCACCTATTTTTCATTTAAGCCTAAATATAATATCTTTAATTCTTTTTTAAATATAAAGAAGGGTAAATTATATCGGGACTCATCTAATTATTAAGGTAAACTACATTATGTCCCTTTTGTTTTTGAGATGTTTAATTTTAGACACCAATTTTAAAAAATATATATGTTTTAGTCACTTATAGATTTGTGATATTGAGACGTTAACTCTCTCTAGTTTAATGACGTCTCGCGTTAATAAAAAAGTTAATTTTAAATTTAATCCCTAAATTTAAAAGTTTATTTCTTTCACCCTCTTCAAAAAAAAATCTAAAACCCCATCTCCGGAGCACATATCATCCGCATTGCGCCTTTGCAAGCAAAGTTTTGTGACCTGACTCGGAATCTCCCTCCTCAGGACTTCTCTGCCATCGACGTGACAGTCAACGATTTCATCTAAGAGGCCAACTAAGTCTACTATCTAACAATCAAAGTCTAGACTGAAAAGCCTATTGGCTGAAGACCAGGTCCTATCCTGACAACCCATCAATAATTGTCAATAGATCTGGCTCAATCCCATCAAACAATGCCTCTCACCTATAAATACCCATCAATTAGAGAAGAACAGGGATGACCAACACGACATACAAAAGACCTCCGCTCCATCTCTCTCATCATTCTCAATGGTTCTCCACCCATGTTAGAATGGGTGAACCACCACCAATCGTCGTCAACCACCGCCTTCTTATCTATTTTATTTCTGCCTCTACCTCCATGTATAGTACCAGATCTTTCTAGCATCAACAGAAATCAAGCAAGGTTCTTCGCTGATAAAGCTTTTAGATATTAGTTTATTTTTTTTCTTTTGAAGTTTGGATGGTTGTGTGTAACACCGCACTCCCGTATTTGTTACCAAACACGAGTCGGTAATGTTACAAAACAAAGTTTAAACAATTTTCCATATCAAAACTTAAACTGGCAGCCTACACTACTCTTGAATAAAAATAAATATCTTTTAGTAATTTACCTCGAAATCAGTTATCGTTTGTTTTAAAAGAATCTAAAATCAATTTGCAGTTTATACATGTAAGATTCACCTTCTAATTCGATTTGAGGAAATTATGGCAATTTTTCAAAACTTGCTGCCTAATACAAAATTTTATGGACTGTTTCAACATATTCCACTTATAAGACAACTAACTACTCATAAATCATTCCAATTCACATATTAGTAGTACTAAACCATATTTTAGTTATAAACATTACAAACCCTAAATTGATTAGGTTCATTTTCACAAAATACACAAGTTTATCATTATACATGCCACTAATCAAAAACATCATATAGGATGTCAAAACATTACTAAGATAACTTGTAGATGTCCTCGCTCTCGAGGTGATGCAAAACGATGATACTTACGAATCCGATCGACCAACCTACGCGTGCACAGGAAAAACACACGCTAAGTACGAACTTAGTGAGACATTATAATGTAATAACTAATTTTATACGGGTGTTAACCCGTTTTTTATTTTTTGAAATAATGAGTTTTGGTTTTTATAACTTTTTTTATATATATTATAATTATTAATGCAAAACCCAAAAACATTATTATTATTAATGTATTATAAGATATTATGTGTTATATGAAAACCCCAAAACATTATTGTTATTTATTTTATTTTATTATTAAGTATTATTGTTTGATATGGTAAGTTATTATTATCATTTGTGACTATTAGTTTGCTATTATTATTATTATTATTATTTTATAATTAATTATTATTGTGTCCGATTATAGTTATTATCATTATAGTTATTAAGTATTATGATCAAACAAAAAAACCAAAAAATTATTAAGATAATTGCTAATATGAATAAAAAGCCCATTATATATGTTCAGTCCAGTTATAATTAAAAAAAGAAAACTGAGCCCAAAAAAATTATATATAAAAATATTAAATAAAACCCGATTGGAGCCCCAAATATCCCAAATCCTAATTATACTGTTGAAGCCCAAGCTGTAGCAACACCACACCGGACCAGTTCCTGCATGGCTGCACCCTTGGTCCCCTCTGCTAGCTCTATGTTACACCCATCCCTACATCTGCCAACCCCATGTTTTGTTGCCTAACAACCAGCACCGTATAGTCCTCCAGGTTACCTGCTAAAAAGGACAAAAAGGGTCAAAATTTTGGTTACAAAAGAGGGGGCTCTCACGGATCAAGGAGGAGGAGGATAGAGCTCAATCTTGAAAGAAACTTTCATCCAAGGCACCCACGGTCAGAATCATGGATCTCTTTGGAGCTTTCAATCACTCCTCACCTCAGTCACGTCCATAAACCGAGCACTACCACCATCACCAACCTGGCTATTGCTCATGACCCTCATCTATGATTATCACCCTTTTGTAACCATCACTCACTTCACCCCTACCATTGTTGGTTCAACACCATCGTCCTCCTTAAAAAAACTAATACACTAACCCCTTTACCATCTTCATCACTGTCATTTTCAAAAACCCATCGAAGCATCAGTTCCCTTTACCATCGAAGCAACATTCATCTTTAAACCATTGCATTTACCCTTTCTTGAACCAAAAACCATGACATATTCACCGTCCCTAAGCTCTTGCCTAAGAGAAAAAAACCTATTGAACACCAATCATTACCACTTCACCAAGCTTTACTAAAATCACCCCTGCCATTCATACCCAAACACAACCATCTCCCTTTGTTTTGTGATAACCGAAACCAATCCCATTGTCACCAAGCTTCACAGCCTCCATAACTAGCAATCACCCATCACCACCATTCCATTCTCCCCGGATCAGTAGCAAAAAAAAAAAAAAAAACCAAAGCCAGTACCAAAAAGTGCATCATCAGTAAAAAACAAAAAAAGGATCGAAGAAGAGAAAAAGAAGTTACCCATCCGGCCGTGGTGGTTTCTGGCGATCGGCGTCATCGATCGACGATCCCACTGGTGAGAAGGTTGCGCGGCTAGTGGGCAGCATCATATCTCAAAATCTCATCGATCCGACGATTTCTTTCTCAGATCGACGGTAAAGGAAATTTACCCTTTCGACCTCGGTCGCCGATGACCAGAGCCTCGGACCGACGATCCCAACGGTGAAAAGAGGTATCTCACCGTAGCAACCAACATACTTCAACTCCATGATGATCCAACGGTCGACGGCTCAAACACGGGGGGAGAAGCGTCGAAGGCGTGGGTACTCCATCGAAACGCTTGGGTTGGTTTTCGATAAAGCCAATTAGACCAGAAAGAAGAGGAGGCCGAGACCTGCCGAGTGGTGGTCTCAGCTCAACGGAACGATCACCGGAGCGGTGGTGGCGTCGGTGTGAAAGCAGCAGCGGCAAGCTCTCAAGAGAAAGAGGGGTTGATTTTCTGTCTTTCTGGAAGCCCGTAAAGAAAAAAGAAGGGGGAAACCTGATTGATATCCCCGGCCTGGCTCAAACTGGGCGGCTTGCCCCTACTAGACCGAACCGGCGTTTGAACCGGATCCTTTAAAGCAGATCTGGCTTAAAAACAGGCCCACACACTTGGCCCAAAACCAGGATTGGGTCGGTTGGAATTAAGTCCAAAATCCTACTTTGGGTATACTCTTTTAAATTTATGTGCATTTTTATTCGATCAACGGAGCATGTTATTATTATTATTATTATTATTATTATTATTATTATTATTATTATTATTATTATTATTAAAGTGAATGTTAGTAATGGGCATGTATTAGTTTATAATATACACGTATACATGCCGTGCTATATTATTTTCGATGCGTTAGTTTTCATCTTTCTTTCTTTTTCACGCGTGTGTTTAGGCCTTTAGGATTAGGTTAGGGTTTAATTTAATTAATATTAAATTGTGTGATCGGATTATTGTGGCATAATTTTAAAATTAAATAAATTAAATTTAGGACTAGTTTTTTAGAGCCGTAGTTAAGCTTAAGGTTCGAATCAATTTAATTAACTTAAATTTATCATTGGCTCATTGGTGTAAATGTTAAATGCATTAAATTGGTTGGATAACTCTTAATTATTTTTAGGGATAAAATCGATATTTGACTTAGATCACCTAATTTAAATCATAATTAATTAATTCGATTCATTTTAGATAGTTTCATTGGCTTATTGGGATACTAGTTTAAAATTTAATCGAATTATTTATTATGGTTCAAGATAATCCATAAATTATTAGATTTTTTTAGTTTTTTAGGAATTAATTAATTTAGGGTTAATATTAGGCTAACCTAGCTAATAATTAGATCACTAATTGGTCTTTTTCATAATTTGAGGCCTTTTTTAGGTTAGGACTTTAGTGGGTCTAGGTTTTATTTTATGCCTTTTTATGCCTTACATTTTAATTGTCATTCATATGACTTAAATATTTTAATGGACATGCATATGGCTAATTAATTTAAATTATAAAAAGGAGGTATTTATTAATTTCGATATTTGTGTCGTAATAGTCATGGTTCATTGGATGTTGACCAAATATTCGAATTAATTCTTACCGTCTAAAGGTAAATATAATTTCGGATTAAAATTTGAAAAGTCATAACATCATACTTAATTGCTTGCATCATGCATAAAGGTGATGAACGAAGTTCGAACCATAAATTAACACGACAATCGAGATTATTCGATGTCGGTTTAATCTATAGTCCGAGGTATTGTCACCCTTATTAATTAAATGCTTAATTAATTCGAATTCACCAATTTGACAAAGCCAGTCTAATTAAAGTCTAAATTCAACCACGAACAATTTAATTAAATTCAATTTAAATTTCGACAATTTCCATCAATTAAGAGTAACATGTATTTTGATACCGATTTCCAAGCGTGAGGGGGTGATAATCCTTCCTCACACATAACCAACTCCCGAACCCATTTCTCGAATGAATCTCTGGTTTTTATGGTGTCCTGCCTACCTTAGTGGCCGGTAGCGACTCCAAGTTTTTATTTTCAAAATACGAAAAGAATTCCTCATTTTTATATTTTAAAAAAGAGAAAAGGAAAATAACCCCCTTTTAGTGATTCTTCAAATTTTCATTTTAAAAAAAGAGGTCGTTACAACTGGCGATTCCGCTGGGGACCGAATCTTATATGTTACTTTTAATGATGGAAATTTTGAAATTTAAATTGACTTTAATTAAGTTGTTCTTTTTGAAGATATAACTTTAATTAACACGGGCTTCGATAATTAGTGGTTTTGAATTAATTGGTCATTTAATTTCTAAGGAATCACCGACATGTGTTGCATCATGATCATCAAGCTCTATACCCGAGCTCTATCCCTCGAGTGGGAGTGAAACGCCACATACCCACGTGAGTAGCCCTCTACGAGTTGGTAATTTACTTCCGAAATCCATGCCTTTTGACACGTGAGCAGCCCTCCACGTCACTAGGTCGTGCGTTCCCTCGAACCAAATCCTATTCGCAAGCCTGTAATGGGCCAAAATTTGGGGTTCTTGTTGCCTTAGTAGGTAATAAGACAGGTTCGAGTACCCTTGATTAGAACCTAACCCACATGGGTGAGAATCTAAGAAGCCCACCCTGATTAGAGCTATGCGGATAGCCATAATGAGCTAGAATTTATATGGTTAGGTTTTCGTTTTTCTTCGTTGGTTACTTCGCTTTGCTATATTTTTCACTTGATTTATTTATTTGTTCTGTCCATTACTAACATGTCCTTTTGTTTTCTTTTTATATCTTGTCATATCATTAAAAAAATACTGATTTGGAAATAGTCTAAAATTAAAGGCTTGGTCAATGAGAGATTTGGTACATAACAATGATGAGAAGAATTCCAAGGAATTCCCACAAAAGCGTGATTGGCCGAAGGGTAGATCCGAGGAAAGAGAAATCGAGATTCAGAAGCTCAAGGACCAAGTTACAAGCCACAAAGGGGCAACCTAAGAGTATCAGATACCGATGATGGAACGACTTTGAGATGCTGCCTAGAATATTCGGGGCAAGGACAAGAGACGACAAACTTGATGGTCCAAGTACGAGGAGTTGCCCAATAGCTCTCGTTCCTAACATGGGATGCTATTGGACTTCAGGAATACGCAAAAGAAGAGTCAGAAAAAGAACAAATGCCGTCTTGGTGTAGGTCGTATGTCCAACGATTTTCTTTTATTATTGTAATGGAACGATATCTCCATTAGTGCAAGTTGTTTAACGAGGATGTTTACCAAATCAATGTTTTTCTTTGCATTCACGCATGTTTACATTATGTTGCATTTGTTTGACAAACTTGCTAAATTTTGAAATTGATTAAAGGTTTTCATACGAAAGAACTTTGGTGCTTCATGATTGCATTCATTTGTGCATTTCTAAGTGTTTGCTTATGATCATTTATTTCTATCATACATACGACGCACGACATACATTAATTCATGAAATAATAAAATTAATCGTTGGGGATCCCGTGCCAGTAATTGAAGATTTCACACTCGCACTTCCCCGACACCAAAGAAAGAAAATGGAAATAAGTTTTGCTAAAATGGAAGCCAGTTTGAGAGGAGGATTCATCTCAGAAAATAGAGAGTGCAAAGGAAGGACTTCGAGCCAGTACAACTTAAGGAGTATGATTGACCTAGTAGATAGGGTGGATAAGCTCGAGGAGCTCCAAGAAATTTTGGTTGGGAACCAAATGGAGATGATGGCGTATGTAATAAAGTTCCAAGAGGAAGCTATGAGGGCAAATCAATGAATTGAGGGGTATGATGTCTATCATGACCAAAGAAAAGGGTTTGGCTAAAGACTCGTTCGTGCAAAGGGAGATTGGAAAGATAAGTGAGAGTTGGAATTGCGACTATATAGCAGAAAATACTTTGTCTAATGAAGACCCAATCTTTTCAATAAGTATATGGTAGTTCGTACTATGTCTGGATGCCCCATCGAGTTGGCTTTGGGTAAGATTGTTGATTCTCTCTTGAAAATCTTGCCCTCGCCAACAAATGGAGAACCGGCTCAAAAGTAATTTAAGAAAATAGATTATGCGTGTAGCAACACGAGCACCTACAAAGCCCCTAAAAAATCGACGATATCTTTACCCTATAACGTATCCGGGAATGTACAATGCTTGAATAGAAAGGAGACTAGGGGTCCCAAAGAGGAGATACAAAAAAGTCATTCACCCTCTATCGATTTCATATATGGAGTTGTATTCGCAGCTATACAAGGCCGATTTGGTTCGACCGTGTTTTGTTATTCCATTTCAACCATCTTATCCCTTGTGATACGATGCTAACGCATATTATGAGTACCACGCCAGAGTAATGTGACACATGATAGAGAATTACACGACATTCAAGAAAGTGGTTCAGAGTATGTTAAAAACTAGAGTCTTAAAGTGTGAAAGACCTAACGTGGCAGTTAATCCACTTCCGAACCCCGGAGGCCGGAGCGTGAATGCTCTTGAAGAGGTAGATGCAAAGAAGGTGAAGATGAATGTGTTAGAAATCAGGTCCCCATGCAAAGAAGGTGAAGATGAATGAGTCAGAAATTAGGTCCCCTTTAAGTTGGGTTTATAACAGCTTTCTATGACATGTTAGATTAAGCATGGTACGAAGAATACACGAGAAGGACATGAGGTATTCTGTGAGTACCATCAGGAGGAAGGACATGAAATCCACTGTTGTCCAGAATTCAAGTGGTTGGTTTAGTGAATGATGGACAACAAAGAAATTGAATTCTTCAAGAAGCTTGAGGGGTCGGGGTGAATGATCAGTGTTGCGATGGTCGAAGATTTCTAGTGCATCCTATCCATGTTTTTAAGTTTGCCTTATTATCTTCTCTTGCATTTTCTTCGCTTTCCTTTATGTGTGTAATCAACTTTGCTACTGTTTGCCGGAAAGTAGGAAATATCTTTTTTAAGGGCATATATTATGTTTGCCTTTTTATTTCAATGAAAGGATGCATCTTTTAATTAAATATATATATGTATATTCTTTTTACCCTCATAGATCCCCGAATATCACGTGCATGATGTGGCATTGATTCTAATAAAAATATCAATCGAATGTTGTAATCACGATAAAGTACAATTTCTTGCTCAGCTCGCTCTGGTCAGTAAAGCGCGATGCGTGAGATTACTACTCCTTCGATAATGTTCGATGATGATAAAAATCTCCTAGAAAAGCCCAATGGAGTTGCTTGAATGTGGGGAATCTATTAAGAACACATGTTAAAAAAATTTAATTAGAAGGGTACTCCGCTATAGCAAAAAGGCTAAATAAGGATGCTTTGCTCCATTCACTCTAATTGAGTCAAAAGCCTTGGTTGTATGAGTAAGTTTTCAAGTCATGACTATAAGTAACTCGGGGTATTGTTGTATGCTTCATCATTATTCTCGAGACAAAGGACTGTGATGAGTTGAATTCTCGAAAAAAATAATAATAAATGAATGAATGAACAATCAAATAAGTCTCGGAGCATCCTGGTGGAGCTGTAAGGAGAGAACAAATCTAATAAGGAGCTATGCTTCACATGTTCAATACCCTAGCGTCAGTGATGAATCCTTGAAGACACTGACACTATATTAATTGCAATCAGAAGCACCCGCTTGCACTAAGAATTATCAGAATGATACTTTCTGCACTCTACGGGTTAAACAAATTCGGGAACCGTAAACATACTTTGGAGAAAAACAATGAGAACTAGAAGGAGTATTTTTCGAACAGATCAAGCAAATACCATAATCATGAGGATGAACTGAGCGATCTTGGAGGAATTTCACAACTTCAAATATCGCCACAACATTTAAAAGAAAGCTATTGATCACCAGTGGTTGAATCTAAGATGCTCGTGCATCTGATATCCGGGGTATTCTATTCTTTTTATATTGATTTTGATTTTTTATATTAATCCAAAAGCATCATCTGTTGAAATGTTAATCAGCAAACTAACATATAGATAAAAATGAGAGAAAAATAAAAGAGAAGAAGATAGAGAGAAAAAAGTAGGAAGAATAGGGTTTCTTTGTATTATTTGGAGAATTAAATTTAGAATTCAGGGACAGAGACGTACATGATCGACCTAACATCGATGACCCGTCAGTGATCCAAAAAAGAATGATAGCAAGCATTGGTATGCTACACGGTTCAAAGACTCAAAGTGAGTGTTTGTCGCAATGCCTTGATTGATTCAAAAGAATGAAGATTGAATCTTATTGAAGAAATGAAATTTTGAGACTTAGGGGGCATGTTTTTGGCCTGTTGTTGAGATAGAAGAAAAACCATCCCGTTGGATCAGAGGTAAAAAATAACAGCCAAGCCTGAAGGCTAGATAAATTATTACCAAGGTCCAAAAAGAAGAAAATTGTTTTTCTGCATGGCTTCCAGGCTAGAGTTTTAGGTTAAAAATGGACATGGTCGACCTAATACAAAACCTGTCAATGATTCTGAAGAGAATAATAGCAAGACTCAGTGCGACGCACAATTCAAGGACTCAAAATAAATATTTGCCATAATGTCTTGATTGGATCAGTAGAATGAAGATTAAGCCATATTGAAGAAAAGAAGTTTGGAGGTTTAGGGGGCATGTTTTCAACCCAACGTCAAGATAGAAGAAAGATCGTACCGATGGGTCAGGGGCAAAATAATAGTTAAACCCAGAGGTGAGATGAGGTGCTACCAAGGTAAAGAAGGAGAAGAACGGCTCCCTGCATGGCCCTGTGGTTAGAGTGTTTGGTCAAGGATCTACATGGTTGGCCTAGAATGAATGAGTAATTTATCAAAGAATGGAATAAGAATTATAGCAAGATTTCATACGCTAGGCAGCTCAAGGATTTGAAGTAACTTTCTGCCATAATGTTTTGTATGGTTCATAATAATGAAGATTCGGGACCTTATTGAGATAAGGAAAATTTGGGAACTTGTGGGCATAGTGTTCACCCCAACGTTGAGATAGAAGAAGGCTTATTGTGAAGAGTCGTAGAAGAGGTGACAGTTGAGCCCAAGTTGAGTGAGGACAATGTCACAAGATGGAAAACGATAGATTCTGTATGACTAGTGTAAGACAGTAATTGCCTTTTAGAATAAAAAAAAGTTGGAGATTCGGTAAAAACAGAAGAAATACTTTGTTTGGTTTAAGAAATTGAAAATTGGGCCTTATCAAAGTATGGAAAACTTAGAAACTTGAGGGGCACAGTGCCCACCCAAATGTTGAGAATGAAGGAGACTCGTCATGAAGGGTCATTAAAGAGACAACATTTAAGCTCGAGTGAAGTGGGGGCAATGTTTCAGAATTGAACCTCATGAAATGATAGATTTTTTTTTCTGACCAGTGCAAGTCAGTAGTCTCATTTCAAGATGAGACAAAAGATAAAGATTCTGCAAAGACAAATGGGCCCATCGGAGCTAAGGGTGACCGGCCAGAAAGCAAGGGTTTTCCCTAATAATTTTAAAGATTCTACTTATGCATCATTTGTAGTTAGATGTCCTTATGTTAATAGCATGCTAACTCATACCATCATAGCATTTTGCTTATTCAAAACAGGTATTCGAAGGTTGATAAAAGTTTTGATCTATAGCTTCAAGAGAGGAGAAGTATACCTCAAAGAATCAAGAGTCCTTCAGCTTGCATAATTTGGATTTCCAAAGGTCTTCTGATATTCAATTATTCGAGAATGGCGAGCATATTTTTATGTTAGAAAGATCCAAAGTTAGGGTATTTTATTAAAGATATTTGATTGGTAGCTGTGAATGCGTGAATTCTTGTATATGGTCTGAAGCCCCTAAAGATGAGGTAGATCTGATTGATAGCCGTGTTGGCGTGAATCTTTTGATATGGTCTGAAGCCCCTGAAGATGAGGTGGATCCGATTGGTAGCCGTGAATCTTTTGATATGGTCTGAAGCCCCTAAAGATGAGGTAGATCCAATTGGTAGCCGTGTTGGCATAAATCTTTTGATATAGTCTGAAGCCCCTGAAGATGAGGTGGATCCAATTGGTAGCCGTGTTGGCATGAATCCTTTGATATGGTCTGAAGCCCCTGAAGATGAGGTAGATCCGATTGGTAGCCATGAAGGAGTGAATCCTTTTATATGGCCTGAAGCCCCTAAAGATAAGGTAGATCCGATTGGTAGTCGTGAAGGCGTAAATCTTTTTATATGGTCTGAAGCCCCTGAAGATAAGGTAGATTCGATTGGTAGTCGTGAAGGCGTGAATCCTTTTATATGGTCTAAAGCCCCTGAAGATGAGGTAGATTTGATTGGTAGCCGTGTTGGCGTGAATTCTTTGATATGGTCTGAAGCCCCTAAAGATGAGGTGGATCTGATTGGTAGCCGTGTTAGCATGAATCATTTGATATGGTCTGAAGCAACCGAAGATAAGGTAGATCCGATTGATAGCCGTATTGGCGTGAATCCTTTGATATGGTCTGAAGCCCCTGAAGATGAGGTAAATCCAATTGGTAGCCGTGTTGGCGTGAATCATTTGATATGGTCTGAAGCCCCTGGAGATGAGGTAGATCCGATTGGTAGTCGTGTTGGCGTGAATCCTTTTATATGGTCTGAAGCCTCATGAAGGAGAGGACTTAAGGGTGAAAGGTTCTATATAGGAGGGACCCGTAGCTCAAAAACTTCAAGGCGAGGAGTTTTATATAGGAGAAACTCTTAGCTTAAGGATTTCGGGAAGAAGAAGGGTGAACAGTTCTATATAAGAGGGACTTCCAACTCGAAATCCTCGAACAGTAAAGTCGGATAAAATTAGTGCATATGATCTTTGCTTTATCCTTGTTCTACGAGGATAAGCAAAGAGGAGCAGCTGTAATAACTAATTTTATCCGGGATGTTAACCCATTTTTTATTTTTTGAAATAATAGGCTTTGGTTTTTATAACTTTATATATATATATATTATAATTATTAATGCAAAACCCAAAAACATTATTATTAATGTATTAAATGGTATTATGTGTTATATGAAAACCCCAAAACATTATTATTATTTATTTTATTTTATCATTAAGTATTATTGTTTGATATGGTAAGTTATTATTATCATTTGTGACTATTAGTTTGCTATTATTATTATTATTATAATGTATTTTATAATTAATTATTATTGTGTCCGATTATAGTTATTATCATTATAGTTATTAAGTATTATGATCAAACAAAAAAACCAAAAAATTATTAAGATAATTGCTAATATGAATAAAAAGCCCATTATATATGTTCAGTCCAGTTACAATTAAAAAAAGAAAACTGAGCCCAAAAAAAAGTATATATAAAAATATTACATAAAGCCTGATTGGAGACCCAAATACGCCAAATCCTAATTATACTGTTGAAGCCCAAGCTGTCCCCGAGCAACACCACGCCGGACCAGTCCCTGCATGGCTGCAACCTTGATCCCCTCTGCTAGCTCTATGTTACACTCATCCCTGCATCTGCCAACCCCATGTTTTGCTGCCTTAACAACCAGCACTGCATGGCCCTCCAGGTTACCTGCTAAAAAGGACAAGAAGGGTCAGAATTTTGGTTATAAAAGAGGGGGCTCTCACGGATCAAGGAGGAGGAGGATAGAGCTCAATCTTGAAAGGAAATTTCATCCAAGGCACCCACGGTCGGGATCATGGATCTCTTTGGAGCTTGCAATCACTCCTTCCCTCAGTCACTGCCATAAACTGAGCACTGCCACCATCACTAACCTGGCTATTGCTCATGACCCTCATCTATGATTATCACCCTTTTTTAACCACCACTCACTTCACCCCTACCATTGTTGGTTCAACACCATCGTCCTCCCTAAAAAAACTAATACACTAACCCCTTTACCATTTTCATCACTGTCATTTTCAAAAACCCATCGAAGCATCAGTTCCCTTTACCATCGAAGCAACATTCATCTTTAAACCATTATATTTACCCTTTTTTAAAACCAAAAACCATGACATATTCACCTTCCCTAAGCTATCTCCTAAGAGAAAAAAACCCCATTGAACACCAAACATTACCACTTCACCAAGCTTCACTAAAATTACCCATGCCATTCATACCCAAACACAGCCGTCTCCCTTTGTTTTGTGATAACCGAAACCAATCCCATTGTCACCAAGCTTCACAGCCTCCATAACTAGCAATCACCCATTACCACCATTCCATTCTCCCCGGATCAGTGGCAAAAAAAAAAAAAAAACGAAAGCTAGTACCAAAAAGTGCATCATCAGTAAAGAAACAAAAAAAGGATCGAAGAAGAGAAAGAGAAGTTACCCATCCGGCCGTGGTGGTTTTCGGTGATCGGCGTCTCTGATCGACGATCCTTCCGGTGAGAAGGTTGCGCGGCTAGTGGGAAGCATCATATCTCAGAATCTCATCGATCCGACGGTTCCTTTCTCAGATCGACGGCAAGGGAAGTTTACCCTTTCGACCTCGGTCGCTGACGACCGAAGCCTCGGACTGGCAATCTCAATGGTGAAAAGAGGTCTCTCACCGTAGCGACCAACATACTTCAACTCCACGACGATCCAATGGTCAACGGCTCAAACACGGGGGAAGAAGCGTCGAAGGCGTGGGTACTCCATCGGAATGCTTGGGTTGGTTTCTGATAAAGCCAATTAGACCAGAAAGAAGAGGAGGTCAAGAGGACTGGCTACGAGTTTTGCCTGGAATTGCTGCGTGAATGTGCTTGGTGGAAGGTGTGGGTTGCGTGGCTTATGGCGTTATGTTCTTGTTGCTTTTTGCTTTGTTTTACATTATAGGTTGTACTCTTTTCTCCTATTTTAGGTGTGTAGAGGGATTTTTGATGAGGCAGTTGGTAGTGTTCTTTATATGATTTTCGTACTGAATAAAATCATACGCTTTGATAAAAAAAATTACCAAACACATTACTGGAAATGTTATATTATCTTGTTTGATTTAATTGGTAGAAATATAAGATTGTAGTGTTTGGTTGGAGGAATAAAAGATTAATTGGAAGCAAAATTTACCAACTTGTCCTTATGCTATATTTTCTTTTTAACAACTTAAACTATTAATTATTAAATTAAAAATATTTGCATAAAAATTTATAGAACTATTTTCGTTATACTATCAAAAATCTGAAAAAAATTGTATTTATAATATAATTAATATATTAAATCATTTTTAAAAATATATTTTATATTTATATACCTTATTCCCTTATTTTTTTAACAGTAAAATGTTAAACGTTTAATATGTTTGATTTTTTATTACTTTTAGACAATTTGTCAAATAAATTAAAGTAAATAATAAAACAAACCTAAAATTAGTAAAACAGTGATAAAAATGAATTGACCTACTATTTTTTAAGATAAAAAATATCTTATAAATCAAATAATAAAATTAATAACATAACTCTTAACTCATTCACTCTCAAGCAACACAAAATCTTATCCTATAACAATATAAACAACATAAATCTAATATTAATAAAAATATATTAAATATTACAACATTATTTAAATATATGCAATACTTTTTATATATTAAACTAATATTAAATAAAATTATTTAATAAATTCACACCATAAATAATTAGTCACCTAATTAAGAGTGCAATAAAGGATCAACGTGAACACAATTCATTATCTTAAGGTTAATATTATCCAAAAAATTGTGTAATACCTAAGGAAATGAGAGGAATAGCATTCTCACCATGACTATTTTCCTTTTTTTATCTCGTTTTTCAGAATATTTTGACTCTGTCAAAAGTCGTATGGCCTTCTTTCTCTTTTTTCTCTCTTATTCCTCCCATCCATCTTCTTTGATTTTTTCTTTTTTTCAATTTTTTCTGCCAGTTCATAGTTTTTTTCTAGTTCATTTGTTGGTTTATTTTTTTGGTGACCAAATTTCTTTTGCGATCGTTGATTAATGGTGGAGTTGAAAGTTTCTCCGTTTTGTATTGGAGGCAAAATAAGATGCTTTGTTTTTTTTCTCTTATTTCGTTTCTTTTAGGTGATTGTTTTTTTTTTGTTTTTTCCTTTGCAGGTTTTTGTCTTCGGTGATCGTTCATTGGCTTGGTGTCTCAAAGTGCGCTTCCTCTGATTTCATCCGACATTAATGACTTCTTGATTTTTGACACGATGTCTATTGATGGTTGTTCTTGTTGTACTTCTCCACTTGATCTATGTTTTGGTGACCCCCAATTCGACATGCAGATAAATAATGTTGATGATGACTCTGTTTTGCTTTAGCTTTTCTGTTGTTTATGTGCTTCCCTATGTTCTTGTTGTGTTTGTTTTCCTCTTTTGGTGTTTGCTCATGTCTCCTATTTTATTTTTCTTTCCATTGTTCATTTGATGTGTTTCTATATTTGTCTTCTGGGTTGTTTATAACTTCTCTCATGTCTCTTGTTTTCTTTTCTCAGTTAAATGAAGTCGACATTTCTTGTTCAAAATAATAATATTTTTTTTATAAAAATGTATTCAATTTAAAATAATTTTATCTTAAAAATAAAAATAAAATTGACATGATTAGAAACAAAATTTTCAAACTCACAAATAATCTATTAACATATATTTATGTCTTGATAAAAAAAATATAAATTTATAAATTATAAAATAAATTCATTATTACATAACAACCGAAGGTTAGAAAAATAATTTTAACCTCAAAAAAATACTTTCAAATGCAAAAGTGTTCAAAAGTGTTCAAAAGTGTTTTTCATTTGTGTTCAAAAGTGTTTTTCAAACACAATTTTCTCTGAAAATTATATGTTTAACATTGTTTACAACTCTAAAAATATTTTTTTGGTTAAAAAATACTTTTCAAATGCAACGTTATTATGTATATGCACCTTTAATTTTCAGTTAAATCAATTAATTAAACCAATTCATTTATTTATTTATTTTAAATAATGTAAAATAAAATAATTAAAAATTAAAGAATTTAAAAAATTAATATTTTTTAGTATAGTACCAATTGTTTCACGTGGACTAGGTCTTTGGGTACCGCCGGATGAGAATTAGACCAAAGTCAACACGGACGAAGTAAGGAGAGAGGTAGATGGATACGCTTCATGTGGTGAATATGGATGGCAAAATTATTCGTACCCGACTCGACTCGATCGAGTTTTAACCTTTAAATTTTAGGGTTGAGGTGGGTATCAATAAAGGTGGATTTAGGGTTGGGCGGGTTCGGGTTTAGTATCAAATTGCCCCACCCCGACCGCCTTAGTTTATGTAATTACTAAAATATCCTTTTTATAATATATTTTATATTTTGAATTTTCCCTTTTCAGTTTTTTATACTTTGGATTTATCCTCTCGTTACTTTTCCAGTTTCCTCCAGAGTTTAGATATTCACCCTCCATCTATCCTCCTTGCATTAGTTCTCCCTTCACCTATTCTCATTGATTCATCTGGCCGATTTTCTGATTTATTCTCACCCTTTAACATAACTATAACACCCCCTTTCCGATCTGGTAGGAATCTGGGTCAGAAAACATTATTGGTGAATAATACGGTGATCGATTTATTAATTACAATGATTTGTACTATAAGCAATAAATCAATGATGTTAATTCGATGCAGTGAATGACGATGAACAATGTAAACTCAATCAAATTATAATTTAGGGATTATTTGGTAACTTATACAAATTTAGGGACTAAATTGTAATTTTTGAAAATTTTAGGGACTTATCAATAATTAGGGTTATCAATGTGAAATTCAATGCATGAGTGTCTTACTTACAAAATTTCAATGAATTCATAGTTCAATTACATCTTCAATTAAGCCTCATAAAATTCAGTGACTATCTTGCAAGATTTAAAACCATATAACTAACTTTAACTAACTCACCTGTATCGGTATCGGTACTCATGAGGCCGTACCGGTATGCCCTTATAAATAAATTCTTTTAAACCCAAATCTAGTATTGGTACACAGTATGCTGTCCCGATACGAGGATTCGATGCCCTTCGTATCAGTACGGGTCCATCACCGTATTGGTACGCTAACCCTAAATCCCCAAATTACGTCAGTAATGGGTATCGGTACGACACCACCCGTACTGGTACTCTTGCTACAGTAATATCCCAGTGTTGATTTCGCATACTGGTACCCTTGTAGCAGTATCGGTACGCCTTAGTTTAGAATACCGAAATTAACATGTCAGTACCAGTACGATATCAGTTTAACATTACCCAAAATTGCTTATCAGCACTGGTACGACACCACCCGTACCGGTACGCCTGAGTCTTTAATGATATTTCTTGTCTGGATTTTTAGTCAAATTAGGGGCCTTAATCTTGTCCAATGTTTACCAAATTTTACTAGCAAGCTTATAAACATCAAATCTAAATGCATGCCAAATTTTATGCCAAAATGGATCCATTTACTATGTTTTCACTTATTAAAGCATTTTAGGCCATTTTACCAATTTTGCCAATACACTAGCATGGCATATTTCATATTTTAACCCATTCAAAATGGTAAACCATATATACATGCAAAATGGGGCTAAACTAACATGTCTAGACCCTATGCCACCATACTAGGAGTTCAAAGGCTAGGTTTACATTATTGATGGCTTGTGTGACTTGCTTCAAAACTCACCCAGCTCTGATCCTTGATTTGACACGCCTTTTAACTTGAAATGCATGGAAATGAGATGCATTAGGCTTATATAGCCTAGTGAGGTAGTCAACAACCATAACATGAATGCCAATAATATCAATAACATGTATATCAATGTAAATGCATCTCAAATCATGTTTTAACAACAATTTCAATTACTTAATTCCTTGGATCGATATGTGAATGTGGATACGCGAATTCCCAACCAACATCGCCAACAATAAATGGTCAATATCCTCCAACATTGCCAATAAGACCAAAACCAACACATCCGCCAACATCACCAAATAGAGCCTTAGCTCAAGGACCATAGTCCACTCCGTACTAATGAGCTCATGAATTCTATGGCATGCCAATTGTATCCCCATCCATTCGTATCCAAGGATTCAATACTTAGGCCAATAATAATAACAATAGCAATAATGGTAGCGATGACAATAACAATATACAATGATCAATTCTCAATGTTCTAATGACATCAATGACAATGTAATGATTCAATAATCTTTATATAATGCAATAAGTTTACCCGAGCTTACCAATAGTACCTCCTACGAGGTTTTGATGTAACCGTACCTTGAAATCATGGATGGAAATGCAAAAGACAACATCAATGAAATCGGGAATTTTCCCTAGCCAATCCCGAAACTCCAACTACACTCATCGATACTCCCGAAGCTCTTAGGGCTCTCGGATGGCAATTCCCTTGTTCTTTAACTTGTTAGAATTTGACGGATTTGGTGATTCTTCACCTTGATTCTCTTGAGCTGCAAGGAAATAGAAATCACAACGATTTCATCATCAATAATAGATTCATAGCAACTTATTTGCTATGAAAAACAATAACGAATAAGCTATGATATCCCTCGAGAATTTCTAGGGTTCTAAGTTTCTTGAACTTGAATTTAGACATGGAATCAAAGAATAAATTAAGGGCTTTAGCTTACCCAATTGCTATCAATAGTTTAGGGTTAGGAAACTTAAGAAAATTCAAGCTTGAGATATCCTCCAATGGAGGTGCTTGCTTTGCTAAAGGAAAAGGAAGAAGGTGATGAGAAGTGAAGTGAAGTGGTGCTTGCTTGTGAAATCTACCTGTAAGTTCTTTGCATCTTTCTTTCTTTTATTTCATTCTTTGAGCTTTCCATCAAATGAAGGAACTTATTCTCCTAATCCCACGAATGTGGTGGTTAGGCTTGGGGAGGGGCTAACCGCAAGATTAGTCCATCAACTCTTCACTTTCTATACTTTTACCCCCAAACTTTCAATTTTCCAATTTAGCCACTAAAGTAAAGTTCAATGTTTACAATGGGATCCTTAAACAATATCAATACTTAATTAGGGTTCAATAATCCAATAATTGACCACTTGGTCGAAGGCCAATACTATAGTTTGACGTTTTGACGTAAAATTTTTGGTTGCCAGAATTGAAAAATTCTCTAAAGCATTTTACCTAAACCGAAGAGATGTGGGTATTGGTTCCTCATGGTCTCTTCCGGTTCCCATGTAGCTTCTTAAATCTTATGATTTCTCCAAAGCACCTTAACTAGATGAATGTTCTTGTTTTGAAGTCTCTTGATTTCCCTTGCCAATATTTGTACTGGTTCTTCCTCATAGGTCAGATTAGGTTGAAGTTCCACCGATTTGGGCTCAATAACATGTGATAAATCGGATCTATACTTGCGGAGCATCGATACGTGAAATACATCGTGAATCTTGCTTAACACTTGGGGTAAAGCTAGCCGGTAAGCCAAGAGAACAACTCTTCCAATCACCTTGAAAGGTCCAATGAATCGAGGACTTAGCTTCCCCTTTTTACCAAAATAAAGAATCTTCTTCCATAGGGAAATTTCCAAGCAAACTTTCTCACCAATTTCATACTGTATATCCTTTCTCTTGAGATCAGCATAGGCTTTCTATCGGTCGAAGGCAACCTTCAAACAGTTATGAATGATGGTAACTCGTTCTTCGATTTCCCAAAGTAAATTAGGGCCCAACACCTTGCCTTCACCGAGTTCAGACCAACAAAACGGTGTTCTACATTTCCTGCCATACAATACTTCATACGGTGCCATGCAAAGAGATGATTGATGACTATTATTATAAGCAAACTCGATGAGAGGTAGGGATTTATCCCAAGTTCCTTCAAAGTCAATAACACAATCACGAAGCATGTCTTTTAATATTTGAATTACCCTTTCTGATTGGCCACCAGACTGAGGGTGAAAAGCCATACTAAGATTGAGTCGAGTGCCCAAAGCTCCTTGCAGTGCCTTTCAGAATCGTGAAGCAAAATGTGGATCTTGATCGGAGATGATTGACTTGGGTACTCCATAGAGTCTAACCACTTCCTTGATGTACAAGTCAACTAACATGGGAAGACCGTAGTCCATTATGACAGGTAAGAAATGAGCTGACTTGGTAGAACGGTTAACAATGACCCAAATGGCATCATGCTTAGCTGGAGTCAACGGTAGTCCACTAACAAAGTCCATGGTTATTTTTTCCTACTTCTATTGGGGAAGTTCAATAGGTTGCAATAATCCAGTAGGGACACGGTGTTCAGCTTTGATTCGTTGTCACGTTAAGCACTTAGATACAAATTCTATAATGGCTTTCTTCATACCAGGCCACCAGTAC
The DNA here is from genome assembly GCA_019671005.1 of Hibiscus mutabilis. NCBI lineage: Eukaryota > Viridiplantae > Streptophyta > Magnoliopsida > Malvales > Malvaceae > Hibiscus > Hibiscus mutabilis. Next base: position 30,365,600 of record CM033748.1, on the reverse strand, counting down.
AAGTCCCAAAGGTCCTTATACATCTTCACTGACCCCGGGTGAACCGAGAAAATGCTACAATGAGCTTCCTTGAGAATGTCCTCACGGAGGGATTTATCATTCGGTATACAGATTCTATCACAAAAATACAAGACTCCTTCAAAGTTAACTTTGAAGTCAGGATCTGGATTATTCTGAAGTTTGGAAATGATGGCTTGTAATTAAGGGTCTTGATCATGCAACAACTTGATTCTCAACACAATGATAGACTAAACTCAAAGTTCAAATACTAAAGGTCGGTGTTTCTATAACTTGAAATGAGCATTGATAGCTCGAGGAGCTACAATGCGATTACTGTACTATGAGTTTAATGTAGTAATTAATGTTTAAGGTTCAATATTCAATAATTTACTTACCAGACGAAGGTTTGCGGCTGAGTGCATCGGCTACAATGTTGGCCTTGCCCAGGTGATAATCAATTACAAGATCATAATCTTTGAGAAGTTCCATCCATCTCCTTTGACGAAGGTTAAGCTCTTTCTGTGTCAACAGGTATTTGAGGCTCTTGTGATCGGTGTATAGATAACACTTTTCTCCGTAGAGATAATGCCTCTAGATCTTTAAGGCAAAGACAACCACAACCAATTCAAGATCATGGGTAGGATAATTCATTTCGTGTGGCTTAAGTTGTCTTGAGGCATACGCAACAACCTTGCCTTCTTGCATCAATACATATCCTAAACCCTGATGTGATGCATCATTATATACGGTGTAGTCTTTACCAGACTCAGGTTAGGTTAGGACCAATGCATGAGTTAATACTTCCTTAAGTTGATCAAAATTGCGTTGTTGCTTCTCAGTCCATTCAAAAGGGATATCCTTCTGTAGAAGTTTGGTTAATAGTACTGCTATTATAGAAAATCCTTTAACGAATCTTCTGTAATAACCTGCAAGCCCAAGGAAAGTACGAACTTCACCTACATTCTTCGCTGGCCTTCAATCAACTATAGCTTGAATCTTTTTTTTGGGTCCACTTGGATACCCTTTGCAGAAACTACATGTTCTAGAAATGAAACTTCAGTGAGCTAAAACTCACACTCACTGAACTTGGTATACAACTGTTTCTCTTGAAGGGTTTGTAGCACAACACGAAGATGGTCGCGATGCTCAACTTGATTCTTAGAGTAAATTAATATGTCATCTATGAACAATACTACAAACTTATTAAGATAGAGTATAAAAACCTGATTCATGAGATCCATAAGGGCAGCCGGTGCATTGGTTAATCCGAAGGGCATAACCAAAAATTTGCAGTGGCCATACCTTGTACGGAAAGTTGTCTTGGACATATTGTATTCTTTAACTCTCATTTGATAGTACCCATACCTTAGATCAATCTTGGAGAAGACAATTGCATCTATAAGTTGATCAAACAAGTCATTAATCCTCGGTAAAGGATACTTATTCTTGATGGTAAGCTTGTTTAACTATCGGTATTCAATGCAAATACACATTGACCCGTCCTTCTTCTTGACAAAGAGGACCGAAGCTCCCCAGGGTGAGGAACTTGGTCAAATGAAAAATTTATTTGTAACACCCCAGTTTTGGGCCTAGCGGTTTTAAGGCTAGTTAGACGGTCCGATAGACCGGGTTAGAAATTCGAGTCGGATTCGGAAGTAGATATTTTTTTGAAAGATAAAAATATGAATTTTTTTTTAAAAATCCTATTTTAATATATTAAAAATATTGGTGAAAGCAATTTTGGAAAATAATCTTTGGAAGGGTGACATTTTGTCTAGTGACCAAAATACAAATTTTGAAAACTATTTTTAAAAGGTGACTATTTTGTAAAGAGTCAAAACTTTGAATCATTAAGGAGCTATTTTACCATTTGGTCTAATCTGAGTTTTCTCTTATTAGGATTGTTTTTAAAAGGGTTTTAATTAAAGGAACTAATAAAGATTTAGTTAAAAAGGTAGTTATTTTTCCAAATCATAATTTGACGTAACTTTTTTTCTCTCATATTTTGTCTCAAAATACTCTCAGCCAAACATTCTTTTGCCTATTAGAGATTCAAGAGGAAAACATCCAATTAAGGGGAAACTCACTCATTGGAGGGGATAATCAAGGCGTAGCATTTTGAGGTGGTTTGTGGCTTGCCGGGAGCTTGTTTCGCGGTAGCAAGCAAGGCGAAGTGAAATCGGTGAGTGGAAACGGCCTTAAAAGTCTTTCAAAGGCTTGAAAGTGGTTTTGGAAGTTTAGGTTAAGTTTGAAACACTTACCTAAGCTTGGAAATAAGTTTCCTTCTTTTGCTCTTTAATATCGGTTCGGATATGAGCATATGCGATTCATGTTTTAGTTGTAAACATGGTTGGTTTTTACTTACTATAAATGCATGATTTTAAGTACATATGTAGTGTTTGAAAAGTATGCTAAATGCTAGGGAGCATTGGTTTTGATTCCGGTCGAGAATATAATATTGCTATGTCAATGTGATTTACATATGTGGGGATTTTGTGTAATGCATTGTAAAACAGTGAGTAAATGTTTTTATAAAGGATATATTGGATATGTGACAAGGTGAGAAAACATTCAGATATAGTTGGTATGCCATAGGATAAAGTGCACTATAATATGTTAAAATTCGATCGTGATTAAGAGTCCTTGAGGTATAGCGGTCGGCTATTCGGACTATGTTGTTATCACTTGGGTTGAGCGGTCGGTTCCATTTTTTGATGTAAAGCTTGCGGTCGGCAAGGTTGTAAAGTCATGTGGTCAGCATGGGGTAGTCTTGATGATGGTCGGTCATTAAGGGATATCCGTGTATCCTATGTGTAAAGTTAATGGTCGGTTAACTAAAGATTAGCGGTCGGCTAATCAAGGATAGTGGTCGACTATCCGAGGTCACTATAATTGCCAATATATGAGTATTCTATTGTTGAATCTATTTTTAATGCTTTGGGATTTAAGCATGGTTTTATATTTAATGCTTTGGGATTTAAGCATGGTTTTGTATTTAATGCTTTGGGATTTAAGCATGTGGAATATATATTGTTTTGCATATGGTCGATGTGCATGCTTTGAATTGGAATCTGTTAGGGTGATCAATCAATACCGAAAGTGGCCAAGAGGGGGTGAATTGGCAATTTAAAAATTTAGGGAGCAAATGGAAAGAGATAGACAATGAGACACATTGATTTATAGTGGTTCAACCTTTTAATAAGGTTTACGTCCACTACCTTAGCTTCCTACTAAGGATTTCAACCAATTCACTATAGATTTCTTCCCCTTTTCTAGGCTTAGGAGGCAACCGTTACAATTTCAAGCTTTCTACCCAAAGCTTTGAACAATTCACTCTTGAATACAAAGAAAGAAATGGCAGATGAATAAAAGCCCTCACAAGGTAAATGTTTGCCCAATTTACAAGAACACTCAACCCCAAACTTGAATTAAAGATTACAATGAAATTCACAAGTTGGGTACAAGGGTTTGACAATAAAAGCTCAAAGGGTTGGATTTTACTTGATTGCTTGAGTGTTGATCAAAGTAGGTTCATTTAGTTGTTGCAGCAGCTTTGGAGTCTTGTATTTATACCCTCTCATTGAATTCTAGCCGTTTGGGTGGTTGGAGAATTGAATATAGCCGTTGGAGAGCAAGTTTTCCCGCAATAAATGCTGTATGCCAACCCCAGGTATCGGTACCTGCCCAATATAGAAATAGTCGTTACAAAGTAGGGTGTATCGATACTCGAAGGTGAGTATCAGTACGCAGAAAGGGGTACCGGTACGCCAAAGCCGTATCGGTACTAAAATTGCTCATTGGAAAATCTTGAGGCTATAGGGTATCGGTACGTGTATAGCTGTATCGGTACACATTTGAAAAATTTAGTTTTTGCCTCAAGGAGTATCGGTACGGGTATCTCGTATCGGTATTCATTTTGCATTCGACGTGTGAATAAAAACGTAGCATATCAATACGTATTGTAGTGTATCAGTACGCGTTTGACATTCAACCTTTTGAAATCAAATACGAGTATCGGTACTCATGTTGCCGTACCGGTACTGATTTTACATTCGATGTTTTAAAATCAAGTACGCGTATCGATATGCCTATTGCCATACCGGTACTGGTTTTACATTCGATGTTTGAAATCAAGTATGTGTATCGGTACGCATATTGCCGAACCGGTGCTGGTTTTACATTTGAAGTAATTTGGAAACAAAGAGCGTACCGGTACTCATAGTACCGTATCGGTACGCATAGACTTTTAAGGCCATTTTAACTTAGAAAAATTCATCGAATGTATTTTTAAAGTTCATCAAATGTTTGGTTAAGTTTAAGACCAGAATAATTTTGTTCGAATGCATAGTGAGTAATTCATATGAGTTGTGTAAAATTTATTTTAAAAGAATTTAATAGTTAAAAATATTTGTTATATCAATATGAGTTAAAGCCATTTGTTATATCAAAATCAATATAAGTTCTACAATCTCCCCCTTTTTGATATAACAAAACTTAAAATAAAATTTTCAAAAATTCTCTTTTGATTGTAAAATTTTGAACCCAAATATTTCTCCCCCTTTTTGTTATATCAAAACAATATACGCAATAGGAGAAGATAAGCAAATTAAAGCCAAAGTAACCAGCCAATGTAACGATTGAAAGCAACAAACCAAATCATAATATATATGAAGTGCTCAAGCATAAACAAAAAATCCAAATCCAAACATAATAGTCAAAGCGGGATGGAAACAATAGAAACATTCCAAAGAAAAACAATCCAAATATTTAATCCAAAAGTATAGGCTAGGATGCATGCAACATGAGATGATATAAAAAATTATGGGATATCCTCGTCATCCTCATCCTCGTCCTCATCCTCCTTCGCGGAGGTGTCTCTAAAAGTGTGCGTTTTCCACTCATAGTGAAATGATGCCAAGTCGGTCTCGATGCTAGTCACACGTGCACCAAGAGAAGTGAAGCGATCATCCATGTGAGATGTAACCATAGATTGCATCTCAATGAATTTCCCATCAATATAAGACCGCATTTCATCGAACTTTCCATCAAAGTAGGAGAGCATGTCATCACCAAAGGTCAGTGGAGGCACATCCGGAGCTGGAACTTGAGGTGGAGCGGGCACGCTTCCTTCACTACTCTGACCGAGTTCTTGTCGAAGCCATTCACCATTAATAAAACAAAATCCGCTCTTTCGAAGAAATTTTTCATTAATGGGATCGGTAAGGGGGCAAGCAATATCATAAGAGTGTCTATGTTTTCTTTGGAAAAAATGTGGCTCAAGACACAACCGTAGGTAAAAGATTTAACTTGAGGTTTATGATGGTTTTGGACAAGATAAACAATTTTAGTAGAAATAATTTGTGCGAGGTTAATAAGAATATTATTTTGGAAGCAATGCAACAAAAAGGAATCTACCTCGCGAATAGTAGACCAATTCCTCCGAAAGGACGAAAGAACCAAATAACTAATAGATGAAAGAACCTATCATGTGCATTAAGGACGGATGCGGAAGTGCCCGAGGCATAAACAAAAGGAATAGGCTTGGTTTCATCATCTTCCCCTATATCTTCTAATCCTAGATGAGAAGCGATAATAGATGAGTCTAACCTAAAGACTTTTCCCATAACATAGGACTCTATAGCAACGACCTCTTTTTCGTCTTCACTAAGAATAACTCTAGCATTAGAATAAAATACTCTAACTAGAGTTTTAAATACTACCCCGGGTAAACAAAGAAAAGGTAGAAATTTCCATTCCCTAAGATTCTCAAGATTAGGGACCTTAAACCTTTCAGATACCATAAACTCATAATCAACAACCCTTTCTCTTTGAATAAGAAAATTTTCATATAACCGAAAATGTTCTAATTGACCTTGACAACCCGGTTCATTAAAACATTAGTTAAAGATTGAGGAAAAGTTCAACGGATTTGAATGTTGGGATGAGGGACCGGATCTAGGGCATTTAGTTTTAGGGGCCATTAAAGTAAATTCGTTTCGAAAGAGCAAAAATCAGCCTGCAAAAATTTAAACAAACCACAATGTATGCACTAATCAATTACTCAATCCAATATTTCCAACAGATTATTTCAAGATAACATGTATAATAATATATAATTTTTTTATTTAAATTAAAATAAGTAAAATAGATAATTTTAATAAACCATATACATATACATATGCTATTCTCAAATAAACCTAAATCTAAGTTCCATATGAGAAAACAAAATTTTTAAAACATAGAACGAAAAATACCTTAAAAATTGTTGGAATGGATGAGACTGTTGGTGAAAGTGCACAATCTTGATGGAATTTGATGGGTTGTTGAAGAAGCACAATAAACGTTAAAAATTTGTGGAAATTTTAAGTGAAAACAAGTGAAATTTAAGAGAAATTTTGAGGGATTTCGGCTAGGGTTGATAGAATGGGAAATTTGAGGGAAAAATCTTATTTTAGCAACCCTAAGAAGAGCTTTCGTGTTTCACGTACTGATACCATAAATCGCGTACCGATACTGTTAAGCCGTGTTTTACGTACTGGTACGGTAAGCCGCGTACCGGTACTGTTCATCGTTACTTTACATCGATACCCGTTATAGAGGCCGCATATCAATACTGTATACTAGTACCGATACCCTATGCACCAAATGGTAAATTTGGCTGTAACGAACGTCATTGGAATAAAGAACTACCTCTATTATGCATGCATGATGTATGAGCATTAAAAGTAGAGCATAGGTCAAGATATTTACATGCAAAAACTCTCCCTAACAACAAGCATTGATGCATATAGGAGCAAAATCACATAACCAATGTAGTCAATCAAATTCAAGCAAATTTTAAACACCAAAGAGGCTCTATGGGTCAAGGAAGGCTGGTTAAACCTAACTCTCTTCTAAGAGACCAAAAATGTTCTTTATCTAATGGTTTGGTGAAGATATCCACTAATTGATTTGAGTTGTCTATATATTCTAAAACTACATCATTTTTTAAGACATGATCTCTAATGAAATGATGCCTTATTTCTACTTGTTTGGTTCTAGAATGTTGGATGAGATTCTTAGTGAGACAAATAGCACTAGTGTTTTCACACCTAATAGGGATGGTACCTACATCAATTCCATAATCTAAGAGTTGTTGCTTCATCTAAAGGATTTGAGCACAACAACTCCCTACCAATATGTACTCCGCCTCGGTGGTAGATAATGCTACACTATTTTGCTTCTTAAAAAACCATGATATTAGCATACTACCTAGGAATTGACATGTACCGGAGGTACTTTCTTTATCTATCTTACAAACCCCATAATCCGCATCCGAGAAGGCATGTAAACTAAAGGAAGACTCTCTAGGATACCAAAGACCTAAACAAGGTGTATCTCTAAGGTATCTAAAGATTCCCTTAACGGCTATAAGGTGTGATTCTCTAGGACTAGCTTGAAATCTAGCACACAAGCAAACACTAAACATTATTTCAGGTCTACTTGAGGTAAGATAAAGCAAAGATCCAATCATAGAACGATAAAGCTTTGAATCTACACACTTACCTCTTTCATCTTTGTCAAGCTTTGTGGAAGAACTCATTGGTGTAGCTTGAGGTTTCAGATTCTCCAAGCCAAACTTCTTGAGCATGTCCTTGATGTACTTGGCTTGATTGATGAAGATGCCGTCCTTCCTTTGTTTAATTTGGAGCCCCAAGAAGAATAAGAGCTCCCCCATCTTTCTCATATCAAACTCACCTTGCATCAATTTAGCAAACTCTTTACAAAGAAATTCATTAGTAGAACCGAAGATAATATCATCAACATAAATTTGGACTACTAATATACCTTTGTCATTTCTTTTTATGAAGAGTGTAGTATCCACCTTTCCTTTATCAAAACCTTTTTCAACTAGAAAACTTGACAACCTTTCATACCAAGCTCTAGGAGCTTGTTTCAAACCATATAAAGCTTTTAAAAGTTTAAAAACATGGTTTGGGTATTTTGGATCTTCAAACCCGGGTGGTTGTTCTACATACACTTCTTCATTTATAAAACCATTTAAAAATGCACTTTTAACATCCATTTGAAAAAGCTTGAATTCATGAAAACATGCAAATGCTAAAAGCATCCTAATGGCTTCCATTCTAGCTATGCGAGCATAGGCTTCATCAAAATTGATTCCCTCTTCTTGAGTGTAACCTTGAGCAACAAGTCTAGCCTTGTTTCTCACTATGTTACCACTCTCATCTAGTTTGTTTCTATACACCCATTTAGTTCCTATAGTAGATTTATTACTAGGCCTATCAACTAATGTCCAAACTTAACTTCTCTCAAATTGGTTTAATTCCTCTTACATGGCCATTATCCAATAATCATCATTTAATGCTTCTTTAACATTATTAGGCTTTATGCATGATATAGATGCTACATTACATGCATTTTTAAGAGAAAGTCTAGTGGTTACCATCGGATACACAGATTCAACAAATGTGTACCCAACACTTCAAGCCATCTCGACCGGAATAGCGATACAATCACAATCGTGGTACCTAACAACTGGGAACACTTTCAACCCACGGGGACACCAACCCCTTACCTCAGTTAGATGCTTAATCCACTAACGGTAGTATACGGTACTGTAAAACCCCTCTACCATTACGATACTTGGATAGAGTTTTCGGTAGACGAATCTAAACCCCTCAACATCCAAGGTGCATTATTATAGTGCACTATCAATCCTATGGCCGGCTAACTATATCCGATAACAATTTTAAAACCACATCACTTGCCAATATAATTAACCATTTACCATTTACCTCACTGTTTTTAACAAGCATTAAACCAAACCATTTTCCAAAGCAACAACCATGCTTTAAACCCCAAGTATAAACCATATACTTACAAGGATCACTTACCATGTGCATCCTTCAGCATCTCATGCTTGAAAATAGTATCTCATATACTTTAAAACATGCTTAAACAGTAGGCAACATATAATACAAAACAAGTGCATAAAACCATTTCAATCTAGCACGATAGAGAGAAAAACCACATTTACTTACTTCTGAGTTTAAACCAGCGTATCAAGATAAGTTTAAACTCCAATAAACCACCTTTAAAACATTCCAAAGCTATAATCCACGTTCTCACTCACAGATACGCGAAACCTCAATTTACCGACGCAAAATCAAGCGTCTAAAGCCTCCAAAGCTTCATCGATAACTTCCGGATCAACCTCCCCTATTTTAACCACATTAAAACAGAGGATTAATGCATCTTAATGCATTCAAAATACTGCAACAACAAATCCTCACGGACTTCCACAATCCTCTCAAAATTACCCAACCACAACAACCGAAATCATCATCTAATCCTTTCCAAGCACAACCAACCACAACCTAACAACCTAACACTTCCAAAATCATCAATTAACACTCAAAAACATAATTAACACATCCAAATACTTCTAACAACCGCACAGTCACCACAACACCACAAAAACACGCTCCTAACAACCTAAACAATTAGAGATTCAAGAGTTTCGGGATTTCATTGACAAAATCGACTTATCAACATTAATATATATCCAAAATGTGTTTAAACTCAATCCATAACACTGGAAATCAGATTCAATTCGAATCTTTCTCTATTTCATCAATTTCACCAGAATAAATCAATTAATTCAATATAAAAACATAAAATCAGATTATAAACCATAAATCAAGGATCAAACATTTGGGAATATCAATAAAGAACCTTTCAATAGAGAAGATCATGGACCTTACCCCTATTGTGTGATTTCTCCCTCAATTGGCTTGTTTAAAGCTAAGAAAAAAATAAGATTTCAATAAGATTTTGTAAAACAAAGTTAAAGAATCAAGTTTAAATCAATAACATGAGTAAAAAGGATCTCACACCTCTAGATTTTGATGAAATTCTGAGTGTTTGGCAGAAAAGAAGTTGAGAGAAAAAGTTTAGGAAAAAGTTACGTGAATTTTCTTTAAAAGCAAATAACTAACTTTGATAACCAATTCTCTTTTAATCAACCTTTAAAACGCATGTTAAAATGATTTAATTAAAGGGATAAATCACCAGAAAAAACTTGGTAAAATAGCGCCTTAAAGATTCTAAGAATTTGACCATTTTCATTTTAATCACTTTAAAAATAGTTTTCAAAATTTGCATTTTGGTCATTAACCAAAATGTCACATTTCCAAAGCCCATTTTCCAAAATTGTTTTCACCAATTATAATCATATATTAAAATATGATTTTTAGTCACTTTTCCATATTTTTATCTTACCAAAAAATATACAGTCCCGAATCTGACTCCTAATCCGGTCCACTAGACTATCTTACAAGCCACAAAATGGCTAGGCCCAAAATCGGGGCATTACAACTCTCCCCCACTTAAGAAATTTCATCCTCAAAATTTTACCTGGAGGAAACATGTGCGAAAACTGTTCCAACATATTCGATTTGCATTCCCACGTGGCCTCCTCAACACCGCGATGCCTTCACAACACCTTAACAAGCTCGACCGTCTTGCCAGGCCGAACCTTACTGCTGGTATCAAGAACCTCCAGTGGTTCTTCATCATAAGATAGATTCGGCCTCAACTCAATATCCTCCACTGGCATAACATGCGAGGGATCCGACCGGTACCTCCGCAACATCGAAACATGAAACACATCATGAATCCTTTGCAACTCAGGAGGTAACCTCAAACGATAAGCAACTGGACCCACACGCTCAACAACCTCGTATGGTCCAATAAACCTCAGGCTAAGCTTCCCTTTTTGCCCAAACCGCATCACCTTTTTCCAAGGCGATACCTTCAAAAACACTCGGTCACCAACAACATACTCTATATCCCTACGTCTCAAATCCGCGTAGGATTTCTGACGATCTGAAGCCGCTTTCAAGCATTCACATATCAACTTAACTTTCTTATTCGTGCCCTTCAATACATTAGGCAAGGAAAGGTGCCTCTCCCCAACTTCAGCCCAACATACGGGCGTACGACACCTTCTTCCATACAACGCCTCATACGGTGCCATCTGTATACTAGCCTGGTAACTGTTATTATAAGAAAACTCCACCAATAGCAATTGCTTCTCCCACGTTCCCTGGAACTCAATAATACAGCATCTCAACATATCCTCGAGAACTTGAATCATGCGCTCCGACTGACCATCCGAATGAGGATGATACGAAGTGCTGAAATTTAGACGAGTTCCTAGAGCACGATGCAAGCACATCCAAATCTTTGCCGTGAAACACAAATCTCTATCTGAAGCTATGGATTTAGGCACCCCATGCAAACGCAGAATCTCAGAGATGTAAAAGATCGGCCAACCTATCTAAGGTATACGTAGTATGCACTGGCACAAAATGTGCACACTTCGTAAACTGATCAACAACCACCCAAATGGAATCCTTTTTGGTCGGCTTCAAAGGCAGCCCAGACACAAAATCCATGGTGATTCTTTCCCACTTCCATTCCGGTATCCTCAACAGTTGCAACAACCTAAAAGGAAATTGATGTTCAGCCTTCACCCGCTGACATACCATGCATCGAGAAACAAAATCAGCCACATCTTTCTTCAGCCCAACCCAATAGTACTCTTCCTTCAACCCATGATACATCTTAGTACTACCGGGATGCATAGCAAAAGGACTAGCATGCGCTTCGGTCAGAATGGTACGCCTCGACTCATCATCTTCAGGCACCACAATTCAACCTTTAAAACACAACACCCCGTCATCATTGAAATGAAAATCTGTAGGATTCCCATCCATGATATCCTTCACATGCGGCACCAAACTCTCATCATGCGGTTGCCTCTCCTTGATCAACTATGACAATGACGGTTTTACTTGCAACTCAGCCAACAAACCACCATCACTCGTCAAACTTAATCGAGAGAACTTAGCTCTTAACTCCACAGTAGTCTTTCTACTAAAAGCATTCGCTACAACATTAGCTTTACCCGGATGATACTCAATTGTTAGATCATAATCTTTAAGCAACTCTAACCACCTTCGTTGCCTAAGATTCAACTCCTTTTGGGACATTAAATACTTCAAACTTTTGTGATCCGTAAAAACCACACATTTCTCGCCATAAAGGTAATGCCTCCAGATTTTCAAGGCAAACACAACTGCGGCAAGCACAAGATCATGAGTAGGGTAATTACGTTCATGCATCTTCAACTGCCTAGATGCATACGCAACTACCTTACCTTCTTGCATCAACACGCAACCAAGCCCAACATAAGACGTATCACTATAAACAACGAACTCTTTTCCTGATCCAGGTTGAACCAAGACTGTAACTCGTGTCAAAGCTTCTTTCAACCTTTTGAAATCTCGTTGTCTATCCTCCGTCCACTCAAACCGAACATTCTTTTGCAACAACTTGGTTAAAGGAGCCGCCAAACTGGAGAACCCTTCCACGAACCAACGCTAATAACCAGCCAACCCAAGGAAACTCCTAACTTCTGTCACCGACTTAGGCACCTTCAAACTCATCACAGCCTCAACCTTGTGCGGATCAACATGAATTCCCTCGGTCGACAAAACATGCCCAACGAAAACAACCTCCCTAAGCCAAAACTCATATTTTCTTAACTTGGCATACAACTGATTAGCCAACAACGTCTGAAGCACAATCTGCAAATGTCTATCATGATCTTCCTTGGTACGAGAGTACACAAGGATATCATCGATAAATACAACCATAAATTGGTCTAAAAACTCATGGAACACACGGTTCGTCATGTCCATAAAAGCAACGGGTGCATTGGTCAAACCAAACGGCATCACCAAAAACTTATAATGCTCGTACCTCGTACGAAAAGCTGTCTTGGGCACATCCACATCCTTCACCTTCAACTTGTAGTACCCAAACCTCAAATCTATCTTAGAAAACACCGAGGTACCCTGAATTGTTCAAACAGATCATCAATCTGTGGCAAGGGATACTTGTTCTTTATCGTCAACTTGTTCAGTTGCCGATAGTCTATACACATCCGCAACATACCATCCTTCTTCTTTACAAACAACATCAGTGTACCCCACGATGAAGTACTAGGTCTAATAAAGCCCAGGTCAAGCAACTCATGCAGTTGCGTCTTTAACTCTTTCGGAGCCATACAATACGAAGCAATAGATACATGTGTCGTATCTGCAAAGACCTCAATGCCAAACTCAACCTCCCGGTTCGGTGGCAACCCTGGCAACTCTTCCAGAAAAATAATCGAAAACTCACAAACGGAACGAATATCCTGCACCCTCAACTCCTTTGAACCAAGATTCATAACGTAGGCCAAGAAAGCCTGACATCTAGAATCCAATATTCGACTTGCTTCCAAAGCTGAAACAATATTAGACATGAACTTAGCATTCTCACCAACAACTACCACCTCAAAATCATCCAATAACCTAAAGGATATCCGTTTGGTCTCAAAATCCACCACAGCTCTATGTTTCGTTAACCAATCCATACCCAAAATCACATCAAAACCATAGAATTGCAACTCCATCAAGTCCATGGCAAACTCATGTCCCTGAACCATCAGCGGACACCTATGATACAACTTCCTAACCATGACCGTCTCCCCAAAAGAACTAGTCACTCTAACACCCACATTAAGAATTTCAACAGATATATCAAGCAACTGTGCATGCTCACTCAAGATGTATGAATGGGTAGAACCAGAATCAACCAATGAATATAACAACAAAGACTGTAAGATAAAAGTACCTACAATCACATCGGTGTCATTGTGACCCTCTCGGTGCACATACACCCTAGCTGGTCTACCTCCCTCAGGCTGAATAGCAACGATATGAGCCACAGTCCTCCGCTCACTATCTCTACGCTAAACCGGTCTACGACCATGACCTTGGCCTCTCTGTGGAGCAACAACAGGTGCAGTGCCCTGCCCACCTCCAGCCAACAAAGGACAATCACGTCTCAAATGGTCACCAGACCCACAACTCTAACAAGCATTGGCCATAACAGGCGTAGGGGCCTGAACTTCCCTAGCCAAACACGGGTAATCTCGTCTCAAATGATCTCGGGATACACAAACCCAATAGGTGTTTAACAAAGCTCTAACCTAGGCACCCTACCCTTGGACTCCACATCCAACAACACCTCTGCCATGCCTCGACTCTAGGCAAAACCTTCGATCATGGTGTCTCTTGGCTTGAGCACCGCCACTACTAGAATCAGCCGCTCTCTTACCAGAGCTAAAGCCCCGAGACCCATAAGCCATACCTAGATTCTGCTCAACATCCTCAGCTCGCTAAACCAACACATCAAAATCTATGTAATCGGCAACAAGCATGTATGTCTTAACCTCCTACACAAGCCCTTAGTGGAATCGATCACATCGCGTACGCTCATCAGGAACTAACTTAGGTGCATACTGGCTCAACCTCACGAACTGTACCTCGTACTCAGCAGCAGACATACTGCCCTACACCAAAGCCATGAACTCACACTTCATATCATTCTAATATCGGACTCCCAGTTACTTCTTTCAGAAAGCACAACAAAAGAACTCCCAAGTTACACCCTCGGTCTCTATATCGGATATCGTGGTAGTCCACCATGTATACGCATCACCCTGTAACAGGGACACAACACAACCTTACTTACGGGTATCAAAATAGCCCATATGGCCCAGTATCCTCTCAGTATTGACCAACCATCCCTTAGAAGCCTTAGGCGACAAGCCTTGAAACTCAACTCCACCCAAACTGCGAAGGCGCTCTAGCGACAAACCCTGCCCAACCACTGGTGAAGGCGGCACATGAACATTCGCAACTGCTGCTTGAAAAGCACCGGTCATGGCCTGAATCAACAGCGCCATATCACCCATCCCTGGCCCAACTGGCACATGTGGTACTTGCTCCACTACTTCAGGTGGATTAGGTGGGGGTGGTGGCAACCCTCCAAGAGGTATAATATTCTCCTCAATCTCTTGCCCAATGGCAGCAACAATCATACCAGATCGCAACTCTCTCCTCGGTCCCATCGTGCAAATAATATATCTAAGACATGATAATCATTCAAATACAAAACAATTAAGCCAGCTTCGAGCAAGGATCCAAGACTTCCATTTCAAAATCATAACATTTCAGACTATAATAATAAGGCAATGGGTTTCCCAAATTTCCCTCTAACATGGCATAATGCAATAACCGTGCATATTAAACATCAGATAACAGTTCACAATAACATTACAACAATCAAACCAACACCCAACTACCGCAAACCTGGCTCTGATACCACTAAATGTAACCCCTTCGACCCTGCCTAGTCGCAAGACCGAACCGAGCGAGCTACATTAGGTTTACCAAAGTAAACCGTGAAGATACAACCCAAAATGCGTCCATTTTTTTCTTCTTATCTTGTCTAGATGCATAATTAAATCCCTACATGTTCATACTAACAACAAGTGATACCCCAACTCAATCGGGCATCAAATTGACATCCATTGAATACAATTGCAATTGAAGGACCGAATTGCGATTTCTAGAAATTTCTAAGACTTAGCCCACTTTTAAGTTACCATCCTTAAATTAGATAGGTTATATGCTTACACGTCAAATTCAGCTCAAAACGATCATCCGATCTTGCTCAATTGCATCCACAAAATTTAGGGACCAAAACGCAAGGATACAAAACTTCCTTTCCATGACATTAATAGAATTAAGGGCCACCGGTACCGGTACGATCACAGTTGTACTGATATATAGTAGCCACTTGTACCGGTATACTATGTACTGTATCGATACGCAACGTCAGCTTGCAAAATATTAATATCGTACCGGTACGAGCCATCGCTATTTTGATACACGAGTTTTTCCCAAAAAACAACTTTCTAGTAACGAGTTCCCATACCGATACGCCTTAACTCGTACTGGTACGCCAAGCTTAAAGGGCTTATCTGTACCGGTACACACATACTCGTATTGAACCCAAGTGCCCAAATTTGCCTAGTCGTACCGATACGATCCCTCGCGTATCGGTACGCCTGGGTCTGTAATGTCATTTTTAGCTGGTTTAACATGCTATCAACCCTGCCAAAACATTCTAACATGCCCCTAACATACAACCAACATAACCTACAATCCAACCACAACATTACATCACAGATTCAATATCGTTTCATGGCATTTTGCATCAAATGTAAATATATAGGCATGCAACCTAGTTAACCAACCAAGTAAAACATGAAACTTCAAACCATCACCAAAATCAAACCATAAAGGCCAATACAACCCAAGAGCAACAAGTCAAACTTGCTCAAGCAGGGAGTTCAACAAAATATCTCTCAAATAACAACGGAAATCCCCATTCCCCTTATTACTTATAGCCTAGTTCAAACATACTTTGGTTACCAAGTCTTGTACCGATCCCTTGCTTCCCACTGCCTTCCAAGCTTTTAATTCTCTGCATTGATGGACAAAGAGAGCGTAAGCACACTAGGCTTAGTGAGAAGTGCTCAAAAATAACACACCATCAATGCATTGAAACCATTTCTCAACATTACATTAAAAGTCATTTCAAACATCCTTTAAAACATTATCATGCCTTTAAAACAAGCACTTAACATCTTTAAAACCAGCATATTAAACCATATGCAACATGTATCATTAACCAACAACAAGTCCCATTGCTCAACCTCAATTTAAGCCTCCCCATGCATAACAACCATATGCAAAGCTTAAAGAGTAAACATGTATAAATCACATTATACAACATAAACTTTCCAATGATACATCAACAATTATATTGGCTCACAAGTGATCATTAACCAAGTTCATTTACCAAAAGAGTTCATCGGATACACGCATTCAACAAGTGTTTACCCAACACTTCAAGTCATCTCAACTGGAATAGCGATACAATCACAATCGCGGTACCTAACAACTGGGTACACTTTCAACCCACGGGGATACCAACCCCTTACCTCAGTTAGATGCTTAATCCACTAACGGGAGTATATGATACTATAAAACCCCTATATCGTTATGGTACTTGGATAAATTTTTTGGTACATGGATCTAAACCCCTCAACATCCAAGGCGACTTATTATAGTGCACTATCAATCCTATGGCCGGCCAACTATATCCGATAACAATTTTAAAACCACATCACTTGCCAATATAATTAACCATTTACCTCACTGGTTTTAACAAGCATTAAACCAAACCATTTTCCAAAGCAACAACCATGCTTTAAACCCCAAGTATAAACCATATATTTACAAGGATCACTTACCATGTGCATCCTTCAACATCTCATGCTTGAAAATGGTATCACGTATACTTTAAAACATGCTTAAGCAGTAGGCAACATGTAATACAAAACAAGTGCTTAAAACCATTTCAATCTACCACGACCGAGAGAGAAAAACCACATTTACTTACTTCTAAGTTTAAACCAGCGTATCAATGTAACCCCATAAACCCGACCCAGAAGAAATAGGTCAAATCTATGAAGTCACGTTTGAAAACTTTTCCCTCAAAAAACAAATTTTAAAGATTATACTTTAATATAAAAAGAATACATATAATGGTAATTTAATAAATATCTTATAATAAAAATTTTAGCAAATGTCATAATTAATATCCGAATATTTAATAAAAATATCTGAATAAAATTAATAGTAAACGAATGTTAAAAATAAACCCAAAACATAAATAGTCCAAAAGTCTAAAATTACATCAATGTCTCAAAATAATAATCTGAATACTAAAAACAGTTTCGTACTGAATATTATAACCGTATAAAATGTGAGATCCTCCAAGTACAACGTCGCCTAAAGTCCAAAGATATCTGTAAGAGAAAACTATGGGGGGTAAGCTCAAGAGCTTACTATGTCTCTAAAGTGCAAGAAACCATAATCATAAAACATAGTAATATTTTCTTAAAATTCTTTAAAACATAAAAAATGGATCAATATCACAAGCGAAATGCAATGCACCCAACTACGTCCGCCAAAGATAAGGTAGGTTCCCATAACCTCCTCACTACGTCCGCCAATCCGAAGTGGAATTTAGCCCGAATAGTGAAACCACTGAACTTCCTGCTTACAAATCCCAACCCATGCTCATACATGTATGATGTTTAAAACTCAAATTTCATAAACACAATTTCATAAATTCTATATTCCATAAACATGCGTCATAAATCCACAAGTCCATAAATCATGGTTTCCGTAAATTCTAAGGTTTCATAAATCAAATATTTCATAAATCATAATTAAAAACACATTCTAAAATCGTATGCATATGATGTCAACCATACAAGCCATAATGCAGATCATAATCAAGTAAGGTATAAAACCATATAAAAAGAATTATTTATTTATAGCACCGTAAGAAAACACACCTCAACCAATAATAGCTTTAACATCGCGAAGAACGCCTCTCACGTTCAGATCTAGCACTGGGCCTAACTGAATCGAAACCTACGATATCAAACTTTACATTAAAAATCTATCACTATGTCACCAAGCTAAAAATACTAATACTAAACTAAAAGAATACTCACTTATAGTTATCGTGGTACGTGTATGGTCATATTGGATAGGCGAAGTGGGTGGTAATTCATTTTCTTCAAAGTTGATGTCAATCACGAAACAGAGGAAAAATAATAGTTATGGTTGTGCGGTGCTAGAGACTCACCAGGGTTTGATCGAATTAAATAAATAAAATAAAAAAAGAAAGATGTGTTTCGAATATAAATCGAGAGAGGCAGAGGGGAAGACGGTTGCGGCAAAAATAAACAAAATTGCATGGCTTATCGTGGGGTTATATAACCAAAATTTTGGTTATATTACAAGGTAAGTCCTTGTACTTTTCTAGGGTTCACAAAACAGGTACCTAATATCAATTCTTTATAAAAAGGTCACTAAATTTGTTTGAAATTCAATTAATTCCCAAATTTCTTAATTAGGGTTTTATTTTTAAATTCCTAATTTCTAGGGTTTTGAATTTAGGGATTTCAAAATTAGGTTTCTAAATTGGGCTATTTTTGGGGTGTTGCAACTCTTCCACCCTTAAAAGGAATTTCGTCCTCGAAATTTCCAAACTTAGTGATAGATTCTAATAATTAACTGACCCAACTTCAAATTCTTCGTTTCGAATTCCTCATTCTTCAACATAAAAGAAAAAACTGAAAATATCATAAATGTACCTGCTATGTCCTCTGGCTCATTATCATATCTCTCATGAGCTCTAGTTGCATAAACCAAACCTGGTCGCATAGCATCAGATGTAACGCCCCAGTTTTAGGGCTTAGCGGTTTGGTGGTTTATTAGACGGTCCAGTGGACTAGAGTAGGGATTTGAGATCGTATATTTTTTCGGTAAGATAAAAATATGGGAAAATAGTTAAAAATCATATTTTAATATATATTGATTTTTGGTGGAATAAATTTTGGAAAATAGAATTTGGAAATGTGACATTTTGGTTAGTGACCAAAATGCGATTTTTGAAAACTGTTTTAAAGTGACTAAAATAAAAAGGGTCAAATTCTTAGAATCCTTAAGGAGCTAAATTACCAAGTTTTTTCTGGTGGTTTCTCCCTTCAATTAAATCATTTTAAACATGTGTTTTAAAGGTGGTTTAAGAGGGATTAAAATATCTAAGTTAGTTATTAGCTTTTAAAGAAAATTTACGTAACTTTTTCCTAAACCTTTTCTCCCATCTTCTTTTCTGCCAAACAATCCGAATTTCATCAAAATATAGAGGTGAGAGATTCTTTTCACTCGGATTATTGATTTTAACTTGATTCTTTAACTTTGTCTTGCAAAATCTCATTGAAATCTTATATTTTCTTAGCTTTTCACAAATCAATTGAGGGAGAAACTTCACAATAGGGGTAAGGTCCAAGATCTCCTCTATTGTATGGTTCTTTATTGAAATTCCGAAGCATTTGATCCTTGTTTTTGTGTTTCGAATCTGATTTTGATGATTTTCTAATATATAATTGAGTTATTTAGGGGAAATGAGTTAATTCACAGATTGGATCTAATTTCCAGTAATTAAGGATGCTTTGATTTATATTTTGGATGTTTAATAATGTTGATAAGTGATTTTTATCAACGGAATCCCGAAACTTAAGAATCTCTATTTGTTTAGGTTGTTAGTTTTGAGGTTTTGTGGTGTTTCTTCGGTTGTAAGGTTGCTGGAGGTGGTAGGTTGTTTTGGATCTGTTTTTAGATGTGTTTTGATGATGGAAGTGATGTTAGATTGATATATGTTGGCTGGGTTGTGAATCGAAGTGTTTTGGTTATGTTTTCGGTTGTTGTAGAGGGTTAATTGTGAAGGTTTTGTGGAAATCCGAGAAGGATTGTAGTTGCTGTGTTTAGAATGCATTATGATGCATTAATCCTCTGTTTTTTGTGGTAAAAATAGGGGAGGTTGATCCGGAGGTGATTGGAGAAGCGTTGGAGGTTTTGGATACTTGATTTCGCGTCGGCGAATCGAGGTTTTGCGTATCGGTGAGTGAAAACGTGGTTTAAAGCATTTTGATGTTTTGGAACAAAGTTTTGGGAGTTAGGGTAGAGCTTGAAATGCTTACCTAGACTTGGAAGTAAGTATAAAGTGGTCTTACTCTCTCGGTCGTGCTTGTTCGAATGATTTTATGCACTTGGTTTTAATGTTCATGTACCTACTGTTTAAGCATGTTTTAAAGTATTTGATATACTGTTTTTAAGCATGTTTTTCCGAATGATGCACATGGTAAGTGATCCTTGTAAGTATAGTGTATACTTGTGGTTAAAAGCATGGTTGTTGCTTTGGAAAAGTGTTTTGGTTAATGCTTGTTTAAAACAGTGAGGTAATTGTTAAAAGGTTAATTATATTGGCAAGTGGTGTGGTTTTAAAATTGTTATCGAATATAGTTGGCCGGCCATAGGATGGAGTGCACTGTAAATAATTTGCCTTGGATGTTGAGGGGTTTATACGGAGTACCGAATACTCCATCCAAGTACCCTAACGATAGAGGGGTTAAACAATACCGAAAACTCCCGTTAGTGGGTTAAGCATCTAACCGATGAAAGGGGTTGGTGTCCCCGTGGATTGAAAGTGTACCCAGTTGTTATTGTATCGTGATTGTGATTGTATCGCTATTCCGGTTGAGATAGCTTGAAGTGTTGGGTTAACACTTTTTGAATCCGTGTATCCGATGAACTCTTTTGTTATTGGACTTGTTTAATGATCACTTGTAAACCAATATAATTGTTAATGTATCATTGAAATGGTTATGTTGTATAATGTGATTTATACATGTTTCTCCTTGAGCTTTGCATTTGGTAGTAATGCATGGGAAGGCTTAAGTAAAGGGTTAGCAATGTGAATTGCTGTTGATTAATGATACATGTAGCATATGGTTTAATATGCTGGTTTCAATGATGTAAAGTGCATGTTTTAAAAGGGCATGATGTTTTAAAGGATGATGTAAAGAAAATGGTTTAAATGCATTGATGGTGTTTTGTTCTGAGTATTCCTCACTAAGCCTTGTGCGCTTACGCTCTCTTTGTCCATCAATGCAGAGAATTAAAGTCTCGGAAGGCAGCAAGAAGCAAGGGGATCTTGGCAAGACTTGTTTCCAAAGTATGTTAGAGACTAGACTATAATGAATAAGGGCAATGGGGTACTAGTTGTGTTTTGGGAGATGTTTTGTGGAACTCCCTGTTTGAGCATGTTTCTTTAGTTGCTCTTGGGTTGTATGTGGCCTTTAAGGATTGATTTTGGTGTTGGTCTATCTTTTGATACATTGGTTGGATGCATATTAGGAAGCATGCCTATAGATTTCCTTCTTGATGCATGAAGCCTTGTTGTGTTGTTCGAATTGTGATGCTAGTTGGCTTGTGATATGTTTGACATGTTGGTATTGTGTTTTAGGCATGTTGGATAGATTAGAGTATGCTATTGGGATGAAAAACTAGCCAAATTGTGACATTACAGGCCAGGCGTACTGATACGCGGGGACCGTATCGGTACGGCTAGGCAATTTCAGGCTTGTGGGATCAGTACAGGCCTTGTGCATTTCGATGCGCATAGGCAAATTTTGGCCAGGCGTACCGATACGGGTACGGGTGTTTTGGTATGAGTTTTAGCCTCTGGAATTCACTTTTTCAATTCGAATATGCGTACCGAAACACCTGAGGAGCCGTATCGATACGGTCTATAACATTCAAAAGTTAGGTATTTTAGTTAGGCATATCGATACGGCATGGTAGTGTGCCGAAACGGGGTATTCTAAACCGTATCAGTACGGGCTAACCCGTATCGGTATGGAGGATCGTAAATTTTGATATCGACATTTTGGGTAGTTTTGTCATCTTTACAATTTAATTCCTGAATCTTGCTAATGCAATTGCTGGTGATTGAATGGTTAGATTGCGCTGAAATTTGAGACATATGCATGGATCCTGACTAATTAAAAGTTGGTAACTTAAAAGTGGGCTTTAATCCTGAATTTTTCTGTATTTGCAATTTGGTCCTTGATTTGTAAATATGATCAATTGGATGTCAAATTGATGCCCGATTGAGTTGGGGTTGCACCTGATGTCCGCATGAACATGTAGGGTTAATAATTAGCATCTAGATAAGATAAAAAGGAAAAAATAGACCGGGTTTTGTTGTATCTCTCCGGTTTGTTACGACAAACCTCATATAGCCTTCTCGATTCGGTTAGGTGTCTAAGCCGGGTCGAGGGGGTTACATTAGATTTATCTAATCTATTACTTTGTACAGGTCTACCTCTACTAGCATTACCTAAAGCAACATGCCTATTCTTCCCACTACCTCTATATGGTGCTTTTGCTGATCTATGAGACTGTGTCGGAGCTTGGTTAGTACCATGGGCGAGGGGACAATCATTTCGAAAATGCTCTAAAGAACCACACAAGAAACATGCTCCCAACTTCTTTCGACACTCACCATCATTTTGCTTGTTACAGTAAAAACATATAGGAAAAGGACAGGAACCTGTCGAACCACTTACACTAGCGGTCGGAATGGTAGAATCTGTAGGTATATCTTTCGAATAACCCTGATGGCCGAATTCATCTTTAGCCCTCTTTCTAGACTGATTTCCTTGACAATACTGAACTGAGGTGGTCGATTGTCTCTTAGCTCGATCGGTACCCTGAGATTCTTGTTGTTTCTTGAGTGCTTCAATCCGCTCAGCAGTCTTAGCTCATTTAGTAATCTCTTTATACACTGTATCTTGATGTAAGGCGACTCCCGTCTTAATCGAAAATCGTAGCCTTTTTAGAAACCAGTCACATTTTTCTTTCTCTGTGGTAACTAACCCCGGGGCATACTGAAGAAGTCTTAAAAACTCTATCTCATAATCATTTACTGTCATGTCATTCTGCTCCAAATTCATGAAATCATCTCGGCACGTTGCTAAGTACTCAGGTCCAACACAACGATCCCGAAATGACTGTCGAAAATACTCCCAGGAGATCTGACTAGCTAAAACAACACTTTCCTCTGCCTCCCACCAATTTTGGGCCTCACCTTTCAGCAGTGATACAGCAGCCTACAGCTTCCGATCGGCAGGATATTCTATCTCAACAAACAAAGGTTGAAGCTTCTTCAACTAATACTCTGCATCAGTCGGATCTGACCCTCAAACATAGTCATCCTGACAGCTAGAAACTCAGTAGATATAGGTTTCCTCATACCCTCTGATTGGAGGAGGTAACGAAGCAACTCTCGGTGTACTGTAGCAGTATCCATGCCATCAGTCTCATTATCCTTAGAGTCATGTGGATCACCACTCAGAGTCTGGTGAGCAGATAAATTCTCGTCTCCAGTATGACCCTCAGGTTGTTCATCTCCATTAGTATTGTGAATCTCATCCCAGTTCTGTGGCGGATCCACAGGGGGCGAAGCATCACTCTCTATAGAAGCAGTACGGCCTCGACCTTTACCACGGCCTCGGCCATGCTAATCTAGATCTCCTACGAGGTGGCATAATAATCTATCTACAAAAAGAAATAATCCTAGAATTAGAGTTGGCACTTAGAGTTTCTATTCAAAATATATCAATTTTTTTGAAAAATAATATATATATTTATCAGAAAATCCCATTTTTGCACAAAAATATTTAATATACATGCAAAAATCATTTTTGGTTTAAAATTTTATGTAAGCCTCACAGTCCGAAAGTTGAAATTAGCTTTGATACCACTAAATGTAACCCCCTAAACCCGACCCAGAAGAAAAAGGTAGAATCTAAGAAGTCACATTTGAAAACTTTTCCCTCAAGAAAACAAATTTTAAAGATTATACTTTAATTTAAAAAGAATACATATAATGGTAATATAATAAATATCTTATAATAAAAAAATTAGCAAAGGTCATAATTAATATTCGAATATTTAATAAAAATATCTGAATAAAATTAACAGTAAACGAATGTTAAAAATAACCCCAAAACATAAATAGTCCAAAAGTCTGAAATTACATCAATGTCTCAAAATAATAATCTGAATAACTAAAAATAGTTTCGTACTGAATATATAATAACTGGATAAAATGTGAGATCCTCCAAGTACCACGTCGCCTAAAATCCAAAGATATATGTAAGAGAAAACTATGGGGGGTAAGATAACGAGCTTAGTGTGTCTCTAAAGTGCAAGAAACCATAATCATAAAAAATTGTAATATTTTCTTAAAATTCTTTAAAACATAAAAAATGGTTTAATATCACAAGCGAAATGCAATGCACCCAACTACGTCTGCCAAAGATAAGGTAGGTTCCCATAACCTCCTCGCTACATCCGCCAATCCGAAGTGGAATTCACCCCGAAGGGTGAAACCACTGAACTTCCTCCGTACAAATCCCAACCCATGCTCATACATGTATGGTGTTTAAAACTCAAATTTCATAAACACAATTCCATAAATCCAATATTCCATAAACATACATCGTAAACCCATTAATCCATAAATCATGGTTTCCGTAAATTCTAATGTTTCATAAATCAAATAGTTCATAAATCATAATTAAAAACACATTCTAAAATCGTATGCATATGATGTCAACCATACAAGCCATAATGCAGATCATAATCAAGTAAGGTATAAAACCATATAAAAAGAATTATTTATTTATAGCACCGTAAGAAAACACACCTCAAGCAGCAATAGCTTTAACGTCGCGAAGAACGCCTCTCACGTTCAGATCTAGCACTGGGCCTAGCTGAATCGAAACCTACGATATCAAACTCTACATTAAAAATCTATCACTATGCCACCAATCTAAAAACACTAATACTAAACTAAAAGAATACTCACTTGTAGTTCTCGTGGTACATGTATGGTCAGATCGGATAGGCAAAGGAGATGGTAATTCGTCTTCTTCAAAGTCGATGTCAATCACGAGACAAAGGAAAAATAATAGTTATGGTCGTGCAATGCTAGAGACTCACTAGGGTTTGATCGAATTAAATAAATAAAATAAAAAATAAAAGAAAGATGTGTTTCGAATATAAATCGAGAGAGGGAGAGGGGAAGACGGCTGCGGCAAAAATAAACAAAATTGCAGGGCTTATCGTGGGGTTATATAACCAAAATTTTGGATATATTACAAGGTAAGTCGTTGTACTTTTCTAGGGTTCAAAAAATAGGTAACTAATATCAATTCTTTATAAAAAAGTCACTAAATTTGTTTAAATTTCAATTAATTCCCAAATTTCTTAATTAGGGTTTTATTTTTAAATTCCTAATTTCTAGGGTTTTGAATTTAGGGATTTCAAAATTAGGTTTTTGAATTGGGGTATTTTTGGGGTGTTACAATCAAGCTAAGTTAAACTCCCATAAACCACCTTTAAAACATTCCAAAACTGGAATCCACGTTCTCACTCACTGATACGCAAAACCTCAATTCGCCGACGCAAAATCAAGCGTCCGAAGCCTCCAAAGCTTCACCGATCACTTCCGGATCAACCTCCCCTGTTTTAACCACATTACAACAGAGGATTAATGCATCTCAATGCATTCAAAACACTGCAACAAAAATCCTCACAGACTTTCACAATCCTCTCAAAATTACCCAACCACAACAACCGAAACCATCATCTAATCCTTTCCAAACACAACCCAACCACAACCTAACAATCTAACACTTCCAGAATCATCAATTAACACTCAAAAATAGAATTAACAAACCAAATACTTCCAGCAACCACACAGCCACCACAACACCACAAAAACATACTCCTAGCAACCTAAACAATTGGAGATTCAAGAGTTTCGGGATTCCATTAACAAAATCGACTTATCAACATTAATATATATCCAAAATGTGTTTAAACTCAATCCATAACACTGGAAATCAGATTCAATTCGAATCTTTCTCTATTTCATCAATTTCACCCAAATAAATCAATTAGTTCAATATAAAAACATCAAATCAGATTATAAACCATAAATCAAGGATCAAACACTTGGGAATATAAATAAAGAACCATTCAATAGAGGATATCACGGACATTTCCCCTATTGTGTGATTTCTCCCTCAATTTGCTTGTTTAAAGCTAAGAAAACATAAGATTTCAATGAGATTTTGTAAAACAAAGTTAAAGAATCAAGTTTAAATCAATAACCTGAGTAAAAATGATCTCTCACCTTTGGATTTTGATGAAGTTCTCAGTGTTTGGTAGAAAAGAAGTTGAGAGAAAAAGTTTAGGAAAAAGTTACGTGAATTTTCTTTAAAAGCAAATAACTAACTTTAACAACCAATTCTCTTTTAATCAACCTTTAAAACACATGTTAAATGATTTAATTAAAGGGAGAAATCACCAGCAAAAACATGGTATAATATCTCCTTAAGGATTCTAAGAATTTGACCCTTTTCAATTTAGTCACTTTAAAAACAGTTTTTGAAAATTGCATTTTGGTCACTAACAAAAATGTCACATTTCCAAAACCCATTTTGGTATCATATATTAAAATAGAGAAAGATTCGAAAAGAAACTATTAAGAGCCAAAAATGTCACTTTTCCACATTGTATCATATTTAAACTCAATCCATAAAACTTGGTATCATATATTAAAATATGATTTTTAGTCACTTTTCCACATTTTTATCTTACCAAAAAATATACGATCCCAAATCTGGCTCGAATCCCTAACCTGGTCCATTGGATCGTCTAAAACGCCAAAAAACTGCTAGGCCCAAAATCGGGGTGTTACATGTTTCATCCACATGTGACACATGTATTAATCCTTACTTCTTAGGAGAATTTACATGCAATTCTTCAGTCAAACAAAACCTTCAATTTGGTCCTTCGAAAATAACTATGATATAATACAAACTTCAGAATTTGGTCCTTAGCTTATTAGATTTCACCTCGAATGCTCTTAATTCATAATTAAATTAGTACATACTTCTAAGATGCATTTTGGGGTGTCACAACTCTCCCCCCAAAAGAAAATTCGTCCTCGAATTTTTCCTTTGTGAAAAAGTGTAGACATTGATCTTTCTTATATATCTTAGATTTCCAAATTATCTCGTCAATCTGGTGACCTTCTCATATTACTTTTACAAAGGGAACATATTTGCTATAGAGTTCTCCGACTTCACAATTCTAAAGTTTGAACTAGTCCTTCATAGCTCAAAACTGAATTGATTCTAATTCTTCAGATTCAAAGATACGAAAGAGGCCTGATTGGAAATTTATGAAACATAGAATCATGGAATACGTATTCCATAACAACAAACATCATTCTTGATCATCAACATGATTTCCTTCAAGTTCTTGTACATCTTTATAGACCCTAGATGATTCGAAAAGAAACTATTAAGAGCTTCTTAGAGCATCTCTCACTTAAGGATTTTGTCATTTGTTATACGACTCTACTTCAAAAATGGAATAAACCGTTAGAATCCAAAGAGAAGTCTAAATTAAGTTTATCCCTAAGCCAAAATATTTTGAAGCTTAGGGCCTAATTACTGAAGAATCTCAATCCTTAAAATCATATCATATTAGACTTGATGTTCGATTAAAAACTGTTGGTTCTCTTGTAATTAACAATGAGTATGAGTGAATATTTACTTCAATAGATCAATGTTTCTTTGTTAACTTTTCTGACCGTACGAAGGACACATCCTTTCTAAGGAGTTTGATTAGAGGAGTGGCCATGATAGTCAACGCTTTAACAAATCTTCGGTAAAACTATCTAACCTTAGAAACTTCAGACTCTACCTACCTTCCTCGAAATTTCTTATTGATCAACCATTTAAATCTTTTTTAAATCCACCTTAATCCTTTATACAGATATTCGTGACCAAAGTCAGTTATTTCGGGTAACCAAAATGCATATTTACTTGAACTTAGCTCAGAACTGATGGTTCCGGAGAATGGTAGAATGATTTGAAATTATTTCAAATAATCACCCTTAACCACAAGGTAGATAAGGATATTATTACTGGAGACTTCCACAACTGTCCTTGAGGTTTTAAAGACTATACTCGTAGGGTCCATAAGCATGGTAGGAATAATTGTTAAGCTGAATGATATTACAAGGGATTTGAGATGATCACTTCAAGTCCTAAACTCAGTCTTTGATACATTGGTTCCCTTAACTTTCATTTGGTAGCATTCTAATCAAAGATCGATCCTAGATAATTGTTGTACTGTACTAGAATGATCAAGTAAGTCTTCAATTTCAACTCAACTTTCTGAATCAGAAATAATCCTAGAAGTACAGATAGAGTAGAACGCAAGAGTTGGTTCAGATGGTTAGCGCTGGATAAAGCTGAAGATTAGCAGAAAAAGGAATTTCTTATGTAATCAAAGGATAATTCTAACATATTTTGTTTACCACAACTCTATCTTTCAAGAATTGGTGATATTTGGATAATCTTTAGTAAATTTAGGGTTCAATTCAAACTTCTTAATGAAAATAGAATATAATGGGTTGATCCAAAATCAAACAAGGCACATACAAGGTTTGAGTACAACTTAATTATACCGACGAAGGCGTAAACTTCAATATTAAGCTAACTTGTTTATCGGAACCCCTGGTTGAACAACCAAAGGAAGGACGGAAGGAGTTGAAAGGTTCTTACTTCAAAGAAACATCAAATGAGTTGATTATCTCCTTTAAAATAAAGAAACATTCTCATTGCACATGATAGATTAGAGGAATTTCTTGTTGCTGCTTAACAGTATTATGAGGATTTGTTGTTCCCGATTCATCCTTACACTGTCTTTTTCATTGGAGGAGCCAACCGGGACCTCATTATCTCGGCCCAAATGTATTCTAGACATTTCTATAGACTATCAAGACTTAAAAGAGCTTTTATTGGACATAGATCACAAGTATTTATCAAATTTAAATCCTAGGTGGCACAAGTAACAAATGATGATGCAACAAGTTTCGGTTTAGTCCGAGAATCGACTAAACTTAAGCTCTGATACCAATAAATGTAACACCCCCTACCCGGTCTAGGAAATAAACTGGTTTAGGATGTGTTGCCAAACAAATATACAAACATTCGTAAAGAACTTAGTACAATTAACTAACATGCCTTCAAAAGACAGAATAATTTAAAACCTTTTTAAAATATTTTATAGGTCTAACATCCACCTCAAATCATTTACAATCAAATAATTATACATTAAGCAACATGCTTTAATCACTATCTCATAGCATACCCTTATGTTATATGTAGTTCAGAATTCAAGGTTTATTGCATTATTTCTACTATCACCTAAGAATATTTATCTTTCATAAACATTATTGTTCCAGAATGGTTACTACTTGTATACCTTTAACCATAATTAAGACATAACAATCAAAATTAAAGATCAATCAAGTAAATAGCCAACCACTGATTAGTAGTCTTTAAGCTTATAAGTTGTATCGTTTGTAATCACAAGTTATTAACCAAATTTATCATCAAGTATCACATAACACAACCAACATGTAACCATTACATCAAGTATTTGAATATAAAGTCAAACTTAACTAAATCATAAATCAATTATTCGGTTATCATAACATCATGACTTAACCTACAAGCTAACACCAGGCATGATAAACCATAAGATCAAAATTTACATCAAGTATGAATCAGTCATATTCAGCTACATACAACTTTCACATAGAAAAACCATATATCTAGCTTATTTTACAGAACAAGGCAGCCAAATTCAGTTACTCAAGGGGGTCTAGGATCAAAAAGGTCAATTAGGGCCAATGATCAATTTTAGTGGTACATAAATTAGCTTATCTCATTAATTAGACCAAACTATCCTATTCCTATCACGTTTACTTAGCAAAGCACACACCAAGTAATATTCATATAAGCATTCGACTAATACAATTATCCAACCATTAATTCAATCTAAACAAACAAAATAGAATCCTAACACCATGATAATTATTTCCAATCAATCACTCAAATGTAACATCCTATTGATCTAACTACTATATGCGCATATACATATGTATATCACCAAACATACAACCTTATTAAGTATTCTCAAATCGAAGAGCAACCAAGGATCATTTAGAGGACCACAAAATCATACCAGATTCTTATATCAAATATATACAAATATAATCAAAGAAATGACTAAATGCATTATGCATAAATCATATCTAAGTGCCACCATCTAGGAGTTACAAGATAAATTACAAAACATACATTTTGATCCTTGTGATCTCGTCCAAGCTCAAAAGGTAACCGAAAGCAAATTTACCCTGAAACATAATGAAAGAATGGAGTAAGCAATTTGCTTAGAGAGGTAGCTTAATTAACTAAAATGTATAAATCAAAATTTCTACATTAGAATTCTATTCTTCCTCAAGTTCATCGGATATAGGCAAGAAGCGAGCTTGATCAATTACCACTCATTTACTCATTGAGTTCACATATGGCTTTATTAATAAGAATATCAAAGCCACGCGAATAACATACTAGATTGAATACGAGTTCTTTTAACTACAAGGTTTCGAATATGGCAACTCTTTTTAATTTGATGATAGGTACACAAATAGCCTACTTGCAAGTAAAGCTTATTGCACAAATTATCAAGTAATATTTTAGATTAGCTTATTTTACACTAATTTCTTACACATAATCCTCACATAAGCATGTATTACTTGCCATCTAAGTTATTTATCACTATTTAGTATAGACATGGATTTTTTTTATCATATGAGATATCAAACTTAGCATTTCAATGTTCGGGTTGCTTAGCATATAAGGTACCAAACATATAAGTATTAAGGTATAAGAACAATTCTTAACCATTTAAGCATTCAAAATCAATCACAATAATGTATTCGAACAAGTCTTAACCATTTGAATAATCAAACCAACAATAAGCATGTAGGCACATTATCAAACCGTATCTATTTACCCAAAAGGACACTCAAAATTCAAGAGATACATTTCTTTCTTATTAAGCAAGTCATCAAATATAGAGTACCATAACATAATTTCTTGGTATTTAAAACATCAAAAATGCCATATCTTAAACATGAGTTACTTGACTCATAGGATATCAATTATAACATATCATAGTCATGACATTTGTTTCTCAAGCTATCAAGATGGCTTATTTGTTAGAATTACAAATTTATTTATTTTGACTTTAACATAGACTTAAGAATCAAGTAACAGCTAGGTACACGAATCCCAACCAACTATCGCCAAATAAAATGGTACTCACAGTACCGTTGAATTCCTCCTACTGTCGCCAAGTGACCACAACACTTCCCTCCTATTGTCGCCAAATAAGAACTTTAGTCCAGGGCCGTAGTCCACCCCAAACATGAGCTCTATGGCACGCCAACTATACCTATAAGTGACTCAAAACCAAGGCTTATTAATTATTTAACATCTTATCAAATTTAGAGTTGAACTTAATTCTTTATTTAGATAATCGGATAACATATCTTATTGCTTGACTTATCAAGCCCAAATATAAATATAGCTCCCAATACGAGCATATCTTAATTCAAATCAAAGGTGAGCATAGCTTTAAATTCTCATTCTTACATAAACAAGACTTATACATAACATATCAACATTTCCAAATTAATATTATCGTATCAAGGACAATATGAGCAAAGTTGCTTAGTCAAAACATCACATGAACAAGCTTATTATTCTTTTCTTATTAGACATGTATTCAATTTATAAATTCTACAATGTATCATTCCTTTTACATGATTAGGAGTATAATAAGATTACTATCAACCATGTACCATGTATAGTTTTTATTGCAAGAATGTGAACCAGTTCAAATAAAGCATATCATCATACTTTATCAATCAGGGACTTACCTCAAGTCCAAGCCTACTTATGCACAATATAATCCAAGATAGAATAATGAAATAAAATCAGCAAGAAATGCTCGGGAAGGTTACTAGCCTATCCCGAGTCTTTAAACTACACTCACAGTTCATTCTGAGCTAATTTGTTCTCGAATCACGATTCCTTTTGTTTGTCTACGATTGGATCTACTTTAGTCGTTATTGTTTCCACTTCTCCTTGGTCTAACATAACAATAGTACAATCATGTGTTAGACCAATTCTTTACCTACAAGATAATTCATTATCCATGTATACTCATAAATTTTACATAAAGCATTATCAATTGTCTAAAACAATCCCTAATCACATATATTCACACATACACTTTCAAAACAGCTCACCCAGTTATTTTAAAAAATACAAGTCAGTCCTTATAATACATATATTCATATATATCCCTACATAACAGTACACCAAAGTTTCAATTATACAAAATAGTCCTTGTTTTTTTTATACATATGCTTATATACACCCAAACAGCCCCTAACTTCTTTATACACACATAATCATGTACAAACAGCCCTTTTAACATTTTCATGTATGCAAAACGACTCCATATATTTTCATTTCAACTTAAAAAAGCCCTTAACATATGTATTTTCACATATAAATCCTTATAAACAGTCCATTAGCTTCCATGTTAATGTAACATATTCCCCTCATTGACATACATACCTGAACACTTCAAAACAACCTTTAATATGTTTGTACACATTCAAAACAGTCCCTAAGGAACATGAACAGCCCCTCCCCTGTTTTGCATCAATCCCAGACAGTCCACTAATTTTCCTACAAGTTCAAAACAGTCTCAACCATTTGCTACATGCTCAAAACATTCCTAACTCATATATATTCTTATTTTTTTACATGTTCAAACAATCCATCAAGGGTCATAAATAAACAAATAGGGCTTTTACAATTATATATATCCTTATATATATCAAGAACATTCCCCCTTAATTTTATATACATTCAAATCGATCCTTTAATCTTTCTATCAAGCAATGTGCATCAATCTTGATTCTAATTACAACTCTACAAGTTCCAATGGAGCCTTTGAATTTATATATATATAACAACTTTAAAATTCAAAGCTCAACCATACTATATACATATAAATATCATTTGATCAAAACAATAAGTTTATAACATGAGCTTAATTTTTTCCATTGATTCAAACAACAACATAATCCATAGAAAAGTTGGAATTAAGTCCTAAGACAACTATAAATTAAGAGATAAAAGGATGCTTACATCTTCTTTTTGTTATTCCAAAGAGAATTTAGAAAAGCCTTCAACCACAAACTTAAATCCTCAAGCTTTCTATGGTAATTTACTCACTCACTCCCACTCTTCAATGGTTTCGGTAAAATGGGAGGAAGAGGGAGATGATGATCAATATTTTTTGTTATTATCCACTTAAGCCTAGACCCCCTCTCTTATCCCCACTTGTTTCATCCACATGTGGCACATGTATTAATCCTTACTTCTTAGGAGAATTTGCATGCAATTCTTTAGTCAAACGAAACCTTCAATTTGGTCCTTTGAAAATAACTATGATATATTACAAACTTCATAATTTGGTCCTTAGCTTATTAGATTTCAATTATAAAGGTACCTCGAATGCTCTTAATTCATAATTAAATTAGTACATACTTCTAAGCTACATTTCGGGGTGTCATAGAATTTTTTTTGCTAAGTGTTAAATTTTACCCTAGCTGCCCAGGGTGAAAAGTTGAAATTCAAATTTTAAACCTAATCACCTTATCACTTAATCTTTCCCCATGTCGTCTTATCACTTTACCCCTTATCACATCATTGTTTATCCTCCCCAAACACGCTAAACCCTTATCATTATCCCTACTCAATCGGCCAAATTAAAAACACCATTTAAATTACTCAACTGTTTTACCCCTTCATCTACTTAAACCCTAACCGATTCTTAGCTAAAGACTTTTCACTCTTCCTTCTATCGTCTTTATCAAGAATGAAAAGCAATATTTACTTCTCTTTCTTCACAAACAAAAAAAACATTCGAGTTTTCAAAAGATTTTCATGGCATCTTCTTCAACACCCTTCAAGATCTTTTTCAATGAAAAGATCCGCAAAAAGTATGAGGAGAATTTCACACCAAGAACATCTGCTATGAGAAAGGTTTCGAGTTCAAGAACGAGCCAAAATTAGGCTATTCCCCAGAGTTTGTCACAATGATAAAGACACACAAGTGGGAGAGATTCTGCCAACCACCAGGGGAAGTCCATTCCAACATCGTTCGAGAATTCTATGTCCATCTTACGACCAAGGACTAGCCCTTCTTGATGGTGCAAGGTAAGTGTGTTCATTTTGATAAAGGTTGTATAAATGATATGTTTTCTTTGGATGGTGCAAAAGAGGAACACACCGAGTTTGCGAATTCATTAGACGATGCCAAGGGAAGATGTTGTTGAAGGATTTGTGTAAGGCTGGCGCTAAATGGAACGTGTCATCAAAAGGCCATCGGACTGTAAAATGATTGGCACTAAAGTCTCATCCATGGGGTTGAAATCACTTCTTGAAGGCAAACCTTATGTCGACTACCCATAATGAGACAGTTTTGGAGGAAAGATTGGCACTGTTGTACTCTATTATGATTGGCCAAAAGATTAATGTTGGACGGCTCATCATCGAAGAGACCTTTAAGTGTGCTGGTAAGACCAATAGAAGTTTACTTTTTCCTTCTCTAATTTCTACTATATGTTTGCAGCATGGTGTGTCATAGCTCGATTCAGACAACATTCAAAAGAGTAAGGGGACACCATAATCCCTACCCTATAAAGACAATTGACTGCACAGAGGCAAAGAAGAAGGCAAGCAAAAGACTGTCTAATTTGTGCCAAAGGCCAAGGTGCCAAGGACAGAGCCTGTGACTCTGGTGCCAGTTGGATCAGTGGTAATGCTTTCCTAGATCTACCAACTCCAAGAAATCATCCTCCAAAAGTTTGAGAAAGCTGAGGAGCAGAACTCCCTATTCTGGAAATATGTGTATGCCAGGGACTGTGCCATGAAGAAAACCCTTGAAGGCATATCTACGCAAACACTGCTAGCGTTCCCTAAGTTCCCTACCGACCTCCTTGCCAAAGATGACATGCCAGCTAGTCCTCATTCTGTCCACACTCTATAGCAATCTGATGCCACCGTCCCAATCTTTCCAGTACAAGTTAAATATACCAGAACTAACACACCACCTGAGTCTAAAGATGAAGGAATCCAAAGTCAAGCCAAGGCTGCTGCCACACCTGCAGCACCTATCTCATCTGCTGCCACGGATATCCCGGCTACCTCTGAGCCAGTGAAGATTGTTGAGAAAATTCTCCACGAACTTAGAGCTTCCACAGGCGCATCAAAGCCCAGCCTTAAGTACAAAAAGTATATGGCTCCCAGTGGAGGGAGCTTTATCAAAAGAAAAACACGCGTTTCACAGCCAGAACCCTCTGAAGGGGACTCCTTCTCTTCTTAAACTCCTTGCATTTCATGTCATTTTCATTCTCATGTTCATGCATTTTAAATTTCATTTGTATATGTGTGTTGTTTTCATGCATTGAGGACAATGCACACCTTAGGTTTGAGGTATGGGTTGTCTTACATTTATTGCCATGACATTCATGTTTATATTTCAGTTTGCATTATGTTTTCCATGTAGGATTTAACACATGCATTCCAAACTGCTAAAAAATATTTTTTTTACCTTGGTCAATTTTATACTTATAATTTTTGCCAACACTATTAGTTTGGGAGAATTTGTGCTAGATTATTTGTCTGATGAAAAAACTAGAATTTAGAACTTTTATGCAACAGGTTAGCATTGTTTAGTAGCTTGGCAATTGAACTCTAGTTTAAGGAACTTTAGTTTCACTCTACACGAGGTATGCATCTAGTCTGCGAAACAAACTTAGGTTCGCTTGAAACTGAACTCAGAAAAAAAACAATGCCAGGGTAGAAAGAAAGAATAAGGCAACAATGCTTTGCCAAAAGCTGAAAAAACAAAACTTGAGAACACTTCTCTGCCTTAGGGAAAATAATTAACTTGGGTCTTCGTGGTTTGCTTCCTCTTAGCTCTCAAGCCAACATAACTTTAGGGTATGAGTGTAATGGGTTAGCTTAGTGATGTAATCTAGATTAACATGGGTATTTGTGGTTTGTTCCCTCTTATGTCTCACGCCAAACAATACATGACGCGACCCTAGTCAAATGCCAACATAAAAACACCCTTGGTGAATCAATAAAAAAGAGAGAAAATTTCTGAGTTTGGGTAGTAAGATGACTAAGGGAGTTGAGTAAATTTGATGCATATTGCTCGCATAGCATGCACACTTGATGACCTTAGATTATAACTATATTGATGCACTCGAATTTGCTTATTTGCTTGCCATTGATACACTAAATATCAGAGGACAGACCTAGGATAATATTTTGCTAGCTAGTAAGTGTTGGGAACCATGACAATTTTTGCCGAGGTACTTTTCCTATTTTTCTATTTTTATAGATTTTTAGTTGCATTACTTGAGGACAAGCAATGAGCTAGGTTTGGGGTGTGTTAACTCCTCAAAAGTACTGATTTTTATGCTTATATTACAATGCTTTTTCTTGCCTTTGAGTACATTTAGTTGCATTTAGATGTTAAAATCATGCATTGGCATATGGAGTTAGGAGTTATTCTGTTGCCAATGAGAAAGGTTATTTTACTGGTTTTGATGTAGAACACATGCAGGCAGGCATGGCAGAGAGGCATTAGCAGAGAATGCAGGAAAGGAAGCAAGAGAATTGCCGAGTAGCAGTTGGCATGGATAGACCAAAAAATGCCAAGATCGGTCAAGGTAGCCGTTGGACCATGTACATGTCAGCCCTAGGATTCAAATCGGGATAAGAGGATAACGCGTCTTATCCCTTTGTAGCTTATCCTAGGGTTTTCATGCAAGTCTATTTAAAGGAGCTCAAGCCACCACTTGAGGGGGATCGGATTGAAGAGGTTGCACCATGGTGAACCAAGAGGCGGCGTGGTTCGACTAGCTAAGAATGAGATCTTTGGAGCATTTGAAGGGCTACATCGACGGATCTTCTTCTTGCCCATTCTCATAGTTTTATTTTTTTCGAATGGTGATGTTAAGATACAATAATATTTTAT
Source organism: Hibiscus mutabilis (assembly GCA_019671005.1). Lineage (NCBI taxonomy): Eukaryota > Viridiplantae > Streptophyta > Magnoliopsida > Malvales > Malvaceae > Hibiscus > Hibiscus mutabilis. The sequence goes on along the minus strand of CM033748.1, from coordinate 30,328,071 downwards.
GGATGGACCCCCTAACCATGAACTAAGCTTTTACAATTGGTTGGGGGATGTTTGCGATTAACACTGGTTTTATGTTTGGTTTTTAATAATCTAAATGCCTTGGCATTATTTTCTATCTGCTTGTACTTAATTTTCTCAAATCTTTTGCCATACGACAGTTGGCATAGTATGCTTATTGTACCTTAATATCTTAACAGACTTAAGGGGGCAACGATTAGTTGCTAGATACTAAGGTGAGAAGCTTCGATAGAAGATGTTCAAGTAGATGAACTTACTTCAAAAGTGAGTCTACCCCTTAGGAGTAAAGGTTGACGCTTAATCGAGTTAATTAATGAAAAGCTTCACTATAGTCATATAGGGGTTTTATCATGGTTAACTTAGGATATTGACATCGACAAAGGCATTACTACCTTTAATCTGGTCAACAATAAAACCAAGGCATGATATTATTAAAGGCTGGCATAATTAGCGTGAAATCCATGCGTCCCTTGTCACCGCTCATCATTCATTCGAATACACTTTTATTACCAGACTGTTTCCGTTTTCACTACTTTGTTTTCGCTATCTTTTCAATCAAAAATCCAAATCATTTCAAACATTTTTATTTTCTTACAAACAAGTAAACATTAAGCAAATAAGTTCTTGGTCAATCCATGTGGATTCGATACTCAGCTTACTGTTGTATTACTTGTTGACTGTGTATACTTGCACGCATAAGACTCATCTTAGCATTATTTTCTTACACTTTTACAATAAATATTCAATCGTTTGCCAAGCATTAGCAACAGTCGACTGTAACGCCATGATTTTGGGCCTATGAGTTTTCTAGGTTGATTAGACGGTCTGGTGGACTAGATTAGAGGATTCGAGTTAGTTTCGAGATTAATTTGAAATTAATATTTTTGAGTGAGAAAAAATATGGAAAATATCCTAAAATCATTATTTAATATGTAGATGCTTTTGGTAAAATCAATTTCACAAAAAGAAGTTTTGAAAAGTGACATTTTGGGTCAGTGACCAAAATTTAAAGCTTTAAAACTATTTTTAGTGATTGTTTTGTAAATGGGTCAAAACTTAGAATCTTTAAGGAGCTATTTTGCCAAAGTCTAATAGCATACTTTTCACCGTAATTGGCTATTTTAAAAAGGTTTTTAAAGGACTATAAATGGGCTTGGAGAATTAATTTTGTAATTAATTCTTGAAAATAATATTACGTAATTAACTTTCTCTAAAAGATTTTCTCTCAAATTCTCTCAAGCCAAACACTCTTTTCTACTTCAGTTTTCTCAAGTAATCACTTGATTTCAACATTCTTTTACTTTCGAATGGATTCTTAATGATTTCCTAACAAAACCTATTTGATTTAATCTTGTTTTCTCATGTAAACTCATCCAATTAAGGGGAAAGCCAAGGTGAGCTTCTTTCTTCTCCTCTAATATAAGGTTCTTTACTAAAATTCCCAAGTTATTGATCCTTTACTTATGATTTCTAATGGGTTTTAATGATTTAGTTATGGAAAAATGGTTAAATCAAGGTTTAATTGATATTTCTGATTGATCTTCATTATGGATCTGTTTTGCTGGGTTCTTAACTTGATTAGATCATAATATTGATGTTTTATAACGTTAATAAGTTGATTTTAACATTGGAATCTTGAAACTAGGTGAATCTCTAATTCTCTAGGTTGTTAGTTGTGAGCTTTTGAGGAGCTGTGGATGTTTAATGAATGATGGAGGTATAAGGATAATGTTAATGTGTTTTTGGATGTTAATTGACAAATTAAAACATTAGGTTTTGGCTGGGTTAAGTGTGGAAGGTGTTTGATGTTGTTTTCGGTTGTTGTTGAGTGAAATTGGGTAGAGTTTGATGAAGATTTGTGTGAATTGATGTTGTTGGGCTGTTGAATGCAATTTTCTGCATTGGAACCTATGTTTTTGTGTGGTTAAAGCATGAGAGGTTGATCTTCAGGCTTGAAGTGAGGTGTCGAAAGCCGTTGAGGCTTGGATTCGCATCGGTAATCAAAGTTTTGCCTGTTGGTGAGTGAGAACGTGTTTTACAGCTTTTCAAAGGTTTGAAAATTGTGTTTGGGAGTTTAGATCAAGCTTGAAATATTGGTCTAAGCTCAGTAGTAAGTAAAGGATGATTTCTCTCTTGAACTCGGTTTGGCAAATGGTTTTAATGCACTTGTTTTGATGACTTGATTTCTCACTATATATGCATGATTTGAGCATGGTTTAAACCTAGAAATGGTTATCTAATGATGATGATGAATTTGGAAGTAATGCATGTTTTGTTAATGTTTTTGTACATTGAAAATGCATGGTTGAATGCATTGAATAAAAGGTTTTGATTGATGCATATGAAAATAGTGAGTTAATGATAAAGAAATGAATTATATTGGCAAGTGATGGTCTGAAAATGTTATGGAAATATTATTGGATATAGTTGGCCAACCATAGGATTGATAGTGCACTATAAAAACTCGCATTGGATGTTGAGGGGTTTATGCGTATTGAAAACTCCATCCAAGTACCCTAACATTTGAGGAGTTATATTGTACCAAAGACTCCTGGTAGTGGATTATACATCTAATCGATGAGTTTATGTGTACCGAAAACTCCACCACGGTTAGCACAACGATGGAGGGGTTTATGTGTATCGAAAACTCCCGTTGGTGGACCTTGAGATGCCGGTTGAGATTGTATGAAGTGTTGAGATTACACTTGTTGAATCTGTGTGTCTGATGTTATATTTTGAAAAGTGGAACTTGGATGATGATCACTTGTAAGCCAATATAATTGATAATTATCATGTTGATGGATTTTGATTGTATAATGTTGGTTTATACATGTTTTATTCTTTAAGCCTTGCATTGGTAGTATACATGAGAAAGCTTAAACTGAGGGTAGCAAATGGGACTTTGTTGTTGGATCCATGATACATGTTGCATATGGTTTAATGTGCATGTTTTGGAAAAGTGAGTGCATGGTTTTCAAGGAATGATAATGTTGATATTGTGTTAAATGTTGATTTTAAAGTCATTTTCGAAGTGGATTGTTAAATGGTTTTAAATGCATTGGTGGTGGTTTGTTTAGAGCACTCCTCACTAAGCCTAGTGTGCTTACGCTCTCTTTTTCCATCAATGCAGAGAATTAAAGGTTGAAGGCAGCAAGCAAGCAAAAGAAATTCCAAAGACTTGTGTTTACAAAAGTATGGTTTTGATTTATACTTGTAGTAATAAAGACAATGTGGTCAATTGTTGTTTGGGAGGGTTGATTGCTAAACTCCCTATTCGTGCAAGTTTTAAATGTTGTTTTGGACTTGTATGTGGCTTTATATGTTTGAAATTGCTTTGGATTTATGTTTTAGATGTTGAGTAGAAAGCATGCCTATAGATGTTATGGATGATTGAGTTAGGTTGGTTTGAGTTGCTTTAAAATGCTAGTATGATTGAGTAAAGTATGCCTTTGTTGATGTATGATGATTGGGTAAGTGTTGGATGTGTTTAGAGTGAGCCAAAGTGTCATATGTTGGACCTAGAGGTCATTAGAGGCCTTCGCGTACCGGTACGAGTACCCGGGGATCATACGCGAGGTCTGAAACGACTCCGTTTTGTGGGTAAAATGCACAGGGGTACCAATACGGTTAGCCGAGTATCGATACACCCCTTGAGATTTGAACATCAGAATCGGTACACGAGTTTGAGTACTAGTACGACCCCCTTCTTTTTACAGCGTCGTACTGATACGCGGGGTGCCGTATCGATACACATTATGGTCACTGGAATTTGTGGTTTTGAAGGAAAAATGGGGGGATCGGTATGAGAACTATGTTGTACCGGTACGGCTTGCTTTACGCACCATGTCGTTGCAGTGACTAGTGTACCGATACGCATAGCAGTTAAGTCTGTTGAGCTGTATCGATACGGGCTTGCCCGTATGTTTTCTTTGTGTATTTGCCGGTTGAAGTTTGGAAATGTGCAATCTAGTCCCCGAATGTTATTTATGCAATTAAATGAGATCGGATGGTTTTAAGTTGAAATTTAACCTGAATGCATGGAACATGACTAATTGAGGGTTGGTAACTTTGGATTTAAAGAAGTCCTTATAATTTACAAAAAATGCAATATGGTCCCTAAAGTACGTTCTTGATCAATTGGATGCCAATTCGACGCCCGATTGAGTTGTAAATTTCCCCGCTGCCAGCATGATCATCTTAGGATTTAAATATGCATTTAGAAAAGATAAAAAATGGACCCAATTTAAGTTATTAGTTTGGGTTTGCTTCGGCAAACCTAATGTAATCCTTTTAGCTCAGTTTCGGCTAGACCAGGTTAAGGGGTTATAGTCGACAAAGATCAATTGCTCACACAGATCGCCCTTCTAATTCTAATTCTTCTCTCCAGTATCAAATGATTCTTTAACTGCAACTCAGTCTCAACAATTGATCACCATGCTTACTAATCAATTACAAGCTGCTTCCAATGTTGACTTGCCATCTATTTCCATTAATTTGGCAATGCAAGGTAAAATTCTATCCTACATAAATACTTTTAGTTCTTCAAATACTCAATCTTACTGGATCATCGATTCTGGTGCTTCCAAGCATGTATGCTATTCTAAAGTATTATTTGCAGAATTAAATCCAATTGAAGGTGGCACTATTTTTTTGCCAAACAAGTCTACTGTTTCTGTTGAATTTCTGGAAATATTAGACTTTCTTCACAGTTTGTTCTTAAAAATGTTTTATATGTGTCAGAATTTCGTTTTAATTTTTTGGTTGTCATTTGTTTAGTTAAAGATACAAATCTTAAAGTTCTTTTTTGCAATACTCTGTGTTATTCAGGACCTTTGGTGTGTGATTGGGATGGGTGAGCTATGCCAAGGATTGTATCTGTTAAAGTTACCTGTTATTCACAATTATCATGATTCTAGTACATGTATTTCCAATTCAAATGTTAATTCTACTGTTGCTTTAGTCAATTGGCATGAGAGACTTGGTCATCCAAGTTCTCAAGTTTTGAATTCTCTTAAAGGTGTATTACCAATGTCCATTAAGAATAAAACTGCGTCTTGTTCGATTTGTTCTATTACAAAGCAACATAGACTTTCTTTTCCACATTCTATTTCTCACACACAAACACCTTTTGATTTAATACACTGTCATATCGGGGGACCTTTCAAAGTTTCTACTTATAATAATCAACGTTTCTTTCTTACTTTAGTTGACGATTTTACAAGGTCTATTTGGACATATCTCCTTCAACATAAATATGATGTTCATAATATCATACAAAATTGTATAAATATAATTAAAAGAATTTGATTTTGATATTAAATGTTTTCGTTCTGATAATGCACATGAACTAAAGTTTACTGAGTTATTTTCAAAACTAGCGATTCTTCATCAGTTTTCTTGTGTAGAAACTCCCCAGCAAAACTCTATTGTTGAAAGAAAACATCAGCATTTGTTAGCTGTTGCTTGAGCTTTATTTTTTCAATCTCGTGTTCCTATTCGATTATAGGGTGATTGTCTCTTAACAGCTACATATTTGATAAACAGACTTTCTTCTCCTGCTCTTGAAAACAAGACACCTTATGAAATGCTTCATTCTCATTTACCTTCTTATCAACATCTCAAGGCTTTTGGTTCTTTATGTTTTGTCTCCACATTGGAAGCTCACAGGGATAAATTTTCTAAGCGTGCTTTGCCTAGAGTGTTTTTAGGTTATATTTCTGGAATAATTCTTTATGTATTGTCTAATCTGAAATATATGGCTGAAGTTAATGGAATAATAATGTGAACATGGATGGATTGAGGTGTGGTGGGAAAACGGTGGACGGTAGCTCCTTGGAAATATAAAATTCTTATATGATTTAATTTAAAAAAAATATGTATTTTTTATTAAAAATCTATTTTTAATTTTTTAAAATTTTATAAATTTACCCTTAAAATTTTGTAGATTCACTCCTAACATAAAACCTCGCGTCCGCCCCTAAATGTGAGTACATAACGAGGGAATGTGAATGGTCCCTTAGAAATCGTAGATTCAACTTATGATTACTCCATTAACTATTGGCCGCTATGTGGACGAGAACAATAATATTGTTTTAAATTATTTAAATAAAAATAAAAATTTAAGGAAACTAAAACTATTTTTTATTAAAATAAAATATTATTTTTAAAATAATTAAAATATAAATTTCATTTAATTAAGAAGTTAAAAATAAATTAAATAACACTTTTCTTTTCAGGGTAAATTGTTAATTTTTTGAAATGACAAAAATACAATTGTACCACAATTTATCTTTTTTTTTAAAAGAAATTGATGGATGTTTTGAAAATAATTTGCATTATAATAGTTAATGTCCACACATATCGGGAATCTCAAGGCTTTCTTTTTTAGCAGCATGATTTCTTTGACCTTTAATTTTATTTGTTATTTATGGTGGCTTTAAATTGACTTAAATATAATGAGATATTAATAACATTATGAGTTGATATTAATTATTTTATTATTTTTTTACGTCATTAAAAAATTTAAAACACATCTTAAAAATATATATTTTGTATATTGAAATATGAATATTTTTTATAGATTTTAATTTTTTCAGACTTTGGATAATGTGGTAGAAAATGATAAAACAATTGATGTAAGCATTTTAATAAGAACAAAATAATTTATGTCAGGTTGACGGTACATTGCGATTCCATCAACTTTGGATCAATTTAATAATAAATAAATAAAATTTAAAGATTAATTTTTTTTAAACTGATAAAATTGAGAGTCAAAAAGGTTACTCTGCTTGTTTTAACCTTTAACTGTAAGGCTTGGAAATGGTGAAATTGGTGGGATATTGCACCAAGAGAAAATATTTTTAAATCTATAGTAATTCATAGATTATTTTCGAATTTATAATATTTTATATAGTGCATTTTAAAACTGAATTGCATACAATCCGACTTTAAGAAGAAAATTAAAAAAATAAAAGTTTGTTTCCTTCCATCCGACTTCATGTCAAAAAATAAAAAAAATTATGAAGACTTAGTACTTGCAGTCCGACTTCATGGACTGAAGCGGTCAGCATTTTCATTTTTTTTATTTTTTTGGGCATGAAGTCAGATTGAAAGCAACAAGCTTTCATGATTTTGTTAATAATTTTTTAAGTCGAATTGTATGCAATCCAATTATAAAATATATTGTAAAAAATGATATAGATTCGAAAATATATATGAGTTACTATAAATTTAAAAATATTTTTTTCTGAATACAATATCCAACCAAAGCTGTCGCTTGGATGTGATCATTCTCAAAACTATTTAAAATGTAAAACTTAAAACCAGTTTAATTTATACATGATGAACTAAAAGTCGGACAGGTCGCAGGAATATTTAATATGTTAAAATTAGTTTAATTGATTGCAAGGTTCATATTTTTATGTATATAAAAATGTTATTATTAAATTAGAATATAATAATACATATATTGTCAAAAAAAGAATACAATAATACATATGTAGTACAAGTTATATAAATCTTTATTCTAAAAAAATATAAAAATATTGTAATTATATAAATTATTTTACTAATCGCACATGGTATTGTCGGAGATAATAAAGGGAGCATTACATATTTTATTGTAATTATACAAAAACTTTATAAAATACATAAATATATTATCAAAAGATAATAAAAAGATAGCATGCTTATCTTCATATGAATATGACATTCACTTATAACTATTCTCTGCTTTTTCCATTAAAAAAATCTATTCTCTGCTTTTATAATTGCATGAGATTTCACATTGATATGGTTGGTTCTTCTATGTTGTGATGGTTCCGGTTGATTCGTTATTGACACTACCAGGGGTGGATGTACAGGGGGAAGAACGCAAAATTTTATGCTAGGTGGCGAATCCAGGGACGGACGCAAGATTTTATGCTATGGGGTAAATTTTTATATATCATAAAACTATAGTAACATAAGTCAATGTAGAATAACAACCATAGTAACTAGTAAGATAAATACACACATCAAATAATGTTCTTCCTCGTTCTCAAACAACGATGATTTATAATTTGCACCATTATGCTAGAGTTTTACTTATTATAAATCAATAAAACTTAAACTATAAAAACTAGAGTTGTAAGTTAACTCTTGAAATACTTAAGAATAAATTAAAAATAACTTCTAAGAGAAGTAATAATTATGAACATACAAAATATCACAAATGAGATCTTCTTACTTGTCAAAAGTAGGCATTCGAAATTGTGCACGACGCTCTTTCATTAGATCAAAATCATCAATAAGAGAATCTATAGATAAATCACGGGCAATTTCCTTCTCAATATATGTTATTAAGTAGCTTGAAAAAACTCATCCTCCGTTTTGTTACGCAAGTGAGTCTTCACTAGTTTCATCGCTGAAAAAGCACGCTCTGTAGTCGCGGTAGAAACTGGAAGAGTTAAAACAAGACGAACAAGTCGATCAAGAAGATGATAAATAGTTGACTTTTGAGTCTTTGCTAACACTTGACAAAGTTTTGAAATTGTTGATTCCTTTCTCAATTCAAGGCTCCCTTTAGCTTCTAACTCAAAATGTTCTAATTGAACTTTCAGGTGCAACCTTTCCTGCTCCGTGAAGTCTACTGGATAAAATTTATTTGCAAGCTTGCATATATCATCAATGAAAAATGATTTATAACTATCCCTCGGAGCTAGAGCAAAAATAAGATTAAGTAACTCAACCATGTCATCCTTGAATCTAATGTTCATCCCCTGCATTTGAGAATCAATAGCAGAGACAAATATATCAACATAGTAACAATGTCCAACAGAAATGGCATCTCATTGAAGTTGAGGTCTCCCTCTACCACATTTATATAGAGCATTCATATCAAGAATCTCTATATGATGCTTATCACAAAATGAAGTTACCTTTTTAAGTAAAGGATCCCACCATTCTTCTCTCAATCTTTGTATAATTGTTTTTGCACTTGATAATAAATGCAAAGCATTTAGTATATCTTGAGATTTACGTTGCAAAGCTTGACTAAGATCATCAGTGATGCTTAAGAGATCTATCATGAGGTGCAAGATAAATACAAACTCAAAAGATGTCATCACATCATAAACACTATCTGCTTCGCTTCTTTGAGTCAAATTTCTGTCACTTATGATGTTCTTGAGAACAGAGCAAGTAGAGTCAAACATCTTGAGCAAGCTACGAAGCGAAATTAAATGTGAACCCCACCTTGTGTCTCCTGCACATTGTACAGTGCCAATTTGATTTTTTTCCCTTTCCCGTGTCTAGACCTTCAATAGCAATCATATCTTCAATATAACTTGCTTGAGCATCTTTCAATTGATCTTGTCTCTTACATGAGGAGATAACTAAATTTATGATGATAGTCAAATATGAGAAAAATTGTGCTACTGAAATCACTTCTTTGGATGCAACCACCAAAGTCAATTATAATCTATGAGCAGGACAATGAATGTAATAAGCAAATGGACATTCTTTAAGGATTAATGCTTGCAAACCATTGAATTCCCACGCATATTGCTAGCTCCATCATATATTTGACCTCTTATGTCTTTCACATTCAAACAATGATGCGAAAGAACATCACAAATCTATTTCTTCAATACAGACGAAATAGTTTCCTTCACATGGACTAGATCAAAAAATCTTTCACGTATAAAACCTTCTTTGTCGACATATCTCAACACAATCGCCATTTGTTCCCCTTTCGATTCATCACGGGCTTCATCAACCATGACACAAAATTTGTGTTCTCCAATTTCATCCCGAATATATTTTTGTATCCTAGATCGAAAAAGACAAATGATCTATTTCTGAATTCTTGGAGAAACATACTTTAAATTTTTTGGAGCATTATTTAAAGTTGTAAAAATCTCGTCATTGTAACCCCCTAGACCAGCCTATGCATTACACCTGATTCTAGGAGGTCACATTAGGGCTACAAGAGCGACCCATAATAAAAACTCAAATAAAATTCTTTTTTAATACATTTAAAACCGAAAAATAAAAAATCTTTGTCAGAACATCATTACAAAAATCCAAAAAAGTATATTACAAACTTAAACTTAAAATAAGACACGATATACATGCCCATTAATTATACTAGTACCGTACTCTACAAGCAATGCCGAGGGAACCTTTGACACTGTTGCCGGTCACTACATCACGATAAATCTCTTTTATCCTGCGATGGTAAATAACAACATGAGCTTGGAGAAGCTCAGTAATACAGAACCACCCAGGGATGCTAAAGGTGCAAGCAAGCATGAGGTAGATCATAGTATTGTCATGGTATTCCGGCGATAACAAGTTTCAATTATGAATCTGATATTTCTATAAAACGTTATATATGAAGGTAGCAGGGTTGTTCTTTATTCAATCACTCGAGTATCAGGCGAGAAACCTATAATCCAGCAAAAAATCAAAGAGATAGATTACGGAAGTTTAACTAGGAAGTACAGTGTGTGTTCCATTAAGTGCAGACCGAAAGCATACAAAAAGTTTAGACTTCGATAAAGGCTTAACCTAGGCTAGTTGGGCATAGGTATCGAACTAAGGGAATGTCTTATGTACAGAAATAGAAAGAATCACCCTAGCCGAAGCATAAAAACCTAGTACAAAAGGAATTACCCTCGCCGAACTGTAGGAACCTGATATAGAAGGAATTACCTCGCCAAAGCGTAGGGACCTGATACAAAAGGAATTACCCTCGTCGAAGCGTACGGACCTAATACAGAATGAATTACCCTCGCTGAAGCGTAGGGACCTGATACGAAAGGAATTACCCTCGCCAAAGCGTAGGGACCTGATACAGAAGGAATTGCTCTCGCTGAAGCGTAGGGACCTGATACGGAAGGAATTACCCTCGTCAAAGCGTAGGGACCTGATACATAAGTAATTACCCTCGCCAAAGCGTAGGGACCTGATACATAAGTAATTACCCTTGCCAAAGCATAGGGACCTGATACAGAAGGAATTACCCTCGCCGAAGCGTAAGAACCTACAGAGACTTCATATCCTATCTCGAGTACCCCAATAAAATAGTCTAGACAGTATTTACAGTAATCAATAGTAAGTAGTAATAGACAGTAATAACAGTAGATATAAAACAAAAAATTATTCTCGGTAAAATAGTAACCGAAGAGCATGCTATTCAGTCAGGTACTTAGTCATAAACCAAACAATTAATATGATCATACTTAAAAATTAGGAAACATGTTATGTTTTTGCAAAATCAGATAATATCAGTTATGTGTGCATGATCGATTCAAACTGAGCACTCAGATATATATATATACACCTCACACGTATTCATTTACTAATTCTGATTGTATCGTATAGTTGAACGGTCACCTTCATAATTTACCATAAGACTTACAAGCGAATAGTAGAACCTATATTTCGTGCAGAAATCTCCTAATATTGTACTAATATCAGGAGTGACTGACATACATGAGTTAGGCTTATATCATGTAAGGGTCTTACAGTCATTTAAGGTATATCAGTTCTTTCAGTATTGAAAAGGTTCCACTTATTCCAAGTCACTGAAGTATTATGGTTATTTTAGAGCCTGAGTGTGTTACAGTCATTTCGGTGCTTAACAGTAGTTTTAAACATTTTGAGACCTAAGGATATTTTAGTTATTTCAAACTATTCAATCATGCGAAGTACTCTCGGTAAATTGATCTGCATATTTTATTTAGAGTATTTTTAGGTAAATGGTTTTTAAACGTTTATCCAGAAATTTGGCAATTAGGCATTTTGAAATCTCAAAGGTTAGAAACCTGATCTCAAAATTTTCCAAACAAATTGCGAATTTAACGAGTTGAATCAGAAGTTCTTTCATGTCAAATATGAATTCCCAAGTCATTTCCACTTTTAGGGGTATTCGGGTTCTTTTTACACCTCAATGGTATTTTAGTCATTTCTCATCCAAGGGTTTCGGGCATTAATCTAAACTGAAAGTTTCGAGGTTAATTGCTTTATCAGATTTCTCACTGAGTTTGGAATATCCTACCAATCAAAAAATTTCTTATTCAATTCATTCAGGTCTTATCCAATTTATTATCATTTTACCGAAATCAGTTTGACTTTAAGATATTCAGGCATTACTCACATGCATTCATAAAAACACTCAACAGAGAAAGTAAACAACAAATTTTGATCATTATCTACTTTTTTTAAGCATCGTTTTGCAGCTTTCAAAAGAGACTTCTGTTGTGCAAAAACAACCCCTAAACAGGACAGTATGCTACCATGCTAGACGCCAATTTGAGCTAAAATTAATGCAAAAATTAGAATAGATTATTAGTTGCTATTTCGGGCATATTTAAACCTCTTTGAATCACTAAATACACCAATTAATTACACTCACCAAACATGATCAAGTGTAAATGACTTCATAAATGGGAAATCAATAGTTCTAAACAAAAGGCCATCTTTACCAACTTTTTAAACATATTGCTGCATCAATTATATGTTGAATTGAACTATAACTCTTTCCTTATTCGTATACAACCCCTTAATAATTGTGCACTATAGAAGTCGAACAAACTTGGTCTAAAAATGAATGCAAACTTATAAATGAAGCTTAGCTTGCATATGACTCCAGCTCACGGCTATCATTTTTTAGAATGACATTCATTTTAGATCAAATCAATTCCCAAAATCATCAAAAACTACCCTCTTTAGTAAACTGATTAACAATTTCCTTACTACTTTATAAATAAAACTTAGTAAACCAAAAAGAAATGCCTAACAATTCTCCAAAGTAAGAAAACAAATTTCAAATAATTCAACTCCAAGATAGATCCAAAAAACTGAGCAGAGAAAAGTAACTTATGGATATCAGAAAAGAAGAGCAAAAAAATAACAACACCAACGGCCCATTCCCCCTTCATTTGGAAATGAACTAGGGTCCATCCAATCCCAACGACGGTGCCGGTCATCGGCAACACATGCCGGTGACCCACAGATGTCGATTTCGACTAGATCCATACTGGTGAACAAAAGAGAGCACAACAGAGTAAATCAAAACTGAATCGAGCAATCTCTGACCATTTCAGAGCAAACGACGGTCGACAGGGGGCGCTGGTAAGTGGGTTTTGCTCGCGGGCCATCGATGAGTACACCGGTGAGGGTGGTGTCGCTACACAAACGACGATAACAGGCTGAACGATGGTGCAAAGATTAGAACGTATGAACTTTAGGTTTGACGAACCGTCCAGGCTAACTCCACGACGAACAGCGTGACATAACGACGAGTGGTTCTCGAGGATTAATCGGAGTGAGGAGGCGCTTCAAAAGAAGTTGGCCGTGCACGCCACAGATCGACGGTGACGTGGATCGGCGATAAAGAATCCGAACAGTTTTTTCACCGTTTCGAGTCAAACAGCGGATGATGAGGGCAGACGACCACCACGACTATGACCGCGAGAGAGAGACGATTCGTTTGGTGTTGGCGATAATGGCCATGCACGGCCGGGACGGGGTGGTCGGAGCTATAGACGGTAAAGGGGATGTGGGTGACTTTTTGGAATTCTCTCCCCCCCGGGTCTCATATTTTCAGATTCTAGATAAAAACATTTCCTGAATCAGATGGGGTTGGTTTGACTTATTTCATTCGGTATAGGCCATTCGATATAGTTTAATACTAGGATGATATATAAATTATCCAAAATTAGTCTTGCCTCCATTGGCCAAGGCTTAGTTTTAATTACCTAGGAACATGGGATCGAATCCCGCGAACAATAATTTTCTTTTTATTTTCTTCATTTGATTTCCAAAATCCAAATGGTAATGGTTTAATCAGGACCAAGTACCTAATCATCCAAATATTCACAAAACCAATTCCCATATTTTAAATTCTGCCAGACAAGTCCCCGAAATACAACTAAATAATTCCAATTAAATCACCCCACTTTTTGGGTGTTACAGTCGTTGTAAGAAGCCAAAAAACTTACTAATTCAAGAAAGTTTCCACGTCTCATCACGACCCCGTAAAAGCATAACCTTGAAAGGTCAACCACCTCACAGCTTCTATAGAAACTTTGAGTTGAAACCGATTTCTTGCAACTCGTTGAGAAATTTGTTTCTCGATCACCTTTTCGATATGTTGAAGAGAGTTTCTCAAATCATGATAGCTTTTTCTTGACATTCTTGTAGAGTGAGTTCGCATCATTCCCGGCATGAATAAGAAAAACACAATTAGAGCCCGAATTAACTTTTTTCCAAGTTCGAAAGCCATCATGAGTAAAAGTATTTGATACAAAGCGTCCAAGGGGCTTATTAAAAAGAAATCATGGAAGACAATATGCAGCATCTTTGGTTGGTGAATATTCCAACCAATCGGGAAATAACTTATACCAAGAAGCCAAGAAACTTACTAATTCAAGAAAGTTTCCACGTCTCATCACGACCCCGTAAAAGCACAACCTTGAAAGGTCAACCACCTCACAACTTCTATAGAAACTTTGAGTTGAAACCGATTTCTTGCAATTTGTTGAGAAGTTTGTTTTTCGATCACCTTTTCAATATGTTGAAGAGAGTTTCTCAAATCATGATAGCTTTTCATGACATTCTTGTGAGTGAGTTCGCATCATTCCCGACATGAATAAGAAAAGCACAATTAGAGCCCGAATTAACTTTCTTCCAAGTTCGAAAGCCATCACGAGTAAAAGTATTTGATCCAAAGCGTCCAAGGGGCTTATTAAAAAGAAAACATGAAAGACAATATGTAGCATCTTTGGTTGGTGAATATTCCAACCAATCCGGAAATAACTTATACCAAGAAGCCAAAAATCAACGTCCATGCTTATCAACATATTTCGGATCATTAGTAGGAATGTGTTGATAAGGTCCCTTACTAATATACGCTCTCTGAACTTCATCTTGTTGATTTGGAGGAAAATCCCAAATAGAATTGCGTACTCCAGGATCACGCTCAATAGTTGATGCACCAAGGATTTCTTTTTCAACTCTTACAGCTTTACTTGGACGATTATCCACCCCCGAAGAACTAATAGGTGTCGAACTTGGATTTGGAGAGCTCTCACTAATACGAGGATCCTTTCTTTTGAAAAAAAATTGATTTTTTGATTGCCCATATCGAGTTTTAGAAGTTTTTCACTCCTCCGTTTCTAGAAAACAATAAAATATTTCACTCATTAATACCTCAACAATCACATTAAAATATTTAAATTATAAAAAATTATACCAAAACTCCAATCGATTAGTAACATAATCTAATAATATTATAACAAGAATAATAATAATAACAATAAATTAATAAATAATAAACACTGGAAAAGAGAATTCCTACTGCTATGTAAATTGTAAGTAGGTTTAATTCAATTCAATTCAAGGATTTAACACAAATCAAGACTAGGATTTAGAAAGACGAGTTCTTACCGGCTACCGTTGAGGCTTGAGGATTGAGATGCCGAGTCAGCAGTTGGATGTGGCTCAGTGGCTGTATGACGATCGAAATTTTTTAAGTTATCATAGAAAATAGGTCGTTACTCCAATCTCCACAGACTAGCAATCTTTTGGGTTTTTATTATTTAAAATAAAATAATAATAAACTTATAACTTATAAGGAAATAAAAAGATACAAACAGTAAATTGGGCTTAAAAAGAATCGATTGATAATAAATAAAAGACAAATCATATGAGAGTCATTATAGTTTCAAATTCAATGATTTTTAAAACAGCACTAAATTTTTTAGATTTTATAATTTAACACAAAAATTTTGAATACTTGCAATTTAGTCTAGACTTCTAATTAAAAGTAGAGAGATAAGTTCACAAAATTAGTAAGTTATATTAGAAATTTAGGGGGGGCAAAATTAAATAATCGAAAAAAATATTAAAAAAATACTTAAGACTATAAGGGAATTTGAAACTTCTAGGGGGTGACTGCCTCCCAGCCCCCTCGGTCCATCCATGTGGATGTACATGGACTGGAGGAGAGCAATTACTCGCTATTTTGAGTAAAAAAGTTTATTGTTAAATTTTTCACTTAAATAATTAATTTGGTGTGCAGAGGAAAAAATATTTGCATACCTATTTGAGAAAAAATATTTTAGACCATTTTTTTTATATTTTGTATCCGCCACTTGACCCGAGATTCTGGTTTGGTGTAATTTGGACTGATTTTTTTGGAGTTGGGCAGAAATATAGTCAGTTTCAGCACAAGCTTGTGCAGCCACATGTTGTTTCTTACAATTCTAAGAGAAAACACTACTTTCACATGGGAAAACTATGCCAAACGTGCCTTTGTAGTCCTATACGCATAATAACCGATCACTATATGATGTTTTAATTAAGAATGAACAAAACTCGAATCGATTCAAAAAAAAATAAAACTTTTGATTCAATTCGACGCGGAAAAATTCAACTCGACTAGAAAAATTTTCAAATAACATTTGAGTAATAAAATGAGACTTTGAATAACTCAGACTTTTTCGAGTTGAGTCTCTCAACTTTGCATGATATATGTATATCACATATGAAAAAAAATATGAATATATATATAATATTATATAAAGCCGTTTAAATTGGAATGAATTAATGCCATAATATTATAAATATTTACAATTAAATTTGAACAAAAACTCAAATAACTCGACTAAAAAAATTACAAATAAAGTTTAAGTTATAAAATAAGATTTGTAAACTCGATTAACTTGAAATTTTTTAACTTGACTCGATCGAATGCTCACCTTTAGTCATAGCATGTGAATACAATAACTCAATTGTTGGACATAAAAAGAACTTGTATTTAGGCTTCATACTCAAATTGCTTCATAAAGTTTACCTCTTTCCTCAACTTGGCAGTAAATATTTTATTTTTCATTAGTCCTGCTAACGTTTTCTCATGTTACCCATATTGTCTAACCATTAAGATCGGTTAAAAAAGAATTTTGACCAATAACATCATGCCATATCAGCGCCTCTTTGATCATGTTCTTGTATCAAAAGGTAAATGACTACATTAAAACTTGCTCGACAACAATATACATTGTGATAACTAAACGAGATACGCTCGGCTATTTTATTTGAAAATCACATTTCAATAAAAAAAGAGTCGCTACTGATAACTTGGATAAGATAGATCGAACATTAAAAAAATTAGAGAAAAAATTAATTTGGGTTCGGGAGTCAGTTACGTGTGGGGGAGAGTAAATACCCCATGACACCCAAAACTGGTACTGATGGTTTCATTTCGTATTTACAAATAAAAATAAAGATTCGATTTAATTTACTAATAATCCCTAAAATGCATGTATACATCATATAATTGAATATCTCGTTATTTGTAGCAACCGAGGGAGATGACACCCTATGAGCTCGGGACGACACTCCCTATTTAGCCACTAAAATAAGAGATCGAGCTTACTATATACCACATTTAATAGATGGATGAATAAATTAAACATAAATTATGAACGAAATTGAATAAATCACGAGAAAAAAACAAACATAAATGAACTTGAACAAAATAAATATTAATCAAATTACTCGTACCATATATAATGCAGATTATACCCTGGGGCAGATCATCGCAAGGCCGTAAAGAAGGTGATAAAATTATTAAATTAATCAAATTACCCGTGCCATAAATAATGCAGATCATACCCAGATGGGTCACCGGAATGCCATAAAGGAGGTATTACACACATAAATTAAATACATTGAATATAACAATAAATAATAAAAAAGCAACAAGGGCAAAATTGAAATAAAATGAAATAACAGTGTAAAATTGAAATAAATAAAAATAGAATGCATAAAAAGGACCAAATTGAGATAAATGAAAATGCAGTGTTAAAATTGAAAAATAAAAAAAAGAGAAAATGAGATATCGGGGACCAAATTAAAAATGGGGAGAATCAGAGGGCAGAAATGGAAAACTAGCTCCTGGCCCCCTTGGAAACACAAGGACCTCAACAGACCTGATCTGCTTCCTTCTCGCCTAAAACGCGACATTTTACAGCCACATAAAAACCCAACCTCAGGCAAAAAAAGAACACCTTTTTTTATTTTCCAAAATCTCATTCTCTCTTTAAGCCAAAACTCTTATGTGTGTCTCTCTTTTGAAAACATCTATAATCCAAAAACCTTCCACATTTTTCGGATTAAAACCCAAAAAATGACCTCTGTTCTTCGTGTTATTCATGAATACAAGAACACATGCCCAGAAAATACCGTTGATCATCCCTAAATTTACATTTCGACAGGAGCTCTATCGTACCGACCACTACTAATCAGCGCCGAAAACCTAAAACAACTTGAAAACAACTCTCTTTGTCCTCTTAAACATCAAAATCACTCGCGATCCTTCTAAAAGAAAACCTAAAATCCCCATATTCCTTTAAACATATTTGAAAACCCTTTTTTTTCTTTAAAACAAAAACCCATTTTGAAAATGAATCCCTCAAATCCTCTCAATCGGTTCACATTGCATGACCCTAAAAGAAATCGAGAGGCTTGTCACCGGTGAGACTCGTCTTTCATCAAAAATCTCCTCAGAAGAACATAAGCCGAAGTGGCGGCGAAGGTAAAAAACTAGAAAAATCTCCTCGTCTTTCATCTGAATGGTCTTTTGTACTTCTTGAAATGCGTAACTCATTACATTTGCCTTTGAATTCAGTTTTATATTCCGAATTACATGTTGTGTAAAAAGAAAAATTCCCTAAAAATTCTAATTGGTTTCTTTTTTAATTACATATTTTTTTCTGCAAAAATTCTTGATATTGCCTAGTTTCTTGTCCTCTTGCATGACGAAGCTGAATGTGGAGAGAGGGGACCAGAGAGAGGCAAGCCTCGTACGCTGACTTGGTTGTGGGTGCTCTTTGGAGTTGATGTGGCGGGGAGGTACCGGCCACAACCACTGGCATAGCGTGTGACCTGGCATGATGGTTACTGTAGGGTCACGGATGAGGGACTGGAAAGCTTCTAGAGGACTTTGGAGACGCTTGTCTCTTACACAGGAAGCTGAACAGTCTCGGGTGGTGTTCTTTACGCATGAGTGGGCATCGAACAACCTCTCATTCTTTTGATTTGGGTTCTTAGATCATGGAAAGATCTAACGACTGAGATGCGCTGCACAAGATAATAGATAGGGTGTTGGGGTGTAACGACCCACAATTTGATTTTGGTTTTGTAACGCCCAAAAATTGGGCCTTGAAATTATTCTGATCAAATAGACGGTTCGAGAGAATCGGGTTATGCAATTTGAGCTAGTTTCGGGAATTAAATCATATAAAATAGATTTTTGTCAAAATAAAATATGGAAAAATGTGGTAAAATACTTAATTGATATATTAAGTATTTTGGTAAAATCAATTTGAAATAATTAAATCTAATTATGGGACATTTTGGTCTAGTGACTAAAATGAAAAGTTTGCAAAACTGTTTTTGGTGACTAAATCGTAAAAGGGTCAAAAATTAGAATCTTTAAGGAACTATTTGACCAATTATTTTTATCACATTTCTCTCTTAAATTAGGCTATTCTTAAAGTGTTTTAATTGGTTTATAAATAAAAATAAACATAAGATTTAATTAAAGGATTTTAGTTTCCAAAATCAATTTCTCACGTAACTACTTTTCATCCAACTTTTCTCTCAACTTTTCCTAGCAACCAAATTAAGATTTCTACTTCAAAACCCTCAGGAATCAATTATATTTGATTTCCTTTTTGTTTCCTAGTAGATTTCTTCAATTTCTATTGTTAAATTCATTTCAATCAAACATTGCCAATTAAGGTAGAAATCAGCAATTAAAGGTGATTTTCGTTTCTCTCCTCTAATTAAGGGTTCTTTATTGAAATTCCAAGTTCTTGATCCTTTGTTATTGATTTTTGTTAAGGAATTATGTTTTAAACATGGATTTGTTAATTAAATTGAGTTTTGTGTGGAAATTGAGTAAAAATGGATTCAGATCTATTTTGTAATGATTCTAATTGGTTTAGATCTATTTTGAGATGTGTTTTGATGTTAAAAGGAAAGGCTAAAAAAAAAATCCAGAAACTATATGAATTGCTAATTCTCTAGGTTGTTTGGAGTTGATTTTTGATGTGATCTTGGTGTTGTGATGTTGCTGGAGGTATAAGAATAAGTTTAGAATGTTTTTGCATGTTAATTGATGTTGTTATGATGTTGAAATCAATAGATTGTGGCTGGGCTTTGTTTAGATGAAGTTTGATGTTGTTTTCGGTTGTTTCGGATAGACGTTTAGTGGTTTAGAGGTAGGTTAAGCTGAGATTGTTGTTGGCTGGGGATTTTGAATGCATGGAAGTGCATTAATCCTCTATTTTTGTTTGGGTAAAGCAGAGGAATCGAATCCTTTGGCTTTTGGAGACATCGCGAAAGCTTCATAGGCTTAAACGCGTATCGGTAAGTGGGTGATTGGTTGTCGGTGAGTGAAATTATGATTTACTGCCTTAAAAAGGGTTGAAAGAAGTTGTGGGAGTTTAGATTAAGTTTGAAACACTTATCTAAGCTTGAAAGTAAGTATCGGTTGAGCTCTCTCTCGTTTTCGGCTTTGGAAAAATACAATCTCATGCACATGTTTATAGATTTGATTACTTACTGTTATATGCATGTTTTGAAATCAAAAGATGTTGCATATGAATATATATGTTGAGCTTTGTGAAAAGAAAATGATTTATGAAAGCATGTTGAGGTTGCTTGAATACATGTTGAAAAGTATTGATAGAAATGGTTTGAGTTAATGCATATGTAAAACAGTAAGTTGATGAGATTTAAATGACTATATTGGCTAGTTGCTGAGGTAAAAATATAATCGGATATAGTTTGCATACCATAGGATTGTTAGTACATTATAAAAAGTCGCCTCATGTGTGTCGAGGGGTGGTAATTGTCCGTATTCTCCACCATGAGAACCGCATCAGTTGATGTGGGTAAATGTTTCGTTTTCTCCCGCTGGTGGATTTATACATCCAAACCGTAGAGGTGGGTAAAGGTTTCGTTACTCCAGTTTGAACTGTAGAGGTGGGCAAGAGTGCCGTTACTCTGGTTGAGGTATGTATGTAAAGTGGTTGTAGGAACCACTTGTAAGTCCGTGTATCTGATGTGTTTTTGTAAGTTAGAAGGAACTTGTTTTGAGTCACTTGAAAGCCAATATACTAATTGATGAATCATGTGAAATGGATTATATTTGTATAATGTGGATTATACATGTGAGACTCTTTAAGCTTGTTATATAAAGATTTGGCCATTGAAGCTTAAATTGAGGTAGAGATGAAATCCATGATACTTGTGTTGAAAATTGTTTAAAATGTGCATTTGTAAGAGATTGTTGAAGTATGAGATGAATTTACCATGAGCAAGTACATTTTGTTTGAACTAAAATGATTTTACATTGCATTGATGAGTGTTTTAGCAAATCCCTCACTAAGCTTATAGCTTACGCTCTCTTTTCTCATCAATGCAGAGAAATGCGCCACTCGGACAGGTGCAAGGAAGGATCCGAGGGTTGTGACTTTTCAAAGTATGGTTTTATATAGACTAAGTAGTAATAAAAGGCAATGTGACCAAGTCGTGTTTGGGAGGTTTATTTTGAGGACTCCTTGTTGTATAATCTTGATATGATGCTTTAGACTTGTATGAAGTTTGATCCTTGGTTTTGAGGGGTTTGGGAACAATATGCATGCTTGAGTAGAGTTCATGCCTATAGGGAAGAGTTTTGAATATGCCATGTTGTGAATGTGCTCTACCATGCTGCTATGTTTGAGAATTTGGTGTTTGTGAAGTCTTATGATGTTAGGATGATGTTTGGGTTATGTTAGATTGAGCTAAAGTGTCACATGTTAGACCAAGAGGTCATTACAGGTCTATCAGTACCGGTACGGGTCCTCAAGGATTGGTACGCGGGGACCTGTCTCGGCTCAATTCAGGCAAAATGCCTAGGCATACCGATACGCCCGGTAACCGTATCGGTACGCATAGTTGTGTAACAGTGATGGTTTCGGTACACGGTTTACCATATCGATACGGTCTTTGGCTATTAGAACCTATATTTTCAAAACACACAAGCCCGTACCGATACCGATACGCTTGAGGACCGTATCGGTACGTCATTGTCCTTTAGTGTCATTTTGATACGGTAGACACCTGTACCGGTACACTAGCCGTTAATTCAGTTGAGATGCTCTATGATGCTTGTAATCTTTGCATTTTGGTCCTTATTTCTTGTATATGCAATTAAATGAGTTTGGATGGTTAGTTTAAGTTGTAATTTAACTTGAATGCATGAAATATGACTAATTAAGGAATTGGTAACCTTAATTTCATGTAACTCATTTTAATTTGCTAAAATTATGTTCTAGTCCCTATGTTGCAATATCGAACGATTGGATGTCAATTTGACCAGCATGTACACTTTATGACTAATCGATGCATTTAGAAAACATAAAAAGGAAAAATGGACCGTTCGAACGTAAATCTTCTGGGTTTATCTTGGAAAACCCTAATGTAGCTCGCTCGACTCGGTCTTGCGATTAGACTGGGTCAAGGGGGTTATAGGGTTTGGATCTAAAATTTGGGTTGGTTTTTAGTTTAAGGATTTAATTTAAAGAGGAATGATGAACATTTATGAAAGGATGGGAGATTGGGGGCTTAAGATGCGATTTTACCGTGATGTTTTTTTGAAGAGGGTATTTGAATTAAAGTGGGGTGAAAAAAAAGGAGGAAAATTAGATTTTTATATCCCCTTTCTCTCTCCACCTTTTTTATCTTCATTTTTCTCTCATTTTCTCTCTTCCTCATCAAAATTTAATATTTAATCTACGAAGATCAACCATCTATTGTCGGCACCTCCACTGCCATTGTGTTCATCTCATCGAGATGAGTTTACTGGTACCAGCGGCACCACCATCAAAGTCGCCGTCAGAGGGGGTGAGAGAGAAGAAGTTTTAGGTTGTTGAGTTGAAGGGGTTAGAGTGCTCAAAACGAAGAATAGAGGCCACTATTGTGTTAACTAACTCGAGAATAGTCACCCAGTGAAGTTTGGTCATCGTCTACTGCTAGAGATCGTTGCATGCGCCACACGAACAAACGACTGCGAGTGGGTTTCATCCTGGGCGGTTGGAGCCGTCTAAGTCAAGCCGAGTTGGAGCCAAGCCGTCGAGCTGAGTCATATTAACCCCGAGCCCAGCCGTATTAACTGAGCTGTTGACTTTTTTTAAGGGACCCTACCCAGGGGTTTCTCGACGTTATGAGTCTGTTGACGCAGCCCGTTTTGCCAAATTCAAACTCAATAAGCTGCTTATATGTGTTTGGCCTTGTGGATTAGTTAGTGAATGTGGTTAATTAGTAATTGTGGTATTCTTATATTTATGAGGATTGTTCAGGCTTGAATATCAAATCAAGGGGAGCGTTTGAGGAGCTCGAGTAAGGATTTATCAATAATCGCTCAAGGTTAGTACACCTCAAACTTCTATTGCTTTACGAGCATCATAAATGTGATTCCCTTGCTTGTTAGTGTTTGCAAAATAGGTAGACGATGAATAAGCATGCGTTAAGACCGATATTATAAAACTTGGTAAATATGAGATGCATGATGAGTTTGAAAATAATTTGAGACTCGTAGGAGCTTTAAAGACCGTGTAGAGTCGCTTGAGATGCTCATATGATTATGTGATGATTGTTTCATTCATGGATATAATTGTGACGTCTTCTATATTTGTTAGAATAGATTGACGTGATTTGATATGATTTATACTTAAGGGATAAATATTTGATTAAATGATTATGAAGCTGATAATTAATATTAATTGAATGAATGCGTTAGTGAACAAACTCTAATGACTTTCATAAGCTTTAGGGACCGAATAAAGCATGGTAATATCATAATTCGAGGAAATTGTGCGTACTCGAGAATAGGGTATCGGTACAAGCTTTTGCTGTACTAGTAATGTAACACCCCCTACCCGGTCTAGAAAATAAACCGGCTTAGGATGTGTTACAAACAAACAATCAATAAACCTTGACCAAATTTAGCATAGCCAACAAAACATACATCCTGAAAACAGAGTAATTTAAAACTTTTAAAATGTTTCAAAGATCTAACTTAATCTTCCAATCATTTACAAACATATATTTACATACCATAGACTATACATACATTACACAATGCACTTCATCCACTAGTTTGTAGAATGCCCTTATCTTTTAGGTAATTCAAATTACAAAGTTTAATACAACCCAACATATAACCATTTACAAAAGTGATAGACACCTTCAATTACTAATATCAAATCAATTCTAAGATTAACCCAATCCTGCCCAGACACATATATCCCTTGCATAGAATGACCAAAAGACAGAATTTATTGACATCCAACCACTTACTTAATCTAACCATTAAACTGTCCAATCTAAAACACCACTTTTATTTGGGGTTTACTTATGATAATATACACATTTAAATTTACATCCCACAAGCCATCAGAATGATCTATCAAGTTAAGACTCTTACGGTTAATTAATCAACCTATCATATATAATACCCATCAATCACTGGTTCTTAGCATAACAAATATTTTATTTATAAACTTTAATTTTATTCGAGTATAAAGTTTTCTACCAAACATTCATGATCTCAATCCAATAAGGAATCAAAATTCACTTAATTATTTTGACAAGTAAACATTTTGAATTTAACTATAGTATAGCTCAACTATCATCATCTACTCAATCTTACTAATTATTAAAGCATATATGCAAGCACCCATAAAAGAATAATTAAAGGCCCATACAAAACTATACTTATCAAACTTGTATACATATATATCCAAAATAAAGTCTAAATGCATTATGCAACTTAACAACTATGTGCCACCATCTAGGAGTTCTTTAAGGAAATTCAAGACATACTATCTCAACTTCCGATGATCTTGTCCAAGCTAATAGCTAACCAAAAACGAACTTAACCAGAAAGAAAGTGAAAAGATGCATAAGTATGATTACTTAGTGAGGTAGCTTAAAGTATCTTAAGCATGGAACAATAAATTATTCTTTCACTTAGATCCTTTATTAATGCACCCATAATTCTAAACTCGGACCAAAAAGTTAACCATTCAAGGTCAAGACATTCACTCAAGAAGATACACTTATACTTGAGTAATTCGAACTTAAGTTTGTTCACATATACATATAGGTCTTCGAATAAAGCATAGCTAATCAACCAAGTGTATACTCAAAACAAACATTATTTACTATGTAAGTCTTTAACATGACTCATTACTATCATAAAATCTCTCTTTTATCATAACCTTGTAATTCATTCTACTTATTTCACTTGTAAATACATTTATAGATTCAATTAGCCCTTGTATTCTTGTAATTTATTCAAAATCGTCCATCAAACTTACATTTACATTATAGATTAGAAACAGTCCTCTTGGTATGTATACACAAAGATACATTTCAAAACAATCCAGATTATATTCATTTATGTCAAAATAGTCCACTTGATATGTACACACAAAAATACATTACAAAATAGTCCAGATTTATTCATTTATGTCAAAACAATCCACTTGATATGTACACACAAAAATACATTGCAAAATAGTCCTTTAATTGTATATAAACAATTATAGTTTCAAATTAGTCTAAGGCATACTTGGATTTTATCCAACTTTGTCCATAATTCATGTGTATAATTATACACCAATCCATTTATTTAGTTTATAAGTTTTTTATAAATTCTTTAATCATAACCACAAAGTTTTGAACACGACACTAATTCATAATCCAATTATACACGACTTCCAGTTAAACGTTAATTACATAATACACAAATTTTCATGTTGATTTAATAGATTAACCTGTGGATTTACAACTCTTCTTAATTAAGGCATCATTTAGGTAGGGTCACTTATCACATAAGTTATTCAAATTCTAAATTTCTTATATTATACGTGTAACGCCCCAGTTTTAGGGCTTAGCGGTTTAGAGGGTTTATTAAACGGTTCGGTGGATCGGAGTAGAGATTCGAGTCAATTTTGGGATCATATATTTTTGGTGTTGGAAAAATAATGGAAAAATGCTTAAAATCATTATTAATTATGGAAAAATGAGTTTTGGAAGATGCATATTTTGGTTAGTGACCAAAATGAAAGTTTTGAAAACTATGATTTTCTAGTTAGTAAAACGAAAAGGGTCAAATACTTAGAATCTTTAAGGAGCTATTTTACCAATTAGTTTCTGATGATATCTCCCTTGATTTAACTGATTTTAACATGTGATTTAATTAATAATTAAAGTGGATTTTGTTAAAAAGTTAGTTAGCTTTTCTAAAACAAAAATCATGTCATTTTCTCTCAACTTTTTCCTCTCCATTCTCTCCTCATCCAAACACTCAGATTTCATCAAATTTCCAGAGGTGAGGTGGTTTTTAACTTGATTTTATTGTTTTAATTGTTTTATAAAGATTGATTACACAAAATCTTACATTAATCTTGTGTTTTCTTAGCTTTTCACAAGTCAATTGAGGGAGAAACTTCACAATAGGGGTAAGGTCCAAGATCTCCTCTATTGTATGGTTCTTTATTGAAATTCCCAAGCATTTGATCCTTGTTTTTGTGTTTCTAATCTGATTTTGATGATTTTCTAATGATTTAATGAGTTCTTTGAGGAAAATGAGTTGATTCGCGAATTGGATCTGATATCCAGTAAGTAATGGTGATTTGATTTATATTTTGGATGATTAATAATGTTGATAAGTGATTTTTATCAATGGAATCCTGAAACTTAAGAATCTCTATTTGTTTAGGTTGTTAGTTTTGAGGTTTTGTGGTGTTTTAGTGGTTGTAAGGTTGCTGGAAGTAGTAGCTTGTTTTGGATATGTTTTTAGATGTGTTTTGATGTTGGAAATGATGCTAGGTTGATAGAAGTTGGCTGGGTTGTGAATCAAAGTGTTTTGGTTATGTTTTCAGTTGTTGTGGAGGGTTAATTGTGAGGATTTTGTGGAAATCTGAAAAGGATTGTGTTTGCTGTGTTTAGAATTCATGATGATGCATTAATCCTCTGTTGTTGTGTGGTAAAAATAGGGGAGGTTGATCCGTAAGTGATTGGTGAAGCGTAGGTGGCTTCGGATTCGCGTCGGCAAATCGAAGTTTCATTGGTGAGTGAAAACGTGGTTTAAAGCATTTTGCTATTTTGAGAACAGAGTTTGGGTGTTAAGGTAGAGCTTGAAATGCTTACCTAGTCTCGAAAGTAAGTATAAAATGGTTTTACTCTCTCGGTCGTGCTAGTTTGAAATGGTTTTATGCACTTGTTTTAATTACATGTCACCTACTGTTTAAGCATGTTTTAAAGTATTTGATATACTGTTTTTAAGCATGAAATGCTGAAGGATGCACATGGTAAGTGATCCTTGTAAGTATGGTTTATACTTGTGTTTTAAAGCATGGTTGTTGCTTTGGAAATGGCATGGTTTAATGCTTGTTAAAATAGTGAGGTAAATGTTAATTGGTTAATTATATTGGCAAGTGATGTGGTTTTAAAATTGTTATCGGATATAGTTGGCCGGCCATAGGATTGAGTGCACTGTAAATAAGTCGCCTTGGATGTTGAGGGGTTTATATTGTGTACCGAATACTCCATCCAAGTACCCTAACGGTAGAGGGGTTTAACGGTACCAAATACTCCCGTTAGTGGATTAAGCATCTAACCGATGAGAGGGATTGGTATCCCTATGGGTTGAGATTGTACCCGGTTGTTATTGTACCCAATTGTTATTGCATTGCTATTCCGGTTGAGATGACTTGAAGTGTTGGGTTAAGACTTGTTGAATCCGTGTATCCGATGAACTCTTTTGTTATTGGACTGGTTAAATGATCACTTGAAAGCCAATATAATTGTTAATGTATCGTTGAAATGCTTTATGTTGTATAATGTGATTTATACATGTTTCTCCTTAAGCTTTGAATTTGGTAGTAATGCATGGGAAGGCTTAAGTGGAGGGTTAGCAATGTAACTTGTTGTTGGTTAATGATACATGTAGCATATATTTAGTATGCTGGTTTTTAATGATGTAAATTGCATGTTTTAAAGGATGATGTTAAGTAAATGGTTTTAAATGCATTGATGGTGTTTGCTCTTGAGCACTCCTCACTAAGCCTTGTGTGCTTACACTCTCGTTTTCCATCAATGCAGATAATTGAGTTCTTGGAAGGCAGCAAGAAGTAAGGGGATCTTGGCAAGACTTGTTTCCAAAGTATGTTAGAGACTAGACTATAATGAATAAGGGCAATGGGGTACTAGCTGTGTATTGGGAGATGTTTTGTGAAACTCCCTGTTTGAGCATGTTTCTTTAGTTTCTCTTGGGTTGTAAATGGCCTTTAAGGTTTGTTTTTGGTACTGGTTTACCTTTTGATATGTTGGTTGGATGCATATTAGGAATCATGACTATAGATTTCCTATTTGATGCATGAATCCTTGTGATGTTATTAGATATGTGGTGTTAGTTAGCATGAGATATGTTTGACATGTTGGTATTAAGTTTAAAGCATCTTGGAGTGGTTTGAGTATGCTTATGGGATAAAAAATTAGCCAAATATGACATTACAGGCCCATGCGTACCGATACACGGGGGACCGTATCGGTACGACTAGGCAATTTTAGGCTTGTGGGATCGATACGGGTCTGGTGCGTTTCGACAGGCCTAGAAAAATTTGGCCTGGCATACCGGTACGGGGATGGAGTTTCGATACGAGTTTTAGCCACTAGAATTCACTTTTGTAACTCGAACCCGCGTATCGAAACACCAAAGGAACCGTATCGGTATGGTTGTAAATATTCCAAAAGTTCAGTATTTCAATTAGGCGTATCGAAACAGCTTGGTGGTGTATCAAAGCGGTGTGTTTCAAACTGTATCGGTACAAGCTTACCCGTTTTGATACAAATGACCGTTTTTCCTGTTAATGTCATTTTTGGGTAGTTTTGCTTTCTTTGCTTTTTAGTCCCTAAATCTTGCCGATGCAATTATATGTGGTAGAATGATCAGATTGAGATGAAGGTTTGGAATCATCCTAATTAAAGATTGGTAACTTAAAAATGAGTTTTAATCCTGAAATTTTCTGTATTCGCAATTTGGTCCCTAATTTGCAAATATGATCAATTGGATGTCAAATTGATGTCTGATTGAGTTGAGGTTGCACCTGATGTTTGTATGAACATGTAGGGTTAATAAATCGGCATCCATATAAGATAAAAAGAAAAAATGGACTGGGTTTGATTGAATCTCTTCAGTTTGCTATGACAAACCTAATGTAGCCTTCTTGGTTCGGTTGGGCATCTAGGCCGGGTCAAGGGGTTACATTTGATGGAATGAGAGATAGGTTTGGTTCTTTTGGGAGGTGGGTGTGTTGTTACTGTGAGTTATGCTCTGTTGTTTTGATTTGTATGGTGATTGTTGTATGTATGTTGGTTGATATGCACGGTGATTGATATATGAATGTTGATTGCTGTATGCTATGTTAGGGATGTTTTGGGGTACCCATTACCTTATTATTATAGTCTGGAAAGTTTTGATTTTTGAAATGGAAAGTCTTGGATCCTTGCTTAAGGCTGGCCTGACTGTTTTGTTTTGAAATGATTATCATGCCCTAGATATATTTTAGCACGATGGGACCGAGGAGAGAGTTACGATCTAGCGCGATTGCTACTGCCGCTGGGCAGGATGATGAAGGAAAAGTTGTACCTCCTGGAGGGTTGCCACCGCCCCCACCTAATCCACCTGAGGGAGTAGAGCAAGTACCACATGTGCTAGCTGGGCCAGGGATGAGTGATATGGCACCGTTGATTCAGGCCATGACCAGTGCATTCTAGGCAGCAGTTGCGGGTGGTCGTGTGCCAGCACCACCGGTTGATGGGCAAGGTTTGCCGCTTGAGCGTCTTCGTAGCTTGGGCAGAGTTGAGTTTTGAGGGTTGGCGCCTGAGGCTTCTGAGGGTTGGTTGGCCAGTACTGAGAGGATATTGGGCTAGATGGGGTGCACCGATGCACGTAAGTTGGGTTGTGCTGTCTCTTTGCTGTAGGGTGATGCTTATACATGGTGGACTACCACGATATTCGGTATGGCGATGGATGATGTGACCTGGGAGTTCTTCTATGAAGCATTTCGGAAAAAGTTTTTGGGAGTCCGATAACAGGACGAGAAGAAGTGTGAGTTTATGGCATTAGTCCAGGGCAGTATGTCTGTTGCGGAGTACGAGGTGCAGTTCGTGAGGTTGAGTCGGTATGCACCTGAGTTGGTTCCTGACGAGCGTACTCGATGTGATCGTTTCTGTTATGGGTTTGTGAAGGATGTTAAGACATACATGCTTGCTACTGATTATACCGATTTTGATGTGTTGGTTTTGCGAGCCAAGGATGTGGAGCAGAATTTAGGTTTGGCTTCTAGATCACGAGGTTCTAGCTCGGGTAAGAGAGCTACTGATTCAGGTTATAGCAGTGGTCAGGCCAAGAGACACCGTGACAGGAGGTTTTTCCCGGAGCCGAGGCATGGTGGAAGTGCGGGTGGACATAGAGTCCAGGGGCAGGGAGCCCAGGCTAGAGCACCGTTTAGCACATGTTGGGTATGTGGATCCCGAGATCATTTGGGGCGAGATTACCCACGTTTGGCCAGGGAGGGTCAGGCACCTGCACCTGTGGTGGCAATGCTTGTTGGAGTTGTGGGTCAAGCGACCGTTAGAGGCGTGATTGTCCGTTGTTGGTACAAGGTGGGCAAGGTGCTGCACCTGTTGTTGCTCCGTAGTGTGGTCGTGGTCATGGCCGCAGACCGTTTCAGCGTCGAGATGGTGGACAAAGGACTGTAGCTCATACTGTTGCTATCCAGCCTGAGGGAGGTGGACCGGCTAGGGTGTATGCGCACCGTGAGGGTCGCAATGACACTGATGTGATTGTAGGTACTTTTACCCTACAGTCTTTGTCGTTGTATTCGTTGGTTGGTTCTGGTTCTACTCATTCATGCATTTTGAGTGAGCATGCTGAGCTGCTTGATATATCTGTTGAAATTCTTAAAGTGGGTGTTAGAGTAACTAGTTCTCTTGGGGAGACAGTCGTGGTTAGGATGTTGTATTGTAGGAGTCCGTTGATGGTTCAGGGACATGTGTTTGTTGTGGACTTGATGGAGTTACCATTCCATGGTTTTGATGTGATTTTGGGTATAGATTGGTTGACCAAACATCAGGCTATGGTGGATTTTGAGACCAAACGGATATCTTTGAGGTTGTCGGATGATTATGAGGTGGTGGTTGTTGGCGAGAATGCCAAGTTTTTGTCTAATGTTGTTTCAGTTTTGGAAGTAAGACGAATGTTGGATTAGGGATGTCAGGCTTATTTGGCCTATGTTATGAATCTTGGATCAAAGGAGTTGAGGGTGCAGGATGTTCACACCATATGTGAGTTTTCGGGTGTTTTTTAGAGGAATTACCAGGGTTGCCACATGACCGTGAGGTAGAGTTTGGCATCGAGGTCTTTGCGGGTACGGTACCAGTATCTATTGCTCCGTACCGCATGGCTCCGAAGGAGTTGAAGGAGCTGAAAGCGCAGTTGCATGAGCTGCTTGATCGTGCATTCATTAGACCAGTATCTCACCGGCTTGGTGGTGTATCGAAACGGCTTACCCGTTTGTTCACATATACTTGAGTAATTTGAACTTAAGTTTGTTCACATATACATATAGGTCTTCGAATAAAGCATAGTTAATCAACCAAGTGTATACTCAAAACAAACATTAATTACTATGCAAGTCTTTAACATGACTCATTACTATCATATAATTTCTCTTTTATCATAACCTTGTAATTCATTCTACTTATTTCACTTGTAAATACATTTATAGATTCAATTAGCCCTTGTATTCTTGTAATTTATTCAAAATCGTCCATCAAACTTACATTTATATTGTAAATTCGAAACAGTCCTTTTGGTATGTATACACAAAGATACATTTCGAAATAGTCCAGATTATATTCATTTATATCAAAATAGTCCACTTGATATGTACACACAAAAATACATTGCAAAACAGTCCAGATTTATTCATTTATGTCAAAACAGTCCACTTGATATGTACACGCAAAAATACATTGCAAAAAAATCCTTTAATTGTATATAAACAATTATAGTTTCAAATCAGTTTAAGGCATACTTGGATTTTATCCAACTTTGTCCATAATTCATGTATATAATTATACACCAAGCCATTTATTTAGTTTATAAGTTTTTTATAAATTCTTTAATCATAACCACAAAGTTTCGAACACGACACTAATTCATAATCCAATTATACACGACTTTTAGCCAAACGTTAATTACTTAATACACAAATTTTCATGTTGATTTAATAGATTAACTTGTGGATTTACAACTCTTCTTAATTAAGGCATCATTTAGGTAGGGTCACTTATCACATAAGTTATTCAAATTCTGAATTTCTTATATTATAAGACATCAAACATATTAAACTCATAGCACATCATGGGCAATGGTTTTACTTATCAAATAGGTTATTAGTTTAGCATGCCATGAACATAAGTTGCTTATAATAAAAGCTATCAACTTAGCATGCAATCATTTATGTTTAAATGTTACATCAAATATCGACCATAATATTTTAAGAGCATATACTTAACACCAAAATTATCAGACATAATATCTAATCACACAGTTACTTGTCTTAAAGGATTAAACATAATATTATATAACTAAAATACTTTTCACATGATTCAACAAACATAGTTCATTTGCTTATCTTGAAATTTCATTAGTTTGTCTTTATCATAGTATCAAACTTAGCATATCACATACATAACTTACTTGACACCTAAGATATCAAACATGGCATAATCATAGTATATCAAATATATATATATATATCATATCTTAAACATAATATATCCTAGTCACAACTTACTTGTCATATACGATATCAAGGTAATCCTTTTATCTATTTTGAAATTTCATTATTTTGTATTTAATATCAAATCATTCCACTCAAAAGTAGATAATCAAGTACAATACTAACTTGGATAAGGTCATAACTATTTTACTAAACCTAAGAGCATAGCCCAACCTTTTATGTTTATTCATATAACTACTAATCCTTAGACATTTAACATCAAATGATATGGCATTGATTATTCGAATAGTTGTCAAATAATCGTAACGTGGTAAGGAAACACTTAACATGGCATAAAGATTATAGATTTCTTAACACGGAAGTTACAAGATAAATCTTAACCAAATATGCATTACATGCTTAATAAGTTATCGATTTAATTTACTAATATAGGTAAATTTTTAAATAAACGTTTTAACATAGCCTTGAAATCAAGATACAACCTAGGTACTTGAATCCCCAACCAACTGCCACCAAACGAAAAGGTACTCATAGTACCGGTCAATCCCTCCTACAGTTGCCAAGTGACCATAGTACTTCCCTCCTATTGTCGCCAAATAAGGACCCTAGTCCAGGACCGTAGTCCACCATAACACTGAGCTCTATGGACTCTATGGCATGCCAACTATACCTAAGACCGACTTGAGACCAAGGCTATTCACATCTTCTTATCTTATCATATCAAAATTGAGCTTAGCTCCATATTCATGTAATCGTGTACATGTTATCTTATCATAGCATAAACAAATGAGCACTGCTCCTTATCAGAATATCGGATCACATTTCATATTACATAACTTATGGTACGCATTAATACACATATAGATTCCATCATGCTTATAATTTTAAGGTCATTTAACCAATAGGTCATATCTTGATTTTCATCTAATTTTAACTTGCACATAAATACAATCTCAAGTTCAATCCTCAATTCAAACATACTTATTACCAAACATTTGCTTAGTATAAGGTACTTTAACAAGTAACCACTTACCTTAGATCTAAGCTTAGCTTAAGCATTGTCTAACACAAGCATAAAGAAACGTAGATAAATTGAGAAGGTGCTCGGGAATGTTTTTAACCAATCCCGAGACTTTAAACTACACTCACCTCTTATCCCAGAGTTACGAAATACTTGAACCCTTAATCATATCTTGCTACTTATCCAAATCTTTTCCTAGCTCCTTCTTGCTCTAAAGTAACATGGAGTTTAACCATGTATTAGAACATTTCTTAACAATCTTCTACTTGTAAAACTATCCACATACCCATGTATGCACTTAATTTCATATCAAGCAGTTCCTTAAGATTTATACATGTACAAAACATTCCAATTATTTTAAACACACACATGTACATATACAAAACAATCCTCAATACATAATTATAAAATCATGTAATCAAAAAACAGCCCATGACACTTACAAATATTCAAAAATAATCCCTAAAATTCTGTTTTATCCAACAGTTTATTAGATCACAAAACAATCCTTGTTTATTTGTAAAACAACCCCCTTAACATACATATTAACATTTATATACACATAACCAGTCCAATTACTTTAATAACATTGCCAAAACAGTCCTTAACTTACATATTCATACTTAAATACTTCAAAACAGCCCTTATATACATTCTTATAGCAATTTCCCTATCTTAACCACTAATAACAGTCCACATATTTATCAAAACGGTCCTTACACAATTAGTCATGCTCAAAACAGTCCCCTTAGTTCATATATTTGTACATTCAGCCATGTTTATATACATATATATTATTCAAGTATCAATTCAGTCCAGCATACTTTTGAATCACCAAAATAGTCCGAACAATTCATTTAATTTTTATGTAAAACAAGTCCAAAAAGGTTACCAACTTGTTTTCTTATCCAATTTCACTATTAAGCCCTTTTTGAACCACTAATACAGTCCTATATCAATTCATTTTAATTCACAACAATCCTCATTTTGTTATAAACATTCAATGTGTCCAGAATTAAATCTCTAAACATAATTACCTAAACAAAAATTTAGGACTCAAACCGAACAATCTAGCATCTGAACTAAACTACAAATTTTAAAATAGTATAGCAAATCATCAAGTGCATCATTCTGCAATATCTAAGAAAGTTAATATTATGATATTGCTTATTTTACATCATCTAACAACAACATAACATGCAAAAAATTTGAAATTGGTTTCACAATTTAAATATTAATTCAAAGAAGAATTCGAATTCTCACCTCCCCATTTGAAATGCTTAAAACGACTGTAACCATTTAAACTAACGTAAGCTTGATTTCCATCTCAACTTAAGCAAACTTTCAAGTTCTCTCACTCTAACAATGGAGTCTCAGTATAGATGGAGAAGGAAGAAGGAGATGAAAAAAAATAATGTAATTATGAATGGTTTGCATGGTCAAGCCGAGACCCTTCCTCTCCACATGTCTCCATCCACACTTGCCACCTATATGAGTCCTTTAAAATTTGTTTTGTTTAACATGCAAAACCTTGACTTAACCATGAATTCGGTTAAGTCCTTTTCACACTAGCCATCCATTTCTTTCTTGTCTCAAATTGGTCCTAAAATGTTCATTTAATTTTTTTATAACTTAAAATTTCTATCACAATTTAACTTAAGGTTCGAAGTAGTATTCTACTAGGCCACTCCTTGGGGTGTTACAAGTAAGAGATTGGAGAGATATCGGTTCGGGATGACCTGTATCGGTACTTGTGGAATTAAAGATTTCTAGTATGCTATTTTAGTAACGATACATGTGTGAGTACCGGTACCCAGGGGTACCAAATCGATACTCTTGTTTGAGTACCAATAGCCACTGAATGAGATAATTTATTATGCTAATAAGAAGATGAAAATTGACGTGGGATGTTAATGAGATAATATGGATTAATAGAGATAGTTAATGAGGATGATTAATGTACACTTCCATAATAATTAATAACTTGTTAAACATTGGGTGAGTTGATGGTAATAGCAACCGTAGGGATCCTTGGTGGATCGTGTGATGTTGTATGCTATGTGGTAGATATGTTCTTGCTATGTGCTGATATAGATACCTAGATGGTTGAGTTATCTTTGATTGATAGGATTCGAGTACCCAGTAAGAGAAAGAATGTGTTACAACACCATGGTTAAAGATTTCCGAATGTAGGATCCTGATACTTAGTGAACGCAGACCTCACTCGAAGATGCTTGATGAGAGGTTCCGAGCATGGGTGTATGATCCATGCTTAGTGGTTGCAAGCCTCACCCCATAGAGTGTATGATCCCGATGCTTTATGGATGCGGACATCAATTAGAGTGTACGATCCTGATGCTTAGTGGACGTGGGCCTCACTCTAGGTTTGTGGTATGACTTTGTGTGCTTTTCCTTGAATGATCTGGTGAGATCCCGAGTATGGTTGGGCCTTGTATGCCATGTACAATGTTTTACTTTGATGAGAGCATGTGTTTAGGTGACTAGTTATAGTGTCACATGTTTATTTATCTCTCCGTATTACTCATACTAGCTTGCATGCTTATGTTTATGATTAGCATGAAGTATAGTAGAGTAGATGTGTACCACTGAGCTTTGTAAGCTCAGCGCTAAAAATTATTGTTTCCATGCGTAGGTTGATCGATAGTTCGTGGGATCATAGAACACAATCAATATGAGATTCTAGGATGTGGTGATTTCCAGAGTACGATACTTGTATTTAGTGGGTTGTGTATTCATAGGACCTTACGTGGTGGAGTCTATAATTCTTATTTTTGAAATTGTATTAATCTAGTCAAATGTTTAAATGTTTTAAATTAAAGTGGAGCTTATTTGTAACGATTTAAATTGTTTATCTATATTTTCAACTATTGGATTTAATGTTTTTGAAAAATACCTTGTTTGGGCTAAACTGAGTTGAGAATTTTTATGGGAATAGGTTTGGGCTTAAGGCCCAAATATGTCATCTGAGTTTAGAGTGTTACATTTCATGGTATTAGAGATTAGGTTTAGTCGGTTCTAGGAAACCTCAGGGTAGTATATGTGTTTTAGTAAGGTGTCTAATGAATACAAGCTCTTAAATTACTTTCGTAGTCTTTAAGACTAGAATCCTGGTAGTGCGTCCAATGTTGCGATGCTAAGATAGTTACGATCATGGTCGAGTTAGGTGTTGATTCACTCATGGTAACGATTTTGTGGGTGAGGTAGCCCTAGGTTGTTGAGATACGAGTTAGTTGAATGATGATAGAGTCAAGGATGTATCCTCCTTCCACCACTTGAATGGTGTTTTCGTTGAGTGTTATAGTCGCTATGAAGCCTTCAGATACATTATGAGAGTTTTTAGAAAAGAATCTCTATTGTTATGCATGAATAATGTATATGACTCAGGTACGAAAAACCTACTCTCAAAATTGACCAGTGGATGTGTTGGTTGGAGGACCATTTTTCACTTAAAAACAGTCTCGTTGATACTTGAGAAGTATCATCACCCTTTTCAAATGCATTTCTCAGAGATAGTGGATTCAGGATCCACTAGTTCGTTAGAGAGTGACCAAAGTTAGACGTTCTACACATTTGATAGAGTTATCTTCTTGGGAGTTGTTGCACCTCGGGAATTGATTGGGTTAATCAAGCGCGATTCTAGCCTATAAAGTTGAGAGTTGTGCTCGAGGCTTTGAGACCCCGAGGGAACTCAACCTTTGTTAATAAGAATGTTGAACTGTTACCCTTCTACCATGATTTTCGTAGTGGTCATTTTGAAAACAACACGACAGAGTTGTGAGGCATGTTTGAATATTCAGTTGATGCCAACGTGTATAGTTCAACACTCATGAGCTTTCAGACTGTCAGAGTGTTTGCTTATGCTTCTTAGAGGAGTCGTCGGGACTCTCTCCCTATCAAGAACGTGAGTAGATGTTGAGGTAAGCCGAGTTAGATGTCAGTGCCCATCACCCTTGTTAGAGGACACCAATCAGTTGAGAGAGTCAGAGATTCAGTTACAAAGGCGCAAATTGAACAAGGTTTCTTTTGTCTAAGTGTTTCGCCTAAGGGAGAATCGGGCTTGTTCTCTAGTAAGAAGTTGGTTCATTAAGGTGATGCTTAAATCCTTAATAGCTTGTTAAGTGATAGTAAAAAATCATTACTTGTCTACTAAAGTGGATGACTCATTTAACCGATTGTGAAGTGCTTCTGTGTTTTTCTGGGATTGGTTCGAGAATAAGATATTTACGGTTAAAGTGTTGGAGGTTAGTATTTTTGAAATAAATTTTGGAATAAGGATTTCTCTTTTTAGGGCGCGTCAGGGTAACGTTTGATGTCTGTAGTAATAATTGAGGTGTTTCAACGATGACCGGGTAGGGGCCACCATATTATCTCTCAAATATAAGTTTGATGCTATGCAAGATGCGTGTGAATGTATAAGGGATATGGAAATATGAACGTTGACAAGATAACGACCATGTGTGTGGGGAAGATTAGTTATTGCGTGATCAGTTAAGGAGGCAAGGGTTTGAGACTTCGAAAATGCTTTTGGTTTGTATCACAGTTTCCTTGGAATGAGCCGAGGAACATTGGTGGGTGTCCGAGCTGCGTAAGACTATTTTCTTGTGGCAGTGGTGCTGGCTCGATTAGAGTTAAATAAGATTTTAAGATCTTCGAGGATGTTTTATTGTATTGTTAGGGTTGTATTCTTGTGTTAGAAGAGGAAGGGTGTACCTACCCCAAATGTGAGAAATTTTGGGTACTTGATCTTTAAGGAATTTGAGATTTGGACAATGACGTGAGTAGGAGTAATTAAGAGCTATTGATCATGTGATCGATCACCACCTAAGTAAAGTGAACTTGATAAGTAATGGATCGTACAGAGTTAGTTTGGGTTAGAGTATCATGCTATCCATGTGGGGAGATCAAGGATCACAAGTGATGGTCGTGTAAGGGAGTACCAATATTAGCTCTATGTAGTACCAATACTTGATTCTTTACCGGTACCCGTGTGTTTCATTAGCTCTAAGTAGCATCTAATTTTAATTAAAAAAAGGTATAGAGTTGTGATTGAATTTGGGTTCGATGAGTTCTGATGGACTATGAGATCTTGTTGTGGGTGTTTTAGAGGAAGCTATGTCAAGGCAAGAGATTCTTCCTATATAGTACAATGGTTAGTACATGGTGAATTTTGAGAGCGATAGTTTGTACCAAGCTTCCACCGTGTGTTTTGGGAGACGGTGTGGAGTTGTGTGTTTGAGATTGTGATAAGTGTTTGATTTGCCATCCGTTGGGGATCAAGCATTGCATTTTTCAGAGATAGTGTGATGCTTCAATATTCATTTTTGGAAATTAAATAGATGATCTTGAGTCTTGTAAAGGATTGGTGAGAGCACAATTTTGATGGGATTTCGTTGAGTAATGGTATATTTCTGGGTAGGTATCATTTGTTATTTTCAGCAAAGGCGAGATCCAGATAGAAAGTCCACTTGGATTGTAGTGGGTTGGGTTGTACGACACTACAGGGTGTACATGCTATGTTTTAGCATGAGATTTGAGGTTCGTAGTGAAACTTTGTCCCTTGATAGGATTTCATGACATGATAAATCCTAGTGAAGGTACAAATGACGTGTTCTTTAGACACGTTATAGTTTGGAGTGTAAGGCTCTTGCGTGAACTGAGTTAATGGGAGCTACTTTAGTTGTCGTTTTGGTGTAAAACACGCCGAGATCAAAGGTTAGCCTTGAGACATGTAGAGACATATTTTGCTTTTAGAAGTCTTGCACCGATCAAGCAATAATATTGATAAAGTATGCCATCAGAGTTAGAGTCTTCTTCAGGGAGTCGTAATGTGAGGAATCGTTTTGTTTTGGATGCAACAGTTGTTCAACTTTCTGTTCTTTTAGATCATACGGAGTTGTGGAAGGATTTTATTGTGCATCAACCTTTTGGGTTCTACAACATAAGTTAAGTTTCTTTGATGACGTTTTGTGTGACATTTTTGTTAGGGTACCATTGGGTTTTGCTTGTCGTTTGTAATGTATCGAGTGAGGATGAATTCGTTTTAAGAGAAAGAATAAGTTGAAATTATGTATGTACCTTTAGAAGACAAGGGTTATGAATGATAAGTGTTGTTAGAGTTCAGAGTAGTATAGTAGAAATTATTTAAGATCTTGGAAGAGTTATTTAAGTTTCAACATCTTCTGTTGATTTATGAATACAAATTTTGAGGACAAAATTTCTTTCAAGGAGGGGAGAGTTGTAACGACCCAGAATTTGAGTTTGGTTTCGGATATAAAATTTGGGTTGGTATTTTAAATTTAAGGATTTAATTTAAAGAGAAATGATGAACATTTGTGGAAGGATGAAAGACTAGGGGCATAAGATGTGATTTTACCGTGGTGTTTTTGAAAATGGTATTTGAATTAAAGTGGGGTGAGAAGGAGGGAGAAAAATCAGATTTTTATATCTCTTTCTCTCTCCCATTTTCATCTTTCTTTTCTCTCATTTTCTCTCTTCCTCTTCAAACTTTAATCTTTGATCTACGAAGATCCAGTTATCCGTTGTCAAAACCTCTACCGCTATTATGTTCATCTCGTAGCGACGAGTTCATCGGTACCAACAACACCACCATCAGATTTGTCGTCAAAGGGTGTCAGAGAGAAAGTTTCGGGTTGTTAAGTTGAAGGGGTTAGAGTGCTTAAAACGAAGAATGGGGGCCACCATCGTGTTCACCTGCTCGAGAATAGTCAGCCAGGGATGTTTGGTCGCCTTCTGCCTCTAGAGGCTGCCACACGCACCACCAACCGCAAGTAGGCTTCGTCCTGGGTGGTTGGAGCCATCTAAGCCAAGCCGAGTTAGAGCAGAGTTGTCGAGCTGAGTCGCGTTAACCCCGAGCCCAACCGCGTTGATAGAGCTATTGATGTTTTCTGATGGACCCTACCTTAGGGTTTCTCGATGTTCTTAGTCCGTTGATGCAGTCTATTTTGCCAAATTTGAACCTGGTAAGCTGTTTTTACGTGTTTGACCTTTTGGATTAGTTAGTGAATGGGGTTAATTGATAATTGTGGTATTCATATATTTATGAGGATTGTTTAGGTTCGAATATCAGATAAAGAGAAGCGTTTGAGGAGCTCGAGTAAGGATTTATCAGTAATCACTCAAATTTAGTACACCTCAAACTTCTATTGCTTCATGAGTATCATAAATGTTATTGCCTTGCTTGTTAGTGTTTGCAAAATAGGTAGATGATGAATAAGCATGCGTTGAGACCGATATTATAAGACTTGTTAAATATGAGATGCATGGTGAGTTTGAGAATATTTTGAGGCTCGTAGGAGCTTTAGAGACCGTGTAGAGTCGTTTGAGATGCTCATATGATTTTGTGGTGATTGTTTGATTGATGGACATAATTGTGATGCCTTGTATGTTTGTTCGAATAGATTGACGTAATTGGATGTGATTTATGCTTAAGGGATAAATACTTGATTAAATAATTATGAAGTCAATAATTAATATTAATTGAATGAATGTGTTAGTGAACAAAATCTAATGACTTTCATAAGCTTTAGGGATCGAATAAAGCATGGTAATATCGTAATTTGAAGAAATTGTGTGAACCCGTGAACAGGGTATCGGTTCGAGCTTTGGTATTACTGGTAAGCAATTGTGGGCGATATTGGTTCGGGATAACCTGTATCGGTACTTGTGGAAATTAAAGATTTCTAGTAAGCTATTTTAGTATCAGTGCGCGTGTGAGTACCGGTACCCACGGGTACCATATTGATACTCGTGTTTGAGTACCGGTACCTACTGAACGAGATAATTTATAATGCTAATAAAAAGATGGAAATTAATGTAGGATGTTAATAAGATAATATGGAT
Organism: Hibiscus mutabilis; assembly: GCA_019671005.1. NCBI lineage: Eukaryota > Viridiplantae > Streptophyta > Magnoliopsida > Malvales > Malvaceae > Hibiscus > Hibiscus mutabilis. The sequence continues at coordinate 30,286,227 of CM033748.1, read as the reverse complement.
TGATAGAGATAAATAATGAGGATGATTAATGTGCACTTCCATAATAATTAATAACTCGATAAACATTGGGTGACTTGATGGTAATAGCAACCGTAGGGATCCTTGGTGGATGGTGTGATTCTGTGTGCTGTGTGGTAGACATGTTCTTGCTATATGCTGATATGGACACCTAGATGGTTGAGTCATCTTTGATTGATAGGATTCGGGTACCAGTGAGAGAAAGAATGTGTTGCAGCACCATGGTTAAAGATTCCTGAATGTAGGACCCGATGCGTAGTGGACGCATGCCTTATTCGAAGATGCTTGATGAGAGATTTTGAGCATGGGTGTATGATTCTGATGCTTAGTGGTCGCGGGCCTCACCTCATATAGTGTATGATCCCAATGCTTTGTGGACGCGAGCCTCACTCAGAGTGTATTATCCCAATATTTAATGGATGTGGGCCTCACTCCATGTTTGCAGTATGACTTTGTGTGCTTTTTCTCAGATGATCTGGTGAGATCCCGAGTATGGTTGGGTGTCGACTATTGCTAACGCTTGGAAAAAGAGTATATTTTTAGTGTAAAAGTATGCCAGAGAACAATTCCATGGTGAGTCTTATGTGTGCAAGTATACATGGTCAGCAAGTAATACATCAGTAAGCCGAGTACCGAATCCACAGAGATTGACCAAGAAGTTATTTTCTCAACGTTTACTTGTTCAAAATTTTTAAAAGTGTTGAAATGTTTTGGGATTTAGATTGAAAATTTAACAAAACAAAGTAGTGAAAATAAGCAGTCTGGCAATGAGTTGTTCAAAATGAATGATGAACGTCGTCAAGGGGATGACATATTTTACGCTACATATGCCAGCCTTCAATAATGATATGCCTTGGTTTATTGCTGAGCAGATTAAATGTAGTATTGCCTCTGTCGATGGCAATACCATAAATTAACTATGATAAAACCTCTATATGTAAATAGTGAATGTTTTTCATGAATTAACTTGATTAAGCGACAATCTTTACTCGTAAGAGGTAGACTCACTTCTGAAGTAAGTTCATCTACTTGAACATCTTCTATCGAAGCTTCTTTCCTTGGTACCTAGCAACAGATTATTGCCCCTTAAGTCTGTTAAGATATTAAGGTGCAATAAGCATACAATGCCAACTGTCGTATGGCAATGGATTTGTAAAAAGGTTAAGTATATGCCAGACAGAAAATAATGCCAACGCATTTCCATTATTAAAAAGTAAACATGAAATCAACATCCATCCCAAACATCCCCAACCAACTGTAAATGTTTAGTTTATGGTTGGGGTTTCCATCCAAAAAACATTATCGTATCCCCACATCATCATTTAAATAGAATAAATAAAAATGAAGAGAATAGGCAAAAAAGGGGTCCGTCGATGCAGCCCTTCAATGGCTCCAAGCTCTCAGTCTTCAGTTGGTCGGACTACGTCTTGGTTCACCACCGTTCAGCCTCTTCAATCCGATCTCTCCAATACCCCCTCAAATGCTTGATCGATCTATTTAAATAGGCTTGCGTGGGAAACCCTAGGATAAGGCCTTTGAATTTAAATTTTGAATGCACAAGGGATAAGATGATAGCGTATCTTATCCATATTTGAATCCTAGGACTGATGTGTACAAGATCCAACAGAGACTTTGACCGGTCAGCTGACGTCACTCCTTTGCCAGCCGGGCTTGGCATTGATTGGTCCTTTTGTGCCAACTGTGACTCTGCAACTCTCTAGCTTCCTTTCCTACATTCTCTGCCAAGCTTGCCTGCCTTTATCCTGCGTAAAAACATCAAAATAACCCTTCACACTAGCAAACAAAATATCTTATAAACTACTTATGCAAATGCATATTTTAATACCTAAATGCAACTAAATGCACTAAAAGGGAAATCAAAGGCATTGTAAAATAAGCATAAAACAATACTTTTGAGGAGTTAACACACCCCCAAACCTAGCTCATTACTTGTCCTCAAGTAATGCAACTAAAAATAAAACAGAGAAACAAAAAGATACCTCGGCAAAAATTGTCGTAGTCACCAACACCTGCCAACTAGCAAAATATGATTCTAGGTTTGTCCTCGGATATTCAGTATATCAATGCCAAGCAGATAAACTAATTCAATTGCAGAAATATAGCTCTAGTTTAAGGTTATTAAGTGTGCGTGAAGTGCGGGCAATATGCATCAAATTTACTTAACTCCCTTAGCCACTTTACTGCCCAAACTCAGAATCATTTTCAATATTTTTTATTTATTTGCCAAGGGTGTTTCTATGCTGGCAATTAATTAGGGTCACGTCATGTACTGTTTGGTGTGAGACATAAGAGGGAGCAAACCACGAATACCCACGTTAATCTAGATTACATCACTAAACTAACCCATTACACTCATACCCTAAAGTTATGTTGTCTTGAGAACTAAGAGGGAGCAAACCATGAAGCCCCAAGTTAATTATTTCCTCTAAGGAAGAGGAGTGTTCTAAAGTACTTCAGCCTTCGGCAAAACATTGTTGCCTTATCTTTCTTTCTACCCTGGCATTGTTTCTCTTTTATTTTTTTATTCCGAGTTCAGTTTCAAGAGAACCTAAGTTTGTCTTGCAAACTAGATGCATATAACGTGAAGGGTAAAACTAAAGTTCCCTAAACTAGAGTTCAATTTCCAAGCTACTTGGCAATGCTAACCTGCTGGCATACAAGTTCTAAAATTCCAGTTTCTTCATCGGACAAATAATCTAGAACAAATTCAACTAAACTAGCAGTGTTGGTAATTAAAACAACTTATTGACTGAGGCAATTTTTTAGTGGTTTGGTATGCAAATTTAAATCCTACATGGCAAACTATTCTATATGGCAAATTGAAAATTAAGCATGAATGTCATGGCAATAAAATGTGAGGCAATCTACACCCCCAAACCTAAGGGGTGCATTATCCTCAATGCATGAAAACAACACATATATACAAGTGAGATTTAAAGTGCATGAACATGTGAGTGGAAATGTAATAAAATGCAAGGAGTTTAAGAGGAGGAAGACTCCCCTTCAGAAGTTTTGGTCTTGAAACAAGTGTTTTCCACTTGATGAAACTCCCGCTGCTGGGAGCCATATGCTTTTTGCACTTCAGGCTGGGTTTTGATGTGGCTGTGGACGCTCCAAGGTCGTGGAGAACTTCCTCAACAATCTTCACCGACTTAGAGGTAGTCAGGGCATCAGTGGCAGCGGATGATGTAAGTGCAACAAGCATTGTGGCAGATTTTGTTTCTTCTTTAAAGTCAGATGGCGTGGCTGTGCTCGTAGATTCAACTTAAACATGGGATACTGAAATAGTGGCATCTGATGGAGTATAGACTGAAGGAAGACTGGCTGGCATAGTAGTGCTGGCAAATAGGTTGGCAGGGAACTCTAGGAAGGCTGGCAAAACACTTGGGGACATCTTCTCAAGAGTTTCTTTGATTGTACAGTCCCTAGCGTTAGTGTAATGCTAGAGCTTGATATTTTGCTCCTCTACTTTCTCTAACTTTTAGAGAATGGTCTCTTGGTATTGGAAAATTTGGGAAGTATTGCCACTGAGCTGGCTGGCATATGAGTGTCAGGCTCTGCCTTGGGCAGCTTGGCCTTGGTCATTGGCCCTATCGCCTTTCTCTTGCCCTTGTCTTTGGACTCGGTGGCAGTGAGTTACCTCCACAGGGCAGGCGTAATTGTTGTTCCCTTAGTCTCCTGGACCTTGTCTGAATCAATCTTTGGCACACCATGCTTCATACAAATATTAGAAATCAACAGAGGAAAAAACAAACTCCCACTGCTCTTACCGGTGCATTTATAATTTTCATCGATAATGATACGACCGATGTTGATCTTGCGGCCCATGATGATCGAATGAAATAAGGCCATCCTCTCCTCAGAGATAGTCTCGTTATAAGTTATTGGCATCAAGTTTGCATTTATAAGTGGTTCCACCCTTTTGGTTGTGGCTTCAATGCTAGTCGCTTCACCATGCGGTGGCCCTTGGATGACACACTCCACTTGTTGCCACGCTCACATAAATCTTTTAGTAGCTTTTCCTTCTTGGCATCGTCTAACGAGTCAGTAAACTCAGAGTGCTCCTCCCCTACACCATCCAGTTCAAACATAGTATTAACATACCCCTCAGCAAATCTGACACAAGTACCTCGTATGAGCAAGAAAAGAAAATCTTTAGTTGTTAGGTGGGCATAAAACTCTCAGACAATATTGGAGTAGACTTCCACTGCTTGTTGGCAAAACAACTCCCACTTGTGCTTTTTTACCACCTTTATGAACTTCGATGAATAACCCAAGTTGGGTTCGTTCTTGAACTTGAAATTCTTCTTGTAGCAAAATGTCCGTGCAGCAAAGTTCTCCTCATATTTCTTGTGAATTTCTTCATTAAAGAATATCTTGAAGGGTGTCAAAGAAGATGCCATGGAAAGAAGTTGGAGAAGTTGAAGGATTTTTATCGAGAGAAGGGAAAAGATTCTTGGTGTTCTTGTTGATAAAGCAACTAGGGTAAAAGGTGAAAGGTTTTAAGGTTTGGATCGGTTAGGGTTTTAAGGAGATAAAAAGGGTTGAGTGTTTAATTAGAGTTGTTTAATGTGGCCGGTTAAGGAGGGTAGTGACGGGCTTTCACGTGTTTAAGGGCAAAGAAAAGGTTGGTGTGATAAGGGTGAATTAATAGGATAAGGATTGCAAAGGGTGGAGGGATAAGTGAATTGAGTTGAAATTTGAATTTCAACTTATCACTCTTTGGGCGGCTAGGGTAATTTCCACAAAAATCTCTCTCCTACTTTTTGGGCCGAACTTCATCAAGCCTTGGGCGGCAATGGTAAAAACGTTTTCTCCAATCTTCTTATCGCCTTATGCCAAGATGCCCTGGCATTCTACCTAGTAGTCTGCCTGGCACACAAACCTGCACTCATTCAAAGGAAAACCTTTCAACGCAGCAAGGAAAAATAAAAACTCAAATAAAAAAGAAAATAAACAAATATAATGTAAAAAAAACATCTATCTTACTATATACAAAAATCAAACCATGATGATAATGTTCACGAAATCTCTGCCAGGAGCACAACCTCCTTGGCATCCTTTTGAGTATATTCCCAATAGTGTTTTAAACGTTGGCCGTTCAACTTGAAAATTGTTCTCGTTTTCAAATCCTTGATATCAACTGCTCCATGAGCATATGGTTTCACCACTTCAAAGGGTCCTGACCATCTAGACTTGTGCTTACCTGGAAACAACTTTAGCCTTATGTTAAATAACAAGACATGTTAACCTACCTCAAATTGCCTTGGCAATATCCTGCTGTCATGCCATCATTTTGTTATTTCTTTGTAGAGTCTGGCATTATCATAAGCTTGCGTTCTGAGCTCCTCTAATTCATTTATTTCCAATAAAAGTTTTGCACCTGCAACTATCACTCCATGTTTAGCTTTTGGATTGCCCAATAAGCTTTATGCTTTAATTCCACTGGTAGGTGACTTGCCTTTACAAATACGAGCCTATAAGGAGAGGTTCCAACGGAGTCTTAAAGGATGTTCTGTAGTCCTACGGGGAATCATCTAGTCTGAAAGATTAGTCATTCCTTGTTGGATTCACAGTTATCTCTAGGATGTTCTTGATCTCTTTGTTTGAAATCTCCACTTGACCATTTTTTTGGGGATGGTAAGTTATGGCTATACGTTGCTGGATTTCGTACGTGCACAGAGCTCTAGAGATTAAATTGCACTTAAAATGTGCACCTTCATCATGGATGATAACTCTAGGGGCACCGAATCTTGTGAAGATATGCTTGTGCAAGAACTTGGCAATAGCCTTGCCATCGTTTGTTGGCAAAGCTACTGCCTCTACCTATTTTGAAACGTAGTCTACAGCTACAAGGATATACAGGTTCCCGAATAATGGCGGAAATGAACCTATAAAGTCTATTCCCCATACTTCAAACATCTTTGTTGGAATGATATTCTAGAGCTACAATTGAAGTCTGCTAGAGATGTTACCCTTCCGTTGGCATCGATCACAGGCCTTGGCAAAGTAATGAGGGTCTTTAAACAGCGTTGGCCAAAAGAATCTAGACTGAAATACCTTGGAAGCAGTCTTTATTACAATAAAATGACCTTTATACGGTGTTGCATAGCACAACTGCAAAATATTGTGCTACTCTTTCTCTGGCACACATCGACGAATTACTTGGTCGACACATTGCTTGAATAAAATGGGCTTATCCCAATAGTACTATCGCACATCTCACAGAAAACATTTCCTGGCATTGCTTGCTAGATCCGGTGGCATGATATTACTTACCAGATAGTTGACTATGCCAGCATACCATGGCATAGAACTGACTGCAAGCAGGTGTTCATCAAGGAATTCATCTCTAATGGCAATGGCTCTACCTTCCTCAAGGTGATATTCTAACCGAGATAAATGGTTAGCAACTAAGTTCTTACTCCCCTTCTTGTCTCGAATCTTGAGATCAAACTCTTGCAATAATAGTGTCCATCGGATCAATATGGGCTTGGCATCCTTATTTGTCAATAAGAATTTCAATGCTGAGTGATCTGTATACACAACAACTTTGTTACCAACTAAATAAGATATGAATTTATCAAATACAAATACAACAACGAGAAACTCCTTCTCGGTGCCACGACTATTGGGGCATTAATCAATCTGTCCTTGAGTCTCTGAAACGCTTTTAAACAATAATCATCAAACGTAAAAGTGGCATTTTGTTCTAAAAGCAAGCATAAAGGTTTAGAAATTTTTGAGAAATCTTTAATGAAACGACGGTAAAAACCTGCATGTCTTAAAAAACTCATGATACCTTTTACACTTGTAGAAGGTGGAAACTGTTTGATTACCTCTAGTTTCTCTTTATCTACTTCCAAGCCTCTCTTAGTTACTCTGTGACAGAGAACGATGCCTTCTTTCACCATAAAGTGGCATTTTTTCAGTTTAGGACTAGGTTGTTCTCAATGCATCTTCTCAATACGAGCTCTAAACTCTATAGGCATTCCTCGAATGTTTTGCCAAACACCGAGAAGTCATCCATGAAAACTTCCAAGTTGCTCTCAATCATGTCAAAAAAAATACATATCATGCATTATTGGAATGTTGCCGGTGCATTACACAGTCCAAAGGGCATTCTTTGAAAGGCAAATGTAATACCCCAATATTTGGTTGGTGACTATTTTGCAAAGAATTAAAAGTTGGTGATTTTAGTTCAGTGACTAAAATGTAAAATGTTAAAGTTTGGTGACCAAAGTGAAAAGTTAAGAAACGTTCAAGGACCAACAAGGTAATTTCCCAATAATTATTTTTATTCTATAAATAAATTAATCACATAAGAGTGTGAATCGAATATAAAATTGTTGGTTCAATCCGATGTTTCTATTATTGGGAAATTATAGTTAAAGTTTAAATGGGATTTAGGTAATCATATGAGCTCAGAATGTGATGAAATTTTGAAGGGAGTTGTAAGAGGACTTGAAGAGCAGGACATTTCATTTTGGAATCGTTTTTAATTGATTTAGATTCGATTGAAGATAGTATTTTGAAATAGTGCACAAATGGCATTTTTGCAAATACATGGATTCATTAATGGCATTATGGTCATTTTGCCCATACTTTTTAATTAAAGATGATTATGGAAAAGTAAAATTAATAGGTGTCAACACCTAATTGGATATAATTAAGGGGAAAAATGGTCATTTTACTATTAAAGGAGATTTTTATATTAGATAAAGGTTAAATAAATGCCATTTACCTTGGGAATTAATTGAAGAAAAAACTAGAATTTTTGCTCATCTTTCTCCTCTTGGCCAAAACCTCCATAGCAAGCGTAAGAAAATTTTCGATTCAATTTTTGGCTTGATTTTATTAGTTTTAGGTTTAAGACATGAAATAGAGAATTAATCTCCATTGAATTCTCTTTCATTTGGTATAAGTTTTGAGGGGTTTCCATGCTTATATGTTGAAATTGGAGATTAGGGTTTATGAAGAACAAGTTGAGATTTTGTGTTTTAAGGGTTGTTTTAATTGGATTTGAGGTTGTGATGATGTTACATGCTTGATATGATGAAAACAACATGATTTTTGTTTTAGGTGTTATTTGGGAAAATTGAGAAATTATGGGAAACTCTTGCAAAATTTTTATTTGAATTGGAAATGATGTTAGAAGCTCGAATATGATGTTTGGAGGTTAAATTCATGCTTGAATCAAGTTGAAAAAATTTGGAGAAGTGACCTTAGGTATTCGGCATTTAGAAGAAATTAGGGGAAAATTTTGGAAAATTTTTCCTAAGGCTAGAAATGGTGTAAGGATGATTTTGTAAGTTTTGAAATGTTAATTGGACTAATGTGGAAGCTTGTAAAGTGTTGAGGACTAAATTGTAAAGTTGGGGAAATATATGATTAAAGTGAGAGGTTAATATCTTTTGATATTTTAAATAAGTGAATGATACATAACAGTGAATGTTTAAAGCCCATTGTATGCATTATGAGATTTTTTGGTATAATTGGCATGTCAATGAGGTGGGAGTATAACGATACAGTGATGTTGTATAAGTGTACAACAGTTATAAAGTAAAACAGTGACGTTGTGTTCTGTAGCTATGACCTAGTGATATAGTGATGCTATATAAGTTTACGACAGTTATAAAGTGATAGAGATGATAAAGTGTTTTATTTTGGCACAACAAATTAGTTGATGCCGCACATGTGCATACTCAACAGTGACTCACATACCATACATTCTTATTTACTTTACATTGGGATATAATTTAATTAAGAGTGTAAGTGTAAAGAATTGCTTTGGAGTAATACTTGTTTTACATATACATATATATATATATATATATATATATTGCATTTTGTTTGTTTATGTCGTTTCTTTATAGTGAAATGTTTAAAATTATTTTTTGTTGCCTCACTAAGTGTATACTTAGCGTGTGAATGTTTCACGCGTAGGTAAAAGAACGTAAGGAGTAAGGAGCAACAGTAGAAGACATCATCTATTTTGAAAGTGGTATATCATTATCAGTAAGACATCTCTGATGTCCCTTTTTGATATTATTAGTTGGCATGTAAATTATAAATGTTCTGGGTTACTATGATATGAAAATGTTTGAAATGGTTGTGATATTATAAACATAAATATGGATACTTATAGTGAATATTACTAATTAAATATGTTTGAAATCGTATTTTATTAGCTATTCATATGATTTTTAATTTAGGCAGTTTTTAGGCAATTTTATTAATTATATGAATTAGAACTAAATTGCCTAGTTGCTGATTGAATCTAGGTTCAAATTTACCTTAAAAATATTAAGTTTAAATTTTACGCGATTAAATGCTAGTTTGGTTAAAGAGTTAATTGTTTATATTTTAAAGAAACAAAGTTTTACCGATTTTTTTGCAATAAGAACTATTGTACAAATGTCTTGTGACATCTCTAACTCGTATTCAGTGATGGATACGGGTAAGGGGTGTTACATTTATTGGTATCAAAGCTATAGGTTTAGCCGGTTCTCGGCCTAAATAGAAGTTGTTTTTTTTGAAAAGTGTGTACATGCCACTAGAATATCAATATTACTGATATGTTGTTTATGAAATTGATGGATGTCGCTCCTTACTAATGTAGTTGTTATGGGGTTATAGATGTCTGAATCAGGGAGTTCTAAACAAGCTATGGAACGAGAAATGTCAGAATAAGCCGGTAGTGGTAGTAATGAGATTAATAATAATCTTCATGCTCAATCAGGACAAGGAAGAGCACAAGCACGACAAGGGGTGCCTGTGCAAAATTAGGGGACTTTCCTTCAGTCGTTGGAAGCGATTCTGACACATTTCCAACCACCAGCCCCCCCTGCTTCCCATATGACAATTGCTAAGGAATTAAAAAGTTTGGGAGCACCTGAATTTAAGGGAGATTCAAATGAAGGTCCAGTGGCTGCTGATATATGGCTAAATGATTTAAAGATCATGCTTGACAGATTCCGTTGTTCAGAGACAGATAAATTAGACGGAGCTGTATCTTTAATCTGTGGTTAAGCAAGAATATGATGGACTAACGCTACGATGAACGTTCCTCCCGAGTAAGTGACATGGCAATTCTTTTTGGAGGAATTCAAGAATAACTATATTGGAAACCAGTTTATCAGAGAAATGAAGCAGCAATTCCTTAACCTGAAGCAAGGAAACTGGACTATTTATGAACATGAATGTGAATTTAATAAGTTGAGCTGATTTGATGCAGATTTGATCCCTATGGAGAAAGATTGATGTGATTCGTTTATTGAAGGATTACCCACGAAGCTAAAAGAAATGTTGGTGGCATTGAATTTATCAAATTTTCAGGAAGTTGTGAATCGAGCTAAGGCACTTGAACGAGTACAGCCTGAAAAGCCAGTAGAACCAAAATGGCAGTCAAACAAGAGATCGGGAACATCTTCATTTTCTTCTTCATCAAAGCGGGGCAAAGGGTTTCGGTTCTTGATATCAAAATAGATCTGGATCAGCTACAAATTCCCAAAAAGGTTCTTGTGCTAGAAAAGGCAGACAATTCTAGACAACTAATTCTAAGGCTAATTCATCACTCTAGCCATGTGATGTTTGTGGAAGACGTCATCCAGGCCAGTGTCGAATGATGACAGGAGCTTGTTTAAAATGTGGAGAAATTGGTCATTTTGTGAGAGACTGCCAACTGTTATCTGGGGAGAGATTTGCACAAACAGAAAGATTTGCAGCGATGCCACCAAGAGGCAGAGGAAGGAATTGATCTGGGAGACCATCTAAATCCTCTTCACAAGTAAAAATGCGCACACCAGCTCGAGTTTATAATATACGGACTAATGAGGACCTGGATGACTAAAAAATAATTGCAATTACATTCTATCTCTATGATAAGCCTGTATTAGTTTTGATTGATCCTGGTTCTATGCATTCATATATTAGTACCAAGTTAATTGGAAATAGAGATATTCCATTAGAGTCTTATCTCTAGTGATATAATGGCAACAAACCCATTGGGTCAGAGTGCAAGAGTAAATAAAATATGTAGGAATTGTCCGATAAAGGTATAAGGAACAGGGTTTCCGGCAAACCTAATGGAGTTACCTTTTAGAGAATTCGAAATGATATTAGGCATAGATTGGTTATCTTTCTACCATGCCATTGTGGATTGTCTCTTAAAACGAGTAATCTTGGAAAATTCGAAAGGTGAAGAGATAATAGTAGTGGGCGAAAGGATAAATCCTTTATCTAATGTGATTTCAGCTGTTTCTGCTAAGAAACTATTGCTAGAAGGCTGTCAAGCTTTCTTAGCAAAGGTGGTGGATACCAGAACTGTTGAAATTAAATTGGAAGATATTTCTACAGTCTGGGAATATCCAGAAGTATTTCCCAATGAATTACCAGGATTAACCCCTGATCGGGAAGTAGAATTTAAGATAGAGGTGTTACCTAGTACTGCACCCATATCGATGGCCCCGTATAGAATGGCGCCAGCTGAGCTTCGAGAGTTAAAGGAACAATTGCAAGAATTATTGGATCGGGGTTTTATAAGACCAAGTGTGTCACCTTGGGGCACGTCAATATTATTTGTAAAAAAGAAAGACGGGTCTATGCGACTATGCATAGATTATCGTCAGCTAAATGAGGTGACAATGAAGAATAAGTATCCTCTTCCAAGGATAGATGATCTTTTTGATCAGTTAAAGGGTGCGGCTGTGTTTTCCAAAATTGATCTTCGATCAAGATATCATCAATTGAAGATTCAGGAGAAGATATTCCAAAGACTGCCTTCCAAACTCGATATGGACACTATGAGTTTGTAGTGATGCCGTTCAAATTAACTAATGCTCCTGCAACATTTATGGATCTGATGAATTGAATATTTAAACCATATTTAGATCGATTTCTGGTGGTATTTATTGATGACATTTTAGTATATTCAAAGACAAAAAAGAAACATGATGCTTATCTCTGAATTGTTCTTCAGATTCTTTGGGAAAAGAAATTATATGCAAAGCTATCAAAGTGTGAATTTTGGTTATCAGAAGTTACTTTTCTCGGCCATGTGGTTTCAGCATAGGGGATAAGAGTAGATCCCAAGAAAATACAAGCTATAGTTGAATGGAAAACTCCGAAGAATATTTCTAAAGTTCGAAGTTTCCTAGGACTGGCTGGTTATTATCGAAGATTTGTAAATAATTTTTTGATGATTGCCTCTCCGCTAACCAAGCTATTAAGAAAGGATGTGCCATTTATCTGGACAGATAAATGTCAAGAAAGTTTTGAAACTTTGAAGAAAATTTTAATAGAAGCTCCAGTATTAGTACAACCCAAGTCAGGTAAAGATTATGTAGTTTATTGTGATGCTTCTCATAATGGCTTGGGGTGTGTACTTATGCAAAAAGGAAAGGTAGTGGCCTATGCTTCAAGACAACTTAAGCCACACGAAAGGAATTATCCTACTCATGATTTAGAGTTGGCAGCGGTTGTTTTTGCTTTGAAAATATGGTTTCATTATCTTCATGGTGAACGATGCTACATTTTCACAGATCATAAGAGTTTGAAGTATCTACTAACTCAAAAGAAGTTAAATTTGAGGCAAAAAAGGTGGATCGAGCTCCTAAAGGATTATGATGTGGTTATTGGCTTCCATCCAGGAATAAAAAATGTGGTAGCTGATGCACTCAGTAGAAAGACCTTTGATGCTTTGAGAACTATAAATGCGAGGCTAGCTTTGAAAGAAATGGTGCTTTGATTTCCGAATTAAGAATAAGGCTTGCTTTAGTAGATCGGATAAAGGTGCTTCGAAAAAGAGATATGGAATGTTTGTCAAGATTCAAACAAGTGGAAAATGGGGAGAACAAAGATTTTGAAATTAAGTCTGATGGATGCTTGTATTACCAAGGAAGAATTGTTATTCCTAAGGATGAAGAATTAAAGAAAGAACTTCTCTTTGAGGCACATTATAGTCCTTTGACTATGCATCCAAGTGGAAACAAGATGTATCAAGATCTAAAGAGTCCATATTGGTGGCTAGGAATGAAAAGAGCTATAACTGAGTTTGTTTCCAAATGCCTGACATGTCAACAAGTGAAAGTATAGCATCATGTGCCTTCTGGTTTATTGCAACCAATTTCCATTCCTCAGTGGAAATGGAAACGAGTAACCATGGATTTTGTATCAGGGCTACCTTTGACTCCAATAAAAAAGGATTCAATTTGGGTAATTGTTGATAGATTAACTAAATTAGCGCACTTCATTCCGGTACGAATAGATTACTCTATGGACAAATATACTGAGTTATATATTAAAGAAACAGTTCGACTTCATGGAGTACCAGTCACGAATGTCTCCGATAGAGATCCAAGGTTTACTTCCAGATTTTGGAAGTCTTTACATAAAGCTCTGGGTACTCGACTTAATTTTAGTACTACTTTTCACCCTCAAACAGATGGACAATCTGAACGGCCTATCCAGAATTTGGAGGATATGTTATGGGCTTGTGTGATTGAATTCAAAGGATCGTGGGAGAAGTACTTGCCATTAGCAGAATTTTCTTATAATAACAGCTATCAAGCAAGTATCAAGATGGCACCTTATGAAGCCTTGTATGGAAGAAGGTGTAGGACTTCTTTTAATTGGTACGAGTTGTAAGATCGGGACGTATTGGGACCTGATCTAATTAGAGAAGCTGAAGACAAGATAAAGATCATTCAAGATAATCTCAAGATAGCCGTCGATAGACAGAAAGCTTATGCATATTTGAAGAGAAAAGAAATTGAATTCCAAGTGGGTGATAAAGTGTTTCTCAAAGTATCACCTTGGAAAAAAATATTGTGATTTGGACGAAAAAGAAAGCTGAGTCTGAGATTTATTGGACCATATGAGATTGTAAAAAGAGTTGGTCCGGTGGCTTATCAACTTGCTTTACCTCCAAAAATGGATAAGATTCATAATATATTTTATGTATTGATGCTCAGAAAGTATCGATCAGATCCTTCCCACATCATTACTCCAGAGAAGGTAGAGATTCAACTAGATTTGACATATGAAGAGGAACCGATCAGAATCTTAGCACGTAGTGTCAAGGAACAAGACAATTCCACTTGTTAAAGTTCTTTGGCGAAATCACAAAGTGGAGGAAGCAACGTGGGAAAGAGAAGAAGATATGGAAAAACACTTTCCTCATCTTTTTAAATCAGGCACGTTCTAAAAATTCGAGGACGAATTTTCTTAAGGGGGAAAAATTTTAATACCTTAATATTTGGTTAGTGACTATTTTGCAAAGAATTAAAAGTTGGTGATTTTAGTTCAGTGACTAAAATGTAAAATGTTAAAGTTTGTTGACCAAAGTGAAAAGTTAAGAAAAGTTCAAGGACCAACAAGGTAATTTTCCCAATAATTATTTTTATTATATAAATAAATAGATCACATAAGGGTGTGGATCGAATATAAAATTGTTGGTTCGATCCGATGTTTCTATTATTGGGAAATTACAGTTAAAGTTTAAATGGAATTCGGGTAATCGTATGTGCTCGGAATGTGATGAAATTTTGAAGGGAGTTGTAAGAGGACTTGAAGAGAAGGACATTTTGTTTTGGAATTGTTTTAATTGATTTAGATTCGATTGAAGACAGTATTTTGAAATAGTGCACAAATGGAATTTATGCAAATACATGGATTCATTAATGGCATTATGGTCATTTTGCCCATACTTTTTAATTAAAGATGATTGTGGAAAAGTAAAATTAATAGGTGTCAACAACTAATTGGATATAATTAAGGGGAAAAATGGTAATTTTACTATTAAAGGAGATTTTTATATTAGATAAAGGTTAAATAAATGCCATTTGTCTTGGGAATTAATTGAAGCAAAAATTATAATTTTTGCTCATCTTTCTCCTCTTGGCCGAAACCTCCATAGCAAGGGTAAAAAAAATTTTGATTCAATTTTTGGCTTGATTTGATTAGTTTTAGGTTTAAGACATGAAATAGAGAATTAATCTCCATTGAATTCTCTTTCATTTGGTATAATTTTTTAGTGGTTTCCATGCTTATATGTTGAAATTGGAGATTAGGGTTTATAAAGAACAAGTTGAGATTTTGTGTTTTAAGGGTTGTTTTAATTGGATTTGAGGTTGTGATGATGTTACATGCTTGATATGATGAAACAACATGATTTTTGTTTTAGGTGTTATTTGGGAAAATTGAGAAATTAGGGGAAACTCTTGCAAAATTTTTATTTGAATTGGAAATGATGTTAGAAGCTCGAATATGATGTTTGGATGTTAAATTCATGCTTGAATCAAGTTGGAAAAATTTGGAGAAGTGACCTTAGGTATTCGGCATTTAGAAGAAATTAGGGGAAAATTTTGGAAAAATTTTCCTAAGGCTAGAAATGGTGTAAGGATGATTTTGTAAGCTTTGAAATGTTAATTGGACTAATGTGGCAGCTTGTAAAGTGTTGAGGACTAAATTGTAAAGTTGGGGAAATATATGATTAAAGTGGAAAGTTGATTTGAAATTGAAGTTGTGTGATAAAGGATTATTTTGAAAGATTTGGAAGTATAAGGGTTAACATTGATGTTGGAAGATAAGATTCGTAATGAAAGTATATGTAGGAATATTATTATTATTCCTAATGTATATTAAAGTTAGAATGATACTAACATATACTTGAATTGTATATGTTGGTGAAATTGTTGTAGATCATAATCGTAATCCAAACCGGGAACCGAGCATCTCTAAAGGCAAAGAAAAAGTGCAAAAGTGAAACTCTGTATAAGGGTAAAGCTTTCTAGTGAGGCAACAGGTGAATGCATCTCTACTATTTTATTTTGATATGAGTAAGAGTTGCGATGAGTCTATCTCGAGTGTTAATTCACAAATGATATCTTTTCAATGATTTCTGAAATGAACCATGAATAATTTTTGGGTATTTACTGCCCAATGCACTTTTATATGATATTGTGAGAGGTTAATATCTTTTGATATTTTAAATAAGTGAATGTTTAAAGCCCATTGTTTGCATTATGAGATTTTTTCGTATAATTGGCATGTCAATGAGGTGGGAGTATAACGATACAGTGATATTGTATAAGTGTACAACAGTTATAAAGTAAAACAGTGACGCTGTGTTCTATAGCTATTACCTAGTGATACAGTGATGTTGTATAAATTTACGACAGTTATAAAGTGATAGAGATGATAAAGTGTTTTATTTTGGCTCAACAAATTAGTTGATGCCGCACATGTACATACTCAACAGTGACTCACATACCATACATTCTTATTTACTTTACATTGGGATATAATTTAATTAAGAGTGTAAGTGTAAAGAATTGCTTTGGAGTAATACTTGTTTTACATATATATATATATTTATATTGTATTTTGTTTGTTTATGTCGTTTCTTTATAGTGAAATGTTTAAAATTATTTTTTGTTGCCTCACTAAGTGTATACTTAGCGTGTGAATGTTTCACGCGTAGGTAAAAGAACGTAAGAAGTAAGGAGCAACAGTAGAAGACATCATCTATTTTGAAAGTGGTACATCATTATCAGTAAGACATCTCTGATGTCCCTTTTTGATATTATTAGTTGGCATGTAAATTATAAATGTTCTGGGTTACTATGATATGAAAATGTTTGAAATGATTGTGATATTATAAACATAAATATGGATACTTATAGTGAATATTATTAATTAAATATGTTTGAAATCGTATTTTATTAGCTATTCATATGATTTTTAATTTAGGCAGTTTTTAGGCAATTTTGTTAATTATATGAATTAGAAGTAAACTGCCTAGTTGCTGATTGAATCTAGGTTCAAATTTACCTTAAAAAAATTAAGTTTAAATTTTACGCGATTAAATGCTAGTTTGGTTAAAGAGTTAATTGTTTAAATTTTAAAGAAACAAAATTTTACCGATTTTTTTGAAATAAGAACTATTGTACTAATGTCATGTGACATCTCTAACTCGTATTCAGTGATGGATACGGGTAAGGGGTGTTACATTTATTGGTATCAAAGCTATAGATTTAGCCGGTTCTCAGCCTAAATAGAAGTTGTTTTTGTTGAAAAGTGTGTACATGCCACTAGAATATCAATATTACTGATATGTTGTTTATGAAATTGATGGATGTCGCTCCTTACTAATGTAGTTGTTATGGGTTATATATGTCTGAATCAGGGAGTTCTAGACAAGCTATGGAACGAGAAATGTTAGAAGAAGCCGGTGATGGTAGTAATGAGATTAATAATAATCTTTCGGCTCAATCGGGACAAGGAAGAGCACAAGCACAACAAGGGGTGCCTGTGCAAAATTAGGGGACTTTCCTTCAGTCGTTGGAAGCGATTCTGATACATTTCCAACCACCAGTTCCCCTACTTCCCATATGACAATTGCTAAGGAATTAAAATGTTTGGGAGCAGCTAAATTTAAGGGAGATTCAGACGAAGGTCCAGTGGCTGCTGATATATGGCTAAATGATTTAAAGATCATGCTTGACGAATTCCGTTGTTCAGAGACAAATAAATTAGACGGAGCTGTATCTTTACTCCATGGTCAAGCAAGAATGTGGTGGACTAACGCTACGATACACGTTCCTCCCGAGGAAGTGACATGGAAATTCTTTTTGGAGGAATTAAAGAATAAGTATATTGGAAACCAGTTTATCAGAGAAATGACGCAGTAATTCCTTAACCCGAAGCAAGGAAACCGGACTATTTATGAATATGAATGTGAATTTAATAAGTTGAGCCGATTTGATGCAGATTTGATCCCTACGAAGAAAGATTGATGTGATTCGTTTATTGAGGGATTAACCACGAAGCTAAAAGAAATGTTGGTGGCATTGAATTTATCAAATTTTCAGGAAGTTGTGAATTGAGCTAAGGCAATTGAACGAGTACAGCCTGAAAAGATAGTAGAACCAAAATGGCAGTCAAACAAGAGATCGAGAACATATTCATTTTCTTTTTCATCAAAGCGAGGCAAGGGTTCTGGTTCTTGATATCAGAATAGATATGGATCAGCTACAAATTCCCATAAAGGATTTGGTGCTGGAAAAGGCAGACAATTCTAGACAACTAATTCTGAGGCTAATTCATCACTTCAGCCATGTGATGTTTGTGGCATACGTCATCCAGGCCAGTGTCGAATGATGACAGAAGCTTGTTTCAAATGTGGAGAAATTGGTCATTTTGTGAGAGACTGCCCACTGTTATCTGGGGAGAGATTTGCACAAACAAAAAGATTTGCAGCGGTGCCACCAAGAGGCAGAGGAAGGAATAGATCTGGGAGACCATCTAAATCTGCTTCACAAGTAAAAATGGGCGCACCAGCTCGAGTTTATAATATACAGACTAATGAGGACCCGGATGACTCAAAAATCATTGCAGTTACATTCTATCTCTATGATAAGCCTGTATTAGTTTTGATTGATCATGGTTCTATGCATTCATATATTAGTACCAATTTAATTGGAAAGAGAGATATTCCATTAGAGTCTTATCTCTAGTGATATAGTGGCAACAAACCCATTGGGTCAGAGTGCGAGAATAAATAAAATATGTAGGAATTGTCCGATAAAGGTGCAAGGAATAGAGTTTCTGGCAAACCCAATGGAGTTACCTTTTAGAGAATTCGAAATGATATTAGGCATGGATTGGTTATCTTTCTACCATGCCATTGTGGATTGTCTCTTAAAGCGAGTAATCTTGGAAAATTCGAAAGGTGAAGAGATAATAGTAGTGGGGGAAAGGATAAATCCTTTATCTAATTTGATATCAGCTGTTTCTGCTAAGAAACTATTGCTAGAAGGTTGTCAAGCTTTCTTAGCAAATGTTGTGGATACCAGAACTGCTGAATTTAAATTGGAAGATATTTCTATAGTCTTGGAATATCCAGAAGTATTTCCCAATGAATTACCGGGATTACCCTCTGATCGAGAAGTAGAATTTAAGATAGAGGTGTTACCTGGTACTGCACCCATATCGATGGCCCCGTATAGAATGGCGCCAGCTGAGCTTCGAGAGTTAAAGGCACAAATGCAAGAATTATTGGATCGGGGTTTTATAAGACCAAGTGTGTCACCTTGGGGCACGCCAATATTATTTGTAAAAAAGAAAGACGGGTCTATGCGACTATGCATAGATTATCGTCAGCTAAATAAGGTGACAATGAAGAATAAGTATCCTCTTTCAAGGATATATGATCTTTTTGATCAGTTAAAGGGTGCGGCTGTGTTTTCCAAAATTGATCTTCGATCAAGATATCATCAATTGAAGATTCAGGAGAAGATATTCCAAAGACTGCCTTCCAAACTCGATATGGACACTATGAGTTTGTAGTGATGCCGTTCAGATTAACTAATGCTCCTGCAGCATTTATGGATCTGATGAATTGAATATTTCAACCATATTTAGATCGATTTTTGGTGGTATTTTTGATGACATTTTAGTATATTCAAAGACAAAAAAGAAACATGATCCTCATCTCTGAATTGTTCTTCAAATTCTTTGGGAAAAGAAATTATATGCAAAGCTATCAAAGTGTGAATTTTGGTTATCAGAAGTTACTTTTCTCGGCCATGTGGTTTCAGCAGAGGGGATAAGAGTAGATCCCAAGAAAATACAAGCTATATTTGAATGGAAAACTCTGAAGAATATTTCTAAAGTTTGAAGTTTCTTGGGACTGGCTGGTTATTATCGAAAATTTGTAAAGAATTTTTCGATGATTGCCTCTCCGCTAACCAAGCTATTAAGAAAGGATGTGCCATTCATCTGGACAGATAAATGTCAAGAAAGTTTTGAAACTTTGAAGAAAATTTTAATAGAAGCTCCAGTATTAGTACAACCCGAGTCAGGTAAAGATTATGTAGTTTATTGTGATGCTTCTCATAATGGCTTGGGGTGTGTAGTTATGCAAGAAGGAAAGGTAGTGGCCTATGCTTCAAGACAACTTAATCCACACGAAAGGAATTATCCTACTCATGATTTAGAGTTGGCAACGGTTGTTTTTGCTTTGAAAATATGGTGTCATTATCTTCATAGTGAACGATGCTACATTTTCACATATCATAAGAGTTTGAAGTATCTACTAACTCAAAGGAGTTAAATTTGAGGCAAAAAAGGTGGATCGAGCTCCTAAAGGATTATGATGTGGATATTGACTTCCATCCAGGAAAAGAAAATGTGGTACCTGATGCACTCAGTAGAAAGACATTTGCTGCTTTGAGAACTATAAATGTGAGGCTAGGTTTGAAACAAAAGGGTGCTTTGATTGCCGAATTAAGAATAAGGCCTGCTTTAGTAGATCGGATAAAGGAGCTTCAAAAAAGAGATATGGAATGTTTGTCAAGATTCAAACAAGTGGAAAATGGTGAGAACAAAGATTTTGAAATTAAGTCTGATGGATGTTTGTATTACCGAGGAAGAATTGTTATTCCTAGGGATGAAGAATTAAAGAAAGAACTTCTCTTTAAGGCACATTATAGTCCTTTGACTATGCATCCAAGTGGAAACAAGATGTATTAAGATCTAAAGAGTCGATATTGGTGGCCAAGAATGAAAAGAGCTATAACTGAGTTTGTTTCTAAATGCCTGACATGTCAGCAAGTGAAAGTATAGCATCATGTGCCTTCTGGTTTATTGCAACCAATTTCCATTCCTCAGTGGAAACGGGAACGAGTAACAATGGATTTTGTATTAGGGCTACCTTTGACTCCAAGCAAAAAGGATTCAATTTGGGTGATTGTTGAAAGATTAACTAAATTAGTGTACTTCATTCCGGTACGAATATATTACTCTATGGACAAATATACTGAGTTATATATTAAAGAAAAAGTTTGACTTCATGGATTACCAGTCTCGATTGTCATTGATAGAGATCCAAGGTTTACTTCCAGATTTTGGAAGTCTTTACATAAAGCTCTGGGTACTCGACTTAATTTTAGTACAACTTTTCACCCTCAAACAGATGGACAATCTGAACAGACTATCCAGAATTTGGATGATATGTTAAGGGCTTGTTGATTGAATTCAAAGGATCGTGGGAGAAGTACTTGCCATTAGCGGAATTTTCTTATAACAACAGCTATCAAGCAAGTATCAAGATGGCACCTTATGAAGCCTTGTATGGAAGAAGGTGTAGGACTTCTTTGAATTGGTACGAGTTGAAAGATCGGGACGTATTAGGACCTGATCTAATTAGAGAAGCTAAAGACAAGATAAAGATCATTCAAGATAATCTCAAGATAGTCGTCGATAGACAGAAAGCTTATGCAGATTTGAAGAGAAAAAAAATTGAATTCCAAGTGGGTGATAAAGTGTTTCTCAAAGTATCACCTTAGAAAAAAATATTGTGATTTGGACGAAAAAGAAAGCTGAGTCTGAGATTTATTGGACCATATGAGATTGTAAAAAGAGTTGGTCTGATGGCTTATCAACTTGCTTTACCTCCAAAAATGGATAAGATTCATAATGTATTTCATGTATCGATGCTCAGAAAGTATCGATCAGATCCTTCCCACATCATTACTCCAAAGGACGTAGAGATTCAACTA
The DNA here is from genome assembly GCA_019671005.1 of Hibiscus mutabilis. NCBI lineage: Eukaryota > Viridiplantae > Streptophyta > Magnoliopsida > Malvales > Malvaceae > Hibiscus > Hibiscus mutabilis. Next base: position 30,264,625 of record CM033748.1, on the reverse strand, counting down.
GATTTGACATATGAAGAGGAACCGATCAGAATCTTAGCACGTAGTGTCAAGGAACTAAGGAACAAGACAATTCCACTTGTTAAAGTTCTTTGGCGAAATCACAAAGTGGAGGAAGCAACGTGGGAAAGAGAATAAGATATGGAAAAACACTTTCCTCATCTTTTTAAATCAGGTACGTTCTGAAAATTCAAGGATGAATTTTCTTAAGGGGGAGAAATTTAATACCCCAATATTTGGTTAGTGACTATTTTGCAAAGAATTAAAAGTTGGTGATTTTAGTTTAGTGACTAAAATGTAAAATGTTAAAGTTTAGTGACCAAAATGAAAAGTTAAGAAAAGTTCAAGGACCAACAAGGTAATTTTCCCAATAATTATATTTATTATATAAATAAATAGATCACATAAGGGTGTGGATCGAATATAAAATTGTTGGTTCGATCTGATGTTTCTATTATTGGGAAATTACAGTTAAAGTTTAAATGGAATTTGGGTAATCGTATGTGCTCGGAATGTGATGAAATTTTGAAGGGAGTTGTAAGAGGACTTGAAGAGCAGGACATTTTGTTTTGGAATTGTTTTAATTGATTTAGATTCGATTGAAGATAGTATTTTGAAATAGTGCACAAATGGAATTTATGCAAATACATGGATTCATTAATGGCATTATGATCATTTTGCCCATACTTTTTAATTAAAGATGATTATGGAAAAGTAAAATTAATAGGTGTCAACACCTAATTGGATATAATTACAGGGGAAAATGGTCATTTTACTATTAAAGGAGATTTTTATATTAGATAAAGGTTAAATAAATGCCATTTGTCTTGGGAATTAATTGAAGAAAAAACTATAATTTTTGCTCATCTTTCTCCTCTTGGCCGAAACTTCCATAGCAAGGGTAAGAAAATTTTCGATTCAATTTTTGGCTTGATTTGATTAGTTTTAGGTTTAAGAAATGAAATATAGAATTAATCTCCATTGAATTCTCTTTCATTTGGTATAATTTTTTAGTGGTTTCCATGCTTATATGTTGAAATTGGAGATTAGGGTTTATGAAGAACAAGTTGAGATTTTGTGTTTTAAGGGTTGTTTTAATTGGATTTGAGGTTGTGATGATGTTACATGCTTGATATGATGAAAACAACATGATTTTTGTTTTAGGTGTTATTTGGGAAAATTGAGAAATTATGGGAAACTCTTGCAAAATTTTTATTTGAATTGGAAATGATGTTAGAAGCTTGAATATGATGTTTGGAGGTTAAATTCATGCTTGAATGAAGTTGTAAATTTTGGAGAAGTGACCTTTGGTATTCAGCATTTAGAAGAAATTAGGGGAAAATTTTGGAAAATTTTTCCTAAGGCTAAAAATGGTGCAAGGATGATTTTGTAAGCTTTGAAATGTTAATTGGACTAAAGTGGAAGTTTTTAAACTGTTGAGGACTAAATTGTAAAGTTGGGGAAATATGTAATTGATGTGGAAAGTTGATTTGAAATTGAAGTTGTGTGATAAAGGATTATTTTGAAAGATTTGGAAGTATAAGGGTTAACATTGATGTTGGCTGATAGATTAGTAATGAAAGTACATGTAGGAATATTATTATTCCTAATGTATATTAAAGTTAGAATGATACTAACATATACTTGATTTGCATATGTTGTTGAAATTGTTGTAGATCATAATCGTAATCCAAACCGGGAACCGAGCAACTCTAAAGGCAAAGAAAAAGTACAAAAGTGAAATTGTGTATATGGGTAAAGCTTTCTAGTGAGGCAACAGGTGAGTGCATCTCTACTATTTTATTTTGATATGAGGAAGACTTGCGATGAGTCTATCTCGAGTGTTAATTCACAAATGATATCTTTTCAATGATTTCTGAAATGAACTATGAATGATTTTTGGGTATGAACTGCCCAATGCACTTTTATATGATATTGTGAGAGGTTAATATCTTTTGATACTTTAAATAAGTGAATGATACATAACAGTGAATGTTTAAAGCCCATTGTATGCATTATGAGATTTTTTGGTATAATTGGCATGTCAATGAGGTAGGAGTATAATGATACAGTGATGTTGTATAAGTGTACAACAATTATAAAGTAAAACAGTGACGCTGTGTTCTACAGCTATGACCTAGTGATACAGTGATGTTGTATAAGTTTACGACAGTGATAAAGTGATAGAGATGATAAAGTGTTTTATTTTGGCTCAACAAATTAGTTGATGCCGCACATGTGCATTCTCAATAGCGACTCACATACCATACATTCTCATTTACTTTACATTGGGCTATAATTTAATTAAGAGTGTATGTGTAAAGGATTGCTTTGGAGTGATACTTGTTTTACATATATATATATATATTGTATTTTGTTTGTTTATGTCGTTTCTTTATAGTGAAATGTTTAAAATTATTTTATGTTGCCTCACTAAATGTATACTTAGCATGTGAATGTTTCACGCGTAGGTAAAAGAACGTAAGGAGTAAGGAGCAGTAGTAGAAGACATCATCTATTTTGAAAGTGGTACATCATTATCAGTAAGACATCTTTGATGTCCCTTTTTGATATTATTAGTTGGCATGTAAATTATAAATGTTTTGGGTTACTCTGATATGAAAATGTTTGAAATGGTTGTGATATTATAAACATAAATATGGATACTTATAGTGAATATTATTAATTAAATATGTTTGAAATCGTATTTTATTAGCTACCCATATGATTTTTAATTAGGGCAGTTTTTAGGCAGTTTTATTAATTATATGAATTAGAAGTAAACCGCCTAGTTGCTGCTTGAATCTAGGTTCAAATTTACCTTAAAAATATTAAGTTTAAATTTTACGCGATTAAATGTTATTTTGGTTAAAGAGTTAATTATTTATATTTTAAAGAAAAAAAATTTTACCAATTTTTTTGAAATAAGAACTATTGTGCAAATGTCACGTGACATCTCTAACTCGTATTTAGTGATGGATATGGGTAAGGGGTGTTACAGCAAATGTCCCATACGGATAAGTGAATGTGGTTTTCTCCTGATATTCGGGAGCGATGACAACTAATAATATCAAAAAGGGACATCAAATTGAAGCAAAAAGGGACATAAGCGATGACATCTAGTCTATGAAGGGCAATGGAAAATGGTCTTTCCTGGTGGCATTGTTCAGCTTCCTATAGTCCATGCACACTCTCCATCCGGTAACAGTTCTAGAAGCAATCAATTCACTATTTTGAGCCACGGTCATGCCACATTTCTTTGGCACACATTGCACCAGGCTAACCCACAAGCTATCAAAAATGGGATAGATTATCCCTATATCCAGCCACTTGATAATTTCTTTTTTTACTACCTTTTTCATGCTCGAATTTAATCTTCTTTGGCGTTCAATTGTTTTGCCGTGATATTCCTTCAAAATTATTTTGTGCATGCAAATAGTTGGGCTTATTCCTCAGATATCAGCCAAGGTCCATCCCAACGCTTGCTTGTGATTACTTAGAATCTCCAGCAATCTTTCCTCTTGATCATTTGTTAGATCAGCAACAATGATCACTGGTAAGGTTGAGTGTTTACCTAAATAAGCGTACTTAAGATGGTATGGCAATGGTTTTAGTTCCAATTTAGGTGGCTTCTCAATGGATGATTTAGGTGCCACGATCTCTCTGCCAGCCAACTCTATTGGCTCTGGCTGTCCGAAGTAACTCACTTCTTCTCTCTTCAAGAATGTTCCTTCAGTTTCTTCACTATCTGACTCGTTGGCATCATCAGTATCTTGGCACAGCTGTGCCACATCCATAGTGAAAATAGACTCCATCATCTCGTCAGCTTGACATCCCTCAGGTTCATCAGTGTATTTAAGGGCTTGAAACACATTAAATGTAACATGCTGATCATTCATGCACATAGTTAATTATCTTTTATGAACATCAATCAAAGCTCTACCTGTGGCAAGGAATGGTTTGCCTAATATAATTGGGACATTCATATCTGCCTTATAATCTAAAATAATAAAGTCAGCTGGGAATATAAATTTGTCTACCTTTACCAACACATCCTCAATATTACCCTTAGTATGTGCAAAGGATCGGTCTGCCAACTGAAGTGTTACCGTGGTAGGTTTTGCTTCAATGCCGAGCTTTCTAAAAATAAATATTGACATCAAATTGATCTGGCTCTCAGGTCACACAGTGCCTTATCCATGAATCTAGTCCCAATAGTACAGGGAATAGTAAAACTCCCCAAATCTTTCAACTTTGGTGGTAACCGATTGAGAATCATTGCACTGCATCCCTCAATGAGAGCTACAGTCTCGAAATCATCCAGTTTTTTTTCTTGGACAAGATGTCCTTCATGAATTTCACATAATTGGGTATTTTCTCGAGAGCTTCCACCAATGGTATGTTGATCTGTAATTGCTTAAAGACTTCCAAGAAGCGCTTAAATTGTTGATCCTGCTTGTGCTTCTATAATCTTTATGGAAATGGTGGAGGTGGATAAGCATATGCTGGCTCTACCAGTTTTGCCAAGGGTTTACTGGCATTCGACTGAGATTTGGCATCAGACTGAGGTCTGGCATCGCTTATGTCTGCTTCTTTCTCTTCTGCTTCTTTTGGTTCATCTACTAGTCCCTTCTCATTCTCCTGGCAATTAAATGGCTGCTTGTCAGATGTCTCAGCATCACATTGTTTGCCACTCCGAAAAGTTACAACTTTGCATTGTTTATTGCCTCTATGTCAAGCATCTTTTGTATCGCTTGGCAAAGCTCCCTAGGGTCTACTGCTGAGTGCACTGTAATCTGTATCTCCAAGTTCTACATAGATGCTGCCAAACTCTGGACAGTTGCATCATTCCTCTCCATATAATCTGCCAAAGTCCTCTGGTTGTTCCTTTACCCTGCATAAAAATTATTTTGTGCCCTCTGTGCATTTTGATTGAAACCTTGTTGGGCATTGTTCTGACGCTGAGCATTGTGTTGATTACCCCCTTAATTTCCCCAGGCTAAATTTGGGTGTTACCTTCATCCTGCATTGTAAGTACTGAAAGGTGCATTATAATTACGATTAAAATTTCCAAAAAAAATTACTGACTCTGGGTTGGTAGGGCAATCTTCCATGAAATGGTCCTTCCCACATATGGTGTAGAATGGGTCCAATGCCTTAATTTCTTGTGACTCTTTACTCTTTTGCAAGGTTCTCACCATACTGGTAATATTGGAAATCTCAAAGTGAATTGATGTTAATTCATCTAGTTCTAGCTTTCCTCCAGTTTTAGTTTCGGTCCCTAGTCTGGCAGTAGGATACTCAAAGTTATTAGTTGAGATCCTTTCAAGGATACCAATTGCCTCTGTATAATTCTTTTCCAGCAGCGAACCATTTGCTGACGTATCAACAATAGTTCTGGCATGAGTATTGAGTCCATTGTAGATGGTCTCTATATGGGTCCACTTTGGGAATCCATGCATGGGATATCTTCTTAACAGGTCCTTGAATCTTTATCATATGGGGTCTTTTCATTAGCTTGCCTAAATGTAATGATCTCGCTTCTCAGATTGGCATTGAGTTTTGGTGGTTTGAATCGCAGTAAGAATTTTTGATATAGATTTCCCTATGAGGTGATAGATCCAGGTGGCAAAGAACTAAGCCACATTTGTGCTCTATCTCTTAAGGAGAATGTAAATAATTTCAGCTTCACTGTATCTTCCAAAACTCTAGGCCGCTGAAATAGCTGGCAAACTTCTATGAATTGCTTTAAGTGTTGCCTTAGGTCTCATGTAGGTGCTCCATCGAATTGTCCTACATTCAAGAGCATTTATATCATTAATGGTTTAAGTTCAAAATTTGGTGTATTTACCTTCGGACCAATTAGTCCTGACATCAAATTATCTATGTTAGGTGTCGAGTGTTCTCGGATAGGTCTCTCCTCCTCTACATTAACGGCTGGGGCAGCAGGTGCGGCCGGTATCTCATTATGGTGTAGAGGGATTCCCTGGTTGTTTGGGTTACCATCAGCTCCTCCATTACCACGATGCGCTATCTCTCGATCTTTTCTTTTTAACCTTCGTAAGGTTCTTTGGGTCGCATGGCCAATCTTCCACCACAGGGTGGTTTCTGGTCATACACCAGATAAACTAAATAAATAATAAAAAGAATGAAACAAGTAAAGAAAACAAAAAAATTATGTTGCAATCCCCGGTAACGGCGCCAAGAACTTGTGAACTATTGTTAACGCATGGCAAAAGAGTATATTTTTAGTGTAAAAGTATGCCAAAAAGTAGTGCCAATGTGATTCTTATGCGTGCAAGTATACACGATTAGCAAGTAATACATCAATAAGTTGAGTATCGAATCTATAGGGATTGACCAAGAACTTATTTGCTCAATGTTTACTTGTTCAGAAGTTTTAAAAGTGTTGAAATGCTTTGGGATTTTGATTAAAAAGTTAACAAAACAAAGTAGTGAAAATAAGCAGTCTAGCAATGAGTTATTCAAAATGAATGATAAATGTTGGCAAGGGGATGCCAGATTTTAAGCTACTTATGGCAGCCTTCAATAATGATCTACCTTGGTTTATTGCCGAGAATATTAAAGGTAGTATTGCCTTTGTCGATGGCAATACCATAAGTTAACTATGATAAAACCCATATATGTATATAGTGAATGTTTTTTTCATGAATTAACTTGATTAAGCGACAATATTTACTCCTAAGGGGTAGACTCACTTCCGAAGTAATTTCATCTACTTGAACATTTTCTGTCGAAGCTTCTCGCCTTAGTACCTGGAAACATATCGTTGCCCCTTAAGTCTATTAAGATATTAAGGTTCAATAAGCATGCAATGCCAACTGTCGTATGGCAATGGATTTGTATCCCAGTTAGTATATGCAGATAGAAAATAGTGCCAAGGCATTTTCATTATTAAAAACTAAACATGAAATCAGCATCCATCCCAAACATCCCCCAACCAACTATAAAAGTTTAGTTCATGGTTGGGGATTCCATCCAAAAAAAATTATCGTATCCCCATATCATCATTTAAATAGAATAAATAAAAACGAAGAGAATGGGCAAGAAAGGGGTCCGTCGATGCAACCCTTCAATGGCTCCAAGCTCTCGGTCATCAGCTGGTCGGACAACGTCTTGGTTTATCACCGTTCAACCTCTTCAATCCGATATCTCCAATCCCCCCCTCAAATGCTTGATCGATCTTTTTAAATAGGCTTACGTGGGAAACCCTAGGATAAGGCCTTTGAATTTAACTTATGAACGCACAAGGGATAAGATGATAGCGCATCTTATCCAGATTTGAATCCTAGGGCTGACATGTACAAGGTCCAACGGAGACTTTGGCCGGTTAACTGACGTCACTCCTTTGCCAGCCAAGCTTGGCATTGATTGTTCCTTCTGTGCCAACTGCGCCACGGCAATTCTGTAGCTTCTTTTCTTGCATTCTCTGCCAAGCTTGCCTGCCTTTGTCCTGCGTCAAAAACCGCAAAATAACCCTTCACACTGGCAAATAGAATAGCTCATAAACTCCTTATGCAAATGCATGATTTTAATACCTAAATGCAACTTAAATGTACTAAAGGGCAAGCAAAGGCGTTGTAAAATAAGCATAAAAATAGTACTTTTGAGGAGTTAACATTGGGCCTTGTGTGCCATGTATGATGTTTTGCTATGATGAGAGTATGTTTTTAGGCGAATAGTGGTAGCGCCATGTGTTTTTTATCTCTATTTATTGCTCGTACTAGCTTGCATGTTTATGTTTAAGATTAGCATGAAGTATAGTAGAGTAGATGTATACCACTGAGCTTAGAAAGCTCAGCGCTCGGAATCGTTATTTTCATGCGTAGGTTGATCGTCGGTTCGTGTGATTATGGAGCACTATCAGTAAGGGATTCCAACATGTGGTGATTTCCAGAGTACATTACTTGTGTTTAATGGACTGTGTATTTATAGGACCTTACATGGTGGAGTCTGTAATTCTTATTTTTGAATTTGTATTAATCTAGCGAATGTTTAAATGTTTTAACTTAAAGTGGAGCTCCTTTGTAACGATTTAAATTGTTTATCGATGTTTTCAACTGTTGTATTTAATGTTTTTGGAAAATACCTTGTTTGGGCTAAACCGAGTTGAAATTTTTTATGAGAAGGGTTTGGGCTTAAGGCCCAAATGTGACATTCGAGTTTAAGGTGTTAAAATGGATTTTTTTACATGATTTAGGGTTTGGGTTGCTATTGGGCCCAATATATTTAGGCCAGTGTGCATTTTGCTTTTGGGTTATAATTAAAAAAATCATTTTATTTAATATATTATGTGTTTATTTAATAACAATAGTAGATAGTAAACAACGATGACGACGATATTAATATTGTTAATATTAATGGTAATGATGAAAGGAATAATAACAATATATAATAATATAACCGGGTCATAAGACCCGGATAAAATTAGGGATTACATATGTTTATTAAACCATAATAGATTTTAATAACTAATGTAGACCAGGGGCGGTTCAAAGATTTTGGGGGCCTTGTGCAATTTTTAAATTGCGGCCCTTAATTTATAATCGGTAAGAGATCATTTTTTTTCTTCCAAAAATGCCTTAATAGAAAAATATTATTATATTATCCCTTTGAACAACAAAAAATTTACTTATAAACATCTAAAAATCAAACATTTTCACTTAAAATGTGTCATTCTTTTTGCATGTTTAAATTTTTAGATAATTGTTATATATATACACATAATTATATATACAATTTTATAATTTTTTATAAATATTTAACTTAAGTTCTTTATTTGGGACCCCTCTCATTCAAAGGCCCTGTACGGTCACTCTTATCGCGCCAGTCCAGAGCCACACTATTCTAACTAAATTCCAGTATACCTTTCATCAATCGTTGTCATGTCTGTTTCTTTTTTATTTTGTTCATATTGCCGCGAGACATTATTTATTTTTATTGCTTCAACTCCAAAACAATTATTAACTCTTTTTATTTTCATAAAAGTAATATTAATAAGAGGTTTAACTCATTTAATCCTTGTGGAGATAATAACTCTAACTCACTATTTTATTATTTGTCGATAGTATACTTGTGTGCTGATTGTATTAAGACATCAATTTAATTTTTTTTTGCTCTGGCAAATATAAATTTATTAATAATGTCATATAAGCCTAACCGACAAATGTGCCTCATTACAAACCTCCCTAATCCTAACGGAGAAAAAGAGTACACATAAGCCGAGAATTACAAGAAATAAAGTTCACCGGTAAAGCAAATCAAAATACTGATAAGAAAATACAAGTTTCACCAAAGACAATAATCTTCACCCAAATGCCAAAATCACCATTTACTAGAGCTTCCATAAGCCAACAGAGAATCCAAACACAACACTAAGTTTTCGGTATGCCAGCTCCAGGCCTTGACAATTTAAGTTTTCGACGACCCTGCTTTCGCTAAGCCTCCAACCAGACCACTATAGGCAGTAGCCGTGTGTGCAAACATGATTGATCCAATTCTACTCAAAAGTCGATCTATCTCCAATAGCACCTGCCACCAGCACATGTTCGGTTCATAGGATGCAGAATCCAATTTAGCACCACACTGAATCCAATTTCACCGGCATACCTGCCATGCCCCACCCCTTTGCTTCGATGAGTATTTCTAAAGCTTTTTTAATGGCTACCACAGTTGCAAAGTCAGATCCCAAGTTCTCCACAGGGCCATAAAAAAGGCCCTAATGACACCAGAATCCATGCTTAACACTCCTACTCCAGCCACACCTTCCCACGTACCTCCTATACTACAGCAAAACTTGATCCTTCCCATACTTGAACCAGTTTGGGACCTCGACAACAGTGGATTATCCCACCACCAATCTATTTCCATCTCTGCACCCTTTAGTGTCGATTTAAACCATGATAGAGCCCTTAACTTCGATAAAAGATCAAATCTTTTAATCTCATGCTTTTCGCATTGAATACAAGCACCTTCCAAGTGAGCTATAAACTCCATAACCCTTTGCCATGACACCCCCCACCTACTAATTTCCTTCCAGAAACAATCTGCGAAGTTGCAGCCAGCAAACAAATGATTTACATCTTTTAACCCGCTGTTGCATAACCTACAAATGCAGTACCTTTCCTTTAGGTCTATCCTTCTATTTCGCAAGAAGATCTTCATGGGAATCCTCTCTAATTTTAACATCCACAAGAAGCTCCTTACTTTTGGTGTTACTTTCAGCTTCCAAAAATTATCAAAATTAAAATCCGGATCCTGCACGTCAAAGTTTGCCAATAGAAACGATAATCTCTTGACTGAAAACTTCCCAGCTCTCTCGTGTACCTAGACAATCTTATCCTCAATCCCTGGATTCAGCTTCACGCTTTGTATCAACCTTTCAATGTTCATCACCTCGCATCTCCAGTTTTCCTTATCTTCTCTTAATCAGTACACTTCGATAGGCTCCTTCTTTTGCTAGGTGATCTGATCCACCAATCAATCCCGGGACCTGTCTCTCTATCAAACAGTGGTCTGGATTTCACTTTGAAATTCTCTGCTTGGAATTTATTTCTTCCCGAAATTGAGAGAATCCCTCCTGGCCTACCCGTCGCCTCTAAAAACTTGAATTCGAACTCATCGTTGAACCAAAGTCTCCTCAACTCAGCTTCACTAAACTCTTTCTTTGTATCTTGTGTAAAAACCATTTCCACTCTATGCTATCGAATCAATTCCTTGCTGTCGAAACCTTCACCACTGAACCCATTCATCTAATGTTCTAGGATAAGAACCGTATCCTGACAATTAAACCCAATTCTGAAGCACGTTAAGTAGCCTTACCAGACTGATCTTTTTTGCTAGAATCTTTTTTGCTTCTTTTGTATAATTATCCCATCTTGCTTGCATATCAGAGTCCGTCAGCGATCTTCCTTCTAATTCAGATTTTTCCACTGATGCTTTCCCCTTATTCTTATTTCTACGTTGTGCTCGATCCCTTTTTTTCCTCTCGGCTTCCGTCAAAGCATTGTCTTGAAAATCCTTCAGGGACGCGTATCTTCTATCCCTTTCACGAAAGGAACTCTTCTTGAAATTCGGGAAGGCTTAGCTTAAAACCACCTATCTTAGGATTAAGCTCCTCGTCTTCCAGATCGATTTCACACTCTGTACCAGAACGAGTGCCCTTACCTTCTGGGTTGTTTAGACTATCAACGCTCTTTGCCCAAGAAGCTTTATGTTCATTATGTCCCTTGCAAATAGCATTGATGGCTTCATCAAAAACAAGATTTCTGTTCCCCGACGTACTCAAGATTTCCTTCTCCGATGAGGACACCGAAGAGTCCGACGTATCTTCCACCATCGCCGATTCAACCTTTCAGCCTACTGTGACTTCCGCCATCACTCTTTTCTCCATATTCCCAGTCTTTACTACAGCAGCAGATTCATCCGAAAATCCCATTTCGATTACTCTAACAACATGAATAACATCACCAACTTCTACTTCCACTAATTCTTCAATTTTCAGGGTATTATCTGTAGAAATAAGAATTGACACTTTCTCGCAATCTTTAACATAGTTGACGTTCTCCCCTACAGCTTCAAAGTTACCCCAAAGAGCTGCTAACCTTTTTAGAGTTTCATAGTTCCAACAGTGCAGAGGTAAGCCCGACACTTCAAGCCAAGTTAATCTTTCATTTTGCTTAATGGATTCTGACCAAGGCATAACTTCTTCGAATATTTCCCTCAGATAAGACCAGTTTACATCCTCCAGCATGATAAAGTGATCCTCATTATCAATCGAAAGGAGAAACAATTTCCCACCCATCCTTTTCACACTTATCTCACCTAATCCCCAGTTATCCAATCTAAGCATGATACTCCTCACGCTACAAACTGAAGCCATCCTTCCAACCAAGCATTTCTTGAACTTCAATAGGACCTCCTTTTCCACATGACCAATGCACTTTCTGAGTATGCCCTTACTTCCTTCTCCTGGTCATTGTTTTTCTTTATCCTGGTCTATTCTCATGCCATAGTTCGTATTGAGGGACCTTCCATTATCTTCCCTCCCTTTCCTCCAGACAGTTGATCTTTCTTTGAATCCTGCCAAAGCTACATAGATTTTCTTACCATATAACTGGAATCCATTTAACCTTCTATCGTCCTATCCGCATCTTCCATCTTCTTGTATCTAACAAAGCCAAAACGTTTCCTCCCTCTGCTGTATTTCCTTGCTATGAAAGCGTCCACCACGTCCCCATGCCTTCCAAAAGCAAACCATAACCCTTTCCAGTGCAGCTTCTCCGGTAAGTTATCGATAAATAATGTGACCGCCGGCGAAGATAGGCTCGTCGGATTTTCTCCTCTTGCTAACATCGCTACTTCAATTGTCTTTCGAGTCCGAGAAGATTAAAAAAAACATATCTTCTATTCAAAAGTACAAATTATTAAAGGAAAATATATTTTAAATCTCCCAAAAACTGAAAATTGGAAAAAATAACGGAAAGTTCAAATCTTAAAAGAATCTACATCAATTTAATCTTGTTTTGCATATATTATACATGTTTGTCATAGCCGTATCACGATCAATAGGTAAAAGCTATAACTTTTGCACAAAATAATACCAAAGCAGTGGTTAAATTCATGCAAAAAAACATCTTCACAAATTTGGAACACCACGTGATATCATTCACAATGAAGGTTCTCACTTCAATTGCAAGTTAGTTGAAAATGCCTTGAATAGATATGGTGTTAGACAAAAAAATTGCCACAACATGTCACCCATAAACAAATGATCATGCTGAAATCTCTAATCCTGAAATCAAATAGATATTTAAGAGGGTTGTTAATCCAAATCGAAAGGATTAATGCTTAAAATTGGATGAAGCCTTATGGACGTATCGAACTGCTTACAAAACACCTTTGAGAATATCACCTTTTAAGTTACTCTACAAAAAGTCATTTTCTAGTGGAGTTAGAGCATAAAGCTTTATGGGCAATAAATCAACTAAATATGGTTACCAATCTGCTGGAGAAAGATGACTATTGGGATTGAACGAACTAAACGAATTCAAGGCATAAGTCTATAAAAATGTCAAGCTATACAAAGACAAAATCAAACGTTGGCATGACAATAAAATTTTGCCATGAAAATTTAAACCTAAACATCATAACCTAAATTATCTTTACTTTTACCAAATTTATTTGTTACAAAAGTAATCTCCAACACGTTATTCGACGAATATATATTTTTCTATGCGAAAGGTCGAAGTCTGCAACCCCAAAAGCTTCACAAGCATTTGTCGAAGCTACTTTCTTAAGAAAATACAACCCCTCACACTGTTCACCGACTCCAATCAACATTCTCTTATTTCAGTCCCGTATAACACATATTTTGTTAGTGATTTGTAGCACCAAATTTTAATTATTAAGAAGTTGTGAAACATAAATCAAATTGTATTTTAAATTAGGCACACAAAAAAATGTTGCAACTTTAAACATCCTCCAATATGCATTTTTTCTTATTTTAACGCAGTCGCTTCACCATTTGGTAATCCGATCAAACGTGGGACAATGTTAGACATATATTTCAGACAAACCTTTATGCCAGTTATATGAATGGGAGCCCCTTAATCTATTATTCAAGACAAGATTTCTTCCTTATCAATCAACCTTTCATTGGATGTAGTTTTATATGAACTCATAATCTCCAACAAAGTGCTCTATTGTTCATCATTCACACCACTAAGCCCTTTTCATTTCAAAGTCTACGACGCCTCCGTGACCACTCCCTATTGAAGATGTCTGAGTGACATTTTGTCGTGGTACATCACCTTTGTTACGCCCTCTACCACCATTGCACTTCCACCCACTTCCTTGTCTTATAGCACTAGAGTGAGATATATTTCTCCACCAATTTGGATACCATATCGAATGAAAAATAGGTAGTCGAGTTATGTCCCTCACGATTGCAATGTGAGTAAATCGTAGTTTTGTCCCGCATGAACTTTCATTCGCTAGACTAAACCGCAAATTCCATGGGATTGTATCTCTCTTCTTTTTTTCTTGATATTTTTCTTACTCGTTCTTACTGAAAAATCATTGCATACACCCAATACAGAATGGATAATGAATTTGTACTCAAGATATTAGGGCGCACAATACCATAATGTTCATCATCCAAGCCTATCAGAAATTGATGAACTCTGTCTTCCTCCCTTTTCTTTTCCAACTCAACAGCGAGATTGCATCTGCATCCGCCACAAATGTACACTAGTATTTTTGTCATAATTATTTAGTTCATCCTATATTGTTTTAAGTTGTCCATAATAATTAACTATGGTCCATCCATCCAATTTATAGTTCGTCAAATCTAACCTCAATTGCTACACTCTCGATCCATTCCCAATAGAGAAGCGTTGTCTTATGTCCTCCCACATATCTCTTACATTCTCCATAAGAGAAATAGTTGAATGTAAATAAGGTGTTACAAATATAACAATCCGAGAAGATAAAAGAAAAATAAAATACTATTAAATAATCCAAATAAAGTAGTAAAGAAAATAAACGCTTAATTCGATCAGGAATGACAGTAGGAAACGAGTTGAAGCTTGTAGCTACACAGTCTCCTTAAGACAGATTTGGGCAACTCTTGAGTGCTTGAGTTCGTTGGTCGTCTGTCTCCCGGAAACAACAACTGAATGATCAGCAACAGCAGCGCGACTGTAGAGATCATGAACTATGTTCTTTACTTTGCCTATCACCGAAAATACTAGGAGAGAAGAAAAGGTTTTCGGGTTGTGTCACAACCTTGAAGATTGACACGATTTTTATTAGAGATTCAAGCAGGAGAATAATGGAAACGAAATATTCCGAAATAATGGTCATTAATGTTGTATCTGATTAAATTCAAAAATAAGCCATTGACAGAATATTCAATCGAATATATTTATGTGAATTTCAAGAAACCATAAATTATTCTTTTAATTTAGAATATTAAAAAAGATATGTCATATTTAAGGAAAAATTTAATTTAAAATGGGGATCAACAGGCCCACAGAGCGCCCGACCGGTCTGGACATTCACGTCGCCCACGTCGTACAAGTACAGCCCCAACCCGATGGGTTCGGAGAGCTTTGATTTACACCCTTCTACGCTTGCGCGTGAGGCACAATTTCAACCCAAGTCATTCAATGACTAGAAAGTGGGTTAGTGTTTATAAACTTCTCATGTTTGTTATCCTACCAATGTGGGATAAGGGTTTTTTATTTTCGTTGCACAATTCACAAGTACCTTACTTTGAGCATCAATTTCTCATTCATCACTCAACCATTTTGAGCATATGAAATACCATTGTAAAGGTCTTATGCAGTAGAATATGAACCAATAAATTCATCATTTGAATCTCCACATTTACCCATAGAAAATATGGCTCAAATTTACTAATTTATCACATTTTCCAACAATCCCCCACATGAATGAAATTGATGATTTTATCAAAAATATTTTGACTCGATGTTGTGATAGGCTCTACAATTGATAGTTGCTTAGGATAGGTATGTGTCCTCCTTTGAACCTTCCCTTGTAAAAGTATATTTACTTTATTGATTGACCAGTAGGCGTGATGTCCTTGAACTGTTCTACCGTTTGTGTAAACGATGATATACTTCACACAACTACCTCTCTGACAAAAGTATTAGTTCTCATGGTTACGTCCATATGGCCATGAACATTGCCTGATTCTGCAAGAGATTAAAAAAACTATGCCCAATTGTCTCCTTGAAGCGGCCCCACTTCACTCTTACATAGGTGACTTATGTAGCTCAGCTCATCGAAGCACACAATGGTCATTAAAAGCTTTGCTTAGCCTATTCTACTTTGATCATTGTTTACATCATAGGAATGGACTTGGGGATAAGTACCCCATAGTGACCGAACAAGGTATATACAATTAGGTTGTCCCTTTGAACCTAGATCTTAGGATCTCCAGTCAACTAGGTAGGGTTTTCCTTCACATAGCACATTTACTTTTCATGGGCTTTAGTCATATTCCTTTAGATGTTTTCTCAACTTGATCTCGATTTAACCCTTTGGCTAGCTGATCCTCAATGTTATCCTTTGATCTTACATAATCAATAGAGATAACTCTATTTGAGATTAATTGTTTAACAATATTATGTCGACAACGCATATGTCTCAATTTACCGTTGTACATGAAATTATGTGCTCTAGCAATTGTTGATTGGTTTTCATAATATATGCATATTGTGGGCACATGTTTTGGCCATTCAGGAATATCTTCAAGAAAATGTCCAAGCCATTTGGCTTCTTCTCCAGATTTGTATAGAGCAATAAACTCAGATCCATTGTGGATCTGGTTATAATAATTTGTCTTTAGGATTTCTATGACATAGTTGCTCATCCCAATGTGAATACATATCCACTTGTACCTTTTATATCTTGAATATCATATATCCAATTGGCATTGGAGTATCCTTCTAAGACAGAAGGGTCAATGGATTAATGTAATTCGTAGTCCTGAGTATATTTGAGATATCTCAGTACCCTCACAATTGCTTTGCAATGGTTTTTCCCTAGATTGCTTGTGAATATGCTTAGACTGCTCACAGTAAAAGCAATGTCTAGTCTAGTGTTAACTTCTCAAAAGTACTAATTTTATGCATATATTTCCATGTTTTTGCTTGTCTTATTATGTATATTCGTGCATTTAGTTAGTAAAATCATGCATTTACATTAAGGAGTTAGAAGTTGTTTATTTTGCCAGGGTTAAGGGTTGTTTTGCTGGTTTTGATACAGGTTAGGAGCAGGGCAGGCTTGGCAGAGCAGCACGAGAAGAAGAAGCAAGAAAAGTAGAAGAGAATTGTCGAGTCACAGTTGGCAAAGTTGGACCAAAAGTAGTCATAGAACCAAGAACACGCCATCCCTAAAATTCAAAAGAAGATAAAAGGATAACGCACTTATCTCAAGTACGTAACCGACTTTCAAATTCAAACCAAATCTAGGGTTTCCACGAGTGCCTATTTAAAGCAAAACGATCATTGAGACTAAGGGGCCTGCACTGAAAGAGGAAGCTAGAGGGCAAATGTCGTTCGACCGACTTATGAGTGTGGTATGATTTAACTAAGTTATATGGTTCAAGTTTATTCCTAAATTTTTTTAATCCATCTCGATTTACATTGAAAGTCTTAAATGTTGGTTATGTGTTTCTTGATTTATCCTACAGTAACATCTTCAATTCCGATTTTCTTCTAAACCGGGTTGAAGGTGTGACATTTTGGTATCAGAGCTTAGGTTTAGCCGATTCTAGGGTTAAACCGAAGTCTATTGTATGTTTGTATTCTGCATATGCCACATAGGAGTTCAAATTTTTGTTCTGTATTGGTGACTTGTAACTAACATGATCTGATTCTTCTTTGCGTTAGTAACAATTTTGAATAAGAATATTAGACTCTGCTTCTTGGTTCAAGAGAAATTCGAGGACGAATTTCTTTTAAGGGAGGAGGAATTATAATATCCCAATTTATAGCCTAGAAGTATGTTACTAATTTGAATATATTTCAATTTAATTAAATTTATCATTAGGAATGATAAATAAATAGTTAAGGACTAATTAGAAAATTTGAAGTTTGTGATAGCCGAAATTGAAGTGACTAATTGGAGAGTCTTGATTGTTTAAGGCTTTGCATGTAATAAGAAAGAAAAATAACGACATATGAATAAGTTTATATAGTTTACAAGCTAAATTAGGAAGGACCAAATTGAAGGCCTTGCTTGAGTGAAGGATTGCATGTTAAGCAAAACAAATTAGGAGGGCTTGTAAACTTGTAACAAAATGGTGAAAACAAATGTGAAGAAACTTGGTGACTCACAGTCATTATGAGAGATTGAAAGCTGAGCAAATAGAAAAAAAGGGGAGAGTATTCATCATCTTCCTCATGCTCTTCATAATCGAGCCTAACCATTAGAGAGAGAGTTGGGAGAATCCATGGAAGCTTCTTCATTTTAGCCAATTTGTTTGTTAGAGCCGGACCTACTTTGCTTGGATTTTAGGTGATGTTATTCTTCCTTAAGCTTGTTTAAGTTTTCCAGCTTGGTTGATTCTAAAGGCTGTCCATGATTTGTGTGTATATGAATAGGTAGTATGATGAAAATTCATATTATGCATGTTGAGGTTTTGAATGATAATCTAGTAAGTAGATTTGTAAAGACCATGGATAGTGTTTAGGAATCATATGAAATGAAGATAGAATTGAATCAATGAGGTAATCATAACTTTGTTTATAGCCAAGACGATAGATTAGTTAAATTTGGAATTTTAGTATTTGAATTATAATAAATTTTGAATGAAATTTGATTGATTGTGTAAACTGTCTTGTAAATGTATATATAAAGAAACGAAACTGTTCGAATGAATAGAGGCAGGTAAGGGACTGTTTTGAATGGATTAATGAACACATGTAAAATCTGTCAAGATTTGTGTATATATGTATGTGAAGGGACTGTTTTGAATGGATTAATGAACACATGTGAAATCTATCCAGATTTGTGTATATATATGTGAAGGGACTGTTTTGAATGGATTAATGAACACATGTGAAATCTGTCCAGATTTGTGTATATATGTATGTAAGTGGACTGTTTTGAATACCTTGAATATTTGTTGGACTGTTTTGAATACCTTGAATATTTGTTGGACTGTTTTGAATGCCAATATGTATATATGTGTAAACATGGACTGTTCTGAATACCTTGAATATTTGTTGGACTGTTTTGAATGCCAATATGTATATATGTGTAAACATGGACTGTTCTGCATACCTTGAATAATTGTTGGACTGTTTTGAATGCCAATATGTATATATGTGTAAACATGGACTGTTTTAAATACCTTAATATTTGTTGGACTGTTTTGAATGCCAATATGTATATATGTGTAAACATGGGCTGTTTTGAGTACCTTGAATATTTGTTGGACTGTTTTGAGTACCTTGAATATTTGTTGAACTGTTTTGAATGCCAATATGTATATATGTGTAAACATGGACTGTTTTGAATGCATGGACTGTTTTGAATGCCAATATGTATATATGTGTAAACATGGACTGTTTTGAGTACCATGAATATTTGTTGGACTGTTTTGAATGCCAATATGTATATATGTGTAAACATGGAATGTTTTGAGTACCATGAATATTTGTTGGACTGTTTTGAATGCCAATTTGTATATATGTATAAACATGGACTGTTTTGAATACCTTGAATAATTGTTGGATTGTTTTGAATGCCAATATGTATATATGTGTAAACATGGACTGTTTTGAGTACCTTTAATATTTGTTGGACTGTTTTGAATGGCAATATGTATATATGTGTAAACATGGACTGTCTTGTAACCTTTTAAAGGGATAATTTACAAGTCTAAGAAAGTGTTTAATAATGAAATGAATTTGTGTAATATATCATGTAAGATAAAGGAGTAGTATGATCGAACTTATACATAGTTTGAAATGTAATTAAATGTACATTCTCTTAAGTAACAAACTGATAGTTGTGAGGTATAGTTGTGATTAATGTGTGTAAAGTTTGGTAGGATATGTTATATTTGGATGACATGGTTAGTAATGTTTGGTTAATTGTTTTGAGGTACACACATTGGTAAAGAGGACTAGGGAAGGGATCTAATTGAGAAGTGAAATATAATTGTGGTTCAGGTATTCCATAACTTTGGAATATCAGGTGAGTGTAGTTGTAATTGTCTCGGGTGACACGGCATCATTCTGATCCTTGTTTTTTTATGAAATGATATAATTAATTTATAAGCATATGCATATGGTTCACATAGAGCACAATGTGTGAATACATTCATGGCATGGCATCTTTGATAAGCCTTTCGGTTATGTTGCATTACATATGCATCTTGCTCCTTGATATGCTATGTTGGAAATGAAAGATTTTGTATACCTTGATATAAAGCTTTGAAGCTAACTTTTGACTTACCATACCATAAGATTCTAATAAGGGAATTCAATTCCAATATTATAAGTTTATGAACTCTAAAGCCTTAAGGAGCTAAAAGCTCATTTCTTGTTGTAAGATGCTAAGAAAAGAAACAAGTAAGATTACTTGTGTCTTAAGATACCCCTCCAAACTTAAAAGCATAAAAGTTTAAGTTGCCTAAACAATGGAAGTCCTTGGACATTGGCATGGTGCAAAAGTATACATTTCGGGACTACGGTCCATGAGCTACGACTCAAGGGTGACGACCCTATATATATGATATATTGGCGACAGTAGGAGGTAACGGGGGAGAGGTACAGAGATTGGCGACAATTGGTTGGATAGATGAGAAGTTAGGTTGTTATGTTCTAACACTAGCCATTGCTATGTGCTTTGAGCTATGTGATATACGGATCAATGCTACCCATGTCCAACGTGATCCAAGGAAAATATTCTAAAAGATTTGAACTCAGATACTAAGCTTCAAATGGAAACTTTGACAAACAATGTTGTGAATTTAGATAAACTCTGTTATGATCTCTAAAAGATTAATAAGAACTTCGATAAGTCTTGATAAGACTCAGGTTTTATAAGCCATGAACTCTGAAAAGATCAAAAAGAAATACGAAAGAATTCAGTTAAATCTCTGAAAGATCTTCAATTAAGATTTGGAAGAAAATGAATCTTGATAAAACTTCATAAGACAAACCCTAATCCTATTAAGGTTAAAAACTTGAACATTTCATTGTTACTAATGAACTTGGAATTTATCACTTTTCCTTATTATGTGATATCTATGATTATTATATTTCTTAGTTCGCTACCTCACTTAGGTTATTTAAGCCTAATGCATTCATTTTCATGCATTTAGAGAGTTCTCATTGTTCGATCGTGGTTGAAGGTTGGAAGTCACTGCTTAACATTCCAAGTATATTTAGATTTCCTTAGTTGAACTCCTTAGATAGTGGCATAGTGAATGTATAGATGCATATCAATAAATATTGATATAGTATTGCATTAATCATTGTAAAGTTGAATGGCTTATCTATTTCTTGAAATTGTTTAAATAATTATTATTGGCTGATCACTTTGATTAATTAATTAGTGAACATCACAGTAGTATGTATGCTCAAGCTAGGTGGATGGAATGAGGCTACCACGCATGAAAATGATAACTAAACAGAATGCTTATATATGTTTCTTGCAATGATTTATATAATAAGCAAGATGTATCCATTGAACTTCTTGAAAATCCTTTGGAAAAAGATATATGTTTGTTAATACCTTAGTGTATGCGTGTTAGTTTGAATAGTAAATGCTTTATCTGACTAGTAATCTATGTTATACTATGTCGAATTGATACTGTATTTAATAAGTAAATCATGTCATGTTATATCAAGTTTGAATAGTAGTGTGTTAAGTATTTTCTATAATGTTAACCCTTGATAAGGATAAGCCTAGAAAGTTTATAATTCAATTAATGAATTATAGAAAAGTCTTGTATAACAAGTAATGTCTTCCTATTGATTGCCGAATATCTAATTGAGTGAATAGATATACTTGACTAAATCCCATGTATTTATATATGCTTTGATTGAATAACCATGTATATGTGCATAGGCCTAATTCGATTATTTATGTAAAGGTATAATTACTTGTTCAAATGGTCTTGATCCTTCTTGGTCCTTAATTTAAGATTACTTTTGTTTATTGTAAGAAAATAGATATTCTTAGTGAAATATACATTAATGGAATAAAGAAAAGTAGTAAGCAAAAAGATATTGAGATTCTAATCAATGTGATATCACCCTTTTTCTTGAAGCATATTTTGTTAAAGACAAATAAGTATGAAAATCTATGTATTTTATCTAAGCTTGACATATCAAAATGGACGAGATGTGAAAATGATTTCCATACTAGTTGAAGAATAACCTAGTTTGTAACATAAATATTGACTTAAGAGTGTGGTATGATTTAACTAAGTTATATGGTTGAAGTTTGTTCCTAAAAAAATTGTTAATCGATCTCGATTTACATTGAAAGTCTTAAATGTTGGTTACGTGTTTCTTGATTTATCCTATAGTAACATCTTTGATTCTGGTTTTCTTCTAAACCGGGTTGAGGGTGTGTAACCCCCTCGTCCCGGCTTAGACACCCAATCGAATCGAACGGGTCACACGGGGAAATCTAAAGTAAACTGGGTAGGTTTACCCCAAAAAACAATCCTTCTTTTTTTTTATCTTGTCTAGATGCCAATTAATCCTACATGTTCATGCTGACATCAGGTGTAACCTCAACTCAATCAGGCATCGATTTGACATCCAATTGCACTCAATTGCAATTTAGGGACCAAATTGCAATTACAGAAGATTACATGACCAAAACCCATTTTTACGTTACCAAACCTTAATTAATTAGGTTTCAATCATACATCTCAAAGTTAAGCTTAATCCGATCACTCAAACAAATTTAATTTCATAAATAAGATTCAGGGACTGAAATGCAAGAAATCAGAACTGTTTTAAGATAACTTAACAGCTTAAACGGTCATCCGTACCGATACCGGTACACCCGTACCGATACGGATTGAAACGCTCCATTTTGATACACCTCTGTGCCGCATCGATATGCCCAACTTAAATACCGAACTTTTGAAAATCCTTATAGACCGTACCGAGACGGTACCATGTGTTTCAGTACAGGGGTTTGGGTTGAAAATCAAATTCCATAAATTAAGACCAGTACCGGAGCACCCCTTGTCGTACCGATACGCTAAGGCCAAAATGGCATGGGCGTATCAAAACACCCTTAGCCTGTACCGATCCCTTAAGCCTAGAAATGCCCAGTCGTACCAATACGGTCCCTCGCGTATCGGTACGCCTGGACCTGTAATGTCACTTTTTTCTGGTTTCTCATCCAATTAACACCCTCAAATCATTCCAACATGCTTGCAACACATCACCAACATACCAAGCATACCACAAGAATTCAAACTTCACAATCTTAACATCATAACATGGCATTTTGCATCAAAGAAGATCTATAGGCATGTACCCTATAAAACCATCCAAGCAACATATGAAATTCCAAACCATCACCATAAACAATCCACAATTGTCACTTACAAGCCATGAACAGCAAACCAAACTTGCTTAACTAGGGAGTTTAACAAAACGTATCCCAAAACGAATAGGGAAACCCGCATTGCCTTTATTATCATCTATAGTCTAATCCAAAAACATACTTTGAATACCAAGTCTTGCTAGATCCCTTGCTTCCCGCTGCCTTCCGAGCCTTTAATAATCTGCATTGATGGACAAAGAGAGCGTAAGCACACCAGGCTTAGTGAGGAGCACTAAAAAACTAAAAGCACCATCAATTCATTTTAAACCATTTTACAATATCACATTGAAATCCCATTTCAATCATGTTCAAACAATATTTTAAACCACATCATGCCTTGTTAACCATGCACTTTACCCTTTTAAAACCAGCATATTAAACCATATTCAACGTGCATCATTTTACAACAGCAAATCCCATTGCTCAACCTGAATTTAAACCTTCCCATGCATAACTACCATATGCAAAGCTTAAAGAGTAAACATGTATAAATCACAATATAAAACGTAAACCTTCCAATGATACATTAACAATTATATTGGCTTACAAGTGATCATTAAACAAGTCCAATACCAAAAGAGTTCATCGGATACACTGATTCAACAAGTGTTCAACCAACACTTCAAGCCATCTCAACCGAAATAGCGATACAATAACAATCACGGTACATTACCAATCGGGTACTTACACAACCCTTGGGAACACCAACCCCTTTCATCGGTTAGACGCTTAATCCACAAACAGATTTTTCGGTACTGTTTAACCCCTCTACCGTTAGGGTACTCGGATGGAGTTTTCGGTACACAGATCTAAATCCCTAAACATCCAAGGTGACTTATTATAGTGCACTCAATCCTATGGCCGACCAACTATATCCGATAACAATTTTAAAATCACATCACTTGCCAATATAATTAACCATTTAACACTTACCTCACTGTTTTTAACAAGCATTTAACCAAACCATTTTCCAAAGCAACAACCATGCTTTAAACTCAAATATAAACCATATACTTACAAGGATCACTTACCATGTGCGTCCTTCAGCATTTCATGCTTAAAAATAGTATCTCAAATACTTTAAAACATGCTTTAACAATAGGTACAATGTAAATCAAAAAAGTGCATAAACTATTTCATAAAAACACGACTGAGAGAGAAAGCCACTTTATACTTACTTTCGAGTTTAAAACAACGTTTCAAGCTCAGTTCACACTCCCATAAACCACTTTTAAAACATTCCAAAGCTAGAATCCATGTTCTCACTCACCGATACGCAAAACCTTGATTCGCCAACGCACAATCAAACGTCCGAAACTTCCAATGCTACACTGATTGCTTCCAAAACCTCTTCCCCTATTTTTAACCACATAACAACAGAGTATTAATGCCTCCCGATGCATTTAGAACACAACAATAAAAGATTCTCACGGATTCCTACTATCGCCTCACAATTACCCAACCACAACAACCGAAAACATCACTTAAACTCTTCCGAACACAATCTAGCCACAACCTATCAATCTAACATCATTTCTATCATCAATCAACTAAAACCAAGATCAAAGCAACCTAGCACTTCCTGCAATCATACAGCCACCACAACACCTCATGAACACCATTCTAACAACTTAATCAATTGGAGATTCAAGAGTTTCGGGATTCCTTTGATAAAATCGATTTAATAACATCATTCAACATCCAAAATGTGATCAAACTCAATTCATATTACTAGAAATCAGTTCAATACGAATCTCTCAATAACTCATAAATTTTACCCAAATAATCTATTAAATCAATAGAAAAAACATGTAAATCAGATTGTAAACCACAAATCAAGGATCAAATACTTGGGAATATCAATAAAGAACCATACAATAGAGGAGATCTCGGACCTTACCCCTATTGTGAAGTTTCTCCCTCAATTGATGTGATAAAAGCTAAGAAAACATAAGATTAATGTATGATTTTGTATAAACAACCTTTATCAATCAATTAGAAATCATAAAACCAAGTTAAAACCATCTCACCTCTGAAATTTGATGAAAAATTGACTGTTTGGCTGAGGAGAGAATGAAGAGAAAGGCGGAGAGAAAAATGACGTGATTTCTTTTCGAAAAATAATAACCAACTTTTAACTAAAATCCTTCTTATTTAAATGATAAAACACATGTTAAAATAAGTATAATTAAGGGAGAAACTATCATAAATAAATTGGTAAAATAGCTCCTTAAAGATTATAAGAATTTGACCCTTTTCATTTTAGTCACTATAAAATCACAGTTTTCAAAACTTTCATTTTGGTCACTAGCCAAAATATCCGATCTCCAAACCCATTTTCTAAAATTGACTTCTCCATTATAAAATACATAATTAATAATAATTTTAGAACATTTTCCCATAATTTTATCATCACCGAAAATACACAATCCTGAATCTGACTCGAATCTATAACCCGGTCCACCAGACCATCTAATATGCCCCAAAACTGCTAGGCCCAAAACCGAGGTGTTACAACTCTCCCCCACTTAAGAAATTTCATCCCCGAAATTTACCCAGAGAAAACAAGACAAAATATGTTCTAACATCCCCGACTTACCTTCACACACATGGCTTCCCCAACACTGCGGTGTTTCCACAACACCTTAACAAGTTCAATCATCTTTCCATGCAGAACCCTACTGCTGACATTAAAGATCCCCACCAAACCTTATTACAAGAATAATCCGATCCCAACACAATGTCTTTCATCGGCACAACACGCGAGTGTTGCGTGTTTTAAGTGCTACGCAAATGGTGCAAGTGTACATTCGTAAGTAATAAATGATAAGTATTGAGTATCGTCTCCACAGGGATTGGTTTGGGCCACTTTTCTTAAGTCACTGCAAATGTTTAAAGAAATAAATAGTAATGATGAATTGATATCAAATAACTAAATCTAAAGAATTAAAATAAAGGATAGAGTAATCGAATAAGAGAGTAGGCCGAGTTATTGTGAGTAGTGGTGTGATGATTGAATGGACCGTCATGGTAATTGATTGCTAGAGTCGCTCAATCGTTCCATCAATTGGCTCTAGTCGGATTGCCTGGGCAATTCTACGATTGCTTGGGCAATTGGGAATGGAGCGATTGCCTGGGCAATTGGGCGACTCTAGCAATCAATTACCATGACGGTCCATTCAATAATCTCACCACTACTCACAATAACCCGACCTACTCTCTTATTCAATTACTCTATCCTTTATTTTAATTATTTAGATTTAGTTATTTGATCTCAATTCATCATTACTATTTATTTCTTTAAACATTTGCAGTGACTTAAGCAAAGTGGCCCAAACCAATCCCCGTGGAGACGATACTCGATACTTATCATTTATTACTTGCAACATATACACTTGCACCATTTGCGTAGCACTTAAAACATACAACAAGTTTTTGGCGCCGTTGTCGGGGATTGGCAATAGCGACTTTGTTTTTATTTTCTTGTACTTTTTATTTTTATTGTTTAAGATTCGAAGGGTTAACAAACTTTGGTTTTGCATTGGTATATGACCAAGGCGAGACCAATTACACAAGAATAACCCTTTGATCCAGAAATCGAACGAACCTTGCAAAGACTCAGACAAAGTTTAAGAGTAGCAATGGCTAATCAAGACGGCAATATGAATCAAGATGTTCTAGCAAGAGGATGAGTGATTTTGCAGGAAACAGAACTATTCGAGACTATCTAGAGGAAGATCTTGAAGGACTTAATCCAGGAGTTGTCACACCTGAAATTGAAGCCGACCACTTTGAGTTGAAACCAGTGATGTTCAATATGATCAACACAATTGGTCAATTTGGCGGCTCAGCAACTGAAGATGCACGACAACATCTTAAATCTTTCCTCGAGATTTGCAACTCATTCAAAATATAAGAGTGACCCCAGATGTTTTACGGCTAAGATTATTCCCCTATTCATTGAGGGATAGGGCGAAAGCATGGTTGAATAGTATTCTTTTCGGATCAATAGGATCTTGGACTGATCTTTGTCATGATTTCCTTGCTCAATTTAATCCTACAAATTTGACTGATAAGCTTCGTAATGAAATTACTTCTTTTCGGCAGGCAGATGATAAATCCATGTACGAGGCTTGGAAGCGATATAGAGAACTTCTACACAAATGCCCCCTACATGGATTCTAATGTGGACACAAGTAACAATGTTTTACAATGCTGTGAATACACCAACAAGGATGATGCTAGATGCCTCGACAAACGGCATACTCCTAGATAAGTCGCTGGAGGAAGCAATGCAAATTCTAAACAGGCTCGCCAAGAATGATTATCAGTTCCCATCTGCTAGAATATGAGAAGTTAGTCGCCAAGCCACAATACATGAACTGGGATCATCATATTTAATTTCAGCACAATTGGCCACTCTAACCAAGATGGTCCAGAACATGCAGAAACAAAGCAACACACATGAGGTCAACTCCTCCAAGCCAAAGCAAAAAGCCAATGAGATTGAGGAAGAGGATGATAAGGACGATGAGGACACCCCCGTACGAGGATCGATTCCACCACCGGTAACAAGAAAGCAACCACCGTGTTCAAGCAAAAGAATCAAGACACCGACCAAAAAGAAACTAATCATCAACGACGACAAACTCTCGGAGTAAGTCCTCGTTTGCATTTTACTTTTCTTTATTTTTATTTTTCTTTGTTACATGCATTGAGGACAATGCCTCACTCGAGTTTAGGGGATTGTTACTAGTTGTCATGTTTAGTTGCATTCATCTTAAGTATTGCATATAGGATACATAAGTTTCTTGCCATACCTTTGGTTGGAACAAGAATTGCCTAGATTTGATGAATATATGATGATGACATTGCTAATGTACTTAATTGATAGAACTTTTTATTCTAGGATAAATGTGGAAACACTTAGAATCTTACTATGATGCTAAACTTGATGAAACACTGTTGTGGCTTGATTGATTTAAGGAATTCTAGCGAACTTAGGTTGAAAGTAAAAAAATTGGGGGATTAGAATAAAAATTGGATGAATGCTAGAGGTGCCCAAAATTGGCTCTAGTATGTGCTAAAAATTGATCGCTAGAGGTGCCCGAAATCGGCTCTAGTCGAATAAATTAATTAACTTAAGAAAACTAAAAAAAACACTAGAGGTGCCCGAAACCGACTCTAGTTAAAACATGTTAAAAGAACCCAATGAAGTAATTTGAAAACCTCTTGTTTGCATAGAATCCGAAAAATCAACTTGCACACAACTCCGCGCACACTCACAAGCATTATAGTTTGATTCCGAGTAATTCCTAAGTTGTCCGAAAAATGAAAAGCCAATCATACTTTGTGCCACGGTTCTGAGGATTGAAATCAAGTTCGAAGCTAAGTTTGTGAAAATTGAAGTCTTGGCGGGTAATTATTAGTTTGCATTACTTGAGGACAAGCAATAGTTCGAGTTTGGGGGTGTGTTAAGTGTCTAAAAGTACAATTTTATTCACCCTCTTTATTCATATTATTGCTAGACTTAGGCTCATATTAGTTGAATTATTAGCCATTCATGCATGTTTGCATTGTTTCCTTGGTGGTTAAGCTTGATATCATATTTTGCTTAATTTTGTGGAAAAAGGGTGTTGCCGATACTTATTTTTGTGTGTGCAGAATCACTTGCCAAAGCAAGGCTGGAACCAGTTGCCAGGGCATTACAAGAAGGAGATGCCGACCCAGTTGCCAAGGCAGTGCATGAAGGAGATGTCGAGCCAGTTGCTAGGGCAATTGTTGATAAGGGATAAGATGATATGGCAACCAAAATTGATGACTAGATAAACCCAAGATGACGTGAAGCAAAGTTAAATCCCAAAGGATTTTGATTTCCATGAAGAGGTCAAAGAGAAATTAAATCCCAAGAAGATAGGAGAAGATCTAGAAGGAATTTAAATATAATAAAGAATTATATTCTTTAAAAGTATTTAATTCCAACTTAACTTCCTCCTCAAGAAAGACCTTGACCTAGCCCTATAAATTGAGGACCAAGCCGTCACCTTAAGGAGGTGCAAAAAAAAGAGGGGAGAGAAATCGGCAAGAAGCTTTCAACCATTCTTCATCTTTTTCTTTCTTGTTCGATTAGGTTTATGTTAGGGACTATTTGTTTTGTGTTTCTTTTGAACCTAGCCATGATCTAAATCTATTTGGCTAAGGTTATTGTGTTTTGTGGTTGTGAGAAACAATTGGATTTTGTTTAGGTAATAAGAGTTTGCACTTTCAATTCAAGGTTTACTCATTCTTGGTTTTTATTCTTGTTTGCAAGTGAATTGGGAGATGATCTCATGATTCTATCTATTTATCTAATATCGGGGGAGTTAGATTCAAGAAACGAATGAGTATGGTCTTTATTTAATCTATTGATGGTGAAGATTAATCTGGCTTAGGAATAAGTTAAGGATTTCAACGGCTAAGAGGAGCGCAAGATTGGTTGTCGTTCACCCTTGATTCACGCAGGGATGTATTGTCAAGGCATGCACAATTTGCTAGAGTTTCGACTTAGAGATAAGAAGAAACCATTGAAGAACGCTCTGCCAAACCTTGAAGTTGCCGCCCAGCTAGTTGCCCAGGCAACCGCTCGATTAGTTGCCAAGGCAACCGCTCGATTAGTTGCCAAGGCAACCCAGCTGCGCAAGTTGCCACGACAACTGAGTTGCCCTTGCACTCTTTTACCAAGATGATCCAATCGGCTATCACACCTCAACTCATGATAACCTGGCCTATTCCCTCTCTTTTGATTACATCTTTTACTTTATTGCTTTCTAGTTTAGTTGTTAGTTAAAACTCCTACAATCACCTACTTGTGTTTTTACTTTTTACATTGCCAGAGATTGAATTCTTGAAGTGGCACCAATCCATGTGGAGACGATATATTTTATACTATAACTTGCGACGTGTACACTTGCACAATTGCGGAGCACTTATTACGCACAACAAGTTTTTGATGATGAATCATGTACGAGGCTTGGGAGCGATATAGAGAACTTCTACACAAATGCCCCTACACGGATTCCCAATGTGGACACAAGTAACAATGTTTTACAACGCTATGAATACACCAACAAGGATGATGCTAGATGCCTCGGCAAACGACATACTCCTAGATAAGTCGCCGAAGGAAGCAATGCAAATTCTAAATAGGCTCGCCAAGAATGATTATCAGTTCCCATCTGCTAGAAGAGGATGAGTTAGACGCCAAGCCACAATACATGAACTGGGATCATCAGATTCAATTTCGGCATAATTGGCCACTTTAACCAAGATGGTCCAGAACATGCAGAAACAAAACAACACACATGAGGTCAAGGTAGTAGATTCATTTTGTGAGTTATGTGGTCGTAACCATAATTCTTCTGAATGTATGCAGAATCCAGCTTTTATGTGGGGAATTACAATCGGAACAACAATGTGATGTCCAACACATATAATCCAGCTTGGAAGAAGCACCCAAATTTTTCATGGAGTAATCCCAACAATGCTCTAAACTAGAGCAATCAGAATGCACAAGCATCGAGATTCCAGCAAAATATGCCACGGTAACAGTTGCCGCAGCAACAACCGACAACATCTAGTTCTTTGGAAAATTTTCTCAATGCTTTGATGTTGAAAACTGAATCTTATATGGCTGAAAATAGTAACTTCATAAAAATAACTGATGCTTTTAATAACAGGACCGACATGAGATTGCAAAACCAAGAGGCGGCAATCAAATCATTGGAAACTCAAGTCGGACAATTTGCTCAAAACCTGAATACTAGACTGCAAGGAGGTTGCCCAACGATACTGAAGTCGCAAGAGGAACTGGCCACGAGCAATGTAAGGCAATCACCACTAGAAGTGGCCGACAACTTAAGGAGGCTCAAGCTCGCTCATCAAACAAAACTCCACAAAAAGAACAAGATGAACTCAGTAGTAAAGCCTTAGATGCTGAACCAGGAAATGCCATGGCAACCCCATTTGATGATGCCGTAACAACCAACGATAAGCATGCCTAAAATGAGCATGCTGTGGCAACCAGCAATAAGGATGCCACTGCAACCCCAGTTGATGATGCCTCGGCAACTCCAGTTGCCCCAGCAATGCCGTCAATTAGGCTCCAGACCAATGAAAAGATTGAAGATATCTGACTTCCACCACTATTCCCACAAAGGTTGAAGCGACAAAAGCAAGAATATCAATTCAAGAAGTTTCTTAATATCCTAAAGCAAGTCCATATCAACTTGTCGTTGGTTGAGGCAATTGAACAAATGCCGAACTATGCCAAGTTTCTGAAAGACATTGTGTCCAAGAGAACAACGTTATGAGAGTTTGAAATAGTTGCCGCAATAGAGGGATGCATGGCCATGTTGCACAATCGCGTGCCACCCAAGTTGAAAGATCCTGAAAGTTTCACAATACCATGTTTTATCGGAAACCACTATATGGGAAAGCATTATGTGACCTTGGAGCAAGCATAAACTTGATGCCTAATCGGTTTTCTAGAAACTAGGAATCAAGAAGGCAAGACCTACAACTGTTATGCTACAGCTAGCCGACAAATCCTATGTGTATCTAGAGGAAAAAATGAAAACATACTGGTAAAAGTTGATAAATTTATTTTTCCCGCTGACGTTATTGTTTTGGATTGTGAAGTAGATGAGCATGCACCTATCATTCTCGGGAGACCCTTCCTAGCAACAGGGAGAACCTTGATCGATGTTGAAAAGGGAAAACTCACAATGAGGGTGAAAAACCAGCAAGTTAAACTAAATGTGTTCCAAACACTAAGGCATGCCGATAATCCGGAAGAATGCCAAATTCTTCATGCCACGACAGAGTTTGACTTTGACGAGGAATTTAGTTGTCTCAGTAACTACCTTGCCGATCAAGAAGAACCTGAGGAGTATGTGTTGCGCGTAATAAATGCTACGCAATTGTGCAAGTATACACGTCGCAAATAATAAAGTGATACAAGTATCGAGTATCATCTCCACAAGGATTGGTTTGGGCCACTTTGCTTTAGTTATCGCACTGTAAAAGTAAAAACACAATTGATAGTAGGAGTTGATTTTAAGGTGTAAAGTAAAAGCAATAAACTAAAAGAATAGATGAAAGAAAAAGAGAGAATAGGCCAGGTTATCGTGAGTTGAAGTTTGATAGCCGATTGGATCGTCTTGGTAAAAGAGTGCAAGGACAACTCAGTTGCCGTGGCAACTTGCACAGTGGGGTTGCCTTGGCAACTAATCGATGGTTGCCTGGGCGACTAGCTGGGCAACTACTTGGGCGTCTGGGCAGCAACTTCAAGGTTCGGCAGAGCGTTCTTCAATGGTTTCTTCTTATCCCTAAGTCGAAACTCTAGCTACTTGTGCATGCCTTGATAATACATCCCTGCGTGAATCAAGGGTGAACAACAACCAATCTTGCGCTCCTCTTAGCCGTTGAAATCCTTAACTTATTCCTAAGCCGGATTAATCTTCACCATGAATAGATTGAATAAAGACCATACTCATTCGTTTCTTGAATCTAACTCTCCCGATATTAGATAAATAGATAAAGTTACGAGATCCTCTCCCAATTCACTCGCAAACAAGAATAAAAGCCAAGAATGAGTAAACCTTGAATTGAAAGTGCAAAATCTTATTACCTAAACAAAATCCAATTGTTTCTCACAACAAGAAAACACAATAACCCCAACCAATCAAGTTAGTTCATGGTTGGGTTCAAAAGATATACAAAGAATAATCCCCAAACCATGAATCTAATGGAAGCAAAGAAGAAGAAGAAATCGAACTCTCTCCCCCTTGCTCTCTTGTCGAAATTTCTCTCCTCTTGCCCTTTGGAGTTGTCAAAATTTTCCCTCTTCTTGCTTACTTGGACTTGACGGCTTGGTGATCTATTTATAGGGCTAGGTCAAAGTCCTTCTTTGAGGAGGAAGTTAAGTTGGAATTAAATTATCTTTAAAGAATATAATTCTTTATTATAATTATATTCCTTCTAGAACTTCTCATATCTTCTTGGAATTTAATTCTTCTTTAACCTCTTCATGGAAATCAAACTCCTTTGGGATTTAGCTTTGCTCCACATCATCTTGGGCTTGTCTAGTCATCAATTTCGACTACCATATCACCTTATTCTTTGTCGACAATTGCCCTGGTAACTAGCTCGGCATCTCCTTCATGCACTACCCTGGCAACTGGTTCTAGCCTTGCTTAGGCAAGTGATTCTGCACACACACAAAAACACACCAAAGCAACATCTTTTTCCACAAAAATCACCAAGTTATGTAATCAAGCTCAACGGTGAAAAGAAACATGAATTAATGCATGAATGACTAATTATGCAACTAATATGAGCTTAAGTCTAACAATAATATGAGTAAAAAGGGTAATAAAAATAGTACTTTTGAACACTTATCACACCCCCAAACTCAAACTATTGCTTGTCCCCAAGCAATGCAAACTAACAATTACCTACCAAGACTTTAATCATCAAAGACATGCTTCAAACTTGAATTCAAACCTCAAAATCGTGGCACAATGTATGATCACCTTTTAATTTTTCGGATAGCACAAAAATTACCCGGAACCAAACTATAATGCTCGTGACAATGTGCGTGCGTAGTTGTGTACAAGTTGATTTTCAAGATTCTATGTGAACAATAGGTTTTTATCAATTTAATTACCGGGGCATTTATTTTTATTTTCACTAGAGCCAATTTCGGGCACCTCTAGTGAAGTAAGTAATTTCTCATTTTATTTTAGTTGACTAGAGCCAATTTCGGGCACCTCTAGCGATTCTTTAATGTGCATTAACTACTAGAGCCAGTTTTGGGCACCTCTAGCAAGAAAGTGCATTTACTACTAGAGCTAGTTTTGAGCACCTCTAGCAAGAAATTAACTTTTAATTTTCAATTTTAAATTTACCCAAATTTTAAGCAACCTAAGTTCACTAAGTTCTTTTAAATCAACAAGCCACAACCTTGTAAAAAATCAGCATCATAGTAAAATTCTAAGTTCTTTTCATGCAATCCTAAAATTAAAGGTTCTTTCAATTAAGTGGAGTGGCAAAAATTCATCATTGGATATTCAACAAGTCTTAAGCAATTAAATCCAATTAGAGGCATGACAAGTAACATATGCAACCTATATGTGATTGCTAAAGATGAATGCAACTAAACATGAAGCTAACTAGAAACCAACACCCCCCAAACTCGAGAGAAGCATTGTCCTCAATGCATGAAAAGGTGAAACAAAATTTAAAAGAAACTAAATGAAATGAGTTAGTCGAAGAGGTCGTCACCTCGAGTGATAAGTTTCCTTCATGCCGTTTGCTTTATTCATTTTCCGGTCGATGGTTGAATGCTTGTGGCTGGTACCGCGTGAATAGCATTGCTTTGATTTGATCCATGTTTGTCGAGGCAGGTTCACTTGCTTGGGCTTCAGTAGTTGCCGAAGACATTGTTGTTGCC
The DNA here is from genome assembly GCA_019671005.1 of Hibiscus mutabilis. NCBI lineage: Eukaryota > Viridiplantae > Streptophyta > Magnoliopsida > Malvales > Malvaceae > Hibiscus > Hibiscus mutabilis. The sequence continues at coordinate 30,229,998 of CM033748.1, read as the reverse complement.
TGGGCATCGCTAGTTTCTGTTGCCGTGGCAACTGCTGAGGTAGTTGTTGGGGCATCCTCTGTTGCGGTTGCCATGGCAAGCAGTTGGCAGTGAATTTCCTTAGCATGGTGGTTGTGAGTCTTGTTGTGGAAAAGAAAAGAAAACAAAGAAAACCTGGAAACTAAAAATAATGAAGAAAATAAAAGAAAATATCTCTTAAAAATAAAAATGAAAATAAAAAGAAAAAGAAAATATTGAAAGGAGAGCATGCTCATGCATCTCCTAAGGTGACCACTTCTTTGTTACGTTCCACATGGGCACCGTTGTAGTGCTTCAATCTTTCTCCATTAACTTTGAATTCATGTTCGTCTGTAATGGACTTGATTATCACGACACCATGGGAGAATGGTTTGACAACTTCGAATGGTCCTGACCATCTTGATTTTAGTTTTCCCGGGAAAAGTTTCAGCCGAGAATTGAATAAGAGAACTAGTTGCCTTGGCATGAATTGCCGCAGCAATAGTTTCTTGTCATGCCATTGCTTTGTTTTCTCCTTGTAGACTCGTGCATTGTTATAGGCGATTGCACGAAATTCTTCTATCTCGTCGAGGTCTAACAAACGTTTTTGTCTGGCACTTTCCCAATCCATATTCACGGTCTTGATTGCCCAATATGCCTTGTGTTCGATTTCCACCGATAGATGGCATGTTTTGACATAGACAAGTCGGAAGGGGGCAGACCTAATGGTTTTTTGAATGCAGTGCGATATGCCCAAAGTGCGTTATCTAGTCTTATTGACCAATCCTTCCTAGAGGGATTTAAAACTTTCTCGAGTATACCCTTCAATTCCCGGTTGGAAATTTCTGCTTGCCCATTGGTTTGTGGGTGATATTGCTCGTCCTCTGGCAACGATCACATTGCTTGTAAAACTCTTGGGTATCTTTGTACAATGTTGGCCAATACAAACCGAATTGCAAAACTTTGGCCGCGGTACGAGTTCCTCCAAAATGTCCTCCATAGGGTGAAGAATGACATTGTCGGAGTACATTCTGTTGTTCTTCTTCAGGGACACATCGGCGTATGACCTGATTTGCATATTGTTTAAACAAAAGAAGCTCGTCCCAAAAGTAATGCTTAGCATCATGGAGGAACCGCTTCTTCCCTTGGTGAGTAAGGCCATAAGGTAAAATACCACAAACAAGGAAATTAACTAAATCCGCGTACCAGGGTATTGCTGAGGCATGTGCTGCCGTGGCGACTGCTCCTAAGATTGCCGAGGCGTGTGCGTCTAGAGTTGCCGAAGCATACGCGTCCATGGTTGCCGAGGCGTGCGTATCAGTGGTTGCCGAGGCGTGCGCATCTGGAGTTGCCGAGGCGTGCGCTTCAAGAGCTGCTGCGGCGTCGAGGGTTACCAAGGCATTCACATCCATGGTTGCCGAGGCGTCAAGGGTTGCTGCGGCATCGAGGGTTGCCGAGGCATGCACATCTAGAGTTGCCGAGGTGTGCACATCCATGGTTGCCGAGGCAACTAAAAGTTGCTCATCCGAGAATACATCACATAACTCTAAATCCGTGTCCTCCTCCCTGTGAGTTGGCCTAGTACTGCTCCTACCGCGAAATCACTTGCATCACACATGAGCTAAAAAGGTGGCGTCCAATCTGGTGGAAAGATAATGGGTGCTGAGGCAAGCTTTTCCTTTAGGATTTCGAATGCTTGGGCCCAAGAATCATCAAAATTGAAGACTTTATCTTGGTGGGGGTAATCTCTCGATCCCGTCCACCTTGGCTTTGTCTACTTCAATCCCCTTGGATGAAATCTTGTGGCCGAGCACCATTCCTTCATCTACCATAAAATGACACTTCTCCCAATTAAAGGCTAAATCTGTTTCTTCACATCTTGCCAACACCTTCTCTAAATTGTCGAGGCAACTATCGAAGTCATTACCAAAAATAGAAAAATCATCCATGAAGATCTCAAGGAAGTCTTCGACCATGTCTGAAAAGAGGGGCATCATGAATCTTCTAATGTTACTGCATATTTGAGAAAACTTAAGGATGGTAATTTTCGATACTTCTTATAGTCCATCTGCACCCTTCATCGGGTGACAATATTGCCCAAAAAGAGTTTGGCCAATGTGCTTGCCACTACTCCCTTTTGCGTTACCATGGTGGAGGTGTCTTTTTTTCGTGTTCCCTTGTAGTCCATGCATATCTTCCACCTTGCTACTGTTCCTGAAGGCATGAATATATTATTAAGAAAAATTGTATCCATTCCCAACCATTCAATTACCTCATTCTTGTCGACTTCTATCATGGTTGGATGTATCCTTTGTTGTCGTGGCAATTGCTGCTCAAACCAATTGTCGTGGCAATCAATTGCCAAAATTTGCTGTAAGTCAAGGGAAGAACCAATTTTCTGAAAAGCTTCACAAGTCCAAACACCGTATTCTTTTGGCCTCTCAAACATCTCTATCAGTAGAGATTTCGATGGCTTCAAATCTACCAACATCGGTTCCTTAAGACATGCCTGCAATGGACAGGGTGAGTTTTTAAAGAATTTAAAAGGTTCAACCATTACTTGCTTATATTCCATTGGCAAAGTATTATCATATCGTTGATCTTGCATGTGGTCGTGCAATTGCCGTGGAAACTGTAGATGAGAGCAATCTAAAAATTCCTGCTTCAATATCAACGTTGTAACCTTCTGGGCATCAGGTTCCTCAGAATTTGCTGTAGTATTGTTGTTTTCAGCTTCACTGAGTGTTGTCGCGGCATTGCTCTGTTCAGGCTCCTCAATCATTGCCGAGGCAATTTGTTGCTCAGGCTCATCATGTGTTGGGCAGACTTTCTCATCAACATAGTCTCGACTTTGAGGTTTTAGTTGTTCCTCACACATCGAAGATCTTTCCTTGCATTGTTCCTTGTCCTCTTTCCTTGGGACTTCAGTATCCCTAGGAATGAATTGTTGGTGCATGTTATCCATTACATATGTGGATCTCCTCGATTGATCTTCTGAATCCCCCAAGGTTGCATCCCACTGAGCTATCCTCGTATCCATGGACTTTGGTAGCTCTCGAATCTCTTCAATTGATCCGTCAAGTCTAGCCAAGGAAGCTAGCAACGTTTCCTCCAAGGAATTGGAATGCTCTTGAAAAGGACTACATTGCTATGGCATATCTGTTGCTGCGGCAAAATTGTTATGGTAAAAATTTTTTTGAGCTTTTTGACCATACCATGAAGAATGTTGCTGTTGGTTCCCTCTATTGTCCTCCATGTAGTTATATGCACCGAAAATGTGAGGGCAATTTTCAAACACATGATGTTCTCCACACATAGCACAAGATTTTTCCACGATATAGGCTCTTTGGGCTTTTCTCGGTTGGTATAGGTAATCATCAAAGGGTGCAAGAAACTCTTGATTAGATTGATTCCTATCTTCCAACATCATCTCTCGAATAGATCGGCTTTTATTTCCCAACGTGTTGATGTCCCTTAACTTGTAGCGCACCTAAATTTTTTTTGATAAAACAAACAAAAAGAAAAGTTACTAAAACTAAGAGAAAAAATGCAATAACAAAAACAACTAACACCAATTGCCAATCCCCGGCAACGGCGCCAAAAACTTGTTGCGCGTAATAAGTGCTACGCAATTGTGCAAGTATGCACGTCGCAAGTAATAAAGTGATACGAGTATCGAGTATCGTCTCCACAGAGATTGGTTTGGGCCACTTTGCTTTAGTTATCGCACTGTAAAAGTAAAAACACAATTGATAGTAGGAGTTGATTTTAACAAGTAAAGTAAAAGCAATAAACTAAAAGAATATATGAAAGAAAAAGAGAGAATAGGCCAGGTTATCGTGAGTTGAGGTGTGATAGCCGATTGGATCATCTTGGTAAAAGAGTGCAAGGGCAACTCAGTTGTCGTGGCAACTTGCACAGCGGGGTTGCCTTGGCAACCAATCGATGGTTGCCTGGGCGACTAGCTGGGCAACTACTTGGGCGTCTGGGCAGCAACTTCAAGGTTCGGCAGAGCATTCTTCAATGGTTTCTTCTTATCCCTAAGTCAAAACTCTAGCTACTTGTGCATGCCTTGATAATACATCCCTGCGTGAATCAAGGGTGAACAACAACCAATCTTGCGCCCCTCTTAGCCGTTGAAATCCTTAACTTATTCCTAAGCCGGATTAATCTTCACCGTCAATAGATTGAATAACGACCATACTCATTTGTTTCTTGAATCTAACTCTCCCGATATTAGATAAATAGATGAAGTCACGAGATCCTCTCCCAATTCACTCGCAAACAAGAATAAAAGCCAAGAATGAGTTAACCTTGAATTGAAAGTGCAAACTCTTATTACCTAAACAAAATCCAATTGTTTCTCACAACAACAAAACACAATAACCCCAACCAATCAAGTTAGTTCATGGTTGGTTTCAAAAGATATACAAAGAATAATCCCCAAACCATGAATCTAATGGAAGCAAAGAAGTAGAAGAAGAAATCGAACTCTCTCCCCCTTGCACTCTTGTCGAAATTTCTCTCCTCTTGCCCTTTGGAGTTGTCGAAATTTTCCCTCTTCTTGCTTACTTGGAGTTGACGGCTTGGTGATCTATTTATAGGGCTAGGTCAAAGTCCTTCTTTGAGGAAGAAGTTAAGTTGGAATTAAATTATCTTTAAAGAATATAATTCTTTATTATAATTATATTCCTTCTAGAACTTCTCCTATCTTCTTGGAATTTAATTCTTCTTTAACCTCTTCATGGAAATCAAACTCCTTTGGGATTTAGCTTTGCTCCACGTCATCTTGGGCTTGTCTAGTCATCAATTTCAACTACCATATCACCTTATTCTTTGTCGACAATTACCCTGGCAACTAGCTCGGCATCTCCTTCGTGCACTGCCCTGGCAACTGGTTCTAGCCTTGTTTAGGCAAGTGATTCTGCACACACCAAAGCAGCATCTTTTTCCACAAAAATCACCAAGTTTGTAATCAAGCTCAACGGTGGAAAGAAACATGAATTAATGCATGAATGACTAATTATGCAACTAATATGAGCTTATGTCTAACAATAATATGAGTAAAACGGGTAATAAAAATAGTACTTTTTGAACACTTATCAGTATGAAGAACCGATCGATGAGGAACAACAAGAAGAGGCAAATTGGTTAGTTAATCGACCTGGTACATACTTTGAACCACTGGATTACTCAGGTAAGGAAGGTAAACTCGAAAAGCCCTCCATTGAACAACCACCGATTCTTGAGTTGAAACAGTTGTCAGGGCAACTAAAATATGCTTACTTGGGAACCAATAATACATTGCCTGTAATTATTTCCTCTAATTTACAGCTTGAGTAGAAAAAGAAGCTGATCAACATGTTGATGCTACACAAGAAGGCAATAGGGTGGACAATTGCCGACTTGAAGGGAATTAGCCCGACAGTGTGCATGCATAAGATTTTGTTGGAAGATGATCACAAACCTTCGATTGAGGCCCAGAGGAGACTGAATCATGCCATGAAAGGGGTTGTAATGAAAGAAATCATCAAGTGGCTTGATGCCGGCATCATATAACCTATCTCTGATAGTACATGGGTAAGTTCGGTACAATGTGTACCGAAAATGGGAGGTATAACGGTGGTAAGTAATGAAAACAATGAACTCATTCCAACCAGAACTGTGACCGGTTGGAGGGTTTGTATGGATTACCGAAAGCTAAACAAAGCCACTAGGAAAGATCACTTCCCATTACCCTTTATTGATCAAATGCTTGACCGTCTTGTAGGTAAACCGTTTTATTGTTTTCTTGATGGTTATTCAGGTTACAATCAAATTGCCATAGCACCAGAAGATCAAGAAAAGACAACCTTCACATGCCCATATGGTACTTATGCTTTCCGAAGAATGACGTTCGGATTGTGTAATGCCCCGACAACCTTCCAAAGATGCATGATGGCACTCTTTTCAGACATGGTCGAAGACTTCCTTAAAATCTTCATGGATGATTTTTCTGTATTTGGTAATGACTTTGACAGTTGCCTCGGCAATTTAGAGAAGGTGTTGGCAAGATGTGAAGAATCTGATTTAGTCTTTAATTGGGAGAAGAGCCATTTTATGGTAAATGAAGGAATTGTGCTCGGCCACAAGATTTCATCCAAGGGAATTGAAGTAGACAAAGCCAAGGTGGACGTGATCGAGAGATTACCTCCACCAAGTTCTGTTAAAGGAATCCGAAGCTTTCTTGGACATGTAGGTTTTTACAGGAGGTTCATTCATAATTTTTTTAAGATTACTAAACCCTTGTGTAATTTGCTTGAACGTGATAAAACCTTCAACTTTGATGATTCTTGCACTCAAGCATTCAAAACCCTAAAGGAAAAGCTTACCTCGACACCCATTGTCGTTCTACCCGATTGGACATTACCTTTTGAGCTCATGTGTGATGCGAGTGATTTTGCGGTAGGAGCAGTCCTAGGCCAACGCACAGGTAAGATCTTTCATGTGATATACTACACTAGTAAAACTCTTAATAGCGCTTAAGTAAATTACACAACAACGGAGAAAGAGTTACTAGCCGTAGTTTTTGCATTTGACAAGTTCTAATCCTATTTAATTGGTACAAAGGTAATTGTCCACACAGACCATTCGGCAATTAAGTATCTGTTTGCTAAAAAGGATGCCAAACCTCGTTTGATTCATTGGATATTGTTTTTATAAGAGTTTGACATTGAAATTAAGGACAGGAAAGGAATAGAGAATCAAGTTGCCGATCACTTATCACGCTTAGAACGTAATAGGGTGAAGGACGCGAATTTAGAGATATATGATGCATTCCCGGATGAGCAATTGTTAGTTACCTCGGCAACCCCTGATGCCTCGGCAACCACCTTGCGCACGCCTCGGCAACCCTCAACGCCTCAGCAACTCTAGACACGCACGCCTCGGCAACCACGGAACAGTTGCCTCAGCAACCACTGATGCCTCGGCAGAGCGTTCTTCAATGGTTTCTTCTAATCCCTAAGTCAAAACTCTAGCTAATTGTGCATGCCTTGACAATACATCCCTGCGTGAATCAAGGGTGAACAACAACCAATCTTGCGCTTCTCTTAGCAGTTGAAATCCTTAACTTATTCCTAAGCCGAATTAATCTTCACCATCAATAGATTAAATAAAGACCATACTCATTCGTTTCTTGAATCTAACTCTCCCGATATTAGATAAATAGATAGAATCACGAGATCCTCTCCGAATTCACTTGTAAACAAGAATAAAAACCAAGAATGAGTAAACCTTGAATTGAAAGTGCAAACTCTTAATACCTAAACAAAATCCAATTTTTTCTCACAACCAAAAAACACAATAACCTTAGCCAAATAGATTTAGTTCATGGCTAGCTTCAAAAGAAACACAAAACAAAGAGTCCCTAACATAAACCTAATCGAACAAGAAAGAAAAAGATGAAGAATGGTTGAAAGCTTCTTGTCGATTTCTCTCCCCTCTTTTTTTTTGCACCTCCTTGAGGTGACGGCTTGGTCCTCAATTTATAGGGCTAGGTTAAGGTCTTTCTTGAGGAGGAAGTTAAGTTTGAATTAAATGCTTTTAAAGAATATAATTCTTTATTATATTTAAATTTCTTCTAGATATTCTCCTATCTTCTTGGGATTTAATTTCTCTTTGAACTCTTCATGGAAATCAAACACCTTTGGGATTTAACTTTGCTCCACGTCATCTTGGGTTTATCTAGTCATCAATTTCGGCTGCCATATCATCTTATCCCTTATCGACAATTGCCCTGGCAACTGGCTCGACATCTCCTTCATGCTTTGCCCTGGCAACTGCGTCGGCATCTCCTTCTTGTATTGCCCTGGCAACTGGTTCCAGCCTTGCTTTGGCAAGTGATTCTTCACACACAAAAATAACTATCGGCAACACCCTTTTTTCCACAAAATTAAGCAAAATATGATATCAAGCTTAACTACCAAGGAAACAATACAAACATGCATGAATGGCTAATAATGCAACTAATATGAGCCTAAGTCTAGCAATAATATGAATAAAAAGGGTGAATAAAATAGTACTTTTAGACTCTTAACAGCGAGGAACCCAACCGTTACCTGTGCAACCTCGTCACATGAGACACTTTAGGGACCCCTCCAACTCAGGAGGTAACCTCAAACAAAAAGCAACAGGACCCACACATTCAACACTCTCGTATGGTCCTAAAAACCTTGGGCTAAGCTTTCCTTCTTGTCCAAAACACATCACCTTCTTCCAAGGCGACAACTACATGATCACCCGATCACCAACAACACACACTGTATTACTACGCCTCAAACCTGCATAGAATTTCTGACCATACAAAACTGCTCTCAAGCACTCACGTATCAGCTTCACCTTTTCACTAGTGCCTTTCAACATATCAAACATGGGAACGTACATTCTCCCATTTTAGCCTAACTCACGGCGTACGACACTTCCCATCATACAACGTCTCGCACAGTGCCATCCGCTCCTTCATCTGACAACTGCTATTAAAACAAACTCTACCAAAGCCAACTGTTTTAACCACATTCCCTGGAACGCAGTGGTACAACAACTCAACATATATTTCAAAACCTAAATTTCACACTCAGATTCACCGTCCATCTGGAAAAGATACAAGGCACTGAAACTCATCCACACACTCAATGCTCAAAATAACATCCCCAAAACCTCGCTATAAACCATAGATTTTCGTCCACACCATAGACTCAGGCACATTGTATAAACATACCAACCCTGCAATATACAAACCTGCCAGCTTATACAAAGCACATAACGCAAGCATAGCCACAAAGGTGCGCACACCCCGCAACTTGATCAACAACCACCCAAATGGAATCCTTTTTGGTCGGTGTCACAGACAACCCAAACACAAGATCCATTGTGATTCTGTCCTACTTCCAATATGGCATCCACAACCGATACAACAATTCAAAAAGTAATTGATGCCCAGTTTCCACTTGCCGTCATATCATGCATCGATCAAACCAATCAGCCACATTTTCCTTTAAACCAACCCAACAACAATTTGCATGCGCCTACATCAAAACAATACTTCTACTCAACATCAAGAGACACGACTCTCCGATCCATAAAACACAACACCTTATCATTATTAACTCAAAATCCATCAAGTTTCCTTCACCGAAAACCTGAACATGCGATAACAACACCACATCGTAAGGTTGCCCTTACCTATCCAACAACGATCCAGATAATCTCACTTACAATTCGGTAATCAAGCCTCCATCACACATTATACTCAACCGCATAAACAACATCCTCAACTCCACCACAACTCACACATACGAGGCATCAACTACATCCTGAGCTCGGACGATAATCAGTCATCAAACTATAACTCTTAAACAACTCCAACCATCCAAACTATCAAGAACCAAACCCATCATTCATTCATTTTCTTTTAACCATGCATGAACCGTGTACACAACACACTCCTCATCATAGAACTAGTGTCTCCAACCTCCAACCAACACAATTACGGTAAGCTCCGCATCATGCATAGAGCAGATGCGCTCTTGCACCCTTGACTATCCCGATGCATAAATTGCAACTTCCATTACAAGATACAATCTCAACAAACATATTGTTAAACAACTAGATCTAACAAACCTACAAACTGCTATTTCCAGCCTTGGTTGTTCACAAACTAGCACAAGCCAGACCTCCACAAACCATATTACCAAAACTACTTACACCACTACCCCACTGATTTCCGGTCAATCATCCGTAAGTGTGAACATATGTATGCATGATACTTATATGCCCTCATAGATGTCGATGTGTATGTATGCAAAACCTCTAATGTCATGCTCAAATGTTTGCATGTACTGACATATTTATATATACATATAGGTGTTTATGCATTGTGCATGTTTCTCTGTTCACACTTACTAATAACATTCTCAGAACTAAATCTCTTTACAACATGCTCAAAACTCACACTTCCCAATAGAGGAGCAACATTCACTTCTCCCCAAGAAACCACTAGACCATCCACACTTATCGATCTAAACCCTTCTCGATGCTTTCACGCATGAAAAGACCATCAACAAACACAACCAACTGACTCACAACACCTGGGCTACCTGGTTCAACATACCCACGAACACAACCAATCCATCAATCAAACCAACAGCATAACTGAGGACTCACACTGTCGTACTCTTGGTAGAAAACAACCCAAACACAAACACATCCTTTACTTTCAATTGGTAACACCCGAACCTCAAACCAACCTTACAAAACACTAAAGCATCCCTAAACTGGTCAGCAGATCGCCAACTTATTCAACCACCAAAAATCATTGCACTCCCGCAATGTGTCATCCTTCTTTCCACAACCACACCGGCATAACCCCCGGTGAAGCACTAAGCCTAATAAAGCCTTACTCAAGCAACTCCTAAAGTTGCGTCTTAAACCCCTTTACCTCTATCGAGCCCCGCACAGAGAGCGATAAAAATTGGAACTTTTTTCACACAATTCAATGCCAAACTCAACCTTTCAATGTAATGGAAAACCTGGCTATTCCCTCGAAAAACCCAAAAGCCTACATACTGTATGCATATCCTACACACGCACTTCCTTTGACCCTGGAGTCATAACATAAGCTAGGAATACCTTGCCACCAAAAATCCATCAAACAACTCGCTTTCAACACCAAAACAACATTAAACAAGAATTTATCATTCTCGCCCAGGATTACCACCCATAAACATCAGCAAGTTCCAAGACAACTCGCCAGGATTCAAAAATCAACCACAACTCTGGTCCAGCCACTAATCCAACCCAGGATTACATTAAAAATCATGGAGCGACAACTCCAATAAAACAACCACAACCTCAGGACCTTAAATCATCAAAGAACACTTACAAACATCCTTCCCACAACAATCATCTTTCTGGAAGAACCAGCCACTTACATTCTTACTTTTAACACTTACGGGACGATCGTTCAACCACAACTCTCATAACATTAACGCCAACAAGCACAAGAGTTCATACTCCACATCTCAAATGCAGTTAATCTCGCCTCATGATATCACTCAATCTACAGACTCAACAAGTATTAAATACTGCTCACATCTGGATACACTGACCCCTCGGTCCTCACCAAGCACTATCATTACCTCGCCTCAACACAGCGATATCTTTTATCACACTTCTTTTCAAACTGAACACCGCCAAACTAGATTCTGCAATTCTTATGCTAGAGAAAGAACCTCCCACACGAAACCATTAAACCCAGGTTCTGCTCAATGTACCTCTCCCATGTACTAACACATAAAAATGGTGTAATTAAAAACCAACATGTACACCCTAACATCCTGCACCAACTCATAACAGAATCGATCACAGTGATACCCTTTTACCGATACCAGTTTATGAGCATACCGACTCAACCGAACAAACTGTACTCTAAACTGAGCCACATACACACGACCCTGAACCCAAGCTATAAGCTCTCACACCTTCCTATCCAAGTATCTAAACCCTAGATACTTCTTCCAAAAGACAACATGGAAAGACTCCCAATTCACAACATTGGGTCACCACACTAACAGATACAGTTGCCCACCGACTAAAACATCATCATGCAATAGGGATTCAACACATCCCAACCTACGAGTACCAAAACACCCCACTCAATCCATAACCTGAACAACACTGGTCATACCTGCTTCAAATGCCTCGGGTGATAACCACGATACTCAACTCCTCCCAAACCATAGGGAAATTTCAACGGAAACCTCGTTTGCCCAACAGCCGGTGCAAACACATGCACTCCAGCAACAACAGCTTAAAAACTCCCAACATCGCCTATACTGAGGCATTATATCACCCAACACTGACCTAACTAGCACAGGTGGTACATACTTTGGGATAACTAACCCCTAGGAGACACAACACTCTCCTCAACCTACTGCCCTAAGGCAACAACATCACACTATTCTCATTTCTCCTCTCGGACGAAACATACCACATTATCTAAGGCATTATAATCATTTTAAAACAAAAATAGTCAGTCCAGCTTTAAGCAAGGATCCAATACTTCTACTTCAAAATCAAAACATTTCAGACTATGTAATAAGGCAATGGTTTCCATATTTCCCCTCAACATGGTATAAGCAACCAACGTGCATATTACAATCACCGTGCATAGCAAACAACAGAGTATAACTCACAACAACATTACAAAAACGATACCAACTCCCAATTATCGCAAGCTTGGCTTTAATACCACCAAATTAACCCCTGGTCCCGGCTTAGACGCCCAACCGAATCAAACGGGTCACACAGGGAAATTTGAAGTAAACTGGGTAGGTTTACCCCAGAAAACAACCCTTTTTTTTATCTTGTCTAGATGCCAATTAATCCTACATGTTTATGCTGACATCAGGTGTAACCTCCACTCAATCAGGCATCGATTTGACATCCAATTGCACTCAATTGCAATTTAGGGACCAAATTGTAATTATAGAAGATTACAGGACAAAAACCCATTTTTACGTTACCAAACCTTAATTAATTAGGTTTTAATCATACATCTCAAAGTTAAGCTCAATCCGATCACTCAAACACATTTAATTTCACAAACAAGATTCAGGGACTGAAATGCAAGAAATCAAAACTATTTCAAGATGACTTAACAACTTAAACAGTCATTTGTACCGATACGGGTACACCCGTACCGATACGGATTTAAACGCTCTATTTCGATACACCTCTATGTCGTACCGATATGCCCAACTAAAATACCAAACTTTTGAAAATCCTTATAGACCGTAACGATATGGTACCATGTGTTTCGGTACACGGGTTTGGGTTGAAAAGTAAATTCCAGAAGCTAAGACCCGTACCGAAACACCCCTTGTCGTATCGATATACTAAGTCCAAAATGGCCTGGGCGTATCGAAACACCCTTAGTCTGTACCGATCCCTCAAGCCTAGAAATGCCCAGTCGTACCGATACGGTCCCCCGTGTATCGGTAAGCCTGGACCTGTAATGTCACTTTTTGCTGGTTTCTCATCCAATTAACACCCTCAAATCATTCCAACATGCTTGCAACACATCACCAACATACCTAGCATTCAAACTTCACAATCTTAACATCATAACATGGTATTTTGCATCAAAGAAGATCTATAGGCATGCACCCTATAAAACCATTCAAGCAACATATGAAATTCCAAACCATCACCATAAACAATCCACAATTGTCACTTACAAGCCATGAACAACAAACCAAACTTGCTCAACCAGGGAGTTTAACAAAACGTATCCCAAAACGAATAAAGAAATCCCATTACCCTTATTATCTATAGTCTAATCCAAAAACATACTTTGAATACCAAGCCTTGCTAGATCCCTTGCTTCATGCTGCCTTCCGAGCCTTTAATAATCTGCATTGATGGAAAAAGAGAGCGTAAGCACATCAGGCTTAGTGAGGAGCGCTCAAAAACTAAAAGCACCATAAATACATTTTAAACCATTTTACAATATCACATTGAAATCCCATTTCAATCATGTTCAAACCAGATTTTAAACCACATCATGCCTTGTTAACCATGCAGTTTACCCTTTTAAAACCAGTATATTAAACCATATGCAACATGTATCATTTTACAACAGCAAATCCCATTGCTCAACCTCAATTTAAGCCTTCACATGCATAACTACCATATGCAAAGCTTAAAGAGTAAACATGTATAAATCACAATATACAACATAAACCTTCCAATGATACATTAACAATTATATTGGCTTACAAGTGATCATTAAACAAGTCCAATACCAAAAGAGTTCATCGGATACACGGATTCAACAAGTGTTCAACCAACACTTCAAGCCATCTCAACCAGAATAGCGATACAATAACAATCACGATACATTACCAACTGGGTACTTACACAACCCTTGGGGACACCAACCCCTTTTATCGGTTAGACACTTAATCCACTAACGGTAGATTTCGGTACTATTTAACCCCTCTACCATTAGGGTACTCGAATGTAGTTTTCAGTATACAGATTTAAACCCCTCAACATCCAATGCGACTTATTATCGTACACTCAATCCTATGGCCGGTCAACTATATCTGATAACAATTTTAAAATTACATCACTTGCCAATATAATTAACCATTTAACACTTACCTCACTGATTTTAACAAGCATTAAACCAAACAATTTTCCAAAGCAACAACCATGCTTTAAACTCAAGTATAAACCATATACTTACAAGGATCACTTACCATGTGCATCCTTCAGCATTTCATGCTTAAAAACATATCTCAAATACTTTAAAACATGCTTTAACAGTAGGTACAATGTAAATCAAATCAAGTGCATAAACCATTTCATAAAAACACGACCGAGAGAGAAAACCACTTTATATTTTCGAGTTTAAACCAGCGTTTCAAGCTCAGTTTAAAATCCCATAAACCACTTTTAAAATATTCCAAAGATAGAATCCACATTCTCACCCACCGATATACGAAACCTTGATTCGCCGACGCGCAATCAAACATCTGAAACATCCAACGCTACACCGATTGCTTCCAAAACCTCTTCCCCTATTTTTAACCACATAACAACAGAGTATTAATGCCTCCCAATGCATTTAGAACACAACCATAATAAATCCTCACGGATCCCTACTATCGCCTCACAATTACCCAACCACAACAACCGAAAACATCACTTAAACTCTTCCAAACACAACCCAGCCACAACCTATCAATCTAACATCATTTCTATCATCAATCAACATCTAAAACCAAGATCAAAGCAACCTAACACCTTCTGCAATCAAACAGCCACCAGAACACCATTCTAACAACTTAATCAATTAGAGATTCAAGAGTTTCGGGATTCCTTTAATAAAATCGACTTAATAACATCATTCAACATCCAAAATGTGATCAAACTCAATTCATATTACTGGAAATCAGATTCAATACGAATCTCTCAATAACTCATCAATTTTACCCAAACAATCCATTAAATCAATAGAAAAACATGTAAATCAGATTGTAAACCACAAATCAAGGATCAAATGCTTGGGAATATCAATAAAGAACCATACAATAAAGGAGATCTCAGACCTTACCCCTATTGTGAAGTTTCTCCCTCAATTGATGTGATAAAAGCTAAGAAAACATAAGATTAATGTAAGATTTTGTATAAACAACCTTTATCAATCAATTAGAAATCATAAAACCAAGTTAAAACCATCTTACCTCTAAAATTTGATGAAAACTTGAGTGTTTGGCTGAGGAGAGAATGAAGAGAAAGGTGGAGAGAAAAATGACGTGATTTCTTTTCCAAAAATAATAACCAACTTTTAACTAAAATCCTTTTTATTTAAATGATAAAACACATGTTAAAATAAGTCTAATTAAGGGAGAAGCTATCAGAAATAAATTGGTAAAATAGCTTCTTAAAGATTCTAAGAATTTGACCCTTTTCATTTTAGTCACCATAAAATAACAGTTTTCAAAACATTCATTTTGGTCAATAGCCAAAATATCTGATTTCCAAACCCATTTTCCAAAATTGACTTCTCCATTATAAAATACATAATTAATAATAATTTTAGAACATTTTTCCATAATTTTATCATCACAGAAAATACATAGTCTTGAATCTGACTCGAATCTCTAACCCGGTCCACCGAACCATCTAATATGCCCCAAAACCGATAGGCCCAAAACCGGGGCATTACAGGGTATTACAAGAATACATGGTTTAATGTATTGAAAATTGGTTTGATTTGATGCATATGTAAAACAGTGAGGTAAAGTTTTATAGAGTATATTGGCAAGTGGCTGAGATTAAAAATTATCAGATATAGTTGGCAAGACATAGGGTTTAAAATGCACTATAATAAGTCGCCTCATGTGTGTCGAGGGGTCAAGAGTGTGCCCTACTCCACCATGAGAACCGCAGGGGTCAAGGGGCTAAGAGTGTGCCAATTCTCCCGCTGGTGGATTTATACATCATAACCATTGAGGAGTAGTAGTACCATGCTCCAGTTCAAGGATGTATGTGAAGTGGCCGAAGGAACCACTTGGGAATTCCGTGTATCCAATGTGTTTTTATAAATAGATTGAAATGGTTTTTGGGTCACTTGAAAGCCAATATTTGATATAATGTATCATGAGAAATGGATTATATTTTGTATAATATGTTTTATACATGAGATGCTCTTTAAGCTTGCTATTTTGAGGTTTTAGCATGAGAAATCTTAAATTAGGGTTTATGCTAGAAATCCATGACACATGTATTGCAATTGTTTAAAAGTGCATATTTGTAAAGACTATAGAAGCATGAGATGTTTTGGCATGGGCTTTAATACTTATTTGGAAACAAAATGGTTTTAAATGCATTGATCAGTATTTTTGAGATTCCCTCACTAAGCTTGTAAGCTTACGCTCTTTTTTTTCATCAATGTAGAGAAGTAAGCATTTTTGGACAGCAAGCAAGCAAGAGGCAATCCAAGGGTAGAGTAGTTTTAAGTATGGTTTTATAAATACTATGTAGTAATAAGAGGCAATGTGAGCAAGTTGTGATTGTGAGGGTTGTTTTGGTTACTCCCTAATTTGGACAAGTTTCATTTGATGTTTTGGACTTGTATGAGGTTTTAAGTCTTGCTTTGAGCGGTTAGGATATGATTTGCATGCTTTGGTAGAGATCATGCCTATAAGACCTTTGCTTGGTTTTGCTTTGATGGGAATGATCCTCTATAATGCCTATATGATTGTGGAAATTTTTCTTGGAATGTTTTATGGTGTTAGTGAGATGTTTGGAGTATGTTAGATTGAGCTAAAACGTCATATGTTCGATCAAGAGGTCATTACAGGTTATTCTGTACCGGTACGGGTCCTTAAGGATCGGTACACGGGGTCTGTCCTAGCTCAAATCTATGCAAAATTGCATAGGCATATCGATACGCCTAGCACCGTATCAATACGTGTAGATAGAAAT
This sequence comes from Hibiscus mutabilis, assembly GCA_019671005.1. Classification (NCBI taxonomy): domain Eukaryota; kingdom Viridiplantae; phylum Streptophyta; class Magnoliopsida; order Malvales; family Malvaceae; genus Hibiscus; species Hibiscus mutabilis. The sequence goes on along the minus strand of CM033748.1, from coordinate 30,212,964 downwards.
TACAACTAGTTTCGGTACACGTGCAACCGTATCAGTACGCCCTTTAGCTACTAGAATCCCCTATTTTTTGATATCAAACAATCGTATCGGTACGCTTGAGGACCGCACTAGTACCTTTTGTAAAATAAAAGCATATCGATATGGGAGATGGGTGTATCGGTACGCTGTCGTTATTTTTGTTAATATGCTTTCTAAAATTTGAATCTTTACACTTTAGTCCCTGATTCTTGATTATACAATTAAATGAGTTTGGATGATTCTTTTAAGTTGAAATTTAACTGGTATGCATGAAACCTGACTAATTAAGGTTTGGTAACTTTGGATTTAATTAAGTCCTCATAATTTTCCAAAATTACAATTTGGTCCTGTAAGTGTAATCTTATCCAATTAGATGTCAATTCGATGCCTGATTTAATTGTAAATTTCATCGCTGCAGGCATGATCGCCTTAGGACTTAATTATGCATTTAGATAAGATAAAATAAAAAAATAACATTTTCTAAGTAATTTGTTCGAGTTTATCTTGGTAAACCCAATGTAGCTCGCTCGATTTGGTTTGGCGTCTAGGCCAGGTCAAGAGGGATACATTTGGTGGCATCAGAGTTAGGTTTTGATTGTTGGGAGTTGGGTTATGGTTGTTTGATGTATTTTTGTTGAATGACTTTGTTGAACAACATGCTCAGTGTTTGATTTTGTGTGTTTATGTTTGAAATGTGCTATGTTGGTGTAAAAGCTTGGGGACACATTGCCTTATTACTACAAGTGTAAAAAGATTTCTTCTTTGAAACATGTGCAACTTGAATTCTTGCTTCAAGATTGCCTAATTGTTTTGTTTCTTGCATTATCATGCTTTAGACTTATATTTTTGAGAAATGGGACCGAGACAAGAGACGAGAACTTATATGGTTAGTATTGTGGATGGACATAATTACGAGTTGCCTCCTTCTCCACTGATTCCTCCTGTTGGTGCTGGAGTCGAGGGTGGTGTGCCTCAAGCACTGCAAGGCAATTTTGGGGGATATGACGCCATTGATCCAGGCGATGACTGGAGCATTTCAGGCAGCAATGGCTAGAGTGCAAGTACCTGTATTGGCACCTGTGATAACTGTTAATACTCGGATTCCGTTAGAGTATTTGCGTAGTTTAAGAGGTATCGAGTTTAGGGGTTTAGCTCCAGAGGCAGCTGAGGAGTGGTTCTAGTACTGAGAGGATTCTTGGACAAATAGAGTGTACGAATATTCATAAGTTATGCTACATAGTGTCTTTGCTTCAGGGAGATGCTTATAACTGACGGATGACTTCTATTAAAGGTATGGCAGATGTGGCATGGGATTTCTTTTGTGCTACTTTCTGGAAGAAGTATTTGGGTTCTCGATACCGGGATAAAAAGAAGTGAGAGTTTATGGCGTTGGTTTAGGGTAACACGTCTGTGTCAGAATACGAGGTTCAATTTTTTTAGTTGAGCCAGTATGCACCTGAGTTAGTTTTCTGTGAGTGACAGCAATGTGATCGTTTCCGGTATGAGCTGGTTAAGGAAGTTAAGACTTATATGTTGGCTACAAATTACACAGAGTTTGATGTCTTGGTTTCTTGAGCTAAGGATATAGAGTAGAATCTGGGATTATCTTCTTGTTTGGGGAGTTCTAGTGTTGGAAAGAGGGTTGCTGAGTCAGATGATGGTAGAGATCAGTATAAGAAGCATTGAGATAGGAGGTATCGCCCTGATCAAAGACGTGGTAGAAGTAGTGCTAGGCGTGGATAGCATTGTCAAGAGCACCTTTGTTCGAGCACCTGAGTGTGGACGGTGTGGTAGGCAACATTCATAGGTGTTGGGGTACCCTTGGTACATGCTAAATTTTTGGTTCGCAAGATCACATTAGGCATGATTGTCTGCAGTTGGCTAGCGAAGGACAGGCTCATGCTCCTGCCGTTGTACCACAAAGAGGTTGTGGGTGTAGTCGAGTTAATTTTTAGCGTAGGGAGTAAGGCTAGAGGACAGTTGCTCATACCGCGGTGGTTTAACCTGAGGGTGATACACCAACGAGGATCTACACGCATCGTGTGGGAAGGAATGACATAGATGTGATTGTAGGTACATTTACTTTGTAGTCCATATCATTACTTTCTTTGATAGATTCTGGTTTTACACATTCATACATCTTTTCTGAACATGCATGTTTGCTTGATATGCCTGTAGAAGTGTTAGATGTGGGCATGCGAGTAACTAGTTCTTTTAGAGAGGTAGTAGTCGCTAGGAGGTTGTTTAGGATATGTCCTTTGATGGTTCAAGGTCACGTATTTACGGCTAATTTGATGGAGTTACCATTTCATGGTTTTGATGTAATCACGGGGATATATTGATTGACTGAGCATAGGGTTTTGTTTGACTTTGAGACCAAGCGAGTTTCGTTGAAACTTGCTATGGTTGTGGGAGAGAATGTTAAATTTTTATCCAGTGTAGTTTCGGCTCTAGAAGCGCAGAAGTTGTTGGAGTATAGGGGTTAAGCATGTCTTTCTTATGTTATGAACCCAGATATGAAGGAGGTGCGAGTCCAGGATATCCGCACTATTTGTGATTTTTCAAGGGTGTTTCTAGAAGAGTTGTCTGGATTACCACCGGATAGGGAGGTAGAGTTCTGTATCGAGACGTATGCGGATACAGCTCTAGTGTTGATTGCACCGTATTGCATGACACCGAAGAAGTTGAAAGAGTTAAAGACATAGCTTCAGGAGTTGCTAGAACGTGGTTTTATCTGACCTAGTGTGTCACCGTATAGAGCACCGGTGTTGTTCGTGAAAAAAAGGATGGCACAATGAGAATGTGCATTGATTATCAGCAACTAAACAAGTTGACGATTAAAAATAAGTATCTTTTACCAAGGATTGATGATTTTTTGGATCAGTTTTGGGATGCTACGGTGTTTTCCAAGATTCATCTAAGGTCTGGGTATTATCAGTTGAAGGTGAAAGATAAATACGTGCCAAAAATAGTGGTAGTGTTCTTAGTGATGTTGTTCGGGTTAACTAATGCACCCGAAGCTTTCATAGACATGATGAATCAGGTATTCCACGAATTCTTGGATCAATTCGTGGTAGTGTTCATTGATGTCATTCTTGTGTACTCTCGTACCGAGAAGGATCATGATCGAGACCTACGGATAGTGTTATAAGTTCTGTTGGATAATAAGCTTTATGCCAAGTTGAGCAAGTGTGAGTTTTGGATTAAATAAGTGGTTTTTCTTGGGCATGTTGTTTTGGAAGAAGGTATTCATATAGATCTGTAGAAGATTAAGGCGGTTGTGAATTGGAAGCAACCAAAGTCAATGATAGAGGCTCGCAGTTTTTTGGGGTTAGCAAGGTATTATTGTCTTTTTATGGATGGTTTCTCAAATATTGCTTCTCCTTTGACAAAGTTGTTGCAAAAGGATGTAAGTTTTAAGTGGAGGGAGAGTAGGCAACAAGCTTTTGATAAGTTGAAGGAAGCTTTGACGCAAGCTTTGGTCTTGATTCAACTTGAGTCAGGGAAAGAGATTTTAGTGTATAGCGATGCATCCTATGTTGGTTTGGGGTGTGTGTTGATGCAAGGGGGTAAAGTTGTGGCTTATGCATCTATGCAGTTGAAGGTGCACGAGCGCAACTATCCTACGCATGATATAGATCTTGTTGCGGTGGTGTTTGCATTGATGATTTGGAGGCATTATCTGTATCGTGAGAAGTGTATTGTGTACACAGATCACAAGAGTTTGAAGTTTCTGATGTCGTAAAAGGAGTTGAATCTTAGGCAATAGAGATGGTTGGAGTTGCTCAAGGGTTATGATTTAATGATTGAGTATCATCCAGGTAACGCTAATGTTGTAGTCGATGCCTTGAGTAGGAAGGTTGCAGTAGAGCTGAGGGCAATGTTTTCTCAGTTGAGTGTGACGCGAGATGGTGGTTTATTGGCTGAGTTGCAAGTGAAGCCATCGGTGTTACAGTTGATCAAGGAGAAACAACCGTATGATGATTCATTGGTACTGCATGTTAAGGATATTATGGATGACAATCAGACAGATTTTTGTTTTAATGATGAGGGTGTTTTGTGTTTCAAGAGTCAAGTGGTTGTGCTGAAGGATGAGGAGTTAAGGCACACTACCTTGACTGAAGCATATTTGAGTCCTTTTTCTATGCATACGAGAAGTACAAAGATGTATCAGGATTTGAAGAAGGAATATTTCTAGGTTGGTTTGAAGAAGGATGTAGCAGATTTTGTTGCTAGTTGTATGGTATGTCAGTGTGTCAAGGCTGAGCATCAGTTTTTTTCTGGGTTGTTGCAACCATTGAGGATTTTGGAATAGAAGTGGGAGAGAATTACCATGGATTTTGTTACTGGATTGCCTTTGACACCATTAAAGAAGAATTTCGTATGGGTAATTGTAGATAGGTTTACGAAGTGTGCATATTTCTTGGCTGTGCATACGACGTATACTTTGGATAAGCTGGAAGAATTGTATGTTGCGAAGATTGTGAGGTTGCATGGGGTTCCTAAGTCTATAGTATCGAATAGGGATCCGTGCTTTACAGCAAGGTTTTGGGAGTGTTTGCATAGGGCTTTAGGTACGCGGTTGAATTTCAGTACTTCGTATTATCCTCAAATGGATGGTCAGTCGGAACACGTTATCCAAGTGTTGGAAGATATGTTGCGGTGTTGCATCATTGATTTTCAAGGAACGTGAGAGAAGCAACTACCGCTGGTGGAGCTTGCCTATAACAATAGTTATCAAGCTAGTATTCAAATGGTTCCTTATGAAGCTTTGTATGGTAGGAGGTGTCGCAAGCCACTTTGTTGGGCGGAGACATGTAAGAAGTATGTTTCTTTGCCTGATGTACTGAAGGACACTAATGAGAAGGTGAAACTTTGTAACACTCCCTTCCTATATCCGTACACGAGTCGAAAATGTCACATTAATATAAAAATCATCTTAAATTAAAAATCGGGACTATTTAAAAAATATAGTTAATTTTTCTTATAGATAATAATATTATTATGTCAAATATTCTATTATAATACACAGAGATTTTACATATAGCATATCATAAACAAAACCATTACAAGGCAGGCCGGTTTAGTTTAACAAAATAAACAGATTATTTCGTACATGCCACTATTACATAAATAAAAACTAGGATGCCATAAGTACTGGAAATAACCTGTTGATTCTATGTCTCCCCACCAAATTGGTGCAAAAGCTTCGTCCGACCTTACTTTAGTTTACCTACGCGTATTACAGAAATACACGCTGAGAATATACTTAGTGAGGCATAAGGTAAGAACATATATAAAACATTATATAAACATGATACCTTTCAAAACATGATAATCAGTAATATCACTTACTTTATAGTGCATGAATGTTTATGCAAGAAAACATAACGAAATTGTTCTTTAACATAAAAGCATACTTCATCTTGTGAAATCACATAGCCCAAGGTAAACATCAAGTGTCTAATATTCGAGTCTGTACTTGAAAAATACTATCCTTGACATACTTGTAAGACACAATAAAATGCTTATCTTTATGATACAAATTCAAGTGTCGGTAACTTTATAATACACTTGAAGTATCAATAACTTACTTTATAATACTCTTAATGGTATACCAATATATTATCCTACTTGATATTGTATTACCAAGGGCAAACACTAAGAACAATTCCTGCAAATAATGGCAAGTAGCCCAATTTCCATACATATATACATATATCATGTAAAACATCATTATATTGGAGCAGTTCATACTCCCATATTTTATAACATTCATGGTACTACCATTTAAAAACTGTATTAAATAAAATAACTTCGTCATACATTTGTCATGCTATAAAGCATTTATAAGCATGAAAATATGTCATAATCTTAAAATCAATAAAATCAAGTATCATGCTAAAAACATTTTATGCTTTTATAAAATCTTTACCTTTAGGTCGACTTATCACAAGTCTTCCTATATTATGTATGTTAACTAACATACAATTTAAAAAAAAACATGTATGCACTCATCTTATCCTTGCAATGCCTTTCTTCACTATACGATATTACTCTCGAACCTTCTCTTTTCCTTTTCTATTAAAACGAGCTTGATTGATATCAGGATCTACAATAAAATAACATATACCATTTCAAAGTATATGTTAGAACATAATCAATCCATATACAATAATGGAAAGTAAACAAATAACTATCCATTAAATATAAACTTGATCCGATAAAACTTTCTATGTTCGAATCATATTCTTCACATTTTTCCATGATTCCACAACTTATTCCAAAATTCATATTTTAGTCCCTAAGGACTCTTTTAGGCTTCCAGCCACCATTTTCAAGTCTAATCCTTTCATTTCTCATCCTTTACACTTTAGGACCCAAACTTTAAAAATTTACATATTGGTCCTTGACATTTCCAAATTTTCCAAAATGGTCCTAAAGAAACTATAAACTTCAAAATCAACATTCCAATCACTTAATTTCATTTTCCAACCAATATACTTCAAAAACAAGCTCAACCATAAAGTCCCTAAACTTCCCAAAATTTACAATTTGGTCCCTAATGCAAAATAATTAGGGATTTTCATTCCAAACAACTTATATCATCATAATAAACCATTCTTCCTTCAAACATGTCCCTAAATTTCATATTTGACATAAACCCTAATTTTCCCATCTTTCAAGAACATGAATATTTCTTTATCCAAACAATAAATTCAAGCTAATATAAAATCATTCTCATCATTTCCTTCATCAAAATAAATTTTGCAAGAATTTCCCCTAATTATTTCATCATAAACGAATGATCCCTAACCTTATTTTCCATGGAAGTTCATCATTTGAGCCATAGAAACAACATCACAAACATATTTCCAACATGAACAACCATTAAAACTCAAAAATCCAACATGCTCTTCATCCACCCACTTCACCAAATTCAACTTAGAGACATGAAAACTAAGCAAAACTTATACCAAAAGATAGAGAATTTAATGGAGAACAATTCCTTATTTCATGTCTCAAGCTTAAATCCAACCATGAAAGCTTAAAAATTGAAACAAACTTATTCTTACCTTGTCTTGGTGGTTCTCGGCAAGAAGGAAGAAAGATGAACAAAATTTCTCCAAATTTTCTATCTTATTTTAATGCCAAATGGCATTATAAACACCATAATAATATAATAATCCTTTTAATAGTCAAAAGACCATTTTACCCTTGAGTTATGACCAATCACAGACCAACACTTGTTTATTCTTATCCTTAAAATCATAATTTTTCATAAAGTAAGGGTGAAATGACCATTTTGCCCTTAATAAACCAACTTATCTTCAAAAATGCCATTTTCACCTATTTCACCCAATACTGCATAGAATCGAACTTACATCGAACAAAATGATTCAAAAGCCACAATGTCATGTTCTTCTAGTCTTTCTAAGATTCCTATAAAATTTTCATAATTTTCTGAATTCGAATAATCATCCGAATTAATTTCTGAAACTTATTCCCCTTATAATTTTTCACACAAATCCCATACCAAAAATCTGATTCCCACCAAAATTCTTATATCGGGATAGACTATTCATTTTTGCCATAAAAATAATTATTGGGAAAATTATCATGTTGGTCCCTAAACTTTTCCCAACTTTTCACTTTGGCCACCAAACTTTAAAATTTTACGTATTAGTCACTAAACTAAACCACTAACTTTTGATTCTTTGCATTTTAGTCATTAAGTAAATATTGGGGTACTACAAACTTATAAGTGATCGGTTGAAGGCGTCTTCAGATCAGCAAAAGTCAAATGCTGACTTAAGGTGTCGAGAGATTGAATTTGCTATTGGGGTTAGGGTGTTTCATAAGGTTTCGCCTTGGAAGAAGGTGATGAGGTTTGGACGTAAGGGCAAGTTGAGTCCAAGGTTCATTGGGCCTTATAAGGTGTTGGAGCGTGTTGATCCAGTTCCTTATAGGTTGAGGTTGCCTGCGGAGTTGGAGAAGATACATGATGTTTTCCATGTATCGATGCTTTGAAGATATAGATAGGACCCATCGCATTGATGCCTGTTGAGGAGATTGAGTTGGGTCCGGACTTGACATATGATGCAGAATCGGTGAAAATTTTGGATTCTAGCAACAAGGTTCTTCGTGGAAAGACCATTGAGATGGTGAAGGTGTAGAGAAAGCCACATGGAAAAATAAAGAGGACATGAAAAAGTAGTTTCCTTACCTTTTTTGGTCAGGAAAATTTCGAGAATGAAATTTTCTTGAGAGGGGGAGAGTTGTAACGCCCCGAATTTTGGCCTAGATGTTAGCTAGATCGATTAGACGATTCTGGGGAACCAGATTAGGTGATTCGAGCTAGTTTCAGGAATTAATTCTTAATAAATGGTTTTTGGTCAAAATAAAATATGGAAAATATTAGAAAATATTTAATTAATATTCTAAGGGTTTTGGAAAACTCAATTTGAATAAATAAAATTGATTTTGGGACATTTTAGTCTGGTGACTAAAATGTAAAGTTTTCAAAACTGTTTTGGTGACTAAATCATAAAAGGGACAAAACATAGAATCTTTTAGGAGATAATTTACCAAACTTTTTAATCATATTTTTACCTTAATTTAGGATATTTTAAATGGTTTTTAAAAGGTTATTAAATAAAAAATAAAATGGATTTGATTAAAAAGATTTTAAAGAGCCAAAATCATTTTCTCACGTAACTACTTTTGCTCTCAACGTTTCTATGAACTTTCTCATGAGCCAAACTATCAATTTTATTCAAAAATTCTCAAGAAACATTCCTTTTAGATTTCCTTTTGATTTCCTAATTGATTCCTTTGATTCCTACACCAAATTCTATTTGTTTTCTTGAAGATTTCACTCAAATCTTGCCAATTAAGGGAGAAATCAGCAATTAGAGGTAATATTCATTTCTCTCCTCTAATTAAAGGTTCTTTAATGAAATTCCCAAGTTCTTGATCCTTTATAACTGATTTTTGTTATGTGTTTGTGATTAAATCATGATTTTAATGTTTCAATTGAGTTTTGATAAGAAATTTGATGAACCTTGATATGGATCTGGTTTTGTGTTAATTATAATTGATTTAGATCATTTATAAGATATGTTTTAATGTTATGAGAAGAGATTAATAAAAGGAATCCTGAAACTAAGTGAATTTCTAATTTTCTAGGTTGTAAATAGTTAGATTTTGAGGTGATCTTGGTGTTGAAAGGTTGTTGGAGATATAAGATTGATATATTGTTGTTTTGGATGTTAATTGATGATGCTAAGATGTTAAAATAGTTAGGCTTTTGATGGCCTTTGTTTAGGTTGAGTTTGGTGATGTTTTCGGATGTTTTAGGGAAGCGTTTGATGGTTTTTCTGGAGGCAAAGTTGAGTAGATGTGTTACTGTGTTTAGAGATGCATAGAAATGCATTAATCCTCTATTTTTGTGTGGGTAAATTAGGGGAGACGGATCATTCATCCTTTAGAGAGGTTTCGTAAACTTGTTTTCGCATCGGCTAGTAGAGCGTTGAGTTGTCAATGAGTGGAAACGTGGCTTACTGCTTTCTAAAGGTTTGAAGATGATTTTTGGGATTTTAGATTAAGTTTGAAACACTTGTCTAAGCTCGGAAGTAAGTTTTGGTTGATCTCGCTCTTGTTTTCAGTTTTGCAAAATACAATCTCATGCACATGTTTATGGTTTTGATTACTTACTATTATATGCATGTTTTAGACATGAAAAATGTTGCAAATGATCATATGTGATGATTATTGAGTATTGGTTTATGAAAAGAGTTTTGAGAATACTAGAATACATGGTTTAATGTATTGGAAATTGGTTTGATTTGATGCATATGTAAAACAGTGAGGTAATGTGGTTTTATAGAGTATATTGGCAAGTGGCTGAGATTAAAAGTTATCGGATATACTTGGCTAGCCATAGGGTTTAAAGTGCACTATAATAAGTTGTCTCATATGTGTTGAGGGGTCAAGAGTGTGTCATACTCCACCATGAGAACCGCAACGGTCAAGGGATAAAGAGTGTGCCAATTCTCCCACTGGTGGATTTATACGTCATAACCGTTGAGGGGTAGTAATACCATGCTCCGGTTCGAGGATGTATGTGAAGTGGTCGAAGGAATCACTTGGGAAATCTGTGTATCTGATGTGTTTTTATAAATATATTGAAATGGTTTTTGGGTCACTTGAAAGCCAATTATGATATAATGTATCATGAGAAATGGATTATATTTTGTATAATTTGGTTTTTAATGAGATGCTCTTTAAGCTTGCTATTTTGAGGTTTTAGCATGAGAAAGCTTAAATTGAGGTTTATGCTAAAAATCCATGATACATGTGTTGCAATTGTTTAAAAGTGCATATTTGTAAAGACTTTAGAAGCATGAGATGTTTTGGCATGAGCTTTAATACTTATTTGGATACAAAATGGTTTTAAATGCATTGATGAGTATTTTCGAGATTCCCTCACTAAGCTTGTAAGCTTACGCTCTCCTTTCTCATCAATGCAGAGAAGTAAGCATTTTTGGACAGCGAGCAAGCAAGAGGTAATCCAAGGGCGAAGCAATTTCAAGTATGGTTTTATAAATACTATGCAGTAATAAGAGGCAATGTGACCAAGTTGTGATTGGGAGGGTTGTTTTGGTTACTCCCTGTTTGTACAAGTTTCATTTGATGTTTTGGACATGTATGGGGTTTTAAGTCTTATCAAGATAGAGTCTGAAAACCAGTTCATGAGATCCATGAATGCAGCCGGTGCATTGGTTAACCCGAAGAGCATCACTAAAAATTCGTAGTGGCCATACCTTGTACAGAAAGTAGTCTTGGGTACATCACATTCTTTGACCTTCATCGGTAATACCCAGACCTTAAATCAATTTTGTAAAAGATGGTAGCATCCTTAGGTTGGTCAAAAAGATCATCGATCCTTAGAAGAGGATACTTATTCTTGATAGGTAGCTTATTCACTGTTGACAGTCAATGCAAAGACACATAGATCCATCTTTCTTCTTAACAAATAGGAATTGAGCCCCCTAAGGCGAGGAACTTAGTTGAATAGAACCTTTGTTTGATAAGTCTTAGATTTGAGCTTTAAGTTCTTTGAGATTTATCGGAGCCATTCTATAAGGTGCAATGGAAACCGGCATGGTTCGAGGTTGCACTTCAATCCCAAACTCAACTTCACGAGTGGGTGGCAAACCCTAAAGTTCATCGGGAAACACATTAGGAAATTCTTGTATGGTGTCGAGTCTTGCAACAGTGGTTCTTCCTTGTTCTTGCCTTCAATGGTATACAACAATGGATTACTACCTCCAGAGTTCATGAAAGTCATACTCTCCTTGCGTAGACCTCGGAGGTACAACATTTTCCTATTACAATCCACCCGGGCTTAGTGCTCGTCAATCAAGCCCTAAAATAACATCAAATTCATAGATAGGAGGGTCATGAGGTTGGCTGGGAAAGGAATCCCTTGAATCATTAGGGGACAATTCTTGCACATTAGGCTTAATTTTGACACTATCACCTAGTAGGTTGGTCACAGTAATCTTGGAAGTTATGGGTTCAAAAATAGCTTGAATTCCTTGATCAATACAGTACTTATGAAAGAATGTATAGATCTAGGATCTATCAATACATGTACATGATAGAAGAATAGTTCAATGGTACTTGCCATAATATCTGAATCATCATTGTAACACCTCATTCCCGTATTCGATTACCGAATATGAGTCAGAGATGTCACTGAACGATAACATGCTTTTTCTTAAAAAATTCTATAAATTTAAAACCCTTGAAAATTATTTATATTGACTAATACACAAAATTGGAGCTCCTTTACTTTAAAAAAAAATAAATTTGACTGTTCAAAAAAAATATCGGACGTTGAAATAAAATAGACAAAATTATCCCATTTATACATGCGACAAAAACAAATTAAAAACCTCAAGTAGGATGTCATTACTGTGATAGCTTGGTGAATTTTTCTGAACTTGATGCAACTCTTTGTGGCGTCCAAAGATTCGAACCACCTACGTGTGCACAATCAAACACACGCTAAGTACGAACTTAGTGAGGCAATAAAGGAAGTTAATAACAATAATTTAAACTTATTTGAATTCATGGCTACGTTTATATAACATCATATATGCCAATGCATCAACTTTAACATTGCATTAGTAATGATTTACTATATGCCAATGTCATAAGACTTTCATGCTTGTCCATTTGTCATAATATGCCACATATGCATAAATGCATCATGATCACTAGACATGTAAATCCATCATGCTATTCATATATTAACATGATATAAATCATATATAAATCTCTTAGCAATATACTTGTTATTTATTCCAAAAGCTCATAAGCTTATTCACTTGTTTATCATTTATTAACCAATAAATCATAGCCCAAATAGATGCCTATGAGGACCCTGGGTACACGAGTCAAATATGCACCGAAGTGCTAATACACATAAGGTCGTGCCCACCATATGCACTAAGTGTCCTTTATATACACTATAGTGCTAAACTGGTTATGCAGCGTGCTGCTAGACTCTATGGCATGCCAACTATACCTTGTCCCTCAATAATACACTTGGACAAAAAGTATATATTTATTTCATCCATGGCAATGTATATCAACATAATTTAACATTGGGCAGTCCATACCCGAAATAACATTCATAATATAACATCATATATAACTAGTGATCCATGCATTTATATTCAGCTTTTGACATATTTAAAATATGTCAACCATATGCTCCATGAAATAAATTTAATGACAATAAAATTTGGGTAGGCTCATTGCAAGCTGTCCCAATGATGTATAAAACATCAATGTGTCATGATATGTATGCAATTGCACTCACCTTGACACTTCTTATCCCAAACTAAATTGAATAATTTAAGAGAACTTCAATTTTGGTCCTTTATCTACTGAATTTTCGATTTCTCGTGTTTACTGGAGTGCTTCGCATTCATCCCTTACATGCACAATTAATAATACCAATAAGGCACTCATTTTATAATATGTCAGACTGCGCTACCTTCATAGAAATATTTCTATAATATAACCTACAACTTGGGATTCAATTCCATTTGTTCTGATAAAAACTAGATTCGATAAGATATTCAACCATATAAACTAATAGCCCAAATTCAACTTGTACGATTTATGATGAATTTTCAAAGTCAAATTCTAGGGCTGAATTTCGGAGTAGACTGGTACTTTGCTTTCTGACCTCTCATCACTTAAAAATTGATATCTTTTGATATACAAATTGAAATCAGTCGTCGTTTGTTTTAAAAGAAACTAGACTGAACCACGTATACAACGATATATGAATCACTTTATAATTATTTTTGTGGAATTTTTGGTGAATTTCCGAACTCACTGCCAAAAACTAAAATTCTGAGCAGATTTCATAATTCTAATCTTTATCACCCTTTAACCATTCCAACACTCTAAATTAACCTTCAATTAAATAATCAAGCATAAAGAACATCATTCAAACTATTTCCATCTCTAAAGAAATTTCTTTTTTACAATATTTCTTCCCCAATTTCTCAATATAACTGAATGGTCCCTATACCATATACCATAGGATTTTCATCACTTTAAGCATAGAAACAACATCACAACAAAATTTCCAACATGATTGAACCTTAAAACATAAAATTCCAACATGTTCTTCATAAACCTTAATCACCAACTTCAACTTATAAGCAAGAAAACCATGTAAAAATTATATCAAATGAAATAGACCTTAATGGAGAATAATTTTGTATCTCATGAACTAACCCTGAATCCAACTCTAAATGCTTGAAATTTGAACTTGAATTATTTTCTCCCTTCTCTAAACCTCGCGTAAATGTAAGAGAGATGAACCAAAATTCCACTCTTTTCTTTCTTTATTTTCATGCCAAATGGCATTATTTAACCTTATTTAATAGATAAAAATCTTCTTAATAGCTAAATAAATATTTTACCCTTGATATCCAGTGCTCCAAAGCTTTCCACTTGTCAAAATCTATTATCTAATGACCAAGATTTAGTCTTCCATGAGTAGTTGACAACTTTGCCCTTGAAACAAATCAAAATTCCAATTTTGTCCTCCAAGATCCAACGGTTGAGATTAAACATGAAAATTTCTTTAAATCCAAGGGTTCATATTATTCCAACACATAAAAAAATATCTAGACATGTGAAATGACTTATTTATCCTCAAATATTCGATTCGATCCGATTATCCGAATTTTTCTCGAACTTAACTCTTTATAGCATTTAACATAAATTTTGTACAAAAAATCTGAGTAACACGAAAACTTCATTCTTGGGGTAAACTATTCATTTACGAGACTAAAATACATAGCTTTCAAAAATTACAATTTAGTCCCTAAACTTTTCCTAAGTTTATACTTTAACCACCAAACTTTCATTTTATTTATTTTGGTCACTAGCCAAAATTTTGAGGTATTACAATTCTCCCCCTTAAGAAAATTTTCCCTCGAATTTTCAATACATACCTGATTCAAAAAGATACGGATACTGCTCTTTCATTGCTTCCTCTGCTTCCCAAGTAGCTTCTTCTACTTTGTTGTTTCTCCATAAAAATTTAACTAGAGGAATCTTGTTTAACTGCTTTTCTCCTCGAGTTAAGATTCTTACGGGTTCTTCATTGTATGTCAAATCTGGTTGAATTTCAATTTCCTCTGGTGTAAGGACTTGCGAAGGATCTGATCGATATTTTCGAAGCATGGACACATGAAACACATCATGGACCTTACGCATTTCCGGTAGTAATGCTAGTGGATATGCCACTGGACCAACCCTTTTCGAAATTTCATAAGGACCAATGAATCTTAGGCTAAGTTTTACATTTCGTCTGAACCATAACACTTTCTTCCAAGGTAAAACTTTTAAGGAATACAATATCCTTAATTTCATATTAAATATCTTTTCTTTCAAGATCAGCATATAATTTCCATCACTCTAAAGCAATTCTAAGATTGTTCCGAACCATTTTTACTTTATCCTCCGCATCCTGAACTGAATCAGGTCCAATCACCTTTTAGTTCTCTTTTTAACTCATTATCATCGGGGATATAAATTATCCCTTGATAATATGAACATCCTTTAGACTTAACATCAAAGTCTTTAACTTTCCCTTTTTACCTTACTGAATTCTTTCCAAGCATATTGTTAGGATTGTAGCACGCTCGAATTGATCTCTGAATACCGTCAAAAGGGTTGATTTTTCTTCCCGAATAAATTGGCTAAGACCGGTGAAAATAGTAAACAATTTGCACAAGGATTTTAGAGTGGTTCGATTACCCAACTGAGTCTACATCCACTACCTTAGCATACCACTAAGTATTTACCAATTCACTAAGAATTCTTCCCCTTTTCACAGGCTTAGGAGGCAACCTTTACAACCCTATCTTTTTCTTTGGCTAAGATAGAACCACTCTAGTTTTTCACTAAGGCTAAACTAGAACCTCTCATTTTATAAGAGATTTGTTTGGTAAACTATATATCTCACAAGGTGGGTGTTTACATAATTGAGCGCACAAGAAAGAGTGAAGAAATTTACAATTGAAGCACTATCTAAACTATGTACAAGAGAAATGAAGAAATAAGATTTAGATTCAAATTCTCTTGATCATCTTGCTTGGATATGTTCTCTCTACTTCTTCTTCAAGTGTCTTTGGCTTGCATTTATAGTGTGGAATGAAAAACTAGCCGTTAAAAACTAGCTGTTTGAAAACTAGCTGTTAGAAAACTAGCCGTTGGGGACTTTTAAATTACTTGAAAATATATGTTTGAGTCAAAAACACTTTTAAAAGCTTTCAAACATATTTTTCAAATTAAATGGACTTTAAATTGTTTTTGCAATATTTGTTCAAGTCCAAAAATATTTTCCACTTTGTTATATCAAAATAAATATTTCAACAATCTCCCCATTTTTGATATATCGAAAACATTTGAAAAATTATTTTTGAGATTGCTCCCCCTTAGGAAAATAATTTTAGAAAAAGAGAATATTTGTGAAAAATGTTTAAGACTCCCCCTTTTCTTTTTGAAATTGAATTTTTCAAACATATCTCTCCCCCTTTTTTGTTATATCAAAAATAATTTTAAAACAAAGTTTGAAATCTCATTAAGTTCAAAACACCAAATGTTGAAAACTTGAAGTACCAATAGATAAACATACCAATTGTTGGTGTAAAATAAAAATGGAGATAAGATTTTTTTAAGTCAAAAGCTCCCCTTTAAACAAAGCATTCCATTTTAATAAATTTAGCTCAAATGTTTGACACTTAAAAGACATTGAATTTCAAGATAAAATCAAATTAAGAGAATATGAAAATCATTTTATCCAAGACTTTAAAAATAAAAGAATAGATAACCAAATAAATAAATAATTAGTATAGATGTTATCTTCTTCATTTGTGTGACTAGAGCATTTCCATTCCTCCAACACACATATAATAGACATTCACTTGGATTTTGGTATCCAAATTGTTTTGGATCCATTTAAATTAATTTCAATGTCCCTAATTCCCTTAGGAACCCATACTTGTCTAATCCTATAAGTTTTTCTTTTCTTTATAGGACAAGTATGTGAATAATAACCATGATAATGGCAATGTGAGCATTTCGCCATTATGTGACAAGATGAACTATTAAAAATAATTTGTTTTTCTTTTGTTAAGATTTCAAGCTTAACTTTCAAATCAAGATTTTCTTTTTCTAAAACTCCATTGCTTGTTTTTGAAAACTCTAAATCATTTTTCAAAATTTCATCTTGGTTTTCAAAATCCAACTTTGTTTTCAAAAGAAAATCATTTTCAAATTCAAGTTTAGAAATCATTTTCTTAAATTTGTAATTCATGGTATCAAATTCCAAAAATAATTCATCGAAAGCATCTTGTAACTCATCAAATGAATAAGATTTTGAATCATTAGAGTTAGAAGATACCTTGGCTCATCGAGAGCCAAAACACTATCCACCTTAGGGATTGAGATGAGGTTTGCACATGATGAAGCATCATCATTATTCTCTCCCTTCTTGTTGCCATAGAGTTTCTCAAGCTTCTCCCATATTTCTTTGGTAATTTTGCATATGGATACCTTCTAGGAAACGTCTTCATTAAGGCCACAAAGAAGAGTGTGCATGGCCTTGGCGTTTAGCTTTGCCTTCGTGTCATTTGCACTCCTTTGCTTCTTCTTCTTAGGAGCTTCCAAGTATTCATCTTTAATGATATCTTAAACATCAAAATCAAGAGATTTGATGAAATACTTCATGATGTTACTCCATTGGAAGTATGCTTCTCCTTTGAAGAGCGATGAACACGAGATAGGCCTTCTTCAAATCTTGCCATTTTCTTGAACGGTAGACTTCGAGCAAAAGATATTTACTCCTGGATGTTAGTCCTTTGATGGAGACGAGGCTCTAATAAAAATTATTAGGATTGTAGCATGCTCGAATCAATCTCTGAATACCGTCAAGAGGGTGTTGATTTGTCTTCCCAAATGAATTGGCTAAAACCGGTGAAAATAATAGACAATTTGCACAAGGATTTTAGAGTGGTTTGACTACCCAACCGAGTCTACATCCACTACCTTAGCATACCACTAAGGATTTACCAATTCACTAAGAATTCTTCCCCTTTTCACAGGCTTAGGAGGCAACCTTTACAACCTTATCTTTTTCTTTGGCTAAGATAGAACCACTCTAGTTTTTCACTAAGGCTAAACTAGAACCTCTCCTTTTACAAGGGATTTGTTTGGTAAACTATATATCTCACAAGGTTGGTGTTTACACAATTGAGCTCACAAGAAAGAGAGAAGAAATTTACAATTGAAGCACTCTCTAAACTATGTACAAGAGAAATGAAGAAATAAGATTTAGATTCAAATTCTCTTGATCATCTTGCTTGGATATGTTCTCTCTACTTCTTCTTCAAGTGTCTTTGGCTTGTATTTATAGTGTGGAATGAAAAACTAGCCGTTAGAAAACTAACCGTTAGAAAACTAGTTGTTGGGGAATTTTAAATTACTTGAAAATATATGTTTGAGTCAAAAACACTTTTAAAAGCTTTCTAACATTTTTCAAATTAAATGGACTTTAAATTGTTTTTGCAATATTTGTTCAAGTCCAAAAATATTTTTTACTTTGTTATATCAAAATAAATATCTCAACACATATCTTATCATTCATCTGTAAATATTTAATCTGGTTTGTTAAAGTAGACTTGAGATAAAGCTGTGTAATCAATACACTATTCTCTTCCAAAGATAATTGGAAATTTAATGCTTATCAGGCAAAGAAAGACATTCGGCTAAATACATCAGCCACTACTTTAGCCTTATTACATCAATACACATCCCAACCTATTATGGGACATATCATTAAATAACATGGAATCCTTATTAACTTCAATCTGTACTAATATTAGTGCTTCCATTATAACTTTCTTAGGATCTATTCAGATCCTCTTTGTTGAGACAATGTGGCCTGAAAATGCAACTTGAATTAATCAAATTCACTTTTGGGTAACTTTGTACAAAAATACCTTTCCCACAAGGCTTGTAACATTATTCATAAATGTTTATCATAATCTTCTTTCATACTACACTTTTGATAAAGTCATCTTTATACTCAATTGATAACTATTATTGTGAGAAATTTCATCTAGTGGCATATACTTTCCCCATGAACCTTCAAACTCAATCAAATAGAAACTATACATATCATTCAAAATCTAAATTATCCTTTTAGATTGTTCGTCATTCTATGGATGCAAAGCAGTGTTAAAATTATGTCGAGTCCCTAATGCCTTATGCAAGGAACTCCAAAATCTAGAGATAACCTTGGATCATAAACACTCACAATGAAAATAGGTACATCACGTAACTTTACAATATTTTAGATTTACAGCTCAACATATTTATTCATTACAGATTTATTCAATCTATCCAAAATTACCCAAATCGAATCATCTTTACTCGGTATCGCTAATAACGTAGTTACGAAATCCATCGTAACTCATTTCCACTTCCACTAGGGGAATGTAAATATGTTACCACATTTTTGATGGTATTTGATGTTTTGCTTCCAGTCGCTAGCCTGTCAAACATGTAGCCATAATTTAGTTAATGTCCTTTTTATATCTGGCCATTAATATTTGCTCTTCAAATCTAGATACATCTCATTCCCTTCTGGATGCATCGCCAATGGACTGCAGTGTTCTTCAGTAAGACGTTCTAGATTCCACTTATCATCATCAAGAACATAATATTTTTCCTCAAACATCCGACAAACTTAACTTTGAAGTCTTTATTTTCACCATTTTCAATCTGTTCTAACCCTGAAAACATTTTTCATCTTTCAACTGAAAATTTTTAATCCGACCTAAATGAATAGGTCTAAGCTAAAGTTCTATAATTAACATACCATCCTCTTTCAAAAATAATTACATATTCAATGCTCTTAAATTAGATAATTTCTTCCAACTAAGTGCATTGGCTACTATATTAGCCTTTCCAAGATAATAGCCAATCACAACATCATAATCTTTGAGGAGTTCTATCCAGCTCCTCTACTGCAGGTTCTGATCCTTTTGGGTTCATCAAGCATTTTCGAACTTTTATAATCCTAAAGACATAACATCGCTCACCATATGAATGATGATACCATTTTTTTTAAAATCCAATCAAATTCTTTCGATCTTGGCAATATAGCCTAAAAATACAACTTTAGATATCCAAAATTCACATTTAGACAACCTCATTTATCTAGAGTCCATACTTAAGCATCTTGGCATACAATTCCTTTTCTTGTAAAATTTGTAGTACCACCCGAAACTATAAATCATAATCTTCCCTAGTCTTTGGGTACTTAAAATATATCATTATTGATTACCATGACAAACCGATCTGAATACGATTAGAACACTCTATTTATCAAATCCATGAATGTTACTGGAGCATTAGCATGGCTAAAAAGGCACCACTATGAACTCATAGTGCCCAAACCATGTCTTGAAAGCAGTTTTAGGAATATTCTCCTCCTTGACTATCAATTGATATACCTCGATTGAAGACTAATTTTGGAGAACACTTCTTCTCAATTCAATTGATTAAAGGGATCGTCAATCTATATGAACAATTATCTATTCTTTACTACTACTTTATTTAATAGACAATAATCAATACACAATCTCATTGAACCGTTTTTCTTTTTCACAAACATTACTAAAATTCCCCAAGGTAATATATTAAGTCGTATAAAACCTCAATCCCATATTTAATGTAACTGAACCTTTAACTCTCTTATCTCTATAAGAGTCATTTTTATAGTACCTTTGATATAAGTTCAATTTCAGAGAAAACCTAGCACCTAAATTTCACTTCACGATCATATAGTAACCTGGCAGTTCCTGAGGGAACACATCCTATTATTCATTGATAATTGGGATACTTTTCATGTTCACCTTTGAATACTTGTATGTTCACAACATAATCTAGAAAGTTCTTACATCCTTGTGCTAGCAGTTTCTAAAAAAATACTGTTGAATCACATTGAACAGAAAAATATGATTTTCCCTCATCATTACATTCTCCAAACTTTCCAGTTCCTTTCAAAATTATTCGTTTCAAGCAAAAATTCATAACTACATAATAGGCAGATAACCATTCAATGCCTAGTATAATCGTAATTCATAAAGAGGCAACTCCATTAAGCTTACTAAAAATTAGATTTCTTTGAATTACTATTGAGTAATTCTTACAAATTTTACTTACCCTTGTTCTATGTCCCCAAATATAAATTACTATCACATCGAGCTTTCCCTGATCATCACAACGAGGCCCTTCTAGCATCATTTTTATATTTATTAAACCAATAGTCTATCGACATTGGTTTTCCATCAATACCCCATGTGAAGTCTAACACTTCAAGAATTCTCAGCTCTGTAGCAATAAAAGTCTAAGGAACTTGGGGTTGAATTTCATCTTAAATCATATCCAAGGTTCGAAATAATAAACCTTGGTTTAGCTAGGCATTTCCAACTACACCAGAACATTAACATCATACTGAGCGGAAAGTGGTTAATGATTAACCTTGTTACTACTTTTATGGGCTTCATTCTTACCCAACTATTCGATCGCTCGACGCGATCTCTCAATTTTGGACATCTATATCTTTATACAATCAATTTAATAAGAAGTTGCATCAAGTCACTCAAGCATCAAAACAATAATTATGATATCCTAGTGGCATGTATACACTTACTAACTGATAACAAGCTCGGTTTGGATCGAAAACCGGCTAAACTTGTAGCTCTAATACCAATAAATATAAAACCTCATTCCCGTATTCGATTACCGAATATGAGTCAGAGATGTCACTGAACGATAACATGATTTTTATTAAAAAAATTATAAATTTAAAATCTTAAAAAATTATTTATATCGACTAATACAAAAAAATTAGAGCTCTTTTACTTTAAAAAAATAAATTTGATTGTTCAAAAAAATATCGGGCGTTGAACTAAAATAGAAAAAACTATCTCATTTATACATGCCACTAAAATAAATTAATAACCTCAAGTAGGATGTCATTACTATAATAGCTTGGTGAACTTTTCTGAACTTGATGCAACTCTATGCTTCGTCCAAAGATTCAAACTACCTACGTGTGCACAATCAAACACACGCTAAGTACGAACTTAGTGAGGCAATAAAGGAAGTTAATAACAATAATTTAAACTTATTTGACTTCATGGCTATGTTTATATAACATGATATATGTCAATGCACCAACTTTCACATTGCATTAGTAATGATTTACTATATGCCAATGTCATAAGACTTTCATGCTTGCCCATTTGTCATAATATGCCATATATGCATAAATGCATCATGATCACTAGACATGTAAATCCATCATGTTATTCATATATTAACATGATATAAATCGCATATAAATTTCTTAGCAATATACTTGCCATTTATTCCAAAAGCTAGTAAGCTTTTTCACATGTTTATCATTTATTAACCAATAAGCCATAGCCCAAATAGAAGCCTATAAGGGCCCTGGGTAAACGAGCCAAATATGCACCGAAGTGCTGATACACATAAGGTCGTGCCCAACATAATCGCATAAGGTCGTGCCCACCATATGCACTAAGTGTCCTTTATATACACTACAGTGCTAAATAGAGTATGCAGCGTGCTACTAGACTCTACGACATGCCAACTATACCCTGTCCCTCAATGACATACTTGGGCATATAGTCTATATTTATTTCATCCATAGCAATGTATATCAACATAATTTAACATTGGGCAGTTCATACCTGAAATAAAATTCATAATATTACGTCATATATAACTAGTGATCCATGAATTTATATTCATATTTTGACATATTTAAAATATGTCAACATATGCTCCATGACATAAATATGATGACAATAAAATTTGGGTAGGCTCATCGCAAGCCATCCCAATGATGTATAAAACATCAATGTGTCATGATATGTATGCAATTGCACTCACCTTGACACTTATCCAAAATAAAATTGAATAATTTAAGAGAACTTCAAGTTTGGTCCTTTACTTTATCTACTGAATTTATAATTTCTCGTGTTTACTAGAGTTCTCCGCATTCATCCCTTACATGCACAATTAATAATACGAATAAGACACTCATTTTATAATATGTCCGCCTGCGCTACCTTCAGAGAAATATTTCTATAATATAATCTACAACTTGGAATTCGATTCTGTTTGTTCTGATAAAAACTAGATTCGATAAGCTGTTCAACCATATAAACTAATAGCCGAAATTCAACTTGTACGATTTATGATGAATTTTCAAAGTCGAATTCCAGTGCTGAATTTTGGAGTAGACTGCTACTCTATTTTCTGACCTTTCATCACTTAAAATTGATATTTTTTGATATATAAATCAAAATCAGTCGCCGTTTATTTTTAAAGAAACTAGACTAAACCGTGTATACAACGATATATGAATCACTTTCTAATTATTTTTGTGGAATTTTTGGTGAATTTTCGAACTCACTTCCAAAAACTAAAATTCTGGGCAGATTTCATAATTCTAATCTTTATCACCCTTTAACCATTCCAACACTCTAAATTAACCTTCAATTACATAATCAAGCATAAAAACATTAATCAAACTATTTCCATCTCTAAAGAAATTTCTTTTTTACAATATTTCTTCCCTAATTTTTCTACATAACCGAATGGTCCCTATACCATATACAATAGGATTTTCATCACTTTAAGCATAGAAACAACATCATAACAACATTTCCAACATGATTGAACCTTAAAACATAAAATTCCAACATGTTCTTCATAAACCTTAATCACCAACTTCAACTTAGAAGCAAGAAAACCATGTAAAAATTATATCAAATGAAAGAGAATTCAATGGAGAACAATTTTGTATCTCATAAACTAGCCTTGAATCCAACTCTAAATGCTTGAAATTTATTTCTCTCTTCTCTAAACCTTACATAAATGTAAGAAAGATGAACCAAAATTCCACTATTTTCTCTTTATTTTCATGCCAAATGGCACTATTTAACCTTATTTAATAGATAAAAATCTTCTTAATAGCTAAATGACTATTTTACCCTTGATATCCAATGCTCCAAAGCTTTTCACTTGTCAAAATCTATTATCTAATGACCAAGATTTAGTTTTCCATTAGTAGTTGATAACTTTGCCCTTGAAACAAATCAAAATTCCAATTTTGTCCTCAAAGATCCAACGGTTGAGATTAAACATGGAAATTTCTTTAAATCCAAGGGTTCATATTATTCCAACACATAAAGAAAATATATAGACATGTGAAATGACTTATTTATCCTCAAATATTTGATTTGATTCGATTATTTGATTTTTTCTCGAACTTAACCCTTTATAGCTTTTAACATAAATTTTGTACCAAAAATTCGAGTAACACAAAAACGTCCTTCTTAGGGGTAAATTATTCATTTACGGGACTAAAATGCATAACTCTTAAAAATTACAATTTAGTCCCTAAACTTTTTTTAAGTTTATACTTTAGCCACCAAACTTTCATTTTATTCATTTTGGTCACTAGCCAAAATTTTGATGTATTACAGTCATTCTTTTCTATACTCCCCACAGAATGTACCTAGCCAGGGGCCTTAGATCCTTAGTGGTTGGATGTCCTTGTAGAGCTACTAGATCTCCTTGCAGCTCCCTATGTTACTTGCTTCTGTTCTTTACCATTAAAATATTGGGCTGGAAACACAGTGTTAGTCGGTGCAATGTCCTTAGAATTATTCATGGAACAGTTCCTCAATAAATTGGCTTTACTCGTCACAATGGAAGCAAAATTTTACCCGTTTACAACACTAGCCGGCAAGATGTCTCATTCGATAATAAGTACAAGTGAGGTATTGTGATTCCTGACTCGAATATCCAGTATTGTCAAGAGAAGTCGTCTTAGCAACGGACTAAGACAATCAATGGCCTTACAGTATTGCCAAAACCAAATGGCTATTGATATACTTATTTTTTAAAGCTATGTTGTTTCCCTTTCTTATCCGATAAGGGAGGACGATAACAATGACTCGATATCATTATTTGATATTGAATGAAATGGCCTACTTTTCCTCTAAACTCTTTGAGGGATTCGATAGCAAGGACAATAACAATGATTCAATATCATTATTTGGTATGGCCTTGCGATGATTCAATGATGGCGATATCAATACAATAATTCAATAGCCAATACTTACCAATGTTAGGATCATAATCTTCCCTACTGGTGAACATATAAGTTCGATATTAGGAAAGTTTGTTGATAGAGGTTTAGGGAATTCGGTAGCCTTTATAAAGGGTTGTGCAACCAGCTTCAATAAAGCCATACATTGTTTAAACATCCTGGCCATGTTTCGATAACGCTCAAGCTAAGAAGCCCACATCTACGGTTTAGGGTTCAGTGTTTCTTATCGAGGATCTTATGGACTTGGAGGACCTCCCTCTTGTCTCCTCAACATGAGTCGATGAGACAATAAAAAGCTCAGCATTCATGTGAGCTTCATTTGACTCAAGCATTACTATACTATAACTAGAAAAGAGATCAAGTGAATCAGCAAGTCACAATATACACAATAGTTAACTCCTAGGTGGTATATGTAATGCAATGAAAATACAACAGACTTCGGTTTAGTCCTAGAATCGACTAAACTCTAGCTTTGATATCACAAATGTAATACCCTATTCCCGGTCTGGTAGGAAACTGGGTTAGAAATGCTACTAGAGAATGATAACTATAGTCGGTACAGTAATTCTAGTGATTTAGCAATGTTTGATGTCTCGATATAATGCTTTAACGATATAGAATTAATACGATGATGTCAATGAACCAATATATGCAACCATAATTGGTTTAGAGGACCATTCTATAAGATTCACAAGTTTAGGGACTAATCTATAAATTCTATAATTTTTAGTCCTTATCTAAAATTAATCTTATCAACATGTAATTCAATGTCCATTTAGCTTGTCTGTCAATTTGCATATCAATCAGAGGTCATTAACTTAGTTAATTTAAGCCATGTAACATTCAGTGACCATAATGTGATATTTCAGAACTTATTTCATAGCTTTTAACTAACTTACCTGTATCGGTATTGGTACTCGAGAGGCTGTACCGATACACCTTGCCTGACTCAAATATCACCAAATTCCAGTGACCAATATGCGTACCGATACGCATAGACCAGTATCGATACGCCCTTAATATTATCAGTAATGTTTCTTTCGAACTTAAAATAGGTATCGGTACTGGCTTATCCGTACTGATACTAGTACCCTAATTCCCAAATTGAGGTAAATTAGGTATCATTACCCACATATATGTATTGATACCTTGCTATAGTAAAATTCTAGTGTTGAAAATTCGTACCGATGCACCTTGTTGACCTGGTCTAAAAAATACATACTCGTACCGATACCCCTTCACCTGTACCGGTACGACAGGGTTTGTAATGACAAATTATGTCTGGTTTTTATCCATTTTAGGCTATCAAATCATGTCCAAGTTTCATGAAACTTTACCAGCAACCTTGTTTAGTCCTAATCTATTAACATGTAAAATTTCAAGGCTAATTAAATCTGTTTACCATGTTTTCACCTTTTAGAGCCAAATAATCATGTTTTACCAAATTTCAATATACTCATAGGTCCATTTTACCTTAAACTTAAGTACACACATAACTATCACTTATACATATCAAAATGGGCCATTTAAGCATGTTTAGACCCTATGCCACCATTTTAGGAGATCATAGTTAAAATGAACATTACATAGCCTTGTGGTGTGACTTGCAAAACTTGATTCTTTCCCGATCCTCAATGCTTATATCCTTTAACCTAAAATTCATGGAAATGAGATGCATTAGGCTTATTTAGCCGAGTGAGGTAGTCAACAACAATGCTATGAACAATACAATGAATACCAATAATATCAGTGATAGTATTTCCATGTATATAGCATCTCAAATCATGCTTAACAATGATTTCAACAACTTTAACCCTTGGATCGATATGAGATAATGGATACGCGAATTCCCAACCAACATCTCTAAATCAATGAGTGGTCAAAATCCTGCCAACATCGCCAAAGGACCAACATCAAACACATCCCGCCAACATCGTCAATTAGAGCCTTAGCTCAAGGACTGTAGTCTACTCCGTACCAATGAGCTCATGAATTCTATGACATGACACTTGTATCCCATTTCCATTCGAATCAAAGGTCCGGTGATTAGGCCAATGACAATATCAATTTTTAATGATTCAATAACAATGTTCAATGATCAATATAGACTTGTATAATGATTCAATATAATTATGTATCAATGTTTTGACAATTGTAACACCCCAAAAATCCAGCCTAGCCGAAACTCATTTTCCAGTGATCAAAAATTCGATTCTTACACAGTTAAAATAGTTCAGGAAAATAGATTATTGGATTAAATGTGAGCAAATGATAAGCCATTGGATTAATGAGTAAAGTGTGAGTAAAGGATTCGAATTTTGTCTAAGGACCAAAGTGTGAAAATTTAAACACTTAGAGTTGGACCAAATTGAATAGAAGACAAAAATATCATGTTGCATGGTAATTATACCAATAAATATTAATGGAATTCATGTGTCTTAGTTTTGTATATTAGGTGATGAATATTCCTTGTTTTATCATTAAAGAATGGAAAATTATATTTTGAAGGGGGGATCGCGTAAGGGAGAAGGAAGAGAAGAGTAGAGTAGATTCATCCAATATCATCATCTCCCACCATATGAAATCCCCCCATGGCCGAGATTTGTAGGAAGCTTAAAATCTTCAAGAAATCAATCTTATTTGGTGATGAACCTTCAATTTTTGAAGGAAACAAGAAAGAGATGTTCTTCTTCTTTATTGAACCATGGAAAGAGTGAGACGGAGAGAATGAAGCCATTGTTGAATTTAAAGATGAAAGAGATCGGTTTTCTAGCAAACAATAATTTTAATATTCTAATCCAGCTTGTGTAAGTAAGTTTTTCTTAGCCTTGATATCATTTATTGAATTAGTTCATATTAGATTTTGGTGAAGAGGAAATTCGGTTCTTGCATGCTTATGATCAAAACAGATTTTTGATTAATTTAGAATTAAGCTTGGGAATGTGATTTTGATTTAAGTAACTAAATTAAAGTACATAACTTAGTATGGAATTCATTGATTTCCAATTGATGAAGATTTGCTTTGAAAATTGCATAAGATAAGAGGGGAATGAATCTTGAAAACTAGTTGGAAATGATGTTGTAAAACTGTCTTTGAATACAGAAATTATGATGTTGTTATGGTAACTTTAATTTGTATGAAAGATAATGTTTTAGGTAAAAGTTAGATGCTTATAAAAAAAGTTTTGGTTTACACTGAAGAATGCAATTTTATTATACATGTCAGGGAGCATTTTTGATTTACACCGCAGGATGCAGTTTTGTAAAATTGTGCAGTTTGAATGGATAAAAATGTAGTGTTTTCATGTCCAAAATTGTGCAGTTTGGTAACATACAGTTTGTGTTGTTTGATAATATGAAGTATGCAGTCTTGATGTTTAATGAAAAATAGAATTATGCAATGTTTTGGAGAATTTAAAATTATGTTATGTAATTCTTGGTCCATGGAGTAATAATATAGTTGTAATGCTTATGAAAAATCATAGGTAGGTATTAGGTCTATTTGAATGGTCCACGGAATGAATGATAGTGTACTTGTAATCTTGTAAAAAAGCTAAGGTGATGCCTTGACTGATAATGAATCCTTTGGTGATTGAACTAAACTAAGCATTCAGTTAGAGTCTTATTGAGCTTGTAAATTATGTTTGAATTGGATTGTGATCGAATTAATTGGTAAAAGCAATTCATGGACTGTTCTGAATATATGTATATAAATATGTTAAGGGTTGTTTTGATGTACATAAGTATGTATGCAAGTGTATGGACTATTTTGAATGTATGTAAATATGTTGGGGACTGCTTTGTGTATATATATATGTAAACACAAGAATATTGGACTGTTTAGGATACATAGGAAAGTATATGAGACTGTTTTGTACATGTATTTGTGTACCTATGTAATTGAAACTGTTTTGCGTATATATGAGCCTTGTGGAAAGTAATATGCATATATATATATAAATGCATATATGTGTAATGGACTGTTTTGCATATTTAAGAACATTAATGGACTGTTTTTCTAAGCTTGCTTGAAGAACTGTTTTGAAATGCTAATAGATTGTTTTCTAAACTTGTTTAAGGGCCATTTTGATGAGTTATGGACTATTTAACAAACAAAAACTGAAGGTTGTTCTATAAAAACAATGACTATTTAAGAAGTCAAAAGAATACCAAATTAGTGGAATAAGATGTGGAATGAAATGGCAAACTTGTAGGACTATTTTGTAGAAATAGAGAACTGAAATTGGACTGTTTTGAGTGTGTATAATCACATAGAGGATTGCTTTAGTGTACATATGTATGTATAAATGAATTGTTTGGTATATATATGAACATATATTGGACTGATTTGTATGTATATATGTATATGTGTACAATTGGACTGTTGGTAAATGAATTGAATTGATCTTAATGACTTTTTATTTTGTTTGATGTACATATTATGATAAGGAAGAGTACAATTGGACTGATTTGATTATGTTTGCATTACATATGCATCATTGTGCCTTGCTATGCTATGTTACGTATGAATGATTGTATTAAATTTGTTTCAAAACTCAGAAGTTAACCTATGAGTCCTATGCCATAAGATATCAAACAATGAAATACGATTCATAATGTTATAAGCCTTTGAACTCTTAAACCCTCTGGTGCTAAAAGCTCACCTTGTGTCATAAGATACATTCCTAACAACAAAGCATAAAATGTATAAGTGGCTTAAACTATGGAAGCCCTTGGACACTTTGGCATAGTACAAAGGTATATTTGGGACTACGGTCCACGAACTACGGCTCAGGGGTGACGACCCCATATATGTGATATAATGGCGACAATAGGAGGTTACGGGGGAGATGGTAATGAGATTGGCGACAGTTGGCTGGATAGAGAAGAAAAGCTAGGTTTGATATACTATAACACTAGCCATTGCTTTGTGCTTTATGCTATGTGTAATATGGAACAATACGGTCAAACACAGACCAAAGTTACCTATGTCCATTAGTGATCCAAGGCAAACATTTTTAAAAGTATGAACTTTGTAAGATCTCATATAAGAACTCCGATGAGCTTTGATAAGGCTCTTGG
Organism: Hibiscus mutabilis; assembly: GCA_019671005.1. Taxonomy (NCBI): domain Eukaryota; kingdom Viridiplantae; phylum Streptophyta; class Magnoliopsida; order Malvales; family Malvaceae; genus Hibiscus; species Hibiscus mutabilis. The sequence goes on along the minus strand of CM033748.1, from coordinate 30,183,041 downwards.
TGAGCATGACATGATAAGAATCTATAAGCTTCTGAATAAGTTTCTGTTTAAGCTTCTGATTAAGATGCGAAATAAGAATCTAAACAAAGCCTCCATAAGACAAAGACATGGATAAACTAAGATTAAGACTTAAATACTTTATTGTTAAATTATGCTTTGTTTTCCTTGAATTGCCACTAATTATCATTGGCATTATACTATGTATTTTAAGGTCACTACCTCACTTAGGCTATATAAGCGTAATGCATTCAATCTCATGCATTTGCAGGTTATAGATATATTTTAAATTGATCGTGTTGAGAGTTGCAAGTCACTCCTCAAGGAATTGTGCAATGTTTATATTCTTTTAGTCAAACTCCTTAGTTGGTGGCATAGTGATTTGTATAAAAGCATATTAGATAGCATTTCATGTCAATTGTAATGATTTATATGCATTAGATAGTTACGTAAGAACCTCTAAGTAACTATCTTGTTTATGAAGCCTTATGGTAATCTTTGTGATGTAGTGTAATTAAAGATCGATAAGAAAGCAGTCTTTGGACCATAATGTTAGGCTTCAGAAGTAATGACTTGATGTTGTATACATGTTGAAGTCGAGGTTATGATATAAAATTATGGAAGCTTGTAGGCTCAATGATTAGTTGAATTGTTTGCTATGTTTTAATGTTTAAATGTGTTGGCTGTCTATCAATGCATCATTTCCAAGTAACCAAGCTTGTATATATATATATCATAGTTCACATGGTTAGTGAAAGAATGAATGATATTGACTATTTAGGACATTCTAGAAAGTTTGATTTGAATGTATAGTTGTTATTTTGTTATTAAACAGTTTGTTCGAATGAGATTAATAATGATTAGAATTAAGTGTTAGTTGAGGATTGTTTAATCTTTCAACTATTTTGGATCATTGAGATATTGAGTTGATGTAGATCACAATTCTAAGATAAGTTGTAGGGATGTAAGTTAAGATAACTTGTTGGAATTAATTGGTAACAAATGGCTAAATGCTGGAAATTGTTTCTAGTTCAGAGTATGGGCAGATTTGTAAGGCATTTTGTTAAATGTTTACTCGATTGATTAAGTTAACTAAATAGATTTTTAAATTCTAGTTTAAGGTTTGTCTTACTCATAAGACTCTTATGAATTGAGGAAATAATTTTTTTTGCTTGCTTGAGAATAAATGAATGAATTGTTGAGTCAAAAAAATAGAGGATATGCATGCTGGAATTTAACTTCTTTGATAAAATATATGTTTAAATGGTAACTAAGCATGAAATCAGGGCTGGGAGTATGTTTAATTGATCATATGACAGTTTTTAATTGCTTGAGATATGTGATAATGAACTTCTTTGTTATAATGTAGAGGAATATAATTTGATTGCTAAAATAAATTGATATTGAATGAACTTGTTGTGAAATGGAGTGAAAACTTCCAGGTATAGGACTGATTGAATAGGATGAGATTGGTTTAAAGGTTGCTTATGATAAATTGTTTGTGTAAGTCTATAAAGATGAAATAGGTTGATGAATGTTTTGTTTGTAATGCATATATCTTAAGAAAAAAATTTAGCATGCCTAGAATTTTAAAAGTTTTAAATTACTCTGTTTTTCAAAGGCGTGATCAGTTGATTGTACTAATTTTTTATCAAGACTCTTTGTATGTTTGTTTGATAACACGTCCTAAGCCAGTTTATTTCCTAGACCGGGTATGGGGTGTTACAATGTCGATGGCAATATCAATGATTCAATGAACAATAATTCAATGCAGTGAGCTTACCGATGCTTATCGATAATACCTCTTAAGAGGACTCGATGCAATGGAACCTTGTAACTTGTTAGCTATGTAATAAATAATAAGAATGAAATCAGGAAGGCACCTAGCCAATCCTGAGACTCCGACTACACTCATCGGTACTCCCAAATCTTTTAAGGTTCTTGGATGACTATTCCCTTATTTCTTGACTTGTTGGAATCTGGTGGATTCGGTGATTCTTCACCTTGATTGATTTGAGCTACATGGAATTGAAATTACCAGAATTTCAATATCAATGGACAATTTCATAACAACCACTAGCTATAAAAGCAATAAAACTAAGTCTAGATAGCCATGGATAATTTCCTTGAAGTTCATGATTCTCGGACAATGATTAGAGCATGAATTACCCATGGAATCAATGAATAGATTGAGGGCTTTTGTTTACCCGTTCAATAGCTATAGGTTAGGACTAAGAAACTTAATAAAATCAAAGCTTGGATCACTCTCCAATGGAGGTGCTTGCTTGCCAATAGATAGAGGAAGAAGATGATGACTAAGATGCTTACTCTTTTTCAATAATCGATAAGTTTCATCCTTTCATTCCTTTTCCTATTTTTAATTTCTTTTGATAGCCAGGCTTTCCTTCACTTGAAGGAAGCTAACCCAAACAACCCATGTAAGTGGTGATTAAGCTAGGAGAGGGGTTAATCTCAAGGTTAGTCCCTTAACTTTTCATTCTCTATACTTTTGCCCCATAACTTCCAATTTTCATGATTTAGTCACTATAGCTAGTTTTAATAGTTTCAAAATGGTCCTTAATCAATAACAATTCTTAATTTGGGTTCAATATTCGATCAATTGATCACTTGGTCAAAAGTTAAGACAATGATTTGACATTTTGATGTTGGATTTTCGATCATCGGAATCCTATTCTGACTAGATCGGTTTTTAGGGTGTTACAGATTAAAACTTCATCAAGTTAATTTATGAAAACTTCACTATAGACATATAGGGGTTAATCATGGTTAACTTATGATATTTCCATCGATAGAGGTCTTACTACTTTTAAAATCTGCTCAGCAATAAATCCAAGGCTGAAAAATATTAATAACCAACTTAACTAGCATGAAATCCAGACATCACTTGCCAACACCAACCATCCTTCTGAACACTTGTTGCCAAACTGCCTGAATTTTCATTTCATTTTTCCTTAGTCATTTTTCTGAATCCAAAGTCTGAATTCCAAATCAAACTCATTTTTCCCTTTCACAAGTAAAATCGTGGCATTTAATTCTTGGACAATCCTTATGGATACGATACTCAGCTTACAGTTGTATTACTTGTTGAGCGTGTATACTTGCACGCAAATAGACCTACACTTGGCATTATTTACTTGCATATTTACACTGAAATCTCAATCTTTTTCCAAGCGTTAGCAAATTCGACATCTAGTACAGCTCATAAGATACATTAAACTACCTATGACTCTTACATATTCCACTTGATAAATACATTCACCTTGGTTTTTAGACAGATGTGAACAATAATCTAGTGGAGTTATGGCTATACTAGACTCATCCTTGTTAAATTTCTCAAGAATCTTATCGATATAGTATGGCTGAGTCAGTATGAGACCTTTAGATGAACTTTTGATTTGGATGCATAGAATCATATCAGTCAGTCCCATATCATTGAATTTAACATGACTTTGGTGCATTTTACCATTTCATTGTTGCTTCCAACAATGAGTATGTCATCAACATACAAACAAAGAATGATATATTCAATGTTTGTAGTTTTCACATATACACATTTGTCACACTTATTTATCTTGAAGCCTTTTGTCATCATGACACTATCGAACTTCTCATGACATTGCGTTGGTGCTTGTTTAAGTCCATACAAAGACTTCACCAATCTACATACTTTCATTCCTTGACCTAAACTACATGACCCTCAGATTGTTCCATGTATATTTCTTTATCAAGATCTCCATTTAGGAAAGCTATTTTAACATCCATTTGATGTACTTCTAGATTTTGCAAAGCAGAAATTGCATGTATCATTTTTTTGGATGTTATTCTTGATACATGAAATGTCAAAGTAATCAAGGCCTTCATTTTTTTGGTAACCTTTATTGCCAATCTTGCCTTGTACTAATCAATTGTTCCATTTGCTTTCATTTTTCGTTTGAAAATCTATTTAGAATTTAGTGGTTTAATTCCAGGGGAAGGTTCACTAATTTCCATGTATGGTTTTGCATGATGGAATCAATTTTACTTTTAATGGATTCTTTTCATAAGGTGCTTTTAGAGGAGCGTATAGCGTCAATATACATTTGAAGTTCAGCATCTAGCATAAAGGTTAGGAAATCAAATCCAAAGAATTTTTCCACCCTTGCTCATTTGCTCCTTGTTGGATCTATTTTAGTTTCAACCTCTTGTTGATCATGTCATGACCTGGGTTTTAAACTCGAGTGTCGGGTTGACCCAAGGCATGGGCCTCATGGTTGGGTTAGGGTGTTGGGCCTTATAACCTTTTTGGGCTTGAGTTTAGTTTGGATGTAGGTTTGGGAGGATGGCATGAGGGTATAAGGGTAATTACCAATTGGGGTGAAAAAGAGGTAAAGGACTTAAATTTTTTGCATGATGCATAGATGGTGAGATCACCATCCTTGTCCCTTCTTTTTCCTTTCTAAACTCCTTCTTCCACCCAAAACACCACACTAAAGGTTGAATCTTTGGAGTTTGCTGTGGGAATCTCGTTTTGCATCTTGAAGGAGTTGTTTTTAGCTTTGGGAGATCTATCATTCAAGGTAATTAATGTTGAAAATGGTGGAGGTTGAGGTTTTAGTGGGGGTTTTAGGGAAGAACGGTAATGGTGTGTAGAGGACTCTATTCTCGGTTTAATCAGTGTTTTTAGCTCTCTAAATCTTCCCAATAATGTAGTAATCATTTGGTAATCTTCTCTTGTAGTAAAAGAAGTGGGAGAACCTTCCAAAGCTCTTGGGAAGAAGAAAGCTTGAAGGCTTAAAAGAAGCTTCATCTCAGCCTTCAAAGTTGAGGTTAGTACACTTGTAACTTATGTGTGTTCATGCGCATCATCATTTTGGTATGTGTGCTTGAAATATGATATTTTGGTTAAGTTGAGAGCTTGGTTGATCTTCAATGGTAGATTTTGTAATTGGTGTCGTTTGAGTGTAAAATTGGTAGAAACACACATAAATGACTCTTCATAACTTGTAGGATCGGGTTAGGACTTAATGGTTGTGGAAAAAGGGGAAATCAGGGGATTTCTAAGCTCCAGCGTTATATAACGTGAGTGTTCTAAGCAAAATCTGCAAAAGGGTATCGGTACACATAGGAGCATACTGATACCACTATTTCATTGCTTTTTCCAGTGACCAATTTGAGTATTAGTACACCTAAGGGTGTATCGGTACGGTCAAGGGATCGGTACGCAATGTATGCGTACCAATGATGGGTATCGGTACGTTATAGATGTGTATCGATACGTGGTTTGATTTTAATTCCTTCGAGTCTATTTTGGGTATTGATACCCTATGGAGGGTATCGGTACACAGTGTGGGGTACAGATACCCAAGGAGGCGTATTAGTATGGCTAGAGCAGTCTGCCCAATAATTTATGTTTTGAGTTTAGGGGTTCTATAAAGTGTGGTTAAGGTTCTAAACGGTCTATTATGGTGTAAAATGAGCAGTAAAACTAAGAAAGTATAATTCTGACTTCTTATGTGAATCAAACGGACAATATTGTGTTGAATAAATGAGAATTGCTTGTGTTAGCAAATCTTAGGATCCTTGGTAGATCATACGTGGTTGTGCCACATGTGGGCACTTGATTAGTTACGAGTCTTTGTTTGGTGGGATCTGGATACCAGTGTATGAGTGCTGCAACAAATGAAGGCCATCCGATGTGAGATTTCGGATGATGTAATTGCTCAATGTAAGATTTTGAGCCCCGCTCGACGTGAAATTCCTAGCGAAGACTCGATGTGAGATTTCGAGTATATTAGCTTGATATAAGATTTCGAGCAGCTCGATGTAAGATTCTGAGCACGAGTGGATCTTCCAGTGTCGGGTGACATTGGGCCTCACTCTTGGGATGTTTCTTGTTGTGTTATGTTATTGAATAACTGAATTGTGCGTGCATGTGTTTAGGCGATTATGGTAGCGCTATTGCTTTATCTTACATTGATATCATGTTATCTTGCATGCTCTTAATTATGATTCACCTAAAGCATGGTCGAATGGTTGTGTATCCACTGAGCTTTGTTAGCTCAGCGTTCGAAATTGTTGTTTTCGTTCGCAGGTAAGTAGGTTGTTGCAAGTAGCAGAGCCCATCGAAGCAAGGATTTCAACATTGGCCATTGTGGTAGAGTACATGTACTTAGATGTAAAAGGTCTATGTATTCATAGGACCATTGTATTTGTAACTCTATTTTGAATTTAATTTGTATCGGTCAAATGTTTTAAATATTGATCATTGGAGCTCCTTATGGATGTTTTAGTGTTTTAAATACTATATAACTTAGAAAATGACGTGATTTCAGACTTGGCTAATTGTGTTTATTGGATTTATAAACGAAATTTTATGCGAGTGGTTTGGGCTTGTGGCCCAAATGTAGCATCCGGGTTTGGGGTGTTACAGATCATTTGGACTAGTTTCATCTAAAGTTCATTTTATTGAACTTTGATCAACCTCCCTAGATTTATAAGGGAATATATTTTCAAAGAATGATGCATACTTTATTCTATTATCATGTTCTTGTGAATATCATGATTCTTTGATTCTTACACAAGAAACCGATAAGCATTAGTATGTTCAGCATAGCCAATGAAAATACAATCCACAGTTTTAGGACCTATTTTCATTTGCTTTGGTAACAGGGCCATTACCTTGGCAAGATACCCCCAACATTTTCAACTGTTTGTAGAAAGGTTTTTGATCATTCCATAACTCATATGGTGTCTTGTCCTTTTTCTTTTGGGGAACCTTATTTAAAAGGTAATTAGCTGAAAGAATAGCTTCCCCCCATGTTCTGTGATAACCCGGAGCTTCTTAACAAAGCATTCATATTTTCTTTTAGAGTCTGATTTTTCCGTTCGGCAACTCCAATTAATTGAGGAGAATACGGTGGTGTTATTTCTTGAATAATACCATGTTGTGAACAATATTCACCAAATGGTTTAACGTACTCACCACCATGATCACTTCTTACCATCTTAATATTTTTATTAAGTTGGTTTTTTGACATCCTACTTATAGAGTATAAATTTCTCTATAGCTTTGTCTTCGCTCTTAAGAGAATACACATAGAAATACTATGTACTATTTTTGATGAAGGTAATAAAATCTTATTTTCCTCCTCTACTTTGAACAAATTTCAAATCACAAATGTCGATATGTATGAGATCAAGCGGTTCAATACTTCTTTCAATAGTTTGAAAAGAAGACCTTGTCAATTTTTCCTCAACAAATATTTCACATTTATGATTATAATTAATATGAAACAAAGGGATGTGTTCCAATTTAATTAATCTTTGCAAAGTGACATAATTAACAGGTTCGAGTCTACCATACCATAAATTAAGTGACTCAAGCATATAAACAGAAGAAGAAGTGATATTCTTATTCATGCTTTTGGATTTTACAAAGATAGCATTGAGTTTCCATATACCATTCAATACATATCCCCTACCCAAAAATATCCCCCTTAGAAAAAATTAGCTTTTGGGATTCAAAGACCATTTTAAATCTATGAACACTTAAAAGTATTCGAGAAATAAGGTTTTTGCATAAGTCATGCACATACATCACATTTTACAGCTTGGGTTCATTGTCAAAAGTCATATTCAAGACCACAGTTCCCTTCCCCTTGAACTTGGAAGTCGCAACATTTCCCATGTAGAGCTTCTCCTGTAACACCCTTAACGTATACTCGTAGTACGAATACACATTAAGGATGTCAAAATAATATTTAACAGACTTCAAGACTTGTAAATTTTTTTTAAAACATCTGACATAAAACTAATTTATAAAATAACCATTTCTTGACTTTTGAAGTATCCGTAGCCTATATGCAGATTGCTAGTTTTGACCCTGAATTGGTTTATAAAACATGTTAGTCAGTTATTAAAACAAGTATGTAACTCAGGGTGAAAACTATGTACACTGTCTAGGCCCTTTCTTAAAATTAAAATCATTACGCGATAAACGATAAATAAAATTTTACTTGATTAAATATCATTACCATTAATTCTTTAACCATACTAATAATTTATATTTATCTGACTATTAATCAAACTTATAACTTTAAAACAACTAACGAATAAATTGAAACATGGGCACTAGAGAATATCAAAAATTAGAATGTCTTACTGATGTTTGTCAGATTGCAGCTTGATCAACATGCTTGACTCCTATTCGGTAAGTTCCCAATAACCTACGTGTGAAATAGCACACGCTAGGTATCCACTTAGTGAGGCAACTATAAATTAAAGTAAAGCATTTCAATGTATAGAAATAACATAAATAAACAAATTACTGTGTATATTATATAAAAATATAGAATCGTATAAAATTGACTTATCAAAGTTATTCCTCTGTCTTGTAATAGTGCAATACAGTTCCTGCAAAATGGCAAGCGAGTCCCAATTGCAGTTTATATCATATCACCAAACCTTTATTTTATTAATCAAATATACGTTAAGCTTTTTAACTTAACTGATTTTTAACTTAATTGCCTCCATAAATGCATTTCATGTATTATAGCCCGAAGTACAATATAATGTGATACTTTGGTACATGAGTCATCAAAATCAACATCGTAGTGACTACAACGCCGTAGCGTCTAATGATGAGTACGTACTCGAGGACGCCCTTCGCTCCTCATTATTGCACCTTTTGGGCTAGTTGACACCGAAGTGTCTAAACAACACCATAGTGTCTAAAGTCAACACCGAAGTGTCTGGAACGCACCGTTGTGCTGGAACGCAGCTGCTAAGACTCTATGGATATCCAACTATACCAAAGACTCTCACATATTACTCGGGCATAACAATATAATATTTTCACATTCAATATCAAATCCATCAATACTATCATCCATAATTCGATTATGGGCAGTTCATACCCAAAATCTAAAAGTTTGATTTATCTTACATAAATCATTATGTCATATCAATGTATCACATATGCCATTTAATATTTCATGCCATTTGCATAACTTTGACCAACATACATTTTCATTAATATCAAGGTCGACTTATCGCAAGTCTTCCTCATATCATATATATAATAGGTAAAAATGCACTCACCTTGGCCACTTAACAAAATGCCTCACTAAGTCCTAGTTCGATCCTTTCTTTCATATTACCTTGAAACCTCTTTGATTCAGACTTTACTTTATTAATCACATGAATACAATAAAATATTTGTTAGATTCAAATCTAACAATATCTTAAACATGTTGTCTAATACAATCATTCGAATATAAAATTTCCAAATATTTTTCCTTTCTTCCTTGTACTGTTCAAAAACTCATTATGGTCCTTAGTGACCAATTTGAACTTCCAATAATTCTTCCGAGCTTGCTAACTAAAATTTAAATACAAAAATGTTTCAAATTCCATTTTCTGATAGCTTGCACTACCTTCAAATATTTACTTATATAGGGCAGAATACATACTGGATCATAATTTCCTTTATACTAGAGAAACTAGATTCGATAACGGTTCTCACGGTATAAACCACATAAATTAATAAAATCTACAAATATTATGAAAATTCCATACATTTACGTCACAAAGTTGTCCAGGCAGAAATTGCTCTATAATTTTTCTGACCTTCATTCAATTAAAAACTCATATCTTTTAACTCGGAACTCGAAATCAGTTTCCGTTTGTTGGAAATGAAACTAGATTAACAAATCTTTACAACGGTATAAAATTCATCATCTAACCATTCTTTTAGAATTTATGGCAAATTTTTAAACTTACTGCCATAATTCAAATTCCAACATAACTTTCCATAAATAACTTCTAATTTACACCAACTTCTCCTTATTTCTCTACTTGTCAATTTAGTCTCATCACTTTACTTCAAAGGACTAGAATAAAGCTTGTATTCATATGTTCTCTTTATATCATTCATCAAAATAAGCTTAAACCTTTACTTCTCTAACTTCTCTTGTTTTGTCGAGGTGGTCACCAAATTTCAAATATAAGGATTCAAGCTTCTTAACTTTGCAAGTTAGTCCTCAAATCAAAATTACTACCTTAATTCCATCATTTTAACTAAAAATCAGATTTACTCCTTCTACATATCCTCTTTGCCGAATAGACCATTCAAGTTTGACAATTTGTCAAAATGGTCACTAATGTGATTAATCGTCAGTTTAGTATTCTAACTTCATTTTCATGTCTCTAACATCATTAATAATATAAATACACATCAAGTTCATAAAAAATTAGATCTGGTCCCTTAATTTTTGAAGCTTGCCGAAATGGTCCCATATGTATTTAATTAGGATTTTGCTTCCAAACAACAAATCAAGCTTACTAGATCATTAATCCAACGTCACAAACCCTAAGTTAGACTTGAATCCATAAACCCTAATCTTCTCTATACAATTTGAAATATGTAGGTTTTAAATCCCGACTCAATAACATGATTCTAACATCATACAAGCATGATTCTAACTTAAAATCAACCATGGATTCATAAAATCATAAAAGCCCCAATTTGTTCATAAAAACTAATTTCTTGTATCAAATATCATCAACCAAGCAAGTATTCTATGAATTATTTACATCAAAAGATAGAGCTCGAAGAGTATAACAACTTTGTAGTTCGAAAGATTACCTAAAAATCGAGATTTGGGGCTTAAATCGAGCTTGTAAAATTTTTATCTTCTTTTTCTCTTCACCAACATTTGGAGAGTATTTTTGCTTATAATTCCTTCATATTTCATATATTTAAGACACTTGTATCATTAAAAATGAATTTTTAATTCAATAAATTCCACTTTCTAAAAATACCCTCCAACTAGATTTATATTTCTAATTTGGCATTTTGTAACATTCCAATTAGACTTAGTTGGATTCTAATCAGCCACTATTCATCCATAAAAGAAATATCAAAATTCCCTCCATGTCCCTTTTCGGCAAAATGACCAAAATGCCCTTTACTGATCAACTTACTCACAAAATTGTCATTCCATGTTATTTCGATCGATTTAAATTTTTCCCATTCTTCTTGACATCCAAATATCCATAAAATGATATTTTATGACTCTTCTAAGGTCCATATAACTATCCCTGAAATTTTAGCTTGATCCGATTATCCGAATATTTTTCTAAACTTTATCATTTTATAGCAATTAATACAAACTCCGTACAAAAATTCAGGTAACACAAAAACATCATTCTTGGGGGTAAACTATTCATTTACGGGGTTAGAATACATAAATTTTTAAAATTACACTTTGATCCCTGAATTTTTCCAAAGTTTATACTTTAGCCACAAAACTTTCAAAATTTACATTTTGGTCACTAGCCAAAAATTGGGATATTAAAATTCTCTCCCCCTTAAGAAAATCCATCCTCAAATTTTCAACACGTACTTGGTTCAAAAAGGTGAGGAAACTGGTTTCTCATATCTTCTTTTCTTTCCCAAGTCGTTTCCTTAATTTTATGATTTCGCCAAAAAGCTTTAACAAGCAGAATCAACTTATTCCTTAGTTATTTGACTCCATGTGCTAGAATCTTTATCGGTTCTTTCTCATAAATCAAATTCAGTATGAATTTCTATTTCCTCTGAGGTAATGACATGTAAAGGATATGATCAATACTTTCTGATAAAGTCACATTTGAGTAACTTTGCATACAACTACCTTCCCACAAGGCTTGTAGCACTATTCATAAATGTTTAGCACAATCTTCTTTCATACTACACTTTTGATAAAGCCATCTTTATACTCGATTGATAGCTGTTATTGTAAGAAATTTCATCTAGTGGCACATACTTTTCCTAAAAGCCTTCAAACTCAATCAAATAGAAACTATACATATCATTCAAAATCTGAATTAATCTTTCAGATTGTTCGTCCTTTTATGGATGCAAAGTAGTGTTGAAATTATGTCGAGTCTCTCATGTCTTATGTAAGGAACTCCAAAATCTAGAGATAATCTTGGATCTTAATCACACAAAATGAAAATATGTACATCACGTCACTTTACAGTACTTCAGATTTATCGCTCAGCATATTTATTTATTACAAATTGATTCAATCTGTCCATAAATACTCAAATCGAATCATCTTTAATCAGTATCATTGGTAACCTAGTTATGAAATCCATCATAATTCTTTTCCACTTCCACTAGGGGAATGGAAATATGTTACCAAATTTCTAAAGGTACTTGATGTTTCACTTCTAGTTGTTAGCCTGTCAAGCATGTAGCCATAAATTCAGTTATTTTCCTTTTTATTTCTGGACATCAATATTTGCTCTTTAGACCTAGATACCTCTTATTCTTTTCTGGATGCATCGTCAAGAACATAATATTTTTCTCAGACATCCAACATACATAACTTTGAAGTCTTTATTTTCACCATTTTCAATTTGTTCTAACCTTGGCAACATTTTTCATCTTTCAACTGAAAATATTTAATCCGACCTAAATGAATAGGTCTAAACTAAAGTTTTGTAATTAACATACCAATCTTTTTCCAATACAGTTGCACATTCATTGCTCTTAAAGTAAATAATATCTACCAACTAAGTGCATAGGTTATTATATTGGCTTTTTTTCAAGATAGTAGTCAATCACAACATCATAATCCTTAAGAAGTTTGATCCACCTTCTTTGCCTCATGTTCAACTCCTTTTGAGTTAGCAGATACTTAAAACTTTTATGATCTGTGTAAATGTAGCATCGCTCACCATATAGATAATGGCGCCATATCTTTTAAGCAAATACAACTGCTACTAACTCTAAATCATGAGTAGGATAATTCCTCTCATGGTCTTAAGTTGCCTTGAAGCATAGGCCACCACTTTTCCTTCTTGCATAAGTACGCATCCCAAACCATTTTGAGAAGCATCGCTATAAACCACATAATCTCTGCCCGATTCTGGTTGTACTAGCACCAGGGATTCTATTAAGATCTTTTTTTAATGTCTCAAAACTTTCTTGGAACTTATCCGTCCAAATAAATGGTACATATTTCCTCAATAGCTTGGTCGGTGGGGAGGCAATTATCAAGAATTTCTTTACAACCTTCGATAATAACCAACAAGTCTCAAGAAACTTTGAACCTCGAAAACATTCTTCGAAGTTTTTCATTCAACTATAACTTGTACTTTCTTGAGATCTACTCTTATCCCCTTTGCCGAAACCACAGACCAAGAAAAGCAACTTCCGACAACCAAAATTCACACTTTGACAGCTTAGCATACAACTTCTTTTCTCAAAGGGTCTGAAGAACAATGCGAAGGTGGGCATCATGTTCTTCCTTTGTCTTTGAATAAACTAAAATATCATCGACGAATACCACCAAAAATTGATCCAAGTAAGGTTGAAATACTCAGTTCATTTGATCTATGAATGTCGCAGGAGCATTTGTCAATCCAAACGGCATCACTACAAACTTATAGTGTCCATACTGAGTTTAAAAAGCTATCTTCGAAATATCTTCTTCCTTGATCTTTAACTAATGATACCCCGATCTGAGATCAATCTTAAAAAATACAGTAGCATCTTTTAACTGATCAGAAAGATCATCAATCTTCAGAAGAGGATACTTATTCTTTACTGTCACCTTATTTAGCCGAATGCAATCTATGCATAATCGCATGGATCCTCTTTTTTTCACAACTAACACTAGTGCGCCCTAGGGTGACATACTTGGCCTTATAAAATCTCGATCTAACAATTATTGCAATTGTACTTTTATCTCCCGAAACTAGGTTGGAGCCATTCTATAAGGGGCCATCGATATATGAACAATATCTGGTAACACTTCTATTTTGAATTCCAGCTCTCGATCTAGAGAAAATCCCGGTAACTCATATGGGAATACATCTAGATACTCTCGGATAGTCAGAATATCTTTCAATTTAATCTCAGAAACTCGAATATCCACTACATTTGCTAAGAAAGCTTGGCAACCTTGTAGCAACAGTTTCTTGGCATAAACAACTGAAATTACATTGGATAAGGGATTTACTCTTTCACCAACTACTATTATCTCTATGCCTTCCGAGTTCCTCAATATTAATCGCTTTAAGCGACAATCCACGATGGAATGGTAGGAATAAAACCAATCCATGCCCCTCGTGCTATGTCCCAAGAGATAAGTTACCATCATATTGAGCTTTTTCTCGATCATCACAACGAAGCCCTTCTATCATCATCTTTATATTTGTTAAACCAATAGTCTATCGACATTGTTTTTCCTTCAATATCCTACTTGAAGTCCAACACTTCAAGACTTCCCAACTCTATAGTAATAAAAGTCTAAGTAACTTGGGATTGAATATTCTCTAAAATTATATTCAGGGTTCGAAATAATAAACCTCGGTTTAACTAGGCATTTCCAGCTTCACCAGTGCTTTAACATCATATTGAGCGAAAAGTGGTTAATGTCTAACCTTGTTACTACTTCTTCAATTTTGCCTTGATCCTTCTAATAACTTATTTTATCTTACATTTCCTTGAGAAAACCACTATTAATGAAATCTTCAGATTTCTTAATCCTTGGTCTCTATTAACCAAGTTTGTTATCCATTTAGAGAAAATTTGCTTTTCATCAAACATTCTTTCTTTACCGGTTAAGTATAATTCCTGTCTAATAATTTCCTACTACTAAGTTTTCCAGCTTTCTTTCTCATAACTTAATCAATGTTGCCTTATAGAGTGTCATATTCGACCCTCAAGCATATATATTTCCCAAGTAAAGATACTTCTTATTTTTCTTCTTACTTCTTCATATCCGAATATCTTAATATCATTTAATCACAAACTTACAGTCTTACGACTGCCTTTTTATCTTGAAATGTGAGCCCTTACTATCTAAATTTCCTTGTAACCTATGTCGTTATAAATATAAGTGCATATATAGATGTTAAGGACTAACATCTTATAATTACTGCATCAGCTCCTTACAATGCAGGTAACTCAACTCAAACTGAAGTTGATTACAATACTTATTTCACTTCATTGTACTCGCAATGAGTCATTTCTTAGCCTCTGAGATTCGTCGATTGACAAAATCCGGTAGCGTCTTACTTTCTTTACTATAATCTTATTCTATCTTATGCTAATGAGGAGCAGCTTAAAGTCATACAATCAACACATCAGTAATATGACATTCTAGGGGCATGTATTTACTGAAAAACTCATAACACCCTTAACGTATACTCGTAGTACGAATACACATTAAGGATGTCACAATATTATTTAACAGAGTTCTAGACTTGTAAATTTTTTTAAAACACCTAACATAAAATTAATTTATAAAATAACCATTTCTCGACTTTTGAAGTATTCGTAGCCTATTTGTAAATTGCTAGTTTTGACCCTAAATTGATTTATAAAACATGTTAGTCAGTTATTAAAACAAGCATGTAACTCAGGGTGAAAACTAGGTACAATGTCTAGGCCTTTTCTTAAATTTAAAATTGTTACGCGATAAACGATAAATAAAATTTTACCCGATTAAATATCATTACCAATAATTCTTTAACCATACGAATAATTTATATTTATCTGACTATTAACAACTAACAAATAAATTGATTCATGCGCACTAGAGAATATCATAAATTAGAATGTCTTACTGATGTTTGTCAGATTGCATCTTGATCAACATGCTTGACTCCTATTCTGGTAAGTTCCCAATAACCTACGTGTGAAATAGCACACGCTAAGTATTCACTTAGCGAGGCAACTATAAATTAAAGTAAAGCATTTCAATGTATAGAAATAACATAAATAAACAAATTATTGTGTATATTATATAAAAATATAGAATCGTATAAAAATGACTTATCAAAGTTATTCCTCTATCATGTACAGTGCAATGCAGTTCCTACAAAATGGCAAGTGAGTCCCAGTTGTAGTTTATATCATATCATCAAACCTTTGTTTTATAAATCAAATATACGTTAAGCTTTTTAACTTAACTGCCTGTATAAATGTATTTCATGTATTATAGCCTGAAGTACAATATAATATGATACTTTGGTACACAAGTCATCAAAACCGACACCGTAGTGTCTACAACGCCATAGCGTCTAATGGTGAGTACGTACTCGAGGATGCCCTTTGCTCCTCATTATCGCACCTTTTGTGCTAGTTGACACCGAAGTGTCTAAACAACACCGTAGTGTCTGAAGTCAACACCGAAGTGTTTGGAACGCACCGTAGTGCTGAAACGCAGCTGCTAAGACTCTAAGGATATCCAATTATATCAAAGACTCTCACACTAGTACTCGGGCATAAAAATATAATATTTTCACATTCAATATCAAATCCATCAATACTATCATCCATAATTCAATTATGGGCAGTTCATACCCAAAATCTAAAAGTTTGATTTATCTTACATAAATCATTATGCCATATCAATGTATCACATATGCCATTTAATAGTTCATGCCATTTGCATAACTTTGACCAACATACATTTTCATTAATATCAAGGTCGACTTATCGAAAGTCTTCCTCATATCATATATATAAAATAGGTAAAAATGCACTCACCTTGGCCACTTAACACAATGCCTCACTAAGTCCTAGTTCGATCCTTTCTTTCATAGTACCTCGAACCTTCTTTGATTCGGACTTGACTTCATTAATCACATGAATACAATAAAATATTTGTTAGATTCAAATCTAACAATACCTTAAACATGTTGTCTAATATAATCATTCAAATATAAAATTTCCAAATATTTTTCCTTTCTTCCTTGTACTGTTCAAAAACTCATTATGGTCCTTAGTGACCAATTTGAACTTCCAATAATTCTTTCGAGCTTGCTAACTAACATTTAAATACAAAATGTTTCAAATTCCATTTTCTGATAGCTTGCGCTACCTTCAAAGATTTACTTATACAGGGCAGAATACATACTGGATCTTAATTTCCTTTATACTGGAAAAACTAGATTCGATAACGATTCTAACGGTATAAACCAAATAAATTAATAAAATCTACAAATTTATGAAAATTCCTTATATTCACGTCACAGAGTTGTCCAGGCAAAAACTGCTCTGTAATTTTTCTGACCTTCATTCGATTAAAAATTCATATCTTTTAACTCGGAACTCGAAATCAGTTTTCGTTTGTTGGAAACGAAACTAGACTAACAAATATTTACAACGGTATAAAATTCATCATCTAACCATTTTTGTAGAATTTATGGAGAATTTTTAAACTTACTGCCATAATTCAAATTCCAACATAACTTTCCACAAATAACTTCTAATTTGCACAAACTTCTCCTTATTTCTCTACTTGTCAATTTAGTCTCATCACTTTATTTCAAACGACTAGAATAAAGCTTATATTCATATGTTCTCTTTACATCCTTCATCAAAATAAGCTTAAACCTTTATTTCTCTAACTTCTCTTGTTTTGTCGAGGTGGTCACCAAATTTCAAATATAAGGATTCAAGCTTCTTAACTTTGCAAATTAGTCCTCAAATCAACATTACTACCTTAATTCTATCATTTTAACTAAAAATCAGATTTACTCCTTCTACATATCCTCTTTGCCGAATAGACCATTCAAGTTTGACAATTTGTCAAAATGGTCACTAATGTGATTAATCGTCGGTTTAGTATTCTAACTTCATTTTCATGTCTCTAACATCATTAATAATATAAAAACACATCAAATTCATAAAAAATCAGATCTGGTCTCTTAATTTTTGAAGCTTGTCAAAATGGTCCATATGTATTTAACTTAGGGTTTTGCTTCCAAACAACAAATCAAGCTTACTAGATCATTAATCCAACATCACAAACCCTAAGTTAGACTTGAATCCATAAACCTTAATCTTCTCTATACAATCCGAAATATGTAGGTTTTAAATCCTAACTCAATAACATGATTCTAACATCATACAAGCATGTTTCTAACTTAAAATCGACCATGGATTCATAAAATAATAAAAGCCACAATTTGTTCATAAACCCTAATTTCTTTCTCATATAAAATCTCATCAACCAAGCAAGTATTCTATGAATTATTTACATCAAAAGATAGAGCTCGAAGAGTAGAACAACTTTGTAGTTCGAAAGATTACCTGAAAATCGAGATTCAGGGCCTAAATCGAGCTTGTAAATTTTTCTCTTCTTTTTCTCTTCACCAACATTTTGGAGAGTATTTTTGCTGATAATTCCTTCATATTTCATATATTTAAGACACTTGTATCATTAAAAATGAATTTTTAATTCAATAAATTCCACTTTCCAAAAACACCCTCCAACTAGATTTATATTTCTAATTTGCCATTTTGTAAAATTCCAACTAGACTTAGTTGGATTCTAATAAGCCACTATTCATCCATAAAAGAAATCTCAAAATTCCCTCCATGTCCATTTTCGGCAAAGTCACCAAAATGCCCTTTACTGATCAACTTACTCACAAAATTGCCATTCCATGTCATTTTGATCGATTTAAATTTTTCCCAATCTTTTTAACATCCAAATAGCCATAAAATGATATTTTATGACTCTTCTAAGTTCCATAGAACTATCTCTAAAATTTTAGCTTGATCCGATTATCCGAATATATTTCGAACTTATCGTTTTATAGCCTTAATACAAACTCCGTACGAAATTCCAGGTGACACAGAAACGTCATTCTTGGGGGTAAACTATTCATTTACGGGGTTAAAATACATAAATTTTGAAAATTATACTTTGATCCTTGAATTTTTCCAAAGTTTATACTTTAGCCACAAAACTTTCAAAATTTACATTTTGGTCACTAGCCAAAAAATTGGGATATTACATCTCCCCATTTTCGCAAGGTATCAACTCATAAAAAGAGTCATTGTCGCAACAAATATGACTTGTGGCTCCAGTGAGAAGCCACCATTCTCTTGTGTTAGAGTCAACCAGGTTGACTTCAGAGATCACAACACATAGATCCTCGTCGTCCACAGCATTGGCCTCCTTGCCTTTGGCTTTCTTTGGATGTCTGCATTCAGAGGACATGTGCCCCACCTTGCCACAATTATAGCATGTTCCTTGGAATTTGAAATTCCACATTTAAGTCCCAGCTTTGACCTGTTTTGGGGTTGTTTTCCTTTCTTGAATTCCTTGACTTCTACAATGTTTGCCTTAGCCTCCTTGAAGGTTTCTTTGTTGAGCTTTTTGGCATTGCCTCGGTTGTCCTCTTCTATTCGAAGTCTGACAATCAGTTCCTCCACTATCATTTCCTTTCTTTTGTGCTTCAGGTAATTTTTGAAGTTATTTTATTCGGAATGTGGCTTTTCAGTGATTGTTGCCACCTGGAAGAATTCACTTATGTTCATTCTCTCAACAAGAATTCCATGAAAAATCAGTTGGAGTTCCTCCACTTGACTTACTACTGGTTTAGAATCAACCATAGTAAAATTCAAGAATTTGCCAACTAAAAACTTTTAACCCCAACATCTTCAGTTTTATATTTGTGGTTCAATGCCCTTTACGGCTCGTTATCCATTTCATAAACAACATACATTGGATACAAAAGTTTTGTAATCCATTAAGGATATAATTTCGGCATAGGAACTCAGAGTTCTTCCGAGCTTCAGTAATATTGAATGCGGTAATATAATGTACCTCTCATTCTCCCTCTTTTTGTTTAACAATTGGAGGATCTTCCTTCAAGAACTTTGCCATGGTCAGATAGAACAACATCTTCGGTTGCCATGTTTTAAAATTATGTACATAGATTTTCTTTGACTTCTCGTTGTGGCTAATTGGCACTGCAGATGAGGTCAGATTCAGAGCTTGATTCGAATTCTGAACCGGGATCAACACTCTAGTGTTCAAGTTGAAACCGTAGTCATTGTTCTGTTCAAAAGAAATGGAACCGGAATTAGTAATAATTCCAATAAATAGAAAATCAATTTTCGTTTATCTTTGATTTTGTTATCGTACAAAATCAGTAACTAATGACAATTTTTGTAAATAGATTTGTCCACTTTGACATAAAGTAAACCCGTTTAAATGACATGATAAATCTTGAAAACGAATTTATTTGCTATCTCGATCTCAAAAAGATTTTTGAATCTTCTTAGATTAAAAGGTAGAAGAAATCTGTCTAGATTGTTACTAATATAACAATCTGAGAGGATAAAAGAAAAATAAAATATTATTAAATAATCAAAATAAAGTAGTAAAGAAAACAAACGCTTGATTCGATCAGGAAAGACAGTAGGAAACGAGTTGAGGCCTGTAGCTACACAGTCTCCTTAAGACAGATTTCAGCCACTCTTGAGTGCTTGAGTTCGTTGATCGTGTGTCCACTATGATAAAACAACTGGATGATCAGCTACAGTAGCACGGCTGCAGAGATCACGAACTATGCTCTTGACTTTGCCTATCACTGAAAATACTAGAGGAGAAGAAAAGGTTTTCGAGTTGTGTCACAATCTTGAAGATTGACACGGTATTTATAGGAGATTCAAGCAAGAGAATAATGGAAACGCAATATTCTGAAATAATGGTCATTAATTCTGTCTTCGATTAAATTCGGAAATAAGCCATTAATACCATATTCAATCGAATATATTTCCGTGAATTACAAGACGTTACCTTTTTAATATTCGAATTTAAGGAAACCATAAATTATTCTTTTAATTCGAAATATTCAAAAGGATATGCCATATTTAAGAAAAGTTTTAATTCGAAACGGGTAAAAATATCCAAGGCCTAAAAGAGGGCCTGACCTGTCCAAATATTCACGTTGCCCATGGGCGCTCCAACCCAATAGGTTTTGCTAACTTTGATTCGCACCCCACGCCTATGCATGAGGCACAATTTTAACTCAAATCATTCAATAATTGACAAGTGGAATAGTGTATATAAACACTTCCCATACTTGTAATCCTACCAATGTGGGATAAGGGTTTTTTATTTTCCTTACACAATTCACAAGTACCTTACTTTGAGTATCAATTTCTCGTTCATCACTCAACTATTTTGAGCATATGAGATACTGTTGTAAACATCTCATGCAGTAGAATATGAACCAATAAATCTATCTTTCGAATCTCTACCTTTACCCATAAAAAATATGACTCAAAGTTTTCAATTTATCACATTTTTTCCAACATAAGGTTTAATGGTGTTAAAAACCCATGAAAC
This sequence comes from Hibiscus mutabilis, assembly GCA_019671005.1. NCBI lineage: Eukaryota > Viridiplantae > Streptophyta > Magnoliopsida > Malvales > Malvaceae > Hibiscus > Hibiscus mutabilis. Next base: position 30,161,892 of record CM033748.1, on the reverse strand, counting down.
ATGCATGAAATTGACTTTCTACTAATCTTTAATTTCAGACGAATCGTCTGGCGATTGTTTCCTAGTTCCATCAACGAAATCACTCTTTTTTATGGCCCTCAACACAGTCCGCACTACCCGTGCCCACTCTTCATGATTCTATCCCTTCAAATGCACCTGAGTAATTTTCGTTGGGCCTATAGTATAGGGACCAGAAGTTTTCTTGTCAAAAAGTAGAAATCCGTTCGTCTTTGGAAACCATGAAGAAATGAAAAAAAAAATAGTAGGAACCAAAAATGATAGTTTCTTTCTCATTGATTTCAAATATATATTCAAAATTACTATTAGGAATATGGGAGAATACTTCGTACACCGGCAATGAAAAACATTTTTTCAGAAGCGGATTCAATTTAGGGTTTATTTAGTTTAAGGGTTTAAGTTTTAGATGTTAGAATTTAAAATTTAGGGTTAAAATTTAGGTTTTAGAGTTGAAATATAGTTTAGGTTTTAATGTTTTAAGTTAGGGGTTTAGATTTTAATTTTTAAGGTAAATTTAGACATGCTTGTGGAAAAGTTTTTTTCCACTGTCAGTGCATGATATAATAACCCTGAAAATAAACTTGTACATTTGTACAAAATTAAGATTTCATATACAGAGTAACTAAAAAAAATCACCAGTAACTACAAAAAATGCATCCAACAATATATAGCTAAACACACTAGAATATTGTTTCTTTATTTGTTACACTGATTACTCCGAAGTTTTCTCAGCTTATCTTTTATTCATTTGCTGCACTGTTTACTCCGAAATTTCCTCAACAACACTCCTCTCGGTTTGCTTTCGTATATAAGTCTCTAAATAAATTATAATTTGTGGGTGTTGTTAAAAAATAAATGCTAATTAATATTACTGTTAAAATTGATTTTAAAGCTAACAAGCACTCTTTATTTCAAAGGTATATCTATAATTTTAAACGATATAAAAAATTAAAATAAATTAAATTATATAAAGCTTTAGACCTTAAAGCTGTTACATGTACCCTCTAGAGACCCTAAATCCTAAATTTTAAATCCTATACACTAAACTTTAAACCATAAATTAAATTTTAAACTTTAAGATCTAACCCTAACCTCTAAAACCTAAAAATTGAGCGCTTGTGGAAAATAAATTTTTCACCGCCTGTGCATAGAATATTTTCCCTAAAGCTTTTGACAAAAAAAAGCTACACTACCAAAACATTTGTTTAGAAATGAAAAACAATGTACTTAGGTCTTGTTTGATAAACTGTTGAAAAAATCAATCAAGTGAAATTAAAATCTTTCGTCGCTTAATTTTTAAATAGTTTTAATAATTTAAAATAAAAATCATCTGATAAATTTTTTTCTATAAAACATTTTGAAAACAATAAAAATGTTTTAAATTACATAATTAGCATACGAGAATAGTATATAAAATGAAACCTGAAAATATCTCCAAGTATTGCTTCAAAAAAATAACGAAAACTAAAAATGATAATAAAAAATATATGAATAGGGTAGAAATCAATTAAAAGTATAAAAAATAGTTCAAAATTTAGTCTAAAATGATGCTTGTTTTACGTGATGAATGTATAGTTATTATTCTATGCATGGATTGTGAAAAAAAAGTTTTTTTACAAGCATGTCTAATTTTACTTTAAAATATAAAATCAAATCACTAACTTTAAATTTTAAATCGCAATCTCTAAAACTCTAAATTTAAATTTTAACCCTAAAACTTAAACTTCTAACCCCTAAATTAAACATCTAAATCTTAAATTGAACACGTTTATGGATAACTTTTTTATTGCCAGTGTATAAAATATTCTCATAAATGTAATGAAATTATTTGATTTTATCTATGCAAACAAATAGTTATTCAGAAAGCGAAAAAATAAAAAGGATCATTTGGAAACAAAAAAATAATTTTTAGTTCAATAATTATGCGTTTTGAGATTGAAAATGAAAAATATGAATTATTATTTCATTATTTTTAGCTTTGTTTTAATAGTACTTCTTTAATTTATGACATGTATTTAATGAATTTAGTTAATGTTGAGTAAAGATTATTTTTAGTTTTGTTTGGTAGGGGTGGAAAGAAATTGAAATGATAAAATATTAAACGGTAAAAAAGTAAAAAGATAAAAAAATTCTTTTTATTGGTATGCTTGATGGGAAGGATGAAAAAAATAAAAGAAAATTTTATTTTATTTTCATTCATTATTTGATAGAGTTAAAAATTGGTAGGAAATAAAATTAAGCTTTGAAAATTTCATATTTTGAACTACTCACATTTTTCTCACTTTTTTCATTTTTTTATTTTAATTTTGAGATGATTTATTTTACACATAATCATGAAAAATGATCATTTCTTCTAATTTTTTTTCTCCTACCTTTTTCTTACCAAGCATACCCAAAATTTATTTTCCTTTCATATTTTCCCCTTCTTTTATCTTTTTCACCCAACCAAACGGAACCCAAATGTATGAATCATAATTATAAACTACTTGGCGTTTATACATTTGTGAGAGTTGTTAGTGTAGTGGCCAAAGATTTACTTTAAGTTTTAGGCAACACTAAGACTTTCGTTGCTTGATAGGGTGAAAAAAATTTAGAAAGACGGAAGATTAAAGGGTTAGAAAAGTAAAAAAATAAAAAAATATTTTTTATTGGTGTGCTTGATAGAAAGGATAAGAAATTGAAAAAATTATATATTTTATTTGTATTCATTGTTTGGTAGAATTGAAAATTAGAAGTGAAAAAAAAATTTAAAATATTCATATCATCTCTCCCCCATTTTCTCTCATCTTTTCCTTTTTAATTTTCAGATGTTTTGTTTTTACACATTAGCATAAAAATGATCATCTGTCGACGCAGAGGCAGAGCCAAAAAATTATTTAAGATGTGTCAATTATTTATAAATAAGTATTATTATTTAGTTTTTAAATTTTTTTATATAAATTATCTAAAAAATTATCTAAAAAATTTTTGGGTGTCATCTGACCGCCCGTATTAAAGGTAAATCTGCCCTTCCTCTTCTTTTCTATCATTTTTTTTCCTTACCAAGCACACATAAAATTTATTTTCTTTCTATCTTTCTCTCCCCTCCTTCCATGCTTTCACTTTTTCACCCAACCAAACAAAACTTAAATTTAAGATTCAAACCTCTTATCATCACTATCCAAATAATCATCTAATTTTAAGGTGTTATCAATTTAATAACAAAAATTTTATTACTATTAAGTCATTCAACTTTGGGATGTCACCAATTTAATCATCGATAAAAGAATTCATCTCAGTCTCAATCGTTAAACCTCTAATAATAACGTTTGACTTAGCATGTTACTTCCAATAACATGATAATATATTGGTCGCAAAATGAAAAGAAAATAAATGCCAAACCTAAGATTTAAACTAGGAACTTCTTTTCTTTTTGAAACATTTAAACTGGGAACTTTTAAAACAAACCCCACACATATTTGTTATATAATTGAGGATAAATAATTTTCTTTTGATCAAGGAGAATAAATAATTTTAAGGCTGCTTGAACAAGTAAAGTTTTTTAATCGAATTAATAAATTTAAGCATATATAGACTGTGTCCAATTATTCATTTTAATCGCAGCGTAGTGATAATAATAATGATAGAGATCATTACTTGGGCGAGTAGTTAAGGATGCTTATGTTATCTCATCTTGTATGGTTCAAATCCTTTCATTTGCCATAAATGTATTTAACTCTCTTCTTAATAAAATAATAATAATAATTCTAGCTTTTATATTTTTTAATAAAAAAATTGCAAAATAGGATTTAATTGCTAAACATAATCTTGTAGAAAATAAATCAAACTAGCGGTATTTAAGTGGTACAAAGAAGAGAAGTTGCAGTAACAACTCACAGGGCTGCTGCTCCACAATATGAATAGAGTATGAAAGTTTGGCCATAGAATGCTCCATGCAATAGGGGCTAAATCCTAGATATCACACACACAGCCTAATAACAATGCCACATTCAAGAATCAATCCTGTTTCCATTTAAATGTGCTCGAACCGAAAACAATCACCTGAAAATCCGAAAAGAAGAGATCAAAACTTTGGACATGAACACTACTTAATTAGAGAATAGCAGCAACAATACTAATACAAGCATTCTTAGGAATCTCATATCAATAGGTTTGGACATAGCAAGCAGATAATCAGAGGCTTGAAAGTACCATTTTGTTTGATTTCCTAAAGATAAGAGTAACTTTTTGATACACATGTTGTTTAAAAGAAATTACAAGAAAATGCATATTTAGTTTTTAAAATTAGAATCTAAATCCCTAACCCTAGAACCTAAACCCCTAACCCCTAAACAAAATCCTTAACCCCTGAAACAAAAAAGATTGTTTAGTCTAAAGAGTAAAGACTGCCCGGCACGTGTAGTGAATAATTTTCCTATTTTTAATTGCCAAACACCGAGCATACTCAGTTTCTATTGCGTTTAGCTTCTTCTTTGTCGAAACATTCAGGGAATTCTGCAAAATAAGAAGCTCCTACATGCCCAAATAAGATAGAGAGCGAGAAAGAACAGTGTTTATTCTTCTTCATTTGTCTTTAATTGCGATTATTAAGTTAGCGATTGAATGAAAATTATAATGCATGATTACCAATGCCAAAATGGAATGTCAAGTACTTTGTGTATCTACACCGAAAGTGGAATATAGGTTGCGTCCTCATCTTTGATTTTAGTAAAATCATACTATCAAACAACAGACTAGTATTATTTTTATGGGGTTTCCAGAAGGCATCCGCTTTGTCCTTTCTGATGACATAGCTGCTAGTTCAACACGAATAACGCTATGAATGGAAAAATAATTACCTGCTTACCCACTTGGACAACTCTTGAAATCCTCCTTATCCGAATATGGTGTGAGATCAATGTTGAAGCGTTGCTTCCCTTTGCTTACCCTCTGGACAACATCAATCGAAGATATGATAAATATCACCATTTCTACATATTTGATAAATAAATAAATAAAATGCATTAAAAAGGCATCAGAGGGGTACCAACCCATGCACAAGGCCAGTTACTATTACCAAGAAATCGTTGAACAAAATCATCGCTATCCTGAATATCTATGAATTGCTACTTTTTGAATAAAAGAGTAGCACAGAAGTCAAAGACAATACAGCTGTTTTCCCCGTGAGGATCTCAATAAAAGATCATAAACTTGTTCTGTTGCTGCCCGATAAAGCAAACAAGTGTTTGGAAGAATTATCCGCTTGAGATGTTTTTCAAGCATGGGAAAAAACCTTCCTTGGGGCCTTTATCTTCTGAATAGCTTCCCAAAGAAAATTCCTAGTAACTACCCTAGAATTATATTCTTATGAGTTGGCAAGAGGACGATCCTATCTCAAGAAACGTAAACTCCATATAAATTCTAGAGAAAATGAACTAACACCAAGCCATATGAACGATCCTACCCTAGAACTCATTTTTTGGCAAGATTCACGTTTAACTACAGACTCTTCATTAAAATATAAATAACAATTCAAAAGCTACTTAAAACTCTACCTAACAAACAAACAGTCGCCTTCCATTTGATAATGTGTCAATAAAGCAAGCTTATAATTTAGGCTACAAGAAACATGCATAAGAAAAATCCAATTAAGTTAATATAACAAACTAAGTGTGGGCTTAGCACATCTTGTTGGGTTACTGTCAAATGGCAGTGTAGGCCATAGCTCAATAGGCCCTTTATGGGGGTTCTATTAGGATTTAATATCATTGAGTGGTGAGATGTTCAAACAAGATGAGGTTGAAGCCCTCATAGGAAAAACCCAACATTACCGAAGTAAATTTTAAGAAAAATCATTTAGAAAACAAGACAAGGTTGATTAACAAGGCTCAAACATCAATGCAAAGGTTGACAGGAAAGGAAACGGCCTCACAATATGTTTGGTCGAAAGGAAAATGGAGGGAAGGGGAAAAGGTGGGGAAAGGAAAAGAGTGGAAGGAAAATAATTTTTCCTCATCATTGATGAGCGTTTTCCTCTCACATTTGAGAGGATTGGATTTGGAGGAAAAGTTCCTATAAACCAGGGCGGGAAGGACATCCCAACCGCAACTTATATCCATATCTGTTCTATCTTAATCTGAGCTCCTTGTAAACAAATCAAATTTCTCAAGAGAAAATTTTACCATGCAAATGTTGGGAATACTATGATATAACCAATCACGTCAATGATAGGAAAAGAACTTACAGCTATTGCAATTAGCTCTTCCAGCAGTTCCTCCAAATGGCGCAGTGGCTATCTCCAGTAACAAGCAAAAGTATTCCAATAAGATTTCAGTTTGATAATAACTAATAAGGTCTGATAATATAACTTCCTAGCATGAATTGACATAATGACACCAAGTTCTAGCATTTGAGCAAGTGGAAAGTATAAATTTAACCCACCCATTGAGTTGGACCATCAACCGGTGCATTCAAAGGATTATCATGCCCCTACATATCAAGAGAAACTTTTAGATGCTAAAACCAAAATCAATCTCCATAGAAACTAATTGAGAATGCATTTTTTGCACACATGCTATTTCAAGAATCAAAGTAAAAGGCGATGCCTGTAAATTGCAATTTGAGAAAACGCCAACCCAAAACTCCAGAATAACCTTTCAATTGCTTTATATTGCAGCTTTTCACAAGGCAGTCAAGGAAAACATACTGTTATATTTTGACTCAAATTCTAATTGGTAATTAAGTTGTGTTTTATTGTAATTCTAGTGGTTGAAGATTAATTGATAATTAGGATTTACTCTAATGTGTAAATATCTATTTTAGGTAGAGATCTTATTGAATAAGGTTTCTTGGTGACCAAGTATTTGGGTCTATAAATATAGACTAGGTTTAACCTTTTGAATTATGAGAGAACAAGAGAATGAGAGAACGAGAATTACTCTGGAGAGACGTAACCAATTTTAGGATCTCTACAAGTGCCTATGTTGTAGAGATGGGTATTGTAGGGATGTTGGGAAGAGTGTTTTGGTTCCACCGGGTCATGAGATTTGTACACCGGGTTTTGGGATTACATGGGTTATCATGTATTTGTACTCTTTGGGTTCTCTACGTTATTAGTGGATTATTCGTTTCTCTCGTCCGTGGAGGCAGGCTATGTTGAACCACGTTAAATATTGTCTCCTGTGCATGTCTTGGTCTATGTCGTTATCGCTTTGGTTATTTTGCCGCATAACAAATTCCTAACAAATGGTATCATGAGCTGTGGTTCAAGCTGCGCGATTGTGGAAGAATTTTTGCTGCGGACTTTGCGGTGCGATGTTGGAGACATGTCAGAGGAGTACTGCTGCAACATGCTTTCAGTTGCAGGGGGAGTAATTCTCAAAATTCAACGGTGCTTCAATGGATACTACGTAAGAATTGGAGTTGTTGAAGACTTCGCGGCGGTGCTTCAACAGATATATGGCTTATGTAAAAATTGAAGTTGTTGAAGACTTGAAGACCAATGCTCGAATAGAATTTGTGTCAAGGGAGAGATTTGTTTTATTTTGACTCAAATTATAATTGGTAATTAAGTTGTGTTTTATTGTAATTCTAGTGGTTGAAGATTACTTGGTAATTAGGATTTACTTTAATGTGTAAATATCTATTTTAGGTAGATATCTTATTGAATAAGATTTCTTGGTGACCAAGTATTTGAGTCTATAAATATAGACTAGGTTTAACCTTTTGAATTATGAGAGAACAAGAGAATGAGAGAGACGGAGAATTACTCTGGAGAGATGTAACCACTTTTAGGATCTCTACAAGTGCCTACATTGTAGAGATGGATATAGTAGGGATGTTGAGAAGAGTGTTTTGGTTCCACCGGGTCATGTATTTGTACTCTTCGGGTTCTCTACGTTATTAGTGGATTGTCCGTTTCTCTCGTCCGTGGAGGTAGGCTATGCTGAACCACGTTAAATCTTGTCTCCTGTGCATGTTTTGGTATGTCGTTATCGCTTTGGTTATTTTGCCGCATAACAAATTCCTAACTCATACCTCCATGAAAATGCCATCCACTCCAACAGCAACTGCGGTCCTTGCAATGCATGGAATGAGTTCTCGGAGACCTCCACTGGCTACACCTCCTCCTTACAACTATATAAGAAAGCAAAAATTGAACTGTGGTAAAAAATGAAACTCAGAAGCCATCTGAACTGATAAAACTAAAACGGAAACAAGTGAGGATCAAGAAACCCATATCATAAAGAACACTGACTAAAGCAAGCAAACGTATTTAGCAGAAAACAACACAAAGAAGGAAAAATTACCATAGAATATCAATCCTCAGCCTAATATATTACAAATATTTATTCTCAGTGCTTTGGCCACACAATATCAAATGACAGAATAGACATCAAAAAATGCAAAATATATAGGAAGGTTTAATGCAATTTTTGGATCTTTCTCCACTGACGCAATTAAGTGGTTTTGAATTAGCACTGGCCTTCCCTTTGGTCAAATAAAAGGGCAAAAGAATAAGAACCATAAAGGAAATGACAGGTAGGGAAGCTTATCATCAATATTATCCATTTCATAGTAAAATTAATTACTACTATGGAATATGCTGGACCTTGAAGGTATGAAACAACTCTAGGCGTATCAACATTCAAAAGTGAGTAGTTCCAACTATAACCATCAACCCCACCCAAAAATAAAGATTTTTTTTGAATATGAAACAAGCATATTTAATATCAAAAAACATTTCGGTTAAAATTACATCTCCCATAGTCTATACCGTAATGATTATCCTTCCGGTAAAAACTAACAAGAAAAACATATAATGGTCAACTATCCCAATTCAAAATCAGTAACAAGTTCTATCGAATTTCTTGAACAAACTGGATTAAAGAAAATATACAAAATCAAAATATTTTTTAACAAGTAACATCATCCATAGCCATAACAACAGACCACTCTGGTGCATTCTAGTTTTGGATACAAAAAGTCATGCAAAATTATCCCAACCTTTTTTTCCAGCTGGCTGTTGCAGTGAATGTGTGATATCTGCAACCTGGAGTAAAATACTTGAATCAGACAATGAAGCCCAACAGTTAAACAGCATGAAAAAGAAACAGGAACTGTTCAAGTTATACACAGAGGAAGAAAAAGTCATGGTGCACATAACTACTTTTTCATTTGCAACATTTCTTCAATACATAGGAAGTGACATGCTGCAAATAAACGCATATGAAATATGTATGTGTGTGTGTATCCAAGTTATCTGGTATATTTAACAAAGATTTTTTCCCCTTAATGGCAGTATTTTGGTAGACACCAAACAAAAGCTGAAGCATGCATCGTAGACTATAGTTAACCAGGCCTGCCCCTGAGAATCTGAATGCATGATTTAAATATTTTAAGGGGGGAAAGAAACAAAAATTGCATAACATAAACTATGTGCTTACAACAGGACAATTCGCTTCCCTCATCCACTCCAAATTACGTGGATCAACAATCAAATCATCTGTAAATCAAAATAAATGCAGTAGGATCAATCAAAAAGGGTAAACAAGAATAACAATGCATCAAAAAAGTTCGATTTGAGTATTCAGTAAAGGTGACCTTAAGCTTGAATTACAGTACAATTTCAATACACCGAGAGAAGGGTTGATTAATGATATTAGAAACACAAAAGAAGGGAAAAAACCAAATATTTGAAGCATTGATAATGTTGAAACAAGGATGAGCACTTTATTGTTGAAGAAATATAAATCCCCTAAGTACCTATATATATTAGAAGTTCCAAAACCTAACATGCTGGAGAGAAGGCGGGGGAGATTGCACCTTTCTTACAATGTTCTCCAAATCATGTTGAAGAAATATAAATCCATGAGTACCTATCATGTGGTACTGTTAACACATAGCAAAACCTGATTTATTTAGCAACTAACATAAGATTTTCCTTTTAAAAATTGTGTGAACAATAGTGATTTTGAGGCAGAGAAGAATGTTTTTCTCTGTTTTTCTTGATGTTTTATTGATAACAACAGCTCCTATTTATAGTTTACAAGAGAGCCTAATCTAAGGAAAAATTACACAAAAAACCAACAACTATATCTGCACCTATTACACAAAATCAGCAACTACATATTTGCTCCTATTTATTGATAAAATCCTAAATATCAACAATTAGATATTTAGGAATATAATTCCCTAACTTTCTGCAATTTCCATTAATCTACAATCTACACTCCCCCACAAGCTGGTGAGTATACATTATAGAGTCCCAGCTTGGATGTGAGCTCGTCAAAAGTAGTTATTGGAAGTGCCTTGGTGAGCACATCAGCTAGTTGTTTGTGAGTAGGAACAAAGTTGAGCTTGACTGTCCCATTTGTAATCTTTTCAAAGATGAAATGTCAGTCTAGCTCCACATGTTTTGTTCTGTCATGTTGGACAGGATTCTTTGCAATACTGATCGCTAATTTGCTGTCACATTGAAGTTCAAAATCCTCACTTTGATTTAATTTTAGTTCTGTCAAGAGTCTTTGAACCCAAATTCCTTCACAGATACCTTGAGCTAATGCTCGAAACTCAACTTCTGCATAGCTTCTTGCCACTACAGATTGTTTCTTGCTGCTCCAGGTTACCAAATTACCCCAAACTCGAGTACAATACCCACTGGTGGATTTTTTGAGTGTGAGCTCTCCTCCCTAGCTTGCATCTGTGAAAACCTCCACTTTTCTACTCTCATTCTTGGTAAAAATTAGTCATGGCCTAGTGTCATCTTCAAATATCTCAAGATTCTAGTCACTGCCTCCAAGTGTTCCTCTCTCGGTTATTCATGAACTGACTTGTAACGCTAACTAAGAAGGCAATATCTGGTCTTGTAAGTGATAAATAAATCAACTTACCTACCAGCCTTTTATAATGCTCCTTATCAACAGGAGTTCCTTTGTTATCAGTTCTGAATTTCAAGTTATACTCTATAGGTGTCTCGACAGGCTTACAACCCATCATTCCAGTTTCTAAAAGTAAGTCTAGAATGTACTTTCTTTGATTAATCACAATTCCAGTGCTTGATATATCCACTTTCATCCCTAAAAAGTATCGCAAGTAATCGAGATCTTTGGTCTCAAATTCAGTTGCCAAGAACTTCTTCAAATTCCTGATTTCCAGAGAATCATCACCTGTAATGATTATATCATCAACATAGACTATTAAGATAGCCCTTTTGTTCTCGGAAGAAGTATTGATAAACATAGTGTGGTCAATTTGGCATTGATGATAGCCAAATTTCATAATGGCCTTAATGAACCTATCAAACCAAGCTCTTGGTGATTGCTTAAGACCATAAAGAGATTTCAGTAATTTGAATACCTGACCAAAATTTGAATTACCATTTAGACCAGGTGGTGTTTGCATGTATACCTACTTTTCTAAGTTTCCATTTAGGGATGCATTCTTGATGTCAAGTTGATGCAATAGCCAATCCAAATTTGCAGCAAGGGCTTACTGAGTTGAGCTTTGCTACTGGAGCAAATGTCTTCTGGTAGTCAATTCCATAGGATTGAGTAAATCCTCTTGCCACTAGCCTAACCTTGAACCTTTCGATGCTCCCATCTGTATTGTATTTGACTATAAATACCCATTTACAGCTCAATGTCCTCTTTCCTGGAGGTAAATCAGTCATAACCCAGGTCTTGTTTGCTTCTAGTGCCTTGATTTCATCTTCTACAGCCTTCTTCCAATTAGGATCTTTCAAGGCTTTATGTACAGATTGAAGGATGTACACCTTATCAATTTTGGCAGTAAAGGTTTTAAATGAGGGTATTAGCTTCCCATAGGCCACATACTTTTGTATTGGATGACTTGTACATTTTCTAACACTTTTTCTTTGAGCAATAGGTAAGTTAGATGTATCAATTAAAGGAACAATGTCATGATTCAAAGATTTTGTACCTTCTTCATCTTCTAAGGATAATGAAATTGGTTCTAGTTCTTGAACAATCCTAGGCTGTGTAGTTTCTTGTGGAATAGGCCTCATTTTCTTCCTTGTGTAGACACTAAGTTCCTTTGTTCCAAGTTGTGTTTCTGAACAAAGGTTTTGTGGAGTTTTAGGTAGTGATTCAGGTATAGTAGACATATTTGAAGTAAAGGAGTTGAAGTTGGTATGGGAATGGAAACCGAATCTGGTATAACATTAGGGTTATCAAGAGGTAGTTGAATGTATTGAGGTTGAGGCTGAAATTTATCCCAACTCTCCCCCTAGATTTCAGAAATTGAGAAAAAAAAAGTTGTAATTCATGAAAGCTAACATCCATAGATATATATAGAACTTTCGAGTGACAGGGGACTAACATTTAAAGCCCTTCTTAAGAGAAGAATATCCTAGGAAAACACATTTGATGGCCCTAGGATCTAATTTTCTTCGAAACTATTTGTGAACATGAACAAAGGCACACGCACCAAATATTTTAACAGGCAATGTAGAAGACATGAGTTTAAAGAAAGGAAAATTTTGAAGAAAGACTCTATTAGGCGTTTTAAACCCCAAAACTTGACTAGGTAATCTATTTACAAGGTAGGCAGTAGTAAGTAAAGCTTTTCCCTAAAACATTTTAGGAACATTGGAAGAAAACAACAGAGATCGAGTAACCTCTAAGAGATATTTATTTTTTCTTTCAGCCACTCCATTTAGTTGATGAGTATCTACACAAGAACAAATGTGTATAACACCTTTTTTCTTAAGAAAATTGCCCAAAGTATTTGTGAAGAATTCACTCCCATTGTCACTCTTCAGGATTCGAATTTTGCTGCAAAATTGGGTTTCAATCATCAAATAAAATTTCTTAAAGATTTCTTCCATTTCAGACTTTTCCTTCTTTAAATATGTCCAAGTAGTTCTAGTGTGATTATCAATAAAAGAAATAAACTACCTAGCTCCAGTAATATTCTTAACTTTATAAGGACCCCAAATGTCACTATAGAAGAGTGAAAGGTTGAGATGGTTTATAACAAGATAGATGATATGATTTCGTTTATGCTTGGCAAGTTGACATATATCACAAGAAAACAATGCTGGATTTTTATTGGAAAAAAGTTTGGGAAACAACTTCTGAAGATAAAAGAAACTAGGGTGTCCAAGACGAAAATACCATAACATAATATCATTAGAATTTAAATTGGAAATATTGGAAGATAAACACAAGGAATTAAAGGTGCAACTTGAAAGGACTTGTCCCTTAGGAAGAGATTGAATGTCAATAAGATAGAGGCCACTACACATCTCAGTATTGCCAATCATCTTCCCCAAATCCATTTCTTGAAAAACACAGCCATGGGAACTAAATTTAGTGAAAGGCTTGTAGCACGCTTGAATTGATCTCCCGAAACCGTCAAGAGGGTTGATTTTCACTCTTTGATGAATTGACTAAAACCAATAAAAATAGTAGACAATTTGCACAAGGATTTTAGAGTGGTTCGACTACCCAACCAAGTCTACATCCATTACCTTAGCACACCATTAAGGATTTTTCAATTCACTATTGAATTCTTCTTTTTTTCCTGGGATCAAGAGGCAACTCTTACAACCCTATCTTTTCAATGGCTAAGATAGAACCACTCTAGTTTTTCCTTAGGCTAAACTAGAATCTCTCCCTTTTACAAGGTTTGTTTGGTAAACTAAATACCCTACAAGATGGGTGTTTACACAATTTAAGCTCACGAGAAAGAGTGAAAGATAAAACAAATAAAATCACTTTGTACAAATATTTACAAGAGAAATGAAGAAATAAAGACTTAAACTCAATTTCTCTTTAACATTAAGCTTGGATGTGTTCTCTTTTTTTTCTTCAAGTGTTTCAGCCTTTATTTTATTGAATGGAATGAGTATTTGGCTATTACTAGCCGTTAGGGGTCAATTGGAGCCATTGGGGACATTTTCCAGCCGTTGGAGGAGTTCTAGGGAGTGGGTATCGGTAAGCGTGATGTTTGTATCGGTACTTGTATTTAAATCAAAACTAGCCATTGTAGATCTTTAGACGGGTACCGTTACGCGATAATTCGTATCGGTACGGGACCTCACAATTTGTCTTGCATATCGGTACGGGCTAACCTATATCGGTATGTGTTTTGGCTCTGAAAAACTCAAGCTGGGGAAAGCAAAGGGCGTATCGGTACGGGTTTAACCGTATCTGTAGGGGCATGCTGTTTTTGACATTTTGGAAAGTTTAAAACATATTTGAATAAGTCAAAAACACTGAAAAACAATTTTCATTTGTTATATCGAAATAGTATTTCAACAATCTCCCCTTTTTGATATAACAAAACATTTGAAAAATTGTTTTTGAGATTGCCCCTTTGGAAAATAATTTTTGAAAAAAAAGAATATTTTTAAAAAATATTTAAAGGTTCACATTTTTCTTTTTGAAATTGAATTTCTCAAACTTATATCTCCCCTTTTTGTTATGTCAAAAATAGTTCAAACCAAGTTTGAAATCTCATTAAGTTTAAAAAAATGAAGAAAAAATATTTTCCTTTTAAAATCAAATCTCAATCTTAATCAAAGCATTCCATTTTAATAAATTTAGCACAAATGCTTGACACTTAAACGAATTGAATTTCAATATTGAATTAAATCAATTTAAAATCACATGAAATTCAATTTATCCAAAACTTTTAAAAACTTTATGCAAACATATGAATGAAACAATGTTACTCATATGCATAAAGCATCATAAAATGTCATGAACTTATAAAGATAAATAAGCAAGAATGCAAGAACATTTATCAACAAAATAGGCAATCAAATAATGTATAAGCAAAAGCAATAAGATTAGAGGTTACCCATCTTCTTCACTTGTGTGACTAGAGCATTTCCACATCATTACTTTTCTTACCATTGTGCCAACACACCTACAAGAGACATTCACTTGATTTTTGGTATCCAAATTGCTTTGGATCCTTTGACATTAGTTTCAATGTCCCTAGTTCCCTTAGGAACCCATACTTGTCTAATCTTTCCTTTATAGGACAAGTATGCAAAGAATGACCATGATAATGACAATGTGAGCATTTTGTCATTATGGGATGAGATGAATTATTTGAAATAATTTTATTTTCTTCTGTTAAACTTTCAAGCATATCATTTAACTCAAGATTTTCTTTTTCTAAAACTTCATTGCTCATTTTTTAAAACTCTAAATCATTCTTCAAAATCTCATTTTGGTTTTCAAAATCCAATTTTGTTTTCAAAAGAAAATCATTTTCAAATTCAAGTTTTGAAATCATTGTCTTAAATTTGGAATTCATGGTTTCAAATTCCAAAAATAATTCATCGAATGCATCTTGTAACTCATGACATGAATCGAATGCATCTTGTAACTCATGAAATGAATACAAATTTGGATCATTAGAGTTAGAAGATACATTTGGCTCATCGAGAGCCAAAACACCATCCACCTTAAGGATTGAGAGGAGGTTTGTACAAGATAAAGCATCATCTTTCTTCTCTCCCTTCTTGTTGCCATAGAGTTTCTCAAGCTTCTCCCATATTTCTTTAGCACTTTTGCATGTGGAGACTTTCTTATAAACGTCTTTATTGAGGCCACAAAAAAGAGTGTGCATGGCCTTGGCTTTTAGCTTTGCCTTTGTGTCATTTGTACTCCTTTGCTTTTTCTTCTCATAGGAGCTTCCAAGTAACCATCTTCAATGATATCCCAAACCTCAAAATCGAGAGATTTGATGAAATACTTCATGACATTGCTCCATTGGAAGTATGTTTCTCCTTCGATGAGCGGAGGACACGAGATAGAGCGACCTTCTTCAAATCTTGCCATTTTCTTGAATGGTGGACTTTGAGCAAATGATCTTTACTTTCGGATGTTAGTACTTTGATGGAGATGAGGCTCTGATACGAATTGAAAGGCTTGTAGCATGCTCGAATTGATCTTCCGAAACCGTCAAAATGGTTGATTTTCGCTCTTTGATGAATTGGCTAAAACCGACAAAAATAGTAGACAATTTGCATAAGGATTTTAGAGTGGTTTGACTACCCAACCAAGTCTACATCTACAACCTTAGCACACCACTAAGGATTTTCCAATTCACTATTCACTATTGAATTCTTCCCTTTTTATCGGGATCAAGAGGCAACCTTTACAACCCTATCTTTTCAATGGCTAAGATAGAACCACTCTAGTTTTTTCTTAGGCTAAACTATAACCTCTCCCTTTTACAAGGTTTGTTTGGTAAACTAAATACCTCACAAGGTGGGTGTTTACACAATTTGAGCTCACGAGAAAGAGTGAAAAATAAAACAAATAGAATCACTCTCTACAAATATTTACAAGAGAAATGATGAAAATAAAGACTTAAATTCAATTTCTCTTGAACATTAAGCTTGGATGTGTTCTCTTTTTTTTCTTCAAGTGTTCTAGCCTTCATTTTATTGATTGGATTGAGTTTTTATCCGTTACTATCCGTTAGGGGTCAATTGGAGCCGTTAGAGACATTTTTTAGCCTTTGGAGGCAGTTCTGGGCAGTGGGTATCGACATACCTGATGTCCGTATCAGTACCTACATTTAAATCAAAACTAGTCGTTACAGACCGTTAGACGGGTACTGGTACGCGATAATTCGTATCGGTATGGGACCTCACATTTTGCCTTATGTATCGGTACGGGCTAACCCGTATTGGTACGTGTTTTAGTCTCTAGAAAACTCAGGCTAGGGAAAATAAAGGGCGTATTGGTACGGGTTTAACCGTATCAGTACGGGCATGCTATTTTTGACATTTTGGAATGTTTAAAATATATTTGAACAAGTCAAAAACACTTAAAAACAATTTTCATTTGTTATATCGAAATAATATCTCAACACTTAGTATAATAGTGGAGTTCAATACACAATCCACCAATTGACAAGAGATTGCATTGGAGATTAGGGATATATAGAACAGAGTGAAGCACAAGATCCTTATTAATAAAAACTGTTCCAGTCCCCTTTACTTTAGCCAATGAGCCATCAACAGTTTTCACTTGTCTCTAATGGTTTTGTTTTGTAAGAGTTAGAAATAAACTCTGGTATTCTGTTATTTGGTCAATGGCATTAGAATCTACGATCCAACGTATCTTAGTAGTTGTGGAAAGGAATGAAACACTACCATTCTGACCTGTGGAGGCAGCAGATTGATCAGCAGAATATGTCATTTGGTTAATCAATTTTTGTAAATCCTCAATTTGTTGCTTACTGAAACTAGCCAAAGGCTCTATGGTGACTACATTGTCTAAAATTTTCCTTTGATGACGCAATCATTGTGGTTTCGAGTCAACAGGTTTGCCATGAAGCTTCCAGCAAGAGTCTTTGAGATGGCCAACCTTTTTACAATGTTCACACCATGGTCTATCAGGTCTAGTTTTATTACCAGATGTTGTGTGAGTAATGAAGGTTGATTCCTCAGAGGCATGGACTGTAGAAAGCATAACATTTCTCCTACTCTCTTCCCTACGAACTTCAGAGAATGCTTCTAATGAAATAGAGAGGTTTATTGCTTACTACCCTCCTTTTAACTCAATCGAGGCTTTTGTCCAAGCCATATAGAAACTCTTTTGGGTAGTAATTTTCTTGTATAATGCTGCATCAGCAACACAACTCCTCTTATTAGACTCAAATAAATCAAGGTGATGCCAATACCTTGTCATGGTGTTGAAATATTGCGTCACACTCATGTCTCCCTGACGAAGCTCCTTGATTTTGCTACCGATGTCAAATAATTCAGCAACATTATCCTTGCTGGAATAGGTTTCCTTTACAACAGTCCAAATTGAAAGTTAATCTGATGTAAATAGTTGTATTTAATTATTATTAGTAGTTTTAGTTAAAGTCTACTACCTAGAAGAGTTGAAAGTCTAATGTAAGTAGGACTAGTTTGTTGTAAGTAGGACTCCTAATTGTACCCAAAGTCCTATCCTAAGCCTATAAAAGAATGTAATCTCTGTAGCTTATTATTATTCGAATACAAAAAAATAGATTTCTGTTTTTGTTTCTGTTTTCTCTTCATGGTATCAGTCTAATCGATCCTATTTTGATAAATTAACATTGATAATTTATCGAAATCCATTGAGCAACAATCTACAGCAGAAAATTTTGTAGGCATGGAGACCAGAAAAGGCATAATTGTATGTCACTATTTTAAGAAGATGAAGCACTTAAAGGAATAATGCTGGAAACTACATGGAAAACCAGCAGATTGGAAATCATCCACCAACAGGCCTCCTAGAAAATCACAGTCTAATGCAGCAGCTAGTGGTAGTTCGAGTGGTTTTTCTAAGCAAAAATGGAGGAGCTTCACAGGCTGTTTGGCAGGTTTACAAAGCCTAGTGATAGGAATCTAGCCCTAGTAGAAGAAGCATGTCACTCCAGCCACTCTTTACCTAATGCACTTCTTTCCACCAAGGCCACCTCACCCTGGATCATTGACTCTGGGGCCTCATATCACATGACTGGTAATAGAGAATTATTTTTCAGTTTTACACCTATTAGTTCTGACAGCTCAATTAAAACTACCGATGGCTTTCTATCTCCTATTAAAGGGAGTGGTTCTGTTGTTGTTAGTGAAGACTTGTTACTTGATGGAGTACTATTTGTGCCTAATCTTGCATGCAATTTGCTTTCTGTCAGCAAGCTTTCTAAAAATAGACATTTGTTAGAGGTTACTAGGGATCTCATGTTTACCAATAATGTTCCTAAATATTCGTGGAGTGAAGCCTTGTTAACTGCCACCCAGTA
Source organism: Hibiscus mutabilis (assembly GCA_019671005.1). Lineage (NCBI taxonomy): Eukaryota > Viridiplantae > Streptophyta > Magnoliopsida > Malvales > Malvaceae > Hibiscus > Hibiscus mutabilis. The sequence goes on along the minus strand of CM033748.1, from coordinate 30,143,127 downwards.
AAGTTCTCAAATTCAGGACGCCCAATATAGTTCTCAAATTCAGGATGCCCAATATAGTTCTCAAATTCAGGACGCCTAGGGATGTTTTCTTGGAGAGTTTTCCCTTTTTTAAACATATGTCTTGTGTCCTTCCCTTGAAAGTCTTTGGTTGTACAGTCATTGTTCAAAACATAGATCCCTCTAAAACCAAACTTGACCCTAGATCCTTAAAGTGTGTCTTAGTTGGTTATTGTTCACTTAAGAAGGGCTACAAATATTTTCATCCCTCTCAAAAAAAATTTTACTTCTGTGGATATTACATTTTTTGAGCAGGTACCCTATTTTTCAAAGGCTACAACTCAGGGGAGAGTTGGGATGTGTTCCAGCCTCAACAAATCAGGTTTATCCTTTAGTTTCTTCAGCACCTTTATATTTTGATAATCCTGAATTTTTAAAACCTCAATTTTTTTCCAAATCCCCGGCTCCTTCACTCATCACCACAGAAATTGTTCCATCACCACAGATTACTCCTACAGCTCCTCACACCTCACCTAATCCTACTCTTAATCCTCCTAAAGAACTACATGTTTATACCAAAAGAAAAAAGTCTATCTAGAGATTATTTTACAATCTAACACTTACCGAGAATTGCACTTGAGTCCAGCTGCCAGTGAAGAAACAGGAGGTAACTAAAATTCCTTCCCATTTGCTTGAGTTTGAGTATCTGTCTATTGCTAAAAGAAAAGGGGTTAGAGAGTGTACAGAATACCCTATTCAAAAGTATGGTGGTTATAGTAATTTAATGCCATCTTTTAAGGCTTTTACAACTTGTTTAGATGAAGAGCATATACCTACAACTATTGAGGAGGCATTACAGAATCCTAAGTGGAAGAGGGTTGTTGAAGAGGAGGTTGAAGTACTGGAAAAGAATGGAACCTAGTCTGTTGTTGATCTTCCATAAGGAAAGAAACCAGTGGGTTGCAAGTGGGTCTTTGCCATTAAATACAATGCTGATGGGAGTGTGCATAGGTACAAAGCCAGACTGGTGGCCAAAGGCTTCACATAGGTACAAAGCCAGACTGGTGGCCAAAGGCTTCACATACAATGCTGATGGGAGTGTGCAATTGGGTCGAATTTAAATTTAAATTAATTTGGTTGAGTTTTAAAACTTGAACTAAATTTAATTGTTTTGATACAATAAAATGTTATTGCGTATTTGATTTAATTTAAAGTTAAATTAATCTTGAATTGACTTATTTCTATCATGATTTAATTTATAGATAATTATTTGATACACTGTAGTTTCTACAAGCTTGTTAGTTTTAGGGTGTAGGGTTTAGGTTTAGTAGTTTAGACTTTAGAATTTAGTCATTGTGAATAGAATTTTGGGTTTAGGGTTCGAATTTAGTGTTTATAGGTTAAAACCTAAATCCTCAACATATTACCCTAAACCTAAATCCTAACTATAGCTCCTAAATTCTAACCATTAAACCCTACACCCTAAATTGAGTCCATAAACCCTAAAACTAAGGCGCTTGTGAAAACTAAAAGTTTCTACCACTAGTGTATTAGATATAAATCCTTAATTTAAATCATATTATGATATATTTTTTGAGAGTGTTATATAACTAGCTCTGTCTATTAATAGTATAAAATTTTTTATATTGCATGATAAAATGCAATATTCTTTTTAATTGGAAAGTTAAAGGTAAATGAAATTAAGAGCTTTGTTGAACTTATAGTCCTTTTTAAAGTACTAAATTTTCTTTCTTGCTTAGTACTCTGCTTCATGTGCATTTATACATTCTTCTTGATTGGTTCATGTTGAAGTTGAACATTCAAAGAATCTCATTATTCGTATCACCCAAAATTTTATTGAATGTAAAGAACTTTGAAGTGATGCTTAATACATAAAATGCTGCTGATGAATACTCTTTGGTGTTTACAATGCATGAACTATTCTTTTTTCTTTACTCTATAACTGCAAAAAAAGTATATATCTTATTTTAAAAAGTACGCCTTACTTCAATAAGGCACGCGCCTTGCGCCTCAGCTATAAAACCCATGTCGCCTTAGTGCACCTTTCGCCCTTTTTAACACTGGACAAGACAGTAAAGATCTTTACAGATTCTAGCTGGGCAAGTGAACTGACGGATAGAAGGTCAACTGTGGATATTGTTCTTTCGTTTGGGGGAACTTGGTCACTTGGAAAAGCAAGAAGCAAACAGTTGTTTCGAGGAGGAGTGCAAAGGAAGAATACAGAGCGTTAGCCCTTGGAATGTGTGGAGAAATTTGGTTGGTAAAACTGCTTAAGGAGCTGGGAGTGAGTGAAGGTGAAAAGTTTGAAGTGTTCTGGGACAACCAGTCTGCAATTCAGATTGCCAAGAACCCTATTGAAGAGCAGGTAGCGGACATTCTAACAAAAGCTTTACCAAAAGTTTTTTCGAGAAATTCAAATTCAAGATGGGATTATACAATGTATATTCTCCAGCTTGAGGGGTAGTAAGTTAATCTGATGTAAATAGTTGTATTTAATTATTAGTAGTAATTTTAGTTAAAGTCTACTACCTAGAAGATTTGAAAGTCTAATGTAAGTAGGACTCTTAATTGTACCCAAAGTCCTATCCTAAGCCTTTAAAATGATGTAATCTCTGTAACTTTATTATTATTCGAATACAGAAAAATAGATATTTGTTTTTATTTCTTTGTTCTCTTCACAGATCTCACTTGTTGTGTCGTAGAGAAGGAAATTTTCTCCTATTTCTGGATCCTTCGAGTTCAACGGTCAGGACATAATCATGTTGTTCTCTCGCTCCCATTTGGAGTAGGATGAATCTTGTTTGGGCATGTCTGCAGAGATGTATGCAACTTTGCCGTTTCCAGTAATATAAATCTTCATGGATTGAGAGCATTGAAGATAATTATTGCTAACAAGTTTATGGCAGGTTATTTGCGTGGAGGAAACATTAGAATTTTCTGGACAGAAATTCAAACCAGTTCCAGAACTGATTTCTGATGAAGAAAGGGATGCATCTTTTTAAGATTTCTCTGGAGGATCGAAAATCTAATCTGATACCATTTGAACAATAGTGATTTTGAGGCAAAGAAGAATATTTTTCTCTATTTTTCTTGATGTTTTATTGATAACAACATCTCCTATTTATAGTTTACAAGAGAGCCTAATCTAAGGAAAAATTACACAAAAAATCAGCAACTATATCTGCACCTATTACACAAAATCAACAACTACATATCTGCTCATATTTATTGATAAAATCCTAAATATCAATAATTACATATTTAGGAATAGAATTCCCTAACTTTCTGCAATTTCCATTAATCTACAATCTACAAATTGATATTTTAAATTATGAAAATTTCATATTTACTTGTTAAAAAATTTAACCTGTTTTAAAAGAATAAAAAAGACTATAATATAAAATTAAATTATTTTATTATTTTAGTTTGTTAAGAACATATAAGCATAAAAGTTATTTCATAATTGTATTTTGAAAACTTGATAAAATATTTTTTTAAAAATAACTTCTTGTTTACTAAAAATTTTAAAAATATATTTTAAAATATTTAAATATTTAACCAACATTAATTTAAAAAAATAAAAAGTACTAATAAAAAATTATAATATCTAATTTATATTAAAAAATATTTTCTAAAAAGTTATTTCTTTGTTTGTTTTAATTCTTAATTTTAAACAAGAAATTGTTTTTAAAACCAATTATTATTTTTTTAAAAATAAAATTATACTTCTTATAAATTTATCGGACTACATGTGAGGAGAGACATAAGCAAGGGTATGCAAATTTAGCCTAGAGTTTGTTGTGGTTCTATAGTCAAGTTGGACACCACCACCACCACCTATGACCAGTTAATTTTAGTTTGATTGGTTTAACATCGTGCAATAAATCACAGGATCCACGGCCTATTGTTTCCTAAATAAGTTCTTGAAGAATGTCTGAAAATTAGTAGAAAGCTCTGAAACCCAACATCCATTAACATTATGTGCTATTACCATATTACCGCTTACTTCATGAGTGCATACACAACACAAAAGGCACTCAATAGATCTATATATGAAGTTCTGAACCAAAAATATCTTCCTAAAGACTATATATAGATCCAAAATAATTTCTTTCTTTTTAGCACGAAAGTTCAGAATAACTTACTATAGCCAAACATGGTGCCTCTTTCACAAACCATCACATTCGGATTCCCAGGCAATCTACTCTTCTCAGCAGAATTTACCATAACCTACAACTATGCATAATTACAAATAACATCCATGTATGATTACAAAAATGTATAGTTTACTTAAATTTGAGAGTTTGTACTCAAAACATGAGAATTGAAATTTGTGGAAATACGAAAGACAAAACACTCACAGAAGGAGCACAGAACTGGCCCTTTTTTATATTGAAAATTCTTCCAGTCTTGGCTGCTGCAACTAGAAGATCCGTCAAACAAACATTGACAAAATATTGTCAACCAAAGACCAATGTCAACAATATCTTTCTTTCCCCTTAAACATGGAAGGGTTCTGTTAATAATAAATATCAAGCTTAACCTGACGACATAAAAATGCAGGAATCTGAATCACATCAGCGACTCTTCCAACTGATTCGTACTGAAAGGAAACAGGTATTTGATAGTTATGCAAGCAATATACTAAATGGAAAGAATAAAATATATAACTGCTGCCCGGCTAAAGGTGTGCAGGTGCATGGTATGCTTACTTCCAATTTGACATGTCATATTCTGTTCATGCCTAGAATAACAATATGAAAAAGCATCTGCCAAAAACATTAAAAAGTGTTGCTATTAATGGGGTTCGATAGGAAAATTTTGATTTCACCGTACTACTTTAAGCAATATACGATTCATACAAGTGCTTGTACGTTAAGCCTGAAATTATGATTTCCTATTAAGAGAGTACGATAGTACATTGGCCGCATCACTTCTCATCGTCTGCACAAGCAATGAATGGTAATATAATTGGTACATCAGCAGAAGTATAGATGGGTTCCGAAACGGAATATATTTGAAATCATAATCCAAAGAAATCTCACACTTATCATGTATCCAAAATGAAGACAGGAACATAGATTGAAAATAATTGATAGACTTTGTATATAGATAGATGAGCTCTTAGTTTTAAAGGCGCTAGGCGCTCCGAGGCGCAAAAGGTCCTGGGAGCCGAGGCGCTAGCCTTTCGTAGGCAAGGCGTTATAAATTAATTCTGTAGCATTTTTGTATTCAAAACAATATGATAATCATCTTATATATGTTTAATGATCAAATTGAACTAAAATAATTATTTTGAGCATATTCTTTGTTAAAGTTATATTTCTACCATGTGCTTTTTAGAATAATGTGTATATGACAGACTCAAATTGTATTTAAGTCGTGAAGACTAGATGCTTTGCCTGCCTCCTCCCCAGCATATCTTTGAACCATTAAATGAAACTAATGTAGTTTTTTCTTGGTATAATTAGACTCATAGTGAAAGTTTTCAAAGATATACTAATCCAAACCAAACTAAATAATAAACATGTGACAAACTGATATCAGTACTAATATTTCTTGTAATCTTCTATGTCTTTAAACAGTAAATGAAACTAGTGTAATTTTTTTATTGGTATAATCAGAATCATAGTGAAGATTTTCAAAGACATGCTTATCCAAACCAAACTAAATTCAAAAATAAACAAAAAAACCAAATTGATAGTAGTGCCTACGCACGTGGTAGTCTCCAGTCAAATAGACAAAAATAAATACAAAAAATAAAATAAAATAATCAATTAGAGAAGATGTGGACTGGAGAGTGGAGACGTGGCTAGAACTGCAAACCAAAAAGCAAGCACGTGGACTGAAAAAAAGGGTGAGAAACTGGACTAGAGAAGAGAGAAATTGAAGCATACCTGCAAACCAAAACCCAAAATTTTGCCGTGGGTGAGAAACTGAAGAAGAGAGGGAAAGAAGGGTCAACATACCGAGAAAGAAAGCTGAAAAAAAAAACAAAGTTGTTGAAGCATACCTGGATTAGAGGCTTGAAGATGCAGAGAGAAGTTGTCGTCGATCTTAGTTTTTTTTTGTGATTTTGTTTAATTTGGGGAAGTGGATGAGATGGAAATTCTAATTTAGCGGTGGGTTTAATTTCGGGAAATGAGTTTTTTTAAAAACCCACATGGGTTTTATTTTAATTTCCTTAAGTGCCAAAGGCGAGGCGCCTTTGCAGAAGCGCGGCGCCTAGCACGCCCAGCAGCGCCCACCGTTCATCGCCTTTGCCGGTGGAGGCGTTCTTTCTGGTAGCACACTGCGCCTAGCGCCTAGGCACGATTTTTCAAACTAAGGATGAACTCCAAGGTTCCTTCATGGTACATCCGCAGAAGTATAGATGATTTCCAAAACAAAATACATTTGAAATCATAATCCAAAGAAATCATACTTACCATGTATCCAAAATGAAGACATGAACATAGATTGAAAATAAATGATAAAGTTTGTGTATAGATAGATGACCACCAAGGTATCTTCATACCTGAATAGTTTCATGGACATCAGTTACAATGGGAATGTCGTATGCTAGTTTAACTTTCTCAAGGATCTGTAACCCAATAAGAAATAGAAATATTAGTGTAAGTAAATGTATCTAACACAGAAGAAAAGGAACACCCAAACTCTACCAGTCCACTCCATATGTAGAAATACATCCTAAGTGCAATAACAAACTTAAAAAAACAAACAATGCAGATCCACATCAAACAATTGCACACGTATAGTTACATAGATGGATGTAGCAGCAGTGCATAGAGCCATAAAAATCATACAAAGAAACCATGTATCATGCAATGTAAGGAAAGCAGCCAGCCATGTTATAGTAAGAAAGCAAAGAAACAAAAGAAAAGACCTTCAAGCCTTCAGCCATTCCGGGACCCCGAAATTATTTGGAGGATGTTCGGTTAGCTTTATCAAAGCTGGATTTGAAAACCAAAGGCAACACAAGTCTACAAAAATTACAGAACGCGCAGATTTAATTCAGACATTTAAAAAAAGAAGCGAAAATCATAGATTTTTTGCGTAATGATTCAAATTCAAAAAGAAAAGAAAAAATGGGAATTCATGCTTGGTAGTGATAATCTTGATGTGGCCAGCCATCCTTAGAATGTGATCTTCAGATTCAATTACATTGGGACCCGCTAACAAGAAAAATGGCTCAGCACCCTGAAATTCAACAATTATTGAATGGAAACAACTAGCTCAGGTTATGAAAGAGAAAATGTATATAAAGTGGGAACCTTCACCTTGAGCTTGTTCAACAGCGATGCCGAAGAATCCATCCTTAAGTTCACCAACCGCAGTTATCAGTCCTGAGTAATATAAAAAAAATGAATTTCCCGCAATGAATTAATAAACTGATAAAGAAGAGAATGATAAGAAAACTCCGGGATCTAAAATATTGCAAAATTAGGGGGAAATAATTAGATTAAAACTACTTAAATGGCCACTTATATTTATTAAGTGTGCACTTTTGCTCACCAGTTTTAAAAAACTAATCGGTTACGTTTTCGTTTTTTAAACATTTGGCCCTTCAGATATTAATTGCCGTTAGACGTACTGATTTGGTATAGTAAAAAAAGGGAAAGTTACCTAGATATTTACTAAGCTATTATTTCACTCTTATTTTTGACCATCAAACTAAAAATAATTTGTACGATTACACATTTAGTCATCCATATTTACACATACAATCAATTTAGTCTTTTTTTTAGCTTAAATATTGAATAAGTTATTGAACTTTCAATTAAAATGAATTATGCCCCTGAACTCGGCAAAAAAATTCAATTATTCCCTCGAATTCAATTAAAAAATCAATTTAGCCCCTCTACTACATCGTCATCATACGTGTACTGCCACATTAGCATCGTGGACCACCACGTCAGCATAGTGGACTTCCATGTCAGCAATGTAATAGTCAACATTGGTACAGGGGCTAATTTGCTGCAATTCGCAAACTAGAGGACCTAATTAATTGGGTTTTCGCGCGAGGGGCTAAATTGCTAATTTGGGTTAAACTCGAGGACAAAAATACATCTTAAGCCTATTTTTATGAAGGTTAAAAATTCTGCATAGACATATTTAATAATTTATGTTATGTGCTAAAATCCATTGATAATATATTATTATAAAGATTTAAAAACTCTAGTGGTATAGTCTTCTTTAGTCTTCTTTTTTGTTTGTCGAAGATAAAATTAGTTTTAGTGTTGGTTGTCGACCACGAAAAATCTATCGTTTTCTTTGCTCTCTTATTTTTTATCGTTTGCATTATTTTTCCTTTGTTTTTTTAGTTTTGAATAAGTAACTCTGCCCTTGTGCCATATTTTACTCTACCTTTTGGTACATTTTTTTTTGCCTTTTGACACATTTTTTTCTTTATCGGTCGTTCTTTCATTTGATTTTTTATCAGGGTTGGATTTGACGTCGTCACGACTGATTAAGATGACGCTCTTTTGGTTATCCAGCTGATCTTCCTGCTTTGGACCCTCAAACTAGATTTGAATACGCGCTCACAGTCACCGTTTTTTGTTCGTGATTAAGTTGTGGTAATGACCATGTTGTCAACGTGGCTTATTGTAATATGCATTTTTATGTTGTTTATTGATGATTTTATCTTTCATCGTTGATCTTTGGTGATTTTGTATCTATATTTTGTTTCAAGTCTTTGGGTTGGATTTTTCATTTTCCTTGTATGATCATGTTATGATCTCAAGATGCTAATTTCTTGTTTCAATGGTTGTAGGAATATATATGGATTAGGTATCTTTGTTTAATATAATGTAAACTATCATTGTAATTTTAGATATATCATCGTTTAATAAAATTAGCGGATTTCAATTCAAAAAAATTATGTATAAACATGTTCAAAAAAATTATTTATAGACATGTTTAAATATGATTATGTTACATTTTTAAATAGAGATTTAATATGATTTATGTGAGAAATTGACCCGTTGAATTAGACGATAATCAAATAAGTCTTGAGTGAAATTAAATTTTAACCAATTCATTATTTAAAAATTTATTATTAAATAAACACTAAAATTGAAAAGTCATATCAAATTCTATAACCAAGGGGGAAAGGTTGGTCTCGGCGAGATAGCATTGCTGGTAGCCTCACCGTCAGGAGAGAGAGAGAGGAACCAATAATGAGAAACAAAAATAGAGGCATTTTTTCCCTCAAATTAGACACCAACAAAATTAAAAATTTTTTGACATATTTTTTTATTTTTGTTGTCCTTTCAGTTCCTCAAGGTTTTTCTCTGATTAATTCAGATTGACCCGCGTCGCACACATGACTTTGGCTAGTGAGTCTTGATGTGTGTAAAATTCGTCAAAAATAAATACCTGCTTGAACTAAGATTTTTGTAGTAGCGGTAAGTAGGATCAATCCCACAGAGAGCGGTAAAAGATTAAGTTTATAAAAATAAAAGACAATAAAATAAATGGAGAAATTTTTGTGTATGAGTGAAAGACTAAAGAAATCAATTTAAAACTAAAGGAGTTTGATGATGAGATGAGTTCTAGCCAAGGTAGTTCTCAGTATATTAATCCAAGTAATTAGATCATCGATCTTCAAAAGATAAACCTGCATAAATCTCAAGTAGCTTGGTTTTAGATTAGATGCTAGTCCACAAATAACCCAATCTCTTCTTTGATAGATAGTAACTTAATAATCCATAAATCACTAACTCTTATTATCAAGATTAAAATTCTTTAGATAATCCACTTAAGAATTAAAACCTATCAAATAACATTAACGAACTTAAGAGACCCAAAGCACATAAACTAGAAAAGCGATAATCCACATTTATCAAGAATATGAAATTATACCTTCAAAAACCATAATCCAGGTTTTCTTATGTAACCCGGTTAGCCCAACCTAGCTGAAACCGGACTAAAAGAGTCACATTAGGTTTGCCAAAGCAAACCCGATCTAATAACCTAAATTGAGCCCATTTTTTCATTTATATTTTTTCTAAATGCAATTTATTATTTCCCTATGTGAACATGCTTCAGTGGATCGTTACATTAAAATCAAATTGCAAATCAGGGTCCATTTGCTCAACGATTCACATTAGGGACTAAAACGTAATTACTACAAGTTACAGGGTATTTATCACATATAAGATTACCTAACCTTAATTATTTCAATTTCATGCTCACAGGTTAATTTCCAATCCAAAACAATCATCCAAACTCAATCAATTGCAATCGTAACAATCGAGGACTAAATAGCAAGTTCCTCAAACTTCAGCAACCAAGATTACACAAAATCAATGTAGCGTACTGATACAGGCTATCCCGTACCGATACGGTATAACTAACAAACCGACTTCCCGTACCGATACGGCCTTGGCCCGTACCGATCTCCCCCTTTGTTACTTCAAAACTTGGAATTCCAGTAACTAGAGCCTGTACCGATACTGTACCCCGCGTATCGATACAACATGTTTAAACTCGAGGAGTTGTTCTGGTACGCTAACCCGTGTACTAACACTAGTGCTTGTTTTCTCTTAAGGCATACTGATACGGTGGCTAAGCGTACCAGTACCCTATGCTTAAATTCAACGATCTTGAGCCTCAACCAAACCCTGTGTACCGATCCTTGGGTACTCGTACCGATATGCAAAGGCCTGTAATGACCTCTAGGTCCAACATATGACACTTTGGCTCACTTCAATCAACCTTACCACTTAACTAAACTACCTATAGCATTAACATGTTTAAACATCAACATACTAGCATTATAAGACGACCTAACAAGTCTAGCATATTCAACCACAAAATCTAGAGGCATGCTTCCTAGTGCACATCCAAAACATAAAACCAACCACAACTCAATCACTTTAAGTCACTTTCAAAACCCAACCAACAAATACAACTTGCCCAAACAGGGAGTTCATCAAAAACCCTCCCAAAACATCATTTGACATATTGCCTTATTACTACTATTTAACGTTCAAGCTGTACTTTGAAAACAAGTCCATGTAAATCCTTCCTTGCTTCCTCGCTGTCCGCAACTTCTAATTCACTGCAATGATGGAAAAGAGAGCGTAAGAACACTAGGCTTAGTGAGGAATTCTCAAAAATCAACCACCATCAATGTAATTTAAACCATTGTACAATCCTTTTGAAAACCACTTTCCAAAACGCTTTAAATCAATATCACAACATCATGCCTTATCAAAACCACGCACGTAACATTTCCAAAGCAGCATATTAAACCATATGCAACATATATCATGGATTCTACAACAAAGTCCCATTTGCTACCCTCGATTTAAGCTTTCCCATGCATACTACCAGTGCAAGGCTTTAAGAGCAAAACATGTTTACGACATTAAACAACATAATCCATCTCATGATACATCATCAATTATATTGGCTTACAAGTGATCATTAACCAAGATCCCACTTTATAAAACATAATATCGGATACACGGATTCAACAAGTGTTCCCTCAACACTTAACATACAATCTACCAGCATCTCAAGGTTCATGCACGGGAGTTTCGGTACCCATAAACCCCTCCACCATTGTGACACCCGTGGTGGAGTCTTCGATACACATAAACCTCTCAACACTACAAATCGGCTAGATGTATAACCCACTAATGGGAATCTTCGGTACGATTAAACCCCTCTACCGTTAGGGTACTTGTATGGAGTATTCAGTACATATAAACCCCTCAACATCCAAGGTAACTTTTTATAGTGCACTATCAATCTTATGGCCGACCAACTATATCCGATAACATTTTCAAACCTTTTCATACCATCACTTGCCAATATAATTCATTTTAATAACAACAACTCACTTTTTCATATGCATCATCAAAACCATTTAACCAATGCAATAAACCTTGCATTAACCAATGTTCATAAACATTAACAAAACATGCATTACTTCCAAATGAATCAACATCATTATGTAATCAATTTCCAGCATTAAACCATGCTCAAAACATGCATATACAGTGAGTAATTAAACCATTTAAAACAAGTGCATAAAGCCAATTGCCAAACTGAGATCGAGAGAGAATTCATCCTTTACTTACTTCGGAGCTTAGACCAGAGTTTCAAGCTTGATCTAAACTCCCAAACACAACTTTTAAACCTTTGCAAAGCTGTAAAACACGTTCTCACTCACCGACTCGCAAGCCTCGCTTGCCGATACGGTAACCTCGCCTCCAAAGCTTCCGAAACAAATGTTCATGCTTGAGGACCAACTTCCCCTACTTTATTCCACACAAAATAGAGGGTACAACAAACCCTTTATCAAATTCTCAACAACACATCAACACAAATCCTCAACATCCTTTATCAAATTCCACTCCACAACAATCAAAATTAACAACAAACCTCTTCCAAACTTAACCCAGCCACAAACTAACGTTTCAACCTATCAATTAACATCTAAAAACACATCACTAACATCCTTATATCTCCAGCATTCATAAAACCTCCCCAACTCCTCAAAAACTTATAACTAGCAACCTAGAAATTAGGAACTCAAATAGTTTCGAGATTCCTATGAATAAGCCATCTTATTTGTTGGGATGATCAATCGATGAATGGCCAATAGGGGGTGAATTGACAAATAAAAAATTGAAGGGAAGCAAAGCAAAAAGATAAAAAATGATGGACAAGTGATTTATAGTGGTTCAAGCTTCTAACAAGATCTACATCCACTACCTTAGCTCCCCACTAAGGATTTTAACCAATTCACTAATGAATTCTTCCCTTTTTCTAGGCTAAGGAGGAAACCATTACAAATTGATCAAAGCTTTCTACCCAAAGCTTGATCAAGGTTCACTCTTTTTACAAGAAGTGGAATGGAAAAACAAAATTCCTCTAAAAGGTAGTATTTTACCCCAATACAAGTTCTCACAACCCAATCTTGAACAAAGAATTACAATGAATAACACTCAAGTGGGTTACAATAAAATTTGACTCTAAAGGCTCTTGGATGATTGGATTTTTGCTTGATTGCTTTAAACTTGTTCAATATTTGTTGTAGTGGATTTGGAGTAACCCCTTGACCCGGCCTAGTCACAAGACCGAATCGAGCAAGCTACATTAGGTTTACCGAAGTAAACCGGGAAGATTAAACCTAAAACACATCCATTTTTTCTTTTATCTTGTCTAGATGCATTAATTCTTTCCTACATGTTCATACTGTCCACGGATGAGCACTCATCTCAATCGGCCATCGTAACGACATCTAATTGGCCACAAACACAAATTAGGGACCAAATCGCAAATTCTATAATATAAAAGGAATTTTCTAATTTTTAAGTTACCAACCTTTAATTAAGTACATTTCATGCTTATATGTCGAAAATCAGCTTCAAACGATCATCCATGCTCAAATAATTGGCAAAACAGGACTTAGGGACTAAAACGAAAGAAACCAGAACTGCCCTTCCAAGACATTAACAGAAACAATGGTATCCGTATCGATACGCTGAGTCCCGTATCAATACGTTTGTAAACTCATCGTTTCAATACGGCAAGACCCGTATAGGTATGCCACTTTGAGTATAAAATACGTTTTAAAATCCTTAAACACCGTACCCATACAGTCCCTTGGTGTTTTGGTACGCAGCCTTATTCCCAAAAAGTGAAATTCCAGTAACCATTAGGCGTATCAAAATGCCCCTACCTGTACCGAAACACCCTAGAATTATTTGCCTAGCCGTACCGATACGGTCCCCTGCGTATCGTACGCCTAGGCCTGTAATGTCAAAATTAGCTAGTTTTTTCACACGATTCTAGATGCAATTGGCCCTTAGCAACTTGCATACATGCATAACAACATTTGAACATACACAAACTATCATTTATACAAAGGCTAAGCAACAAAACAACTTTATACTTCCAAAGGACCACCCTAGAGGCATGCTTCTTAGACCACTTTGACAAACATACCAAAATGTACAGTTAGGCCATTCACAACATAAGCATCATGCCAACACGCTCAACATAGCATATTAAACCTGGTCAAACCAGCACAACATAGCAATCCACAAGGAAACTCTAGATGCATACCTATACATCCATTCAACCACAACTATAGGCAAGTAATAACATCAAGCTGAGCAACATCTAATCATCATCAAAAACCAGCATAGAACCATTCTAAAAACCACAATGCAATAGATTTACAACTCCCAAAAACCATGGCGAACACATTGCCTTATTAACCGGAAACATAAACCGAGTTCATACTTAAAAGTAGTTTATCTCTTGGATCCTTGCAAACCTTGCCTTTGTTGCCCCAAACTTTAATGCTCTGCATCATTAGGAAAAAGAGAGCGTAAGCATACATGCTTAGTGAGGATGCTCATAAAACAATGATGTGTAACACCCTAGTCAGTATTCTATAACAAATACTAATTAGAGTATCACAATTTTTTTATCGCATAAAATCATTTACTGAATTTTTATCCTATCGAATTAAGTCCGATTTCAGGCAGCAACTTAACAATTCTTATCTATAAAGTATATAGAGTATAACTGCCTAAAACAAAAATCTACCCGATTACTTTATTTCCCTTATTTGGTTATTACCCAGTTTTTAATATAATATAACTATTCATCTTTTGCTATAAACATAAACTAGTTTAGAAATTAATACAAACCATATGTAAACTAGTATATAACTGATTAACTTTAACATATACACGCCATCTAGAATTATCAAAACACATCAAGAAATGATATTACTGATACCGTTAATATACTCCTGATAGTAGGATGCCCACTCCTTACTCCAATTTCTGTCTTTTACCTACACGTGAAAACCATCACACGCTAAGTATATACTTAGTGAAGCAACAATAATATTCAGTGCAAATAAAATAACAATAACTAATAATATGTAACCATTTCCTTGCATTTAAATCACTAGATATGACTTAACATCATGTTAATCATACATAAATATAATATAAGCCGAATATACATTTTCTTACCAATATACTTGCCATAATTTTAAGAGTGTGTAAACTCTTTAACCCGTTTATCAAATGTTTACCGATTTCATAACCCGATTTTATAGCCCGATTTCATAGCCCAAATATAGACGTATGAGGACCCTGGATACACGAGTCAAATATGCACCGAAGTGCTAATTCCAGCACATTTATAAGGCTGTGCTAATCATACACTAAGTGACCTTGAGATACACTATAGTGCTATCCCGAATTCCCGATTATTCAGCGTGCTACTAGACTCTATGTCATGCCAACTATATCTTGTCCCTCAATTGACTTCTTTGGGCATAATTTTTGTATTTGTTCCAACCATGGCAATGTATATCAATATAATTTAACCTTGGGAAGTTCATACCCGAAATAACATTCATAGCATACCATCATCAATAACTAATGATCAATGCACTTCTAGTGAGGAAAAAGTTCATACCCGAAATAACATTCATAACTGAGGCGCAAGGCGCGCGCCTTATTGAAGTAAGATGCACTTTTTAAAATAAGAGATATACTTATTTTTTTTGCAGTTATAGAGTAAAGCAAAAAAAATAGTTCATGCATTGTAAACACCAAAGAGTATTCATCAGCAACATTTTATGTATTAAGCATCACTTCAAAGTTCTTTACATTCAATAAAATTTTGGGTGATACGAATAATGAGATTCTTTGAATGTTCAACTTCAACATGAACCAATCAAGAAGAATGTATAAATGCATATGAAGCAGAGTACTAAGCAAGAAAGAAAATTTAGTACTTTAAAAAGGACTATAAGTTCAACAAAGCTCTTAATTTCGTTTACCTTTAACTTTCCAATTAAAAAGAATATTGCATTTTATCATGCAATATAAAAACTTTTATACTATAAATAGACAAAGCTAGTTATATAACACTCTCAAAAAATATATCATAATATGATTTAAATTAAGAATTTATATCTAATACACTAGCGGTGGAAACTTTTAGTTTTCAGAAGCGCCTTAGTTTTAGGGTTTATGGACTCAATTTGGGGTGTAGGGTTTAATGGTTCGAATTTAGGAGCTATAGTTAGGATTTAGGTTTAGGGTAATATGTTGAGGATTTAGGTTTTAACCTATGAACACTAAATTCTAACCCTTAACCCAAAATTCTATTCACAATGACTAAATTCTAAAGTCTAAACTACTAAACCTAAACCGTACACCCTAAAACTAACAAGCTTGTAGAAACTACAGTGTATCAAATAATTATCTATAAATTAAATCATGATAGAAATAAGTCAGTTCAAGTTTTAAAACTCAACCAAATTAATTTAAATTTAAATTCGACCCAATTTAATTAATATTTGTATATATCGTGTGTTATTCTTTAAGTTCAAATTACATATTAACTCGACTAAGTTAATTTAAATTTCATTTGATTAATGTTATTTTTGTGTAGTGCCCATCGTTGACCCAAGTTAGTATGTAAAACACAATAAAAAATAGAAAAGACAAAAAGAACAAGAAAAATTAAACAGGCGCACCTTTCTGCACCTCGGCGCCTGGTGCGCCTTAGGCGCACCTCATTGAAATTGCCTCGCCTAGACCCAATTAGGCACTTCACCCTTGCCTCGCCTTAGCACCTAGGCGCGCCTCAGTTGCGCCTTTTTAAACGCTAGTCCTGTCCAAGGTTTTCTTGAACATCAAACCATAGTCTGATGTCCCTTTTATATACCTTAGAATTCTCTTTGCAGCTTCCACGTGTTCTTCAATAGGATTAGTCATATGCTGGCTAACAATGTTAACTAGAAAAGCTATGTCAGGTCTAGTCAAAGATAAATAAATTAACTTTCCAACAAACCTTTGATACAACCCCTTGTCTATTTTTGGACTTGAATCACCTTGGCTGAATTTCAATCTTGCATCCATGGGTGTTTCGACTGGTTTACAGCCTAGCATTCCAGTTTCAGTGAGTAAATCCAGGACATACTTCCTCTAGTTAATGACCAATCCTTTGCTCGATCTAGCTACCTCTATGCCTAGGAAATATCTAAGTTTTCTTAGGTCTTTTATCTCAAATTCCTTGCTCAACAAACTTTTCAGATGACTTATTTCCTCCTCTTCATCATCTATCAAAATTATATCATCCACATATACTATTAAGATAACCCTCTTGTTATTTGAAGTTACCTTAGAAAACAATGTATGGTCTGCTAGGGACTGCTGATATCCACTCCCAAGGACAACTTTTGTGAATCTGTCAAACCATGCTCTAGGAGATTGTTTCAATCCATAGAGTGATTTTTCTAGTCGACAAGCCTTCTTCTCACAACCTGCAAACTCTAAGCCTAGGGGTATTTTCATGTACACATCCTCTAACTTTCCATTAAGAAAGGCATTCTTAATGTCCAGTTGGTGTAGCTTCCAATCACTGTTCACAGTCAAGCTCATTAACACTCTGAAAGTGTTTAATTTGGCTACTAGATCAAAGGTCTCCTTGTAGTCTACCCCATAGGTCTATGTGAAGCCTTTGGCCACCAGTCTGGCTTTGTACCTATGCACACTCCCATCAGCATTGTATTTAATGGCAAAGACCCACTTGCAACCCACTGGTTTCTTTCCTTATAGAAGATCAACAACAGACCAGGTTCCATTCTTTTCCAGTACTTCAACCTCCTCTTCAACAACCCTCTTCCACTTAGGATTCTGTAATGCCTCCTCAATAGTTGTAGGTATATGCTCTTCATCTAAACAAGTTGTAAAAGCCTTAAAAGATGGCATTAAATTACTATAGCCAACATACTTTTGAATAGGGTATTCTGTACACTCTCTAACCCCTTTTCTTTTAGCAATAGGCAGATACTCAAACTCAAGCAAGTGGGAAGGAATTTTAGTTACCTCGTTACCTCCTGTTTCTTCACTGGCAGCTGGACTCAAGTGCAATTCTCGGTAAGTGTTAGATTGTAAAATAGTCTCTGGATAGACTTTTTTCTTTTGGTATAAACATGTAGTTCTTTAGGAGGATTAAGAGTAGGATTAAGTGAGGTGTGAGGTGCTGTAGGAGTAATATGTGGTGATGGAACAGTTTCTATGGTGATGAGTGAAGGAGCAGGGGATTTGGAAAAAAATTGAGGTTTTAAAAATTCAGGATTATCAAAAAATAAAGGTGCTGAAGAAACTAAAGGATAAACCTGATTTGTTGAGGCTGGAACACATCCCAACTCTCCCCTGAGTTGCAGCCTTTGAAAAATAGGGTACCTGCTCAAAAACTGTAATATCCACAGAAGTAAATTCTTTTTGAGAAGGATGAAAATATTTGTAGCCCTTCTTAAGTGAAGAATAACCAACTAAGACACACTTTAAGGATCTAGGGTCAAGTTTGGTTTTAGAGGGATCTATTTTTTGAACAATGACTGTACAACCAAAGACTCTCAAGGGAAGGACACAAGACATATGTTTAAAAAGGGGAAAACTCTCCAAGAAAACATCCCTAGGCGTCCTGAATTTGAGAACTATACTGGGCGTCCTGAATTTGAGAACTTTACTGGGTGGCAGTTAACAAGGCTTCACGCCACAAATATTTAGGAATATTATTGGTAAATATGAGATCCCTAATAACCTCTAACAAATATCTATTTTTTCTCTTTGCAATCCCATTTTATTGTGGTGTATTTACACTAGATGTAACATGGACAATTCCATATTTAGCAAAAAAAATTCTTAGGGACTTAGAAAAAGACTCACCCCCATCGTCAGATTTTAGAATCTGAATTTTTGTACCAAATTGACTACTAACCATGGTGTAAAATCTTTCAAAAATGGGCGCAACTACTGATTTATCTTTAAGCAAATAAGTCCAAGTGGTTCTAATGTGATCATTTATGAAAGTAACAAACCACCTACTACTTGTCACATTCTTCACTTTAGAAGGACCCCAAACATCACTGTGGATCAAAGAAAAAGGTTGTGAAGATTTATAAAGAGATGGAAAATAAGAAGATCTTGTTTGCTTAGCAGTGGGACAAATATGGCATTTAAAGGAACTTGGACTTTTGTTAACAAATAAATCAGGGAACAATTTTGCAAGATAAAAAAACTAGGATGGCCTAACCTAAAATGCCATAACATTGCATCATATGTTTGTCCTAAAAAAGTAAAACAAGAAATTGGCTTAGGAGGTAAAGGCTTATAGTTTCTTTGAAGAACACAAAGGCCATTTTGCAAGCTAGCACTACCAATCTTCTTCCTCGAGTCTAGTGCCTGCAAAAAATAATTAGTCATTAAAATTCAAGGAGCACCTTAAATATTTAGAAAGCTTGCTGACAGAAAGCAAATTGCATGCAAGATTAGGCACAAATAGTATTCCCTCAAGTAACAAGTCTTCACTAACAACAACAGAACCACTCCCTTTAATAGGAGATAGAAAGCCATCAGTAGTCTTAATTGAGCTGTCAGAACTAATAGGTGTAAAATTGAAAAATAATTCTCTATTACCAGTCATGTGATATGAGGCCCCAGAGTCAATGATCCAGGGTGAGGCGGCCTTGGTGGAAATAAGTGCATTAGGTAAAGAGTGGCTAGAATGACCTGCTTCTTCTACTAGGGCTAGATTCCTATCACTAGGCTTTGTAAACCTGCCAAACAGCCTGTGAAGCTCCTCCATTTTTGCTTAGAAAAACCACTCGAACTACCACTAGTTGCTGCATTAGACTGTGATTTTCTAGGAGCCCTGTTGGTGGATGATTTCCAATCTGCTGGTTTTCCATGTAGTTTCCAGCATTGTTCATTCAAGTGCCTCATCTTCTTGCAATAGTGACACACAATTATTGCACTCACTTGATGTATAAAACATCCATGTATCATGTTATGTATGCATTGCACTCACTTGATGCCTCACTAGAAATCTTAATGTCGATTTAACCTTGTTCCCGAACTTTTTCCTTGTCTTTAGATTTGCTCGTAGTATGATCTTGATCACAGTCACGATCAATAAATCACCATTTACCGAATATATACATTTCGAAGTGTATGTTAGTATCTATCTAACATAAGCACATATTAGGAATAAAATTCCTAAAAAAATAACCATAAAGTGAATTGTTTTAGAATTCACCTCAACTTTCCAAATTATTCAAAATGGTCCCTTACCATTGAACTTTAAATTCAAGCACTAAACAACATATCCAAGTATTCCAAAATACTTTCAAGCTTAATACATAGCTTACTAACCAATTTCCATTTCAATCCCATATTTGCCTTAATTTGCCATTTGATCCTCAATACTTTGAAAACTTCCAAAATGATCCAATTGAATCTTCTAACACTAATTTTCAACATAATACATCAACTTTTTAACATTTTTACCTTAATCCTTAAATTTCCCAAAATATGCAAAAACGTCCCTAGAACTTAACAAAGTTCCAAATTGGCCCAAACAACATCCTAAGCCTTGTAACATCATTTCCCATCATTTCTAACCTTAAGAAATTTTTCCATAATTTCCTCTAATTTTTCCTTCTAGGCCGAATATGAAGGGTCTCTACATCCAAATTTTCCAGCTTGATTCAAGCATGAATTCAACTCCTAAACCTCATTTCCAAGCTTCTATAATTATTCCCATATCAAAATCAATCCAAATTCAACTTCCTATCAAAACCGTAACTTTAAACAAATTAGGATTTAGTTACTTCCAAGTAGTTTCAATCATCATACAAGCTTGGATATAATTCTACAACAAAAACTACATCAAAATTTCATCTTAAAACATCTTATATAAACATCCCCTTCATCCATCAAATTCTCAAAACTAGGGTTTTAAACAAGGAAAGCATAAACAAATGGTACCAAAAGATAGAGAATTTCCTAAAGATCAATTTCATGTTTCATGCTTTCATCAAAATTACAACTAAATAAGCTTGAAAATCAAGAAAAAAAATTTTCTTACCTTGGTGAAGGGTTTTGAATAGGAGTAGAAAAGATGATGAAAAAGTCTTGAAATTTCATTTGTTTCCAAATTACCATTTGTCTTTAATATAATTAAAATGAATTTAAAATTCATTTTAATGTATAGTGACCTTTTTACCCTTGTAATCCAACATTCCACAACTTGCCACATGTCTATCTACCAATCCAAGGGTCCAAAACAATCTAAGGAGTTAGTGATTACCAACATTACCTTTGAAATTTCTCAAAATTACCATCTTGCCATTTTTCATCCAACGACTCATATTTAACATGGAAAACTTACTTTAATCCAATGGTCCATGTTAAATCCTACCATTTTAAGACATGTAAATGAAATTTTTAACCTTGCCTTATCATCCTTTAAAATATCTTGAATATCTGATTTGATCCAATTATCTGAATATTTTTCCAAACTTTATCGCTTTATAGCCAAAAATACAAGCTCCGTACGAAAAATTCGGGTAACACGAAAACGCCATTCTTGGGGGGTGAACTATTCATTTACGGGACTAAAATACATAACTTTTGAAAATTAAAATTTAGTCCCTAAACTTTTCCAAAGTTTATACATTGACCCCCAAACTTTCAAAATTTTCATTTTGGTCACTAATTAAAAATTTGTGATATTACAATTCTCCCTCCTTAAGAAGATTTGTCCTTGAATTTTCCTTACTTACTTGGTTCAAAAAGGTGCGGGGTACTGCTTTTTCATTATTTCTTCTGTTTGCCAAGTAGCTTCTTCCACTTTGTGATTTCTCCACAGGACTTTAACTAGAGGAATCTTCTTGTTCCGTAATTGATTTTCTCCTCGAGCCAAAATTTTCACAGGTTCTTCATCATATGTCAAATTTGATTGAATCTCGATCTCTTCTGGTGGTAAAGCCAATTGATACGCCACTGGACCAACCCTTTTTAAGATTTCATAAGGGCCAATGAATCTTGGACTAAGCTTTCCCTTATGTCCAAAGCGTAATATCTTTTTCCAGGGTGAAACCTTTAAGAATACTTTATCTCCAACCTCAAACTCAATATCCTTTCTTTTAAGATCTGAATACAACTTTTGTCTGTCAAAAGCAGCCTTGAGATTATCTTGAATTATCTTTACTTTATTCTCCGTTTCTTGAACAAGATCTGGTCTGATGATTTTTCGATCTTCCAACTCAAACTAATTCAACGGTGTTCGTCATTTTCTTCCATATAATGCTTCATAAGGTGCCATCTTAATACTTGATTGTTAACTGTTGTTGTAGGAAAACTCAGCTAATGGAAGATATTTTAACCATGAACCTACAAAATTAATTATGCATGCTCTAAGCATGTCTTCGAGTATTTGGATAGTTTTTTCTGATTGTCTGTCTGTTTGAAGATGGAAAGTAGTGCTAAAGTGTAACCGAGTTCCCAATGCCTCGTGTAGTGCACTCAAAAACCTCAAAGTGAACCTTGGATCTCGATCGAATATAATAGACATAGGAACTCCATGCAATCTAACAATTTCCTTAATATATAACTCTGCCAACTTGTTCAAAGAGTAGTCTATTCGAACTGATATGAAATGTGTCGTCTTTGTCAATCAGTCCACAATCACCCAAATTGAATCTTTCTTACCTGGTGTTAATGGTAAACCTGTTACAAAATCCATTATAACTTTTTCCTATTTCCACTGTGGAATTGAGATCAGTTGTAGCAACCCTGATGGAACTTGATGTTCTGCCTTTACTTGTTGACATGTTAAGCATCTAGCAACAAACTCAGAGATAGTTCATTTCATGACAGGCCACCAAAATCAACTATTTACATCTTGATACATTTTGTTACCTCCTGGATGCGTAGTTAAAGGACTGAAATGTGCCTCAGAAAGTATTTCCCTTTTTAACTCCTCATCTTCAGGAATATATACGCGTCCTCTGTAGTATAGGCACTTATTTGATTTTATTTCAAAATCTTTAGATTCACCTTGTTCCACTAGCTTCTTATTTTCCAAGCATTCCTTATCCTTTGCTTGTACCTCTTTAATCATTTCTATCAAAGTAGGCTTAATCTGAAGCTCAACCATTATTGCACCATTTTCCTGCAATCTTAATTGAGAATTCAACATTCTTAAAGCAAAAAATGTCTTTCAGCTAAGTGCATCTGCTACCACATTAGCCTTCCCCGGATGGTAATCAATGATTACATCATGGTCCTTGATCAATTTTATCCATCTTCTTTGCCTCAAGTTAAGCTCCTTTTGAGACAACAAATATTTCAAACTTTTATGATCCGTGAAGATGTAGCACTTTTCATCATATAAGTAGTGACACCAAATCTTCAATGCGAATACCACTGCAGCCAACTCTAAATCATGAGTAGGATAATTCCTCTCATGAGTTTTGAGTTGTCGAGAAGCATACGCTACAACCTTTCCTTCTTATATTAATAAACACCCCAAACCATTATGGGATGAATCACTATATATAGTGAAATCCTTCCCGGATTATGGTTGTACCAAAACATGATCTTCTGTTAATATCTTCTTCAATCTGTCGAAGCTTTCCTGACATTTATCTGTCCAAATAAATGGCACATCTTTCCGTAATAGCTTAGTTATTGGAGCAGAGATCATTGAAAAATCTTTCACAAACCGCCGATAATAACCAGCTAATCCCAAGAAACTTCTCACTTCGGAGACACTTTACGAAACTTTCCATTCAAGTATTGCTTGAACCTTCTTAGGATCAACTCGAATTCCTTCTTCAAAAACTATATGTCCAAGAAAAGCTACTTCAGACAACCAGAATTTTCACTTTGACAGTTTTGCATATAACTTTTTTTCTTAGAGGATTTGAAGAACTACTCGAAGATGAGTATCATGATCCTCTTTGGTTCTTGAATAAACCAATATATCATCTATGAATACCACCACAAACTGATCCAAATATGGTTGAAATATTCGATTCATCATATCCATGAAAGTTGTTGGTGCATTTGTAAGTCCAAAAGGCATTACTACAAACTCATAATGCCCATATCTAGTTCTGAAAGCTGTCTTCGGTATATCTGCTTCTTTGATCTTCAATTGATGATATCCCGATCGAAGATCAATTTTAGAGAACACCGTTGCTCCTTTAAGTTGATCAAAGAGGTCATCAATCCTTGGTAAAGGATATTTATTTTTCACCGTCACTTTATTCAGTTGACGGTAATCCACGCATAACCTTATTGATCCATCATTCTTTTTCACAAATAAGACTGGAGCTCCCCACGGTGGTATACTTGGTTGTATAAAACCTTGTTCCACTAATTCTTGTAATTGAGTCTTCAGCTCTTTGAGTTTTGTAGGAGCCATTCTGTAAGGTGCTATTGATATTGGTGCTGTTCCAGGAAGTACATCAATACCAAATTCCACCTCTCGATCCGGAGGTAATCCTGGTAATTCTTCTAGGAAAGCATTTGGAAATTCTCGCACCGTGGGTATATTTTCCAGATCTGTCTTTGTCTCCGGAGCATTTATCATATGAGCTAAATAAGCTTCATACTCACATGATAATAACTTTCCAGCAGCTACAGCTGCAATCTCATGGCTCAAATAATTCTGTCTTTCTCCTTCAAATACTATTTTCGAGCCATCTGGTCTTTTTAAGACTACATTTTTTAATCGGCATTCAACCATAGCGTCATATACCGATAGCCAATCCATTCCAAGAATGACTTCAAACTCTTGGAAAGGTAATTCCATAAGATTGGCTGGAAACTCTCTTCCTTGGATCCTTATAGGACACTTTTTACATATTCGAACTACTTTGGTGCTTTGTCCTAGGGGATTAATAGCAACTACCTCACTCGAAATTGGTTCTACTGATATATTTCTTTCAAGTACTACTTTAGAACTAATATACGAATGGTAGAGCCCAGATCAATTAATGCAAAAATAGATCTGCTAAAGAGTTCAATCATACCTGATACAATCTCTAAATCATCATGATCATGAGCAATCTTGATATTATATACTCGAGCAGCACCCTTATCTTCCTGACCAGGTATGGTTGTGGATACTCCTGGTTTGCCACCTTTATTTTCTCTATTTTTTGAGACACTGCAACTGACTGATCAGAATGAAGCTCTGGGCACTCATTTTTGAAATGTCCAGCTTGTCCACGATAATAACAATCTCCACCAGCGAACCAGCATCGACCAGAATGCCTCTTTCCACAATGTTCACATTCTGGAGGAGGACAAAATCTGGAACCCCGAGTACCTGCAGTAACAGTCTGAGTTTGTTTAAATTTCCCTCCTGGAAATCCCTTTTTAGTAGAAGAAGCTGATAATGCTTGGCTTTGCTGTGGAAAACCTTTACTGCGTTTGAATGATGACACAGCAAAAGAACTTCCAGGTCTTTTCCTGACTGGACCTATTTTCCTACTTTTTCCTCAAGGTCCACTTTCTCTATAGCTTTAGCTCGATTCACCGCTTCTTGAAAAGTGGTGAAATTACGAGAAACTAAACCAATACCCTTTTATACTGAGAGCCCAACCCGGCTATGAATTTATCAATCCTGAATTTTTCAGTTGGAAGGAACTCTTCTACAAATTGGCTCAGTCTATTGAATTCACATTCATATTCATAGACTGTCCTGCCCGATTGCTTCAAATCCAAGAACTACTGCCTCATTTCCTCAATGAACAGGTCCCCAATATACTTTTCTTTGAATTCCTTCTAAAAGAACTCCCATGTAATCTGTTTTGGAGGAACCCATGCAGTGACTACATTCCACCATACTCTAGCTTGTTCCATCAGAAGAGATACTACTCCTTCCAATTTTCCTTGATCATCGCAAGGAATCCTACTTAACATGATCTTAATATCATTTAACCAATAATCTGCAGCCATAGGGTCAGCATCAATGTCACCTTTAAATTCTGGTGCTTTCATTTTTCTTAACTCCTTTGGAATTGATACTGCTACTCTCTGATTTATAATAGCATCCAATGCTTGAAGAAATAAGCCTTGGTCTTGTACATGCATATTTCTTTGTTCCTGAGCGACTGGCTCTATATTTTGCTGCCCCTGAGGTGGATTCTGATTCACCTCATTACTTCCACTCCGAGCAGGCATATCTTGCTCAAATACCTGACGAGATTCCCGATGATCTGACATCTGTTAATGTCACAATCATCCTTTATAAGTAAGAAGTAACAACATTAATTACTATGCATCCAATTATATTCATACAAATATCAGTAATCTTGACATCCTAGTGGCATGTATATAATTTGACTATCTATATGCCCGATTTATATCCAGAACCGGCTAAATCTGTAGCTCTAATACCAATAAATGTAACACCCTAATCAGTATTCTATAATAAATACTAATTAGAGTATCACAATTTTTTTTATCGCGTAAAATCATTTACCGAATTTTTATCCTATTGAATTAAGTCCGATTTCAGGCAACAACTTAACAATTCTTATCTCTAAAGTATATATAGTATAACTGCCTAAAACAAAAATCTACTGATTACTTTATTTCCCTTATTTGGTTATTACCTGGTTTTTAATATAATATAACTATTCATCTTTTGCTATAAACATAAACTAGTTTAGAAATTAATACAAACAACATGTAAACTAGTATAAAACTGATTAACTTTAACATATACATGCCATCTAGAATTATCAAACACATTAAAAGATGATATTACTAATACCGTTAATATACTCATGATAGTAGGATGCCCGCTCCTTACTCCGATTTCTGTCTTTTACCTACACATGAAAACCATCACACGCTAAGTATATACTTAGTGAGGCAACAATAATATTCAGTGCAAATAACATAACAATAACTAATAATATGTAACCGTTTCCATGCATTTAAATCACTAGATATGACTTACCATCATGTTAATCATACTTAAATATAATATAAGCTAAATATACATTTTCTTACCAATATACTTGCATAGTTTTAAGAGTGTATAAACTCTTTAACTTGTTTATCAAATATTTACCGATTTCATAACCCATTTATAGCCCGATTTCATAGCCCAAATATAGACCTATGAGGACCCTGGATACACGAGTCAAACATGCACCGAAGTACTAATTCTTGTACATTTATAAGGCTGTGCTAACTATACACTAAGTGACCTTTAGTACACTATAGTGCTAACCCGAATTCCTGATTATGCAGCGTGCTGCTGGACTCTATGGCATGCCAACTATATCCTATCCCTCAATTGACTTATTTGGGCATAATTTTCGTATTTGTTCCATCCATGGCAATGTATATCAATATAATTTAACCTTGGGCAGTTCTTACCCGAAATAACATTCATAGCATACCTTCATCAATAACTAGTGATCAATGCATTTTTTTTCAACCTTTGACATGTTTAAAATATGTCAAATATATGATCAATGACATAAATATCATGCCAATATATAAACTAGGTAGACTTATCGCAAGTCCTACCAGTGATGTATAAAACATCCATGTATCATGTTATGCATGCATTGCACTCACCTGATGCCTCACTAGAAATCTTATTGTCGATTTAACCTTATTCTCGAACTTTTTCCTTCTCTTTAGATTTGCTCGTAGTACGATCTTGATCACGGTCACGATCTATAAATCACCGTTTACCGAGTACATACATTTCAAAGAGTATGTTAGTATCTATCTAACATAAGCACATATTAGGAATAAAATTCCTAAAAAAACCATGAAGTGAATACTTTTAGAATTCACCTCAACTTTCCAAATTATTCAAAATGGTCTCTTACCATTGAACTTTAAATTCAAGCACTAAACAACATATCCAAGTATTCCAAAATACTTCCAAGCTTAATACATACCTTTCTAACCAATTTCCATTTCAATCCCATATTTTCCTTAATTTGCCATTTGATCCTCAATGCTTTGAAAACTTCCAAAATGATCCAATTGAATCCTCTAACACCAATTTTCAACATAATACATCAACTTTTTAACATTTTTACCTTAATCCTTAAATTTCCTAAAATATGCGAAAAAGGTCCCTAGAACTTAACAAAGTTCCAAATTGGTCCAAACAACATTCTAAGCCTTGTAACATCATTTTCCAATCATTTCTAACCTTAGGAAAATTTTCCATAATTTCCTCTAATTTTTCCTTCTAGGCTGAATATGAAGGGTCTCTACATCCAAATTTTCCAACTTGATTCAAGCATGAATTTAACTCCTAAACCTCATTTCCAAGCTTCTATAATTATTCCCATATCAAAATCAATCCAAATTCAACTTCCTATCAAAACCCTAACTTTAAATAAATTAGGATTTAGTTACTTGCAAGTAGTTTCAATCATCATACAAGCTTGGATATAATTCTACAACAACTACATCAAAATCTCATCTTAAAACATCATATATAAACATCCTCTTCATCCATCAAATTCTCAAAACTAGGGTTTCAAGCAAGGAAAGCATGAACAAATGGTACCAAAAGATAGAGAATTTCCTAAAGATCAATTTCATGTTTCATGCTTTCATCAAAATTCCAACTAAATAAGCTTGAAAATCAAGAAGAAAATCTTTTTCTTACCTTGGTGAAAGGTTTCGAATAGGAGAAGAAAAGATGATGAAAAAGTCTTGAAATTTCATTTGTTTCCAAATTAGCCATTTGTCTTTAATATAATTAAAATGAATTTAAAATTCATTTTAATGTATAATGACCTTTTTACCCTTGTAATCCAACATTCCACAACTTGCCACATGTCTACCTACCAATCCAAGGGTCCAAAACAATCCAAGGAGTTGGTGATTACCAACTTTACCCTTGAAATTTCTCAAAATTACCATCTTGCCATTTTTCATCCAACGTCTCATATTTAACATGTAAAACTTACTTTAATCCAATGGTCCATGTTAAATCCTACAATTTTAAGACATGGAAGTGAAATTTTTAACCTTGCCTTATCATCCTTTAAAATATCTTGAATATCCGTTTCGATCCAATTATCCGAATATTTTTCCAAACTTTATCACTTTACAGCCAAAAATACAAGCTCTGTACAAAAAATCTGGGTAACACGAAAACGTCATTCTTGGGGGTGAACTATTCATTTACGGGACTAAAATACATAACTTTTGAAAATTACAATTTAGTCCCTGAACTTTTCCAAAGTTTATACTTTGACCATCAAACTTTCAAAATTTTCATTTTGGTCACTAACCAAAAATTTGGGATATTACATGATGCATTAAAAACCATTTGAAAACCACATGCTTACAACCTAAGCATTTTTTCATGATTCCAACCGAATCAAAACATAAAAACCTTTATATACAATCCATGCTTAAATCTCAAAGCATTTTAAACAAACCATGCTTAAATCCCCAAAGCATTATAAACAAGGTTCAACACATGAACTTTCACATAGATTGGCATTTATAGTGACCCGGATAGACTACCTCTATCCTATACATATCGGATACACGAATCTCTCATACCATGCCTAGTTAAACCACATGATATCCCAAACCTTGCCTAGTTAAACTGCAAGTATACCGACCGTGCCTAGTTAATCCGCAAGATCACCATCAATTTGGGTTGCCTAGTTAAACCGAAAATCCCAAATGAGGTCCCCAACAGTCCGAGTGGCCTTGTTAAACCTCCATACCTCAAGGACCCATGGCCACGATCGATTTTGTTCATATTTTATAGTGCACTTTTAATCCTATGGCATGCCAACTATATCCGAATGTTTTCCCTCCTTGTCACATAGCCAATATATCATTTACAAACCATTTACAACCATTTACTTACAGTTTTACAATGCATTCAACAACACATCACATATGCAAATCCCATTGCCAATTCAATAACAACATTCCCAACTGGAATGAAAACCAATGCTCAATAGCATTTAATATACTTTCAAACCCCTGCATATGTACTCAAAATCATGCATTACTAGTAAGTAAATCATACCATGTTAATCAGCAAAACATGCAAACAACATGCTCATATCCAAGCCAATATTCAAGAGCGAAATAAGGGAAACTTACTTCCGAGCTTAGGTAAGTGTCTCACAATTACCCTAAATTCCCAACAACCTTTACAAACCTTTGTAAAGCATTAAAAACCAGTTTCCACTCACCAATATGCCTCGCCTTCCTTGCCAACGTGAAACAAGCTCCCGGCAAGCAACAAAACAACGTCAAGCTTCGTCGCCTTGATTGTCCCCAATTTTAAACACATAAAACCAGAGGATAAATGCATTAAAACCATTGCCTAAGAGCAATCTCCCATAACTCCCAAGTTGCCCACTCGAAAACTATCCAAAACATACCAAAATCATCATCAAACGTTTCCGAAACTTAACCCAGCCATAAATAAACAATTCAACCCATCAACCAACATCTAATAACATCCAATAACCCTTTCCCAACATCCTTTTACCTCCGACAAAGATTAAACTTGATTATCTCCACATTAACTCAAAACTAGCAGCCTAAACAATTAGAGATTCAAGAGTTTCGGGATTTTATTGATAAAAACAACTTATCATCATCAAAACATATCCAAAACATATATTAAATCAATCTCAAATACTGGAAATCAGATCCACTTCGGAAATTACCATGTTTCATCAATATTTCCAAAATAACTCAATTAAACATTGATAAAACATTAAAATCACATTACAACTTACAAATCAAGGATCAAATACTTGGGAATATCAATAAAGAAACTTTTAACAGAGGAGATCACGGACCTTACCCCTGTTATGTGATTTCTCCGTCAATTGGCTTGTTTAAAGCTAAGAAAACATAAGATTTCAATGAGATTTTGCAAAACAAAGTTAAAGAATCAAATTAAAATCAATAATCTGAATGAAAATAGTCCCTCACCTCTGGATTTTGATGAAATTCTGAGTCTTTGGAAGAAAAGAAGTTGACAGAAAAGGTTTAGGAAAAAGTTACATGAATTTCTTTTAAAAGCTAATAACTAACTTTAGATATTTAATCCTCTTTAACACCTTTTAAAAAACATGTTTAAAATGATTTAATTGAAGGGAGAAACCACCAGAAAACACTTGCTAGATTAGCTCCTTAAGGATTCTAAGGATTTGACCCTTTTGATTTTAGTCACTTTAAAACAGTTTTCAAAAATTGCATTTTGGTCACTAACCCAAAATGTCATATTTCCAAATTCCCTTTTCTAAAATTGATTCCACCAAAAATCAATATATATTAAAATATGATTTTTAACTATTTTTCCATGTTTTTATCTTACCAAAAAATATACGGCCCCAAATTCGACTCGAATATCTAACCCGATCCACCGGACCGTCTAATAAACCTCAAATACGCTAGGCTCAAAACTGGGGGGTTACATTTGGAGACTTCTATTTATACCCCCTTCATTGATTTCTATTTGTTTGGGTGGTTGGAGAATTGAATATAGCCGTTAGAGAGCTGATTTCTTGCAATAAATATAGTATGCCAACCAACCGTATCGGTACGCGAAGAGCTATATCGGTACATGTCAAAAGAAGAAAGAGACGTTGTGCAATAGCTTATCGATACGCTTCAAGGCATATCAAAACGGATAAAGAGTAAAAACATGGGAGTATCAATAAAGTATAGCCGTATCGGTACAGTTTTGCTCACTAGAATCTGAGGAAAAAGTCTAGTGAAAAATGCATCGGTACACCTAGGGGCGTATCGATACGGTTAACCAATTTTCAAAATTTGTTGATTCCCATAACTCACAAGGCAACGGTCATACTTTAAATGCAAAGATTTTTGAAGATCTTAACACCCTGTATCAATACGATGGAGACCGTATCGGTACGCTTAAGCAAGAAATTAAACCAGATGAATGTCGTATTGAAACGGACATAGTTGTATCGATACGCATGACCTAAAATACAAGCCTAGATGAATGTCATATCGAAATGGTTTGCAAAATTAAATTTTCAATAGTGAAAAACCGTATCGAAACACCTAAGGTGTATCGATACGCCTGGGCGTATTTGTTGAATTTGGCTTTGAAATACTTAGAAATATTTTTGGGTTTAAGTTTTAGTCTTAGAAAAACTTTTCCTTGTCATTTTGTGAGACTTTTGAAAACTTAAAAATTTATTTACTTTTGCAATTTGATCCTTAAACAATTGGTTATATCAAAATCAAATTTAGGTTTTACATTATTAACATCATTCAACATCAAAATCGTGACCTATTTCAATCCAAATCATGAGAAAACAGAACCATTATGGGATTAAATTAATTTCCTCAATTAAACCTTGATTTAACCATTTTCTCTTAAGTAAATAATCAAATCACATTAGAAAGCTTAAGTAAAGGATCAAGAACT
Source organism: Hibiscus mutabilis (assembly GCA_019671005.1). Lineage (NCBI taxonomy): Eukaryota > Viridiplantae > Streptophyta > Magnoliopsida > Malvales > Malvaceae > Hibiscus > Hibiscus mutabilis. The sequence continues at coordinate 30,110,814 of CM033748.1, read as the reverse complement.
TGGAAATTTCAATAAAAAACCTTGTATTAGAGGAGAAGAATGAACCTCACCTCTAATGGCTGCCTTTCCCCTTAATTAGATGAATTTTCATAGCAAAACAATGAAAAACCAAATTGATTTTGTTAATAAATACTATAATCTCAATTGAAATCAAAAGAGTAATTAAAAGAAGATTTTACCTAAGAATTTTTTAAGAGAAAAGAAGCGTTTGGCTGGAGGGAATTGGAGAGAAAATTCTTTTGTGAAAAGTTAGTTACATCAATTTTGTTTTAAAGCTTTTAATTCACCAATTAATTCTCCAACCTTTTTATATTATTTAAAAACATTAAAAAATAACTAATTAAGGGAAAAGGTCTGATATTAGACTTTAGGGTATTAGCTCCTTAAAGATTCAAAGTTCCGACCCTTTTACAAAATAGTCACTAAAAATAGTTTTGAAACTTTACATTTTGGTCACTAACCAAAATGTCCAATAAAGACCTTTTTTGTAAAATTGACTTTACCAAAATCATTTCCATATTAAATAATGATTTTAGACCATTTTTCCATAATTTTATCACATCCGAAAATATTTATTCCAAATTAAATTCTGAAACTGACTAGAATCCTCTAATCCGATCCAACGGACCGTCTAAACTGCCTAGAAAACTCTTAGGCCCAAAACCGGGCGTTACATCTTACCACTTGTATCAATAATCTATGATTTGGTTGTTGCATACGTATAATCCAACATACGCATAAAGAATAAGCTCAGAAGAAATAAGAATACTTGTAGATAAATGAAGAAGATGAAGAACAAGAAGTCTCACTAAAACTTGAATTAAAAACATTGAATCTACATTTAACTAGAAAAGAGGAGTTTAGCTACTCATGGAGTAGGCGGCGACTACAAGGGATTTTAGGGCTCTTCTAAGGTTTGATATATGGTGCTTTTCTCTTTCCCTTATGATCCTATTTGTAGAGAAAGTCTTTTACATCAATAAGGGGAAGGAATTACATTAAAGTATAAAACTCTAATCCTACAATAAATACAATAAATGCAATGACATAGAAGTCCATCTAAAATAGGATTTCTTCTTCTTCTTCTTCTTCTTCTTCTTCTTCTTCTTCTTCTTTTTCTTCAAGGAATTCCGACTGTGCCCACGCCTTATTTGCCAAATGCCACTGTCGTGCACGAATAAATCTGTCAAAGTGTCCAAATTGTGATAAAACTCCTCTTTTATGCATGAAACGTTCTTTAGCCATAAAACATCTGGAAAATCAAATAGAAACCAAAACAAGGACTTTGAGATAGATTAGTGTGCTAAAACATAAGAATTTATATATGAAAAACATGCAAATATATGACTTATCAAGTCTCCCAACAGGGATTTTCTGCATACACAAAACAAATCTAACCTAAAATATTTTGTTCAAAAAAAATAAAATAATTAAAATAACCTTACCTTAAATTAAGGATTAATATTTGATGCATTGACAATGTAATTTTTCACATGTACGTCTATTTAAACTCAACATAAAATCTAAATCATTAATCCTAAATCTCAAATTCTTAAAATCTAAGCACTAAATTTTAACCTTAAACCTTAAACCTTAAATTAAAAACTCTAAAATCTAAACCCAGAAACTATCAACTATAATATAAACATTAAATTAGATAAACTTTTAAAAAATAAAATTTTCACCGTCAATATATTAAAAATTTTCTCTAAATTAAATCTTAAATTTTTGGCGTTGTAAAAGGGGAGATAAGATTTCTGATGCCGAACTTTTACCGATAAAATGCTATATATAGTTAAAAAAATTCTCTCATATTAACTTGCTTGCTCTTCGAATATTCTAAACACAAGTGTAATAAACATATTTTAATAGAAAATTAATATAACTAAATCCCAACGGTAGTTATTTTTGCTTGCATCAGGGTTTTCTTAAGCTTGAGTTTTTCTCTTTAGCGGCAATTTTGATTTTTTATTTTGTTTGGCCGCTACCGGCTGTAGCAATCTCGATGTCAGTTGCCAATCACTGATATATTCTTTCTTTGCGTTATTATATCTTATCTTTACTTTTTTTTAAATTTTTAATAAAAATAAATTTTCTTTCGTAGCACGTTTTTCTTTGTCTTGTGACATATTTTTTTATGTCTTGTGGCATGTCTTCCTCTGCTTTTGGCATATTTTTTGTCTTCATTAACGGCCGTTTAATCTTTTTTTTTTTCGAAGTTTGATTTGACGTCGCTTCGACTAATTCAGATAACACTTATTTTGTTATTATGTTGATCTTCCCTACTTTGGACCCTCAACTTGGATCTGAATACATGGTTTGCATTTGTAGATGGTTTTCTCACAACGCTCAGCTCTGATTTGCGGTTTTCGGTAGTCTTTTTCAGTAGTTTGATCCCCTGTCGAAACTATTTTTTAAAATAGCTTGGACGATTTATTTGGAAATTAGGGGTTTTCTTTAAATTCGATTTTTATAAAGAATGGAGTCTCCATCGGTCACTTTGGTAGACCAGGCACCGTAAAACAATCAGAGATTTTAAAAATTGGGATTCGAAAGTCAATTACGTGTGGGGAAGGATTAGCACCCCCACAAACGCCCAAAATCGGTACCTTTAATTTCGTGTTGCATTTTGGCATATAAGATAATAATTCGAATTTAATTTGATCATTAATTTTTAATTGCGTTTATACTTAACATGAAAATATTTCTTTTGTAATAAAATATATTTTTGTTTCGAATATAAATGTAACACCCTAAAACCGGGCTTAGTCAGAATTCAATTTCGGCAACAAGAAATTTTGAACCAGAAAGCCAAATTATAGTATTGATCATTGACCAAGTGGTCAATTACTGGATTAATGAATCCTAATTAAGTATTTATATTGATTAAGGATCCCAATGTAAACATTGAAACTTGTCCTAGTGACTAAATTGATAAAATTGAAAGTTTGGGGACAAAAGTATAAAAAGTAAAGAGTTGAGGGACTAACCTTGCGATTAGCCCCTCCTCAAGATTTGTCATCACCTACGTGGGCATTTGGGGTGAAGTTTCTTCACCCAAAGGAAAGCTAAATAATTAAAATTGGAAAGAAAAAGAAAGAAAAAAGCTTACCCGGTTAAGTCTCAAGCTAACACCTCACCTTCAACTTCATCTTATTCCTTAGTAACCAAGCACATACCTCCATTAAAGCTTTAATGAAGCTTTGTTTTTTTCTTCAAGTTACCATTTCCAAGTTATAGATATTAATTGGATAAGCTACAATCCCTTATTGGTCTATTGATTCATTGATCAAATCCATGTTTAATTCCCTATTCAAGAATCAAGGAACCCTATAAATTCTTTAGGGATATTATAATTTATTCGTCATTGCTTTTCATAGCTAATAAGTTGCTATGAATCTATTATTGATATTCAAATCCTTGAAATTCCTATTTTCTTGTAGTTAAAGAGAATCAAGGTGAATAATCACCAAATCCCTATAATTCTATGAAGATCAAGAACAAAGGAATTGTCACCCGGAAGCCTTGAAAGCCCCAGAAGTATCGGTGAGTGTAGTCGAAGTCTTGAGATTGGCTAGGTGCCTATCTCGATTTCATTATATTGCTTCATTGCATTTCCATCATTGGATTCAAGGTATGGATATATGAAAACCTTGTTAATGATATCATTGGTAAACTTGGGTAAGCTTATTACATTGTCAAGTTGATTATTGAATCATTGCATTGTCATTGACATCCTTGAAACATTGTGAAAGGCCATATTGATCATGGTACATGGTTAAAGCAACATTGATATTGTCATGGCTATCGTTATTGTTATCGATATTGTTATTGATATTGGCCTAAGAATTGAATCCTTGGATACGAATGGACATGAGATACAATTGGCATGCCATAGAATTCATGAGCTCATTGGTACAGAGTGGACTATGTTCCTTGAGCTATGTAACACCCTCAACCTGGATTAGAAGAAAATCGGAATAAAATATGTCACTACTAGAAAATTTAAGAAATATGAAATCAACATTTAAGACTTTCAAAGTAAATCCAGATCAATTGAAAAAATTTATTTTTGTATTTTATTTATTTTTAGGAATAAACTTTCACCATATAACTTAATTAAACCATTCCACATACTTAACTTAATTTATGTTACAAACCAGGCTAAAGTTCAACTAGTATGAAACTATTTTTATATCTCGTCCATTCTGATATGTTAAGCATAGCTGAAATACATAGATTCAAAACTATTTAAATATTGGGAAGGTCAATCCTCAACTTTACATCATGTACAAGATATACATACATTAAGCAACATGCTTTAGAGCATAGGGCAAGATCATTCAAACAAGTAATTATACCTTTACATAAATATTCGAAATAAGCCTATTCACATATACATATTTATTCACTCAAAGCATATATAAATACATAGATATTTGATGAAGTAAATCTATTCAGTCAATTAGATTTTCAACAATCAGTAAAATACATTACTTGTTATGCAAGACTTTTCTATATTTCATTAATTAAGCTATAAAATTTCTTGGCTTATCTTTATTGAAGGTTAACAATATACAAGATACTTGACACACTAGCATATGATATGGATATATTATAACATGATTTACTTATTAAATAAGGTATCAACTTGGCATATTACAATATAAATTACTTGTCAAATAAGACATCAAGTATTCGAACTAACATGTACATGTATACATGGATATGTTCAACCAAGCATATGTATATAGCCAATCCAAATGAACACGCATATACTAAGGTATTTATAGGTATATATCTTTTACCAAGGGATTTTCAAGAAGCTCATTGGATACACATTACTTTTTATTCAAATTATTACAAGGAACATATATATAAACATTCTATTTAATTAGCATATTCATGCGTAGCAGCCCCATTCCATTTACTTAGCTTGAGCATACATACTACTATGATATTTACTAATGAAATTAATCAAAGTGATCAACCAACAATAAATATTTAAACAATTTCGAAGAATAGATAAGCCATTCAAACTTTACAATGATTAATGCAATGCTACATAAATATTATTTGATATGCTTCTATACGTTCACTATGCCACCATCTAAGGAGTTTAACTAAGGAAATCTAACATACTTGGAACTTTAAGCAGTGACTTGCAAACTTTCAACACGATCAATCCAAGAAGAAATCTATAACCTGCATATGCATGGAAATGAATGCATTAGGCTGATATAGCCTAAGTGAGGTAGAGACACCAAAAATTATCAAAGCATAATGTCAATGATATTGGAAGGAAAAATCAAAGAATACAAGCTTAGGTTAGCATTTGATTCTTTTATTTTAACCTTAACCTTAACAAAGCTTTATTGGGGTTTAATCTTCAAGCTTAACTGATTATCTTTATGGCTTTTAACGGAGTTTCATATCAAAGCTTATTGCCTTTCATATTATACATATGTTCACCGTATGTGAATTTTTCCTTAAGGATGAGCATTGCTCCATATCCTTATTAACTTTGCCACCAAGCCATATTTTATAGTTCATCACAAGTTTATTCGTTTGGTTCATTCAAACAAGAATGTATTAAATGTTCATAAATCATTTCAAATCATAGTATTCATGTTCAAATCTTTTAAATCATTTGCCTTGGATCATATTTGGACATAAGTACCATTGGTCCGAGTTACACATAGCACAAAGCACTAAGCAATGGCTAGTGTCTGAACATAGTAATCTCAACTTCTCACTATCCAACCAAACTGTCGACAATCTCCTTACATCTCCCCCGTTACCTCCTACTGTCACCAATATATCATATATAATGGGTCGTCACCCGAGCCGTAGCTCATGGACCGTAGTCCCAAAGTAAACCATGTATTATGTCAATGTGTCCAAGGGCTTCCATTGAATAGGCAACTTAAATATCTTATGTCTTGAAGTTAGGAGAGATTTCTTATGTTACAAGTAGACTTACTTATTTCTTCTTTCCAGTATCTTTAAACACAAGTTGAGCTTCTATCTCCTTAAGGCTTTAGAATTTATGAACTTATAACTTTGATATTCAATTCCTCTATTGGAATCTTATAGCCTTATTGGTTAGTAGTTAGCTTCAAGCTTTATAGTAAAGTGTACATAATCATATATTACAAACATAGCATAGCAAGGAACAAGATGCATATGTGATGCAACATAACCAAATGACTTATCAAAGATGCCATGCTATGAATGCATTCACACATTGTGCTCTATGTGAGCCATATGCATATGCTTATGGTTTATACATAACATCTAACAGAAACAAAGATCAGGATGACACCATGTCACTTGAAACAATTGTAACTACACTCACCTTATATTCCAAAGTTATGGAATACCTGAATCACAACCACATCTTGCTTTACAATCACTTATTTCTTCCACTCCTCTTATCATAGTATGTACCTCAAACGAAAAAATAAGTTATTAAAACCAGTTCAATTTGATTAAAGATGAATATTGTTACCAAGACTATAAATGTAACAATTTAACTAGACAATTAATCACTTATCTTATACAAAACAGTCTATTAAGACTCATGTTCAAGCAATACAATCCTTAGTGTACATATATTCCCATAAATATCCATTTAATAATCTATTGACATTTTTGTTACTATAAAACAGCCCCTACATTAACTTACATACTTAAATTTTACAAAATAGCCCACATAACTTTTACATCAAGACAAAACAGTCCATGTATTCTTTAATTCACACAAAACAGTCCCAATTGACATATGTACATAATTTTCACAATAAAACAGTCCATGTATTCTTTAATTCACACAAAACAGTCCCAATTGACATGTCTACATAATTTTCACAACAAAACAGTCCCAATTGGCATGTCTACATAATTTTCACAACAAAACAGTCCCAATTGACATATGTACATAATTTTCACAACAAAACAGTCCATGTATTCTTTAATTCACACAAAACAGTCACAATTAACATGTATACATAATTTTCAAAACAAAACAGTCCATGTATTCTTTATTTCACACAAAACAGTCCCAATTAACATGTATACATAATTTTCACAACAAAACAGTCCTTGTATTCTTTAATTCACACAAAACAGTCCCAATTAACATGTATACATAATTTTTATTATACTCAAAACTATCCAGGTATATGCATGTACAATTATACATTCAAAATCAGTCCAACATGCTTTCATTATACTCAAAACTGTCCAGGTATATACATGTACAATTATACATTCAAAATCAGTCCAACATGCTTTCATTATACTCAAAACTGTCCAGGTATATACATGTACAATTATACATTCAAAATCAGTCCAACATGCTTTCATTATATTCAAAACAGTCCAGGTATATACATTGTACAATTATACATTCAAAATCAGTCCAACATGCTTTCATTATATTCAAAACTGTCCAGGTATATACATGGTTCAGCTCAATGCATGAATCAATCGATCGATCAAGAGACATTCCCTCATATAAATTAACCATTCGATCATCTAAGGAGTGTCAAAGCATGAATCATTCCTCTATAATTCTAGCAGCAGCATGGTTATAAAAAGGTCTACTAAAGGATTCAAGTCTTTTCAACAACTTAAGAAATTATCGTGCATATCTTAGATTAACAAGCAAGAGGAAGGATACTTACCTAAGATTTCAAAATGATTCGGAAGAGAGTTCATCCGATTGCACCCAGTGAAACTTTTATGCAAAATTTTGTAAGCTTTTCTAACTCTCCTTTTTTTTCCCTCTCATTCGGTGGAATCAAGAAGATGATGATAATAGGTGTCTTATCCTTCCTAAGCTAATAGCACATGTATTGTCTTTCAAAATGACATGTGTAATAACCCCCTTGAATTTCTAGTTTAACATGCAATCCTCAATACTTCTTTAAATGATCGGTTTAGTCCTTCCTACAATCGGCTATCCATTACTTCTGTTCTTTCAATTTAGCCCTAGACTCTTAATTAAATCTAGGTTTATACACACATATATTTAAATACAAATATGTATCAAATTAATTTCACACTTTAATCTAACTTAGAATGCGTCTAATAGCTACCAAATAAAGTTATGCAATTTTATTTTATCTCAAAGGACCATATCCAATACAAAAATTATTGAACATAGTTGACCCGGTTTTAGGGGTATTACAAGCTAAGGCTCTACTTGGTGATTTTGACGGGATGTGATGGTTTTGGTCTTATTGGCGATGTTAGAGGATATTGACCATTCATTGTTGGCGATATTGGTTGGGAATTCGTGTATCCAAATTTACATGTCGATCCAAGGAAATGAATTATTGCAAGTGTTGTTAAAACATGATTTGAGATGCATTTACATTGATATACATGTTAATGACATTATTGGAATTTATTCTATTATTTCTGACTAGCTCACTAGGCTATATAAGCCTAATGCATATCTTTTCCATGCATTTTCCGGTTAATAGTGCATTGGATCAAGGATCGGAGCAAGGACGTTTTTGAAGCAAGTCACCAAGTTGCATGTAATGTAAACTTTATCCTTAAACTCCTAGAAAGGTGGCATAGGGTCTAGACATGTTAGTTTAGCCCCATTTTGTGTGTATATGATGCTCAACATATTGGACAAGTTGAAGTAAGAAATATGGCATGTTGAATGTTGAGAAAGGTACTAAAAATGGCTTAAAACATACTAACATGTGAAATCATGGTAAACGGATTCGAATTGGCATGAAATTTGACATGTATATAGGTTAAGTAGCTAAAAACTTACCTGTAAAATTTGATAACAATTGAACCAGACTAAGGCCCCTAATTTGATTAAAAACCAGATAAAATATGTCATTACAGGCCTTGTCGTACAGATACGGGTGGTGGCGTATCGGTACGGCCTTGCATTTTTGGTCATATCAATATTGGGGTATCGATACACTTTAGGGCGTATCGGTACATGGTTTAGTCACTAGAATTTCTGCATAGCTGCGTATCGATATGCATCTAGGTGTATCAGTACGGGTCTTGATCACTAGAATGTTATTGTCTCACTGTATCGACACCGGATCGATCTTGAAGGTTGACCTTTTGAGTGTTGACCATGCATGGGTATCGGTACGAGCTTAAAGAAAATAACTGTTTTAATAATCAAGGTAGGCATACTAATACAGCCCTAGGCATTTCGTTACGGTTAGCCGGTTTTGGAATCCATGATAGTTAGAATCAGCTTGGCATACCGATACAGATGTATCTGTATCGGTACGACCCCTAACGTCTGTAATTAATTTTAAAGAGCATAACAAAGACGTACCGATACGGTCTTTTTGAATATTGGTACGAAGGTAGGTAAGTTGGTTAAAAGATGTTTAAAAGGTTTCAAAATGTTGTAAATTGATCACCGAACCTCATAAGACTTAATTGAGGACACAAATGAATTCTGATTATGATCAAAATTTGTATATAAGATATTCAAGTATTGAATTTCATATGGATAACCTTAATTTTGGATAAGACCTCGTAATTTACTGTTTTTCCAATTTAGTCCCCAAATTGGTGTAAGTTGTTGAATAGTCCTTTGATTATAATTTGGCTTAATTTATATTGATCATATTTATTCATTGTATTGAATCAAACATTGTTAAGTCTCTGATTATATTTTAAGTCATCAGAATTAATAAATCGTTCACCGTATAGTCCGTCGATAATGCTTTTCGACCCGAATTCCTACTAGACCGGGAAGGGGGCGTTACAATAAAATTGAAAACACCCTTATACAATCAGGGCATCATCATTTATATTCAAAAAATATATTTTAATTCTAAAAGGTTTTTTATGCATGCCATTAATTATGAATATCTCATTTTAAGTAACTAACTTAATAGGCTCTAATTAATTCATGTGATATTTATCTATGAATATTGTTTAATTTCAAAATTTAGGATATCATTCCTAATGGAATTTTAAAATTATAGACAATATTCCCTACTAATTAATTATACTATTTATTAAAGTAATTATCTCTATTTGAAGGTTCTATTTATCTTTCTAAGGTATTTAACATTTTCTAGGATTTTAATAAACATTGTCTACTTGGTTCAAGAATTTATGTTGAATAGCATCCAATTTGTAAAACCTATATTCGATTTTAATATAACAAATTGCTTAAGGACTAAATTGTAAAAGAAAATAAATTTTTAAGTATTCAAAAGTCTCACAAAATTACAAGGAAAAGTTTTTCTAAGTCCAAGACTTAAACCCAAAAATATTTCTAAGTATTTCAAAGCCAAACTCAACAAATACGCCCAGACGTATCGATACACCTTTGGTGTTTCGATACGATTTTTCACTACTGGAATTTTAATTTTGCAAACCATTTTGATACGGCTATGATCATTTCGATACGACCTTTATCTGGCCTTGTATTTTAGGTTATGTGTATCGATACAGTACGTCTGTTTCAATACGACCTTCATCTGGGTTTAAGTTATTGCTTAAGCGTACCGATACGGTCTCCACCGTATCGATATGGTGTGTTAAGATCTTCAAAAATCTTTGCATTTAAAATAAGACCGTTACCTTGTCAATTATGGGAATCAGCAAGCTTTGGAAATTGGTTAACTCGTATTGATACGCCCCTAGGTGTACCAATGCAATTTTCACTAGACTTTTTCCTCAGATTCTAGTGAGCAAAAATCATACCGATATGACTATACCGTATCGATACGCACCTGCTTTTACTCTTTATCCATTTCAATATGCCTAAACGCGTAATGATACGTTATTGCACAATGACTCATTCTTTTTTTGACAGGTACCGATACAGCTCTTCGTATACCGATACGGTAGGTCACCAGACGACATTTATTGCAGGAAAATGGTCCCCAACGGCTCTATTGATGACCTCAACCACCCAAATGGTTAGAAATCAATGTGAGGGTATAAATACAAGTCTCCAAAGCTGCAACAACGACAATTGAACATCTATTGAAAAACACTCAAGCATTCAAGCAAAATCCAACCACTTTGAGCTTTTAGAGTCAAATTTTTTACCCAACTTTTGTATTTTCATTGTAATCTTTAGATTCAAGTTTGGGGTTGTGAGAACTTGTATTTGGGCAAACAAATTCACCTTTGAGAGGACATTTTTTGTGTTTGCAAACTACTTCTTGTAAAAGAGTGAACCTTGATCAAGCTTTGGGTAGAAAGCTTTGATCCATTGTAACGGTTGCCTCCTTAGCCTAGAAAAGGGGAAGAATTCAGTAGTGAATTGTTTGAAATACTTAGTCGGGAGCTAAGGTAGTGGATGTAGTACTTGTTAGAAGCTTGAACCACTATAAATTATCGTGTCTTCAATTTTTCATTTTCTATTTGCTTCCCTTCAATTTTTCAATTGCCAATTCACCTTATCTTGGTCATTCATCGTCGATTGATCATCCTAACAATTGGTATCAGAGCCTAACTCATTGAGGGATTAACATCCACTTGAGACGTTCCTAGAGGTGATTCAATCAACCGACATTCAAGCCATGGCATCTACTTCCGACATGTATGAGTCGTAATCTATCACTAAACCGCCCTTCTTCAACGGAGACAACTATCAGTATTGAAAGAATCGAATGAGATTATTCATCAAATCCAATGATTATGCCCTTTCTAGAGGGACCATCTATCCCGATAAATCAAGAAGGAAAAAGGTAAGTTCCAAAAGCCAAGCAAGAAATGACCGATGAAGAAAGAAAGAAGTTGCAAGTAAATGACAAGGCCTTGTACATGCTCTTTTGTGTGCTTGGACCCGATTAGTAGTCGAAGATTTCTTCTTGTACAAGTGCAAAGGAGATGTAGGACAAGCTCGAGACCACCTATGAAGGCACCAACGACATAAAGGAGACCAAGATTGTACTCCTCAACTTAAGTTACGAGAACTTCAAGATGGAGCCTGATGAGAGCGTCACCAAGATGTTCGATCGCTTCTCCGTCATCATCAACGGTCTCAAAGGCTTTGGAGAAATCATCCCCGAACACAAGCTTATTCGAAAGCTCATCTACTCCCTTCTCAAGTCATAGGATGGGAAGAGGACAACCATCACCGAGGCAAAGGATTTGAAGATGTTAAAGCTCGATGCTCTTATGGGTTCTCTTCATACTCATGAGATCATGAAGCAAGGAAGAGAAGAAGAAAAGAAAAAAAAAAGAAGGTAGAGAAGAAAAAACTCAGTATTGCTCTCAAAGCTTCTCTAGAAGAGAGTGATTCGAGTGAGAAAAAAGATGAAGAGATGGCTATGCTAGTCAAAAGGTTCACAAGGTTCATGAAGTCCAATAGAGGAAGAAAGTTTCATCGAAGAGGAGTTTTCAAGAACAAGAACAAGGAGGAGGAGGAGAAGGATCAATTCTCATGCTTTGAGTGCAAGAAGCCGAGGCATTTAAGGACCGATTGTCCTCAACTCAAAGAGCTTCGAAAGGAAGAAAAAGCTCAAGGCTCATGTTGCTACTTGGAGTGATGAGGAATCATCCGATGAAGTGGAGCAAGAAGTGGGCAATCTTTGCCTCATGGCTCTTGAAGAAGATCCTAAGGTAACCTCTAACTCATCCACTTTTGATTTTACATTTGATGAGATTCAAGAAGCTTACGATGAGTTGCAAGAGGTTTATGAGGATTTGGTATAAAAGTTCAAGGAATCGATTTTGAAAAAACAAGAAAACGATTTCTGATTTGAAAATCCAAAACGATTCTCTTTCTAAAACCAACTTGAAACTTGAAAAGAAGGTTTGTGATTTACAAGAAAATCAAAAGTATTTTGAAAAGGAAAATATTGATTTAAACAACCTTCTTTCCAAGTTTCATGATCATTACCACAAGTAGGTGAATGATCTCAAAGCTTCCTTGAACAAAGTTGGGAAATCTAGTTTTGAAAAAAAGGAAAATCTTTAAAACCCAACTATGTGAAAATGAACTTTGGTGGCTACAAACAAAGAGGCTTCCAAAGGCCCTCTATAGGTAAAAGGATTAGAAGTGTTTGGGTTCCTAAAGATCTAATTGCTTCTAATGATATTCATGCTATTGCTTCTTGGATTCCCAAGGGAACCAAGATTTTGGGAGCTAATACTCATGGACCCAAAATGATTTGTGTACCGAAAATCAAGACCTAATCTTTGTTTGTAGGGGGAGCATTGCTACAAGGCCAAAGCTTTAAGTGCAAATTCGTGGTTCCTTGATAGTGGATGCTCGGGACATATGACCGAAGACATGAGTAGATTCTTGGAATTAAATCTAAAGAGATGAGGATTAGTGACATTTGGTGACAACTCCAAAGGCCAAATTGAAGGAATTGGTTCCATTGGTAATCAATCTTCCATACTTATTGAAAATGTCTTATATGTTAATGGTCTAAAACATAATTTGTTAAGCATAAGCCAACTTTGTGATAAAGGTTTCGTATTGATTTTTGATTTATATGGTTGCAAAATTATAAACATCGAAACCCACAAAATGATGATTTTTGGTCATCGCATAGGAAACATTTACATGGTGCATTTAGATGTCATTCATATTTCTAATGCATGTTTTGTTGCTAATAATGAGCATGATTCATGGTTATGCATAGAAAACTAGAGCATGCAAGTATGAGTGTTTTGGAAAAATTGGTTTCAAATGATCTTGTAAAAGGCTTGCTTAAAATAAAGTTTTCAAATGACAAAATTTGTGATGCTTGTGCAAAAGGCAAAAATAAAAGAGTTTCTTTCAAACCTATTAATGGTGTTTCTACAAGTAGAGTTTTACAATTGATCCACATAGATCTTTTTGGCCCTATTAGAACAACTAGCTTGGGTGGAAAATCATATGCATTTGTTTTAGTAGATGACTACTCTAGATATACTTGGGTTCTATTTTTAAGTACCAAAGATGAGGCTTTAGAAAAATTCATCACATTTTCAAAAGCAAATCAAAACGATTTTGGTCAATCTATTTCACATATTCGAAGTGACCATGGAACCAAATTTCAAAATCTAGGTTTTGAAGAGTTTTGTAACTCAAGTGGTATAGGCCATAATTTTTTAGCCCCTCGAACACCTCAACAAAATGGGGTTGTTGAGAGGAAAAATCGTACTTTAGAGGAAATGGCTAGAACCATGCTTTGTGAAAACAATTTGCCTAAGTATTTTCGGGCGGAAGCCACTATAACACGGCTTGCTATATTATAAATAAAGTAATGATTAGGCCTATTTTAAAGAAAACACCTTATGAACTTCTCAAAAACAAAAAAGCCTAACATTAGCTATTTTCATCCATTTGGTTGCAAATGTTTTGTTTCAAACAATAGAAAAGATAATTTAGGCAAATTTGATGCTAAAAGTGATGAAGCTATTTTTCTAGGTTATTCTTTAAACTCTGAAGCCTATCGCGTATTTAATAAGAGAACTTCAGTAAAAGAAGAGTCTATACACGTGATTTTCGATGATAACCTCCTTCCGAGGAAGGATTCTTATGATGATAATGATGTGAGGATTTTTGATGCCAATGATGGTGGAGGACAAATATCAAAGGTATATGAAGTTCCATCAAAAGAAGAACAACAAGATCCACCACTAGAAGCATTGAAGGACATGACTCTAGAGGAAAAGGAGGTCCCCTTCCCAAGGGAGTTCAACTATGTCAAAGGTGGTAAGATTTTGGATGATCCATCCAAAGGGGTAACCACTAGACTCTCTATTATATTAAAGAAGAATTAAAAGATGATTATTGGATATTGGCTATGCAAGAAGAATTAAATCAATTTGAGAGAAGTCAAGTATGGACATTAGTTGATATGCCTATTAATAAGTCTACCATAGGAACTAAATGGGTTTTTTAGAAACAAACTAGATGAGAGTGGTAACATAGTGAGAAACAAGGCTAAACTTGTTGCTCAAGGTTACACTCAAGAAGAAGGAATCAATTTTGATGAAACCTATGCACTCGTAGCTAGAATGGAAGCTATTAGGATGCTTCTTGCATTTGCATGTTATCACAAATTCAAGCTTTTTCAAATGGATGTCAAAAGTGCTTTTCTAAATGGTTTTATTAATGATGAGGTGTATGTAGAACAACTACCCGGTTTTGAAGATCCAAAATTCCCAAACCATGTTTTTAAACTTTCAAAAGCTTTATATGGTTTAAAACAAGCTCCTAGAGATTGGTATAAAAGATTATCAAGTTTTCTAATTGAAAAAGGTTTTGACAAAGGAAAGGTGGATACTATACTCTTTATTAAAAGAAATGGCAAAGACATTTTAGTAGTTCAAATCTATGTTGATGATATAATTTTTGGTTCTACTAATGAGTTGTTTTGCCAAGATTTTGCTAAGTTAATGCAAGGTGAGTTTGAAATGAGCTTGATGGGGGAGCTCTCATTCTTCTTGGGACTGCAAATCAATCAAAGGAAGGATGGCATCTTGATAAATCAAGAAAAGTACATCAAGGACATGCTCAAGAAGTTTGGCTTAGAGAATGTGAAACCTCAAGCCACATCAATGAGCTCTTCTACAAAGCTTGACAAAGATGAAGGAGGTAAGTGTGTTGATTTAAAGCTTTATCACTCTATGATTGGATCTTTTCTTTATCTTGCCGCAAGTAGACCCGACATTATGTTTAGTGTTTGCTTGTGTGCTAGATTTCAAGCTAGTCCTAGAGAATCACAGCTTATAGCCGTTCAGAGAATCTTTAGATACCTTAGAGATACATCTTGTTTAGGCCTTTGGTATCCTAGAGATTCCTCCTTTGATTTGCATGCTTATTCGGTTGTGGATTATGGAGGTTGTAAGATAAATAGAAAAGTACCTCCGGTACTTGTCAATTCCTAGGTAGTATACTTATATCTTGGTTCTCTAAGAAACAAAATAGTGTAGCACTATCTACCACCGAAGCGGGATACATATCGGTCGGAAGTTGTTGTGCTCAAGTCCTTTGGATGAAGAAACAACTTTTAGATTATGGAATTGATGTAGGTACCATTCCTCTTAAGTGTGACAACACTAGTGCCATATATCTCACTAAGAATCCCATCCAACATTTTAGAACCAAGCACATAGAGATAAGACATCATTTCATTAGAGATCATGTCTTGAAAAACGATGTTGTTCTACAATATATAGACACCTTAAATCAATTAGTGGATATCTTTACCAAACCATTAGATAATGAGCATTTTTGGTCTCTTAGGAGAGAGTTAGGTTTAACTAGCCTTTCTTGAGCCTTAGAGCCTTTTTGGTCTTAAAATTTGCTTGAATTTGATTGATTGCATTACTTACGTGTTTTTGCTCCTAAATGCATCTGTGCTTGTTGCTAGAGGGAGTATGCATCTATTTATGCTCATACATAATGATCTCATATCATTTCCATGCATATAGATTCGATTAAGTTCGATTTCTTGAGAAACTTGTTGCCAAAAATGATATTCCTGGCACAGGTGTATTGATACGATGTTTCGTGTATCGATACGGGTTCTTGAATGTGTTTCGGTATGATTTTAACTATACCGATATGGCTAATAACCATTTCAGAACCGTGTTTCAATACGCACAGTCGTTGGAGAGTTAAATGGCATTAAAAAAGGGTTTCCAACTTAAAATCAAACACCATTTTTCTCTCAAACCCTAGATACGAATTTTTCCTATAAAATTCTCTTAAATCCCCTTGTTTTTCCACGCAACTTAAAATCTTTTGAGGGCTTTTGGGTTTCTCATTAAACCCTAACAAAATCATCAAGTTTGGTACATCATCATCTTCTCATTCATCCATAATCCTTATTCAAGGTATAAACCATAACTTTCTTTCTTTTCAATTTCGTTCATATATATATATATATATGTATTGTTTTTGAATCAAAATTGTATATTTAGTATGCATATAACTTTGTTTATAAAAATTTTGTAAAATTTTTTTCAAAACTGAAATTTTTTGGTTTGAATATAAATTTATACCGTATATTTTTCAACATTGTTTTTCAAATTTTATTTTACAAAAATTTCTTTTTATACCTGTATAGGTTTTTAAACTATATTATATAGTTTTTAAACAATACCTTGATCATTGGATTAATTATTGGATTGAATGTGTTGATTTATGCATACATTGTTTTTGGTTTGATTTTAATCTAAGGTCATGGGTCCTAAGAAACGAGCAAGAAGATATATGGCCTCTAGTTCCAATCCTCCTAATCAAAATCCCAAAAATGTTGGTAATCGACCCAACCTTACCCATATTTTTCAAAAAATTTTAATAAGCCAAGATTTCCAAATGTCGTGGTTCATTTTAAACATTATCAAAATTTTAAAATCCACCATGAGCGTACTATCTTGATCCTTTTTTTATATTCCGAAAGATTTCAAGTTAAATATCTTGGGTTGATGCAACAATGGAAGTTTATGCAATTTTTGAATTTACTCGGGATTTTATACTGAAACCTTGTTTTGATCTTCTACTCCAATGCCCAATGTATTTATAATGAAAATAGATCCAAAGTTGTTTCTATCAAATCTTATCTTATGGGTAAAAGGTTTCAAATTAATTCATCCGTTTTAGCAAACTTTTTGGGTTTTGAGAATGTGGGAATTGGTGATGAGGATTCCTTGGGACATGTCCTTAGTGGTTCCGTGACCGTGCTCGATGCTCATGATCGCATCCTTCACCTTATGATCGCTTGGTGGTTTCGTCCATCCGGTGGAAAATTCTCTACGATCCATCAAGTTGATGACTTTTGGATCCGATGCTTTCATGATGGTAAGCGACCGAACCTTGCTCAAATTATCTTTGCGGAAATTGTTTTCCTTGTGTAACACCGCCATACAACTCTTGTTTCATCCTTCACATATGGCACCGCGTTGAGTTTTCTCTTTCACAATATGGTAATTGATTGCTCCTATGATGTTGTTGAATCTCTCACCGATCCTAATGACGAGTGTTCTCTCCTCTGCGCAAAGTTCACATTCTATAATGGAGAATGGGTTTAGAATGCTGCTCTTCCTCGTGGTGTTCAACCCGATCCGGTGGTGGCACCTCAAGCGGTTTCAGTTCCTCAAGCTTTGGTAGCCCAACCTTCTCATGATGCTCTCATGGCCTATCTCAACGAGCAATACATCATTGGACACTTATATTGCATCTTTAGATACTACCATGACTTCCGGGTTTGCCGCAATTGACACACGTTTAACATCTTTGGAGGAAAGAGTAACTGCCATTGAGAATCGCCAAAATTCGATGGATATCTCTCTTACCGCTTTTCATGGAGAGTGGTGTCAATCTCTTGGAACCCATGCTAATGATGAAGATGAAGATGAAGACGATGAAGATGATTCTTAGCATCTTGCATATCATATCATATTCAGATTAATTTTATGCACCTATGTCTTTATGTTTTTGAACTCTTATGCTTTGGTTTATTTCCTTTGGTTTATGTTTTTAGGACTTAAGTTGGATTTGATTATGTTGCTTTGAATTATGCTTTGAATTTTAATGCATATGTTGTTTCATTTAAGTGCTTGGAGTTACCTTATTGCTTATATCTATTGCTTTAATTTTATATCCTATTGATTTTGATCTAACAAAAAAGGGGAGAAGAAATTAAGCTAATTTTTTTTAAAGTCTTTTAATCTTAAAGTAAGGGGGAGTACTTTTCAAACATTTCAAAATCACTTAAAAATTTACTTTGGTTTTGTTATATCAAAAAAGGGGAGATTGTAAAACCTATATTCGATTTTGATATAACAAATTGCTTATGGACCAAATTGTAAAAGAAAATTAATTTTTAAGTATTCAAAAGTCTCACAAAATGACAAGGAAAAGTTTTTCTAAGTCCAAGACTTAAACCCAAAAATATTTCTAAGTATTTCAAAGATAAACTCAACAAATATGCCCAGACGTATCGATACACCTTAGGTGTTTCGATACGGTTTTTCACTACTGGAATTTTAATTTTGCAAACTGTTTCGTTACAGCCTTCATTTGGGTTTGCATTTTAGGTTATGCGTATCGATACGAATACGTCTATTTCGATACGACCTTTATCTGGGTTTAAGTTATTGCTTAAGCGTACCGATACGGTCTCCACCGTATCGATACAGTGTGTCAAGATCATCAAAAATCTTTGCATTTAAAATATGACTGTTGTCTTGTCAATTATGGGAATCAGCAAACTTTGAAAATTGGTTAACCCGTATCTATACACCCCTAGGCGTACCGATGCAATTTTCACTAGACTTTTTCCTCAGATTCCAGTAAGCAAAAATCGTACCGATACGGCTATACCGTATCGATACACCCCTGCTTTTACTCTTTATCCATTTCTATACGCCTAAACGCGTATCGATACGATATTGCACAATGTCTCTTTCTTCTTTTGAAAGGTACCGATACGGCTCTTCGTGTACCGATATGGTAGGTCATCAGACAACATTTATTGCGGGAAAAATGGTCCCCAACAGCTCTATTGATGACCTCAACCACCCAAACGGTTAGAAATCAATGTGAGGGTATAAATACAAGTCTCCAAAGCTGTTACAGAAACAATTGAACATCTATTGAACAACACTCAAGCATTCAAGCAAAATCCAACCACTTTGAGCTTTTAGAGTCAAATTTTTTACCCAACTTGTGTATTTTCATTGTAATCTTTAGATTCAAGTTTGAGGTTGTGAGTACTTGTATTTGTGCAAACAAATTCACCTTTGAGAGGATATTTTTTGTGTTTGCAAACGACTTCTTGTAAAAGAGTGAACCTTGATCAAGCTTTGGGTAGAAAGCTTTGATCCATTGTAACGGTTACCTGCTTAGCCTAGAAAAGGGGAAGAATTCAGTAGTGAATTGTTTGAAATCCTTAGTGGGGAGCTAAGGTAGTGGATGTAGAGCGTGTTAGAAGCTTGAACCACTATAAATTCTCGTATCTTCAATTTTTCATTTTCTATTGCTTCCCTTCAATTTTTTAATTGTCAATTCACCCCCTCTTGGCCATTCATTGTTGATTGATCATCCTAACACAATTACATTTGGACACCATTCAAATTTAAATTCCCAAATCTCCTAAATAATATTTATTATTTTTTTACAATTCTCTTAATCCTATTTGAATTATTAAAGTCCTAACTAAAAGACCTAACATTATGGCTTTAAACAATTATTTAAATTAAATCTAAAGTGTCTAAGTTATGCTAATTAATGCTACATGCTTGGATTAAATCATGTAATTAAACAAATAGATCATAAATTACAATTAAATAAAAATAATTAAACAATTAGGACTAAATTGAAATAATTTAAACTTAAATTTTTTATTTTTATTTAATAGGGTACTGAATTGACTAAAATAAAAAATTATATGCCAAAATCATTAAAAATAAAAAAATAGGGCGTAAACTCTAGGACCTGAACCGAATAAAAAAGCATGGATCTTAAAACCCGACTCGCACTAAAACTGTGCGTTTAATGCCTTGTATATAAGAACCCTCTCAGGCAAAAAATGGCGTTTCTTCTTTCACTTTTTTCATTTTCATTCTGTCGCAAGCCTTTCTCTCTTTCTAAATCCTCTCTGTCCAAATACTTAAAACCCATGAAATCACCCCCAAAACCGATCAAAACCTCTATTTCTAAGCATGTTCTTCAAGTGTTCATCTTAAATAAGATAAACACGAAGAACATCTCCGACCACCCATATTTCTACTCTGGCAATCACACCTACCACTGCAATGATTTTTTTGATCACTCTCCAACCACCTCAGATCAGCTTTGATCATCACTAACCTAACACTGGCTACCCTCGTCCAAACTTTGGCGGTCGTGAAGTGATTTTCGGCCGTTGTCGAAGAATTTTTTACTACCGTCCTGAACATAAAAACATTTTTTTAACTTAAATCGTAAATCTAGCCCCGATCCAACATGATCTCCCATTCATTTCCTTCTAGATCTACTCTACCCGCAATCAAACCCTCTTGAACTCCGCCACTTCTAAAAGATAAGTACTCTAATCGTCACTTTTCTTTTCCGATTTACTTTTACATTTTTTAAATTTTATTTCAATTTTCATGCATGTTATAAACTAACATTTTTAGTTCATTTTTGCAGGAATTGAAAGATGAAGGAAGTATACCTTCACAGTAACAAAATCTCAGCACCGATCTTTTTTTCGGCAACGAACAAATTTCTCCGATGACACTACAACTTTAGACGGTTTAACTCTCCAAAAGTAGTTTCTCTCTCTTTTATTATTTTTTTAATTTTTAATTTTTGTAATTATTGCATAATATTAATGATTTGATAACTTTTTCTCTCTTGGGTATTTATAGGGTCTCGATTTATGACGTAATGGATGACATCACATGGGTGACATCATCATCCAGTTGGCACTAGGTATTATTTAAGAAAGCACAATTCGTGCCATACCGGTTTGGACCAATGTGGGTATGACACGTGTCCTATTTGGGCGGGAAAGGACTGAAATTGGTTTTGTTGGGCTGGATACAGACTGTATTTTGGGTGTAATGGATTGAAAATGGGTGAAAAAAGCTGTAATATAGGATTTTGGGCTTTATTATATAATTTGGGCTTTAGAATTGGGTATTCGAAATGTAATGGACATTTTGGACTATTTTATATATTCAGATTATTTATTTATATATTTAAAAGAAGAGATATAATATGTATATATTTATGTATATACTACTATTTCGATACATAATCTAATATTTTGAAAAAATAAAAAATTTCATATCGAATTCGAAGTGTCATGCTACTATTACTTAATAATTCATATTTCATATGGCGAAGGCATAGTCTTCCTTTTTCTTTCAATAAAAAACACTCATTGGCGTCAAGCATGAGGGAATGCTAGACGTTTCAGGCAAATATGCCCCCATCGTCTAGCGGTTTAGGACATCTCTCTTTCAAGGATGCAGCGGGGATTTGACTTCACCTGGGGGTAGGGTACTACGAAAGGAAGTTGATCATGGATTATCAATAAACCTAGAACTGATTCTATTGAGCTTGATGAATCAATCGAAATATGTTTCCATGTGGTGGAGAAGTTGCTATTGGGTGATGGTGGTGGAAGCAAAATGATAGAAAAAATTACACAACGATTTAGAGTGGTTTGACTTTCTAACCAAAGCCTACATCCACTACCTTAGCTTCCCCACTAAGGATTTCCCAAATTCACTATGAATTTCTTCCCCTTTTCCAAGGCTTAGGAGGCAACCTTTACAACCTAGACTCAATTACTAAGCCTAGCATCCAAAGATTACAACTCAAGCTTTGGGAATCCTCTCTAACAAGAGAAAACAAAGCAAACAATAAATCGCTCTCTTAGGTATGTGTTTGCACTCTTGCTCTCACCCAAAATCCTAGAACACTTGAGCATACATTAACAATTTGGCTCACAAGTGTTTGTCTATACAAAGAATGAGAATTAAAGCCCTAAGACACTTTTTCAATCATAATAGATGTTGGTAATAAGATCATTAGCTTCTTCAGATGCTTCTTGAGGCCTTTTATACTCCCAATTGAGTTTCTAGCCGTTGGTGACCGTTGGGATTGAATTGGAGCCATTGGAGACTTTATTTCCCGCAATAAATGTAGTTCTAGAGATGTCCGTATCGATACATGAGTTAGCCGTATCAGTACGCGTTCTTTAAAAATTAGTCATTATGCTCGCCATAGCCTGGGTGTATTGGTACGCTGTAGGGAAATAGTCGTTGGGAGTTTTGAACTAGCCGTTGGGGGTTTAAAATTATTAAAAAAATCTAATAAATTTTTTACCTATTGTAGTATTTCACAAAGCGATTCTCATTCCATGAAAGATCACAAATGTCCATCATGCATACTAATTCAATACAATTCAACAACTCAAAAAAGCAAATAGAAATTTAGAAAAGGTAGATACATTATTTATCAACCATGGATGGTCATAGGTTAGGTTAAATTTTTGGTCGACCGGCACCCGACCCAAAATTTTAACTCCACTCAAAACTGACCCGACTTGACATTTTATAATGTTCCACTTGACTTGAATTCGACCCAAATTTTAGAGTAAAATTCGAACTTGAACCTGACCCAGCCCAACATAAATATTTTTTTTCAATTTTATTCGATAAAATATGAAGTTAACCGAAAAATACAGCTAGAGAGGGGCATTATAATAATTATTTTTTTGGGAGGTGTTTTGCTAAACTCCCTGTTTGAGCAAGTTTGTTTTGCTGCTCTTTGGTTGTAAAAAGCCATTTTGAATTATTTGTGGTGATGGTTTGAGATTTCGTGTTTTGCTTGCTTTGGTTTCTAGGGAGCATGCCTCTAGATTTACATTTGAATCATGATTCCGTGAATTGATGTTGAAACTAGGTTGTTTTGATGTGGTTTGACCCTTGAATATGTTGGATGTGTATTAGAAGCATGTTAAGGTGATTTGGATTGTTTGAAAGCATGTTAAACCAGCAAAAGAGGATATTACAGGTCCAGGCGTACCGGTACGGGTGTCCCTATTTTGGTACGAGTAAGACATTTTAAGCTTAGCATACTGGTACGCAGGCAAGCGTTTCGGTACGGGCTTAGGCAAATTTGGCCAGCATTTCGGTATGTGAGGAGATGTTTTGATATGGCACAATGTTGTTATGAAAGGCGTTTCGATACGCGGGGGCGTATCGGAATGAGTTTGAGCTACTGGAATTTTGGTGTATGAATTAGTGATGGCGTATCGATACACCTCCTTGCCCGTACCGATACGGTGGCAGTTAAATTAGTTATTTGGAATATTTTGAAGTTCTATTTTCTCACGTTTTAGTCCCTGAATGTTGTGGATGAAATTGAATGAATATGGATGTGTACAATGAGCTGATTTTCAACATGTATGCATGTAAAATGGACTAATTAAAGGTTGGTAACGTTAAAAAGGGTTGGGTCTTTGTAATTATCTAAAATTGCAATTTGGTCCCTAAATTGCAATTGGGTTTAATTAGATGTCAATTCGATGCCCGATTGAGTTGAGTTTTCACCTGTGATCAATATGTACATGTAGGATAATAATTGTGCATCTAGACAAGATAAAAGAAAAAATGGACGTGTTTTGGGTTTTATCTTCATAGTTTACTTCGGTAAACCTAATGTAGCTCGCTCGGTTCGGTCTTGCAACTAGGCCTGGTCGAGGGGGTTACATTTGGTGGTATCAAAGCGTGTGGGTCTTGCTGCTTATCGTTTGAGGTTACCTTCTGAGTTGGAGAGGATTCATGATGTGTTTGATGTTTCGGTTTTGCGGAGGTATCGGTCGGATCCATCGTATGTTATGTTGGTGGAGGAAATTGAGTTAAGGCCACATCCATCTTATGATGAGGAACCAATAGAGATTCTTGACACCAGCAATAAGGTTCTGCGTGGTAAGAAAGTTGAGCTTGTTAAGGTGTCGTGGAGGCACCGTGGAGTTGAGAAGGCCACGTGGGAATGCAAGACGGATATGTTGGAACAGTTTTCGCATTTGTTTCCTTCAGGTAAATTTCAAGGACAAAATTTCTTAAGTGAGGTAGAGTGGTAACACCCCGGTTTTGGGCCTAACGGTGTAAGGGCTAGTTAGATGGTCTGGTAGACCAAGTTAAGAATTCGAGTCGAGTTCGTAAATAAATATTTTTGAGTAAGATAAAAATATGGAAAAATGGTTAAAATCATATTTAAATATATGGAAAATTTTGGTGAAATCAATTTTGGAAAATGGGATTTGGAAGGGTGACATTTTCGTTAGTGACTAAAATGTAATTTTTGAAAACTGTTTTTAAAGGCGACTAAATTGTAAAGGATCAAATTCTTAGAATCCTTAAGGAGCTATTTTACCAAGTTGTTGTTGGTGGTTTCTCCCCTCAATTAAGAATTTTTAACATATGTTTTATAAAGTAATTAAAAGGGGTTTTGATAATAAAAGTTAGTGATTGGTTTTAAAGACATTTGACGTAAACTTTTCTCTCCACCTCTTTTCTGCCAAACACTCTTTTTCTCATCAAAATCCAGAGCTTTAATCAATCAATTGAGGGAGAAATCACAAAATAGAGGGGAGTTTGATCCGAAAGCGATCGGTGAAGCTTTGGAGGCTTCGGATGCTTGATTTCGCGTCGGCGAATTAAGGTTTCGCATATTGGTGAGTGAGAACGTGGATTTCAGCTTTGAAGTGATTTAAAGGTGGTTTATGGGAGTTGAAACTGAGCTTGAAACACTGGTTTAAACTCGGAAGTAAGTATGACGTGGTTTTTTTTTCCTCTCAATCGTGTTTTTATGAAATGGTTTTATGCACTTGTTTTGATTTACATTGTACCTACTGTTTAAGCATATTTAAAGTATATGAGATAATGTTTTGATCATGAAATGATGATGGATGCACATGGTAAGTGATCCATGTAAGTATATGGTTTATACTAGAGTTTTAAGCATGTGTTGTTGCTTGGAAAATGGTTTGGTTAACTGCTTGTAAGAACAATGAGGTAAATGGTAAATGGTGAATTATATTGGCAAGTGATGTGGTTTTGAAAATTGTTATCAGATATAGTTGTCGGCCATAGGATTGATAGTGCACTATAATAAGTCGCCTTGGATGTTGAGGGGTTTTGATTTAGTGTACTGAAAACTCTATCAAAGTACCCTAATGGTCGAGGGGTTATATGGTACTGTAAACTCTCATTAGTGGATTAAGCATCTAACTGGGGAATGGGGTTGGTGTCCCTGTGGGTTGTAAGTGTACCCAATTGTAATGTACCGCAATTGTATTTGTATCGCTATTCCAGTTGAGATAGATGGAAGTGTTGTGAGGACACTTGTTGAATCCGTGTATCCGATGAACTATTTTGATAAAGGAACTTGGTTATGATCACTTGTAAGCCAATATAATTGTTGATGTATCATTGAAAGGTTTATGTTTTATAATGTGATTTATACATGGTTACTCTTTAAGCTTTGCATATGGTATGTTATGCATGAAAAGGCTTAAATTGAGGCTTAGCAATTGGATTTGTTGTTGGTTAATGATACATGTTGCAAATGGTTTAATATGCTGTTTTTAAAGATGTCAAGTGCATGGTTTTCAAGGCATGATAATGTTTTAAAAAGATGTTTTAAAAATGATTGAAATGAGATTTCAATGTGTTGTTGAGAAAAGGTTTTAATGCATTGATGGTGTGTTGTTTTTTAGCACTCCTCACTAAGCCTAGTGTGCTTACTGTCACGACCTGCCAATATTCAAAAAGGCAAACTCGATTTCCTTGGGCATTTTGGAGACAAACATGCACCAAGGAAGCTTTCAAAAAGGCCTAGAGTGGCCTACATCCATCTCAAAAGCGTGCCACAATGTTCTAGGAGGTTTTACCAAAGTCTAGACGCATCCGGAAGGCCATAGAAGACCCTGGAAGACTTTGGAAAGATTGGGACTACTCTGGAAGTCTCTGGAACTCTACAGAATAATCTAGAACACTTTGGAATGTTCTAGAAAACCATGGAAGGCACTAGAAGATTCTAGAAGGCTCTAGAAGATTTAAAAAGGTTCTGGAACATTCTAGAAGGATCTAGAATATTCTAGAAGGTCCTAGAATACGATAGAAGATTATGGAATGTTCTAGAAGGTTATGGATAAATCTCCATAACTAGACTATTCAAGGATTATGTAGAAAGTTCTAGGAGATGTAATATATTTATAAGTTGTCTAGATTTCTCTAGAATCAAAATACTAGTCGTAGGATTAAATTGATCTCCACCGTCCATTAAGGAGGTGGGAGGCTATAAATAGGTGACTTTGGCCATTTGGCAATCAACCCCAACAATCCCACAATCCAAACATTCTAAAGCCTTGTAAAGCTCTCTCAAAAGCTTAATACAAATCCTTTCTTTTTCCCTTCAAAATCTTTCTTGCCTTCTCAAGTTTTTCCCTTCTAGCCACTGCATTTGTGTGAATTAAGATAGGGAGTGCTAACGCCGCACGGATAGTTTGGAGAAGTTAAGTCTGTGACATTACGCTCTCTTTATCCATAAATGCAGATAATTAAAGGCTCGAAAGACAGCAGAAAGCAAGGGATCACAAAAAGACTTGGTATCAAAAGTATGTTTTTGAGTTAGACTATAAGTAATAAGGGTAATGGGGGTTCTGTTGTGGTTTTGGGAGGTGTTTTGCTAAACTCCCTGTTTGAGCAAGTTTGTTTTGCTGCTCTTGGGTTGTAAAAGGCCATTTTGAATTTTTTGTGGTGATGGTTTGAGATTTCATGTTTTGCTTGCTTTGGTTTCTAGAGAGCATGCCTCTAGATTTACATTTGAATCATGATGCCGTGAATTGATGTTGAAACTAGGTTGTTTGGATGTGGTTTGACCCTTGAATATGTTGGGTGTGTGTTAGAAGCATGTTAGGGTGATTTGGATTGTTTGAAAGCATGTTAACCCAGTAAAAGATGACATTACAGGTCTAGGCGTACCGGTATGGGTGTCCTTGTTTCGATATGAGTAAGCCATTTTAGGTTTAGCATACCGGTACGTAGGTAAGCATTTCGATACTGGCTTAGGCAAATTTGGCTAGTGTTTCGGTATGCGAGGATATGTTTCGATACAACATGGTTTTTTATGAAGGGCGTTTCAATACGCGGGGGCGTATCAGAACGAGTTTGAGCTACTGGAATTTTGGTGTATGAATTAGTGAAGGCGTATCAATACACCCCCTTTCCCGTACCAATACGGTGGCAGTTAAATTAGTTATTTGGAATATTCTAAAGTTATGTTTTCTTACGTTTTAGTCCCTGAATGTTGTGGATGAAATTGAATGAATATGGATGAGTTTGATGAGCTAATTTTCAACATTATGCATGTAACTGGACTAATTAAAGGTTGGTAATGTTAAAAAGGGTTGGGTCCTTTTAATTATCTAAAATTGCAATTTGGTCCCTAAATTGCAATTGGGTTCAATTGGATGTCAATTCGATGCTTGATTGAGTTGAGTTTTCACCTCTGATCAATATGTACATGTAGGATAATAATTGTTCATCTAGACAAGATAAAAGAAAAAATGGACGTTTTGGGTTTCATCTTCACGGTTTACTTCGGTAAACCTAATGTAGCTCGCTCGGTTCGGTCTTGCGACTAGGCCGGGTTGAGGAAAAGCTAATAAAATCTCTTCCTTGGCAAGGCAATACCAACAATAAGAAATAACAATAATAAAAATCAATCGAAGTTAAATAAAAGCAACAAAACAAACTTTCCCTAGGAATAATTAAATTCTTTTTGAATGGTAGTGAAACATGGATACCAAGCTCATAAAATAAATCAATCTAATAAAAAAATAAAAAAATTCAACTTAACACTTACTTCATTAATAAAATTTTCAATATTATCATTTAGCTTATAATTCGTCTTCCCTTTCCTTGTTTCCTTCGCCTTTTTGCAATCATAAACCTTATCTCCTGTTATAAAGATCTAAATTTTTGAGTCAATGTTCGGATGTTGACCCAAGATTTGGTTAAATAATTCGTGGGACTCTTAGAGACTTTAGGCCAAATTGGGGGCATTTCTAGGTGAGATTTGGTCTTGTGTTGAGTATTTAGGGTCTCTTTTGATAAAGCAAAGAAGTCGAAGGATTTATAAGGTAATTTTTCCATTTTAAAATTTGGGCCGAAAACTCCTTATTTTCTTCTGATTTCACGTAGGGTGGAGGGGAGCTAGCAACCCTCTCATCCTCACACTCTTCCTTCTTCATTTTTAATTCTAAAAATTTCACTATACATTCTTACAAGAAAAGCGAGATTAACGAATTAAATTCTCTATCTTCTATTTATGAGCTTCAAAAAAGTTCAATATCATTCAAAAGGCTAGTATAAAGCTTTTGAGAGGTTTATGGAGGATTTTGGAACTTGATAGCTCTGTGTAACAACGGTCGCGCCCGGCAAGTTGGTGTTTGACACGTTTTTACAAAAAAATGGTTTTGAATGGAGTCGCCACCAGTCTTTTTAATTTAGGTGAGATTGGATCACCTCAAAACTCAGCTATTTTAATAAAATCTGTTTTTGCGTCATTTTATTAAAATAACGAGTTTTGGCCTGCGAAACCAAAAAAATTTGTTCGAGAGTCAGTTACGGTGGGGAAGGATGACCACCCCCACAACTCCCAAAATTGGTACCTGGTCGATTACGTATTGTCTAAACGATGGAAATTAAGAATTCGAATTTAATTTAAAATTTATGATCCCTTAATATATTTTAAAAGAATATTTCTGTGTATGAAAGGAATTTACACCCCCACACCCGGGGCATAATTTTCGTTAGATTCCCGAATGAAGGGAATCTAGTTTGAAAACTATAGTTCAGAATTAAAAATGGTATTTTGTAATAGAGATTAACGGAAAACGGCACCTCTTACGTTTGATTTACGTTTTTCGCAAGAATCCCTAATAAAAGGGTTTAATTTAAAACTTAATTAAAATAAATGAATATGGAATATATATATATACATACGAATATAATAATATGATACATGTATTAAACTATAAATAAGTAAATAATAATAATAGCATTAATAATAAGTAATAATAATATAATGCAAATGATATGTAAATACTTAAATAATAATAATAATAATAGTGGCTAAATTGTAAATAACGGAAATAAAAAAACTGTAAAAATGGGCGAAAATGAAATGGAACAGAAATTAAAATGCAAAAGATGAAGGATACGGAAGTTGAGGGACCAAAAATGTAAATAGCCTATTCAATATTAATTAAAGTTAAATTCTAGGCCAAATTGTAAGGTTTTCAAAATATCCAGGGACCTATAAGTGAATTAAACCATGCGACAGAACCAAAGTGAAAACATTTTTGGTGCAGAGGGACTTAAATGGTAATTTACCCTTTGAAATTTGATTTAATTTAAATTAAGGATGAAATTAAAAAGTATTTAAAATTTACAGTGGGCTATTGGGTAATTGCCCCATGTGGAATGGCTAACAACATAATTTCCCCTTTTTCAAAAATACGCGGGTTATCTGTCGAGTCAGGTCGGTATACGGGTTAGAGCACAAAACGACATCGTTTTGGGCTTTGAAGACTGGCACCAAAACGATGTCGTTTTGGGATCCCTTTAAATACCCAATTTTGTAAAAGAACTTCATTTGAATCTGCTAATTTCAAAAAAAGGCTCAAATTCTCAAGTTTCTCTACCCTCACTCGGCCGAGCTTGGACGTCGGCCGCCGTCTTCGCCGTGCTTCGCTACCGGCCACCGCTCACTGGCAGCGACTGCCACCGTACACAGTGGCCCAAAGAATGAAATGGACCACCTTTTTGGCTCCCCTCGTCGCGTTGAGTTCGATTCCGACGTTGGTTTTTCGAACTGAAGCCCCTAGGTGAGTGAAGCGGTAAAAAAAACCTTTTAGTTTTAACCCCTTTTTTCTTTTTTGATTTGATTTCTTTTTAGTTTTTGGATTCGAACTAGATATATACCAAAAAATTTGTGTTTTTCCTTTTTATTTCAATCGAAAAGCCTCTCCTTTCTCCTATTACATGAGATGGGTTTTATACCCAATTTGTTACAAGTTTTCAGATATATTTAACTCTTGCTTTTTCAGGCGGTGGCACAGAGGAGTCAGGGCGGTGGAGCAGTACGGCTTGGTGGTGGCAGGCGGTGGCCGTTGCGAGTAGCCAATAGTGACGCGCGTGGCGGCCACGCGCGGGGGGAATTGGATGGAAGGGGTGCGGAGGCGGACTAGGGTTAGTTTTTTTGTTTAATTTTTAGGGTTTTTGATTAGGGGCATTAGGGTAATTTAGATTTAATGGGTATTTTGGTTTAAATTGGGTAATCATATTGGGTTTAGGTTATTTTAGGTAATGGGCCTGGTTTATGGGGTTTTGTGATGGGTTTGGTTGGATTTTTAGGGTTTTTTTAAATATGGTATGGGTAAATATGTTTATAATGGGCTAAACCCTGGACAAAAATGGGCATCTACTGCTGCCCCTCTTTGCTTATTCTTGTGCAACGGCAATAGAGCAAAGATAAAAAGAGGACCATTTTTGTCCGGTCAAGTCAAGGCTTATTTCCTTGTCTACCGCTTCTTCTTGAGCTTACTTGATCTACTCAATCGCTTTTGGAGGTAAAATTTGGGGAGATATGCTAGAGAGGCAAAATCTTCGATCGGTTGAGGAGACAAAATGAGCTTGGCTTGCTACGATACTGACGACGTCGCAATGCCTATAGAAAATTTAACCTAGCTGCAATGTTGACGAAGAGGCAAGGTCTGCAAAACTTGACACAGCTGTAGCACTGACGAAGAGACAAGATCGAAGGATGAAGGTTTGGCCCAGCTACAAAACCGACGAAGACGCATGACCGAAAGTCAGCAAATTTTGATTCAGAGTTTGGTTCATAGATTTCTTTTTGCATTTCTCCCAAATGCACAGGGATTAACGAATTTGAGTTACCTTTACCGGTAGCTATTTGCTCCGGGCTAGTTGTACCATTCCCCTAGATACAATCAGTTTATACCAATCATGACATTGGATTTTTCAAAGGATTTATTTTCCTTCGACCATTCATGAAAATGGATTTTCGATGAACATTTGAATTATCCATTATCTTAAAATTTACCGTGTTTAAGCACGTTGTGCCAACATTTCTGTTGGACTTGTCAAAATAGCTTTGATCCATTTACAACACCGACGAAGAGACAGGATCGGAAAAAGGAAAGTTTGATCCACTACAACTCTGAGGAAGTGGCATGATTTGGAGAAGAAAGTTTGATCCGCTACAACTCTGATGAAGTGGCATGATCTGGAGAGGAAAGTTTGATCCGCTACAACTCTAACGAAGTGGCCTGATCTGAAGAAGAAAGTTTGATCCGCTACAACTCTAACGAGTGGCATGATCTGGAGAAGAAAGTTTGATCCGCTACAACTCTAACAAAGTGGCATGATCTAGAGAATAAAGTTTGATCCGCTACAACTCTGACAAAGAGGCATGATCTAAAGAGAATTTTGAACAAGCTTCCACTCTGACGAAGAGGCATGATCTGAAGAGAGTTTTGATCAGGCTTCCACTCTGACAAAGTGGCGTGATCTGAAGAGAGTTTTGATTAGGCTTCCACTCTGACGAAGAGGCATGATTTGAAGAGAGTTTTGACCTCTGACGAAGAGGCATGATCTAAAGAGAGTTTTCTTCTCTCTCTTTTATTTTTTTGTTATTTTTTGAATAACCATATGTTCGGAGAGAAAATATCCGGTCTAGTCGCCCCATCAATGGAGAAACTAGACATGGACAAAAATCTGACCTGCTGCACCATCAACGGCAAGATAAGATCTGAAAAATGTGGGATTTGTTATATCATGGCGGGGAATCATGACTTTTCTTGTTTTTTTCTATCTTGTCTTCTCTTCTAAAAGAGCATAGAACTCTCTAACCGTTCTGCTATTTTGCTTCTTTGGGATAAATAAAATAGATTATTCGTTCCATTGCATCCTCAAGGAGACATGATCTATTTGTTGCGTTCATTTTGCTACAATTTCAGGGAGATAAACTTGTGGTCGTGTTCATCCCACTGCAACTTCAGGGAGATGAAATTGATGTCTGTGCTCATTTCACTACAAATTCAGGGAGATGAAATTGTTGTGCTCATTCCGCTACAAATTCAGGGAGATAAAATTATTGTCCTACTTATTCTGCTGCAAATTCAGGGAGAAGAGTTTGTTGTCGTGCTCATTCCACTGCAACTTCAGAGAGATGAGACGGTTGAGATGTCCACACCACTACAACTTTAGAGAGATGAACTTGTTGTTGTATTCATTCGGCTGCAACTTCAGGGAGATGAATTTACCATCGTAATCATTCCACTGCAACTTCAAGGAGATGAATTGGTTGTTGTGTTTGATCTATTCCACCATTTGTTGGAGAGATAGAATCTGTAAGAGATTAGTTGATCCGCTACACCATGTTACGGGTGAGATAGGACCTACAAAAGTTAAAAAAGCACTCGGTCAAAATGAGTTATAAATTAACTATTTCATAATGAGACTGTAAGGTTTGATTTGAATGTTTGGCTAGTTGATCCACTCATTCCTGCCGAGGATGTTGGATCCTCTGTCTGTTCCCTCTTGGTTGAAGACGCCAAACAATACTTGCCCCACTTCTTGTGTCAAGGATGTTGGAATTTGTTGACGACGATGATCTATTCCTTCGTGTTTGAGAATATCAAACCTGTAAAATTTTGGTCCTTTAAGAAAAGGATCAAATACCTTTAAGAAAAGATAGGATTGATTTAAGAAGATATCGTTGAGAAAATATTTGACTAAGAAATTTTGTTTTAAGAAAAAAACATCCTTGTGAAAGGATTGAATTAAGAAATTCATGTTTTGAGAAAAATATTCTTATAGAAGGATAGAATTAAGGCATTAAAATGTCCTTATGGAAGGACAAAATTAAGAAACTCTTGTTTTTGAGGGAAATGTCCTTATGGAAGGACGGAATTAAGAAACTCATATTTTTGAGAAAAATGTCCTTATGGTAGGACGGAGTTAAGAAATTCCTAGCTTGAGAAAAATGTCCTTAAGAAAGGATGGAATTAATAAATTCAAGTTAAAACGCCCTTATGGAAGGACTTGATTTCAGAAAATTGCTTTGAGTAACACGTACAAAGTTAGTTTTTGGTAATGTATTTATAGGAATGACATGTATATACATATTTTTGTGATGATTCAGAGATGCATTGAATTCTTGTCGGAACCTTCAAGTTATGTATACCTTATGACAAACTAGATGCCATAATATATGGACGTGTTTAATGATGCAATGATGCATATGCTTCCATGTATGCCCTCATGATGAATAAAGATGCATGGAATACTTGTAGAAGTCCTCTTCTTCTAGCTCAGCTTGATTTTCTGATCCATTTCTGTTCCAAGTCTGCCCCAACAAAAGTTCGCTAAATTTTCATTATCCTCATTCTTTTCTAAATTTGAACTTTTGATCTTAATGACCCTGACGTCATATTCTTTCTTCTTCTTAAGGGGACTCAACTAGCGATACCACAGTCAGGGATGCAAAATCTGGATTAAACTGGCCTGCTACCACTGACGAAGGGGAGATCAGAAAAATGTTAATGGTGGGGAGTCATGACCTGAAAACAAAAAGAAATTTTATTTTGAAATTCGTTCATAAAATTTTACTATTCATCATCTGGATGTTTGAGCTTTTTGCGTATTCTGCCTCCTTCGGGGCTAAAAGTTGGTCACCAATTATGGTCCCCATAGTTGATGTTCTCTGGTCTCTTTCCTGGACTTGTTTGTACGTTCAAGCAAAAAAATGCATTTAGTATGAATGCATCTTTATGCCTAAATGTATGTTTTTAGTCTAAATGCATGATAAATTTTAGACGTATGCATGATGCGCGTGATGAATATGACATGATTTCCCTTGGTCCTTAAAGGGATGCTCTCCGCTGGTCAGATCTTTGCTTCTGATTAGGTAGTGTTTAGTGCCATGTATGTGAGGATGCCCCAACCTTTCTTGGGTTCGATCATCTTTTGGATTACTTTCTCAGGTGAATGCCCCAACATTTCTTCTGAGTCTAGTCTCGAAGCTTGAAGTATGTTTACACTTTTTCTTGATGGGCTTTCATTATTTTCAAGAACGCACTACGTTGCCCCTCCCAAATTTCATTCTCCTCGGATTTTGAACTTTTGGGTTGAATGACCTTTGGAGTCATCTATTTTCTTCTTCTTGAGGGAGACTATTAATTGGAGCTCAGATACCCCATCTATTCTTGTGCTCATATATTTTTTGAATACCTTCGAAGGCTTAAAGCTTTTATTTTAAGCAGACACATGCCTTAGGTCCATGTACTTTAAATCTCTATGAAGAGTAATGCAAGAAATATTTGTTTCGTAACAATGCAATATGCTTATATGAATGAGCAAAAAGTATTTATTCTTTCAAAAATATGATTTTCAAAAAAATAAGGGCCCCATATATTTTGTGAAGGAGCGTCTTTTAACCCACTTACCGAGGGTCATCCCAAGCGTAGTTTGTCTCTAGGAGACCTCGAACGTTGTGTCAATGCTTGAATATGTAAGCTACCTTCCAGGCTATTAGGCATTCAAGAAGTACATTTCTCATATGCCTAATTTCTGACCAATTTGGGTGGCTCTCTTTGACTCACGAACTCCCCATTCTATTTTGCCCTCTTTCTGATCTCGATCAAGCATTAGAAGTTTCAAATCATTGAAGAAATGATAACTCCATAAGGCGAGATGAAATCTGAAGACAAACTCCTTCAACTCAGACATACAGGTTTGATTAAGATGGTCCTTAGAGACGTACAATGTAGGCTAGAGCTTGCAATTATGAACGAAATGCTATTTCTGTAGTGCTTGATTTGAACTTGCTTAGATGCATTTTTTTTCACTTTTTCTGGATCACTCTAGACTGCCCGTTTACGGGTTTTCATCCTAGAGTTCATTTCCTCTTCCTTTTAGATTGGACCTTTGTAGCTTAAGCAAACTTGTATTTGGACCGAACATCGGCGTCTGCTTTGGTTTTGCAGATGATCAATCTTTCAAAACTCTTTTGAGTAGGGATAAAATTTTGTAGTCGCTTTTCTCATGAAGGCTCTATTTTTCTCTTCTTTTTTTAATAGAAGAGTAGAAGTTGCTAACACTTCTTCAATCTTGGTAGTGGATAGACGATAGCGGTTTTAGAATCAATCATGACTCAAAGATGCCTGAAGCATCACCAACCTTCATAAATTGCCCCAACTGAGATGAGCATGGTAAATTGGAATGAATACAGATAGGGCAATGATGCTCATATGACAGAAAACAAACAAGTTCCTGCAGATCATCAGCTGAAAACCAACATGGTCTAAGAGAAGGTGATAGTGCGCTGACCTTGTTGTTCTGTTTATCCTTTGTCTAGAGGTTTTTTGGGTTATGGTCTCATCGAGGAAATTTGCTAGCCTTGATGATTTGATCTATTTTTTTTCAAAACTTGATTGAGCTACGAGACGCCGATATCATCGCTGAATATGATTTTTTTGACTAGGCTTTCTCTTCCAGATAACATCTCATACACATATATCATTAGAGAAGGGTTATCTTCAGTTGGATAGTGCTTGGTGTTAGCACGATATTCAACAATGCTTGAGAGGAAATGTTCACCCAAAATTTTGTGTTTAGGACCTTTCCATCGCTCCCTAGAACACTCAGTTATCCTTCTATTGGCTTGAGTAGATCAAAAAATAGGTCACATGCCCTTTCATCTTCACACTTTTTAATTTCCTCTAGACATATGGTAGCTCAGAATCAACCGTCAGATTAGGATCGATGTCGGTCCTAAAAAAATATATACATGTACGCATGTGCAAAAGACTCATGATAAATATATAAAAAATTTTGTGAAAAATATTTGCAGAAATGCATCATTTATTAAAAACATATGTACACCCTTACAAAAGATTCCCTTTCTGCCTTCGGGCTTAGGCAACAGGTTTGTTTCACGCATTACTCAAAAGGAGATTTAAGATAGAAAGGGGTCCTAAAAGGTTGTCTAAATTCTGGGCAGATCCAACATTATCCCCTCATCAGTTCATCTCAGGGACTCCACTGTTGATTTCAAGGTGCCATTTTCAATCAAATTTTACACCTTGTTTTTTAGAGTTCCGCAATTCTCGGTAATGTGGCTTGTATTTCCTAGATGATAATAACATACAGCCTTAGCATCATAACCTTCTGGATTGCTTTGGTTTAGACCGAACCAGGGCTAACAAGTTCTTAACAATCATCAGAAGCAACTTTGTATATAGACAACTTTCTGAAACATCGTAGGTCGATGTGAGCACGAATAGTTTGATTGGCATAGAGACTGAGGCTGGCTAGATGGATAAGATCCCACCATATGAACTTCTGATCCACTTTATTCTCTGATAATTGCACTGTTAGGATCTATGATTTTTCCTTGTCTGATGCCTTCTTCAACGAGCTCACCTGATATCACAAGGTCTTTGAAATTCTTGGTTATGTTTCCCAGCATATACTTTAGGAATGGATCTTCTAGGGTTCTAACAAAAGTAGGTATTATTTCCCTTTCAAGTAGTGGTGGTTGTACCTGCGGTGCAACATCCCTCCACATTTGCACATACTGCTTGAACCTCTTATCGGGCCTTTTTTCATGTTTTGCAATGTTAAACGGTCTGGTTCAACCTCTATTACATGTTTGTACTGCTCTATGAAGGCTTTAGCCAGATCCTTCTGGGACTGTATGTTGTCTGCAGACCCTTTTAGATTATCTTGAAAATAATGAATTAAAGCTTGTCATTATCAACATGCCCCGTCATCTTTTGGTAAAACATGGTGAGGTGAGCAGATTGAGAGCTTGTTCCATCGAACTTTTCAAAGTCTAGCATTTTGAACTTCGGAGGTAACACCAGATTAGGGACCAAGCTTAATTAACTTGCATCATTTCACAGACTACATTTGCCCCTTCTACAGCTTTCAATTTTTCCTCGATCCGCTAAAACCAATCTTCAAACTACTTAGATAGTTCGATCTTCACTTTACCCATCTCATTAGGATCAGGGACAGTGTGCTCACTAGGGTTATTAATTCCTTTTGCGACGAAGATCCAGCCTGATGATGTTATTGCTTTTCATCCGAAGACGACACTTGGAGACGTGTCTTGTCAAAAAGATTTTGACTTTTGTAGAGCATCAGGGTCTATGACCAATCCTTTTCCCCTTTCAGGATCTTTGTTTGCCAACATCCCTGCTATCTTGGCCAGTAGATCCTCTTGTGATTGTGAGATGTGGTCGCGGGTTGCTTGTTGTACTTTTTCCAGGTTTTGCTCCATGTCACTCTTTATATCTTCGTATGCCTTTTCAACTTTTTCCAAATGGCTATCCATTTTTTAGCTTTTCTTCGAGTGAAAAACCAATGCTGGCTCGATCTCCTCTCGAAATCAGAAGCTCGAACAAGAAATGATTATGCAATATGATGTTATGCAAATACATGCAAAATAAGATGCTAAAGCGATGCAAAAAATAAAAACAAGTTTGTACGAATAGAATAAGAATGATAATGTATCACGAAAATCAAAAGGTATAGAACCTTTAGGTTAACATGTTTTATTCGAATAAAAGCAATCCTACCCCATCATGTTTTCTACCCGCACATTTTAAACAAAAAGTGGATCTTACCCGAACATGTTTTTCCTACCCGCATGCTTTATTTTACATAAATAAAAAATATCGTGATGATACCTAGTATATGCTTTGTTGCGAGAAAATAAATGATACTGAAATTAAAGAGCATAATTGAAAGAAATTAAAGAAACCCCCTAACTCTCTCTACCATGCACCTATCGGGTGACTCTCTAAACGGGCAGAGGTTCAGTATAGTTCTAGACAAGGTAGGCTGCTATGGTTCATTACATGTGGTTTAGGTTCTAAAGTAACAATACCCGAACTGTCGATAGGATATCGATTCGGTTTCCCTAGGTCTGTACGGAGATGAAGATCTCACGAAGACAAAGGTACAAATGTATCCCGAAGGTGATCCACTATCCTGTACGGAGGTGATACCTCACGAAGGCGTAGCTTCTCACTCCCACTTAAAAGGGATGGAGCTCGAGTGCAGAGCTCATGATATGCAAAAAAATCAGGGAAAAATTTTAAAAAACCTTTTTTGTAAAAAATTTAACAGGAAAAGGGATCACAAAATAAATTAAACCGAATTTATAGTTTCCATCGTTAAGACAAAAAGTAATCGACCGATGGCTTGACTCTAAAAAAAAAGGTAGTCCCCAGCAGAGTCGCCAAGCTGTAACAACGGTCATGCCGGACGAGCTTGTGCTTAACACGTTTTTACGAAAAATTAGTTTTGAATGGAGTTGCCACCAATCTTTTTAATTTAGGTGAGATTGGATCACCTGAAAACTTGGCTATTTTAATAAAACATATTTTTGTGTCATTTTATTAAAACAATGAGTTTTTGCCTGTGAAACTAGAAAAACAGTTTCGGGAGTCAGTTACGTGTGAGGAAGGATGAGCACCCCCACAACTCCCAAAATTGGTACCTGGTTGATTACGTATTGTCTAAAAGATGAAAATTAAGAATTCGAATTTAGTTTAAAATTTGTGACCCCTTAATATATTTTAAAATAATATTTCTGTGTATGAAAGAAATTTACACCCTCACACCCGGGGCATAATTTCCATTATATTCTCGAATGAAGGGAATCTAGTTTGAAAATAATAGTTTAGAATTAAAAATTCTATTTTGTAATAGAGATTAACGAAAAGCGGCACCCCTTACGTTCGAGGTACTTTTTTCACAAGAATCCATAATAAAAGGGTTTAATTTAAAATTTAATTAAAATAAATGAATATGGAATATATATATACATTCTAATATAATAATATGATATATGTAATAACCTATAAATAAGTAAATAATAATAATAATAGCATTAATAATAAGTAATAATAATATAATGCAAATGATATGTAAATAATTAAATAATAATATAATATAAGTAAGAATAATAATAATGGCAAAATTGTAAATAACGGAAATAAAAATGTAAAAAGGGGCGAAAATGAAATGGAACGAAAATTAAAATGCAAAAGATGATGGATATGGAAGTTGAGGGACCAAAAATGTAAATAGCCTATTTAATATTAATTAAAACTGAATTCTGGGCCAAATTACAAGGTTTTCAAAATATCCAGGGACCTATAAGTGAATTAAACCATGCGGCAGACCCAAAGTGAAAACATTTTTAGTTACGAGGGACTTAAATGGTAATTTACTCTTTGAAATTTGATTTAATTAAATTTAAGGATGAATTTAAAAAGTATTTAAAATTTATAGGGGGCTATTGGGTAATTTCGCCTTGCGGAAGGGCGAAAAACATAATTTTCCCTTTTCAAAAATACGTGGGTCATCTGTTAGGTCGGGTCGGTATACAGGTTAGAGCACAAAATGACATCGTTTTGGGCCTTGAGGACAGGTGTAACCCCCTAGACTCACCAATGCGTTACACCTAATTCTAGGAGGTCACATTAGGGTCCCAAGAGCGACCCATAGTAAAAATTGATTAAAATTCTTTAAATACATTAAAAACTGTAAAACAAACTTTTTGTTTAATTACCATTTCAGAAATGGTATTAGAGCTTAGAGTTGTGTCATTCTGGGTAGATCGGCCGATCGGCTGTCTTAGGGTGTCTGGTAAATACATGCTACTAGATCATTGTCGTACTCTTCTGCGTCGGGGCTTTAATGTTGAACCCTTTCTAAAATAAGTGTATTTAATCCTTCTATCCCTTATGACCTGAACTCTGTTGGCAAAGGATGCCCATAATGTTTGTTTGTGTTTCAGATTCATGTGATAGATCTGAATTTGGATAAGAATCTAAAATGGTTGAGGCCTGGGAAAATTTATGTTTTGGTACAAATATGAGAATGAATGAATGAATAAGTTTGTGAAGTGTGAAGTATGATGGATTATGGTAAGATTTGAGGTTGAATCTAATTCGGTTATGGAAATCATAATTTCGAAATTCGATACATGTTAAGCTTTGTACTGTGATGATTTGGCCTAATGAGGTTTTTTGTAAGGAGCTTTTCTGTTAAAAATAATTCATAGAAATGAGAAATCCGAGTTATAGCAAAAGTTTTGGTTCTAAAGTGATTTTGTAATATCTTGCAGTAAACAGTAATGTCTAGATGATGCACTGGGAGTTATGGTAAAAAGAATTGACGTTCATCTGACCTGCTATGACTTGAGATGACTTCCAAGTGGATATAAGATGTAAATTACTGTGAACCCTATTGCTGAATTATCTGACTCCCTGTATAAAGGATTCTGCCTAAGTGATCTTTGAACGACTTGACAAGCTGACCATGTTATGTGATTCAAAAAATTGACAGATTGTACGAAGTACCGATATATAATATTTCTGACTGAGACCAGTAGTCAACCTTTTTTTTGAAAGGCTTTGTGTGAGGTTTTGAGTATTTGTTCAAACTTTAGCAAAGTTTTCTACCTGCAAATTGGTGACTAGTCTGATAAAGTAGTTCGGATTTTGGAAGATATACCTTGGAGTAAATGACCAACTTCTGTGATTGATGGGAAAGTTTTCTTTCCCTAACAGTTTGTTTATTCGACGGTTACCAGGCGAGTGTATGCATGGCGCTCTATAGGATCTCATATGATTGGAGAAATTGTATTCTGATTAGTTGGCCTGAGATTTCTTATTGGGAAGACCTTGAGGTTTGAGATAGTTCAAGAGATTAATGATACTGATAGATAGATCTATGACCATCTGAGGAAGTATTGAGAAACAAGCATGCTCTGATACCGGATCCTCTACTTCGGCTATAGTGGTTCTGCCCGTATTAGGTTCCCATGCTTCGGCTGGGGTAATTCCGCCCGTGTCCTAAGGTATTCCATTAGGATGGTACCCTTGCCCATTGGGCTTGGGTTAACGCCAGTACATGATGTAGTTCTGGGGAAGCTATATCTTGGAGTTCGAATGGAGGGTAGTTAGTGTAACCCTATAGACCCACAATGAATTACACCTAATTCTAAGAGGTCACATTAGGGTCCCAAGAGCGACCCACAGTAAAAATCAAATAAAATTCTTTAAATACATTAAAAACTGTAAAACAAACTTTTTGTTTAATTACCATTTTAGAAATTATATAAACATATAACGAAAATTCCAAAAAACATAATACAAACTCTGACATAAAATAAGACACAATATACATGCCCACTAATTTTATCGGTACCGTACTCCGAAAGCAATACCGATAGAACTCGAACCACTGATGTCGATCACTATACCATGATAGATTTCTTCTATCCTCCGATGGTAAAAACAACGTGAGCTTGGGAAAGCTCAATAATACAAACTACCAAAAGATGCTATAAGCACATGCAGGTCTAAGGCAACGCATGAAACTGAAATATTGATCATGCGTCCTGTAAATCATCTCTCAAACTTCTGAGTCTCAATCTGGCATTCTACAATTCAGGAAAATGCTAAATAGAGTGATATTATTTTATTATTATTTTTATTGGAATCAAGCCATGGGGTTAATGTATATCTTACTTACGAATTAGGAAATTAGACAACATGCTTCATAAATTAGTAGAATTCATCATGGGCACATGAGGAGACATGAAATTTAGTTCCAGACTAACTATAACCCCCTAGACCCACCAATGCGTTACACCTAATTCTAGGAGGTCACATTAGGATCCCAAGAGCGACCCACAGTAAAAATCAAATAAAATTCTTTTAATACATTAAAAATTGTAAAACAAACTTTTTGTTTAATTACCATTTCAAAAATTATATAAACATATAACAAAAATTTCAGAAAACATAATACAGACTCTGACTAAAATAAGACATGATATACATGCCCACTAATTGTACCGGTACCGTACTCCGTAAGCAACGCCGATAGAACTCCAACCACTGATGTCGATCACTATACCATGATAGATTTCTTCTATCCTGCGATGGTAAAAACAACGTGAGCTTGGGAAAGCTTAGTAAGACAAACTACCAAAAGATGCTATAAGCACATGCAGGTCTAAGGCAACGCATGAAACTGAAATATCGATCATGCGTCCTA
This sequence comes from Hibiscus mutabilis, assembly GCA_019671005.1. Lineage (NCBI taxonomy): Eukaryota > Viridiplantae > Streptophyta > Magnoliopsida > Malvales > Malvaceae > Hibiscus > Hibiscus mutabilis. The sequence continues at coordinate 30,068,160 of CM033748.1, read as the reverse complement.
TAAATCAGCTCTCGAACTTCTGAGTCTCAATTTGGCATTCTACAATTCAGAAAAATACTGAATAGAGTGATATTATTTTATTATTTTTTTGCTAGAATCGAGACATAGGGTTAATGTATATATTACTTACAAATCGGGAAATTAGACAACATGCTTCATAAATCAGTAGAATTCATCATGGGCACAGAAGGAGACATGAAATTTAGTTTCAGACTAACTACCCACCATTCAAACTCCATGATACAGTTTCCCCAGAACTGCATCATATACATGCGTTAACCCAAGCCCAATGGGTAAGGGTACCAACCTAAGGGAATACCTTAGGACATGGGTGGAATTACCCTAGCCGAAGCATGGGAACCTAATATAGGCGAAACCACTCTAGCCGAAGCAGAGGATCCGAATACGGAAGTTAACCCTGGCCATTAGGTGAGGGTACTATCCTAAGGGAATACCTTAGGTCATGGGCGAAATTACCCCAGCCGAAGCATGGGAACCTAATACGGGCGAAACCACTCTAGCCGAAGCAGAGGATCTGAATACGGGCGGCATTACCCTAGCCGAAGCATAGAAACCTAATAGGAGACTTGTGCGCACAAGTGTCTATCAAGAACTTCTCATGTTTTCCTAAAATACCCCAATGAAACAATATTAAACAGAAACCGTTACATCAATATTTAGCAACAGGATGCTAGGAATTAGGATACATACCTATGTTTAAATCGGTAGAATCAGAGTATTAGGACCTATGAATTATGTATACTCACATCAGACATCGAGAACTATAGGTCATGCTTTTACTTCAGATAACGGGATCACTTGAGATCAAACTGTATAGACTTTGTTTCCAAATCAGGGAGGTTTGTCATACGTACGTGGTACACACTCAATAGTCTATTTTATCACTCAGGGGTCATTGATTCACGCTGACAGGAATCACTAAACTATAATCCATTATAGATTGATTTCTGAATCAAGAACCTTACCCAAAGAATTCAATAAATATCTTCATCCAGGTATTCAGTGATTATAGCTCAAGGTCATTTAGAGTTTTCCCCATATCTTGTTTATGAAAGATTTTTGACATATCAGGATCAATCAAATTTATGGATTCATCAGGAAGATTATAGACGATTTGTTCTTATGGGCACCTTTTTACTAATTTTAACTTACGATGGTACTTTTATAATCTAGTCAAAAAGGGTAGCGCAGTTACTTATGGTATCCAAGGCTTCTAACGGCTTATCTATCTTCCAAGTCCACTGGAACTGAACAGATCTCATTATTACGATACTTACCAAGTATTCAGACATGTACATATCACATGAACTCAATCCTTAGCACCGAATGTACCTTTTAGAACATGTTATTCTTATAATTAATAATGTACTTTCTCCAAATAAAATCGAACATACCTTCATACAATATTCTTCAAGTATTACCTTAACATTAGAATTGACCAGCAACCACGAATCGTGTAATACCACTTTTAGAGCCATCACACTCGTTTGGCTTTATTGATATTTATATTTCCAAGTCTTAGAGGTATTTTCAGTCATTTTAGTATTCGAGGGTATTACAGACACTTCGATGCCCAAGGGTGTTTCAGTCATTCAGATACTTTTGGTATTTCCAAACAACTCATTCATTTCAATTCTCGAGGGTTTATCCATGATTTTCAGTTAATTTGGTAATTTCAATGCCTAAGGTTATTTAGGTCATTTCTATCATTCCAATCAATTCTTTCACTACTGTCATTTAGATTAGTTCAGGAATACGTAAAATCTTCCAGTAAGTTTATCTTCAGATGTTTGTCCAGAGTTTGGGTAATCCAAGTGTTTTGTTATCATACATAATTGCATCTTGATACCGAAGTCTTTCCCAATAGAACAAGGATTTCAGATAAAGTAATCATTTATCAGATCGAGTGTAAAATTCCAGTACATTTCTTTTGTTAGGGGTATTTAAGTCATTCTTCTTTCCCGAAGGTATTATCGTCATTTCTTAACGAAATATTTCAAATATCAAATCCTTTAACTCTATTTATCGAATCAGGAGATTATCTGTCTTATTAACCATTTACTGAACTCAGGATCCTTTAACTCTTTCGCACGATAGCCCACGGCCAAAAACTAGACATTATGGGATATGAAGAACACCCATGAATATTTTAGAGAATTTCAAAGGGGTGTTTTGATCCATTCGATTTAGTGGGAGGGAATGGTTTGGTGTTTCTCCATTTTGGCTTTTATACTTGACTTGCGAACCAACCCGAAGACCGTCCCATGCCCATAGTCAACCTGCGCCCTACATCCACTGTTCTTGCACTACGGCTCCACTGTTTGCATTCCTTTCATTCTAGTTCTTTTATATTTTTAATTTAGTCCTTTGTTTTTTGTTTTATGCATTTAGTTTCCTTTTCCTTTATATATATTTAATTCATGATTCTTTTCTAATTTAATTTGATCATTAATTATTCAATTTAATAAATTTTTAGGGTAATATTAGTAATTCTTTATTTTAGTCTTTCCCTAAATAGTTAAAAACTCTTCATTAGGCAAATTAATAAAAAAAAAGTTGTTAGGTTAGATTCTTTCTTCAGTTGATAATCAATAAATCTTTAGAGTTCTTTAGTCATAATTTATGCTTTATAGGCTAGCTCCTTAACAATATAGTTTAGTAATTAATGTTGTAGTTTTAGATTTAACCAAATAATTCATTTTTAATAAATTTGGTAAACTTTTAGATAATTTAATAATATATTTCTTTAATTAAAATTGCTAAATGTAGCCTTTTAAGACTAACCTCTCTAAATATACGCTTTTAATAATAAACGTAGACTTTATATTTTCTTAAGGAATTAATAAAAATTACATAAAATTTCATTCAAAAACTGGTTATGTATCACGAAAAACAAAGTATTTTCTCAAGTGGGGTTAATCGCGGCTTTCCCCTAGTAGTTAAGGAACGGTCGACAGTCCCATGCGAGACTATGCTTTCGAATTTTTGAGAATAATGTCTTAATCCATAATGCGTTTAAGTTTGACCAGGGTTTCCTCAACTATGAGTTAATTCGAGGCCACTTTTAAAAGTCTGAGGATTTTTACATTAATATTTGCATGCATTCATTCGGGTTACAAAGGAAAATATTAGTGATCAAGTAAGTGCCATTCTACGGGCGTTGTGGGGTGCTAATCTTTCCCCACAAGTAACAGTGCCCTCGAACCTAAGATTTTTTAATCTCTGGTTCATTCTAGGTTTTCGGTCTGCCTATTTAATAGGACCAATGGTGACTCCGCTAGGGAATTTTTTAAGTAGGCACAACTTTTATTTGATCACGAGTTATTTTCCTTGGTAGTTCATTTGTATTTCTTATGTGCATTTTTTGGTGTATTTATCTGATGTTGCATCAAAACATAAGCCTTATACTCGGTCTTTATCCAACTTAAGTGGAAGATTAATAGTTATGCCTTCGTGAGTAACCCTCCGTAGGGCTAGTGAAACACTATAGGGTTCAGAGTACCTATGCTTTCGTGAGTAACCCTCCGTATGGGCATAGTGGAAATGCATCCCCTTGAGCTGTGTTCGATCCGCAAGCCTCTGATGGGCCAAGGTCGAACATCTTATCCACCTTAGTAGGGGAAAGGACGGTTCGAGGACCTTTTTAGACCCAAACCCACATGATTGAGAATCTAAGAAGCCCACCCCGTTAGAGCCATGTGGAAAGCCATAGAGATCTAGAACACATGCAGTTAGGATTTACTTTTGGTAATATTTCTTGTATTTATGATTTATTATTATGTACTGTCACTTCTCTTTCTTTGTTTATATTTTCATCTAGTATACATCGCATTACATTCTTTTGGCATTCCGAAACACAAGTCAGTCAGTGATTATGAGTGTCCGGGTAGCATCATCTAGTTCTGGAGTCCCCTATTCGAATGCGGATGTTAGAAGTGAGTCCTTGAAGCTTCAACATCAGCACAATGATTGTGTACAAAAGGAAACTACCATAGCCTTGCCAAAACGGGTACTTATAGGTCTGCCTTGGAATCACTTGTCAGGATTGGTTACTGTATGGGAGAGTTTAAAGACTCAAGACCGAGCCATATTAACTAAGAGGTATGGAGATATAGCCTTTCTGATTGGAGTAAAGATAGATGATCCCATGGTTATAGCAGTTGTTGAATTTTGGGACCCAGCATACTGGTGTTTCACCTTCAATCAAGAAGACATGACTCCCACCATAGAAGAGTACATGGTTCTGCTACGCTTAGAGTTGGAGAAGCCCGAAAAAATTTACTAGAAAGAGAAAATTCTAGTTAATGAAAAAAGATCGCTAAGCTCTTTGGTCTAGACGTGAAGGAGGTAGAAGCTCATCTTGTAGAGAAGAACAAGAGCCCTTGTTTCACTTGGGAGTTCATATATATGCCCAGATCATGAAAGACGTAAAGCATGAGAGAGTCCTAGGTCTGCTCGCCCTGGCTATGTATGGATTGGTGATCTTCTCGAAGGTTTTGGGACATATGGAGATAACCCTAGTTAATCAGCTGGCCTAGAAAAATATGAATTTATTCTGAAAATTTTGGTAGAAATTATCAGATCTTTGAACTACTAGCGAATTTGTGGGAGTGGTCTTTTCACTATATGTTCATAGCTTCTCTACTTATGGTTGCGAAGCCATTTTTGGGACAACGAGAAAATAAGCAGACACCCGACGTATAGAGATTTGATCTCGATCAAAAAAGTTACCATGAAGAGGTAGCAACGAAATGGGAAACGAGAGCAGTGGGAAGCCTTTTTTGAAACCTTTCTGATGATGATGTAACATAGAGAGCCCTATGGATGTATCCTGTACTGATTCTATACAAGTGTGGAGAGATAGAATAGGTCCCTCTAATAGGCTTATGGGGAGCCACCAGCTATGTGCCTTTGCTAGTACAACGCCAGTTCAGATCCTGACAATTCATTCTAATTACTCATGGGCAGTGAGAAGAAGAGTTATCCTACAAGGAGGATAATTCCACAAAACGACTCATGGAGTTGGCTAGTGCATAGAAATACTATACCGAATAAAGGTGGCCTTATTTACCAGTGTTGTACCCGAATATGCAAGTTGGAGAAGGCAAAGGGTCACCAATATAAGCATACCGATCTTGGTGAACCAATCAAATAACCCACAACCCAAAATCTTCATGACTGAGTTAGAAGTCTACAAACAAGACTTTGAGAAGGAAAAAGAAATGCTATGGGGTAGAGTCACCAAACTTGAGGTAAAGCTTATCGCAGAGGAATATCAAATAGAAGGTTACTAAAAGGAGGTGAAAGTCTTATTATAACGCCACAATTTTGGGCCTAGAATATTAGTTGGTTGGGTTAGACGGTTCGGAAGAATCGAGTTATCTAATTCGACTAGTTTTCGGAAATAAATTGAAATAAATGGTTTTTGGCTAAAATAAAATGGGTAAAAATATCCTAAAATGTTTAATTGGTATATTAAACATATTTGAAGTGTGAATTTGGTAAAATCAATTTGTATTGAATGATATTTTGGATTAGTGACCAAAATGTAAAGATTTCAAAACTATTTTAGTGACTAAAATGTAAAAGGGCCAAAACTTAGAATCTTTTGAGAGTTCCATTTGTTTTTAATCAGACTTCTCACTTAGTTGGACTTTTTTTAAGTGGTTTTCTAGATATACTAAAGGGAATTAAAAAGGATTTTAATTCATTAATCATTTTCTTCATTTTCTCACGTAACAAACTTTTCTAATTTTCCCTCTCTCATTTTCTCTCCAACCAAACTATGTTTTCTCTTCAAAAATTTCCAGTAATCCCTTGATTTTCATTCTACCTCGATTTCTTTTTCATTCCTTATCCTTTTCTATCAAATATCTCTCATTTTTTTAGAGTTCTTCAAGGCAATTGAGCCAACTAAGTGGAGAAGTCATCCTAAATGGTAATTTTCATTTTCTCTCATCTAAATAAGGCTCATTAATGAAATTCCCAAGTGTTTGGCTCTTTGATGTTGTTTTCTTATGGGTTTTTGATGTTTGATTTAATAGAAATGGATTAAATCAAGATTTAATCGGCGAATTGCTAAAGGTTGTTAGTAATGAATTGTAGGAAGTTTTGATTGATTAAGATTATATTTTAATGTGTCTTTACATTATGAAATGAGATTAATAAAAGAAATCCCGAAACTATTTGGTTAGTTAATCTTCTAGGTTCTATTTCATGAGATTTTGGGTTGAGATTAAGATTCTATGGTTGTTGGAGGTTTAATGATGGTTTGAATATGTTTATTGATGTTAATTGATGATGTTTGGATGATCAAATCGTTAGGAAGTAGCTGCGTTTTGTTTAGATGTAGTTAAAGTTGGTTTTTGGTAGTGTATGTATGGCATTTGGTTGGGGATTGTTGGAGATGCATGGGAATGCTAGTTGCTGGTGTTTTTAATGCATAGTGATGCATTTTCCTCTGTTTTGTGTAGCCAAAACAAGGGAGAGTGGTTCGTTGCTTGTTAGTGGGAATTCGGAGGTTTTGGAAGTTTGATTTTCGCATTGGCAAGAGAGGTTTTGTGCATCGGTGAGTGGGAATATGTTTTGAAGCTCTTAAGGTTTAGAAAGTTACCTTGGGAGTTTAGCTTAAGTCTAACAAACTTAACTAGGCCCGGAAGTAAGTATATGGTGGTTTACTCTCAAATACTCAGTTTTGGCATATGCTTTATAAACACATGATTTGCTCACAAAGCATGATTTGTTACCTACTGTTTATATACATGATTTTCATATTGTCATAACCCGTTTTTATCCAGGTAACCCGAATCCAAACCCGAAAACCCATTTACGTCGCCCAAATACCATTAACCCATACTAGACCCAATTACACCAAACCCAGATCCAAACTCGATCTGGAATAGCCCAAACCCGATAACCTAAAGCTAAAAACCCTAACCCTAATACCTAACCCTAAACTGCACAACCGCCACCAGTCTTGCTGCCGCCGCATCGCTCCCACTGCCGATCATCGAATTCCCCCAATCACCCCAACCAAAATCCCAAAATTCAAATATAACCCTAAATTAATTTTAACCCTTAAATCCAAACTGAATCTAAAAAATCAACCTAACCTAAATCTTACCCATTCCCTACCCCTACTGACCTTGCCCATGCCTCTGATCAATCACCCATACCCTACAAAATCTCACCAAAAAGTCCCTCAAAATCCGAATTTCCCCACCAATGCAGATCTATAGCAAGATTTAAAAAAAGGGAGAGTTGTTATGTTGGAAAAAAAATCGGTTTATAAAACCGAAACCAATATAATTCAAACGGGGGATTTTTTTTCATTCTAGAAATTGTAAGGATTTTCGAAATCGGTAAAAAGTAGGTAATTTCCAGTTATTTGGTTTGCATATTCAGTTTGTTTTCTCGAATATAAAATAAAAAAGCATATAAAGGGTTTTTGGTTTGAAAATCAAAATCTTTTTTTTGTTTTTTTGTTTTAAATCTTAGATCAAAAATAAAAAATATTTCGAATCATACCTGACCATTTGAGCACTGCCGTGTAACCCCCTCGACCCGGCCTAGTCACAAGACCGAACCTAGCGAGCTACATTAGGTTTACCAAAGTAAACCGAGAAGAAGAACTTGAAAACACAACCATTTTTTCCTTTTATCTTATCTAGATGCTGGTTAACACCCTACGTTTCATACATACAACCACAGAAAACCCAACTCAATCGGGCATCGAATTGATATCCAATTGACCACGTTTGCAAGAATAGGGACCAGAACGTAAATCTACAAATCTATAAGGGCTTACTTAAAATTTGCTTTACCAATCTTCAATTAGTAAAGTTACAAGCACACATGCCAAATTTCAACTTAAAACGAGTATCCAAACTCATCCAATTGCATACATAACACCCAAGGACCAAAATGTAAATTCCACTATTTCAAAGGGCCAATTTCGTAATTAATATTACAAATCCTCAATTAAACCAATTACATGCATACTGGTGAAATTTCAGGTCAAAAAGATCATTCAAGCACATTTAATTGCAAGTATATCAATCAGGGACTAAAACGGGAGAAAACAAAAACCTTAAAACATACTTTTAACTAACTTAACCACTAACCGTATCAATACACGATCAAGTGTATCGATACGCCTGAGCATTCTCAAAAACTCTAGATTCTAGTAGCTTAGAACCGTATCAATACGCCTCATCGAGTATCGATACGCTATGCTTAAAACCGTAGACTTGTATCGATAAAGTCACCCGTGTACCGATACGCTAAGCCGGACATGGGATTACTCGTATCGATACGGGCACCGGTGTACCGATACGCTAAGCCTGAGATGTTCTTACCTGTATCGATACGGGAACCCGTGTACTAATACGATGTGCTTGGGAATACTTACATGTATCGATACGGGCACACGTGTATCGATACGCCCTAACCCGTAATGTCAAAATTTGATGGTTTTTAACCTTGTTTTGGGATTCTAACACTTAAGCATGCATCAAACAATCAAGTAACATCATCATAGATCATTTACCGTCAACTACCATAGATCAATCATCAAGTAATAATCAACATGCTTCAAAGATAACTATAGGCATGCTTCCTAGAACTCAAGCAACCAAATCATAGACCATATGCAAAATTGCAAAACAAGCTTATTACAAGACCAAAATAGCAATATAAAATTGCTGAAACAAAGGACTAAACACTCAAACCCTCCCATCAACATTCAAGCCACATTGCCTTTATTACTACTTTAAAACCCAAACATACTTTGGTAAATCAAGTCTTGGAAATTCCTTCCTTGCTTGCTAGGCCACTTGCACTTAATCAAATCTGCATTGATGATAAAAGAGAGAGTAAGCAATCATTGCTTAGTGAGGAGCGCTCAAAACACAAAACATCATCCAATGCAATTTAAAGCCATTTCGAACCATCATGCCATTCTTTCAAAACATGCACTTAACCTTTATAAAAAAATCAATATATTTAACCATATGCAATATATATCATGGATTCCACAGCATTATCCCATATGCAATTCCCTCTACTTAAGCCTTCTCAGACATAACATCCCATATGCAAAGCTTAAGGAGTATAACACATATAAATCACGTCATTCAAACTGATCCATCAACATGATACAATTTAAAAGATTATATTGGCTTTCAATAAATCATCATTAACATCAGATACACGGATTTCCCAAGAGATTTCGCAATCTCTTGCAGCCCAATGGCATGGAGTTGTGCAACACATGCACCACCTCTACACTACCACGGCTAATCCACCAACTTGGAGTACACACACTCGACGCATCAACCTCTACAGCTCATGGCTGGAGTAAAAACCATCTAAGTGTTACCTCAACAACATTGGGGTTCACGTGATCGGAGTAAGTACCTCTCGTACTACCTCTACAACCACGGACGACTTATTATAGTGAACTTTAAATCCTATGGCCAGCCAATTATATCCAATAACATTTCCATAACATTCTCAATTCATCACTTGCCAATATAATTCACTTTTATAAACATACCTCACTGTTTTCATATGCATTATTCAAATCGTTTTATTTTGCATTAAACCATGCATAAACCATGAAAATCAAGGTAGAAACAATAAGAATTTGATGTAAAAGCTTTAGAAATCAATTGGAAATAAAAACTCTTTGAAATCCTAATTTTACCTGAAGAAATTGAAGCTGGAAATGTGTTTGGCTAAAGAGAATTTGAGAGAAAGAAGTTACAAAGTTAGTTACGTGAAATTCTTTTAAAAAGCTTACTTGTGTTTAATTAATTATCTCACTATTCATACCTCTTAAAAAATTAATTAAAATAGTTAATTAAAGGGAGAAATCTTATGAAACCCTTTTGGATTATTAACTCCTTAAAGATTCAAAGTTTTAACCCATTTCCAAAACAGTCACTAAAAATAGTTCTGCAAACTTTGTGTTTTAGTCACTAACTTAAAATGTCCCATTTTCGAATTTATTTTTCCAAAATTGTTTTCACCAAAATCATTTATATAATTAATAAATATTTTAGACTATTTCCCATATTTTTATCCCTTATAAAAATATTCAAACCAATTTAAATCTCGAATTCAACTCGAATCTCTAATTCCGGTCCACCAGACCGATTAAACCATCCCAAAACCCCTAGGCCCAAAAACCAGGGTGTTACAACTCTCCCCCACTTAAGAAATTTCGTCCTCGAAATTTGCTTGGAGGAAAAAGATGTAGAAATTGCTCTTCCATGCCCGACTTACTCTCCCATATGGCCTCCTCAACTCTTCGATGCCGCCACAACACCTTAACAAGCTCTATCGTCTTCCCACGTAGAACTTTATTGTTGGTATCAAGGGTCTCTACCAGTTCCTTATCATAGGAAAAATCCGGTCTCCACTCAACATCCTCAATCGGCATAACATGCGATGGATCTGAACGATACCTCTGCAACATCGAAACATGGAACACATCATGAATCTTTTCCAGTTCGGGAGGCAACCTCAACCGATAAGCCACAAGACCAACACGATCTAGAATTTCATAAGGCCAAATAAACCTCGGACTCAACTTTCCTTTATGCCCAAAGCGCATCACCTTCTTCCAAGGTGAACCCTTCAAGAACACTTTGTCACCCACAACGTACTCCACTTCTCTACGCTTCAAATCCGCGTAGGATTTCTGTCGATCAGATGCCGCTCCCAAGTGGTCAGACACAAGCTTCACTTTCTCATTAGTGTCCTTCAAAACATGGGGCATAGAAATATACTTCTCCCCAACCTCAGCCCAACACAAAGGCGTACGAAACCTCTTACCATATAAGGCCTCATACGGAGTCATTTGAGTACTCGTCTGATAGCTATTATTGTAAGAAAATTCCACCAAAGGCAACTGTTTTTCCCAGGTTCCTTGGAATTCAATAGTGCAACACATCAACATATCCTCCAAGATCTGAATCACACGCTATGAATGTCCATCCGTCTGAGGATGATACGAAGTGCTAAAATGCAACCGAGTACCCAATGCTCAATGCAAGCATTCCCAAAACCTCGTTGTAAACCTCAGATCTCTACCCGACACTATCGACTTGGGCACCCCATGCAACCTCACCACCTCAGCAAAATAAAGATCAACCAACTTATCCAGAGTATACGTCGTATGCACCGGTAGAAAATGTGCACACTTTGTAAACCGATCAACAATCACCCAAATGGAATCCTTTTTAGTTGGGGCCAAAGGTAGCCCCGATACAAAATCCATTGTGATTCACTCTTATTTCCACTCCGATATCTTCAATGATTGCAACAACCCTGAAGGAAATTGATGCTCAGCCTTAACATGCTGACATACCATGCACTTGGCCACAAAATCAGCCACATCTTTCTTCAAACCAACCCAAAAATGCTAATCCTTCAAACCCCGATACATCTTGGTACTACTGGGATACATAGCAAAAGGACTTTAATGAGCCTCAGTTAAAATGTTACGTCTCAACTCCTCATCACAAGGCACCACTATTTGGTCCTTAAAACACAACACTCCATCAACATTAAAATGGAATTCCGATGGTTTCCCATCCATGATATCTTTAACATGAAGTACCAACTCATCATCATACGGTTGTTTCTCCTTTATCATTTGCGATAATGATGGCTTCACTTGCAACTCGGCCAACAAACCTCCATCACGTGTTACACTTAACCGAGCAAACATAGCTCTCAACTCGACCACAACTTTTCTACTCAAAGCATCTGCCACCACATTCGCATTACCCGGATGATACTCAATGGTCAAATCATAATCTTTTAGCAACTCCAACCATCGCCGTTGTCTAAGATTCAACTCCTTTCGCGACATTAGATACTTCAAACTTTTGTGATCCATATACACCACACACTTCTCACCATAAAGATAATGCCTTCAAATCTTTAATGCTAACACCACTGAGGCAAGCTCAAGATCATGAGTAGGATAGTTATGCTCTGCACCTTCAATTGCCTAGATGCATAAGCCACAACTTTCCCACCTTGCATCAACACACACCCCAAACCAACATAGTATGCATCACTATACACCACAAACTCCTTTCCCGACTTAGGTTGAATCAAGATTGGAGCTTGCGTCAAAGTTTTCTTCAACTTTTCAAAAGCTCATTGTCGATCCTCCGTCCACTCAAAATGAACATTCTTCTATAACAAGTTGGTCAAACGAGCAACAATCTTCGAAAAACCATCCACAAACCGATGATAATATCCTGCCAACCCAAGAAAACTACGCACCTCTGTCACTGACCTAGGTGGCTTCCAATTCACCACAGCCTCTATCTTTTATGGATCCACATGAATCCCTCAGCCGACACCATATGTCCAAGGAAAACCACTCCCTTCAACCAAAACTCATATTTACTCATCTTAGCATACAACTGATTATCCAACAATCTCTGAAGCACAATCTGTAAATGAGCATCGTGATCTCTCTCCGTACGAGAGTACACAAGAATATCATCAATAAACACCACCACAAATTGATCCAAGAACTTGCGAAATACCCGATTCATCATATCCATGAATGTCGCTGGTGCATTGGTCAACCTAAATGGCATCACCAGAAACTCATAATGCCATACCATGTACGAAAGGCAGTCTTTGGCACATCCACATCCTTCACTTCCAACTGATAGTACCCAGACCTCAAATCTATCTTAGAGAACACCAAAGCACCCCTAAACTGATCAAACGAATCATCAGTTTGCAGCAAGGGATATTTGTTCTTAATCGTCAACTTATTCAGTTGTCGATAATCGATGCAATTCTTCATCGTATTAACCTTCTTCCTCACAAATAACACCGATGCACCCCAGGGTGAAACACTAGGTCTAATGAAACCTCGTTCAAGCAGCTCTTGCAGCTGCGTCTTCAACTCTTTCAATTCCTTAGGTTCCATGCGATAAGGCGCAATAGACACCAGAGCCATATCAACATACGTCTCAGTTTTAAACTCTACCTCTCTATCCGGCGGTAACTATGGCAACTCTTTAGGAAAAACTTTCGGGAAATCACAAACTGTACAGATGTCCTACACACGCACATCCTTAGATCTAGGATTCATAACATAGGCCAAATACGCCTGACATTCGAGTTCCAACATTCAACCTATTTCCAAAGCTGAAACAACATTGGCCATGAACTTTACATTCTCGCCAACCACAACAACTTCATAATCGACAGCAAGACGCAATGATATCAGTTTGGTTTCAAAATCCACAACCGCCCTATGCTCGGATAACCAGTCCATCCCCAATATCACATCAAAACCATAGAATGACAATTCCATCAAATGCACAGCAACACATGGTCTTGTACCATCAAAGGACACTTTCGGTATAACTTCCTAACCACAATCATTTCACCTAAAGAACTAGTTACTCAAACACCAACATTTAAAATCTCAACAAGTATATCAATTAACTGTACATGCTCTCTCCGAATATATGAATGGGTAGAACCAGAATCAACCAATGAAAGTAAAGGCAAAGATTGCAAAGTAAAGGTACCTGCAATCACATCAGTATCGTTGCGTCCCTCGCGATGCGCATACACTCTCGCGGGTCTTCTACCCTCCGGTAAGATAGCAACAGTGTGTGCCACAGTCCTACACCCACCATCTCTCGGCTGGAAATGTCCTCGTCCACGCCCTCGACCTCTTGGGGCAACTATAGCAGGTGCAGGATCCTGCACACCTCTAGCTAACGTAGGGCAATCACGCCTCACATGATCAGACGACCTACAACTCCAACAAGCATTAGCTGTAACTGGTGCATGAACTAGACCAACCCGTCCTGCCTAAGGACAGTCGCGTCTAACATGGTCTCAAGATCCACAACCCCGACAAACCTTATCCGACCTCTAGCAAACCCCAAAATGTCTCTTCCCACACTGAGCATACTTGGGTATCCCACCTCCAAAACTTTGCCCTAACTGACCTCTCCGCCCAAGCTCCGATCGATGTCTCCGATCACGGTGCCTCTTATACTGACCACCACCAACATTAGAATCAGTGGTTCTCTTACCATGACCAGATCCTCTAGCACGGGATGTCAAGCCCAAACTCTGCTCAAAATCCTTGACTCTTGAAACCAACACATCAACCATAGCCTGAAAGACTCTCGTCATTGCCTGTATTAAAGGCATCATATCACCCAACACTAGCCCAACTGGCACAAGTGGTACTTGTTCCACACCCGTAGGTGGACTCGGTGAAGGAGGTGGCAACCCCTCAACAGGCATAACATTATTCTCATAATCCTGCCTCCTCGCATTCACATTAGAAGTTAATTCTCTCATCAGTAGCATTTTTAACCAAGATTCTAAGGCATGATAATACATCAAAACAAAAACAATTAGGCCAACCTCAAGCAAGGATCCAAGACTTCCATTTCAAATCAAAAAGCATTTTACATTAGTAGTAATAAGGCAATGTGTCCTAAATCATACCCCTACATGCCATATAACTCGTAATCAATCACCGTTTATAGCAATCAACACCAATCAATAAACATGCATATCTAACATTTCCCAACATACATAAACCAACCATAACACACTCCCAACAATCATAACCTATCTCTAATACCACCAAATATAACCCCCTCAACCCGACCTAATGGCAAGACCGAACTGAGCGAGCTACATTAGGTTTACCGAAGTAAACCGAGAAGAAGAACCTAAAAACATGACCATTTTTTCCTTTTATCTTATCTAGAAGCTGGTTAACACCCTACATTTCATACATAAAACCAAAGAAAACCCAACTCAATCGGGCATCGAATTGATATCCAATTGACCACGTTTGCGATAATAGGGACAAGAACGTAAATCTACAAATCTATAAGGGCTTACTTAAAATTTACTTTTCCAATCCTCAATTAGTCAGGTTAAAAGCATAAATGTCAAATTTCAACTTAAAACGAGTATCCGAACTCATCCAATTACATACATAACACCCAGGGACCAAAATGTAAATTCCACTATTTCAAAGAGTCAATTTCGTAATTAATATTACCAATCCTCAATTAAACCAATTACATGCATAATGGTGAAATTTCAGGTCAAAAAGATCATTCAAGCTCATTTAATTACAAGTATATCAGTCAAGGACTAAAACGGGAGAAAACAAAAACCTTAAAACATACTTTTATCTAACTTAACCACTGACCGTATTGATACACGATCAAGTGTATTGATACGCCTGAGCATTCTCAAAAACTCCAGATTCCAGTAGCTCAAAATCGTATCAATACGCCTCCTCAAGTATCTATACGCTACGCTTAAAACTGTAGACCTGTATCGATACAGTCACCCGTGTACCGATACGCTAAGCCTGAGATGCGCTTACCCGTATCGATACGGGCACCCATGTACCGATACGCTAATCCTGAGATGTGCTTACCCGTATTGATACGGGAACCTATGTACTGATACGCTATGCCTGGAAATACTTACCTGTATCGATACGGGCACACGCGTATCGGTACGCCCTGACCTATAATGTCAAAATTTGCTGGTTTTTAACCTTGTTTTGGGATTCTAACACTTAAGCATGCTTCAAACAATCAAGTAACATCATCATAGATCATTTACCGTCAACTACCATAGATCAATCATCAAGTATTGATCAACATTCTTCAAAGATAACTGTAGGCATGCTTTCTAGAACTCAAGCAACCAAATCATAGACCATATGCAAAATCTGGCAAAACAAGCTTATTACAAGACCAAAATAGCAATATAAACTTGCTAAAATATAGGATTAAACAATCAAACCCTCCCAACAACATTCAAGCCACATTGCCTTTATTACTACTTTAAAACCCAAACATACTTTGGTAAATCAAGTCTTGGAAATTCCTTCCTTGCTTGCTAGGCCACTTGCACTTAATCAAATCGCATTGATGATAAAAGAGAGCGTAAGCAATCATTTCTTAGTGAGGAGCGATCAAAACACAAAACATCATCCAATGCAATTTAAAGCCATTTCGAACCATCATGCCATTCTTTCAAAACATGCACTTAATCTTTATAAAAAATCAGCATATTTAACCATATGCAACATGTATCATGGATTCCAAAGCATAACCCCATATGCAATTCCCTCTATTTAAGTCTTCCCAAGCATAACATCCCATATGAAAAGCTTAAGGAGTATAACACGTATAAATCACGTTATTCAAACCAATCCATCAACATGATACAATTTAAAACATTACATTGGCTTCCAAGTGATCCATTACCATATACATCCTTTCAATAAATCATCATTAACATCGGATACATAGATTTCCCAAGAGATTTTGCAATCTCTTGCAGCCCAATGGCATGGAGTTGTGCAACACATGTACCACCTCTACACTACCACAACTAATCCTCCAACTTGGAGTACACACACTCGATGCATCAACCTCTACAGCTCATGGCTAGAGTAAAATCCATCTAAGTGTTACCTCAACAAATTGGGGTTCACATGATCGGAGTAAGTACCTCTCCTACTACCTCTACAACCACAAGTGACTTATTATAGTGCACTTTAAATCCTATGGCTGGCCAATTATATCTGAAAGTAAGTATTGGTTGATTTCGCTCTCATTTTTGGTTTTGCAAAATACAATCTCATGCACATGTTTATGGTTTTGATTACTTAATGTTTTATGCGTGTTTTAGAAATGAAGGATGTTGCAAATTATCATATATGATGATTATTGAGTATGGCAAATGGTTTATGAAATGAATTTTGAGAATGCTAGGATACATGGTTTAATGTATTGGAAATTGATTTGATTTGATGCATATGTAAAACAGTAAGTTAATGTGGTTTATTGAGTATATTGGCAAGTGGATGAGATTAAAAGTTATCGGATATAGTTGAATAGCCATAGGGTTTAAGTTGCACTATAATAAGTCACCTCATATGTGTCGAGGGGTCAAGAGTGTGCCATGCTCCACCACGAGAACCGCAGTAGTCGAAGGGTCAAGAGTGTACCAATTCTCTCGCTGGTGGATTTATACATCATAATCGTTAAGGGTTGCTTCGATTCAAGGATGTGTGTGAATTGATCGAAGGAACCACTTGGGAAATCCGTGTATCCGATGTGTTTTTGATATAATAGAATGGAATTGGTTTTGAGTCACTTGAATGCCAATATATTATATAATGTATCATGGGAAATGGATTATGTTTTGTATAATATAGTTTATATATGTGTTGCTCTTTAAGCTTGCTATTTTGAGATTTTAGCATGAGAAAGCTTAAATTGAGGTTATTGCTAGAAATCCATGATACATGAGATACAAATGTTTAAAAGTGCATATTTGGAAAGATTAAAGATGCATGAGATTTTTGGCACGAGCTTGAATACATATTTGAAGACAAAATTGTTTTAAATGCATTGATGACTGTTTTTGAGATTTCCCTCACTAAGCTTTATAAGCTTACACTCTCTTTTCTCATCAATACAGAGAAGTAAGCATTTGGGAAGCGACAGAGCAAGAGGCGATCCAAGGACAAAGTGATTTCAAGTATGGTTTTACAAATACTTTGTAGTAATAAGAGACAGTATGACCAAGTTGTAATTGGGAGGGTTGTTTTGGTTACTCCCTGGTTGGGACAAGTTACATTTGATGTTTTTGGACATGTATGATGTTTAATATCTTGCTTTGAGGGGTTGGGATATGTTTTGCATGCTTGGGTGTAGATCATGCCTATAGGACCTTTGGTTGAATATGCTATGTTGTGAATGAACCTTATGATTGTGGAAATGATGCTTGAGATGTTATATGATGTTTAAGTAATGTTTTAAGTTGTTTGGAGTGAGCCAAAGAGTCATATGTTGGACCTAGAGGTTATTATAGGCCTTCGCATACCGGTACGGGTACTCAGGGATCGGTACGCAAGGTCTGAAACGGCTCCAGTTTGGTCCCTAGTTGTTGTGTAAGCAATTAGATGAGTTTAGAGTCGTTTTAAGCTAAAATTTGACATGTGGCTATGAAACCTGACTAGTTGAGGATTGGTAAATCAAATTTTAAGTAAGTCCTCTCAGATTTCCAGATTTGCAATTTGGTCCCTAATTTGCATTTACGCCCGATTGGATGTCAATTCGACGCTTGATTCAGTCGAGAGCTTATCCGCTGCCAGCATGTGCACTTAGGAATTAAATAAGAATCTAGACAAGATAAAAAAGGAAAACAAATAGACGTGTTCGGGTTAATCTTTCTGATTTTGCTTCGGCAAAACCTAATGTAATTCACTCAGTTCGGTCCAGCGTCTAGACCGGGTCGAGGGGGTTACAAGAGTGAAAGTGTATCCACTGAGCTTTGTTAGCTACAAGTTCAGAATTGTTTTTTTGTTAACAGGTTAGCAGGTTGGCATGTGCATTGGAAAAGCACCACCAGAGTAGGATTTTAGCATTGACTTGTTCAGAGTACAATACTTAGATTATTTAGGCTATGTATTCGTAGGACCCTATGTTTTATATTGTAAGGATTTAAACCATGAGTGGAATGCTTTTATTATTGTAATTTTAAATGGAGCTCCCATGTAATGTTTTAACTGCTTATTTATATTGAAATATTTGAACTCAATGGATTTTATGAAAATGGATGTGATTTGGGTTAAACTAGGTTGAAATTTTATGGTAGCAAGTTGGGCTCGAGGCCTAAATGTGACATATGAGTTTAGGGTGTTACATTTAATGGTATTAGAGCCAAGGTTTATCTGGTTATGGGAAAGACCCAGGGATTGACTAGAGTAGAAAATATGTGTCTAGCGAATAAGTTGCCCATAAGTTGAAGTTGTACTCGTTTAAGCTAAAATTTGATTGTGTAATCCTTTTCTTTCCTTGTACAAAATTAGTATGCCTACAGGATCACGAGATAATGATGAGAGCTTGGGTTCTCATGAGGTGAACCTTGACGAGGAGTATTTCCTGGACACGAAAGATGAGTATAAAGGAGAGAGGGGATAGGGGTGAACTTTTTTACCCATCTACATCGCGCCCTTTATCTCATTATAAGGGTCATCCCAAGGCCTTCGGCTACTCCTCAAGAGACACCGGTGGAAAGGCTTCGACGATATGGTGCTAAGGATTACCTTGGATCGGTGTAGGATGGCCCAATTCAAGCTGATCAGTTGCTATGTGATACGAAATGGAGTCTTCGATAGATGTAACTTGGGTATGAGGACAAATTGGCATGTATCACATCACTTTTCAAGGAGAATACTCGAGCGTGGTGGGAGATAGTGAAGTTGGGATAGTGTCCCAACCAGCCCACATGGGAAGATTTCCTATAGGAGTTACAAGGAAAGTATATTAGGGAAGCTCATATTGACAACATGAGAGACGGATTCAATAATCTGGCTCAAGGAAATCGGTCTATGTTTGAGTATGAACAAGAATTTCTGCAGCTTAGCAGGTTTGCCCCGGAGTTGGTTGCTATCAAGAAATTAAGGTGCAAGAAGTTCAGGTCTAGGTTTGAATAAGGAAATTCATTTGTATCTGATTACAATCCCTCTTGCAAAATTTACAGAGCTAGCCTCGAATGCCAAGGCAGTTGAGCAAGTGAGCAAGAGAGTTTATGGCCAGAGTAGTGGCCACGGAGATTGGAATGGGAAGAGTCAAAACTTCGCTAACAACTTGTAGTCCTATTTTGAGAGGAACAAAAATCGACGGAATCAAGGTATATGAGTATCAAACCAAAATTTGAGATTAGACCATAAGTCAGAATCTGCTGGTCGTAGTGGGCCTTCATCATCTTTTTCCATGATGCGTCCTGAGAGCTCACAGAGGAGTGCGGGCACACCAGTATATAACCAGTGTAGACATAAGCATCGATGCGAGTGTTAGGGAACATCCAGAGTTTACTATGGTTGTGGGTTACTAGATCATTATGTGAAGGATTGTCTGGCAGTTGCTGATGCCACTCTAGTTTGGACTTAGAGGACATATTATTCATCTTAGAGGAGTCGAGGCTTTGCTAGAGGATAAGCGAGGCATATATCTGGACATCAGAGTGGAGGTACATTCCAATCTAACTCGAGGGCACTAACGAGGCAGTATGAAGTTAAGGCTCAGGAGGATTGTAAGGCTACTGATGTCATCTTAGGTACATTTACCTATTTTCATTTTTTATTATTACTTTAGTAGACTCGGGGTCTACCCATTCCTACATTCGTAGTATAATAACTCAGCAATGGAGTATCCTGCCGAAGACCTTGAGGTAGGGGTCCGTATGACTAGCCTGTTGGGATATGAAGTTATAGCAAATAAGGTACATTAAAGGTGTTCGATTTAGGTCCAAGGTTTTATTTTTCTAGTAGACTTGCTGGTATTGCCGTTTTAAGAGTTTGATGTCATCTTAGGGGTGGATTTGCTATCTAAGCATTATGCGAGCTTAGGTTGAGGGGCAAAGAGGCTTAAACTCTATGTTCGGATATAGACAAGCTAGTTTTAAAAGGTAAGAGAAACCATTTCGTTCCCAATGTTGTGTCGGCTTTAGCAGTACAAAGGGTGATTCAACACGGTTGTAAGGCCTTTTTGGCTCAAGTTGTTGATGTAAGACTTGGGAGTCTAGTGCTTGAAAGCCTTCGAACTATTAGAGTGTTCGCCGATGTGTTTCTAGAAGAGCTACCTGGATTACTTTCATATCGTGAGTTAGAGTTTCAGATAGAGGTGATGCTAGGTATGGCACCGGTATCCATTGCACCATATCGTATGGCACCGACAAAATTGAGATAGTTAAAGGATCATATTTAAGGTGCATCGATCTTGTTTATCAAGAAGAAGGATGGTTCAATGAGGATGTGCATTGACTATCGTCAGCTCAACAAGGTAACGGTGAAGAATTGTTATCCCCTATCATGGATAGATGACCTATTTGACTAGTTGAGAGGTGCTCATGTGTTCTCAAAGATTGACTTGAGGCTGGGTTATTACCAGTTAAAGATAGTAGAAGAGGATGTTCAGAAGAACGCTTTTAGGATGCGGTACAACCATTATGAGTTCATGATAATGCCTTTTGGGCTTACCAATACACCTGTAGCTTTTATGGATCTGATGCACATGTGGTCTGCATCAATGATATCTTGGTTTACTCGAGCTCGGAGGATGAACACGACTATCACCTTCATGTTATCATTCAAAATTTGAGGGAAAGAAAACTTTATACCAAATTCAGCAAGTGTAAATTTTGGCATTCCAAGGTGGTGTTCTTGGGCCATAGTATTGCGACGGATGGGATCCATGTTGATCCGTAAAAGATTCAGGCAGTGGTAAAGTGGAAACCGCTTAGGAATATCTTAGATGTCCATAGCTTTTACAGAAAAAGAGTTCCATTTGAGTGGAATGATAAAAAACAACAAAGTTTTGAGCAGTTGAAGAATTATATGACGAAAGCCCCAATTTTGACGCAACCCGAGTTGAGAAAGGATTATGTGTTCTTTAGTGATATTTTGTTGAACGTACTTGGTTGTGTTCTCATGCAAGAGGGAAAGGTGGTTGCTTACGCCTTAAGACAACTTAAGCTTCATGAACAGAATTACCCTGCGCACAATTTGGAGCTTGCAGTAGTTATCTTTGCAGTGAAGATTTAGAGGCACTACCTATATGGAGAAAAGTGCTACATCTACATCGACCATAAGAGTTTAAAGTATCTGCTCACCTAGAATGAGATGAATTTGAGACAAAGATGATGGATCGAGCTGCTAAAGGATTATGATTGCATCATAGAGTATCAACCGGTAAATCTAATGTTTTGGTTGACTCTTTGAGTAGGAAGTCTGTGTTAGATTTGAGGGTGATGTTTGCGTATTTTACGATGACCGAGGATGGTGGTATGTTAGCCGAGCTTCGTGTGGAGCCTAGCTTTTTACAAGAGATCAAGAGAACACAAGTGTTGGACATAGAGTTAGTGGCAAAGATGGAGATGGTTTAGCGAGGCGAGATATCTAGTTTTGAGGTACGAGATGGTGGAATCTTGTACTTTAGAGGCCATTTATGTGTCCCAAAATTAGAGGATTTTAGGGATCATATTCTTTGAGAGGCAAATCGTAGTCTATTTTCTGAACACCCGGGTAACAATAAGATGTACCAAGATCTTTGTCCTTTCTTTTATTGGTGGCCTAGTATGAAAAGAGATGTATTAGAGTTTGTGACCAGATGATGCCTAGCTTGTCAACAAGTTACGGCTGAACACCAAGTTCCTTCAGGATTGCTACAGCCTATTCAGATTCCACAGTGGAAGTGGGATCTAGTGACCATGGATTTTATGACGGGTTTTCTATTAACACAAATAGAGTGTAACGCCATATGGTTGATAGTGGATCGTTTAACCAAGACTGCTAATTTTTGCCACTGCACATGGATTTCACCCTCGAAAGGTTGGCAAGGTTGTACATCCAAGAGATTGTGAGGTTGCATAGAGTGCCCTCGTCAATTGTTCATAAAGCTTTGGACACGAGATTGTATTTTAGCACTGCTTTTCATACTTAGACTGATGGTCAGTCCGAGCAAGTCATTTAGATTTTGGAAGATATGCTTCAGTATTGTATCATTGACTTCGAGGGGAGTTAGGAAGAGAATCTACTGCTTGTTGAGTTCACTTATAACAACAACTTTCAATCGAGCATTAAGATGGCTCTTTTTGAAACCTTGTATAGGCGTAAGTGTATAACACCCTTGTGCTGGACTGAGCTTAATGACAGGAATATTGTGGGATCAAATTTGATCAAGCAAACTGAGGAAAATGTTTAGATTATCAAGGAAATATTATGAGCGACCTTCGATCGTTAGAAAGCTTATGCGGATCAAAAGCATAAGCACATCGAGTATGAGGTTGGTGACAAGATGTTCCTCAAGGTGTCACCGTGGGAAAGAGTAATCCATTTTGGTCAAAAAGGCAAATTGAGCCCAAAGTTTATTAGATCGTATGAGATTTTAGCTAGAGTTGGACCCGTGGCTTACCGGTTAGCCTTACCTCCAAAGATGGCACATATCCATAATTTTTCCATATTTCTATGTTAAGGAGTTTCCGTTCTGATCCTTCGCATGTTATCTTGCTTGTGGAGATTTAGATCAACACCTATTTGACCTATGAAGAAAAGACAATAAGAGTTTTGGATAGGGGAGTCAAGAAGATTCGTAACAAGTGCATACCGTTAGTCAAGTTGTTGTGGAGGAACCACGAAGTTGATAAGACTACGTGGGAGATTGAGGGGGACATGAGGTTGCTTTATCCGCGTCTTTTCCCATCAGGTAAATTTTGAGGATGAAAAGTGTGTAAATGATTTATTTTGTATGCCCTTTTTACTTGTCTTTTGTATGTTTTCAAGCTCATATAGAATGTATTTAGGGTAGATTGTACATAATTTCATGTAGATAGGGAGTTACACTGTCTGCACTTGAATGTTATATATATTAGTGCATTTTATGGGAAAGATGGTGTTTTGCGGTTCATGTGTAGGATGTTGAAAGAATGCTGGAGCGAAAAAAAGTAGTTCTCATGGTTGGAACTGATGAGGCATAAAGAGTTGGAGATGAATCTACTTTTGCCTATGTAGACTTTCTCCCAGGCACATAACATTAAATATAATGGGAAATCAATGGATTTCTTTACTAAAGCCATACACTTTAGTGTTCTAAAACCCTACTTTCACCACCTATATAAGAGAGACTTAGATACGAATTCAAAGGAGAGCGATATTATAGACAACAGCCCTAGTTTGAAGCTTGCGGAGAACCACCAAGGTGAAAGTTAGAGAATTCTCCTCACGACAGACGCCATCGAGAGAGGCTGATGGAGTGGGAGACCTGCAGCAACAGTTGGACGGCATAGAGGGAGTTTGTTGAGGATGCTTGACTCTTTTTTCCCCTTGCTTGATAAACTACCTTACTTTATAGTTTTTATTATGGATGTTTTAGGCTCAGACACGAGCTAAATACTTTAGTTGGGATTATTGTTTCTCAGGATTGTATGCTCTAATTACTTAACTATAATGCTATATTTGCTTTCCCTTTATCTATTATGTTCATAATCCTTCATGCATAGTTATTGTATGAGCTATTAAGAGAGACCTTTTAACTATTGATCTGTGGCTTAATATCTAGAAAGTTAGGTTATACAAACGTAAATAGTGGGGCTAAGCTGTTAACTTGGTCCTAATCCGGCTTAGAATTATGTTTAGGGTTTCAATGACTAAAATAGAGTTCTTAAACAAATAATAGAGTTGTTAGGGTTCACACTAACATACATTGCCTTGACATCAATGTTATTAACTTCTAGGCATCATGAGAGTCAAAAGTTCATCAAAAACTTTTGTAAAGAAGATAAAGATTATAAAGATTTATGCAGACATGTATTGCCGATTGCTATAGCATTGTAATAGGTATTCAATCATTAATCCTTAGCAATAATCCCAACCTCCATAATTATCTTTTATTTGCTGCAGTTGTTCGTCTTAATCATAGCTATCTTTAGTTAATTGTTTTAGTTTAGTTAAATCAACAATCAACATTACTTGCAAACACATTCATGAGTTTGATAACTTCATAGTTATTGATTCAATCGTCGTGGGTTCTGTAACCTCCTCGACCCGGCCTAGTCGCATGACCAAACCGAGTGAGCTACATTAGGTTTACCAAAGTAAACCGTAAAGAGATAAAGCCCAAAGCCCGACCATATTTTTTCCCCTTTATCTTATCTAGATGCAAAATAATTATCCTATGTGTGCATATAGATCTCTGGTGAAAACCTAACTCAATCGGGCTTCGAATTGACATCCGATTGGTCATAACTACATTTTTGGGACCAAATTATAAATCCTAAAAATTTCGTGGACTTAACCCGATTTTAAGTTACCATCCTTTAATTAGATAGGTTATATGCTAACATGTAAAAATTCAGCTCAAAACGATCATCTGATCTTATTCAATTGCATCCACAAAATTCATGGACCAAAACACTAGGATACAGAACTTCCTTTCCATGACATTAATAGAATTAACGGCCACCGGTACCGGTACAATCACAGCTGTACCGATACGGAGTAGCCACCCATGCTGGTACACTATGTACCGTATCGATACGCCACGTCAGCTTGCATAATATTAATACCATACCGGTACGAGCCTTCATTATTTCGGTACACGGGTTTTTCCTAGAAAGCAACTTTCCAGTAACGAGTTCCCGTACCAATATGCCTTATCCCGTACCGGTACGCCAAGCTTAAATGGCTTATCCGTACCAGCACACACATACTCGTACCAATCTTAAATGCCCGAATTCGCCTAGTCATACCGATACAGTCCCTCGCATATCGGTACGCTTGGGCCTATAATGTCATTTTTAGCTGGTTTAACATGCTTTCAACCATACCAAAACATTCTAACATGTCCCTAACATACAACCAACATAACTTAAAATCAAACCACAACAAAACATCACAGATTCAACATCATTTCATGGCATTTTGCATCAAACGTAAATCTACAGGCATGCAACCTAGTTAACAAACCAAGTAAAACATGAACCTTCAAATCATTACCAAAATCAAACCATAAAGGCCAATTACAACCCAAGAGCAACAAAACAAACTTGCTCAAATAGGGAGTTCAACAAAACATCTCCCAAATAACAACGGAAATCCTCATTGCCCTTATTACTTATAGTCTAGCTCAAACATACTTTGGTTACCAAGTTTTGTACCGATCCCTTGCTTTCCGCTGCCTTCCAAGCTTTAAATTATCTGCATTGATGGACAAAATGAGTGCAAGCACACTAGGCTTAGCGAGGAGAGCTCAATGACAACATATGATCAATGCAATAAAACCATTTCCCAATGTTACATTGAAATCGCATTTCAATCATCTTTTAAAACATTATCATGCCTTTAAAACATGCACTTAACATCTTTAAAACCAACATATTAAACCATATGCAACATGTATCATTAAGCAACAGCAAGTCCCATTGCTGAACCTCAATTTAAGCCTTCCCATGCATAACAACCATATGTAAAGCTTAAAGAGTAAACATGTATAAATCACATTATACAACATAAACTTTCCAATGATACATCAACAATTATATTGGCTCACAAGTGATCATTAACCAAGTTTATTTACCAAAAGATTTCATCGGATACACGGATTCAACAAGTGTTTACCCAACACTTCAAGCCATCTCAATCGGAAATAGCGATACAATAAAAATCGCGGTACCTAAACAACCGGGTACACTTTCAACCTACGGGGACACCAACCCCTTACTTCGGTTAGATGCTTAATCCACTAACGGCAGTATACAGTACTGTAAAACCCTCTACCGTTAGGGTACTTGGATGAAGTTTTCAGTACACGGATCTAAACCCCTCAACATCCAAGGTGACTTAATATACTGCACTATCAACCACATCACTTGCCAATATGATTCACCATTTACCTCATTGTTTTAACAAGCATTAAACCAAACCATTTTCCAAAGCAACAACCATGCTTTAAACCACAAGTATAAACCATATACTTACAAGGATCACTTACCATGTGCATCCTTCAGCATCTCATGCTTAAAAACAGTATCCCATATACTTAAAATCATGCTTAAACAGTAGGTGTAATGTAAATCAAAACAAGTGCATAAAACCATTTCATACTAGCACGACCGAGAGAGAAAAACCACATTTACTTACTTCTGAGTTTAAACGAGCATATCAAGATAAATTTAAACTCCCAAAAACCACATTAAAGTATTCCAAAGCTGGAATCCACGATCTCACTCACCGATACGCGAAACCTCGACTTGCCGATTCAAAATTAAGCGTCTAAAGCCTCCAAAGCTTCACCGATCACTTTTGGATCAATCTCCCCTGTTTTAACCACATTAAAATAGAGGATTAATGCATCTCCATGCATTTAAAACACTGCAACAACAAATCCTCACGGACTTCCACAATCCTTTCAAAATTACCCAACTACAACAACCGAAATTATCATCTAATCCTTTCCAAACACAACCCAGCCACAACCTAACAATCTAACACTTCCATAATCATCAATTAACACTCAGAAACAGAATTAACTCATCCAAATACTTCCATCAACCACACAGCCACCACAACACCACAAAAACACACTTCTAGCAACCTAAACAATTAAAGATTCAAGAGTTTCGGGATTCCATTGAAAAAAATTGACTTATCAACATTATTATAGATCCAAAATGTGTTTAAACTCAATCCATAACACTGGAAATCAGATTCAATTTGAATCTTTCTCTATTTCATCAATTTCACCCAAATAAATCAATTAATTCAATATAAAAACATCAAATCAGATTATAAACCATAAATCAAGGATCAAACACTTGGGAATATTAATAAAGAACCATTCAGTAGAAGAGATCACAAAACTTACCCTTATTGTGTGATTTATCCCTCAATTGACTTGTTTAAAGCTAAGAAAACATAAGATTTTAATGAGATTTTGTAAAACAAAGTTAAAGAATCAATTTTAAATCAATAACCTGAGTAAAAAGGATCTCTCACCTCTGGATTTCGATGAAGTTCTGAGTGTTTGACAGAAAAGAAGTTGAGAGAAAAAGTTTAGGAAAAAGTTACGTGAGTTTTCTTTAAAAGCAAATAACTAACTTTAATAACCAATTCTCTTTTAATCAACCTTTAAAACACATGTTAAAATGATTTAATTAAAGGGAGAAATCACCAGCAAAAACTTGGTAAAATAGCTCCTTAAGGATTCTAAGAATTTGACCCTTTTCATTTTTGTCACACTTTAAAAATAGTTTTCAAAAATTACATTTTGGTCACTAACCAAAACGTCACATTTCCAAAACCCATTTTCCAAAATTGTTTTCACCAAAAATAATCATATATTAAAATATGATTTTAGTCATTTTCCACTTTTTTATCTTACTGAAAAATATAGGGTCCCGAATTTGACTCGAACCCCTAACCTAGTCCACTAGACCGTCTAACAAGCCACAAAACCGTTAGGCCCAAAATCAGGGTGTTACAGATTCGACACTCTACTCATCACTTTATTACTTGATTCGACAAGTTTGCTTGCTCTAAAGTGTTTCATTATTCGACAAGCATCAAGTTTTTGGTGTCGTTGCCTGGGATTGGCAATCGATAATTACGTTGTAATTGCGTTTAGGATTTTATTTTTCTTGCATTTAATTTAATTTACTTTTTATTTTTGTTTTTCTTTCTCAAGAATGTTATATTGCATGACCAGAAGGTCCAACACACAACCTATTCTTCCACTAAATCCAGAGATCGAATGAACTTTGAGGAATTCGCGCCGAGAGAAAAATAATATGGTGAACGAAGAGAACAACCCTGAGAATGTGCGTAACCAAGGTATACATCCAGTCGATGGACATGGAGCTATTAGAGTGGTCCAAAATAATGGCCAATCTGATAGGAGGATCCACCACATGCCAGACCTAGACGGCCTATTAGACTGGACATTAAGCCTGTTATCAACATCCTCAATCCACCGATTGTTGTGCCTAAAATAGGGGAAGCTCACTTTGAACTAAAGTTCGTTATGTTCAACATGCTTAATAAAATTGGACAATTTGGAGGATCAATGAGAGAGGATGCTCGGGAATATATTCAAACTTTCTTGGAAGTTTGTGACTATTTTCAACAATCAGGGATTCCTGACGATGCTTTGCAACTCAAGTTATTTCCCTACTCTTTGCAAGATCGAGCCAGGGTATGATTGAAGACTTGTTCCTCAAGATCTATTACTTCTTGGCATGATTTGTTCAGCATGTTTCTGCACCTACAAGTCATGACGTTCTATAATTGTGTCAATACACCTAAAAGCATGACGATTGACTCGTCAGCCAATGGTACTTTGCTTGATCAAGAACCTGCTGAGGCCTTCAAGATACTTAACCAGATTGCCAACACCGACTACCAATTCCCAAGAGGGAGATTGAAGCTTGGACCTAAACCTTCAGGAACAATATAGTAAAATGATTCATTGACTGTAGCAGCTCAGCTCTCCACCATCACCAACCTGCTCAAGAAAATGCAAGGGCTATCCAACGTCCGAGAAGACAAGGTATTACAATACACTTGTGAGCACTGTGATGGGGAACACCAGTCGAGTGAATGCCCTCAGCAACAAGAATTTGGATGTTACATAGGGAACACCAACTGTATCAACAATCCCTACTTCAACACTTAAAACCCAGGGTGGTGGCAACATCCAAATTTTTGTTAGGGAGGCAATAAGGAAAATTTAGGAGCACAATAGAATGCCTCAAATGAACCTCTTGGATTCTAACAAAAAACTCAGAGGCATAACCAGGAGCTTCTAACTCCAATTCTAATTTTTTTGATCATTTTTATCAAAATTTTATGGAAACTACCCGATTTATTATGCAGGAACCATAGAGACATGCTCACAACACAAGCTGTCATGTTGCAAAACTAGCAATCGATCAAGCAAAACAACACCGCCTCTATCAGGTCATCGGAGATGCAAGTTGGGCAAATGCCCAGATATTGAAAGCATGACCACCAGACGGATTACCTAGTGATACTGAAGTCACTAAATCCTTTAATGTAGAGCAATGTAGTGCCATCACACTACGTAGTGGCATGGAACTGAGGAAAAAAACCAAGTTTGGGGGAGAGTCTCACGTATCTCCCAATCTAAGCAAGCTATCCACCGATGCTCCTACACCTTGGATTCAAAGGTATAAGTCCAAACTTTGTGTTTTTGAGTGTGAATATCAAAATTCTTGTCAAGGGCGGTGTAATCTACGTAAAAGGATCTATATTTTGAGGTAAGAATCTTTAAGTTTGGTGGAGGATGGAAATGGTGGGTTTTGTATGGGGTTTGGTAGAAATGGAAGAAGAGAGGATTTAATCCCGTTTTTATAGCTTTGAGAGTACATGAAGGTTAGCCTTTTATCTTATGCAAGTTGTAATTTGAATTTACAACTTCCTTGAGTAGTGAAAGAGGTTGGGATTCTTCCAAGGAGCTTGGGAAGAAGACGGCTTGAGGAGCTTGGCTTGAACATCTTTTCCAGTAGTGAGAGGAAGGTTAGTACATTATTAAGTCCTTTGTGTTCATGCAAATTATAAATTTGATTGTCTTGTTGCTTGGTTTGATGTTTTGGTTGCTTGGGTGCTTGAGACTCTCTAATGTCTAAATTTGAAATTTATGTTAAAATGGAATAAAAATTGTAGGAAACCACTTAAACTACCTTTCATAACTTGTAGGTTTGATTTGGGGTTTTTCCATGAAGGTTTGGGGGTGTTGGGAGTGATTTTTTAGCTCTAGAATTTGAATTATGGGCTCGAGTACTGGTACGGGATAAACCATATCAGTGACGAACACAAGCGAATATTGAAGGGCGTATTGGTACAAGCTTAGGTCGTACCAGTACCTTTTTATAGAATTCCAGTAGCAAAGTTTCATACTAGTACGCTTGGGGGGCGTATCGCTACTAAAGAGGTATCGATACGCATGGATTATGTACTAGTACAGGGTTATCGGTTAACCTCTTTTCCTGTTAAGCATGAGTATCAATGCACTTGGGGTGGGTACTGGTACTTGAAGAGCCATATCGATACTCATTGTTAGGTATCCGTACCCAATGGGGAATTTGCCCGAAAATGTTGAGATTTAATTTGAGGGATTGATAATTCGAGGACTATGGTCCAAAGGACTTCTAATGTAATAAAATGAATTGTAAAAGTGAGAAACCAAGATTTAACCCTTATGTATGAGCATAATGTATAATAACTTGGTAAGCTTTTGGTGACTCATTTGTAATAGTAACAATAGGGATAATTGGTGGATCTTGTGATTTTGTGTGCTAAGTAAGGGCACTTGTTTGGCCGATTCACCTTTGGTTGATGGGATCTGGATACCAGAGAGTGTGTTGCAACACCATGAAATTAGATTTTGGATGTACTCTCCTGAGGGTGTGTGACATCGGGCCTTATCTGAAGATATTTGGTGAGAGATTCTGAGTACGAGTGTACATTCTCGAGGCTGTGTGAGACTGGGCGTCACTCAGAGTGTACATTTATGAGGTTGTGTGACATCAAGCGTCACTCTAGGTTTGTGTGATATGATGATATGTGCTTTTTGAGATCAATGCATATATTTTTGCTTGTTATGTGTTTAAACGGCTAGAGGTAGCATCATAAGTTATTGCATTTCCATGATATCATCTTTATCTACATGCTCATATTTATGATTTGCATAAGCATAGTAGAGTGAAAGTGTATCCACTGAACTTTGTTAGCTCAGCGTTCGAAATTGTTGTTTCCGTTTGCAGGTTAGTAGGTTGACACGTGCATTGGTGGAGTATCATCGGAGTAGGATTTCAACATTGACTTGTTCAGAGTACAATACTTAGATTATTTGAGCTATGTATTCATAGGACCCTATGTTTTGTAGTGTAACTCATATTGTGGGATTTAAACCATGATTCGAGTGCTTTTATTATTGTAATTTTAAACGAAGCTCCCATGTAACGTTTTAACTACTTATTTATATTCAAATATTTAAACTCAGTGGATTTTATGAAATAGATGTGATTTGGGCTATACTAGGTTGAAATTTTATGGTAGCGGGTTGGACTTGGGGCCTAAATGTGACATTCGAGTTGAGGGTGTTACAAAATGTTTTCAGAAAAAAATTACCAAATAGCGGAAAATGAATTACACAACATCAACAAACACCATAAAATTCTTTCCAGAATCTGTTTTCTAAAAAATGTGATTCATTTTCAGAATTCATTTTTCGGAATACATGACTCAAACAGGCCCCTTAGTGAATATTTTGGAAAATCCTTAGTGGAGAGCTAAGGTAGTAGAGGTAGACTTAGTTGAAAAGTCAGACCACTATAAATCCTTGTGCCATAATTTTTATTTTCAAGTGCTTCCACCACTTTCATTGCAAAGCAAATTCACCCCCTTTTGGCGATTCGTTTGAAGGAATCCGTGCATAACACTTCTCTTGTATTCTGACCACTAAAAATTGTTTCAGGCTCATGGGCGACATGCATTGAAGAACTTGGTTGAGGCTTGGAATAGAGTATTACAAAAAGCGGTGGAACACACTCCATCTGCACAAACAAATGTTGCAGCTACTTTTTTTGCTTCTATTGAGGAGCCCAAACTTACAAGTTTTTTAGAGGCAGGGAAGAAACTACCGATTGAAATCCTTCCTCCGGGAATGTCAGTACTCTCAGCTTCAATTGCTAATAAAATAAACCTGCTCATGTGACACAGACTTCACAGCAACAAAGCAAACCATTGGCATAAGAAGCACCTCTTCCAAGTGGACCTGCTGAAATACATATTGGTGTATGTTATATTATCGGTATGATAATGATGAGATAAGTAAAAAAATACAAATACAAAAAAATAACACCAAAAATTTACATGGAAAACCCAAAAGGGAAAAATTACGAGTAGAGGATGAGAACTTTCACTATGATGGAAAAAGAGATTACAACTGATTCCTAATAATGTTATCTAAACCCCTAACCCCTAATATCTATTTATAAGGATAGATTTATTGTTTACAAAGGAAACTTGCATAGAAACAAATTCTACTCAAACTGAGTTTCCTACCTTTAACTAATGTAGAGTAAACAATATCTACTAAAAGTAAGATTCTAGCTTTAAATCAAATCCTAAAATAATTTGGATCACAACTCTAAAAAATCTCAACCTTGCGATAAATTCTTGTCAAACAATATCTCCACCTCTTCCATGAAACCCTTTCAAGGGGTAATTTTCAACAATGAACACCGACTGAATCCAAGTCTTGCCTAAGCTTGGATATACAAGGTAATTTACTCTTCACATCAGTAAGATCAACATTAGTGCCAATGATGCTTGCCGAATAGTGATGCACTTTAGAGCAAGTATACTCATAGATCAAGTAATAAAGTGATAAGTAGAGTGTCGAACCCACAAGGATTCGAGTGATAAACTCAAAGCAATAACATTTAAAAGTTAGTGAAATAATAATAAGATGATATGGTGATAAAAACTATAAACTAAATGCATTAAAAAGTAACGATGAAGCAATGATCCAAAGACAATCAGACGTTGTAGAAAAGATTGAAACAAGTATGGATGTTGGGTTTATTGCTTAGGAACTATGGTAATTACCATTTGAATGTTATAACAGTTGACAACACATGTCTGCGTAAACCATTAAGATATTTATCTACTCGACATGATTTTCTATTGAACTTCTGACTCTCTCGATGCCTAGAAGTTAATAACATTAAAGCTAAGGTAATACATGTCTGCATGAACCCTAACAACGCTATTATATATTTGAGTTCTCCCTTTTAGTTATTAAAACCCTAAACTTATGTCTAAGCTGGATTAAGACTAAGTTAACAGCTTAGCCCCATTGTTCACATTTGTTTAACATAACTTTCTTGATATTAAGCCACAAATTAATAGTTAAAAGGCCTCTCTCAATAGCTCTTAAATGATGAACATAATAGATAAAGTTAAAGGCCATAACATTGAACAATAATTAAAACATAGAACCCTAAAACAATAAAACCCAAAAAACGTATTTAGTTCTTCTTCGTGCGCTCAAACTATTACTGCAACGCTCCAAACTCCAAAAGCCTATCTTCGATAGCTTTTCATTACTTGGAGACTCCTCTTAACCTTCGATAATGGTGGTTCTCCGATGAAGAAGACAAATGGCTATTCTTCCTTGAATAAAAGCTTCTCTACATATTTGTGCGTTAAGTGCAACCCCATTTTTAATTGTTGCCCTTGATATCTTTATATAAAGGTGTCTCTCCTAGGGTTTTGAAAACTCTAAAGTGCAAGTAGTCTTTTAATGATGATCTTGCTTTTCTACTTCATTAATTGCTCAATAAAAGAATATCTTGTAATATGCTTTTAATAAATTGTCATGTGATCCAGCAAAGAGGATCTTTGCTTTCCACGTCATTAATGTTTCGATAAAGGAGAGGGGACCATGCATTAAATCATATTAAAGGATCCAAGATTTGTCTCCAGCATCACAGTGAATGATGTAGCATCTAGTCCACCATAAGAAAATTCTACTCCAATGTTCCACTGCTCCGTTACCTCCTTCGCAAGCAACACTAAAAACCACTAGCTTTCCCATTAATAGCATAAATATAGATAAACATTAAGCTCAAACACCACAACTCCATAACTATATGCAAACTACTCTTAAATGCAAATAATTGAGCCTAAACACCTGCAAAAGTTAAGCTAAAAGGGCATGCAAAATAGGTTATTTACACAGTCATCAAATACCCCCAAACTTGGACTATTGTTTGTCCTCAAGCAATGCAAACTAGACTAAACTAAAGATAAAACAAAATCAACAACCCATTGTATTAAGGGTTCCAACTAAGCTATGATTTCAAAAATTCCAAAACATGCTACATCGGTAACTCATTCATCAGATATTTTAAGAAGTGTAATGCATCAGAGCTCACAGTTTTGTTCCAAGGACTAATTCTGTTGTAGGTGCAGTGGATGTTGTGTTGCATGCAATCATCACTTAATGGCCTTAAAAAATTTAAGGATTACTCTCTTTTATTTGCCCCGACATTTTCCTTTATTTTTAAGCACAATATTGTACTCCTTTCTCTTTCTAAGTTCATTAAACTGTATCACTGGGGCTTCAGTTATCACGACTACTCTTTAGAATTGAAGATGGAATGGAGCAAATAGCTCATCCCCAAGCCCTACGAGCAGAATCATCCTGTGAAGACTTTCATTCACTCTTATGCCAGCCCTACCATTCCTACCAGGGAAAGTTAAATGGAGCAAACACAACTCACCTAGTGTACTAAGGTAGAAAGATGCATAGAAGAGTGTCCCTCAACATTTTTACCTACAATATCAAGTTTTCAATTAATTTTCATCATTTTCTCGATTTTTCTACATTGAGCATTCAGTTCATTCACATTAATTCATGCATTGGAATTAGAGAGACGACCTAGAATTTCCTTAAGGCTTTATAAGTTTTTAGAAAGCACGCAACATGTGAAATAAAAGCTACAGCAGTTTCAATACTAAGTTCAAAACACGAAAGCTCTTAACACATTGCAAAACATTAAGCATGGATTCATCATAAGAAATCATGATCAACCCAACAACAAATTCAGAATTAATGTGATCATAGCAAACAAAGCCATAAAAATAGATTAGGCTATTTACACAATTAAAAAAATAAAAAAAATATTTGGCCTAAATTTTACCTAATATGTACATATGACAATACTCCCCCAAACTTGAGACAAGCATTGTCCCCAATGCAAAAAGAAAAACAAAAAACATGAATTGTAAATAAAACACAAAGAAAAAAATTACCTAGGAGTTAATGGGTGTAGGAAGGTACTGATATGCGCACCTTATTCTTGATGAATAGTTTAGCGTGTGACACGGATGGTGCATGTTCTTCAACAGCCTGTGGTGCAGTGGATGTTGGGGCATCCGTTTGAATCAGGAACAAAAATGGAGGATGAAGATTAGGGCACAAAAAATTTGGGGCATAGCTTGGACAAGGAATAAGGAGATGAAGAAGCAAGTTTGTCTTAAAAAATTCTCTCTTTAGTTTTTAGGGTTTTTTTGAATGAGATGGAGATGGAAAGATATGGTTTTTTGTTAAGGGTGTAAAGGTTAAAAGGTAGGAGATTTTGGAAGGAAAGTAATTAATGTGGGTTTATGGGAAAATGAGAAAATGGAGAAAGAAAATCCTAAAATGTAAAAGAGAGGTTGTAGGGTTTAAATGATGATGGAAGAGATAAAAATATTTCTTTACTAAATGCACATATTCTCTTCCCTTTTTTATCTTTTAGCTGATCAAATACCCTATAATATTTAGGAACTAATATTGCTAAAAATTAACTTTTTACCAAATTCAAAAAATTCAATCTTGTTTCTTGCCTTATAGCTGCAAAATAAACAATAGAAAATAAGGGGGAAATAATCAACCCAATGTTATAACATAAAAACAAATAAAAATAAAAACTATAGAAAAATAAAATAGGGGGTGAAGCGGAAACGTCCCGATGTGTTACAATGATGGTCATTTTTTATACTTCTTATAGTCTGACGAGTGCATAATTGATCTATTTTATATGCCCTTATTCCTTGTCTTTTGCATGTTTTCATGCTCATCTAGTTTGCATTTAGGTTAGATTGTACATATTTTCATGTAGATAGGGAGTTAAATTGTTTGTGCTTTAAATGCCATATATATTGGTGCTTTTCATGGGAAAGGTGGTATTTTGTGATGCATGTGCAGGATGCTGGTGGATGCGAGGATTGCTGGAGCGGAAGAGGAGCATATCTATCGGCTGGAGCTAACGATACATAAAGAGTTGGAGATAATCCGCTTTTGCCCACATGGACTTTCTCCCAGATACGCAACATTAAATGATGTGGGAAATCAATGGCTTTCTTTTATGAAGCCACGCACACTTTAGGGTACTGAAATCCTAGTTTTACCGCCTATATAAGAGAGACTTGGAAGCTACTTCAAAAGAATAGGCACAATTACAGCCAACAGTCCTAGTCTAAAGCTTGCGGAGAACCACCTGAGTGGAAGTTAGAGAAATCTCCTCACGAAAGAGCCATCGAGAGAGGCCGACATAGTGGAAGATCTGCAACACAGTTGGACAGATTGGAAGGAATTTGTTGAGGATGCTCTACTCTTTTCTTACCTTGCTTGATAAACTGCCACACTTTAATATTTTTTATGGATGTTTTAGGCTCAAACATGAGTTAAATACTTTAGTTGGGATTATTGTGTCTCAGGATTTTATGTTTTGATTACATTTTTATAATGATATAGTTGTTTTTCCCTTTATCTATTCTATTCACCGCACTTCATGCATAGTTTTTGTAAGAGCTATCGAGAGACCTTTTAACTATTGATCAATGGCTTAATATCGAGAGAGTTAGGTTATACAAATGTGAACAATGGGGCTAAGCTGTTAACTTATTTCTAATCTAGCTTAGACATAAGTTTAGGGTTTCAACGACTAAAAGGGAACTCTTAAATAAATAATAGGGTTGTTAGGGTTCACGCAGACATGTATTACCTTAACCTCGATGTTATTAACTTCTAGGCATCGAGAGAGTCAGAAGTTCATTAGAAAATCATGTCGAGTAGATAAAGAACATAATGGTTTACCCAAACATGTATTGGCAGTCGCTATAGCATTGTAATAGGCAATCAAGTATATATCCTTAACAATAATCCCAACCTCCATAATTATCTGTTAGTTATTGTAGTTGTTCATCTTAATAATAGTTATCTTTAGTTTAATTGTTTTAGTTTTAATTAAATCATCAAACACCAATACCTGCATACACATTCTCAAGCATAATAACTTCGTAGTTATTATTCCAATCCTTGTGGGTTTGACACTCTACTCGTCAGTTTATTACTTGATTCGATGAGTGTACTTGCTCTAAAGTGCATCACTATTCTACAAACATCAAGTTTTTAGAGCCGTTGAAAGAAATTAGAAATTGATAATTACATTTTAATTGCGCTTAGGACTTTATTTTTATTACATTTAGTTTTTGTTTTTATTTTTGTTTTTCTTCTTCAGGTATGTTTTAGTGCATGACTTAAAAGGTCCAACACACATCCTATTCTTCCATTGAACCCAGAGATCGAAAGAACTTTGGGGAATCTACGCCGAGAAAAAATATGGTGAATGACAATGAGAACGACCCTGAGAACGTGCGTAATCTAGGCAAACAACCATCTACCATACAAGAAGTTGTTGGAGCTGGAGCCAATGGCCAAAGACGACAGGAGGATCCACTACCTGCTATACCTAAAAGGCCCCCATTAGAGAGATCATTGAGCCCATTATCAACAATCTCAATCCACCTATTGTTGTGCCTGACCTAGGGACAACCTACTTTCAGCTAAAGCCTATAATGTTCAACATGCTAAATTCTATTGGTCAGTTTGGAGAATCAGCAAGAGAGGATGCTAGCGAGCACATTCAAGCATTCTTTGAAGTATGTGATTGCTTTTGCCAACCAGAGATTCCTACCGATGCCTTGTGACTCAAGCTATTCCTCTTCTCTCTACGAGATCGAGCCAGAGCATGGTTGAAGACTTGTTCTGCATGATCTATTACATCCTGGGATGACTTATGGAGCAAGTTTCTGCAACGATATGATCCACCGAATGTGCACAACCAAAAGTGAAGCAATATCATCTTCTTCCAACAATATGATGATGAATACATGTATGAAGCATGGGATAGATACAAAGATCTGCTTTGCAAGTGCTCGATCCTTGGATTTCATGATTGGCTACAAGTCATGACGTTTTATAATAGCATCAATGCACCAACAAGGATGATGATCCACTCGTCAGCTAATGGTATTTTGCTCTAAAAAGAACTATAACACCCCAAATTTGGGCCTAGATGTTATCTAGATCGATTAGACAGTCCAAGGGAACCAGATTAGGCGATTCGAGTTAGTTTCGAGAATTAATTCATAATAATTATTGTTGGTTAAAATAAAATATGGAAATATACTATAAAATGTTTAATTAATATTCTAAGGGTATTAGGAAACTCAATTTGAAGAAATAAAATTGGATTTTAGGACATTTTGGTTTGGTGACTAGAATGTAAATTTTCAAAACTATTTTAGTGACTAAATCGTAAATGGGTTAAAACTTAGAATTTTTAAGGATCTAATTTACCAAATTTTTAATAAGATTTTCCCTTAATTTAGGCTATTTCTAAATGGTTATTATATAAAAATAAAATAGATTTGATTAAAAAGATTTTTAATCGCCAAATTCATTTTCTTACGTAACTACTTTTACTCTCAACTTTCTCAGCAGCCAAACTATCAATTTTACTCTAAAATGCTCAGGAACCATTCCTTTTTTATTTCATTTTGATTTCTTAATTGATTCATTTGATTTCTACACCAAATCCTATTTGTTTTCTTGGATATTTCACTCAAATCTTGCCAATTAAGGGGGAAATCAACAATTAGAGGTGAGTTTTGTTTGTCTCCTCTAATTAAAGGCTCTTTACTGAAATTCCCAAGTTCTTGATCCTTTACAATTGATTTTTGTTATGTGATAATGATTAAATCATGGTTAAAAGGTTTAATTGAGTTTTGATCAGAAATTTGATGAATCTTGATAATGGGTCTGATTTGTGTTGATTCTAATTGATTCATATCACTTGTAAAGTATGTATAATGTTATGAGAAGGGATTAATAAAAGGAATCCCGAAACTAAGTGAATTACTAATTTTCTAGGTTGTAAATAGTTAGATTTTGAGGTGATCTAGGTGTTGAAAGGTTGCAGAAGATATAAGGTTGATATATTGTTGTTTTTGGATGTTAATTGATGATGTTAATATGTTAAAATCGTTAGGTTAAGGATAAGCTTTGTTTAGTTGAGTTTGGTGATGATTTCAGTTGTGTTAAGGAAGCATTTGATAGTTTTTTTGTGGCAAAGTAGAGAGTAGATGTTGTTGGGATTAGAAATGCATGGAAATGCATTAATCCTCTATTTTTTGTGGGTAAAATAGGGGAGGCAGGTCTTTCATCTTTTGGAGCAGCTCTGGAGGCTTCAAAAGCTTGATTTTGCATCGGCAAGTGGAGCGTTGTGCTGTCGGTGAGTGGAAATGTGGCTTACTACTTTATAAAGGTTTGAAGTTGATTTTTGGGAGTTTAGATTATGTTTGAAACACTTGTCTAAGCTTGGAAGTAAGTATCGGATGTTCTTGCTCTCGTTTTAGGTTTTGCAAAATACAATCTCATGCACATGATTATGATTTGGATTACCTAATGTTATATGCATATTGTGAAATGAAACATGATGTAAATGATCATATGTTTATGCTATATGAGTTGGGCAAATGATTTATGAAAAGGATTTTAGATTGAGAAATGCATGGGTTATTGCATCGAAGATTATTTGGTTTGATGCATATGTAAAACATTGAGGTAATGTGGTGTAATGAAATATATTGGCAAGTGGCAATGATTAAATGTTATCTAATATAGTTGGCATGCCATAGGGTTTAAAGTGCACTATAATAAGTTGCCTCATGCGTGTCGAAAGGTCAAGAGCGTGCCATGCTCCACCATGAGAACCGCAGCGGTCGAGGGGTCAAGAGTGTGCCAATTCTCTTGCTGGTGGATTTATACATCATAATTGTTGAGGGGTAATAGTACCAAGCTCCTGTTTGGGGATGTATGTGAAGTGGTCGAAGGAACCACTTGGGAAATCCGTGTATCCGATGTGTTTTTATAAATGAAATGAATTGGTTTTGGGTCACTTGAATGCCAATATATGATTTAACATATCATGAGAAATGGATTATGTCTTGTATAATATGGTTTATACATGTGGTGCTCTTTAAGCTTGCTATTTCGAGGTTTTAGCATGAGAAAGCTTAAATTGAGGATTATGCTAGAAATCCATGATACATGTGTTGCAAATGTTTAAATGTGCATGTTTTGGAAAGACAACAGAAACATGTGATGTTTTGGCATGAGTTACTTTACATGTTTGAAAGAAAATGGTTTTAAATGCATTGATGAGTTTTTTTGAGATTCTCTCACTAAGCTTTATACGCTTACATTCTCCTTTCTCATCAATAGAAAAGAGTAAGCATTTCGGATAGCGAGGAAGCAAGAAGCAATCCAAGGATTGAACTATTTCAAGTGACCAAGTTGTAATTAGAAGGGTTGTTTTTGTTACTCCCTGCTTTGAGCATGTTTCATTTGATAACTTGGACATGTATGAGGCTTTATGACTTGCTTTAAGAGGTTGGGTTATGAATTGCATGCTTGGGTAGAGATCATGCTTATAGGATCTTTGATTGGAGTTGTTATAGTTTGAATGATCCTATACCATGCCTATTTGATTGTGGAAATGTTGGTTAGAATGCCATATGATGTTTGTAAGAGGTTTGAAGTATCTTAGATTGAGTCAAAGTGTCATATGTTCGACTAAGAGGTCATTACAGACCAGGTCGTACCGATACGAGTCCTCAGGGATAGGTACACGGGATATGTTTTGGCTCAAAATTGTGCAAAATTGCATAGGCGTATCGGTACTCCTAGTAACTGTATCGGTACGCCCCTCAGAAAAATACACTAGGTGTCGATACATAGGCAACCGTATCAGTATGCCTCTTTGCTACTAGAATCCCCTGTTTTGATATCGAACAACTAGTATCGGTATGCCTGAGGACCGTACCGATACCCTTTGCAAAATATACCCGTATCGATACGGGCAACGAGTATTTTGGTACGCTGCCTGTTATTTCTAGTAATATGATTTGCTGAAGTTTGAATCTTTGTAGTTTAGTCCATGTTTCTTGATCATGTAATTAAATGAGTTTGGATAATTATTTTAAGTTGGAATTTAACCGGAATGCATGTAACCTGATTAATTAAGTTTTGGTAATTTTAGATTTAAGTAAGTCCTCTTAGTTTTCTAAAATTACAATTTGGTCCCTAGAGTGCATTCTCGACTAATTGGATGTCGATTTGACGCTCAATTTAATTATTCTTAACTCCCTAAAAGTATTGATTTTTATGCTTATTTCAGAATGCTTTTTCTTGCCTTTAAGTAGATAGGTTTGCATTTAGTTGTTAAATTCATGCATTTGTATAAGGAGTTAGGAGCTATTATGTTGCCAGTATGAAGGGAT
Organism: Hibiscus mutabilis; assembly: GCA_019671005.1. Classification (NCBI taxonomy): domain Eukaryota; kingdom Viridiplantae; phylum Streptophyta; class Magnoliopsida; order Malvales; family Malvaceae; genus Hibiscus; species Hibiscus mutabilis. Next base: position 30,026,327 of record CM033748.1, on the reverse strand, counting down.
ATTTTTCTAGTTTTGATGCAGGACACATGCAAGCATGCATGGCAGAAAGGCACTGGCAGAGAGGCATATGAAAGGAATCAAGAGAATTGCCGAGTAGCATTTGGCATAAATGGACCAAACAGGGCCAAGATCGGTTGGCAATGGATTGACGTCCGATGATCGGTCAAGGTAGCCGTTGGACCTTGTACACGTCAGCCCTAGGATTCAAATCGGGATAAAAGAATAACGCGTCTAATCCCTTTGTGCATTCAAAATTCAAAATCAAAAGCTTATCATAGGGTTTCCACGCAAGCCTATTTAAAAGAGTTCAAGCCACCACTTGAGGGGGATTGAAGAGAGGCTGGATCGTGGTAAACTGAGAGGCGACGTGGTTCGACCATCTAAGACTGAGAGCTATGGAGAATTCGAAGGGTTGCATTGACGAATCTCCTTCTTGCACATTCTCTTAGTCTTATTTGTTTTTATTTCAAAATGATAATGAGAAGCGATGATGTTTTGTGGATGGAGCCCCCAACCCTAAACTAAGCTTTTACAGTTGGTTGGGGGATGTTTGCGATTAACGCTGGTTTTATGTTTGGTTTTTAATAATCTAAATGCCTTGGCATTATTTTATATCTGCTAGTACTTAATTTTCTTAAATCATTTGCCATACGACAGTTGGCATAGTGTGCTTATTTCACCTTAATATCTTAACAGACTTAAGGGGCAATAATCAATTGCCAGATATTAAGGCGAGAAGCTTCGACAGAAGATGTTCAAGTAGATGAACTTACTTCAAAAGTGAGTCTACCCCTTAGGAGTAAAGGTTGACACTTAATTGATTTAATTAATGAAAAGCTTCACTATAGACATATAGGGGTTTTATCGTGGTTAATTTAGAGTATTGCCATCGACAGAGGCAATATTACCTTTAATCTGGTTGGCAATAAAAACAAAGCCAGTAAATTATTATTAAAGGCTGGCATAAGTAGCATGAAATCTAAGCATCCCTTTCCAATGCTCATCATTCAATTAAACACTTTCGTTGCCAGACTGCTTCTATTTTCACTATTTTGTTTTCGCTATCTTTTCAATCAAAAATCCAAATTATTTCAAACACTTTTATTTTCTCACAAACAAGTAAAAATTAAGCAAATAAGTTCTTGGTCAATCCCTGTGGATTCGATACTCAGCATACTGTTGTATTACTTGCTGACCATGTATACTTGCACGTATAAGACTCACCTTGGCAATATTTTCTTGCACTTTTACACTAAATATTCAATTGTTTCCCAAGCGTTAACAATAGGCGACAAGTTTTCGGCGTCGTTGCAAGGGATTGCGACATAATTTATTGTTTTGATTTTTACTTGTTTCATTTCTTTTATTATTATTTCATTTTATTTATATGTTTTAACAAGTGTATGACCAGAAACCGCCCTTTCGTGGAAGGTTGGCCATACTGTAACCCCCTCGACCCGGCCTAGTCTCAAGACCGAACTGAGGAAGCTATATTAGGTTTACCGAGGTAAACCGCAAAGATAAAACCAAAGTGCACCCATTTTTTCCTTTTATCTTGTCTAAATGCCAAATTATTATCCTATGTGTACATGTTGTCATCAGGTGGAAGCTCATCCCAATCGGGCATCGATTTGACATCCAATTAGACCTTTATACATTTAAGGACCAAATCGCAATTTCAACAAAATATGTGGACTTCTTCAGATTTTTGGTTACCATCATCTAATATAACACATTTCATGCATGAACGTCAAGAATCAGCTTTAATCGACTAAACAAACTCATTCAATTGTTCCCGCAACATCCAAGGACCAAAACGTAAGAAAACAAGACTTCAGAACACTCAACAACTAACTTAACTGCTTGCGGTATCGGTACGGTAGGTCAAGTATCGGTATGCAAGCCAGAGTTAAAAATCTAGTACCGGTACCCAAACCCGTGTACCGATCTGCCAAGCCTAATCGCCTCACCTCATATCGATACACATACCCGAGTACCGGTACACTAGGCCAAAATACCTTGCAGCATACCGGTATGTAAACCCGAGTACCGATACGCTAGGCTTGATTTGCCTGCTCGTACTAATACAGAGGTACCTGTACCGATACGCCAGGTCTAGAAATGTTCATTTTGGCTGCCTAACCTATTTTTCATCAATCCAAAACACACTAACATGCCCCTAGCACACAACCAGCATATTTTAGAAACCATCCCAACCACACATCACATGTGAGCTAACATATCAAGTCAACATGCTTCAAAGAACAACTATAGGCATGCTTCCTAAAACTCAAGCAACCATAGCATAAACTATATGTCAAATCCAACAAGTCAACCTTATTACAAGTCCAAAATAGCAATATAAATTTGCTCAAACAGAGGATTAAACACTCAAACCCTCCCAATAGCATTCAAGCCATATTGCCTTTTTTACTATTACTTTAAAACCCAACATACTTGGTAAATCAAGTCTTCAGAACTCCCTCCTTGCTTGCTAGGCCACTTGCACTCAATCAATCTACATTGATGATAAAAGAGAGCGTAAGCAATCATTGCTTAGTGAAGAGCGCTCAAAATACAAAACATCATCCAATGCAATTTCAAACCATTTTAGAACAATCATGCCACTCTTTCAAAACATGCACTTAATCTTTACAAAACCAGCATATTAAACCACATGCAATATGTATCATGGATTTCCACAACATATTCCCATATGCAAATTCCTCCACTTAAGTGTACCCAAGCATAACATCCCATATGCAAAGCTTAAGGAGTATTACTCATATAAATCACTGCATTCAAACCAATTCGTCAACATGATATAACTTCAAACAATATATTGGCTTCCAAGCGATCTGTTACCATATACATCATTTCCATAAATAATCATTAACATCGGATACACGGATTTCCCAAGAGATTTCGCAATCTTCTGCAGCCCATTGCATGGAGTTGTGCAACACATGCACCACCTCTACACTACCAAGGCTAATCCTCCAACGTGGAGTTCACACACTGGACGTATCAACCTCTACAACTCATGACTAGAGTAAAAGCCATCTAAGTGTTACCTCAACAACATTAGGGTTCACATGATCGGAGTAAGTACCTCTCGTACTACCTCTAAAACCACGGGGGACTTATTATAGTGCACTTTAAATCCTATGGCCGACCAATTATATCCGATAACATTTTCAATTCATCACTTACCAATGTAATCCACTTTTATAAACATACCTCACTGTTTTCATATGCATCATTCAAATCATTTCATTTTGCATTAAACCATGCATAAGCCATGTTCAAAAACATTCTTTAAAATCATGCATTATTTTCCATATGCATCTAACATCATTTCATATCAATTCCCAACTTTGAACCATGCTCATTTCATGCATAAAACATGAGGTAAACAATCATTTAACAAATGCATTCATAAATCATTTGCCAACTGAAATCGAGAGAGAAATCCACTTTACTTACTTTCGAGCCTCGGACCAGCGTATCAAGCCTAGTCTAGACTCCCATTAAACATTTTCAAATCTTTGAAAAGCCATTCTTATACGTTTCACTCACCGACAAAGCAACGCCTCTCTTGCCGACGCCAAACTAAGCTTCCGGCAACTCTTCAACACCAAGGTTCACTACCGGATTAACTTCCCCTGTTTCAAGCACATCACAATAGAGGATCCAATGCATTATAATGCATCCAAACTCACAACAGCCATCAATTAACATTTATCTAACTATATCCCCCATAACACCACAACCTATAAATCGAAAACATCATCGATTCACCAAAAACCTCAACCCAACCCATAACTACAAATCTCAACCTTCAAATAACATCAATTAACATCAAAACAACAACATAAAACAACCTTATACCTCCAGGAACCAAAAATTAACCTCAACACCTCAAAATCTCTTAACTACCAATCTAACTAGTGATTCAATAAATTCCGTGATTCTATCACCAAAACTCACTTCATTATCATATTAAACATCAAAATCAAGGTATAAACCAATCCTTAACTCAGCAAAAACAAATCACCATGAATTTCAAATTTTCATCATAAACCATCAATTAAACCATAAATCCGACTTTAATTAATCAAAACCCAATGAAAATCATATAAAATGGATCAAGAACTTAGGAATTTCAATAAAGAACCTTTCATTAGAGGAGAATAACGAATCCTTACCTCCAATGCTAATTTCTCCCCTCAATTGCTTTATAAACCACGAAAATCAAGGTAGAAACAATAAGTATTTGATGTAAAAGCTTTAGAAATCAATTGGAAATCAAAAAATCTTTGGAATCCTAATTTTACCTGAAGAAATTGAAGCTGGAAAGGTGTTTGGCTAGAGAGAATTTGAGAGAATGAAGTTACAAAGTTAGTTACGTGAAATTCTTTTAAAAAACTTAATTGTGTTTAATTAATTCTCTCCACTATTTATACCTCTTAAAAACTTAATTAAAAATAGTTAATTAAAGGGAGAAATCTGATGAAACCCTTTTGGATTATTAGCTCCTTAAAGATTCAAAGTTTTGACCCATTTTCAAAACAGTCACTAAAACAGTTTTGCAAACTTTGCGTTTTAGCCACTAACTCAAAATGTCCCATTTTCGAATTTATTTTTCCAAAATTGTTTTCACCAAAATCCTTTATATAATTAATAATGATTTTAGACTATTTTCCCATATTTTCATCCCTTATAAAAATATTCAATCCAATTTAAATCCCAAATCTGACTCGAATCTCTAATTTTGGTCCACCAGACCGACTAAACCATCCCAAAACCCCTAGGCCCAAAATCGGGGTGTTACACATACGACCCATAAATTTAAAGAACCCTACGGAAGTTAAAAAGAAAAGCTTGAGAGATGGCACATCAAGGCATTGGAGGAGCTGATGGTAACCCAAACAATCAGGGAAATCCACCAATCCACAATGGGATACCGGCTGCACCTACTGCCCTAGCCGTTAATATGAAGGAAGAAAGACCTATTCGAGAACACTCGACACCGAACATAGACAATTTGATGCCATGACTGATTGGTACAGAGGTAAATACACCAAATTTTGAACTTAAATCGGTGATGATACAAATGCTTTTGAATGTATGACAATTTGATGGAGCACCTACTAAGAGCCGAGGCAACACTTGAAGCAATTCATGGAAGTTTGCCAACTATTTTAGTAGCCTAGAGTATTAGAAGATACAATGAAGATGAAATTGTTCACATTTTCCTTAAGAGATAGAGCAAAAACGTGTCTTAGTTCTTTTCCACCTGTTCTGTCACCTCATGGGGAGATCTATGCCAAAAATGGTTGGCTGCGATTCCAGCCACCTAAACTCACTGCCAAGCTGAGGAGTGAGATCATTACATTTAGGCAGGCTGATGATGAGACCCTATATGATGCCTGGGAGAGATTCAAGGACCTGTTGAGGAGGTGTCCCATGCATGGATTCCCAAATTGGATCTAGATGGAGTCCTTCTACAATGGACTCAATGCTCATGCCAGGACTATTGTTGAAGCTTCAGAAAATGGTTCACTGCTTGGCAAGAACTATACAGAGGTAGTGGCATCCTTAAAAGGATCTGACTAATGATTTCGAGTATCCTACTACCAGACTAGGGACCGAAACTAAAGCTGGTGGGAAATTAGCGCTAGATGAACTAACATCCATCCACACTAGGATTTTCAATCTTACTAGCATGGTGAGAACTTTGCAAAAGAATAAAGAATCCCAATAGGTCGAGGCATTAAACCTATTCTGCACAATATGTGGAGAGGACCATTACATGGAAGATTGCCCTGCCAACCTTGAGTCGATAAATTTTGTTGGCAATTCCAATTGTAATTATAATGCAAATTCTAATACTTACAATATAGGATGGAGACAACACCCAAATTTAGCTTGGAGAAATCAAGGAGGTAATCAATACAATGCCCAACAGCAGAACAACAATGCTCAACATCAGAGCAATGCCCAGTGTCATAATAAAAATGCTCAGCAAGGTTTCAACCAGAATGCCATGCCACAGAGGGTACAAAGCAATTTTTATGCAGGACAAAGGAACAACCAGGGGACTTTGACAGAATATATGGAGAGGAATGATGCAATTGTCCAGAGTTTGGCAGTATCTATTTGAAACTTGGAGATTCAGATCAAATAGATTGTCAATACACTCAGTAATAGACCCTAGGGAGCTTTGCCAAGTGATACAAAAGATGCTCGACAGAGAGGTAACGAAAAGTGAAAAGTTGTAACTCTTCACAGTGGCAAACAATGCGAGGCTGGGATACTTGTCAAGCAGCCAAATAATTGCCAAGAGAAAGAGAATGGACCAGTAGATAAACCAAAAGAAGCAGAGAAGAACGAAGTAGACATAAGAGATGCCAGATCTCAGTCTAATGCCATCAAACCCATGGCAAAGCCAGCAGAGTCAACATTTGCTTACCCACCTCCACCATTTTCACAAAGACTATAGAAGCACAAGCAGGATCAGTAATTTTAGCGCTTCTTGGAAATTCCTAAGCAATTGCAGATCAACATGCCGTTAGTATAAGCTATTGGCCAGATGCCTAACTATGTTAAATTCATGAAATACATTTTGTCCAAGAAGAGGAAACTAGGTGATTTTGAGACTGTAACTCTTACTGAGGGATGCAGTGCAATAAAACTCAATTGATTGTCACAAAAGCTAAAACATCTGAGAAGTTTTACTATTCTTTGTACCATTGGCAAGAAATTCATGGGTAAGGCACTGTGTGACCTAGGAGTCAGTATCAATTTGATGCCAATGTCTATTTTGAAAAATCTCATCATCGAAGCAAGGCCTACCACTATAACACTTCAGTTGGTAGATCGATCCTTTGCATATCCTAAGGGTAAGATTGAGGATGTGTTGGTAAAGGTAGATAAATTTATATTTCTAGTTAATTTTATCATTTTAGATTATGAGGCAGATATGAATATCCCAATTATATTGGGCAGACCATTCCTTACCACATGTAGAGCCTTAATTGATGTTCATAAAGGGGAACTTACTATACGTATAAATGGCCAACATGTTACATTTAATGTGTTTCAATCTCTTAAATGTGCAGATGAACCAGATGATTACCAAGCTGATAAGATGATGGAGTTCATTTTCACTATAGACGTGGCACAGCTGTGCCAAGACACTAATGATGCTGCCAGAGAACTGGATGATAAAATTGAGACGAGTGAAGACACTAAAGGACCAACCTTAGAGAATAAAGTTTGTTAATTACTTTGGACAGCCAAAGCCATTAGAGTTGTCTGGCAGAGAAATCAAGGCACCTAAACCATCCATTGAGGAGCCACCATAATTAGAACTAAAACCATTTCCAAACCACCTCAAGTATGCCTACTTAGGTAAACACTCTACTTTGTCAATGATCATTGTTGCTGATCTATCTAATGATTAAGAGGAAAGATTACTAGAAATTTTAAGCAATTATAAGCAAGCTCTGTGATGGAGCTTGGCTGATATCCAAGGAATAAGCCAAACTATTTGCATGCACAAAATAATCTTGGAGGAATATAATGGCAAAACAATTGAAGCCCAGAGAAGATTGAACCTGAGCATGAAAGAGGTAGTTAAAAAAGAAATTATCAAAAAAAGGTGTGGCAAGATTCTTCTTACCATTTGCTTTGCCAGTCAGACATTGAGTGAAGCCCAACTCAACTATACCACAACCGAGAAGGAATTTCTCGCACTTGTATTTGCATTTAACAAGTTCTGATCTTACTTAGTAGGTAAAAAAGTTGTGGTGTATACAGATCACTTGATATTGAAATACCTCTTGGAAAAGAAGGATGTGAAGCCCAGACTTATTTGAAGGATGCTTTTGCTGCAATAATTTGATCTCGAGATTTGAGACAAGAAGTGGAGTGAAAACTTGGTAGCTGACCATTTATCATGATTAGAGCATCACCTAGTGGAAGGTGGAGTCACTGCTATTAGAGATGAATTCCCCGATGAATACTTACTTGCAATCAATTCTATGCCATGGTACGCTGACATAGTCAATTACCTGATAAGCAATATTTTGCCATCGGATTTGGCAAGTAATGCCAGAAGATGTTTTCTACGAGATGTTCAACAATATTATTAATATAAGCTAATTTTTTAAACAATGTGCCAACCAAATGATCTGCCGATGTGTGACAATGGATGAGCAATACAACATTTTGTAGTTGTTCCATGCAGTACTGTATGGAGGACACTTTGCTGGAATGAAGACTGCTGCCAAGGTATTGCAATCAAGATTCTTTTGGCCTACGCTGTTTAAAGACACTACTTTGCCAGGGCATGTTACCGATGTCAGCGGATGGGTAACATCTCTAGCAGACATCAATTGCCACTCTAGAATATTATGCCAGTGGAGCTGTTTGACGTATGGGAAATAGACTTCATATGTCCCTTTCCCTGTTATTTGGCAACCTATATATTCTCGTGGTCGTTGATTATGTTTCCAAGCGGGTTGAGGCTATTGCGCTACAAACAAATGCTGTCAAGACTGTTGCCAAGTTCTTGCATAAGAACATCTTTACTAGATTCGGTGCTCCCAGAGCCATCATTCATGATGAAGGTACACATTTTAAGTGAAATTTAATCTCTAAAGCTATGTGTAGGTACGAAATCCAGCAATGTATTGCTACAGCTTACCATCCCCAAACAAATGGCCAATCAGAGATCTCAAACAAAGAAATCAAGAACATTCTGGAAAAAATAGTAAATCCAATGAGGAAGGACTAGTCCTTGAGACTAGATGATTCCTTGTGGGCTTACAAAACAACCTTTAAGACTCTATTGGGAACTTCTCCTTATAGGCACATTTTTTGGAAGACATGTCACTTGCCAGTGGAATTGGAACATAAAGCTTATTGGGAAATCAAAAAGCTCAATATGGAGTGGAAATCTGATGGTACAAAATGCTTATTGGACATAAACGAACTAGAGGAATTAAGAACACAAGCTTACGAGAATGCCAGACTTTACAAGGAAAGAACAAAATGATTGCATGACAACAAGATATTACCAAGGCAATTCGAGGTAGGCTGTTGCGCGTAATAAGTGCTACGCAATTGTGCAAGTATACACGTCGCAAGTTATAGTATAAAAGATATCGTCTCCACAGGGATTGGTGCCACTTCAAGAATCTAGTCTCTTGCACTGTAAAAAGTAAAAACACAAGTGAAGGATTATAGAAGTTTTAACTAATAACTAATCTAGAAAGCAATTAAGTAAAAGAAAAGATGAATTCGAATGAGAGAGATAGGCTAGGTTATCGTGAGTTGAGGTGTGATAGCCGATTGGATTGTCTTGGTAAAGAGTGCATGGGCAACTCGATTGCCGTGGCGACTTGCTGTGAGGGTTGCCTTGGCAACTAATTGATGGTTGCTTGGGCGACTAGTTGGGCAACTACTTGGGCGATCGGGCAGCAACTTCAAGGTTCGGCGGAGCGTTCTTCAATGGTTTCTTCTTATCCCTAAGTCGAAACTCTAGCTATTTGTGCATGCCTTGATAATACATCCTGCGTGAATCAAGGGTGAACAACAACCAATCTTGCGCTCCTCTTAGCCGTTGAAATCCTGAACTTATTCCTAAGCGGATTAATCTTCACCATCATTGGATTGAATAAAGATCATATTCATTCGTTTCTTGAATCTAACTCTCCCGATATTAGATAAATGGATGAAATCACGAGATCCTCTCCCAATTCACTCGCAAACAATAATAAGAACCAAGAATGAATAAACCTTGAAATAGAAAAGTGCAAACTCTTATTACCTAAACAAAAACCAATAGTTTCTCACAACCACAAAACACAATAACCATAGCCAAGTAAATTTAGTTCATGGCTAGGTTCCAAAGAAACACAAGATAAACAATCCCTAGCATGAACCCAATCGAACAAGGAAGAAAAGATGAAGCTTGTCGAAAATCCCTTGCCCTAGATGCTTGCCGAAAATTCCCCTTGCTTCCTCTCTTGGAGTTGTCGAAATTAACTCTTGCTCTCTCCCTTGATCTTGTCGAAATCTCCTTGGTATTTATAGGGCTAGGCCAAAGTCCTTCTTTGAGGAGGAGTTTGAGTTGGAATTAAATTATCTTTAAAGAATATAATTCTTTATTATAATTTTATTCCTATTAGAACTTCTCATATCCTCTTGGAATTTAATTCTTCTTTAATCTCTGCATGGTAATCAAATTCCTTTGGGCTTGGGCCTTGCTCCATGTCATCTTGGGCTTGTAAAGTCATGAATTTCGACATCCATATTGCTTTTAGTCTTTGTCGACAAATGCCATGGCAACTGGCTCGGCGTCTCCTTCATGCACTGCCCTGGAAACTAGCTCGGCATTGCTTTGGCAAGTGATCCTGCACATACACACACAAAAATACACCAAAGCAGCATCTATTTCCACAAAAATCACCAAGTTATGTAATCAAGTTCAACGTTTGAAGGAAACATGGATTAATGCATGAATGGCTAACTATGCGACTAATATGAGCCTAAGTCTAACAATAATATGAGTAAAAAGGGTAAGAAAAATAGTACTTTTGAACACTTATCACACCCCCAAACTCGAACTATTGCTTGTCCTCAAGCAATGCAAACTCATAATTACCTGCCAAGACTTCAAATTTTCACAAACTTAGCTTTGAGCTTGATTTCAATTCTCTCGAACCGGGCACAAAGTATGATTGGCTTTTTATTTTTCGAAAAACTGAGGAGTTACTCGGAATCAAACTATAATGCTTGTGCGTGTGTGCGGAGTTGTGTGCGAGTTGATTTTTCGGATTCTATGCAAACAATAGGTTTTCAAATTACTTCTTTGGGTTCTTTTTAACATGTTTTAACTAGAGCCAATTTCGGGCACCTCTAGTGTTTTATTTTTAGTTTTCTTAAGTTAATTTAATCGACTAGAGCCGGTTTCGGGCACCTCTAGTAAAAAAATTTAACGCCTCCTAGAGCCAGTTTGGGCACCTCTAGTGATCAATTTTTAGCACATGCTAGAGCCAATTTTGGGCACCTCTAGCATTCATCCAATTTTTATTCTAATACCCCAATTAGTTAATTATCAACCTAAGTTTACTAGAACTCCTTAAATCAATCAAACCACAACAAAGTTTCATCAAATTTAGCATCATAGTAAAATTCTAAGTTTTTCATGGTTATCCTAGAATAAAAATTCTATCAATTAAGTGCATTGGTAAAGTCATCATTGAATATTCATCAAATCTAAGCAATTCTTGTTCCAATTAAAGGCATGGCAAGCAATTTATGTATCCTAAATGTAATGCTTAAGATTAATGTAACTAAACATGGTAATTACTAGTAACAATCCCCCCCCAAACTCGAGTGAGGCATTGTCCTCAATGCATGCATAAAAATAACGAAAAATAACAATAAAAATAAAAATGCATACGAGGACTTACTCCGAGAGTTCGTCATCGTAGATGATTAGTTTCCTTCTAGTTGGCGTCTTGATTTTCTTGCTTGAATGCAATGGTTGTTTTCTTGTTGCCGGATGTCTTCAGCTTTGGTTGCCATGGCATCCTTCAGGGTTGGTTGCCGTGGCATCAGCTTGTGCATGCATGAAGTAAGTTGTCGCGCATCTTCTTCATTGGTTGCCGGGCAAGGATCTTGGCAAGAAATTTCCTTAGCATAGTAGTTGTGAGTCTTGTTGTGAAAAAGAAAATAAAGAAAACCTGAAAACTAAAGATAATGAAGAAAAAAAAATAAAATATCTCCTAAAAATAAAAAGAAAAAAAAAGAAAAAAAAAAGAAATACTGAGAGGAGAGCATGCTCATGCATCTCCTAAGTTGACCACTTCCTTGTTACGTTCCACATGGGCACCATTGTAGTGCTTCAATCTTTGTCCATTAACTTTGAATTCATGATTGTCAGAGATGGACTTGATTATTACGGCACCATGAGAGAATGGTTTGACGACTTCGAATGGTCCCGACCATCTTGATTTCAGCTTTCCCGGGAAAAGTTTTAGCCGAGAATTGAATAGGAGAACTAGTTGCCCTGGCGTGAATTGCCGTGGCAATAGTTTCTTGTCGTGCCATCGCTTTGTTTTCTCCTTGTAGATTCGTGCATTGTTATAGGCGAGTGCGCATTGTTATAGGCGAGTGCACGAAATTCTTCTATCTCATTGAGATCCATCAAGCGCTTTTGTCCGGCACTTTCCCAATCCATATTCACGGTCTTGATTGCCTAGTACGCCTTGTGCTCGATTTCCACCGGTAGATGACATGTTTTACCATAGACAAGCCGAAAGGGGGACATACCTAATGGTGTTTTGAATGCAGTGCGATATGCCCAAAGTGCGTCATCTAGTCTTAATGACCAATCCTTCCTTGAGGGATTTACAACTTTCTCGAGTATTCCCTTCAACTCCCGGTTGGAAATTTCTGCTTGCCCGTTGGTTTGTGGGTGATATGCCGTGGCGATCTTGCGTGATATGCCGAAGCGTTGCAACATCTTGGCAATTAGTCATTGTCAAAATGCTTGCCCCGTCGCTGATAATTGCTCTCGGCATCCCAAACCGTAAATATGTTTTTCTCAGGAATCGTTGCACGGTCTTGGAATCGTCGTTGGGAACTGCAGCTACCTCTACCCATTTGGACACATAGTCGACGGCGAGTAAGATGTAGAGGTTGCCGAATGAAGATGGGAAAGGTCCCATAAAATCGATTCCCCATACATCGAACAGTTCCACCTCGATGATGTTCTGGAGTGGCATCTCATGTCGTCTAGAGATATTGCCCGTCCTCTGGCAACGATCACATTACTTGTAAAAGTCCTGGGCATCTTTGTACAATGTTGGCCAATACAAACCGGATTGTAAGACTTTGGCCGCGGTACGAGTTCCTCCAAAATGTCCTCCATAGGGTGAAGAATGGCATTGCCGGAGTACATTCTGTTGCTCTTCTTCAGGGACACATCGGCGTATAACCTGATCTGCACATTGTTTAAACAAAAGAGGCTCGTCCCAAAAGTAATGCTTAGCATCATGGCGGAACCGCTTCTTCCCTTGGTGAGTAATGCCATACAGAAAAATACCACAAACAAGGAAGTTAACTAAATCTGCGTACCAGGGTATTGCCGAGGCATGTGCTGCCGTAGTGTCTGCTCCCAAAATTGCCGAGGCGTGTGCTTCCATGGTTGCCGAGGCGTCATGGGCTGTCGAGGCGTCAAGGGTTGCCGAGGCGATTAGAATTTGTTCATCCGGGAATGCATCGCATATCTCTAGATCCGCATCCTCTTCCCTATTGCGTTCCAAACGTGATAAGTGATCGGCCACTTGATTTTCTGCCTTTCTTTCACGTCCTTAATTTCAATATCAAATTCTTGTAAAAGTAATATCCAACGAATCAAACGAGGTTTAGCATCCTTTTTAGCAAATAAGTATTTGATTGCCGAATGGTCCGTATGAACAATTACCTTTGTACCAATTAAATAGGATCGGAACTTGTCAAATGCGAAAACTACAGCTAGTAACTCTTTCTCCGTTGTTGTGTAATTCACTTGAGCATCGTTAAGAGTTTTACTAGCGTAGTATATCACATGGAAGGTCTTACCTGTGCGTTGGCCTAGGACTGCTCTTACCGCGAAATCACTTGCATCACACATGAGCTCAAAAGGTAGCGTCCAATCTGGTGGAACAACAATGGGTGCCGAGGCAAGCTTTTTCTTTAGGGTTTCGAATGCTTGAGTGCAAGAATCATCAAAATCGAAGACTTTATCCTGTTCAAGCAGATTACACAAAGGTTTAGTGATTTTAGAAAAATTATGAATGAACCTCCTGTAAAAACCTGCATGTCCGAGAAAACTTCGAATTCCTTTAACCGAATTTGGTGGGGGTAATCTCTCGATCACATCCACCTTGGCTTTGTCTACTTCAATTCCCTTGGATGAAATCTTATGGCCGAGCACTATTCCTTCATCTACCATAAAGTGGCATTTCTCCCAATTGAGGACTAAATCTGTTTCTTCGTATCTTGCCAACACCCTCTCTAAATTGCCGAGACAGCCGTCGAAGTCATTACCAAAAACCGAAAAATCATCCATGAAGATCTCAAGGAAGTCTTCGACCATGTCTGAAAAGAGCGCCATCATGCATCTTTGGAAGGTTGCCGGGGCGTTACATAATCCGAACGGCATCCTACGGAAGGCATAAGTACCGTATGGGCATGTGAAGGTTGTCTTTTCTTGATCTTCTGGTGCTATGGCAATCTGATTGTAACCTGAATAACCATCAAGAAAACAGTAAAAGGGTTTAGCTGCAAGACGGTCAAGCATTTGATCAATAAAGGGTAATGGGAAGTGATCTTTCCTAGTGGCTTTGTTTAGCTTTCGATAGTCCATACAAACCCTCCAACCGGTCACAGTCCTGGTTGGGATAAGTTCATTATTTTCATTGCTTACCACTGTTATACCTCCCTTTTTCGGTACACATTGTACCGGACTTACCCACGTACTATCGGAGATAGGGTATATAATGCCGGCGTCAAGCCACTTGATGATTTCTTTCATTACAACCCCTTTCATGGCATGATTCAGTCTCCTCTGGGCCTCAATTGAAGGTTTGTGGTCATCTTCCAACAAGATCTTGTGCATGCACACCACCGGGCTAATTCCCTTCAAGTCGGCAATTGTCCACCCTATTGCCTTTTTATGTAGCTTCAACATGTTGATCAGCTTCTTTTCTTGCTTCAGGCTGTAACTTAGAAGAAATAATTACAGGTAATGTATTATCGGTCCCTAAGTATACATATTTCATTTGCTCGCAATTGTTTCAACTCAAGAATTGGTGGATTTTCGATAGAGGGTTTTTCGATCTTACCTTCCTTACCCGAGTAGTCCAAAGGGTTCAAAGTATGTACCTGGTCGATTGACTAGCCAATTTGCCTCTTCTGGTTGTTCCTCATCGACCGGCTCTTCATACTCCTCGGGTTCCTCTTGATCGGCAATGTAGTTGCCGAGGCAACTAAATTCTCATCGGTTAAACTCTGCCGTGGCATGAAGTAGTTGGCATTCTTCGGATCATCGGCATGCCTTAGTGTTTGGAACACATTTAGTTTTACCTGCTGGTCATTCACCCTCATTGTGAGTTCTCCCTTTTCAACATCAATCAAAGTTCTCCCAGTCGCTAGGAATGGTCTTCCGAGAATGATAGGCGCATGCTCATCTGCTTCACAATCCAAAACAATAAAGTCAGCGGGAAAAATAAATTTATCAACTTTTACCAGTATGTCCTCGATTTTTCCTCTGGATGCACATAGGATCTGTCATTCTAGTCAGAGCATAATCATGTAGGTCTTGCCTTCCTGATTCCTAGTTTCGGAAAAACCGATTTAGGCATCAAGTTTATGCTAGCCCCTAGGTCGCATAGTGCTTTCCCGACATAGTGATTTCCAATAGAACAGGGTATTGTGAAACTTTCGGGATCCTTCAACTTGGGCGGCATACGATTGTGCAACATTGCCATGCATCCCTCTGTTGCGGCAATTGTTTCAAACTCTCCTAGCCTTGTTCTCTTGGACACAATGTCTTTAAGAAACTTGGCATAGTTTGGCATTTGTTCAATTGCTTCCACCAATGGCAAGTTGATGTGGACTTGCTTTAGGATATCAAGAAACTTCTTGAATTGGTATTCTTGCTTTTTTCGCTTCAACCTTTGTGGGAATGGTGGTGGAAGTCGGATATCTTCTATCCTTTCATTGGTTTGAAACCTGATTGACGGCATTGCCGGGACATCTGGAGTTGCCGATCGCGTTACCAACCCCAGGGTTGCCGAGGCGTGCTTATCGCAAGTTGCCGAGGCGTCATCGGTTGCCGAGGCATGCTTATTGCCGGTTGCCGCAGCAATTCCTGGTTCAGCATCTGAGACTTTGCCGCTAGGTTCGTCTTGATCTTTTTGTGGAGTTTTGTTTGACGAGCGGGTTTGAACCTCTCTAAGTTGTTGGCCACTTCGGTGGTGATTGCCTTACATTGCTCATGGCCGCCCTCTTGCGACTTGATGATCGCTAGGTAAACCTCCTTGTGGTCTAGTGTTCAGATTTTGAGCAAACTGTCCGACTTGATTTTCCAATGATTTGATTGCCGCCTCTTGGTTTTGCAATCTCATCTCGGTCCTGTTAATAAAAGCATCAGTTCTTTTTATGAAATTACTATTCTCAGCCATATAAGATTCAGTTTTTCATCATAAAAGCATTTAGAGAATTTTCCAAAGAACTAGATGTCGCTCGGTTGTTGCTTTGCGGCATCTGTTGCGTGGCATATTCTCTTGGAATCCCGATGCTTGTGCATTCTGATTGTTCTGTTTAGAGCATTGTTGGGATTACTCCATGAAAAATTCGGTGCTTCTTCCAAGCTGGATTGTATGTATTTGACATCATGTTGTTGCCCGATTGTAATTCCCCACATAGAAGCTAGATTCGGATTCTCGCATACATTCGGAAGAATTATTGTTATCACCACATAACTCACAAAAAGAATCCATTACCTTGACTTCATGTGTGTTGTTTGGTTTTTGCATGTTCGGACCATCTTGGTTAAAGCGGCCAATTGTGCGAAATTGAATCTGATGACCCTAGTTCATGTATTGTGGCTTGCGTCTAACTCCTCCTCTTCTAGTAGATGGGAATTGATAATCATTCTTGGCCAGCCTGTTTAAAATTTGCATTGCTTCTTCCGGTGACTTATCTAGGAGTATGCCGTTTGCCGAGGCGTCTAGCATCATCCTTGTTGGTGTATTCACGGCATTGTAAAACATTGTCACTTGAGTCCACACCGGAATCCGTGTAGAGGGCATTTGTGTAGAAGTTCTCTATATCGCTCCCAAGCCTCGTACATGGATTCATCATCCGCTGCCGAAAAAGAAGTAATGTCGTTCGAAAGCTTATCGATTAAATTTGTAGGATTAAATCTAGCAAGGAAATCACGACAAAGATCAGTCCAAGATGCTATGGATCCGGCAGGAATGCTATTTAGCCATGCTTTTGCCCTATCCCTCAGTGAATAGGGGAATAATCTTAAGCGTAAGACATCGGGGGTGACTCCGTGTATCTTGAACGAGTTGCAAATCTCGAGGAAAGATTTCAGATGTTGTCGTGCATCTTCGATTCTGAGCCGCCAAATTGACCTATTGTGTTGATCATATTAAACATTATCGGTTTCAACTCAAAGTGGTCGGCTTCAATTTCGGGTGCGACAACTCCTGGGTTAAGTCCATCAAGATCTTCTTCAAGATAGTCTCGAATAGTTCTGTTTCGTGCAAGAATCACTCCTCCTCCTGCTCGAACATCTTGATTAATATTGCCGTCTTGATTTGCCATTGCTTCTCTTATCCTTCGTCTAAGTCTTTGTAAGGTTCGTTCGATTTACGGATCAAAGGGATATTCTGGTGAAGTCGGTCTCGCCTGGTCATATACCAATGCAAAACCAAAGTTTGTTAGCCCTTTGAATTTTAAACAAGAAAAATAAAAGAAAGTGCAAGAAAGTAAAAACAAAGTCGCTATTGCCAATCCCGCAACGGCGCCAAAAAACTTGTTGCGCGTAATAAGTGCTACGCAATTGTGCAAGTATACACGCCGCAAGTTATAGTATAAAAAAGATATCGTCTCCACAGGGATTGGTGCCACTTCAAGAATCTAGTCTCTTGCACTTGTAAAAAGTAAAAACACAAGTGAAGGATTATAGAAGTTTTAACTAATAACTAATCTAGAAAGCAATTAAGTAAAAGAAAAAGATGAATTCGAATGAGAGAGATAGGCTAGGTTATCGTGAGTTGAGGTGTGATAGCCGATTGGATTGTCTTGGTAAAGAGTGCATGGGCAACTCGGTTGCCGTGGCGACTTGCACAACGGGGGTTGCCTTGGCAACTAATTGATGGTTGCTTGGGCGACTAGTTGGGAAACTACTTGGGCGATCATCAGCAACTTCAAGGTTCGGCGGAGCGTTCTTCAATGGTTTCTTCTTATCCCTAAGTCGAAACTCTAGCTATTTGTGCATGCCTTGATAATACATCCTGCGTGAATCAAGGGTGAACAACAACCAATCTTGCGCTCCTCTTAGCCGTTGAAATCCTTAACTTATTCCTAAGCCGGATTAATCTTCACCATCATTGGATTGAATAAAGATCATATTCATTCGTTTCTTGAATCTAACTCTCCGATATTAGATAAATGGATGAAATCACGAGATCCTCTCCCAATTCACTGCAAAACAATAATAAGAACCAAGAATGAATAAACCTTGAAATAGAAAAGTGCAAACTCTTATTACCTAAACAAAAACCAATAGTTTCTCACAACCACAAAACACAATAACCATAGCCAAGTAAATTTAGTTCATGGCTAGGTTCCAAAGAAACACAAGATAAACAATCCCTAGCATGAACCCAATCGAACAAGGAAGAAAAGATGAAGCTTGTCGAAAATCCCTTGCCCTAGATGCTTGCCGAAAATTCCCTTGCTTCCTCTCTTGGAGTTGTCGAAATTAACTCTTGCTCTCTCCCTTGATCTTGTCGAAATCTCCTTGGTATTTATAGGGCTAGGCCAAAGTCCTTCTTTGAGGAGGAGTTTGAGTTGGAATTAAATTATCTTTAAAGAATATAATTCTTTATTATAATTTTATTCCTATTAGAACTTCTCATATCCTCTTGGAATTTAATTCTTCTTTAATCTCTGCATGGCAATCAAATTCCTTTGGGCTTGGGCCTTGCTCCATGTCATCTTGGGCTTGTAAAGTCATGAATTTCGACATCCATATTGCTTTTAGTCTTTGTCGACAAATGCCATGGCAACTGGCTCGGCGTCTCCTTCATGCACTGCCCTGGCAACTAGCTCGGCATTGCTTTGGCAAGTGATCCTGCACATACACACACAAAAACACACCAAAGCAGCATCTATTTCCACAAAAATCACCAAGTTATGTAATCAAGTTCAACGTTTGAAGGAAACATGGATTAATGCATGAATGGCTAACTATGCGACTAATATGAGCCTAAGTCTAACAATAATATGAGTAAAAAGGGTAAGAAAAATAGTACTTTTGAACACTTATCATAGGCCAACGTGTCTTGTCATTTAATTTGATGATAAAGTTGTTTCTAGGTAAGCTCAAGTCTAGATGGTCGGGACCCTTTGAAGTTGTGAAACCATATACTCATGGAGCAGTGGATATAAAGGATTTGAAGATGGGAACAATTTTCAACGTAAATGGCCAAAGATTGAAACACTATTTGGAAGGTACTCAAAAGGATGCCAAGAAGGTTGTCCTCTTGGCAGAGGTTCCGCGAACGTCAACATCATTGTTTGATTTTTGTATACATTAGGTTAGATGTTTTTATTTTCAGTATTTTCATTTATTTTTCTTTCTTTCAATTTTTTTCTTTTGTTGCATTGAAAGGTTTTTATTGAGTAAGTGCAAGATTTACGTGCCAAGCAGAATGCCAAGGCAGGAGCTTGGCATGGGGCGATTAAAAGATTGAAGAAATTTACCCTAGCCACCCAAGGCTTGAATAAGCTCGGCCCAAGAAGAGAGTGACAATTTTTGCTAAGTATTGAAATTACCTTAGCCACCTAAAGCGATAAGGTGAAATTTAAAATTTCAACCTAATCACCTTATCACTTCACCCTTTTTTCGTGCCATCTTATCACGTAAACCCTTATCACATTATCTTTTTTCCCCAAACACACAAAAGCCCATCATTATCCCTTATCAACCGGCCATATTAATCACAACCAATTAAACACTCAACCTTTCACCCTTCCGTCTAATTAAAACCCTAACCGATCCAAAGATTAAACCTTTTCACTTTTCCCTCTAATTTCTTTATCAAGCAAGAAACCAAGAATCACTCTTCTTCTTCCAAACATCACTCAAGTCTTCAACATATTATAATGGCCTCTTCATCAAAATCTTTTTTAATGAGGACATTCACAAGAAACACGAAGAGAAGTTTGCATCAAGAACCTTCTGTTATGAGAAGGATTTTGAGTTCAAAAATGAACCAAACTTGGGCTATTCCCCAAAGTTTTTCACGGTGATAAAGACACACAAGTGGGAGAAATTCTGCCAACCACCAAGGGAAGTTCATGCCAACATCATTCGAGAATTCTATACTCATGTTACGACCAAAGACTCTCCCTTCCTGATGGTGCGAGGTAAGTGCGTTCAATTTGAGGAAGGTTATATAAATGATATGTTTTCTTTGCATGGAACAGAGGAAAAACACACCAAGTTTGCAGAATCCTTGTTCGATGCTAAGAGGAAGATGATGTTGAAAGAACTGAGTGAAACTAGCACTAAATGGAATGTGTCATCAAAAGGCCCTTGGACTGTGAAACGGTTAGCACTAAATTCTCAGCCACGGGGTTGGAATCACTTTTTGAAGGCAAACCTTATGCCAACCACCCACAATGAGATAGTTTCGAAGGAAAGATTGGCACTACTGCACTCTATCATGACTGCCCACAAGATTAAAGTTGGATGACTCATCATTGAAGAGACCTTTAAGAAGTAGATATACCAAAGACAACTTTCAGAACTACATACAACATTATGAGTTTGTAGTAATGCCTTTTAGACTTTCAATTGCACCAACAACTTCTATGGTCTAATGAATTGGGTATTTCAGCCATATTTAGACTAATTTGTGGTGGTATTCATAGATGATATATTGGTTTATTCTAAAACCAAAGAGGATCATGGTACTCACCTCCGAATAGTTCTTAGATCCTTCGAGAAAATAAATTATATGCAAAGCTGTCAAAGCGTGAAATTTTGGTTGCCTGAAGTAGCTTTCCTTGGACATATAGTTTTAGCTGAAGGGATTCGAGTAGATACTAAAAAGGTTCAAGCAATCCTATAATGGAAAATTCCTCAGAATGTCTCTAGGGTGAGAAGTTTCTTGGGATTAGCAGGTTATTATCGGTGATTCGTGAAATAATTTTCAATGATTGCTGCTCCAATAACTAAGCTATTAAGAAAGGATGTGCCATTTGTTTGGACAAATAAATGTCAAGAAAGCTTTGACAAATTAAAAAGGATATTAACAAAAGCTCCTATTTTGGTACAACCAGAATCTGGGAAGGATTTTATAATATATAGTGATGCATCCCATAATGGTTGGGGTGTGTGTTGATACAAGAATGGAAGGTTATAGCATATGCTTCTCGACAACTCAAAACTCATGAAAGAAATTATCCTACCCATGATTTAGAGTTGGTTACAGTAGTGTTTGCTTTAAAGATTTGGCGTCACTATTTATGTGGTGAAAAAGTGCTACATCTTCACAGATCATAAAAGTTTGAAATATTTGTTATCCCAAAATGAGCTTAATTTGAGGCAAAGAAGGTGGATAAAATTGATTAAGGACTATGATGTAATTATTGATTATCTTTAGGGGAAGGCTAATGTAGCAGCAGACGCACTTAGCCGGAAAACATTTTCTGCTTTGAGAGCATTTAATGCTAAGTTGAAATTACAGGAAAATGGTACAATAGTGGTTGAACTCCAAATTAAGTCAAACTTGATAAGAAGGATTAGAGTTACAAGCAAATGATGAGAAATGCTTAGAAAAGAAGAAGCAAGTTGAACGTGCAAATCTAAAGACTTTGAAATAAAATCAAATGGATGCCTATACTACAAGGGATGTGTATACATTCCTAACGATGAGGAACTAAAGAAGGAAATACTTTCAGAGGCACATTACAGTCCTTTAACTATAAATCCAGTAGGCAACAAAATGTATCAAGATATAAAGAGTCAATTTTTGTGGCCTGGCATGAAACAAGCTATCACCGAGTTTGTTGCTAAATGTTTAACTTGCCAACAAGTAAAGATAGAACATCAAGTTCCATTAGGATTACTTCAACCAATTTCAATTCCACAATAGAAGTAAGAAAAGGTTACTATGGATTTTGTAACAGGCTTACAACTGACGCCAAGTAAGAAGGATTCGATTTGGGTGATTGTGGATCGATTGACTAAAACAACACATTTCATACCAGTTCGAACAGACTACTCCTTGAATAAGTTAGTGGAGTTATATATTAAGGAAATTGTTAGATTACACATTGTTCCTATGTCTATTATATCATATAGAGATCCAAAGTTCACTTCAAGGTTTTGAAGTGCATTACATGAAGCATTAGGAACTAAACTACACTTTCATACTGCTTTCCATCCTCAAACGGATGGACAATCAGAAAAGAAAATTCAAATACTCGAAGATATGCTCAGAGCGTGTATAATGAATTTTGCAGGCTCATGGGAAAAATATATTCCATTAGCTGAGTTTGCCTATAACAACAGTTACCAATCAAGTATAAAGATGTCACCTTATGAGGCATTATATGGATGAAAATGCCGAACACCATTGAATTGGTTTGAACTAAAGGATCGAAAAATCATTGGACCAGATCTTGTTCAAGAAATGAAGGACAAGGTAAATATAATTCAAGATAATCTCAAGGCCGCTTCTGACAAGCAAAAGTCGTACTCAGATCTTAAAAGAAAAGATATTGAGTTTAAAGTTGGAGACAAAGTATTTTTAAATGTTTCACCTTGGGAGAAGGTGTGATGGCTTAGAAAAAAAGGGAAGCTGAGTCCGAGACTTATTGGACCATATGAGATTGTGGAAAAAATTGGTCTAGTGGCTTATCAGCTAGCCTTACCTCCGAAAATGGACAAGATTCACAATTTATTTCATGTATCAATGCTCAAGAATATCGATAAGATCCTTTACATGTTATTACCCCGGAGGAAATAGAGATTTAGCCAAATTTGACTTACTAGGAAGAATCGGTAAAGAATCTGGTACATGGAGTCAAAGAACTAAGGAATAAAATGATCATGTTTGTCAAAGTTCTTTGGCAAAATCATAAAGTCGAGAAAACAACTTGGGAAAGAGAAGAAAATATGAGAAAGCAGTTTTCTCACTTTTTTGAACCATGTATGTGTTGAAAATTTGAGGACGACTTTTCTTAAAGGGGAAAATTGTAATATCCCAATTTTTGGCTAGTGACCAAAATATAAATTTTAAAAGTTTTGTGGCTAAAGTATAAACTTTGTAAAAGTTCAGGGACCAAAGTGTAATTTTCACAAGTTATGTATTTTAACACCGTAAATGAATAGTTTACCCCCAAGAATGACGTTTTCTTGTTATCTAGATTTTTCGTACAGAGTTTGTATTAATGGCTATAAAACGATGAAGTTCAGAAAAATATTCAAATAATCGGATCGAATCGAATATTTAGGATATTTTGAAGGATGATAGGGTAAGGTTAAAATGTCATTTCCATGTCTTCAAATGGTAAGATTTATTTTGGGCCCTTGGATTTAGATAATTTTTCCATGTTAAATCCTACCCATTCGATCAAGGGATAATATTGGAATTTAAGTATTTTTCAAAGGCAAAATTGGAAATTGATATAGTTCAAGGGTAAATTGGTAAACTACTAACTCAAAATTAAATCTAGGTCATTGGATGAAGGATGATGACATGTGGAACGTTATGGATTCATTGGATTTGAGGGCAAAATAGTCATTTCATTATTTGGAGGATATTTTCAATATTTATGGAAATAAAATATGCCAAATGGCATAAATAAAAAAATGAAAAAATATCTTTATCCTTCTTCATGCTTCATTTCAAGAAGAAGAGAACAAGAAGGAAAGCAAGGTAAGTTTAGGGTTTTGCATTTTTAATCCTTAAATACTAGGATTTAGGGTTAGCTTTATGAAATATGAAGTTATTCTTCATGAAATTCTCTTTTAATTGGTATACAAATTTCATGGAATTGTTGAAGGATACTCTTGAATTTTGAAGACATATAATTTAGGGTTGATGGATCCAAATGAATTAGGATTGAGTTGTGGAAGATTATGTGATGTTCTATTATTTCTATGCTTGATTGAAGTTGAAATTGATGTATTATTGATGGAATACCATTTGGTTAATTAGGGTTTAATTTGGGGTTTAAGAATTCAAGTTGAATTTGGAGTTTTCATGAAAGAAAAAATGTTGGAATAACATAATTAGAGGTTAATTTGAGGTGTTGGAATGGTTAAAGGATGCTAAAGATGTGAATTATAAAATCTGCCCAGATTTTTTTTGTCATTGGCAGTAAGTTCGGAAATTCACCATAAATTCTTAAAAATGATTAGAAAGTGATCCTTATATCATTTTATTCCTGGTTCAGTCTAGATTGTTTTAAGACAAACAGTGACTGATTTCTATTTGTATATCAAAAGATATGATTTTTTAAGTGATGAAAGGTCAGAAAATAGAATACCAGTTTGCTCCAAAATTCAGCACTGGAATTCGACTTTAAAAATTCGTCACAAATCATACGAGTTGAATTTGGGATATTAGTTTATATGGTTGAACATCTTATCGAACCTAGTTTCTGTCAAAACAAACGAAATCAAATTTCGAGTTGTGAATTATTTTATATAAATATTTCTTTGAAGGTAGCACAAATTGACAGATTATAAAATGAGTACCTTGTTGGAGTTATTAATTTGTGCATGTAAGGGATGAATGTGAAGCATTCAAGTAAACTCGAGAAATAAAAAATTCAATAGATAAGGCAAAGGATCGAGCTTGGAGTTCTCTTAATTTATTCAATTTAGTTTGGGATAAGAAGTGTCAAGGTGAGTGTAATTGCATACATATCATGATACATTGATGTTTTATACATCATTGGGATGGCTTGCGATGAGCCTAGCCAAATTTTATTGTCATTATATTTATGTCATGGAGCATATGATTGATATATTTTAAATATGTCAAAAGTTAATTATAAATGCATGGATCAATAGTTATATATGATGTTATATTATGAATGTTATTTTGGGTATGAACTGCTCAATGTTAAATTATGTTGATATACATTGCCATGGATGAAATAAATAAGGAATATATGCCCAAGTATGCATTGAGGGACAGGGTATAGTTGGCATGCCATAGAGTCCAGCAGCACGTTGCATACTCGGTTTAGCACTATAGTGTATATAAAGGACACTTAGTGCATATGGCGGGCACGACCTTATGTGTATTAGTACTTCGGTGCATATTTGACTCGTTTTCCCAGGGTCCTCATAGGCTTATATTTGGGCTATAGTTTATTGGTTAAAAAAATAAATAGGTGAATAAGCTTATGAGATTTTGAAATAAATGAAAAGTATATTGGTAAGAAATTTATTTTCGGTTTATATCATGTTAATATATGATTAACATGATGGTAATACATATATAGTGATAATGATGCATTTATGCATATATGGTATATTATGACAAATGGACAAGCATGGAAGTCTTATGACATTGGCATGTAGTAAATCATTACTAATGCAATGTGAAAGTTGATGCATTGGCATATATCATGTTATATAAACGTCGACATGAAGTCGAATAAGTTTAAATTATTGTTATTAACTTCGTTTACTGTCTTACTAAGTTCATACTTAGCGTGTGTTGATTGTACACACGTAGGTGGTTCGAATCATTGGATGAAGCAAAGAGTTGTATCAAGTTCAAAACTTTTCATCAAGATGCCACAGTAATGACGTCCTACTTGAGGTTTTTAATTTATTTTAGCGGCATGTATAAATGGGATTAATTTGTCTATTTTAGTTCCACGTCCGATATTTTTGAACAGTCAAATTTATTTTTTAAAAAGTAAATGAGCTCTGATTTTGTGTATTAGTCGATATAAATATTTTCAAAAGTTTTAAATTTATGAAATTTTTGAATAAAAATCATGTTATTTTTCTCTGACATCTCTAACTCATATTCTGTAATCGAATTCGATAATGAGGTGTTACATGGTAGGTGCTGGGAACCAGGACAATTTTTGTCGAGGTACTTTTCTTATTTTTTTGTTTCTATAGATTTTTAGTTGCATTACATAAGGACAAGCAATGAGCTAGATTTGGGGGTGTGTTAACTCCCCAAAAGTACTGATTTTTTATGCTTATTTAACAATGCTTTTGCTTGTCTTTAAGTAGATATGTTTGCATTTAGTTGTTAAATTCATGCATTTGCATAAGGAGTTAGGAGCTATTCTGTTGTGAGTATGAAGGGTTATTTTGCTGGTTTTGATGCAGGACAGGCATGGCAGACAGGCGCTAGTAGAGAATGCAGAAAAGAATGCAAGAGAATTGCTGAGTAACAGTTGGCATAGATGGACCAAACAATGACATGCTCGGCTGGCAGAGGATTAACGTCCGATGATCGGTCAAGGTAGCCGTTAGACCTTGTACATGTCATCCCTATGATTCAAATTGGGATAAGAGGATAACACATCTTATCCCTTTGAGCATTCAAAATTCAAAGTCAAAAGCTTATCCTAGGGTTTCCACGCAAGCCTATTTAAAGGAGCTCAAGCCATCACTTGAGGGGAAATTGAAGAGAGGCTACATCGTGGTGAACCAAAAAGTGACGTGTTTCGACCAGCTAAGATCGAGAGCTTTAGAGCATTTGAAGGGCTGCATCGATAGATCTTTTTCTTTCCTATTCTCTTAGTCTTATTTGTTTTTATTTCGAAATGATGACGAGAAACGCTCCCCAACCCTGAACTAAGCTTTTATAGTTGGTTAAGGGATGTTTGCGATTAACGCTGGTTTTATGTTTGGTTTTTAATAATCTAAATGCCTTGGCATTATTTTCTATCTGCTAGTACTTAATTTTCTCAAGTCATTTGCCATACGATAGTTGGCATAGTGTGCTTATTGCACCATAATATCTTAACAGACTTAAGGGGCAACGATCAATTGCTAGATACTAAGCTGAGAAGCTTCGACAAAAGATGTTCAAGTCAATGAACTTACTTCGAAAGTGAGTCTATCCCTTATGAGTAAAGGTTGACACTTAATCGAGTTGAATAATGAAAAGCTTCACTATAGACATATATGGGTTTTTATCACGGTTAACTTAGGGTATTGCCATCGACAGAGGCAACACTACGTTTAATCTGCTCAGCAATAAAACCAAGGCAAGATATTATTAAAGGCTGGCATAAGTAGCATGAAATCCAAGCATCCCTTGCCAACGCTCATCATTCAATTGAACACTTTCGTTGCCAAACAGCTTCCATTTTCACTACTTTGTTTTCGCTATCTTTTCAATCAAAAATTAAAATCATTTCAAACACTTTTATTTTCTTACAAACAAGTAAACATTAAGCAAATATGTTCTTGTTCAATCCCTGTGGATTTGATACTCAGCTTATTGTTGTATTGCTTGCTGACCTTGTATAGTTGCACGCATAAGACTCACCTTGGCATTATGTTCTTGCACTTTTACACTAAATATTCAATCGTTAGCCAAGCGTTAGCAATAGTCGACAATTATCACTTTCACCGCTGCCAGCATGATTACCTTGGGACTTAATTATGCATTTAGACAAGATTAAAGAAAAAATAGACTATTTTCTATGAAAATCATTCAGGTATTTTTCAGCAAAACTAATGTAGCTCTCTCGGTTCAGTATGGCGACTAGGCCGGGTTAAGAGGGTTACATTTGGTAATATCAGAGCTAGGTTATGATTGTTGGGAGGTGGGTTATGGCTGTTTGAGGTATTGTTGTTGTATGAATATGTTGAATAGCATGCACGGTGTATACTTTTGTGTTTTTATGTTTGAAATGTGTTATGTTAGGGTAAAAGATTGGGGACACATATTACTACGAGTGCGAAATAATTTTTGTTTTGAAAACATGAGTATCTTGGATTCTTGCCTCTAGCTGGACTAATTGTTTTATTTTGTTGCATTATCATGCTTTAGACTAGTATTTTTGAGAAATGGGACCGAGACGAGAGACAAGAGCTCATATGGGTAGTGTTATGGATGGGCATGGTGATGAGTTACCTCCTCCTCTATCGATTCCTCTTGTTGGTACTGGAGTTGAGGGTGGTGTGCCTCAGGCACCACAAGGATCATTTTTTAGGGATATGAAATCGTTAATCTAGGCTATGACTGGAGTGTTTCAGGTAGCTATGGCTGGAGTGTAAGTACCTGTACTAGTACTTATAGCAGCTGTTAATACGGGACTTTTATTGGAGCTTTTGTATAGTTTGGGAGGTACTGAGTTTAGGGGTTTAGCTCCAGAGGCAGCTGAGGAGTGGTTTGCCAGTACCAAGAGGATTATTGGATAGATATAGTGTACATATGCTCGTAAGTTGGGCTGTATAGTATCTTTGCTTCAGGGAGATGCCCATAGCTAGTGGACGACTTCAATCGCGGGTATAACGCCTATGGATATGACATGGGAGTTCTTTTGTCCTGCTTTCCAGAAGAAGTATCTAGGTTACCCATACTAATATGAAAAGAAGCGAGGGTTTATGGTGTTGGTTCAGGGTAACATGTCTCTGTCGGAATATGAGGTTTAGTTTGTTCAATTAAGCTAGTATGCACCTAAATTGGTTCCCAATAATCGACAACAATGTGACGTTTCTTATATGAGTTGATTAAGGAAGTGAAGACTTATATGCTGGCTACAGATTACACTGAGTTTGGTGTTTTGGTTTCTCGAGCTAAGGATATAGAGCAGAATCTGGGATTATCCTCACATTCGGGGAGTTCTAGTGCTAGGAAGAGGATTGTTGAGTCAGATGCTGGTAGAGATCGATAGAAGAAGCATCGGGATATGAGGTATTGCTCTGATCAGAGATGTAGTGAAGGTGGTGTTGGGCGTGGATAGCATAGTCAAAACACCTATGTTCGAGCACCCGAGTGTGGGCAGTGTGGTAGGCGACATTTAGGGGAGTGTTGGGGTACTCTTGGTACATGCTGGAACTATGGTTCACAAGATCAAATTAGGCGTTATTGTCCATAGTTGGCAAGGGATGGATAGGCTCCTGCGCCTGTTGTTGCAGGTCAGAGAGGCCATAGGCGCGGTCAAGGTAATTTCCAGCGTAGGGAGGAAGGTTAGAGGACTATTGCTCATACCGTGGCGGTTCAACCTGAGGGTGGTAGGCAGACGAGGATATATGCGCATCGCATAGGAAGGACTAAAACATATATGATTGCAGATACTTTTACTTTGCAGTCCATATCATTACTTTCTTTGATAGATTATGGTTCTACGCATTCATACATCTTGCATGAACATGCACATTTTCTTGATATACCTGTAAAAGTGTTAGATGTGTGTAACACCCTCAACCCAACCTAGTCGCAAGACCGAACCGAGCAAGCTACACTAGGTTTACCGAAGTAAACCAGAAAGATGAAACCTAAAACACGTCCATTTTTTTCTTTTATCTTGTCTAGATGCATTATTACTTTCCCACATGCACATACTATTCACAGGTGAGAACTCATCTCAGTCGGGCATCGATTCGATATCCAATTGGACACAAACACAAATTAGGGACTAAAATGCAATTTCAACAATATACAGGGACTTTTCCCAATTTTAAGTTACCAACCTTTAATTAAATATATTTCATGCTTACATGTCAAATATCAGTTCAATACGATCAACCAAACTCATCTAATTGCATCCATGACATTCAGAGACCAAACTAAAAGAAAACAAAACTTCGCTTCCATGACATTAACTGAAATAACAGACAACCGTATCGATACGCGGGAACCCGTATCGACACGGTGGTTCACATAAAATTGCCCTGTCTCGATACACCGTATACTGTTTCGATACGCCTAACTAGAACTAATGTTCAGTTTAAACTTACTTAACACATGTACCGATACGGTATGGAGGTGTTTTGGTACGCGGGTTATATTCTAAAAAGCAGATTCCAGTAGCGTAAATCCGTACCGGTACACTCAAGCCCGTATCGAAATGCCAAGCTTGTTTCTGTCTAGCCGTACTGAAACAGTTACTCGCGTACCGGTACGCTAAGCCTGAAATGGCTTATCCGTGCCGTAGCGGAGACACTCGTACCGGTATGCCTGGACCTGTAATGTCACTTTTAGCTGGTTTATCATACATTCAACCATACCAAAACAACCTAACATTCTCCTAACATACATCCAACATACTAAGAGTTCAAACCACATCAAAGCATCACAGAATCAACGTCGATTCAAGGCATCTTGCATCATAAGTAAAACTATAGGCATGCTTCCTAGGAAACTATTCAAGCAAAACACCAAACTTCATACTATCACCAAAAATAAACCATAAAGGCCATTTACAACTCAAGAGCAACCAAACAAACTTGCTCAAACAGGGAGATCAACAAAACATCTCCCAACAACCACGAAAACCCTCATTGCCCTTATTACTTATAGTCTAGTTCAAACATAATTTAGTTACCAATTCTTGTACCGATCCCTTGCTTCCCGCTGCCTTCCAAGCTTTTAGTTCTCTGCATTGATGGACAAAGAGAGCATAAGCACACTAGGCTTACTGAGGAGTGCTAAAAAAACACCACCAATGCATTTAAAACCAATTCTCAACAACACCTTGAAATCTTATTTCAAACATCATTTAAACATTACCATTGGAAACGTCATGCCTTGGAAACCATGCACTTTTCATCTTTAAAAACCAACATATTAAACCATATGCAATATGAATCATTTACTACAGCAAATTCCATTGCTAGACCTCAATTTAAGCCTTCCCATGCATAACAACCATATGCAAGGCTTAAAGAGTAAACATACAACATGTATCGTTAACCAACAGCAAGTTCCATCGCTAAACCTCAATTTAAGACTTCCCATGCATAACAACCATATACAAAGCTTAGAGAGTAAACATGTATAAATCACATTAAACAACATAAACTTTCCAATGATACGTCAACAATTTTATTGGCTCACAAATGATCAATAACCAAGTTCATTTACCAAAAGAGTTCATTAGATACACAGATTCAAGAAGTGTTTACCCAACACTTCAAGCCATCTCAACTGGAATAGCGATACAATAACAATCACGGTACATTACCAACCGGGTACACCTTTCAACCCACGGGGACACCAATCCCAATCATCAGCTAGATGCTTAATCCACTAACAGGAGTTTACAGTACCATATAACCCCTCAACCGTTAGGGTACTTGGATGGAGTATTCGGTACACCGTATAAACCCCTTGACATCTAAGGCGACTCATTATAGTGCACTCAATCCTATGGCCGCCCAACTATATCCGATAATAATTTTAAAACCACATCACTTCTGTAATACCCCAAAGTATAGTCTAGTAGTATGTTACTAAAATATTGATAACTTAATTTAATGATACCCTTGAAAATTGATGATTAAATAAGAAGTTAGAATCAAATTGAATGAAATGAGAAATTAGATAGTTAAATTCCTAAGTGTTAAACCGTATAGGATGTCAAGTTTTGGGATTGCATGTTAAATAAATATCACAAATGGACTAGTACACATGGAAAATTATGAGTGAAAACTTGTGTTAAGGGTCTTGCCCACATGGGAGATAACTAAGTTTTGTCTTATTCATCCCCAAAATAAGGACCGAAACTCAGCTTTGGGATGGGGAGATGAGCTGGTTGCTATGGAATCACAAAAATTGATTTTTGTTTGCTAAAATTCTTGAGTTTTGATTCGATCATACTAAGGGGGAAAGTAAGCATTCTTTTCTCATTCTTTACGTAGGGTTTATTGTGAATTTGGATTTAAACTTTCATGCATGGTGTTGTCATTAGTTATATTGGAAGATTAGACTCATAATATGAATTTCTTGTTTCACCAAATTGATATGTATGATTAAGGTACCATGTTTTGTGACTTTATAACAAAGTTAAGATGTTAAATCTTTTGATAATGAATCCTATAGTTATTTGACCTGTACAAAAGATTCATGAACTGGAAATTGGTGGTTATATTGCTTAATAGGCATGGTATGGGGCTGTTTTGTATATATAAGAAAATTTTGGACTGTTTTGGTACTGATAAAAAACAAGGGCAGGGTCTGGTTGTAATTATAATGAGTTAATAATACTTGTTATGGATTGCTTTGGTTTGAATATTTGTAAACATGAGAAAATGGAGATAGTTTTGAGTAAGAATGAAAGAATAAGGACTGTTTTGCATATGTTTGAAATTCATGGATTGTTTTGATCACATATGTGTATGCACATGAATTTAGGGCTGTTTTGAATAAATTTGAATGCATGAGGATTTTTCTGAATACATATGTAAATAAGTTGAATTGACATGTTTGAAATGTCATCTAAGTGATTAAAGAAGCTAGAAACTAAAACTAGTGAAATCTGCCCAGGATGCTTTGTTTTGGGCAGTAACTTTGAAAAATCACTATAAATTGTACAAAGGGAATTTAAGGCTGGAAATTTTATGGATAGTGCCTTAACATGTCTAAATTCATTAGGAAAAAACGGAATTGAATTGTAGAAAGGATTGTAGAAATGAAACACTAGGGACAGTGCAAACTGTCCAGTGTTGTAATTACCCTGTCTTTAAGTAAAAAACTGTATTAATTGGTAAATAATTAAAATGCAAGGCCTATATAGTTAGAAACAAAATTAAGTTATATTTCAAACGGTGTAAACCAATTGAAATTTCGACGTACGAAATGAAAGATATGCATGTTTAAGTAAACAGTGCACATGCTGTCAGGTAGCAGCAGCAGCAGCAGCCTTGATGTCTTGGAATGAATGATAAATGAATTAATTGTATTGTTGCCTTGTTTTGAATAAATGAATGAAATTTGTATTAATCTTTATTTACTTGTTTGAAATGTTAGAACGAGAAGAGAACATTGGAGAAGGGTCTAAGGAGGAGCATTTGAAAGCTAGAAACAAGGGGATTTGGATCCAAGATTAGCTAAGCTTGGAATGTTGTGAGTGTAGTTTAATATAGGGTTGGGACTTAGGTCCTAACCAAATATGCATGACTAGTTTCTTGCTATGAATATGCCATGATAATGAACCTAATTTAACTTGAATATAAGTATTAAGGGAAGTATGAAATAAGATAATATATGAAACTTGTTTACATCCTTGAAGTGTTGTACAATTAGAATTGCTTGATTCTTGCTGCCTTGATTGTGATCATTTTGAATGAGTGCTTAAATGTAATTTTATGATATAATTACTTGTTAACATGATATAAATCATGAACTTAAGATCTTGCTTGAAGCCTAAGAAATGGCATATGTTAATTGCTTGCTTGAATGACAAGATTAAATTGCAAAGTGTAGAGCTAAGGCTCAATTAGCCTAAGGGCTGTGTATATGAACATGATCATGCAATGTATCACTTGAATTGATCCTTGAATAAGCTATTGCTTGACTTAAACATGTAATACTTGAATAAGTGATTCATAATTGAACAAAGCCTTGGTTTTTAGTGGTCATAGGTAGAAGGGCATGCCTTAGACTCTAGAGCTAATTGTGTCAGGGTGGACTACGGTCTAGGGCTAAGGCCCCTAATTGGCGACAAACGTAGGATACGTATGTGTGGTCTTTGGCGACAGTAGGAGGGTTAACCAGTGCTATGGCACATCTTGTGGCGACAGCTGGTTGGAGACTCGATTACTTGGACAACTAAATACTAAGGGCATAAACTAAATAAAGCATATGAGAAATAATTAAAGAATAAAGCTTACATGATACTTGAATTACATGATACTTGAGATTACTTGATTCCTGAATTACTTGATACAAGAATTACTTGATTACTGAACTACTTGATACTTGAATTACTTGATATGCAAGCTTGAATTACTCGAATTTCTTAATATGTAATGCTTGATTTTTTGACATGGAACTCTTGAAATGATAATTGCTTATGTTTGAACCTTGTATTGAATAATTTGCTACTTGGATTACTTGATATGTATTCTTGAAAAGACAAACATGTAAACTTGAACTAATATGTACTTGACTTGAATGGAAATGTGTATATTGCTTGAGTATGCTAATTGGCTTGAAATAAAGATTGAGCAAAGCTTGAATTGAATTGCTTCCAACTTAGTTAATTGATACATGTTAATAAGATGGCTAGAACTAGTTGCTACCTCACTAAGTACATTCTTGTACTTATCACTCTTGTTTTCATTCTTCCCAACCACAGGTTAAAGGATTTGATCGTTGTTGATCCTGAAGCCTGATTTCTTGAGCTCGAAGCAAGACACAAGCATAGATAAAGTATGGTTCATACTTGTTTTGTACTCCCCTAGTTGGTGGCACTTAGTGGTATATAATGTCTAGTGCATGCATTTTGAACACTTGAACTTGTATATGTATATATGTTTTGAATGGGCCTACTATTTTGTGAACTTGGTTACTAATATGAATTAAGTAATGAACTAGAATTTCATGTATTCTAAGTAATTGCTGTGCATATGGTTATGTATATAATGAATGTTCAAAGTGATCATCTAGCCTTGTAGTATTCAAATGCCTTGTGAGATGATATAGTCACTTGTATAAGCATAACATGTTGAATATGTATTTTATAAGTTGAATGGTAAATTTCGAATGGTAAGTTGGCATATGCTTTCTTGGAATCAAGGTATGTGCAATGGATCATGATTAGTAAGTTATGCATGAAATGTTAATGTAATCAAGTTAATGAACAATGAAATGAAATGGAAACATGATTGCTCTTAGGATATTTGAATGATAGTTGTAAGATGATATTAACCTTGATTGATCAATTGTTTGGAAACTTATTATGTCTTGAATGATGATTGTATGATAATGTTAATTGAAATTTTTGGTAGCCTATAATGTATGTAAATAAGATTTTTTACAGGTTAAGACATGAATAGTTTGATTGCTTATGCGTTAAGTAATGTATGTTTGTTACTTGCTAGTTAAGTAACTCATCTAATAGGGATGAGTTAGCCTATTCCTACTTGTTCATGCTTGTATTGTACGTTAGTAACGCTCCCGAACCGATTTTCTGCCAACCCGGGTAGGGGTGTTACAACTTGCCTATATAATTAACCGTTTAACATTTACCTCATTGTTTTTAACAAGCATTAACCAAACCATTATTCCAAAGCAACAACCATGCTTTAAACCACAAGTATAAACTATATAATTACGAGGATTACTTATCATGTGCATCCTTCAGCATTTCATGCTTAAAAATAGTATATCAAATACTTTAAATTATGTTTAAACCGTAGGTAACATGTAAATCAAAACAAGTGCATAAAACCATTTAACACTAGCACGACCGAGAGAGAAAATCCACTTTCACTTACTTCTGAGTTTAAAATAGCGTATTAAGCTAAGTTTAAACTCCCATAAACCATCTTTAAAACATTTAAAAGCTAGAATACACATTCTCACTCACCAATACGCGAAACCTCGATTCGTCGATGCGAAAACATCCATCCAAAGCCTATAAAGCTTCACCAATCTCTTCCGGATCTATCTCCCTTGTTTTAACCACATTACAACAAAGGATTAATGCATCTCAATGCATTTATAACACTGCAACAACAGATCCTCACAGACTCTTACATTCACCTCACAATTACCCAACCACAACAACTGAAAATATCATCCAACCCCAAACACAACCCAGCCACAACTATCAATCTAACATCACATTTATCATCAATTAACACCTAAAAACAGAACCAAAGTAACCTTACACCTCCAGCGAACACACAACCACACCATTTTAACAACCTAAACAATTAGAGATTCAAGAGTTCTGGGATTCCATTGATAAAATTGACTTATCAACATCATTTAACATCCAAAATATGTTCAAAAGCAATCCATAACACCGGAAATCAGATTCAATTCGAATCTTTCATCATTTCATCAATTTTACCCAATTAAATCTATATAAAAACACAAAATCATATTTTAAACAATAAATCAAGGATCAAATACTTGAGAATATCAATAAAAACCATTTAACAGAGGAGATCACTGACCTTACCCCTGTTATGTGATTTCCCCCTCAATTGGCTTGTTTAAAGCTAAGAAAACATAAGATTTCAACGAGATTTTGTAAACTAAAGCTAAAGAATCAAGTTAGAATCAATAATCTGAGTGAAAAGAATCTTTCACCTCTGGATTTTGATGAAATTCTAAGTGTTTGGCAGAAAAGAAGTTGAGAGAAAAGGTTTAGGAAAAAGTTACGTAAATTTTCTTTAAAAGCAAATAGCTAACTTAGATATTTTAATCCCTCTTAAACCACCTTTAAAACACATGTTTAAAACGATTTAATTGAAGGGAGAAACCACCAGCAAAACCTTGGTAATTTAGCTCCTTAAGGATTCTAAGAATTTGACCCTTTTCATTTTAGTCACCTTAAAACAGTTTTCAAAAATTCACTAACCAAAATGTCACATTTCCAAATTCCATTTTCCAAATTGATTCCATAAAAAATCAATATATATTAAAAGATGATTTTTAACTATTTTCCACATTTTTATTTTACCGAAAAATATACGACCCCGAGTCCAACTCGAATCTCTAACTCGGTCCACCAGACCGTCTAATAAACCTCAAAACCGCTAGGCCCAAAACCGGGGTGTTACAACTCCCCCCCCACTTAAGAAATTTTGTCCTCGAAATTTGCTCGGAAGGTAACCAAAAGCAGAAAGTGCCCCAACATCTCCGACTTACATTCACACGTGGCTTCTTAACACTGCGA
This sequence comes from Hibiscus mutabilis, assembly GCA_019671005.1. Lineage (NCBI taxonomy): Eukaryota > Viridiplantae > Streptophyta > Magnoliopsida > Malvales > Malvaceae > Hibiscus > Hibiscus mutabilis. The sequence goes on along the minus strand of CM033748.1, from coordinate 29,989,661 downwards.
TGTCTCCACATCACCCTAACAATGCCAACCATTATACCACGCAGAACCCTACTGCTAGCAACAAGATCTCCACGGATCCTTCACACAAGATAACTCAGATCTCAACACAATGCCTTTCACCGGCACAACATGCGAGGAAAGCCAACCGATACCTTCGCAACCCCATCACATAAAACACGTCATGGAACCCTTCCAACACAGGAGATAACCTCAAACAATAAGCAATAGGACCCACACGCCCAACAAACTCGTATGGTCCACAAAACACATCACCTCCTTCCAAGGCGATACCATCATGATCATCTGACCATTAACAAAACACTTTAAAACACTACGCCTCAAGTTTGTGTAGAATTTCTGACGACCTGAAACTGCTCTTAAGCGCTTACATAACAACTTCACCTTTTCACTAGTGCCTTTTCACACATCAGACATGGGAACATACTTTTCCTTAATCTCAGCCCAACGCACGGTGTACAACACCTTCAACCACACAATTCCTTGAACGGTGCCACCCGTACACTTGCCTAGTAATTGCCATTAAAGCAAACTCTACCAAAGGCATGTGCCTTTCACACTTTCCCTAGAGCTTGATGATACACAACCCAACTTATCATTCAAAACCTGATTTCCATGCTCTATCCCGCCACCCAACTGGGAAAGATATGAAGTACATACACTTAAACTCAAGCAACACCCCCAGAACCTGGCTGTAACCCACAAATCTCCGTCCAAAACTATGGACTCGGGCACACTGTGCAAGCGCATTAACCCGACAATATACAAATCTGCCACTTATTCCAAAACATACATCACCAGCATAGCCACAAAGGTGCGCACACTTCGCAACTCAATCAACAACCCGAAAGAAAACTGATGCTCAGCTTCCACTCGCTGACATACCATGCATTGAACAACAAATCAACCATATTTCTCTTTAGACCAACCCAACAGTAATCCTTTTTCAAACCTTGATAAATCTCAGTGTTACCGGAAGGCATATTATACGAATTGGAATGCGCTCACATTAAAACCACATACCTCAACTCAACTTCAAGAGACACCACCTTACGATCTTTAAAACACAACACCCTATCACCTTTGTCGTGAAAATCCATCAGATTTCCCTCTACCAATAACCTGAACATACGGTACTAAAGCATCATCACACCGTTACTCTCCTCTAAACAACTGCGGCCATAATGACTTCACTTGCAACTCGACATCAAGCCTTCATCGCGCATCATACCCAACTGTGTAAACAACATCCTCAACTCCACCGTAACCCTCATAAACAAAGCATCGACTATAACCCTAGCTCAGACGATATCCAACCATCAAACTATAACTCTAAACAACTCCAACCATCCAAGTCATCAAAAACTCAAATCATCATTCATTTTTCCTAACCACACATGATCTGTGCACATGGCACACTTCTCATCATAGAATTGGTGTCTCTAAAACATTTAAACAACCACCACCGCGGCAAGCCTCACATCATGCGTAGAAGAAAAACGCTCGTGCACCTTTAACTATCCAGATGCATAAGCCACAACTTCACTTGTAACACTACAACCTCAACAACCCTTAATGCTAAGAACTGGATCTAGCAAACCTACAAACTGCCAATTCTAACTTTGGTCGCTCAAGAACTAGCACAAGCCAAACTCTCAAGAACCATATTACCAAAACCACCTCCATACACTACCTTACCTATACCATCACTCCATTGATTTCCGATCAGTCATCCTTAAGTGTGAACATATGTATACATGATCACTTATATGTCCTCATAGATGTCTATGTGTATGTATGCAAAACCTCTAATGTTATGCTCAAATGTATGCATGTACTGACATATTTACATATATATATAAGTGTTTTTCCACTGTGCATGTTTATCTGTTCACACTTACTAATAACATTCTCAAAACCAAAATTCTTAGCAACATACCCAAAACTCGTACTTCCCAACAAAGAACAACATTCACTTCCCCCAAAAATCTACTAAACCAACCATACTTATCGATCAAAACCCTTCTCAACGCTTATGTACACGGAAAGACCATCAATCAACACAACAACCAACTTGACCAAAAATCTCATGAACTTCTCAACTCATCATATCTATGAACGTAACCCAAAAATGCATATTGTCGTAGCCCTTACAGTAGGCAAATCTAAACACAAACTCATCCTTTAACTTCAACAGATAACACCCAGACCTCAACCAAACTTACAAACCACTAAAGCATCCCCAAACTAATCAATAGAACATCAACTTTCATACAAAGCCTTGATTAAGCAACTCTCTCTAGCCATGCACATGGAGCAATAGACACCGAAGTTGCATTTTCATACAACTCAATGTCAAACTCGACCTCTCTATCCAATGGCAACCCGACCATTCCCTCAAAAATATCCAGGAACTCACATATCGTATGCATATCCCGCACACGTACTTCCTTTGGCCCCAGATTCATAACATAGGCTAGGAATACCTTGTAACTATGGATTCATCAAACGACTCGCCTCCAGCGTCAAAACAACACTAGGCAAGAATTTAACATTCTCGCCTCATAAACATCAGCAAGTTCAAGGTAACTCGCTAGGATCCAAAACCAACCACAGCTCCATGTTCTAGCCACTATCCATACCCAGAATTACATCAAAAACCGTAGAGCAGAAACTCCAACAAACCAACCGCAACCTCAAGATTTAAACCACCAAAAGGCATTTCCAAACATCCTTTCTGCAATAGTCGTCTCACTGGGAGAACCAGCCCCTGCATTTGTCAACTATGACCTACGAGATGATTGTTCAGACCACAATTCTCACAACCATCAATGACAACAGGCACATGGGTTTACACTCTACATATCCAATGCGGATAATCCCTCATCATGAGATCACACGATCCATATACCTAACATGCATTAAATACTATTCTAACTTGGATACTCTAACCCCGCTGTCCTCACCCAGCACTGTCATCACCTCGCCTCAACTTAGGGATATATCTTTTATCACTATTCCTTTCAAACTGAACATTATCGGAACTAGAATCTGTAATTCTCTTGCCAGAGCCACAATCTATAATTCTCTTACCAAAGACATAACCATTCAAGCAAGACACCAAACTTCATACTATCACCAAAAGTAAACCATAAAGGCTATTTACAACTCAAGAGCAGCCAAACAAACTTGCTCAAACAGGGAGTTCAACAAAACATCTCCCATCAACCACGGAAACCCTCATTGCCCTTATTACTTATAGTCTAGTTCAAACATAATTTAGTTACCAAGTCTTGTACTGATCCCTTGCTTCCCGCTGCCTTCCAAGCTTTTAGTTCTCTAAATTGATGGACAAAGAGAGCGTAAGCACACTAGGCTTAGTGAGGAGCGCTCAAAAACAAAACACCACCAATGCATTTAAAACCAATTCTCAACAACACCTTGAAATCTCATTTCACACATTTTTTTAAACATCATTTAAACATTACCATTGGAAATGTCATGCCTTGAAAACCATGCACTTTTCTTCTTTAAAAACCAGCAATCAAACCATGTGCAATATGAATCATTTACAACAGCAAATTCCATTGCTAGACCTCAATTTAAGCCTTCCCATGCATAACAACCATATGCAAGGTTTAAAGAGTAAACGTACAACATGTATCGTTAACCAACAGCAAGTTCCATTGCTAAACCTCAATTTAAGCCTTCCCATGCATAACAACCATATGCAAAGCTTAAAGAGTAAACATGTATAAATCACATTATACAACATAAACTTTCCAATGATACATCAACAATTTTATTGGCTCACAAGTGATCAATAACCAAGTTCATTTACCAAAAGAGTTCATCGGATACACGGATTCAACAAGTGATCAATAACCTCAATTTTATTGGCTCTTTAATATCAGCTATACATCAAGGACTTTTAACCACGATCGATTTTTAAACGTATTATAGTGCACTTTATCCTATGGCATGCCAACTATATCCAAATGTTTTCTCACCTTGTCACATAGCCAATATATCATTTACAAAACCATTTACTCACTGTTTTACAATGCATTATACAAAATCCCTACATATGCAATTCATATTGCCTTAGCAATACAACATTCCCAACCAAAATCAAAACCAATGGTCACTAGCATTTCATATACTTTTATACCACTGCATATGTACTCAAAATATTGCATTTACAGTAAGTAAAACAAACCATGTTTACGACCAAAACATGAATCACACATGCTCATATCTGAACCGATATTAAAGAGCAAAGGAGGGAAACTTACTTCCAAGCTTAGGTAAATGCTTCAAACTTAACCTAAACTTCCAAAACTACTTTCAAACTGTTGAAAGACTTTTAAGACTGTTTCCACTCACCGATTTCACTTTGCTTTGCTTGCTAACGCGAAACAAGCTCCCAGCAAGCCTCAAACCACCTCAAGATGCTTCACCTTGATTATCCCCTGTCTTGGCCACACAAAATCAGAGGAAATATGCATTAAAATGCATCCAACTCTCTGTTTCAAACCAAAATCCCGCAGTTCTCTAGACGCCCACTCAAAACTCATCTGAAACTCACCGAAATCAACCTCAAACACTTCTCAATCTTAACCCAGCCATAATATAATGATTCAATACAGAAAACTTCAAGAAATAACATCTAAAACCTTTCTACAACATCCTTTTACTTCCAGGAAAGATTAAACTCCAAAAACAACCCAAAAACCATTAACTACCAACCTAAATAATTAGAGATTCAACCAATTCCGGGATTCCATTGATAAAAACAACTTATCCACATTATAATACATCCAAAATAAGATTGAAATCAATCCTCAACACTGGAAAAATAGACCCAATTTGAAAATCACAAGATTCCATCAGATAAACCTCAATTAAGCAAAATTCCATAATTAATTAAAACCCATTAAAAACATATGTAAAGAGTCAAGAACTTGGGAATTTCAGTAAAGAACCTTTCATTTGAGGAGAAGAACGAAACCAACCTCCAATGAGTGAGTTTCTCCTTAATTGGATGTTTTCCTCTTGAAAAATAATGAAATTCAATAAGATATTTGGAAAACAAGTTAAAGAATCATTTAGCAAAATCAAAGAATTAAGAAACAACTACCTTGAATCTCTAATAGGAAAAAGTGTGTTTGGCTGTGAGTATTTTGAGAGAAAATATGAGAGGAAGAAAGTTGCGTCAAATTTTGATTTTGAAAAATAACTACCTTTTAACTAAATCCTTTTTAATTTTCCTTATTTAAAACTATTTTAAAAATAATCCAAATTAAGAGAAAATTCATATTAGACCAAATGGTAAAATAACTCCTTAAAGATTTAAAGTTTTGACTCTTTACAAAATAGTCAACTTTAAAAATAGTTTTCAAAAATTGCATTTTGGTCACTAGCCAAAATGTCACCCTTCCAAAGCTCATTTTCCAAAATTGCTTTCACCAATATTTTTAATATATTCAAACATGATTTTTAAACTTTTTCCATACTAACCTGAAATGCATGGAAAGTGAATGCATTAGGCAAGCTTTGGCTAGTGAGGTAGTCATAAATGATACAAAATATAATGAATACATCTAAAACATGCTTCAATGACATCAATATGAGTAATATGTCAATATGTCCAAACTTATCCTCAATACAATTAAACGATGCAATGACAATAATTGTTAAAATAGCAATATTTAGGTAATATAAAAAATCAATACTAATAGGTTTCCTTGGATAGATGTAGGGAGTGTGGACACATGAATTCCTACGCCTCACCTGTAACCCCTTCGACCTGGCCTAGTCGCAAGACCGAATCAAGCGTACTACATTAGGTTTACCAAGGTAAACCGTAAAGAAGAAACTCAAAACGCGACCATTTGTTCCTTTTATCTCATCTAGATGCAAATTATTATCCTATGCGTTCATGCTGACCACTGGTGAAAACTCAACTCAATCGGGCATCGAATCGACATCCAATTGGGATACAATTGAAATTTAGGGACCAAATTGCAAATCCAAAATATTACAAGAACTTTTCCCATTTTTATGTTACCAACCATCAATTAGTCAGGTTTCATGCATGCACGTTGAATTTCAGCTCAAAATACTCATCCATACTCATTCAATTGCATCCACAACATTCAGGGACTAAAACGCAAGAAAATAGAACTTCAAAACATCCAAATAACTAAATTAACGGCTAGCCGTATTGGTACACTTACACGCCTATCGGTACGATATTTCTATTTCAAAATCCCTAAATTCCAGTAGCTAAAACTCGTATCGATATACCCTCACGTACCGATACGCCCTACTTAAAACACATACTCCGTATTGAAATGATGACTGGTGTACTGAAACGCTATGCCTGGAAAGCCCTACCTGTAACGGTACACTCAGCCCGTGTACCGAAACACTGGCCACATTTGGCCTAAGCTCGTATCGAAGCACATGCTCGCGTTTCGATATGCTAAGCCTGAAATGGCTTGCCCATACCAAATTAAGAACATGCATACCGATACGCTTGGACTTGAGATGTCCTATTTTGCTAGTTTAGCATGCTTTCAAACATACCAAAACACCCTAACACGTTTCTAACATGAATCCAACACATTCAAGAGACAAACCACAACAAAAACATCACAGATTCATCAACCTTTCATGGCATCATACTTCAAATGTAAATCTAGATACATGCTTCCTAGAAATCAAGCCAAGCAAAGCATGACCACAAACAATCCATAATGGCCAATTACAAACCTAGAGTAGCAAAACAACATTGCTCAAATAGGAAGTTTAACAAAACACCTCCCAAAACAACAACGGAAACCCTATTGCCCTTATTACTTATAGTCTAGTTCAAAACATACTCTTAGTATCAAGTCTTTGGCGATTCCTTACTTCCTCACTGACTTCAAATCTTTAATTATCTGCATTGATGGACAAAGAGAGAGTAAGCACACTAGGCTTAGTGAGAAGTGCTCAAAAATAGCACACCATCAATGCATTTAAAACCATTCTCAACAACACATTGAAATCTCATTTCAATCATCTTTTAAACATCACTTAAATCATTGTTTAAAACATCATGCCTTGAAAACCATGCACTTAACACTTTCAAAAACTAGCATATTAAACCATATGCAACATGTGTCATTAACCAACAGCAAATCCCATTGCTAGACCTCAATTTAAGCCTTCCTATGTATAACAAACCATATGCAAAGCTTAAAGAGTAAAAATGTATAAATCACATTATACAACATAAACCATTACATGACACATCCACAATTATATTGGCTTACGAGTGATCATTAACCAAGTTACATTAACAAAATAGTTCATCAGATACACGAATTCAACAAGTGTCCTCACAACACTTCAAGCCATCTCAACCGGAATAGCAATACAATCACAATCGTGGTACATTACAATCGGGTACACTTACAACCCATGGGGACACCAACCCAACCCTCGGTTAGATGCTTACACTAACGTGAGTTTATGGTACCATATAACCCCTCAACCATTAGGGTACTTGGATGGAGTATTCGGTACACCATATTAAAACCCTAGACATCCAAGATGACTCTTTATAGTGCACTATCAATCCTATGGCCGACCAACTATTTCTGATAACATTTTTAAACCACATCACTTGCCATTATAATTCACAATTTACCTAATGCCTCACTATTTTTATATGCATTAAACCAAACTATTGTCCAAAGCAACAAACCATGCTTTTTAACAAGTAATTCTACATACTTACAACGATCACTTACCATGTGCATCCTTTAACATTTCATTATTAAAAACAATATCTCACATACTTTAAAACATGCTTAAACAATCAGTATCATGTAATACAAAACAAGTGCATAAAACCATTTCATAAAGCACGACCGAGAGAGAAAACCACTTTATACTTACTTATGAGTTTAAACCAACATTTCAAGCTCAGTTTAAACTTCCATAACCGACCTTTAAATCATTTCAAAGCTGAAATCCACATTCTCACTCACCGATACGTAAAACCTCAATTCGCCAACGCGAATTTAAGCAGTCGTAGCTTCCAAAACTTCATAGATAGCTTTCGGATAAACCTCCCCTATTTTAAACATATAAAAACAAAGGATTAATGGATGTCAAAGCATTCAAACCACTACTGCAACATTCCTCACAAAACATCAACAATCTCTTCACAATTACACAACCACTACAACAGAAAACATCATCTAACTCTCTCCAAACACAGCCCAGCCACAATCTATCAATCTAACACTTCCATTAACATCAATCAACACTTAAAAACAGGATTACATCAACCTTATATCTCCATAAACTAAACAACCACCACAACACCTCAAAAACACAAATCTAACAACCTAAATAATTAAAGATTCACGGAGATTCGGGATTCCAATGTCAAAAAGGACTTATCCACATTATAAAACATCCAATACATGTTTAAAATCAATCCTCGACACTGGAAATCAGATTCAATACGAATCTACCTCAATTTCGTCAATTAAACTCAATTAAATCAAATAATCATCATAAAACATAAAATCAGATTGTAAACCATAAATCAAGGATCAAATACTTGGGAATATCAATAAAGAACCATTCAATAGAGGAGAAATTGAAACTTACCTCTATTGTATGATTTCCCCTCTCAATTTATTGATTAAAGCTTGAAAAACACAAGATTTCAATGAGGTTTTGTAAATCAAAGATAAAGAATCAATTATAAATCAAGAATCCATGAAAATAGATCTCTCACCTCTGGATTTTAATGAAAACAAGAGTGCTTTGAAGAAAAGAAGTGAAGAGAAAGTTGAGAGAAAAGTTTACGTCAAATTTCTTTAAAACCAATAACTACCTTTTCATTATAAAATCCCTTTTAATTAATAATTAAAACACATGATAACAGTCTTAATTGAATGGAGAAACCACCAATGACAAGTTGGTAAAATAGCTCCCTAAAGATTCTAAGAATTTGATCCTTTACAATTTAGTCACCTTCTAAAAATAGTTTTCAAAAATTACATTTTGGTCACCAACCAAAATGTCATCCCTACAAATCCCATTTTCCAAAATTGATTTCACCAATATTTTTCATATATTTAAATATGATTTTTAACCATTTTTCCATATTTATATCATACTAAAAAATATTTATTCCTGAATCCGAATCAAATCTCTAACCCGATCTAGTCGCAAGAACGAACCAAGCGAGCTACATTAGGTTTATCGAAGAAAACCCGTAAAGAATTAAGCCTAAAACTCGACCATTTTTTCTTTTATCTTGTCTAGATGCAAAATTATTATCCTACATGTACATAATAATTCCTGGTGAAAACTCAAATCAATTAGGCGTCGAATTGACATCTAATTGATCACATAAGCAATTTAGGGACCAAATTGCAAAATCAGAAAATTACAAGGTCTTAACTCATTTTTATGTTACCAACTTCTAATTAAGCAGGTTTTATGCATACATGTCAGAAATCAGCTCAAAAGGATCATTCATACTCATTCAATTGCATCCACAACATTAAAGGACTAAAACGTAAGAAATCAGAACTTTAGAACATCCCAAATAAATGATTTAACGGTAGTTGTATCGGTACGGTTACTCCCGTTTCGGTACGCCCTTGCTTATTCAAAACCCTACTTTTCCAGTAGGCAAAATCTGTTCTTATACGTCCCCGCGTATTAAAACACCCCTCAATTTAACACTATGCCGTACCGAAACAGGTACCCGCATACCGAAACACTGGCCTAAATTGCCTTGGCCCGTATCATAATGATTGCCCGCGTACCGGTACGCTAAGCCTAAGATGGCTTACCCGTACCAAAATAGGGACACCCGTATCGGTACGCCTGGACCTAAAATGTCCATTTTTGCTAGTTTAACAAGCTTTTGATCAATCCAAAACATCCTAACAAGTCCCTAACACATACAAAATATTCAAGGATCAAACCACTCCATGACAACTCAACTTCAACATCAATTCATGGTATTAAACTTCAAAAGGAAATCTTGAGGCATGCTTCCTAGAAAACCAAACAAGCAAAGCATGAAACTCCAAACCATCACCACAAACAATCATTAATGGCCATTTACAAACTAAGAGCAACAAAAGAAACTTGCTCAAATAGGGAGTTTAACAAAACAACTCCCAAAATAACAACGGAACCCCCATTGCCCTTATTATTTATAGTCTATACCAAAAACATACTTTGGTGATCAAGTCTTGTTGTGATCCCTTGCTTCCCGCTGCTTTCCAAGCTCTTAGTTCTCTACATTGATGGACAAAGAGAACGTAAGCACACTAGGCTTAGTGAGGAGTGCTCAAAAACAACACTCCATCAATGCATTAAAACCATTTCTCAACATTACATTGAAATCTAATTTCAAACATCCTTTAAAACATTATCATGCCTTTAAAACCATGCACTTAACATCTTTAAAACCAACATATTACCATATGCAACATGCATCATTAACCAACAGCAAATCCTATTGCTAACCTCAATTTAAGCCTTCCCATGCACAACAACCATATGCAAAGCTTAAAGAGTAAACATGTATAAATCACATTATACAACATAAACCTTCCAATGATACATTAACAATTATATTGGCTCACAAGTGATAATTAACCAAGTTCCATTTCCAAAAGAGTTCATCAGATACACGGATTCAACAAGTTTTCTCCCAACACTTCAAGCCATCTCAACCGGAAATAGCAATACAATCACAATTGCATTACCTAACAACCGGGTACACTTTCAACCCATGGGGACACCAACCCCTTACCTCGGTTAGATGCTTAATCCACTAGCGGGAGTTTATGGTACTATATAACCCCTATACCGCTAGGGTACTTGGATGGAGTTTTCATTACATCGATCTAAACCCCTCAACATCTAAGGTGACTTATTATAGTGCACTATCAATCCTATGGCCGGCCAACTATATTCGATAACAATTTTAAAACCACATCACTTGCCAATATAATTAACCATTTACCTCACTGTTTTAACAAGCATTAACCAAACCAATTTTCCAAAGCAACAACCATGCTTTAAACCACAAGTATAAACCATATACTTACAAGGATCGCTTACCATGTGCATCCTTCAGCATTTCATGCTTAAAAATAGTATCTCAAATACTCTAAATCATGCTTAAACAATAGGTACAATGTAAATCAAACAAGTGTATAAAAATCATTTTACTCTAGCACGACCGAGAGAGAAAACCACATTTTACTTACTCCAGAGTTTAAACCACCATTTCAAGCTCAATTTAAACTCCCATAAACCACCTTTAAAACATTCCAAACCTGGAATCCACGTTCTCACTCACCGATACACAACCCCGATTCGCCGACGCGAAATTAAGCGTTCGAAGCCTCCAAAGCTTCGCCTATCACTTACGGATCAACCTCCCCTGTTTTAATCACATTACAATAGATGATTAATGCACCTCAATGCATTCAAAACACGTCAGCAACAAATTCGCACGAACTCCCACAATCCTATCAAAACTACCCAACCACAACAATCGAAATCATCATCTAATCCTTTCCAAACACAACCCAGCCACAATATAACAATCTAAAACTTCCATAATCATCAATTAACACTCAAAACATGATTAATTCTTCGAAATACTTCTAGAAATTAAACAGCCACCACATCTCCACAAAAACACCAATCTAACAACCTAAACAACTAGGGATTCAAGAGTTTCGGGATTCCATTGTTAAAAACAACTTATCAACATAATAATACATCCAAAATATGCTTAAAATTAATATTCAACACTGGAAAACAGATTCAATATGATTCTTTCACTATTTCATCAAATTCACCCAATTAAATCAATTAATTCAACATAAAAACATAAAATCAGATTATAAACCATAAGTCAAGGATCAAATACTTGGGAATATCAATAAAGAACCATTCAATAGAGGAGATCACGGACCTTACCCCTATTGTGTGATTTCTCCCTTAATTGGTTTTTTTAAAGCTAAGAAAACACAAGATTTCAATGAGGTTTTGTAAATCAAAGTTAAAGAATCAATTACAAATCAATAAGATGAGAAAAATGATCTCCCACTTTTAATAAAAAATTGAGTGTTTGGCATAAGAGAAGTGGAGAGAAAAGTTGAAAGAAAAGTTAAGTCAATTTTCTTTAAAGTCATAACTAACTTTTAATAACCAAATTCCCTTTTAATTAACTTTTAAAACACATGTTAAAAAGACTTAATTGATAGGATAAATCACCAGCAAAAACTTGGTAAAATAGCTCCTTAAGGATTCTAAGAATTTGATCCTTTTCATTTTAGTCACCTTTAAAAACCAGTTTTCAAAAATTGCATTTTGGTCACTAACCAAAATGTCACACTTTCAAAACCCATTTTCCAAAATTGTTTTCACCAATATTAATCATATATTAAAATATGATTTTTAACCATTTTCCATATTTTTATCTTACTGAAAAATATTTACTCCTAAATCTGACTCGAATCCCTAACCCAATCCGCCGAACTGTCTAACAAGCCACAAAACTGCTAGGCCTAAAATTGGGGCATTACAACTCTCCCCTACTTAAGAAATTTTACCTGGAGGAAACAGGTGCAGAAACTATTCCAACATATCTGACTTGCGTTCCCACGTGGCCTCCTCAACATTGCGGTGCCTCAACAACCCCTTAGCAAGCTCGACCGTCTTGCCATGCAAAACCTTATTGCTGGTATCAAGAAACTCTACCGATTCCTCATCATAAGATAGATCTGGCCTCAACTCAATATCCTCCACCGGCATAACATGCGAGGGATCCGACCGATACCTCCGCAACATCAAAACATGAAATTCATCATGAATCCTCTCCAACTCAAGAGGTAACCTCAAATGGTAAGCAATAGGACCCACACGCTCAACAACCTCATATGGTCCAATAAACCTTGGGCCAAGCTTCTCTTTTCGCCCGAAGCGCATCACCTTCTTTCAAGGTGACACCTTCAAAAACATTTGATCACTAACCTCATACTCAACATCCCTACGCTTCAAATCCATGTAGGATTTCTAACGATACAAAGCTGCTTTCAAGCACTCACATATCAACTTTACTTTCTCGTTCGTGCCTCTCAATACATCAGGCATGGTAAGATGCTTCACCCCAACTTCAACCCAACACACAGGCATACGACACTTCCTACCATACAATGCCTCATACAGTGCCATCTGTATATTACCCTGATAACTGTTATTATAAGCAAAATCTACCAAAGGAAACTATTTTCCCACGTTCCCTGGAACTCAATGATACAACATCTCAACAAATCCTCCAAAACCTGAATCACATGCTCTGACTGTCCATCCGTCTGAGGATAATACCAAGTGCTGAAATTTAGCCGAGTTCCCAGAGCACGATGCAAGCACACCCAAAACCTTGTTGTGAAACGCGGATCTCTATCCGAAACTATGGACTTGGGCACCCCGTGCAAACGGACAATCTCAAAGATGTACAGATTATCCAACCTATCCAAGGTATACGTCGTATACACTAGTACAAAGTGCGCACACTTCGTAAACTGATCAACAATCACCCAAATGGAATCCTATTTGGTCGGCGTCAAAGGCAACCCAGACACAAAATCCATGGTGATCCTTTCCCACTTCCATTCTGGTATCCTCAATGATTGCAACAACCTGGGTGGAAACTGATGCTCAGCTTTCACCCGCTTACATACCATGCATCGAGAAACAAAATCAGCCACATCTTTCTTCAGTTCAACCCAATAGTACTCTTCCTTCAACCCACGATACATCTTAGTACTACTAGGATGCATAGCAAAAGGACTAGCATGCGCTTCGGTCAGAATGCTATGCCTCAACTCTTCATCTTTAGGCACAACAACTCGACCTTTAAAACACAACACTTCATCATCATTAAAACGAAAATCCGTAGGATTCCCATTCATGATATCCTTCACATGCGGAACCAAACTCTCATCATGCGGTTGTCTCTCCTTAATCAACTACGACAAGGACAATTTCACTTGCAATTTAGCTATCAACCCACCGTCACATGTCATACTCAACCGAGCAAACATAGCTCTCAACTCCACAACAACCTTCCTACTCGAAGCATCATCCACAATGTTAGCTTTGCCTGAATGATAATAGACAAATCATAATCTTTAAGCAACTCTAACCACCTCCGTTGCCTAAGATTCAGCTCCTTCTGGGACATCAAATACTTCTGACTTTTGTGATCCTTATAAACCACACATTTCTCAACATAAAGGTAATGCCTCCAGATTTTCAAGGCAAATACAACCGCGGCAAGCTTAAGATCATGAGTAGGGTAATTACGTTTATGCACCTTCAACTGTCTAGATGCATACGCAACTACCTTACCCTCATGCATCAACACGCAACCAAGCCTAACATATGGCACATCACTATAAACAACGAACTCCATTCCCGATTCAGGTTGAACCAAGATTAGAGCTCGTGTCAAAGTTTCCTTTAATCTTTCAAAAGCTCGCTGCCTATCATCCATCCATTCAAAATGAACATTCTTCTGAAACAACTTGGTTAAAGGGGCAGCTAAATTGGAGAACCCCTCAACAAACCTACGATAATAACCTGCCAAACCAAGGAAACTCCAAACTTCTGACATAGATTTAGGCGCCTTCCAACTCACCACAGCCTCAATTTAGTGTGGATCAACACGAATTCCCTCGGCCGATACAACATGCCCAAGGAATACATCCTCCTTAAGCCAAAACTCGCATTTGCTTAACTTGGCATACAATTGATTAGCCAACAACGTCTAAAGCACAATCTGCAAATGTCTGCCATGATCTTCCTCGATAGAGAGTACACAAGGATATCATCGATAAACACAACCACAAACTGGTCCAAAAACTAATGGAACACACGATTCATCATGTCCATAAAAGCAGCTGGTGCATTGGTCAATCCAAATGACATCACCCAAAACTCATAATGCCCGTACCACGTATGGAAAGCTGTCTTGGGCACATCTACATCCTTCACTTTCAACTGATAGTACCCAGACCTCAAATCTATCTTAGAAAACACTGAGGCACCCCTGAACTAATGAAACAGATCATCTATTCGCGATAAAGGATACTTATTGTTTATCGCCAGCTTATTTAGTTATCGATAGTCTATACACATCCATAACGTACCATCCTTCTTCTTTACAAATAATACCGGTGCACCCCACGGTGAAATACTAGGTCTAATAAAACCTCGATCAAGCAACTCCTGCAGTTGCATCTTCAACCCCTTTAAATCATTCGGGGCCATACGATACGGAGCAATGGACGCTAGTGCCGTATCCGCAAAGATCTTGATGCCAAACTCAACCTCACAGTCTGGTGGCAACCCCAGCAGCGCTTTCAGAAAAACACCAAAAACTCACATACTGTACGAATATTTTGCACCCTCAACTCCTTCGAACCAGGATTCATAACATAGGCCAAGAAAGCCCAACATCTAGCATCCAACATTCGACTTACTTCCAAAGCCAAAACAACATTAGACAAAAACTTAGCATTCTCACTAACAACTACCACCTCAAAAACATCCGATAACCTCAAGGATATCCATTTGGTCTCAAAATCCACCACAACCCTATGCTCGGTCAACCAATCCATACCCAAAATCACATCAAAACCATGGAATAGCAGCTCCATCAAGTCCATGACAAATTCATATCCCTGAACCATCAGCGGGCACCTACGATGCAACCTCCTAACCACGACCTTCTCCCCAAGAGAACTAGTCACTCTAACACCCACATTAAGAATTTCAACAGGTAT
Source organism: Hibiscus mutabilis (assembly GCA_019671005.1). Classification (NCBI taxonomy): domain Eukaryota; kingdom Viridiplantae; phylum Streptophyta; class Magnoliopsida; order Malvales; family Malvaceae; genus Hibiscus; species Hibiscus mutabilis. The sequence goes on along the minus strand of CM033748.1, from coordinate 29,973,744 downwards.
ATCAAGCAACTGTGCATGCTCACTCAAGATGTCTGAATGGGTAGAACAAGAATCAATCAACGAATATAATAGCAAAGACTGTAAAGAGAATGTACCTGCAATCATATCAGTGTCATTGCGATCCTCTTGGTGCGTATACAGCCTAGCCGATCCACCTCTCTCAGACTGGATAACAACGGTATAAGCCACAGTCTTCTGCCCACCATCTCTACGCTGAAACGGTCCACAGTTATGACCACAGCCTATCTGCGGAGTAACAACAGGTGCAGCACCCTGCCCATCTGCAGCTAATAAAGGAAAATCACGTCTCAAATGGTCGCCGAACCCACAACTCCAACAAGCATTTGCCACAACAGGCGCAGGGGCCTGACCCTCCCTAGCCAAACGCGGACAATCTTGCCTCAGATGTTATTGGGATCCACAAACCCAATAGGTGTTAAACGGAGCTCTAACCTAGACACCCTGCCCCTAGACTCCACGTCCAACAACACCTCTGCCACATCTCGACTCTGGAAACCTCTGATCACGGTGTCTCTTGGCCTGACCACCGTTAAAACTAGAATCAGCTGCTCTTTTACTAAAGCTAAATCCTCGAGATCCAAAAACCATACTCAGATTCTGCTCAACATCCTTAGCTCGCGAAACCAACACATCAAAATCTGTGTAATCAGCTGCAAGCATGTATATCTTAACCTCCTGCAAGAGGCCATAGCAGAAACGATCACATCACATACGCTGACTAGGAACTAACTCAGTGCATATTGGCTCAACCTCACAAACTGTACCTCGTACTCAGCAACAGACATACTTCCCTACACTAAAGCCATAAACTCACGCTTCTTATCATCCTGATATCAGACTCCCATGTACTTTTTTCAGAAATCACCACAAAAGAACTCCTAGGTTACATCCTCGGTCACCATACCGGATATCGTGGTAGTCCATCATGTATACGCATCACCCTATAATAGGGACACATCATAGTCCAGCTTACGAGCATCAGAACAACCCATCTGGCCCAGTATCCTCTCAGTACTGGCCAACCATCCCTCAGAAGCCTCAGGTGACAAACCTCGAAACTCAACTTCACCCAAACTGCGAAGACGCTCTAGCGGAAAACCCTGCCCAACTACTGGTGGTGCCAGCACATGAACTCCCACAAATGTTGCCTGAAAGGCACCGATATGGCCTGAATCAACGGCGCCATATCACCCATCCTTGGCCCAGCTGGCGTAGGTGGTACTTGCTCCACTACCTCGGGTAGATTAGGTGGGGTTAGTGGCAACACTCCAAGAGGTATAACGTTCTCCTCGATTTCTTACCCAGTGGCAGCATCAATCATACCAGATCGCAACTCTCTCTTCGGTCCCATCGTGCTAACAATATATCTAAGGAATGATGATCATTTAAATACAAAACAATTAGGCCAGCGTCAAGCAAGGAACCAATACTTCCATTTCAAAATCATAACATTTCAAACTATAATAATAAGGAAATGGGTTTCCCAAAATTTTCCCCAACATGGCATACATCAACCATTGTGCATATTACAATCACTGTGCATATCAAACATCAGGTAACAACTCACAATAACATCACAACAACCAAACCAACTCCCAACTATTGCAAACCTGGCTCTGATACCACCAAGTGTAACCCCCTCGACCCAGCCTAGTCGCAAGATCGAACCAAACGAGCTACATTAGGTTTACCAAAGTAAACCGTAAAGAATTAAGGTACCAAATCAATCGGGCGTCGAATTGACATCCATTGATCACATAAGCAATTTAGGTACCAAATTGCAAAATTAGAAAATTATAGGGTCTTAACTCATTTTTATGTTACCAACCTTTAATTAAGCAAGTTTTATGCTTACATGTCAGAAATAAGCTCAAACGGATCATTCATACTCATTCAATTTCATACACAACATTCAGGGACTAAAACGTAAGAAATCATAACTTCAGAACATCCCCAAATAACTGAGTTAATGGTAGTCGCATCGGTACGGTTACTCCCGTTTCGGTATGCCCTTGATGATTCAAAACCTCACTTTTTCAGTAGCCAAAATCCATTCTGATACACCCCTGCCTATCAAAACACCCCTCAATTTAACACTATGCCGTACCGAAATAGGTACCCGCGTACGAAAACGCTGGCCTAAATTTCCTTGGCCCAAACCAGAATAATTTCCTGCGTAACGGTACGCTAAGCCTGAAATGGCTTACCCGTATCGAAACAGGGACACCCGTATCGGTACGCCTGGACCTAAATGTCCATCTTTGCTGGTTTAACAAGCTTTTGATCAATCCAAAACTTCCTAACAAGTCCCTAACACACATCTGACATATTCAAGGATCAAACCACACCGAAAGAACTCAACTTCAACATCAATTCATGGCATTAAACTTCAAAAAGGAAATCTAGAGGTATGCTTCCTAGAAAACCAAACAAGCAAAGCATGAAACTCCAAACCATCACCACAAACAATCATTTATAGCCATTTACAAACTAAGAGCAATAAAACAAACTTGCTCAAACAAGGATTTTAAAAAAACACCTCCCAAAATAACAATGGAACCTCCATTGCCCTTATTATTTATATTATATACCAAAAACATACTTTTGTGATCAAGTCTTGTTGTGATCCCTTGCTTCTTGCTGCCTTCCAACCTCTTAGTTCTCTGCATTGATGGACAAAGAGAGCGTAAGCACACTAGGCTTAGTGAGGAGTGCTCAAAAACAACACTCCATCAATGCTTTAAAACCATTTCTCAACATTACATTGAAATCTCATTTCAAACATCCTTTAAAACATTATCATGCCTTTAAAACCATGCACTTAACATCTTTAAAACCAACATATTACCATATGCAACATGTATCATTAACCAACAGAAAATCCCATTGCTAACCTCAATTTAAGCCTCCCATGCACAACAACCATATGTAAAGCTTAAAGAGTAAACATGTATAAATCACATTATACAACATAAACCTTCCAATGATACATTAACAATTATATTGGATCACAAGTGATAATTAACCAAGTTCCATTTCCAAAAGTGTTCATCGAAAACACGAATTCAACAAGTGTTCTCCCAACACTTCAAGCCATCTCAACCGGAAATAGCGATACAATCACAATCGTGGTACCTAACAACCGGGTACACTTTCAACCCACGGGGACACTAACCCCTTACCTTGATTAGATGCTTAATCCTCTAATGAGAGTTCACGGTAATGTATAACCCCTCTACTGCTAGGGTACTTGGATGGAGTTTTTGGTACACAGATCTAAACCCCTCAACATCCAAGGTGACTTATTATAGTGCACTATCAATTCTATGGCCGGCCAACTATATCCGATAACAATTTTAAAACCACATCACTTGCTAATATAATTAACCATTTACCTCACTATTTTAACAAGCATTAAACAAACCAATTTCCAAAGCAACAACCATGCTTTAAACCACAAGTATAAACCATATACTTAGAAGGATCGCTTACCATGTGCATCCTTCAGCATTTCATGCTCAAAAACAGTATCTCATGTACTCTAAATCATGCTTAAACAGTAGGTACAATGTAAATCAAACAAGTGCGTAAAAATCATTTTACTCTAGCAGGACCGAGAGAGAAAACCACATTTTACTTACTACAGAGTTTAAACCAGCGTTTCAAGCTCAATTTAAACTCCCATAAACAACCTTTAAAACATTCCAAATCTAGAATCCACGTTCTCACTCACCGATACGTGAAACCCTGATTCGCCGACACGAAATCAAGCATCCGAAGCCTCCAAAATTTCACCTATCACTTCCGGATCAACCTCCCTTGTTTTAATCACATTACAATAGAGGATTAATGCATATCAATGCATTCAAAACACTTCAACAACAAGTCCTCACTGACTCCCACAATCCTCTCCAAATTACCCAACCCCAACAACCAAAATCATCATCTAATCCTTTCCAAACACAACCCAGCCACAATCTAACAATCTAATACCTCCATAATCATCAATTAAAACTCAAAAATATGATTAATTCATCCAAATACTTCCAGCAATTAAATAGCCACCACAACTCCACAAAAACACCAATCTAACAACCTAAACAACAAGGGATTCAAGAGTTTCAGGATTCTATTGTTAAAAACAACTTATCAACATAATAATACATCCAAAATATGATTAAAATTAATCTTCAACTCTGAAAAATAAATCCAATATGAATATTTCACTATTTCATCAAATTTACCCAATTAAATCAATTAATTCAACATAAAAACACAAAATCAGATTATAAACCATAAGTCATGGATCAAACACTTGGGAATATCAATAAAGAACCATTCAATAGATGAGATCATGGGCCTTACCCCTATTGTGTTATTTCTCCCTCAATTGGCTTGTTTAAACCTAAGAAAACACAAGATTTCAATGAGGCTTTGCAAATCAAAGTTAAAGAATCAATTACAAATCAATAATCTGAGAAAAAATGATCTCTTACCTCTATTTTTTAACGAAAACTTGAGTGTTTGATAGAAGAGAAGTGGAGAGAAAAGTTACGTCAGTTTTCTTTAATGTGATAACTAACTTTTAATATCCAAATTCCCTTTTAATTAACTTTTAAAACACATGTTAAAAAGACTTAATTGATAGGAGAAATCACCAGCAAAAGCTTGGTAAAATAGCTCCTTAAGGATTCTAAGAATTTGATCCTTTTCAGTTTAGTCACCTTTAAAAACCAGTTTTCAAAAATTGCACTTTGGTCACTAACCAAAATGTCACACTTCCAAAACCCATTTTCCAAAATTGTTTTCACCGATAATAATCATATATTAAATTATGAATTTTAACCATTTTGGCATATTTTTATCTTACTAAAAAATATTTACTCCTGAATCCGACTCGAATCCCTAACTTAGTCCACTGGATCGTCTAACAAGCCACAAAACCGTTAAGCCCAAAATTGGGGCGTTACAAAACGATCAACAATCACCCAAATGGAATTCTTTTTGGTCGGAGTCAAAGGCAACCCATACACAAAATCCATGGTGATTCTTTCCCATTTCCATTTCGGTATCCTCGACGGTTGTAACAACCCAGAAGGAAACTAATGCTTAGCCTTTACTCACTGACATACCATGCATCGAGCCAGAAAATCAGCATCATCTTTCTTCAAACTAACCCAATAGTACTCTTCTTTCAAACCCTGATACATCTTAGTACTACTTGGATGCATAGCAAATGGACTAGCATGCGCTTCAGTCAAAATGGTAAGCCTCAACTCTTCATCATCAGGCACCACCATCCGACCTTTATAACACAACACCTCATCATCATTAAAATGAAAATTCGTAGAACTTCCATCCATGATATCCTTCACATGAGGCACCAAACTCTCATCATACGGCTGTTTCTCTTTAATCAACTGTGACAAGGAGGATTTCACTTGCAACTCAGCCAACAACCCACCATCACGAGTCACACTCAACCTAGCAAACATAGCCCTCAACTCAACAACAGCTTTTCTACTCAAAGCATCAGCCACAACGTTAGCTTTACCTGGATGATACTCGATGGTAAGATCATATTCTTTAAGCAACTCTAACCATATTCGTTGCCTAAGATTTAACTCCTTCTACGACATAAGATACTTCAAACTCTTATGATCCATATAAACTACACACTTCTCACCATAAAGGTAATGCCTCCAGATTTTCAAGGAAAAAATAACTACGACGAGTTCAAGATCATGAGTAGGGTAATTACGCTCATGCACCTTCAACTGTCTAGATGCATAGGCAACTACCTTACCCTCTTACATCAGCACGTAACCCAGCCCAACATAGGAAGCATTACTGTAGACAACAAACTCTTTCCCTGACTCTGGCTGAATCAAGACCGGAGCTCATGTCCAAGCTTCCTTCAACCTTTCAAAAGTCCGCTGCCTATCCTTCGTCCAATCAAAGCGAACATTCTTTTGCAACAACTTGGTCAAAGGAGCAGCTATACTAGAGAACCCTTCAACAAACCTACGGTAATAACCGGCCAACCCTCTGAACCTCTGACACAGACTTAGGCATTTTCCAACTCATCACAACCTCAATTTTGTGTGGATCAACACAAATTACCTCGACCAACACCTCATGCCCGAGGAAAACAACCTCGCTAAGCCATAATTCACACTTGCTTAACATGGCATAAAGCTGATTAGCCAACAATGTCTAAAGTACAATCCACAAATGCTTATCTAGATCCTCCTCGGTACAAGAGTACACAAGAATATCATCGATAAACACAACCACAAACTGATCCAAAAACTTATGGAACACCCGATTCATCATGTCCATGAAAGCAATTGGTGCATTGGTCAAACCAAACGACATCACAAAAAACTCATAATGCCCGGTCCTCGTACGAAAAGCTATCTTGGGCACATCCACATCCTTCACCTTCAACTTATAGTACCCAGACCTCAAGTCTATATTAAAGAACTCAGAAGCATCTCTAAACTGGTCAAACAGATCATCAATCTACGAAAAAAGATACTTATTCTTTACCGTCAACTTGTTCAGTTGCCGATAATCTATACATATCCATAACGTACCATCATTCATTTTCACAAACAACACTGGCACACCCTACGGTGAAATACTTGGTCTAACAAACCCTCGATCAAGCAACTCTTGCAGTTGCATTTTTAAATCCTTCAACTCTTTTGGGGCCATACGATACGGAGCAATCGACACGGGTGTCATATCTGCATAAACCTCAATGCTAAACTTCGCCTCCTAATTCGGTGGAAACCCTGACAACTCTTCCAGAAAAACACCTGGAAACTCGCATACCGTGTGGATATCCTGCACCCTCAACTCCTTCGAACCAGGATTCATAATATAGGCTAAGAAAGCCTTACATCCGGAATTTATCATTTGTCTCGCTTCTAAAGCCGAAATAGCATTAGAGAAGAACTTAGCGTTCTCACCTACAACCACCACCTTGAAATCATCAAACAACCTTAGAGATATTCGTTTGGCCTCAAAATCTACCACAACCCTATGCTCGGTCAACCAATCCACTGGTGTCGGCACATGAACACCCGCAACTGCTGCCTGAAATGCACCGGTCATGGCCTGAATCAACGACACCATGTCAACCATACCTTGCCCAGCTGGCACAGTTGGTACTTGCTCCAGTTCTCCAGGTGGATTGGGTGGGACGGCGGCAACTCCTCAGGAGGTACAACATCCTCTTCACCTCCCTGCCCAATGGTAGTAGCAATCGTACCAGATCCCAACTCTCTCCTCGGTCCCATCGTGCTAGAAATATATCTAAGGCATGATATTTTACCAAAAACAAAACAATCAGACTAGCTTAAGCAAGGAACCAAGACTTCCATTTCAAAACCAAAACATTTCAGACTATAATAATAAGGAAATGAGTTTCCCAAATTTCCCCCAAAATAGCATAAAGCAATCAACATACATATCACAATCACCGTGCATAAAAAACAACGGATTACAACTTACAAAAACATTACAACAACCATACCAACTCCCAATTATCGCAAACCTAGCTCTGATACCACCAAATATAACCCCCTCAACCTAGCCTAGTCGCAAACCAAACCGAGCGAGCTACATTAGGATTACCGAGGTAAATCGTAAAGAAGAAACTCAAAATGTGACCATTTTTTCCTTTTATCTCATCTAGATGCAAATTGTTATCCTATGCGTTCATGCTGACCACATGTGAAAACTTAACTCAATCGGGCATCGAATCAACATCTAATTGGGATACAATTGCAATTTAAGGACCAAATCGCAATTCTAGAAAATCACAAGAACTTTTCCCATTTTTATGTTACCAACCTTCAATTAGTCAGGTTTCATGCATGCGTGTTGAATTTCAGCTCAAAATACTCATCCATACTCATTCAAATGCATCCACAACATTCAGGGACTAAAACGCAAGAAAACAAAACTTCAAAACATCCAAATAATTGAATTAACGGCTGGCCGTATCGGTACACTTACACACGTATCGGTACGGTATTACTATTTCAAAATCCTTAAATTCTAGTAGCGAAATCTCGTATCGATACGCCCTCGCGCACCGATATGCCATGCTTAAAATACATACTCCGTACCAAAACGATGACCGGTGTACCGGAACGCTATGCCTGGACAGGCCTACCCGTACCGGTACACTCAGCCTATGTACCGAAACACTACCCACATTTGGCCTAAGCCCGTACCAAAACCCATTCCCGCGTTCTGATACGCTAAGCTTGAAATGGCTTGCCCGTACCGAAACAGGAATACGCGTATCGATACGCCTAGACCTGAAATGTCCTCTTTTGTCAGTTTAACATGCTTTCAAACATACCAAAACACCCTAACATGTTTCTAACATGAATCCAACACATTTAAGAGACAAACCACAACAAAACATCATAGATTCATCAACCTTTCATGGCATCATACTTCAAATGTAAATCTAGATGCATACTTCCTAGAAATCAAGCCAAACAAAGCATGAAATCTTAAACCATCACCACAAACAATCCATAATGGCCAATTACAAACCTAGAGCAGCAAAACAACATTGCTCAAACAGGGAGTTTAACAAAACACCTCCCAAAACAACAACGGAAACCCCATTGCCCTTATTACTTATAGTCTAGTTCAAAACATACTCTTAGTATCAAGTCTTTGGCGATTCCTTGCATCCTCGCTGCCTTCAAATCTTTAATTCTTTGCATTGATGGACAAAGAGAGCGTAAGCACACTAGGCTTAGTGAAGAGTGCTCAAAAACAGCACACCATGAATGCATTTAAAACCATTCTCAACAACACATTGAAATCTCATTTCAATCATCTTTTAAACATCACTTAAGTCATCATTTAAAACACCATGCCTTGAAAACCATGCACTTAACACTTTCAAAAACCAGCATATTAAACCATATGCAACATGTGTCATTAACCAACAACAAATCCCATTGTTAGACCTCAATTTAAGCCTTCCCATGCATAACAAACCATATGCAAAGCTTAAAGAGTAAACATGTATAAATCACATTATACAACATAAACCATTACATGACACATCCACAATTATATTGGCTTACAAGTGATCATTAACCAAGTTCCATTAACAAAATAGTTCATCGGATACACAGATTCAACAAGTGTCCTCACAACACTTCAAGCCATCTCAACCGGAATAGAAATACAATCACAATCCCGGTACATTACAACCGAGTACACTTACAACCCACGGGGACACCAACCCCAACCCTCAGTTAGAGGCTTAATCCACTAACGGGACTTTACGGTACCATATAACCCCTCGACCATTAGGGTTCTTGGATAGAGTATTCGGTACACCATATTAAACCCCTCGACATCCAAAGTGACTCTTTATAGTGAACTATCAATCCTATGGCCGACCAACTATATCCGGTAACATTTTTAAACCACATCACTTGCCAATATAATTCACAATTTACCACATGCCTCACTGTTTTTATATAAATTAAACCAAACCATTGTCCAAAGCAACAAACCATGCTTTTCAACAAGTATTTCCACATACTTACAAGGATCACTTACCATGTACATCCTTAAACATTTCATGATTAAAAATAGTATCTCACATACTTTAAAACATGCTTAAACAGTAGGTATCATGTAATCCAAAACAAGTGCATAAAACCATTTCATAAAGCACGACCGAGAGAGAAAACCACTTTATAATTACTTTCAAGTTTAAACCAGCGTTTCAAGCTCAGTTTAAACTCCCATAACCCACCTTTAAATCTTTTCAAAGCTGAAATCCACGTTCTCACTCACCGATATGCGAAACCTCAATTTACCGATGCAAATTCAAGCATCCGTAGCTTCCAAAACTTCACCGATAGCTTTCGGATAAACCTCCCCTGTTTTAAACATATAACAACAAAGGACTAATGCATTCAAACCACTGCAGTAACATTCCTCAGAAAACATCAACAATCTCTTCACAATTACCCAACCACAACAACCGAAAACATTATCTAACTCTCTCCAAACACGCCCCAGCCACAATCTATCAATCTAACACATCCATTAACATCAATCAACACTTAAAAATAGGATTACATCAACCTTATATCTCCAGCAACTAAACAGCCACCACAGCACCTCATAAACACAAATCTAATAACCTAAATAATTAAAGATTCATGGAGATTCGGGATTCCAATGTTAAAAACGACTTATCCACATTATAAAACATCCAATACATGTTTAAAATCAATCCTCAACACTGGAAATCATATTCAATACGAATCTACCTCAATTTCATCAATTAAACACAATTAAATCAAATAATCATCATAAAAACTTAAAATCAGATTATAAATCATAATCAAGGATCACATACTTGGGAATACCAATAAAGAACCATTCGATAGAGGAGAAAACAAACCTTACCTCTATTGTGTGATTTCCCCCCTCAATTGATTGATTAAAGCTTGAAAAACAAAGATTTCAATGAGGTTTTGTAAATCAAAGATAAAGAATCAATTATAAATCAAGAATCCATGAAAATAGATCTCTCACCTCTGGATTTTAATGAAAACAAGAGTGTTTGACAGAAAAGAAGTGAAGAGAAAAGTTGAGAGAAAAGTTTACGTCAAATTTCTTTAAAATCAATAACTACCTTTTTTATTATAAAACCCCTTTTAATTAATAATTAAAACACATGTTAAAAGTCTTAATTGAAGGGAGAAACCACCATCCACAAGTTGGTAAAATGGCTCCCTAAAGATTCTAAGAATTTTATCCTTTACAATTTAGTCACCTTCTAAAATCAATTTGCAAAAATTACATTTTGGTCACCAACCAAAATGTCGTCCTTCCAAATCCCATTTTCCAAAATTGATTTCACCAATATTTTTCATATATTTAAATATGATTTTTAACCATTTTTCTATATTTTTATCCTACTCAAAAATATTTATTCCTGAATCTGACTCGGTTCACTAACACGGTCCACCGGACCGTCTAACTAGCCCTCAAAACTGCTAGGCCCAAAACTAGGACGTTACATCACCAAAACGATGATGGTCTTGTCCCTCCGCCTCACCTTTATGACCAAAACACAACATACCTCCACCTCACCATAATAAAGGCCGTAGCCACCCGTATCAATAAGCTCATGAATTCTATGGCATGCCAATTGTATCTGAAGTCCACTCCAATCCAAGGTTCAATAACAATAGTCCAATAACAATGTTTCAATAACAATGATTTGGTACAATGATCTGGTAGCAATATTTCAATTATAATGGATCAACATCTATAGTTCAATGACAATGATTCATTATCAATAATCCAATATCAATATTCAATAGCAATATTTTGATAGTGATATTTTGATGACTATGATTCAATACAATGTTTCGATAACAATATGTGATAGTCAATGATTAATATTTCTGTATGCCAATATTTAAATGATTCCGATGACAATAATAACGATGCTATAGACAACGATTCTTTGACAACATTTTATGCAATATCTTCAATACATAAGGTTAGCAATGCAATAATCAATATCCAATAGATCGGGGAAGACACCTAGCCTATTCTCGAGACTCTGACTACACTCACCTGATCTTTCAAAGCTTTCAAGGCTCCTAGATGACAAGGCAATGGTGTTTTCGTAGATGGAATTGAGCATTAATGTCTCGCGGGGCAAGCAGAGGTTTGCTGCTGAGTGCATTAGCAACAACGTTAGCCTTGCTCGAATGGTAGTCAATGAAAAGATAATAGTCTTTGAGGAGTTCCATCCATTTCCTTTGTCGAAGATTTGGCTCCTTTTGAGTCAGAAGATATTTGAGGCTTTTATGATCGGTAAAGAGATAACATTTTTCTCCGTAGAGATAATGCCTCTAGATTTTCAATGTAAAGACAATTGCAGCCACTTATAAATCATGGGTGGGATAATTCCTCTCATTCTACTTGAGTTGTCTCGATGCGTAAGCAATGACCTTGCCTTCTTGCATCAGAATATATCCTAACCCAAGATGCGAAGCATCACTATAAACTGTGTAGTCCTTTCTAAACTCAGGTTGGGTTAGGACCGGCGCGTAGGTCAATACTTGCTTTAACTGATCAAAGCATCTCTATTGATTCTCGGTCCAAATAAATTAGATTTTTTTCTCAATAGTTTAGTTAAAGGGGTTGCTATTATAGAGATTCCTTTAACAAATCTCCTATAATAGCCGGCTAGACCAAGGAAGCTTCTGACTTCTCTAACATTTCTCGGTGATTCCCAATCTAAGATAGCCTGAATTTTCTTCGGGTCTACCTAAATTCCTGAGGCCGAGACAATATGCCCAAGGAAGGCAACTTAAGTAAGCCAGAATTCACATTTGGAAAAATTGGCATACAATTGCTTCTCCCTAAGGGTTTGAAGCACAATACAGAGATGGTCTCGATGTTTAGTAGCATTCTTGGAATAGATCAATATTTGATCGATGAATACCACTATGAACTAATCCAAGCAGGGTCTAAAAACTTGATTCATTAGGTCCATATAAGTTACTGGTGCATTGGTTAGCCGAAAAGGCATTACCAAGAATTTGTAGTGGTCGTATCTTGTACGGAAGGCAGTTTTGGGTACATCACATTCTTTAACCTTCATCTGATAGTACCCAAACCTTAAATCGATATTAGAAAACATAGAGGCCTCTTTAATATGATCGAATAGGTCATCAATTCTTGGCAATGGATATTTATTTTGGATGGTTATTTTGTTCAACTGCTGGTAATCAATACATAGCCTCATTGAACCATCTTTCTTGTTTACAAAAAGGACCGAAGCTCCCCAAGGTGAAGAACTCGGTCCAACAAAGTCTTTATCCAACAACTCCTGAATTTGAGCCTTTAACTCCCTAAGCTCAATTGTTGCCATACGATAGGGTCCAATAGAAACTGAGGTTGTTCCATATTGAAATTTGATGCCAAACTCTACTTCACAGGTGGAAGGTAAACCTAGAAGTTCGTATGGGAAAACATCAAGGAATTTACATACGGTGCCAATGTTTTGCAGTTGGGGTTCATCTTTGGCTTCCAAAGACAAAGCGTACAATGATGGAGTCCTTGAATTCATCCAAGTGATGCTTTCTTTGCCAAGACCCTAGAGGTATAGTTTATTCTTGCAATAATTTTCCAAGGCTTGATGTTCACTAAGCCAATCCATACCCATTATAACATCGAATTCGTGGAATGGTAATGCCAACAAATTGGCCAAAAATGGGATCCCTTAAATCATTAAGGGACAAAGTTTGCATACAAGGTTTATGGTGACACTATCACTTAAAGGATTGGTTACGATGATCTTCGATGCAATAGGCTCACAAGATAGCTTATGTTGTTTCACTAACACGGTACTTATAAAGGAATGGGTAGATCTAGGATCAAACAATGTATACATAGGATGTGATTATAATTCAATGGTACCTGCAATGATGTCAGGGTCATCCTCCTCTTCTACGCTCCACACATGATACATATGAGCTGGAGCCTTAGTTTCTAGCTTATTCGATGCCCTAATAGAGCCATTGGGTCTCCCCAATAATCATTGTTTTGCTCTTTTTCCTCAGAAGGACTGTGCAGGGGACGAAGGATTTGCCAATGTAGTAGCAGATCTAGCAATACTTTTGGGGCAATCAAGGATAAGATGGCCCATCTCGCCACAATTAGCATGCCCTAAACTTCTTACAACATTGCCTCATAGGATGTCTATTCTAGGAAAAGTTGCAAATAGAGAGCGGTGTCTCTCGTCCATAACCACAAGTGCTATCAACAGAGTTAGACCTATCAAATGACTAAGTCACGGCCTACGGTCTGCAATGTTCCTGGAGCGAGAAGGCTGTGAGTACATATTCTGCTTTGGGCCTTGATACTTCCCTTTCTTGTTAAACTTTGAAGGTTGAGAGTCATCTCGGGATCTCTTCTCAAATTTGCCCGACCCATCGATCTTATGGGCTCTCTGTATAACTTCAGTGGCTTTAGCCCTGTTTACAAGGTCCTAGAAGTCAATAATGCCTAATATGGTGAACATAGGGTGTAGATCATCATTCAGTCCATTAATGAACATTCTGCACTTCTCTTTCTCTTTCTTGATGTATTTAGAACCATACTTGCAGTACTTGCAGAAATCATGAATGTACTGCACCATAGGTTATCCACCTTGTTTCAGATGGAGGAAGATGTCACACCTCTCAGTGAGGTAAAATTCATTGATGTATTTTTTTAGAATTCTTGCAAGAAAAACTTCCATGTCACATATTCTTCTAGAACTGTGAGAATGGTAGTCTCCCACCAGTAGAGTGCTTCATTAGCCAACAACGCAAGGGCACGCTTGAGTTTGTGTTCACTAGAACACTGCAGCTGTTTGGTCAAAATTCTCAAGGTGCTATCCAACCAATATTCAGCGGTTTCAGTGTAACCCCCTCGACCCGGCCTAGTTGAGAGACCGAACCGAGCAAGCTACATTAGGTTTACCGAAGTAAACTGAGAAGATTAAACAAAAAACATGTCTATTTTTTTCTTTTATCTTATCTAGATGCATTAATGCATTCCTACATGATCATACTATTCAAAAGTGAGCACTCATCTCAATCGGGCATCGTAACAATATCCAATTGGCCACGACACAACTTAGGGACCAAAATGTAAATTTGGCAAATTAAAAGGGTTTAACCACTTTTTAAGTTACCAACCTTAAATTAGGTTCATTTCATGCTTATATGACAAATTTCAACCTTAAATAATAACCCATGCTTAAATAATTAACAAAGCAAGACTCAGGGACTAAAACGAATGAAAATAGAACTAACCTTCCATGACATTAACAGAATTAACGACATTTGTATCGATACACTAGGACCTATATAGATACGGTTGTGAACTCATCGTTTCGATACGGTGAGGCCTGTACCGGTACACTACCTTGAATTTAAAATACGGTTTGAAACCATTTCATACTGTACTGATACGGTCTATTGGTGTTTTGGTACGTGGGCTCATCCTTAAAAAGTAAAATTCCAATAATCACAAAGCGTACCGAAACACCCTTGCTTGTATCGATACGATCTGGCTTTGATTGCCTGTCTGTACCGAAACACCTCTGCCTATACCAAAACGCCTCAGCCATAATTGCCTAGCCATACCGATACGGTCCCTCGCGTATCGGTACGCCTGGGCCTGTAATGTTAAGATTAGCTGATTTTTCACCCAATTCTAGATGCGATTGGCCTCTATCAACTTTCAAACATACATAACAACACAACAATATACATAATCTAACATTTATACCAGGATTTGACAACCATAACAACATCATGCTTTCAAAGGACCACTCTAGAGGCATGCTTCCTATACCACTTTACCAACATGCCAAAATGCACATTTAAGCCATTCCAGCATAAGCAACGTTCAAACACACTTAACATAGCATACAAAACTCGCTCAAACCATCATAGCAAAGCGAACAACAAGAAAGCTCTAGATGCATACCTAAGCCACCATTCATCCACAACTACAAACAAGTATTGACATCAATCTTAGCAACATAAACTATCCTAAAAAATTAGCATAGAAAGCATACTCAAAATCCATAAGAAAACAGAATTACAACTCCCAAAAACCTTGGCGAACACATTGCCTTATTAACCAGAAATGGAAACCAAGTTCATACTCAAAGTAGTTTATCCTTTGGATCCTTCCAAATCTTGCCTTTGCTGCCCGAACTTCAATGCTCTGCGTTATTAGGAAAAAGAGAGCATAAACACACATGCTTAGTGAGGATGCTCATAAACAATGATGCATTTACATTCATTTAAAAACATATGTTTGTTTTTCCCAAAACATGCTTACTTACAAAGCACTTCCTTCTGATTCTAATCGAATAAAAACATAATAATATTCATAACATCATAAACATTTCATGCTTCAATCCCAAAGCATTTTAATCAAGCCATGCTTAATTCCCAAAGCACTTAATATATGAATCAACACATGATCTTTTTCATATATCGTCAATTATAGTGACCCGGATAGACTACCTCTATCCTATACACATGTCGGATACACGGATCTCTCATACCATGCCTAATTAAACCACATGATATCCCAAACCTTGCCTAGTTAAACCGCATGACTCCCTCGCCTAGTTAAACCGCGAGATTTCACCCTTGCCTAGTTAAACCACAAGAGTATAGACCTTGCCTAGTTAAATCGCAAGATCACCATCAATTTGGGTTGCCTAGTTAAACCGCATGCCCCAAATGATGTCCCAACAATCCGAGTGGTCTAGTTAAATCGCTATACCTCAAGGACCCATGGCCATAGTCGATTTTGTTCATATTTTATAGTGCAGTTTTAATCCTATGGCATGCCAACTGTATTCGATTGTTTCACCATGTCACATAGCCAATATATCATTTACAAAACCATTTACTTACTGTTTTACAATGCATCTCATAAACAACACATATGCAAATCTCATTGCCAATGCACTAACACCATTCCCAACTGGAATGAAAACCAATGCTCAATAGCATTTAATATACTTTCAAAACCCTGCATATGTACTCAAAATCATGCATTACCAGTAAGTAAATCATACCATGTTTATCACCATAACATGCAAACAACATGCTCATATCTTACCCGATATTCAAGAGCAAAATAAGGGAAACTTACTTCTGAGCTTAGGTAAGTGGTCTTACGCTTACCCTACACTCCCATCAACCTTTACAAACCTTTGTAAAGCATTTAAAACCAGTTTCCACTCACCAATACGCTTTGCCTTCCTTGCCAACGTGAAACAAGCTCTCGGTAAGCCACCAAACACGTCACACTTCGACGCCTTGATTATCCCATATTTTAAACACATAAACCAGAGGACAAATGCATTAAAATGCATTCAAATCATTGCCCAACAACAATCTCTCGTAACTCCCAAGATGCCCACTCAAACACCATCCGAAACATACCAAAAACACCATCAAATGTTTCCAAAACTTAACCCAGCCATAAAACAACAATACAACCCTTCAATCAACATCTAATAACATCCAAAACCTTTTCCTAACATCCTTTTACCTCCAGCAAAGATTAAACTCGAATATCACCACAAAACTCCAATCTAACAACCTAACTAATTAGAGATTCAAGAGTTTCGGAATTCTATTGATAAAAACAAATTATCAACATAAAAATACATCCAAAACATATATTAAATCCAACTCAAACACTGGAAAAACAGATCCACTTCGAAAATTGTAATATCTCATCAATATTCCCAAAATAACTCAATTAATCATTGATATAACATTAAAATCAGTTTCCAAACTATAAATCAAGGATCAAATACTTGGGAATTTCAGTAAAGAGCCATACAATAGAGGAGATCACGGACTTTACCCCTATTGTGATATTTCGCCCTCAATTGATTTGGCAAAAGCTAAGAAAACACAAGATTTAAATGAGATTTTGCGAAAACAATGTTAATCAAATCATTATCAATCATAAAAAAAGTTAAAAGACTCCTCACCTCTGAATTTTGATGAAAACTTGAGTGTTTGGTTGAGGAGAGAGTGGAGAGAAAAGTTACGTGAATTTTCTTTAATGAGCTTAACTAACTTTTTTTAAACTAAAATCCCTTTTTAATTATCTTTAAAACACATGTTAAAATATCTTTAATTAAGGGAGAAATCATCAGGAAAACCTTGGTAAAATAGCTCCTTAAAGATTCTAAGAATTTTACCCTTTTCATTTTAGTCACCTTTAAAAACAGTTTTCAAAAATTGCATTTTGGTCACTAATCCAAAATGTCACATTTCCAAATTCCTTTTTCTAAAATTGATTCCACCAAAAATCATTATATAATAAAAGATGATTTTTAACTATTTTCCACATTTTTATCTTACCGAAAAAATATACGGTCCCGAATCAGACTCGAATCTCTAACCCGATCCACCGGACTGTCTAACAAACATCAAAACTGCTAAGCCCAAAATCGGGGTGTTATAACTCTCCCTCACTTAAGAAATTTCGTCCTCGAACTTACCTGGAGGAAACAGATGCAGAAATTGCTCCATCATATCCGCCTTGCTTTCCCAAGTAGCTTCCTCAACACTTCGGTGTCGCCACAAGACTTTCACGAGCTCTATCGTCTTACCACGAAGAACCTTCTTACTGGTGTGAAGGATCTCTACTGGTTTCTCATCAAAGGTTAGATCCGATCTCAACTCCACATCCTCCACTGGCATGATATGCGATGGATCTCACCGATATCTCCTCAACACCGAAACATGAAACACATTACGAATTTTCTCCAGCTCGGGAGGCAATCTCAACTGATATGCCATAGGACTCACACGCTCAATAACCTCGTATGGTCCAATTAACCTCGTACTAAGCTTACCCTTACGTCTGAATCTCATTACCTTTTTCCACGGTGACACCTTCAAGAATATGCGATCGCCCATCGCATATTCAACCTACTTAGGCTTCTAATCCGCGTAAGATTTCTGCCGATCCGCGGCCGCTTTCAACCGGTTGCACACAAGCTTGACCTTTACATCTGTGTCTTTCAACACATCTGGGAGGGTAACATGCTTTTCCCCCACCTCAGCCCAACATAAGGGCGTGCGACATCTCCGGCCATATAACGCCTCATAAGGTGCCATCTGTATACTCACCTGATAACTGTTGTTTTAAGCAAAATCAACTAAAGGCAAATGCTGCTCCCAGGTTCCTTGGAACTCAATAATGCAACATCTCAGCATATCTTCCAAAACCTGAATAACCCGCTCAGACTGTTCATCCAACTGGGATGATACGCGGTACTAAAACTCAATCTTGAACCCAAGGCTTGGTGTAAACTCCTCCAAAACATTGCCGTTAACCTCGGATCCCTGTCCGAAACAATGGATTTAGGTACACCATGCAAGCGTACAATCTCTGTTATATACAAATCAACCTTGCAAACATAGCTCAGAGCTCAACCGCAACCTTACAACTTAATGCATCTACCACTACATTGGCTTTACCCGGATGATACTCAATGGTCAAGTCGTAATCCTTAAGCAACTCCAACCATCTACGTTGCCTAAGATTCAAATCTTTCTGGGACATCAAATACTTCAAGCTCTTGTGATCCGTGAAGATCACGCACTTCTCACCATAGAGGTAATGTCGCCAAATTTTCAAAGCAAAAACCACAGTCGTAAGCTCCAAACTATGAGTTGGATAATTGTGTTCATGAACTTTCAACTGCCTCGATGCAAAGGCCATAACCTTCCTGTCCTGCATCAGCACACAACCCAAGCCAACATACGATGCATCACTATAAACCATAAACTCCTTCCCAGATTCAGGCTGAATCAACACAAGAGCGTGTGTTAGCACTTCTTTTAACTTCTCAAAACTGTGTTTCTGCTTCTCCGTCTACACATACGAAAATTTCTTCTGTAATAACTTGGTTAACGGAGCTACAATACTCGAAAATCCCTCAACAAAACGGCGATAATAACCAGCCAACCCAAGAAAACTTTGCACCTCCGATACTGACTTAGGTGGCTTCCGATTGAGAATAGCCTCAATCTTCTGTGGATCAACGCGAATACCCTCCGCGGACACCACATGACCTAGGAATGTCACTTCCTCAAGCCAAAACTCGCACTTGCTCAACTTGACGTACAACTGATTATCCTTCAACACTTACAACATAATCCGCAAATGTCGAACACGCTCTTCCCCGGTACGGGAGTACAGGAGAATATCATATATGAACACCACAACAAACTGATCAAGATACTCATGGAACACTCTATTCATCATGTCCATAAAAGCAGTCGAGGCATTTGTCAAACCAAAGGGCATGACCAGAAACTCATAATGCCCATACCTCATACGAAACGCGGTCTTATGCATATCCATATCTTTAACCTTCAACTGATAATACCCCCATCTTAAATCTATCATAGAAACACCGCTACTCCACGAAACTGATCAAATAAATCATCAATTCACGGTAACGGGTACATGTTCTTTACCGTCAACTTGTTCAACTAACGATAATCAATGCACATACGCATCGTACCATATTTCTTTTTCACGAAGAGAATAGGCGCATCCCACAGAGAAATGCTTGGTTGAATGAAACCATGATCCAACAACTCCTGAAGCTGTGACTTCAACTCCTTCAATTCTTTCGGTGCCATCCTATAAGGAGCAATGGACACTGGTGTTGTACCCTCGTAAGTCTCAATACGAAACTACACCTCTCTATCAAGAGGAAAACCCGACAACTCCTCAGGAAAAACCTTAGGAAAGTTGCAAATAGTTTGAATATCCTGCACTCGAACACCCTTGGCTTCCGGGTTCATAACAATAGATAAATAAGCTTGGCCGCCATTAAACATCATTTTCTCTGCTCTAATAGCCGAAACCACATTGGACGGGAACTTAACATTCTCGCCAACCACCATAACCTCGTAGTTGTCGGCTAACCTCAAGAAAATCCTCTTGGACTCACAATCCACAACCGCTCTATACTCACTCAACCAATCCATACCTAAAATGACATATTCCATCAGGTCTGCGCCAAACTCATGACCTCAAACCACCAAAGGACATCGCCGATACAACCATCTTGTTGTAACTGTCTCCCCAAAAGAACTTGTGACCAACATCTAATATCTCAACAGAACATTCAGCAAAGATGCATGTTCACTCAAGATATATGAATGTGTAGATCCCGAATCAATCAAGGATAACAATGACAAGATTGCAAAGTAAAATTACCTACGATCACATCCGTGTTATTATAACCCTCACGGTAAGTAAAGACCCGAGCCGGTCCACCACCTTCAGGTCTCACTGCTGCAGCATAAGCCTTACCCCTCTGACCATCCTCTCGCCTTTGAAAATTACCCTGCCACGGCCTCGGCCCCTAGCAGGTGCAGCAACTTGTGCCGGTACATCTCTCACAGCCCGAGGACAATCACGCTTTAGGTGACCAGATGATCCAAAGATCCAACAGGTTCCAGTATTACCCCAGCACAAACCTACGTGGCGCCTACCACATCTCTCATGCTCCGTGTAACACGAGCTCCCTAAGAACCCTGGCCAACTCCACCACCACGCCTGTGATCTGGCTTATGCCTCTTGTCCCTAAACCTACTATTCTACCTCCCAGAATATCTAGAGTCCGCCACTCTCTTACCCAAGTTTGCACCTGCAGCCTGAACTGGTGCACCCAAGGACTGCTCGATATCCTTGGCCCGATTGACTAACACATCAAAATCTGTGAAATCAATGGCCAGGAGGTACGTCTTAATGTCCTTTACAAGTCCATAACGAAACCTGTCACATCTCTGCTGGTCATCTGGAATCAACTCCGGAGCATACTGACTCAACCAGACAAACTTCACCTCACATTCAGCAACAAACATGCTTCCCTGAGATAGCGACATAAACTCGCGCTTCTTCATATCCAAGTACTAAGCACCAAGGTACTTCCTCTTGAAAGCTCTCTGAAAGAATTCCCAAGTAACATCCACCTCAGGAACGCCAGCAATAGTGGTCACCCACCAATGGTATGCATCTTCCTGCAGCAAAGATACAGTGCAACCCAGCTTGCACTCTTAGTTGTATCCCATCTGATCCATAATGCAGAACATCTTGTCCAGCCAACCTTTGGCTGCCTCAGGGCTCAAACCTTGAAACTCTACACCTCCCAAACTTCTCAAACACTCCAAGGGCAAACCTCGATTTTCCACCACAGCAGGTGCTGGTGCCTGCGCCTGCACTCCAGCCATCACTGCCTGAAAAGCTCCCGTTATCGCCTGCTCTAACGGAGTTAATCACCATATATTGGCACTTGGTGAACCTGGGGTACTTCGCCTGCCCCAACATCAGTTGGTGAAACCACGGGAGAAGGAGGAGGTAAAAAATGAGGGAGATTCTCCTCTCTCTCATTATTCTGCCCAACCCAGCAGTATTAGCCATAGACGTGTCTCACGTCGAGCCATGCTAACAAAAGAATTAAAACACATTAGAGTTAGGCTAGCATCAGGCAAGGGATCCAAGTTCACTTTAAAACACATTTAAAATCCTTGGTAATAGGCAATGTGTCCCCAATCAAACCCCAACAAAACATCAAATAATCACCAAACATATACACAATCACCGTATAGTTCAACAACATCAGCTAAACAAGCAACAATATCCTAACTTTTTGCAAACCTAACTTTGATACCAACAAATGTAGCCCCCTTGACCTCACCTAGTTGAGAGACCGAACCGAGCAAGCTACATTAGGTTTACGAAAGTAAACTGAGAAAATTAAACCAAAAACACGCCCATTTTTTTCTTTTATGTTATCTAGATGCATTAATTCCTTCCTACATGATCATACTGTTTAAAGGTGAGCACTCATCTCAATCGGGCATCGTAACGATATCCAATTGGCCATGACACAACTTAGGGACCAAAATGTAAATTCAGTAAATTAAAAGGGTTTAACCACTTTCTAAGTTACCAACCTTAAATTAGGTTAATTTCATGCTTATATGACAAATTTTAACCTTAAATGATCACCCACGCTTAAATAATTATCAAAGCAAGATTCAAGGACTAAAACAAAAGAAAACATAACTAACCTTCCATGACATTAACAGAATTAACGACATCTGTATCGATACGCTGGGACCCGTATCGATACGGTTGTGAACTCATCGTTTCGATACGGTGAGGCCCATACCGGTACACTACCTCGAATTTAAAATACGGTTCGAAACCATTTCATACTGTACCGATACGGTCTATAGGTGTTTTGGTACGCGGGTTCATCCTCAAAAAGTAAAATTACAGTAATCACAAAGTATACCGAAACACCCTTGCCCTTATCGATACGCCCTAGCTTTGATTGCCTGTCTGTACCGAAACACATCCACCTGTACTGAAACGCCTCAGCCATAATTGCCTAGCCGTACTGATACGGTCCCTCGCGTATCGGTATGCCTGAACTTGTAATGTAAAGATTAGCTGATTTTCACCCAATTCGAGATGCAATTGCCCCTATCAACTTTCAAACATACATAACAACACAAGAATATACATAATCTAACATTTATACCAGGATTAGACAACCATAACATCATGCTTTCAAAGGACCACTCTAGAGGCAAGCTCCCTATACCACTTTACCAACATATCAAAATGCACATTTAAGCCATTCCCAGCATAAACAACGTTCCAACACACTAAACATAGCATACAAAACACTCTCAAACCATCGCAACAAAGAGAACAACAAGAAATCTCTAGATGCATACCTAAGCCACCATTCATCCACAACTACAAACAAGTATTGACGTCAAGCTTAGCAACATCAACTATCCTCAAAAACCAGCATAGAAAGCATACTCAAAATCCATAGGAAAACAAAATTAAAACTCCCAAAAACCTTGGCGAACATATTGCCTTATTAACCAAAAATAGAAACTGAGTTCATACTCAAAGTAGTTTATCCCTTCGATCCTTTCAAACCTTGCCTTTGATGCCCGAACTTCAATGCTCTGTATCATTAGGAAAAAGAGAACGTAAGCACACATGCTTAGTGAGGATGCTCATAAACATTGATGCATTTACATTCATTTAAAAACATATGCTTGCTTTTCCCAAAACATGCTTACTTACAAAGCACTTTCTCATGATTCTAGCCGAATCAAAACATAATGATATTCATAACATCATAAACATTTCATGCTTAAATCCCAAGGGATTTTAATCAAACGATGCCTAAATCCCAAAGCACTTAATATAAGAATTACCACATGATCTTTTCATATATTGGCAATTATAGTGACCCGGATAGACTACCTCTATCCTATACACATATCAGATACACAGATCTCTCATACCATGCTTAGTTAAACCGCATGATATCCCAAACCTTGCATAGTTAAACCGAAAGATTTGACAAACTCGCCTAGTTAAACCGCGAGATTTCACCCTTGCCTAGTTAAATCGCAATAGTACCGACCTTGCCTAGTTAAACCGCAAGATCACCATCAATTTGGGATGTCTAGTTAAACCGCATGCCCCAAATGATGTCCCAACAGTCCGAGTGGCCTAGTTAAACCGCCATACCTCAAGGACCTATGGCCACGATCGATTTTGTTCATATTTTATAGTGCAGCTTTAATCCTATGGCATGCCAACTATATCCGATTGTTTTCACCATGTCACATAGACAATATATCGTTTACAAAACCATTTACTTACTATTTTACAAAGCATCTCATAAACAACACATATGCAAATATCATTGCCAATGCACTAACACCATTCCCAACCGGAATGAAAACCAATGCTCAATAGCATTTAATATACTTTCAAACCTCAACATATGTACTAAAAATCATGCATTACAAGTAAGTAAATCATACCATGTTTATCACCAAAACACGCAAACAACATGCTCATATATAAGTCGATATTCAAGAGCAAACTAAGGGAAACTTACTTCCGAGCTTAGGTAAGTGTCTCACGCTTACCCTAAACTCCCGTCAACCTTTACAACCTTTGTAAAACATTTAAAACTAGTTTCCACTCACCGATACGCTTCGATGCCCTGATTATCCCCTGTTTTAAACACATAAAACCAGAGGACAAATGCATTACAATACATTCAAACCATTGCCCAACAACAATCTCCCGCAACTCCAAGATGCCCACTCAAACACCATCTGAAACATACCGAAAACACCATCAAACGTTTCCAAAACTTAACCCATCCATAAAACAACAATACAAGCCTTCAATCAACGTCTAGTAACATCCAAAAACCTTTTCCTAACATCATTTTACCTCCAACAAAGATTAAACTCGAATATCACCACAAAACTCCAATCTAACAACCTAACTAATTAGAGATTCAAGAGTTTCGGAATTCTATTGATAAAAACAAATTATCAACATAAAAATACATCCAAAACATATATTAAATCCAACTCAAACACTTGAAAAACATATCCACTTCGAAAATTATAATATCTCTTCAATATTCCCAAAATAACTCAATTAATCATTGATATAACATTAAAATCAGTTTTCAAACTATAAATCAAGGATCAAATACTTGGGAATTTCATTAAAGAACCATACAATAGAGGAGATCACAGACCTTACCCTTATTGTGAGATTTCTCCCTCAATTGATTTGACAAAAGCTAAGAAAACACAAGATTTAAATGAGATTTTGCGAAAACAATGTTAATCAAATCATTATCAATCATAAAAACAAGTTAAAAGACTCCTCACCTCTGAATTTTGATGAAAACTTGAGTGTTTGGCTGAGGAAAGAGTGGAGAGAAAAGTTGAGAGAAAAATTACGTGAATTTTCTTTAATAAGCTTAACTAACTTTTTTTTAACTAAAATCCCTTTTTAATTATCTTTAAAACACATGTTAAAATATCTTAAATTAAGGGAGAAATCATCAGAAAAATCTTGGTAAAATAGCTCCTTAAAGATTCTAAGAATTTGACCCTTCTCATTTTAGTCACCTTTAAAAACAGTTTTCAAAAATCGCATTTTGGTCACTAATCCAAAATGTCACATTTCCAAATTCTTTTTTCTAAAATTGATTCCACCAAAAATCATTATATAATAAAAGATGATTTTTAACTATTTTCCACATTTTTATCTTACCAAAAAAAATGTACGGTCCCGAATCCAACTCGAATCTCTAACCTGATCCACCGCACCATCTAACAAACCTCAAAATCGCTAAGCCCAAAATCGAAGTGTTACATAGGATCATCATCATCTCGACTGGTAAAGGTGTAGGCTCTATGTTGAGATAGCTTATCAATATGAGCTTAGGTATACTGGACAGGAGCGGTGGAAGGTTGGGGAGTCTGCTTAGCCTTCATTGATGTCATGAATAATTTGAACATGTCAACCACGTTCTGGTAGCATTCGGCTTGAACAGTTTGTACCTCCAGCTAAAGGTCCTATGTTAGAGGGTTCTACGGTTGTAGAGGATCTCCCCTTAATTTCCTTGTCGTGTGTCAAGGAGCTGGCAACATGCTCATCAATACGAGCCTTATTAGTGTTAAAAATCTATAAGTAAAGAGATTGGGTTAATCGGCAAGTCACAATATACAACAATTAACTCCTAGGTGGCATAATGCAATGCAATAACAATACAATAGACTATAGTTTAGTCATATAATTGACTAAACTCTAGCTCTGATGCCACAAATGTAAACCCCCTTCCCAGCCTAGTAGGAATCCAGGTCAGAATATGTTACCGATGAACAAAATGCTATTTGATACGATATTTATTTGATAATTAGTGATTCAATGATATTTGATGCTCAATGCGATACAATAATCAGTGCAGTAAGATCAGTAGTTTGATATGATACAGAAATTATCTATTTTGGACTAATTTTAAACTTTTACAAGTTTTAGGGACTAAACTATAATTTTAAAGAATTAAAGGTCCATTTCAAAAATTAAGCCTACCACAGTGTAGTTCAAGCTATAGACAGTGGGCCTGTAAATTTACATATCAATCAGAGTTCATTTACTAGCTCAATTTAACCTTACAAGGTTTAATGACCAAACTATAAAGTTCAAGAATTCATTTTAAACCTTAATAACAGAATTAACGGTATGGGTATCGATATGCACTAAACTGTACCGATACACCTTAGCTGAATTCGATAAATTAGTTATTGCAATAAGGGGTCGTACCAATACAAGGCATCCTGTATCGATACGCTATGATCAATGTGACTAAATAATTTTACAGAATTGATAGGTCGTACTGATACGGGGTCCTACCGTATCGATACGCTAATGATCATTAATAAGGTTGCAGAACACTATACTCGTACTGATATGGGGAATCAGTATGCGAGGCCTTAACTCAAAATCCAAATTCTAGGGTCGCAAAGGAGTACCGATACGCATATAGCCGTATCGGTATAAAGTTATTTGTACAAGGAAGGAATCCGTACGTCCTATACCTGTACTGATACCCAGTTATAGCCAAAATTCTAGATTAAAAAAACCTATATCGGTACAGTTTAAGCTGTATCGATACACTTTTTAACTTGGGTCGAATTATGCAAGCCCGTACCGGTATGCCACTACCCGTATAGGTATGGAAGGGTTTGTAATGTCAATTTTTTTCCGGTTTACTAGCCATTTACCCAACCAAACCTTATCCAAATTCTATGAAATTTTACCATTAATTTTGTTTAGCCTAAATCTATCATCATGCCAAATTTTAGGATCAATTGAATCCGTTCACTAAGTTTTCCCTGATTTAGGCCAAATATGCATTTTAGTCCACTTTTACCCAATTTCAAAAGTCTTATTTCAGCCTCTTAAGCATAACAGAAGCATAGACAACATACATGCATCCATGTGGTCAAAAGTGACTTACACAACCATTATACCACCATTCTAGGAGTTTGTAGGGTTGACATACTTTACTTAACGGCTTCATGACTTGCCAAAAACCTTTGATACCCTAATCTTCAATTCAAAACTTTGCTAACCTAAAATGCATGGAAAGTGAATGCATTAGGCATACTTTGCCTAGTGAGGTAGTCCTAAACAATACAAAATGCAATGAATACATCTAAACCATGCTTCAATGGCATCAATATGAGTAATACGTCCAAACTTATACTCAATACAATAACATTAAACGATGCAATGACAATAATCGATGATAGAACAATATTTAGGCAATATCAATAATCAATAGTAATAGGTTTTTTTTTGATCGATGTATGGATTGTGGATACGCAGATTCCCATGCCTCACCAAAACGATAGTGGTCTTGTCCCTCCGCCTCACCTTTATGACCAAAACACAACATACCTCCGCCTCACCACAATGAAGGTCGTAGCCACTTGTACCAATGAGCTCATGAATTCTATGGCATGCCAATTGTATCCAAAGTCCACTCATATCCAAGGTTCAATAATAATAGTCCAATAACAATGTTTCAGTAACAATGATTCGGTACAATGATCTAGTAGCAATATTTCAATAACAATGGATCAACACCGATAGTTCAATGACAATGATTCATTATCAATAATCAAATATCAATATTCAATAGCAATATTTCGATAGTGATATTTCGATGACTATGGTTCAATGCAATGTTTCGGTAATAATATGTAATATTCAATGATCAAGATTTCTATATGTCAATATTTCAATGATTCTGATGACAACAATAACGATGCTATGGACAATGATTCGATACAATACTCACAACTACTTACCAATATGGCATCCGACAACGTTTTATGCAATATCCTCAATACGAAAGGTTAACAATGCAATAATCAATATCCAATCGATCTGGGAAAGGCACCTAGCCTATTCTCGAGACTTCGACAACACTCACCTGATCTTTCAAAGCTCTCAAGGCTCTTAGATGACAATCCCTTTGTCCCTAGCCTTTGAAGGAGATGATGGTCCTCCTTTCTCCAACACTTAAGCTAGGTAAAAACAATAGGGAGATGTTAGAATCGATTCTATGAATTCAAAATCAATATTTAAGCTTAACATATCTTTTAGCCAACGAAATCTCCATGGATTTATGCTTTTAAAGCATAGGTGCAATTATGGTCTTTAAGAGCTTAAACTTTAAATTAAAATTCAATAATCCATAGATTCCTAAAATTGTTTGGGGGCTTTAGTTTACCAAATCAAGGGCTATACAACGGTGTAGAAAGATCAAAGAGAACTTGAACTAGTAATAGAGGTGCTAGACTAGGCTTTAGGTTGAAGATGACAACGGAGGTGCTTGGGAATGCTTGTGAAAGGATGAGGACAAGATGAAAGGGAGGTTCAGTGTTCTTTAAGATAACTCAACTCTTTTACTTTACTAATCTACACAATCGAGTTTACCCTTCACAAGGGGTAAGCAAATTTTATTTTTTTCTTTTTTTCAACTTTTCCCCAACAGAGTTATCCTCCCCAATTTGCCAACCTTAACATCACTTCCTGGAAATCCCACGTGAAGTGGGTCGCAAGCTAGTAGGTGAATCATCCCTAAAATAGGAAATGTATGAGAATAGCCCCTTAATTTTCCAAAATTCACACTTGTGCCCTTATACTTCCAATTTTCACAATTTAGTCACTAAATTGTTTTCAATAAATCAAGTAGGTCCAAGATTTATAAATTGACTCGATTAGAGTCCAATACGGTATAATTGACCATACAAATAAAGTCAATAAAATATTTGGGCATTTTTTATATAGAATTTCTGATTTTTGAAACCTGATTCTAACTAGACTAGTTTTTGTGGTGTTACATGCAAGCTCCGATCTTGATTCAATCTGAGCCGGGGAAAGAGTTTGTAGTTTATAACAATGCATCCTATGTTGGTTTGGGGGCATTAATGCAAGGGGCAAAAGTTGTGGCTTATGCTATCTAGGTATTATTTGTATAGTGAGAAGTGTACCGTGTATACGGATCACAAGATTTTGAGATATTCGATGTCACAAAAAGAGTAGAATCTTAGGCAACAAAGATGGTTGGAGTTGCTCAAGGATTATGATTTGACGATAGAGTATCATCTAGGTAAGGCTAATTTTGTAGCCGATGCCTTGAGTAGGAAGGTTGTGGTGGAGTTGAGGGCAATGTTTTCTCGGTTGAATGTGATACAAGACAGTGATTTGTTGGCTGAATTGCAAGTGAAGACATTGTTGTTGCAGTTGATCAAGGAGAAACAACCGTATGATGATTCGTTGATACCACATGTAAGGATATTATGGACGATAATCAGATAGATTTTTGTTTCAATGATGAGGGTATTTTTTGCTTCAAGAGTCGAGTGGTTGTGCCGAAAGATGAGGAGTTGAGGCACACTATCATGATTGAAGCTCATTCGAGTCCTTTTGCTATGCATCCGAGAAGTACAAAGATGTATTAGGATTTGAAGAAGGAATATTATTGGGTTGGTTTGAAGAGGAATGTGGCAGATTTTGTTGCTTGATGGATGGTATGTTAGTGTGTTAAGGGTGAGCATCAGTTTTACTCTAGGTTGCTATAGCTGTTGAGGATTCTGGATGGAAGTGGGATAGAGTTACCATGGATTTTATAACCAGATAGCCTTTGACGCCATCAAAGAATAATTCAGTATGGGTGATTGTGGATAGGTTTATGAAGTATGCACATTTTCTGGCTGTGCATACGACATATACTTTGGATAAGTTAGCAGAGTTGTATATTACAAAAATTGTGAGGTTGCATGGAGTGCACAAGTCTATAGTATCAGATAGGGATCTGCGCTTTATAGCAAGGTT
The DNA here is from genome assembly GCA_019671005.1 of Hibiscus mutabilis. Classification (NCBI taxonomy): domain Eukaryota; kingdom Viridiplantae; phylum Streptophyta; class Magnoliopsida; order Malvales; family Malvaceae; genus Hibiscus; species Hibiscus mutabilis. Next base: position 29,943,309 of record CM033748.1, on the reverse strand, counting down.
TTAGGAGTGTTTGCATAAGGCTTTGGGTACGCAATTGAATTTTAGTACTTCGTATCATCCTCAAATAGATGGTCAGTCTGAATGCCTTATCCAAGTGTTAGAGGATATGTTACAGTGTTGCATCGTTGATTTTCAGGGAACGTGGGAGAAGCAAATATCGTTGCTGGAGTTTTCCTATAACAATAGTTATCAGGCTAGTATTCAAATGGCTCCGTATAAAGCTTTGTATGGTAGGTGGTGCCGCACGCCACTTTGTTGGGCTGAGGCGGGTATGAAGTATGTTTCCATGCCTGATGTATTGAAAGACACTAATGAGAAGGTGAAGCTTATTAGTGATCGGTTGAAAGTAACTGCAGATCAGAACAAGTCTTATGCTAACTTAAAACGTTGGGAGATTGAGTTTGCGGTTAGAGATAGAGTGTTTCTTATGGTTTCGCCTTGGAAGAAGGTAATGAGGTTTCGACGGAAGGGCAAGTTGAGTCCAAGGTTCATTGGGCCTTATGAGGTGTTAGAGCATGTTGGTCCAATTGCTTATAGGTTAAGGTTACTTGCAGAGTTGGAGAAGATACATGATGTTTTTGCATGTATCGATGCTTAAGTGATATAGATCGGACCCATCGCGTGAGATGCCTGTTGAGGAGATTGAGTTGAATCCAGATTTAACCTATGATGAGGAGCCGGTGAAAATCCTAGACTCTAGCAGCAAGGTTCTTCGTGGAAACACCATTGAGTTCGTAAAGGTGTTGTGGCGACATCGTGGTGTAGAGGAAACCACTTGGGAAAGTACGGAGGACATGAAGAATGTTGTTCCCTTATCTTTTTCCGTCAAGTAAATTTTAAGGATGAAATTTCTTCAGTGGGAGAGAGTTGTAACGCCCCAAATTTGGGCCTAGATGTTAGCTAGATCGATTAGATGGTTCAGGGGAACCAAATTAGGCAATTCAAGCTACTTTCAGGAATTAATTCATAATAAATTGTTTTTGGTTAAAATAAAATATGGAAAAATACTTGAAAATTTTTAATTAATATTCTAATGGTTTTGCGAAACTCAGTTTGAAGAAATAAAATTGGATTTTAGGAGATTTCGGTTTGGTGACTAAAATGTAAAATTTTCAAAATTGTTTTGGTGACTAAATTGTAAAAGGGTCAAAACTTAGAATCTTTAATGAGCTAATTTACCAAAGTTTTTAATAAGAATTTCCCCTTAATTTAGGCTATTATATAAAAATAAAATAGATTTGATTATTACATAAAAATAAAATAAAATGGTTTTAAAATGGTTATTGTATAAAAATAAAATAGATTTGATTAAAAAGATTTTTAATAGCCAAATTCATTTTCTTACGTAACTACTTTTGCTCTCAACTTTTCTCTCAAATTTCTCAGCAGCCAAACTATCAATTTTACACTAAACTGCTTAGGAACCATTCCTTTTTTATTTCATCTTGATTTATTAATTGATTCTTTTGATTTTTACACCAAATCCTATTTGTTTTCTTGGGGATTTCACTCAAATCTTGCCAATTAAAGGTTCTTTACTGAAATTCACAAGTTCTTGATCCTTTACAATTGATTTTTGTTATGTGATAATGATTAAATCATGGTTAAAAGGTTTTAATTGAGTTTTGATAAGAAATTTGATGAATCTGGATAATGGATTTAATTTATGTTGATTCTAATTGATTTAGATCACTTGTAAAGTATGTATTAATGTTATGATAAGGGATTAATAAAAGGAATCTCAAAACTAAGTGAATTGCTAATTTTCTAGGTTGTAAATAGTTAGATTTTGAGGTGATCTTGGTGTTGAAAGGTTGCTGGAGATATAAGATTGATATATTGTTGCTTTTGGATGTTAATTGATGATGTTAAGATGTTAAAATCATTAGGTTAATGTTGGGATTTGTTTAGGTTGAGTTTGGTGATGATTTTAGTTGTGTTAATGAAGCGTTTGATGGTTTTTGGTGTGGCGAAGTAGAGAGTAGATGTTGCTGGGATTAGAGATGCATGAAAATGCATTAATCCTCTATTTTGTGTGGGAAAAATAGGGGAGGCGGATCCTTTATCTTTTGGAGAGGCTCTAAAGGCTTCAAAAGCTTGATTTCGCATCGGTAAGTGGAGCGTTGTGTTGTCGGTGAGTGGAAACGTGGTTTACTGCTTTATAAAGGTTTGAAGGTGATTTTTGAGAGTAAGTATTGGACGTTCTTGCTCTCATTTTCGGTTTTGCAAAATACAATATCATGCACATGATTATGATTTGGATTACCTGCTGTTATATGCATATTGTGAAATGAAACATGATGTAAATGATCATATGTTTATGCTATATGAGTTGGGCAAATGATTTTGAAAAAGATTTTTAGAATGAGAAATGCATGGGTTATTGCATTGAAGATTATTTGGTTTGATGCATATGTAAAGCAGTGAGGTAATGTGGTTTAATGATGTAATACCCCTAAAATCGGGCTAGGAGTTTTACAAAGTGATCATATGCTTAATAATGTTTTTTTTATTTCTAAAGATTCGATTCAAGTCAATTGAATAAGTCAATTATTAAGTGGAACCTAGTTAAATTGATTAAAAGATATTATTTTAGAATGATTAACTAATCGGTTTAAGGACCCAATTGTAGAGTTTGGAAAAGTGTAATAGCTATAAAAGAATGATTAAAGTGAGAGCTTAGATAATATGGAGGTTTGCATGTAAATCTTCTAAGGATTAAAGGGTTTAGACACTTGTCTAGCAATGTGGAAAACATGTGTGAGGGGTAAGTGGTGAAACCGGCAATTGAATGAAAGATACACCAAATTGTATCTTCATCTTCTCACATGCCATAACCGATGCTTGAGTTTTGTGTGTGTGTGTGTGTGAGAGAGAGAGAGAGAGCTTAAGTTATCCATCCATTTCTTACACCATTGTTCGAATGTCTTGAGGAGTGGGTAAGTATCCATTTCTTTTCCTTAATTTTAATGTTTGTCAACTTGAGAACTGGTGAAAAGTTCTTGCTTGTTAGATGATATTGGAGTCTTGAATCCATGATAGGAACATGTATTGTTGAACATATATGGCATTGTAAAATTTTGACATATCATAGGAGGTTAAATTGTTTGGAATTAAGTCTTTGATTGTTTAATTAGCTGAGTTGATATTGAAATCAAATTATCTAAGCATGTAGGCGTATGGCCATAAGTAGGGACTGTTATAGGAACATTTAGGGGTTGTTCGAATGAAGCATGAAACTATTTATGTGTATGTGAGTTTGGGAAGAGATAGTTATATAAATGAGTTAAAAAAATGATGGTTTTGTGATCTGTAAACAAGGGAAAATCTGTTCTGAATTCCAATAGGTCTGTTTTGAGTAGACAAATGAAAATGAATGTAAATCGGACTATTTTGTAAGTACATGTATGTATGCTGCCCTGTTTTTGAATAATTAAACAAGAGAAGTGCCTTAAAAATGCATATAGGGGCCATTTTGCAAGTTTAGAGACTGTTTTTCATGAGTAAAAATGCATAATAAAATGTTTTGGGTATACACATAAAAATAAGGAACTGTATTGTACAAATTATATGTGTATACATGAAATCTGGATTGTCTTTGATACATGGAAAAGTATATAGGACTGTTTTGGTGCATATATTTGTACCTTTATGATGTTAGGGTTGTTTTGCATACCTAAGGACTTTGGTGGATTAAGTATATGTATATGAAATGTGTGAATTCTTGAATGAGTTGAGTCATTAAGTTCAAAATTCAATAAGAAGTAATATGTACCTACTGTCTCCTTTAGAGTAAGATCAAGTAGAGGAAAATAGAGCTAGGAAGGATCAAAGTGGCCTTGTGATCAAGGATCGAAACTAGACTTCAAACTGGTGAGTGTAGTTAAAGTCTCGGGATAGTTTGAAACTATTCCGAGCAAGTTATTTGTTTTAAATTATACCTTACTTATATTTTTAATCTAAGAGATGCTTGATATAGCTCAAAGGTGAAGCAAGGTAAGTACTTAATTGGTAAGGATCATGTGATTGTTTTGCTTGAATCTAATGACATGCTTTTTACTAAATTAATTATTATTTATATAAGCTTGAAAGAAACCTTTGTTATGCCAACTCATCATTCGAATATGATGGGAAATGAATTGAGAAATTTATGTGAATCGAATACATGCTTAAAATTAGAAACAATAAACTTTGCTCACTTGATTATAAGAACATAAGTACTTGATGTTATAAGTACCAAGTATTTGCTATGTGATTACATAAACCATAAATGTGTTTATCATGGTAAGATATAAACCTTGTTGTGATTATATGAGTATGAAATTAAGCTCATATTTGATATGATAAGTCATACCATTCGAATGATGTGATAAGGAGCTAAGCTCATTTCTAATTCTGTTTTGATATGATATAAAAGAAAAGCCTTTGTTTTGGGTCAGTCTTAGGTATATTTGGCATGCCATAGAGTCCATAGAGCTCGTGTTTGGGGTGGACTACGGTCCTGGACTACAATCCTTATGAGGCAATAGTAGGAGGGATGTATTATGGTCATTTGGAGATAGTAGGAGGGACTGACCGGTACTTCAAGTACTTTTGTTGGCGATAGTTGGTTGGGGATTCGTGTACCTAAGCTACTTGATTCTCAAGGCTAAGTAAAGATTAAATAATGAAATTTTATGATCTAAACTAACAGATTAAGTTTGACATCTTATGTGTTAAGTAAATTCTGATTATGATATGTGTTATTTAATGTCTTATATGCCAAGAAAACTCATGACTTGATATGCGCTATTTGATGACTTGTGTTTTAAGTAACTTATGGAAGGAATTGGTTAAGTTAAAGAGGAATTAAGAAAGTTTATAAATTAAATCAGTGAAATGTTGTAAGGTCTTGCATAACGAGAATATCTTCTATGGATAATTAAGTATCTAATTGGGTGAGTAAGTACACTAGTTCGAGTATTTATAATAATGTATATGCTTGTACAAATATTCATGTATATTTAGATTCTTGCATTAATCATACACTCTTCGTATATATGAAAGTGCTATGCTTGAACAGCTACATATATATATAATTGGTGCGAATAAACATATGTGTATATATGTCTAATATTAAAGAATGATGGATTGTTTTGCCTAATATTAAAGAATGATGGACTGTTTGTCTAATATTAAAGAATGATGGACTGTTTGTCTAATATTAAAGAATGATGGACTGTTTTGTCTAATATTAAAGAATGATGGACTGTTTGTCTAATATTAGAGAATGATGGAGTGTTTTGCCTAATATTAAAGAATGATGGATTGTTTGTCTAATATTAAAGAATGATGGACTGTTTGTCTAATATTAAAGAAAGATGGATTGTTTTGTCTAATATTAAAGAATAATGGACTGTTTGTCTAATATTAAAGAATGATGGACTATTTTGTCTAATATTAAAGAATGATGGACTTTTTTGTCTAACATTAAAGAATGATGGACTGTTTTGACTAATATTAATGAATGATGGAATGTTTTATCTAATTTTAAAGAATGATGAACTGTTTTGTCTAATATTAAAGAATGATGGACTATTTTGTTTAATTTAAAAGAACGATGGATTGTTTTGTCACATATGTGTTTATATAAATGTATAGTGGGTGGATTTGAATAGAATTGAACGTGCCTTGGACTGTTGAGTATATTCAAGCATGTTGTGAATTGATTTGAATACATGTATGTATGTACACATATATAAGTGCATTGGACTAAATCGTATGGATACAAAAGCATGCTGGATTGTTCGATACGTATGTATAGGTACACATGTATAATTGGATTGTTTGGTATATATATGTATGTGAATACATTTTGGACTGTTTGTGTGTATAGACGTGCATTGGGCTTATTTGAGAACGAAGTAAAGTAATCTATGTTTATGTATGAGAAGTTGTGTTAGATAATTTGTTTGATAAGTGATATGCCTGTAATTAAATCTTGATATTCTTTAAGTGATGATGCCTACTTGGTTCGAATGTTTTAACTTAAAGGAACTGTCAAGTAACTCACGTTTATAATCTGATATGGTTAGTGCCTTGTATGTTAAGTAGCTCATGTATCAGAATATTAAGTCCTATATCTCTTGATACGAGAAATTCATATGTATGTTGTGAAAAAGGGAGTTAATAAAACCTATAAGTTAAACTAAAGTATCACTTTGATAACTTTACAATAAGTAACATATGATAATAAGAAAATTTTGTTATAGATGTAAATAAGGAATGTTATCATAATTGCCTCTTATTCGAATGATTACCCTAATTTAAGTTTAATTAATTCAGTGTTCGGACCTTATGAACAAGGTGAGGTGTTGTTGATCAAATTTGCTTTTTACCTTACTCCAATAAGATCGAAGGAAGGATGGAGTTACAAACATAGACCTTTTGGTTTCACACCTTTGGTTATTTTAAACTACCTCACTAAGTGTTAGCTTACTCTATTCTTTCGTTGTGTTTCAGGATAAACGTGTTATCAGTTACTTTTGAGCTTGGACGTGATCACAAGGGTCCATAAGTATGTACAAAATCTAGCCTTTAGGACTCCTAGATGCTGGCACATAATTGTTAAGTTGCATAATGCATTTAAATTTCCATTTTGATTATATATGTATGTAAGTTAATAAGTATTCAAAGTTTTGTAATAGGCCCTTATTTATTTCATGGTGATTGCTTTATATGAATATATAATTAGCATGATTGAGTAGTTGCTTGGTAGCTGAGCTATGCTAGAATTATATTCATACGTTTTCTGGTCAAATATATTATGTGAAACATGATGCTTTAATACTTTGAGATTATGAATGATTGGTAGATTACCTCATAATTTGAATAGTATTAAGAGTTGCAATAAAATATTTTTATGCTAAGAATTAGTGATTTATGTGTATTGTAAAATAATATATGGATTAATAATTTTTTAAGAGTTTCAAGTTAATAGAACATCATATATGGCATGTGTGTTGAAACTTTAAATATGTATATTATTTGGAGTTAAACCCCTAATAAAAAATAGGTGTAGTTTGAATGGATAGTAAATGGTTAAAATTAGTAAACAATTAGAGGTCAAGGAATTTTTTATTTGATCATGCTATGCAAGGGTTAAATGTGTCTAGATAAGTTTGGTTTAAGCTTCGATTTATCTTGACTCCTGAAATTGAATTTGGCCATCATAATTTTGTATTTGGTCTATAATGCCTCAAGATTTCTTGTTGGTTAAGTTATGTTAATTATGATGTTCGAATATTGGATATTATGATAATATGTTTGGGTGTACGAGCTAATGGCTGAAGTATTTTGCTTAATGCAAGTATATCTGTTTGTACAAGAATTAAAATTGTGAGTAGACATATTAAATGTTTAAAAAGTTTTAAAATCACCCTGATTTTGGTTGTATTCTTGGTTGAGTTTTGCTAAGATGTCTTTTGCCTATTTGGATTTTTGTTTAGTAAAACTTCTTAGACCGGTTTCATTCTAGACAAGGTAAGTAAGGAGTGTTACAAATGAAATATATTGGCAAGTTGCAATGATTAAATGTTATCGGATATAGTTGACATGCCATAGGGATTAAAGTGCACAATAATAAGTCGCCTCATGTGTGTCGAGAGATCAAGAGTGTGCCATACTCCACCATGAGAACCGCAGCGGTCGAGGGGTATGCCAATTCTCTCACTGGTGGATATATACATCATAGCCGTTGAGGGGTAGTAGTACTATGCTCCAGTTTGAGGATGTATGTGAAGTGGTCGAAGGAGCCACACGGGAAATCTGTGTATCCGATGTGTTTTTATAAATGAAATGAATTGGTTTTGGGTCAGTTGAATGCCAATATATGATTTAATGTATCATGAGAAATGGTTTATGTTGTGTATAATATGGTTTATGCATATGGTGCTCTTTATGCTTGTTATTTCGAGGTTTTAGCATGAGAAAGCTTAAATTGAGGTTTATTGTAAAAATCCATGATACATGTGTTGCAAATGTTTAAATGTGCATGTTTTGGAAAGACAATAGAAGCATGGGATGTTTTGGCATGAGTTACTTCGCATGTTTGAAAGTGTAAACTCTCTAAGTGAATTCTGGCAAAAGGGGTAGAAAATATGTATTGGAAAAGTATAAAACAGTGCCAAGATGAGTCTTTTGTGTGCAAGTATACACATCTGCAAGTAATACAACAATTAAGTTGAGTATCGATCCCACAGAGATTGACTTGGAATTCAATTGCTTTGATTGTTACTTGTCTTGAGAAAAAGTTGTTTGTTTCGAAGTTGTTTCAAAAATAATTGAAAAATAAAATAAGTGAAAATAAAATAAAGTAAGATGTAGGCAAGGAAGGTGCTTTAATGGATGATGAGCGTTGGCAGGGAATGCCCGGTTTTCACGCTATTCATGTCGTGCCAGCCTTCAATAACAACCTGTCTTGGCATTGTTTGCCGAGCAGATTCAAAATTAGCAAAGCCTCTCTCGATGGTCATTGCTCTAAATTGATCATGTAAAAATCCCTATATCTCTATAGTGCATGCTTTTAAATAAACCAATTTGATTAAGATCCAATCTATACTCCTAAGGGGTAGATTTCACTCCCGAAGTAAGTTTATCTACTTGAACGACTTCTCTCGAAGCTTCTCTCCTCAGTATTCAACAACTTAATCGTTGCCACCCCAAGTCTATTAAGATATTGAGGAGTAATAGGCCAACATTGCCAGCTCTCGCTTGGCATAGTATTTAGAAAACATTAAAGTATGTCGAATAGATATAATAATGCCGAAGACAGATTTATTATTAAAAACTAAAACATAAAATAGCATTCAACACAAACATTCCCCACCAACTATTAAATTAGTTCATGGTGAAGGATTTAACCAAAAAACCATAAATGTTTTCAAAATACATCATCATTAAAAACAAGATAAAATAACTTGAAAGAGAGAATAGGCGAGAAGGGGTCTCTCGATGCAGCCCTTCAAGATCTAGGTTCTGGGCCAAGCTGGTCGAACCACTCTTCCAAGGTGCAGCCGACTGTCAATCGCCTTGCACTCCAACTCCTCACTCTGGTAGCCTATCAATGAATGCCAAATTCCTCCTTGGTTGGTGTTTAAATAGGTGTACAAGGAAGGGATAGGATAAGCTCCTCATTTGAATTTTAAATGCTGAAGGGATAAGAGATAATTATCTTACCCAAATTTGAATGAGAGCTAATCAGGCTAAAGCTGACATCATACTGCCGACGTTACCTTGGCATGAATCTGCCAACCAATCTTGGCACCATCTTATCCGCTATTTTTTTAGAGATTGATCCAATCGCTATCTTTTCGGAGCCTGATCTTATCCTATTTTTTTGGGTTCCAACAGCTTCTTGGCGTGGCATCAAGTTCACTTCTCTGCCAACCAGTGCTTGGCATTGTCTAGTCCATCTGTGCCAACAGCACTCAGCATTCTCTCTGCATTCCTTCCAGTGTTGCTTTCCTGGGCCAAATACTATGCCAAACCTTCAAAATTGCCAACAAAACAACCCTTCACACTGACATAGATAGAATTCTAAACTCCTTATGCAAATGCATGGTTTTAACATCCTAATGCAACTAAATGTACCTAAAAACAAGAAAAAAGCATTGTAAGATTGGCATTAAAAATTGTACTTTTGGAGAGGTAACACACCCCCAAACCTAACTCATTGCTTGTCCTCAAGTAATGGAATCAAAATAAAAACAAAAATATGTGAAAATGTTACGTCTACAAATTTTGGTTGAATGCCAACACATACTGGCAAGCAAAATTTGGCTCTATTTCTTTCATCAGTGTCTCAGTGCAATAATGCCAAGCATGTAGTAATTTAAGTGCAGCAATATAACTCTAGTCTAAGTTCATGAAGAGTGCATGATGTGTAGGTAATATGCATCGAGTATCCTTTCACCCCCTTAGCCAATTTTACTACCTAAACTCAAATTCTTATTTTTATCATCTTTTTTTCTTTGCCAAGGGTTTCTGTTGGCATTAATTTAAGCTTGCTTTGTGACACTATTTAGCGTGAGAGATTAGAGGGAGCATACCACGAATCCATACCTTAATCTAGACATCACTAGGCTTTCTCTTCAACTCGTACCGTAAGGTTTTGGACTTGAGAACTAAGAGGGAGCAAACCACGAAGCCCTAAGTAACTTATTATCTCTAGGTAGAGGAGAGTTCATTTTTTCATTTCTCTGGCAGAACATTGCTGCCTAATTAGTTTTTTTACCCTGACATCATTTGATCTTTTTTTTAATCTGAGCATAGTTTCTAAGTTTGCTAAGGAACTAGATACATACTACGTGTAAAGTGAAGTTTCAGTTCCCTAAACTAGAGATCAATTGCCAAGCTAACCTGGCATACTACTCTGCTGGCATGGCATGACAACTAAATATTAAAATTTCCTCATTGGATAGACACCTAGATCAAATTAAACTTGCCTAACAAATGTTAACATTTTCAAGATTAAACCGAGGCAAAATTTTCTTTTTATTTTTTTAGTGGTTCGGTATGCATTTATTCTAAATAACATAAATTGCATGGCAAGATGGCATGGCAACATAAATTAAACATGAAATGTATGGCATGGCATAAATGTGAGGAAACGCACACCCCCAAACCCAAGATGTGCGTTACCTTCAATGCATGAAACAACACATATACAAGAAAAATAGAAAAAATAAAAATGCATGATCATGTAAATGCAATGAAATGAATGTAAAAGAGTTTAGATAGAATAGGACTCCCCTTCGGAGACGTTTTCTCGTGTGGCACGAGTCTTTTGTTTCAAAAATTGGCCATGAGCAGGGGCCATTCGTTTCTTTCCTTTCATGATTGACTGTGAAGCGGCAGTAGAGGCTCTAACTTTCTCCTTTTTCTTGGCAAGTTCTGACACGACAGGTGCATCGTTGGCATCTAAAGGTGTTTGTATAGCAGGTGTCACTGGTGACTTGGCTTTGGTATACTTGGCTTTGGTTTCCTTTTATTCAGATGATGAATCAGAACTAGTAGAATCAGCTTGTACTGGAAACAATGGGACTGTGGCATCGGATGGGGTATGAACTGGACTAGCTGGCATGGCATTATAGCTGGCAGAGGGCTCGGTAGGGAAGTCTGGAAATTCTGGCACAAAATCAGGGGACATTTTCTTGAGAGCTTCCCTGATTATAGCATTTATGACAGCATTGCTAGTGAACTGTCTGGCACGGTTTCTGGCATGGTTGCTGGCTCTGCCTTTGACACTTTCAGTCTTGGCGTGGGCACTTTGGTCGTCCTCTTGCCCATTGGCTCAGTAGCTGTGATGGTTGTTCCCTTGATCCTTTGACCTTTATCTGTATCAAGCTTTGGCACACCATGGAGCATGCAAATATTAGAAATCAACAAAGGAAAGAACAGACTGCCATTACCTTTCGCTACACATTTGTAAGTTTCATCAATAATGAGCCTACCAATATTAATCTTGCACCCCATAACGATGGAATGTAATAAGATCAACCTCTCTTCCGATACAATCTTGTTGTGGGATGTTGGCACTAGATTTGGCTTTACAAAGTGATTTCATCATCTCCATTGGGGTTTTAATGCCAATCGTTTTACCGTGCGGTGTCCCTTTAATGACACTTTACATGCCGTGCCAGGCTCACACTAATCTGCCAGCGGCTTCTTTTTCTTGGAAACAATCATTGACTCGGCATAATCAAAATATTCATCCTCTGCACCATCTAATACAAACATATTGTTAATATACCCCTCATTAAAACGCACACACTTACCTCAAATCATCAAGAAGGGAGAATCCTTGGTCACAAGATGAGCATAGAATTCTTGAACAATGGTGGCATAAATCTCCCCTTGTTATCGAAAAAACAGATTCCACTTGTGCTTGTCAACTATCGCCATGAATTCTGGAGGGAAGCCAATGCTTGTATCTGTCTTGAAATCGAAGTGTTTCTCATAGCAAAAGATCTTGAAGCAAAGTTAGCTTCAAACTTTTCCAGATCTCCTAATTGAAAAACCGGTTGAAAGGGGTAGAAGAAGAAGCCATTGGAAACGTGCTAGAATTTAGATTGATTTTGAATCAAGGAAGAAGAAGAAAAGACGGTGTAAAGCTTGGTTTTTGTTTAAAAATAAAAGTGGAAAATTGAAAGAGAGTTGGGTTCTTTAAATTCGGTTATGAAAGGAAAGTGAAAAGGTTGGGAAGTTTAATGGGGTTGGTAACCGAGTAAATAGGGATAATGATGGAAGGTAAAAATATTTGATTTGAAAATAGGGTAAAGTGATAAGATAAAATGATAAGGTTGTAAATGATAAGATTTGGTAAAGATTGGAGTGATAAGGTGATTGGATTGAATTGAAATTTTAATCCAATTTATTTTTTGGGAGGCTAGGGTTTAAATTAAAAGAAAAATACTCTCTCTTATCTAATGGGCCGGTCAAACTAAGGTTTATCTCATTTTTTTCATTTTTCAGTTCGCTGCATGCCAAGCTGCTCTAGCATTGTGCTTAGCAATGTGCTTGGCACGCAGAATTCTCCTATTGTGGCATCGGCACATGCCTAGTCTCTCCTTGGCATTGTTCCTGGCATTGCTCTCTGACATCGTTCCTTGGCATGGTTCATGGCAATTTGATTCTGCAATGACTCAAAGAAAACCTTTCAACATAAACAAGGAATAAAAATGAAAAGCAACAGAAAGAAAAAACTATTAAAAAAACTAGAAACCTAAAAACAAAGAAAACAACTTATCCTAATATTTACAAAAAATCAAACCTAATAGTGTTTTCATGTTACCTCTACCAAGAGGATCGCCTCCTTGGCATTGTTCTGATCACCTTCCATATAGTGTTTTAAACGTTGGCCATTCACTTTAAAAATTTTCCCCGACTTCAATTTCTTAATGTTCACAGCTCCATGAGCATAGGGCTTCACAACTTCAAAAGGACCCGTCTATCTTGATCTTAGTTTTCTTGGAAACAACTTAATTCATGAGTTTAATAACTGAACACGTTGGCCTACCTCGAACTGTCTCAGCATTATCCTACTATCATGCCAGCATTTTGTCTTCTCCTTGTATATCCTGGCATTCTTGTAGGCTTACCTCCTGAATTCCTCCAATTCATTTAGGTTTAGTAACCTCTTTTCTCCAAAAGCTCTCCATGCCATGCCAAGTGTTCTTATGGCCTAGTAGGCTTTATGTTCAAGCTCTACTGGCAGATGGCATGGTTTTCCGAAAAAAAGTCTAAATGGTGAAGTACCCAAAGGAGTTTTAAATACAGTTCTGTAAGACCACAAGGACTCATCTAGTCTTAGGGACCAGTCTTTCCTTGATGGATTAACAGTCTTCTTTAAGATGTTTTAATCTCCTTGTTTGAAATCTCAGCTTGCCCGTTCGTTTTTGGATGATATGATGTGGCAATTCTCTAATGGATACCATACCTGCACAAAGCTTTAGAGATTAGATTACATTTAAAATGGGTGCCCTCATCATGAATAATCACCCTAGGGGCATCAAATCTATTAAAAATGTGTTTGTGCAAAAACTTGGCAACAGCTTTGGCATCGTTTGTTGGCAGGGCAATAGCCTCTACCCATTTAGACACATAGTCAACAGCCACAAGAATATATACATTACCAAATGATGGGGGAAAATGACCCATAAAGTCTATCCCCCATACATCAAATAAGTCCACAGGTATAATGTTTTGAAGTGGTAGTTGGTGTCTGCCAGAGATATTTCCTATCCGTTGGCATCGGTCGCACGCCTTGGAATACTCGTGGGCATCCTTATATAGTGTGGGCCAAAAGAATCCTGACTGCAGCACCTTGGCGGTAGTCTTCACCCCAGCAAAGTGACCTCCATATGGTGTAGCATGGCACAAGTGCAATATGTTATGCTGCTCATCGTTGGGCACACACCGACGGATCACTTGATCAGCACGCTGTTTGAACAATATTGGCTCGTCCCAATAGTATTGCCTAACTTCTCGCAAGAACCTTTTCTTGGCATTGTGTGCCAAATTTGGTGGTAAAATGTTACTTACCAAGTAGTTGACAATGTCGGCGTACCATGACACAGCATTAACTGCAAGCAAATACTCGTTAGGAAATTCATCTCTTATAAAATTGATCTTGCCATCTTCAAGATGATGCTCTAAACCTGAGAGGTGGTCAACTACTAAGTTTTCACTACCTTCTTGTCTCGGATCTCAAGATTGAATTCTTGAAGTAGGAGTGCCCATCGGATTAGTCTAGGCTTGGTATCCTTCTTTGCCAAGAGATACTTCAATGCTGAATGATCTGTATAAACCGCAACTTTGTTACCAATTAAATAAGACCAAAATTTATCAAAAGCAAATACAACGGCGATAAATTCTTTCTCGATTGTAGAGTAATTCAGTTGTGCTTCATTCAAGGTTTGGCTGACATAGTAGATGGCACGGAAAACCTTGCCATGCTTTTGTCCCAAGACTGCTCCAACGACATAGTCACTGGCATCGCACATGAGCTCGAAGGGTTCATTCCAATCCGGTGCCACAACTATGGGGGCATTGATTAACTTCTCTTTAAGCTCCTAAAATGCTCTCAAACAAGAATCGTCAAATGCAAAAGTGGCATTATGTTCTAATAACAAGCATAAAGGCTTAGCAATTTTTGAAAAGTCTTTAATAAAACACCAGTAAAAAACGGCATGTCCTAAAAAACTCCTTATACCTTTGACACTTGTTGGCGGCGGCAATTGCTTGATTACCTCAACTTTTGCTTGATCAACTTCTAATCCTCTCTTAGTTACCTTGTGCCCGAGAACAATGCCCTCCTTTACCATGAAGTGGCATTTTTCCCAGTTCAACACTAGGTTCGTTTCTACGCACCTCTTCAAGACTTGCTCCGAACTTTGAAGAAATTCCTCAAATGTTTTGCCAAACACTGAGAAATCATCCATGAATACTTCCATGTTGTGCTCTATCATATCAGAAAAAATGGACATCATGCAACGTTAGAATGTTGCCGGAGCATTGCATAGAACGAATGGCATCCTTTTAAACGCAAACATCCTATATGGGCACGTGAATGTGGTCTTCTCTTGATCATCAGGAGCGATGGAAATCTGATCATATCCTAAATAACCATCCAAAAAACAATAGGAATCTTTACCTGCCAACCTGACTAACATCTGGTCGATGAATGGCAATGGGAAGTGATCTTTCCTCGTGGCATTGTTTAGCCTCCTATAGTCCATGCACAGTCTCAATCCTGTGATAGTTCTGGAGGTAATCAATTCAGATTTACTGTTTTGTACCATGGTCATGCCACCATTCTTTGGCACACATTAAATTGGGCTAACCCAAGAGCTATCGAAAATGGGATAAATAATCTATGCATCAAGCCATTTTATGATCTATTTTTTCACTACCTCTTTCATGCTTGGGTTTAGCCTTCTCTGTCCTTCACTGGTCTTTCCATGGCACTCCTCCAAGATAATTTTGTGCAATAAATGGTTGGGCTAATGCCTCAGATGTCTACCAAGGTCCAACCCAATGCTTGCTTATAATTGCTTAATATTGCTAGCAATCTCTCCTCCTGATCATTAGTTAGATTAGTGGCAATGATCACTGGCAGAGTTGAGTGTTTACCTAAATAAGCATACTTCAAGTGATTTCGCAATGGTTTTAGCTCCAACTCTGGTGGCTCCTCGATTGATGGTTTAGGTGCCTTAATCTCTCTGCCAGCCAACTGTAGTGGCTCAAAATACTTCGCCTCCTCAGCCTCCAAGACTGATTCTTCAGGTTCTTCAAACAATTCAGCTATACCGTCTAAGTTGCTGGCATTGAATTCTGTATCCTGGCATAAATGCGCCATATCCAAAGTGTAAATGGACTCCATCATCTCTTCTGCTTGGCATTCATCAGGTTCATATGCACATTTCAAAGCTTGAAGCACATTAAATGTAACATGCTGATCATTCATGTGCATTGTTAGTTCCCTTTTATGAACATCTATCAAAGCCCTACCCGTGGCAAGGAAAGGTCTACCCAAAATTGGGATATTAATATCAGCCTCATAATCCAAAATGATGAAATCAGCTAGAAAAATAAATTTCTCTACCTTTACCAACACATCCTCAATCTTACCCTTGGGATGTGAATAGGACCGGTCTGCCAGCTAGAGTGTCACCGTGGTAGGTATGGCTTCTATGCCAAGTTTCTGAAAAACTGACTTTGGCATCATGTTGATGCTGGCTCCTAGGTCGCACAGTGCCTTGCCCGTGAATTTGTTGCCAATGGTACAGAGAATGGTAAAACTTCCTGGATCTTTTAGCTTTGGTGGCAATCAGTTTAGGGTCATGGCACTGAATCCCTCGGTGAAAGTAACAGTTTCAAAATCTCCCAAATTCCTCTTTTTGGGCAGAATGTCTTTCATAAATTTCACATAGTTGGGCATTTTCTCAAGAGCTTCTACCAATGGAATATTGATTTGTAGCTATTTAAGAACTTCCAAGAAAAACTTAAATTGTTGGTCTTGCTTATGCTTTTGAAGTCTCGCTGGAAATGGTGGTGAGGGATAAGCATAAGTCTGGTTGACATCAGTTTCGGCATCTATTTTGGCATTGCTACTGACATCATCTACTTTTATTTCCTTTTTCTCTGCTTCCTTGGGGTTTTTTGCTGGCACTGGCTTCTCGATTTGGCAATTAAATGGCTGCTTGGCAGCCTTCTCTATCTCACACTACTTACCGCTCTGAAGAGTTATGGCTTTACCTTGCTCATTATCTTTGTGCCGGGCATCTTTTGTGTCACTTGGCAATGCTCCTTGGGTTCGATTGCTGTGTGCATTAGCAATCTGCCCAATTTGAACTTCCAAGTTCCTCATTGAGCTGCCAAACTCTGGACTGTGGCATCATTCCTCTCCAAGTACTCCGCGAGAGTGCCTCCTTGGTTGAATCTCTGCCATTGCTGGAAATTGTTTTGAGCTTTCTGTGGCATGGCATTTTGATAGAATGATGGCATGCCATTGTTTTTGAAAGCTAGCATTGCATTGTTATTCTGCCTCTGGGTATTCTGCGTTGGGCATTGTACTGGTTACCTCCTTGATTGCCCAATGCTATGTTAGGGTGCTGTCTCCAGCCTGCATTATAAGTATTGGAGTTAGGATTATGGTAACGATTAACATTGCCAACGAAATTTATCGATTCAGGGTTGGCAGGGCATTCATGCACATGATGGCTTTCTCTACAAATTGTACAAAATAGATCTAATGCTTTAACTTCTTGGGACTCATTGTTCTTTTGTAACGTTCTCATCATGCTGGTAAGATTGGAAATCTTGGCATGGATGGACGTTAATTCATTAACCTGAAATTTCCCACTGGTTTTGGTTCTGGTCCCAAGTCTAGCAACAGAATATTCAAAATCATTGATTGCAATTATCTCAAGAATGTCAACAACCTTGGTATACGTCTTGTCCAGCAATGAACCGGCTGCTGAAGCATCAACAACAATCCTCGTTTCTGCGTTCAATCCATTGTAGAAAGTTTGTGACACCTTCTCAACAGATCTTTAAATCTTTCCCAGGCATCATATAAAGTCTCATCCTCAGCCTGCCTGAATGTAATAATCTCACCCCATAGCTTGGCAGTGAGTGTTGGCGGCGGGAATCTTGTCAAGAACTTCTGGCACAGGTCTGTCCATGAGGTGATTGAGCCAGGTGGCAAGGAATTGAGCCAGGTGGCAAGGGATTGAGCCAAGACTTAGCTCTATCTCTCAAGGAAAAAGTGAATAACTTCAGCTTCACAATATCTTCAAGTACTCCATTTTGTTGAAATAACTGGCAAATCTCCATAAACTGTTTCAGATGTTGCCTCGGATCTCCAGTAAGTGCTTCATCAAACTGACCTACTTTCAAAAGAGTTTGAATCATTACCGGCTTAAGTTCAAAATTGACAGCATTTACCTCTGCTCCAACCAGTCTTGGCATCAGATTGTCAATGGTTGGTGTCGAATGTTCTCTAATAGGTCTTTCTTCATTAACCGGTGGTGGTAGCATCACACTGTTAAGTGCATTTCCTTCATTGTTCACCACACCATTCCCTCTATTACCTTGATTATTCATCTCTCAAAATCTTCTTTTTAACCTCCGCAAGGTTTTCTCAATTTCTGGATCGTATGGCCACTCGTCCACCACAAGATGGCTTCTAGTCATACACTGATAAAAATAAAAAGTAAAATAAAAAATAAAAGAAAGACAAGTAAAAATTTAAAAACAACCAACTTCGTTGCAATCCCCGAAAACGGTGCCAAAAACTTGTAGACTCTATAAGTGAATGCTGGTAAAAGGGGCAGAAAATATGTACTGGAAAAGTATAAAGCAGTGCCAAGATGAGTCTTTTGAGTGCAAGTATACACGGTCTGCAAGTAATACAACAGTTAAGCTGCGTATCGATCCCACTGAGATTGACTTGAAATTCAATTTCTTTGATTGTTACTTGTCTTGAGAAAAAGTTGTTTGTTTTGAAGTAGTTTCAAAAATAATTGAAAAATAAAATAAATGAAAATAAAATAAAGTAAGACGTTGGCAAGGAAGGTGCTTTAATGAATGATGAGCGTTGGCAGGGAATGTCTGGTTTTCACGCTATTCATGCCGTGCCAGCCTTCAATAACAACTTGTATTGGCATTGTTTGTCGAGCAGATTCAAAATTAGCAAAGCCTCTCTCGATGGTCATTGCCCTAAATTGATCATGTAAGAACCCCTATATCTCTATAGTGCATGCTTTAAATAAACCAATTTGATTAAGATCCAATCTATACTCCTAAGGGGAAGATTTCACTCCCGAAGTAAGTTCATCTACTTGAACGATTTCTCTCGAAGGTTCTCTCCTCAGTATTCAACAACTTAATCCTTGCCACCCCAAGTCTGTTAAGATATTGAGGAGTAATAAGCCAATAGTGCCAGCTCTCACTTGGCATAGTATTTAGAAAACATTAAAGTATGCCGAATATCTAAAACAATGCCGAAAACAGATTTATTATTAAAAACCAAAACATAAAATAGAGTTCAAGGCAAACATTACCCACCAACTATTAAATTAGTTCATGGTGAGGGATTTAACCAAAAAACCATAAACATTTTCAAAATACATCATCATTAAAAACACGATAAAATAACTTGAAAGAGAGAATGGGCGAGAAGGGGTCTCTCGATGCAGCCCTTCAAGATCCAGGTTCTCGGCCAAGCTGGTCGAACCACCCTTCCACGGTGCAGCCGGTTGTCAATCGCCTTGCACTCCAACTCCTCACTCCGAGTGTCTATCAATGAATGCCCAAAGTCCTCCTTGGTTGGTGTTTAGATAGGCGTGCTGAAGGGAAAAGAGATAATTATCTTATCCAAATTTGAATTAGAGCTGATCAGGCTAAAGCTTACGTCATACTGCCGACGTTGCCTTGGCATCCAAGCTTGGCATGAATCTGCCAACCAATCTTGGCACCATCTTATCCGCTATTTTTTCGGAGATTGATCCAATTGCTATCTTTTGGGAGCCTGATCTTATCCTATTTTTTCGGGGTCCAACAACTTCTTGGCATGGCATCAAGTTTACTTCTCTACCAACCGGTGCTTGCCATTGTCTAGTCCATTTGTGCCAACAACACTCGGCATTCTCTTTGGCATTCCTTCCAGTGTTGCTTTCCTGGGCCAAATACTATGCCAAACTTGCAAAATTGCCAACAAAACAACCCTATACACTGGCATAGACAGAATTCTAAATGCCTTATGCAAATGCATGGTTTTAACATCCTAATGCAACTAAATGTACCTAAAAACAAGAAAAAGCATTGTAAGATTGGCATTAAAAACAATACTTTTAGAGAGGTAACAGAAAGTAAATGGTTTTAAATGCATCGATGAGTGTTTTTGAGATTCCCTCGCT
Source organism: Hibiscus mutabilis (assembly GCA_019671005.1). Taxonomy (NCBI): domain Eukaryota; kingdom Viridiplantae; phylum Streptophyta; class Magnoliopsida; order Malvales; family Malvaceae; genus Hibiscus; species Hibiscus mutabilis. Next base: position 29,923,348 of record CM033748.1, on the reverse strand, counting down.
ACGCTTTATACGCTTACGCTCTTCTTTCTTGTCAATACAGAAAATTAAGTATTTTAGACAACGAGCAAGCAATAAGCAATCCAAGGATTAAACTTCTTCAAGTACGATTTTATAAATACTTTGTAGTAATAAAAGGCAATGTGACCAAGTTGTAATTGGGAGGGTTGCTTCGGTTACTCCCTGCTTTGAGCATGTTTCATTTAATAACTTGGACATGTATGAGGCTTTATGACTTGCTTTGAGGGGTTGGGTTATGAATTGTATGGTTGGGTAGAGATCATGCCTATAGGATCTTTGATTGCAGTTGTTATGGTTTAAATGATCTTCTACCATGCATATTTGATTATGGAAATGTTGGTTAGGATGTTATATGATGTTTCTAAGAGGTTTGAAGTATGTTAGATTGAGCCAAAGTGTCATATGTTCGACCAAGAGGTCATTATAGACCAGGTTGTACCGGTACGAGTCCTTAGGGATCGGAACACGGGGTCTCTCTTGGCTCAAAACTATGCAAAATTGCACAGGCGTATCGGTACTCCTGGTAATCGTATCGGTACATTTAAAAATATACACTAGGTGTCGGTACATGGGCAACTGTATTTGTACGCCTATTTGCTTCTAGAAACCCCTATTTTGATATCAAACAACTAGTATCGGTATGCTTGAGGACCATACCAATACCCTTTGCAAAATATACCCATATCAATATGGGCAAGGGGTGTATCGGTACGCTGTCTGTTATTTCTGGTAATATGCTTTGCTAAAGTTTGAATCTTTGCAGTTTAGTCCCTGTTTCTTGATCATGCAATTAAATGAGTTTTAATTATTATTTTAAGTTGGAATTTAATCATAATACATGTAACCTGATTAATTAAGATTTGGTAACTTTGGATTTAATTAAGTCCTCTTAGTTTCCTAAAATTACAATTTGGTCTTTGGAGTGCATTCTCGACCATTTGGATGTCAACTCAACGCCCGATTTAATTATCAATTTCACTGCTGCCAGTAGATTACCTTAGGACTTAATTATTCATTTAGACAAGATAAAATAAAAAATGGATCATTTTCTATGTAAATCATTCGGGTTTGTTTTGAAAGACCCAATGTAGCTCGCTCGGTTCGATCTGGCGACTAGGCCTGGTCAAAGGGGTTACACTAACGAGGATTTCTAGATACTTGACCAGATTGCCAACACCGACTACTTGTCCCCAAGAGGGAGATTGAAGCCTGGACCCAAATCCACTGGAGCGCACTAATTGGATGATTCCCAGACTGTAGCAGCTCAGCTCTCCACCATCACCAACCTGCCCAAGAACATGCAAGGGACATCTAATGTCCGAGAGGCTAAGGTAGTGCAATACACTTGTGAGCACTGTGATGGGGAACATCAATCGAGTGAGTTCCCTCAACAAAAGTATGGATGCTACGTAGGGAACACCAAGCACAACAACAATCCCTACTCCAACACCTACAATCTAGGGTGGCGGAAACATCTAAACTTTGGTTGGGGAACCAACAAAGGCAATTCAGTAGCGCAACCGAATGCCACTAATGAACCTCTTGGATTCCAACAAAAGATTTAGAGGCATAACCAGAGAGCTTCTCACTCTAACTCTAACTCTAATTCTTTTGATAATTCTTTTCAAAATTTTATGGAAACTGCCCGTGTCATTATGAAAGATCAAGCAGCCCATCTGAAGAATCATAGTGACATGCTTACAACGTAGGCTACCATGTTGCAAAACTAGAAATCGATCATGCAAAACAACTCCGCCTCTATCTGGTCCTTGGAAACTCAAGTTAGGTAAATTACACAGATGTTAAAGACGAGACCACCCGGTGGATTTCCTAGTAATATTGAAGTCATTAAGACTTTAATGCAGAGCAATGAAATGCCAGCACTCTATGTAGTGTCACGCAACTGAGGACAAAAGCCATGTTTGGGGGAAGCTCTCTAGTAGATCATACTCCAAGTAAGCCATCCATTGATGCTCGTGCACCAAAGGAACCAGCTCTTGTGTCTGATACAGTGAGTAACCTTGCTATTGAAGGTAAGGAAGACAAAGAAAAGGATGCTCCTACATCCAATAAACCACACAACGAGCCAAGATCACCAGCTCTATTCCCACAACGATTGAAAACTCAAAAATAAGATGTACAGTACCAGAAGTTCTTGGAGATGCTCAAGCAATTGCACATCAATGTGCCACTGTTGGGGGCCATTGATTAGATGCATATTTATGCAAAATTTCTGAAAGAAATTGTGACAAAGAAAAGAAAGGTGAGTGAAGTTGAAACTGTCACTACTACGGGAGAGTGGGTGGCAGTGCTGCGTGATTTGCCACCCAAGATGAAGGACCCTGGTTGCTTCTCCATTCCATGCTCGATTGGCCCTCTAACTGTGCCTTATACGATCTTGTTGCAAGTATGAATTTGATGCCAAAATTTGTGTTTAAAATATTAGGGATGGAACAAGTGAGGCCTACATCGATGATCCTTCAATTAGTCGATCGATCTCAAATCTGACCCAAGGGCAGAATTGATGATGTGTTAGTCAAGGTAGACAAGTTTGTCTTTCTAAAGGACTTTATCATCCTTGATTGCGAAGCTGATAAGAATTCTCCCATCATTCTAGGAAGACCATTCATGGCCACCGAGTGCATTGTGATCGATTGCGAGAAAGGTGAATTCCCCATGAAGATGAACAACCAAAATATCACGTTCAATTTCTTCAGCACACTCAAGTATGCGGATGAACATGAAGAATGCTAGCTTGTAGAAACTGAAGATGCCTTAATAAAAGAATGTTTGCTCGGGATATGTTACAGCAACATACTCACTGTTGGGGAGCAAACTACCATTAACGAGGCCATCATGAAGCTGAGGAAGAAGGTAATGACGAGATTGAACAATCCAACATTGTGCTCACTTGACCAAGTATGACTTTCTAGCATTTGGATAATAATGAGATAAAATCTCCCAAACCACCGCTTGAGCATCTACCGGTACTAGAACTTAAACCGCTTCCCCTAATTAAAATATGCATTTTTAGGTAAGAATGAAACACTGTCTGTACTTATATTTGTATGCTTAAAACCTGACCAACAAGCTAAATTATTAATTGTCTTATCACAACATAAGAAAGCTATTGGTTGGACTATTGCTGATATAAAAGGAATAAGCCCTACTTTGTGTATGCATAAGATTTTGCTTGTAGATGACTAAAGTAGCTTGATAGAACCACAACGAAGACTCAACCCCATCATAAAAATTGTTGTTATAGAAGAAATCAAAAAGTGGCTCGATGCTAGAATCATCTATCTTATTTCTGATAGCTCATGGGTAAGTCTTGTGCAGAACCTGCCCAAGAAAGGAGGAATGACAATGATCAAGAATGATGCCGATAAACTTCTCCCTACCAAATCCATTATTGGATGGCAAATTTATATTGATTATCAAAAGCTGAACAAAGCCACTAAGAAAGATCACTTCCCATTGCCATTTATCGATCAGATGCTTGATAAGCTCGTAGGGAAACCTTACTATTGCTTCATGGATGGTTACTCTGGCTATAATTAGATTGCTATTGTACTAGAGGACCAAGAGAAGACAACATTCAATTGTCCATACGACATCTATGCATTTTGACGATTGCCTTTTAGCCTTTGCAATGTGTCGGCCACTTTTCAATGATGCTGATGGCCATTTTTTAGATATGGTGATGACTTCTAAGAGATTTTCATGGACACTTTCTCTGTGTATGGAGACTCTTTTGATCATTTCCTAGGCAATCTCAAAAATGTTTTTATGTAACGACCTGAAATTGGGTCTAGATATTAATCGGATCAGGTAGACTATTCGGGAAAACCGATTTAGGCAATTCGAGTTAGTTTTGGGAATTAAATCTTATAAAATTGATTTTAGCTAAAATAAAATATAGAAAAATGCTAGAAAATACTTAAATAATATTTTAAGTATTTTGGTCAATTCAATTTGATTTAATTAAATATGATTTTGGGACATTTTGGTCTAGTGACTAAAATGAAAAGTTTTCAAAACTGTTTTTGGTGACTAAATCGTAAAAGGGTCAAAACTTAGAATATTTAAGGAGATATTTAACCAATCTTTTTATCAGATTTTTCTCTTAATTTAGGCTATTTTTAAAGTGTTTTTAATTGGTTTATTATTAAAATAAAATAAGAATTAATAAAAGGATTTTTGGTTTTACAAAATCACTTTCTTACGTAACTACTTTTCTTCCAACTTTTTTCTCTCAACTTTCCCAGCACCAAACTAATATTTTCACTCCAAAATTCTCAGGAATCAATTCCTATTGGTTTCCTTTTTGTTTACTAATTGATTTCTTTAATTCCTATTACAAAATCTACTTATATTTCAACCAATCTTTGCCAATTGGGGGAAAATCAACAATTAGAGGTGATTTTCATTTCTCTCCTCTAATTATATGTTCTTTAATAAAATTCCAAAGTTCTTGAACCTTTGTTATTGATTTATGTTATGGAATTATGATTTAAACATGGATTTGATGATTAAATTGAGTTTTATTTGGAAAACTTGTTAAACACTGATTTGGATTTGTTATGGATGGGTTTTTAATGAGTTTAGATCTAGAATAAGATGTATTTTAATGTTGAAAGAAGTGATTAATCAATAAAATCCCGAAACTATGTGAATTGCTAGCTTTCTAGGTTGTTTTTAGTTAGATTTTGGAGTGATCTTGTTGCTATGGAGGTGCTGGAGGTATAAGGACGTGATTAAGATTTTTTGGATGTTAATTGATGTTGTTAAGACGTTAGAATCAATAGGTTTTGGCTGGGCCTTGTTTAGGTGAGGTTTGATGATTATTTCAGTTGTTTTAGAAGGGTGTTGATTGAGAGGAAGCTTCGAAAGCTTGATTCGCGCAACGACAAGCTAGCTTTGGATTGTTGGTGAGTGAAAAAGTGTTTTACTGCTATTAAAAAGGTTTGACAGAAGTTGTGGGAGTTTAGATAAAGTTTGAAACACTTACCTAAGCTCGAAAGTAAGATTTGATTGAGCTCTATCTTGATTTCGGTTTGGCAAAAATGAAATCTCATGCACATATTTGTGGTTTTGATTACTCACTGTATTATGCAAGTTTTAGAAATGAAATATGTTGAAAATGATCATATGTGATGACTATTGAGAACGAAAAATGGTTTGTGGAAGTATTTTCGAGAATACTAGAATGCATGGTTTAATGTATTTGAAATTGGAATGATTCGATGCATATGTAAAACTGTGAGGTGATGTGGTTTTAACGAATATATTGGCAAGTGGATGAGTTTAAAATGTTATCGGATATAGTTGGTTTAAAGTGCACTATAATAGTCGCCTTATGTGTGTCGAGGTAGGTAATTGTTTTGTTGCTCCATTATGAGAACCGCAGCGGTCGAGGTGGGTAATTGTTTCATTTTCTCTCGTTGGTGGATTTATACATCATAACGTTGAGGTGGGTAATTGTTCCGTTGCTCTAGTTAGAGGATGTATGTGAAGTGGCCGTGGAAACCACTTGGGAAATTCGTGTATCCGATGTGCTTTATAAATGAAATGGTTCTGGTTTTGAGTAACTTGTAAGCCAATATATGAGATAATGTATCATGAGAAATGGATTGTGTTTGTATAATGTGATTTATACATGAGATGCTCTTTAAGCTTGTTATAGAGATTGTGGCATATGAAGCTTAAATTGAGGTTTGAGATAGAATTCATGATACATGTGTTGCAAATGATTTAAATGTGCATACTTGAAGAGATTATTAAAGCATGAGATGATTTTTCCATGTGACATTTATATTTGGTTTGAAATAAAATGATTTTAATTGCATTGATGAGTGTTTTCGAGATACCCTCACTAAGCTTATAGCTTACGCTCTCTTTTCTCATCAATACAAAGAAATAACTCTTTTGAACAGTGAGTGAGCAAGGGAGGATCAAAGAGTTGAGACTTTTCAAAGTATGGTTTTATAAGTACTAAGTGGTAATAAGAGGCAATGTGACCAAGTTGTATTTTGGGAGGTTTATTTTAGAAACTCCTTGTTTGTATGAGTTTGGTTTGATGATTTGGACTTGAATGATGATTGATTTTGAGAGGTTGGGAAACAATAAGCGTGATTGGGTAGAAACCATGCATATAGGAGTGATGTTTGGATTTGAGATGTTGTGCTTGAACTTCTACCATGCTGCTTGCTTGAGGATTTCATGTTTTTGAAGTTATATGATGATTAGATGTTGTTTACTGTATGCTAGATTGAGCCAAAGTGTCATATGTTGGACAAAGAGGTCACTACAGGTCTGTCCATACCGGTAAGGGTTCTTAGGGATCGGTACATGGGGACCTGTCTAGACTCATTTTGGGCAAAATTTCCTAGGTGTACCGATACGCCTGGTAACCGTATTGGTCTGCATAGCTAGAAAACAAGCCTGGTGTCGGTACACAGGTTCCGTATCGGTACGCTTTTTGGCTACTAGAATCTTAATTTTCAAAATTGGCATACCCGTACCATACGCTTGAGGACTGTTGATAAGTGTTCAAAAGTACTATTTTTATTACCCTTTTTACTCATATTATTGTTAGACTTAAGCTCATATTAGTTGCATAATTAGTTATTCATGCATTAATTCATGTTTCTTTCCACTGTTGAGCTTGATTACATAACTTGGTGATTTTTGTGGAAAAGGATGCTGCTTTGGTGTGTTTTTGTGTGTGTATGTGCAGGATCACTTGCCAAAGCAATGCCGAGCTAGTTGCCAGGGCAATGCATGAAGGATATGCCGAGCTAGTTGCCAGGGCAATGCATGAAGGAGACGCCGAGCCAGTTGCCATGGCAATTGTCGACAAAGAGAAAATGCAATAGGGATGTCGGAATTGATGACTAGAAAAGCCCAAGATGACGTGGAGCAAAGCCTAAACCCAAAGGAATTTGATTTCCATGCAAAGATTAAAGAAGAATTAAATTCTAAGAAGATAGGAGAAGTTCTAGTAGGAATACAATTATAATAAAGAATTATATTCTTTAAAGATAATTTAATTCCAACTTAAACTCCTCCTCAAAGAAGGACTTTGGCCTAGCCCTATAAATAAGAAGGAGATTTCGAAAATTCCAGGGAGAGCAAGAGGAGAGGATTTTCGACAACTCCAAAGGGCAAGAAGGAAGAGATTTCGACAAGATAACAAGGAGGAAGATAGTTCGATTTCTTCTTCTTCTTTGCTTCCATTAGATTCATGGTTTGGAGATTATTCTTTATATATCTTTTGAACCCAACCATCAACTAACTTGATTGGTTGGGGTTATTGTGTTTTGTTATTGTGAGAAACAATTGGATTTTGTTTAGGTAATAAGAGTTTCCACTTTCAATTCAAGGTTTACTCATTCTTGGTTCTTATTCTTGTTTGCGAGTGAATTGGGAGAGAATCTCGTAACTTCATCTATTTATCTAATATCGGGAGAGTTAGATTCAAGAAACGAATGAGTATGGTCTTTATTCAATCTATTGATGGTGAAGATTAATCTAGCTTAGGAATAAGTTAAGGATTTCAACGGCTAAGAGGAGCGCAAGATTGGTTGTTGTTCACCCTTGATTCACGCAGGGATGTATTATCAAGGCATGCACAAGTAGCTAGAGTTTCGACTTAGGGATAAGAAGAAACCATTGAAGAACGCTTCGCCGAACCTTGAAGTTACTGCCCAGACGCCCAAGTACTTGCCCAGCTAGTTGCCCAGGCAACCCCGCTGTGCAAGTTGCCACGGCAACTGAGTTGCCCTTGCACTCTTTTACCAAGACGATCCAATCGGCTATCACACCTCAACTCACAATAACCTGGCCTATTCTCTCTTTTCCTTCATCTATTCTTTTAGTTTATTGCTTTTACTTTTCTCGTTAATTAAAACCTCTATTATCAATTGTGTTTTTATTTTCACAGTGCAGTAACTTAAGCAAAGTGGCCCAAACCAATCACTGTGGAGACGATACTCGTTACTTATATCACTTTATTACTTGCGACGTGTATACTTGCACATTTGCGTAGCACTTATTACACGCAACAAGTTTTTGGCGCCGTTGCCGGGGATTGGCAATTGGTGTTAGTTGTTTTTGTTATTGCATTTTTTTCTCTTAGTTTTACTAACTTTTCTTTTTGTTTGTTTTATCAAAAAAAAAATTAGGTGCGCTACAAGTTAAGGGACATCAATATGTCGGGAAATAAAAGCCGATCTATTCGAGAGATGATGTTGGAAGATATGAATCAATCCAATCAAGAGTTTCTTGCACCCTTTGATGATTACCTATACTAACCGAGAAAAGCTCAAAGAACTTATACCGTGGAAAAATCTTGTGCTATGTGTGGAGAACATCATGTGTTTGAAAATTGCCCTCACATTTTCGGTGCATATAACTACATGGAGGACCATAGAGGGAACCAGCAGCAAAATTCTTCATGGTATGGTCAAAAAGCTCAAAAATATTTTTACCATAACAATTTTGCCGCAGCAACAGATATGCCATGGCAATGTAGTCCTTTTCAAGAGCATTCCAATTCCTTGGAGGAAACGTTACTAGCTTCATTGGCTAGACTTGACGGATCAATTGAAGAGATTCGAGAGCTATCAAAATCTATGGATACGAGGATAGCTCAGTGGGATGCAACCTTAGGGGATTCAGAAGATCAATTGGGGAGATCCACATATGTCATGGATAACATGCACCAACAATTCAATCCTAGGGATACTGACATCCCAAGGAAATAGGATAAGGAGCAATACAAAGAAATCTCTTTGATGTGTGAGGAACAACTAGAACCTCAAAGTCAAGAGGATGCCAATGAGAGAAACTGCCCAACACATGATGAGATTGAACAACAAATTACCTCGACAATGATTGAAGAGCCTGAACAGAGCAATGCCGCGACAACACTCGGTGAAGCTGAAAACAACAATACTACAACAAATTCTGAGGAACCTGATGCCCAGAAGGTTACAACGTTGATGTTGAAGCAGGAATGCGTAGATTGCTCTCATCTACAATTGCCACGACAATTACACAACCACATGCAAGATCAATGAGATGATAATACTTTGCCAATGGAATATGAGCAAGTAATAGTTGAACCTTTTGAATTCTTTAAAAACTCACCTCGTCCATTGCAGATATGTCTTGAGGAACCGAGGTTGGTAGATTTGAAGCCATCGAAATCTCTACTGATGGAGATGTTTGAGAGGCCAAAAGAAAAAGGTGTTTGGATTCATAAAGCTCTTCAGAAAATTGATTCTTCCCTTGACTTAAAGCAAAATTTGACAACTGATTGCCACGAGAATTGGCTTAAGCAGCAATTGCCACGACAGCAAAGGCTACATCCAACCATGATAGAAGTCGACAAAAATGAGGTAATTTAATGGTTGAGAATGGATATAATTTTTCCTATTAATATATTTGTGCCTTCAGGAATAGTAGCAAGGTGGAGAGTATACATGGACTACAAGCGAACAAAGAAGAAAGACACCTCCACCATGGTAATGCAAAAGGGAGTAGCTGGGAGCACATTGGCCCAACTCTTTTTGGGCAATATTGTCACCCGATGGAGGGTACGGATGGACTATAAGAAGTATCGGAAACGACTCTCCTCAAGTTTTCTCAGATATGCAGTAACATTAGAAGTGGTCACTTTATGAGATGCCTGAGCATGCTCTCCTTTCAATATTTTTTTTTCATTTTTATTTTTAGGAGATATTTTATTTTTCTTCATTATCTTTAGTTTCCAGGTTTTCTTTTCCACAACAAGACTCACAACCACCATGATAAGGAAATTTACTGCCGACTACTCGCCACAACAACCACAACAGAAACTGGCGATGCCCAGGCAACAACAATGGCTTCGGCAACTAATGATGCACATGCAAGTAAACCTGCATCGGCAAACATGGATCAAATCAAGGCAATGATATTCACGCGGTACCAGCCACAAGCATTCAACCACTGACCGGAAATTGAATCAAGAAAACGGCACGAAGAAAACTCATCACTCGAGGTGACGACCTCTCTGACTAACTCATTTCATTTAGTTTCTTTTAAATTTTGTTTCACTTTTACGTGCATTGAGGACAATGCTTCTCTCGAGTTTAGGGGGTGTTGGTTTCTAGTTAGTTTCATGTTTAGTTGCATTCATCTTTAGCAATCACATATAGGTTGCATATGTTACTTGCCATGCCTTTAATTTGATTTAATTGCTTAAGACTTGTTGAATATCCAATGATGAATTTTTTCCACTGCATTTAATTGAAAGAACCTTTAATTTTAGGATTACATGAAAAGAACTTAGAATTTTACTATTATGCTGAATTTTTTTTTACACTGTTGTGGCTTGTTGATTGAAAGAAACTTAGTGAACTTAGGTTGCTTAAAATTAGGGTAAATTTAAAATTGAAAATTAATAGTTAATTTCTTGCTAGAGGTGCCCAAAACTGGCTCTAGTAGTAATTGCTCTTTCTTGCTAGAGGTGCCCGAATCTGGCTCTAGTAGTTAATGCAATTAAAGAATCGCTAGAGGTGCCCGAAATTGGCTCTAGTGAAAATTAAAATAAATGCCCCAGTAATTAAATTGATAAAAGCCTACTATTCACATAGAATCTTGAAAATCAACTTGTACACAACTACGCACACACATTGTCACGAGCACTATAGTTTGGTTCCGGGTAATTTTTGTGTTATCCGAAAAATTAAAAGGTGATCATACTTTGTGCCACGGTTCCGAGGTTTGAATTCATGTTTGAAGCATGTCTTTGATGATTAAAGTCTTGGCAGGTAATTGTTAGTTTGCATTGCTTGAGGACAAGCAATAGTTCGAGTTTGGGGGCGTGATAAGTGTTCAAAAGTACTATTTTTATTACCTTTTTTACTCATATTATTGTTAGACTTAAGCTCATATTAGTTGCATAATTAGTTATTCATGCATTAATTCATGTTTCTTTCCACTGTTGAGCTTGATTACATAACTTGGTGATTTCTGTGGAAAAAGATGCTGCTTTGGTGTGTTTTTGTGTGTGTATGTGCAGGATCACTTGCCAAAGCAATGCCGAGCTAGTTGCCAGGGCAATGCATGAAGGATATGCCGAGCTAGTTGCCAGGGCAATGCATGAAGGAGACGCCGAGCCAGTTGCCATGGCAATTGTCGACAAAGAGAAAATGCAATAGGGATGTCGAAATTGATGACTAGACAAGCCCAAGATGACGTGGAGCAACGCCCAAATGCAAAGGAATTTGATTTCCATGCAAAGATTAAAGAAGAATTAAATTCCAATAAGATAGGAGAAGTTCTAGTAGGAATACAATTATAATAAAGAATTATATTCTTTAAAGATAATTTAATTCCAACTTAAACTCCTCCTCAAAGAAGGACTTTGGCCTAGCCCTATAAATAAGAAGAAGATTTCGACAATTCCAGGGAGAGCAAGAGGATAGGATTTTCGACAACTCCAAAGGGCAAGAAGGAAGAGATTTCGACAAGATAACTAGGAGGGAGAGAGTTCAATTTCTTCTTCTTCTTTGCTTCCATTAGATTCATGGTTTGAAGATTATTCTTTGTATATCTTTTGAACCCAACCATGAACTAACTTGATTGGTTGGGGTTATTGTGTTTTGTTATTGTGAGAAACAGTTGATTTTGTTTAGGTAATAAGAGTTTGCACTTTCAATTCAAGGTTTACTCATTCTTGGTTCTTATTCTTGTTTGCGAGTGAATTGGGAGAGGATCTCGTAACTTCATCTATTTATCTATTATTGGGAGAGTTAGATTCAAGAAATGAATGAGTATGGTCATTATTCAATCTATTGATGGTGAAGATTAATCCAGCTTAGGAATAAGTTAAGGATTTCAACGGCTAAGAGGAGCGCAAGATTGGTTGTTGTTCACCATTGATTCACGCAGGGATGTATTATCAAGGCATGCACAAGTAGCTAGAGTTTCGACTTAGGGATAAGAAGAAACCATTGAAGAATGCTTCGCCGAACCTTAAAGTTGTTGCCCAGACGCCCAAGTAGTTGCCCAGCTAGTTGCCCAGGCAACCATCGATTAGTTGCCAAGGCAACCCCGCTGTGCAAGTTGCCCTTGCACTCTTTTACCAAGACTCAACTCACGATAACCTGGCCTATTCTCTCTTTTCTTTCATCTATTCTTTTAGTTTATTGCTTTTACTTTTCTCGTTAATTAAAACCTCTATTATCAATTGTGTTTTTATTTTCACAGTGCAGTAACTTAAGCAAAGTGGCCCAAACCAATCCCTGTGGAGACGATACTCGATACTCATATCACTTTATTACTTGCGACGTATATACTTGCACATTTGCGTAGCACTTATTACACGCAACAACTGTATCGGTACGCTAGTCGTTACTTCAATTAAGATTCTTCTGAATGTTTGTATTCTTTACAATTTAGTCTCTGTTTCTTAATTGTGTAATTAAATGAGTTTGTATGGATATTTTAAGTTGAGATTTAACCTGAAGGCATGTAATATGACTAATTAAGGATTGGTAACTTTAATTTCATTTTTGACCTTATATTTATCAGAAATTAGGTTTTAGTGCCTAGAATGCGAATTTAAGCAATTGGATGTCGAATCGATGCCCGATTGGGTTGTAGCTTTTACCATAACTAGTGTGATCACATTAGGACTTAAATAGGCATTTAGATAACATAAAAGAAAAAATGGACTATTTCAATTTATTTTTTTCGGTTTGTCTCGGCAAACCCTAATATAGCTCTCTCAATTCGGTCTTGCGACTAGACTGGGTCAAAGGGGTTACATTTGGTGGTATCAAAGACAGGTTATGATTGTCGGGAGGTGGGTTATGGTTGTTTGTTTGTTTGATAATATACAAATATGTTTTTTGACATGCACGGTGTTTGAATTTGTGAGATTATGTTCGATATGTGGTATGTTTGGGTGTTTAACTTGGGGACACATTGCCTTATTACTACTTGAGTTCAATGATTTTGTTTTTAAATAAGAGTGACTTGGATTCTTCCTGCATGCTGGCCTAATTATTTTGTTTTAATTTAGACTCATATTTTTGCTCATGGGACCGAGACAATAGACTTGAGCTCATATGTGGAACGTGTTAGATGGACAAGCTGATGAGTTTACTCATTCTCTATTGATTCCCCCTACTGTGTTGGAGTAGAGGGCGATGCGCCATAGGCACCACAAGACAGCCATGGCTGGAGTGCATATACCTACATCGGTGCTTGTAACTGTTAATACTGATTTACCTTTAGAGCGTCTACGTAGCTTGGGTGGCACTGAGTTTAGAGGTTTGGCTTTTAAAGCAGCTGAGGAATGGTTTACTAGCATAGAGAGGATCCTTGGCTAGATGGAATGTACAGACATTCTCAAGCTGGGTTGTATTGTGTCGTTGCTTTAGGGTGATGCTTATAGTTGGCGGACAACTGCGATTGCGGGCATGAAACTTGCTGATGTGACATGGGAATTCTTTCGTGTTTCCTTTTGAAAGAAGTATTTGGGATCTCATTATCAGGATGAGAAGAACATGAAGTTTATGACTTTGGAGCAGGGGAACATGTCTGTTTTCGAGTATGAGATCAAGCTTATACGGTTGAGCCAATATTCTCTTGAATTAGTTCCTGATGAACGACAACGATGCGACCAATTCCATTATGGGTTGGTCAAGGAGGTGAAGATATACATGCTAGCTACAGATTATAACGAGTTTGATGTTCTGGTTTCTCGAGCTAAGGACACAAAATAGAATTTAGGGTTATCTGCTCGTTTGGAGTTCTTTTATGGGAAAGAGGAGTGCTGAATCAGATGTTGGTAGGGATCGTTACAAGAGGCACAGAGACAGAAGGTACCGTTCAGAGCAGAGGTGCTGAAGAAATGGTGCTGGACGTGGATATCAGAGTCAAAATGCCAATGCTAGAGTTCGCGAGTGTAAGAGATGCAGTATGAGGTATTTCAGAGAGTGTTGGGGTGCTCATGGCACTTATTGGAGCTGTGGATCGCTGGATCATCTTAGACGAGACTGTCCACGATTAGCCAGAGAAGGTCAGGCTCCTACACCTGCAGCTATACCGTAAAGAGGTCGTGGGCACGGCCGTGGACATTTCTAGTGTAGGGATGATGGACAGAGAGTGGTGGTACTCCTCTTTTACGGGAAAGAGGAGTGCTGAATCAGATGTTGGTAAGGATTGTTACAAGAGGCACAGAGACAGAATGTACCGTTCAGATCAGAGGCGCGGAAGAAATGGTGCTGGACGTGGATATTAGGGTCAGAATACCTATGCTAGAGTTTCCGAGTGTAAGAGATATAGTAGGAGGTATTTCAGGGAGTGATGGGGTGCTCAGGGCACTTATTGGAGCTGTGGATCGCCGGATCATCTTAGGCGAAACTGTCCATGATTAGCCAGAGAAGGTTAGGCTCCTACACCTGCAGCTATACCGTAAAGAGGTCGTGGGCACGGCCGTGGACATTTCCAGTGTAGAGATGATGGACAGAGAGTGGTGGCCTATACCGTAATGGTTTAGCCTGAGAGTGATGGACCGACAAGGGTTTTTGCTCACCGTGTAGGGAGGAATAATATCGACGTGATTGTAGGTACCTTTTCCATGTAGTCTATACCTTTGTTATCTTTGATTGATTATGGTTCTACTTATTCCCACATTTCTCACGAACATGCTTGCTTGCTTAACATACCTGTAGAGTTGTTAGATGTTGGTTTGCGGGTAACCAGTTCCTTTGGGGAGACGGTCGTAGCTAGGAGGTTGTATAGGAGTTGTCACTTAATGGTTCAAGGGCACGTGTTTGTGGCCGACCTGATGGAGTTGTTGTTTTACAGATTCGATGTGATTTTGGGGATGGATTGTTGTCTCAACATAGGGTTGTAGTTGATTGTGGTACCAAGCGGTTTCACTTAAACTTGCAGAGGATTATGAAGTGGTGGTTGTGGGCGAGAATGTCAAGTTCTTGTCAAATATAGTTTTAGCTTTGGAAGCGCAGAAGTTGTTAGAATATGGGGGTCAAGCATACTTAGCCTATGTTATGAAACCTAATATGAAAGAAGTGTGTGCCCAGGATATTCGCACAGTTTTTTATTTTTTAGGAGTGTTTTTGAAAAAGTTGCCTAGTTTACCACTGGAAAGGGAGGTAGACTTTTGCATTGAAACGTACGTAGATATAGTTCTGGTGTCAATTGCATCGAATCGTATGGCGCCAAAAGAGTTGAAGGAGTTAAAGACGCAATTACATGAGTTGTTGGATCGTGTTTTTCATTCAGACAAGTGTGTCACCATCGGGAGCACCAGTGTTGTTCGTAAAAAAAATGATGACATGATGAGAATGTACATTGATTATCGGTAACTGAACAAATTGACGATAAAGAACAAGTATCCTTTGTCGAGGATTGATGATTTGTTTGATCAGTTTTAGGATGCTACGGTGTTTTCCAAGATTGATTTGAGGTCGAGGTATTATCAGTTGAAGGTAAAGGTTAAAGACGTGCCAAAGACGGCTTTTTGCATGCGTTATGGGCATTATGATTTCTTAGTAATGCCGTTTGGATTAACCAATGCACCAACAACATTCATGGATATGATGAATCAGGTGTTCCATAAATTCTTGGATCAATTTGTGGTAATGTTCATCGATGACATTCTTGTGTACTCTCGTACCAAGGAATATCATGATCGACATCTACGGATTGTGTTGCAAGTTTTGTTGGACAACAAGATTTATGCCAAGCTGAGTAAGTGTGAGTTTTGGATCAAACAAGTATTTTTCCTTGGTCATGCTATTTCTGCCGAAGGTATTCATGTGGATCCGCAGAAAATTAAAGCTGTTGTGAACTGGAAACAACCGAAGTCAGTATCGGAAGTTAGTAGTTTCCTTGGGTTGGTAGGATATTACCAATGCTTTGGGGATGGTTTCTTGAGGATTGCTGCTCCTTTAACAAAGTTGTTACAAAAGGATGTGAGTTTTGAGTGGACGGATAGTAGACAACAAGCCTTTGATAAGTTGAAGGAAACTTTGACGCAAGCTCCAATCCTGATTCAACCTGAGTCAGGGAAGGAGTTTGTTGTGTATAGCGATGCATCCTATATTGGTTTGGGGTGTGTGTTGATGTAAGAAGGAAGGGTTGTAGCTTATGCATCTAGACAGTTGAAGGTGCACGAGCGCAACTATCCTACGCATGTCATTGAGTTGGTTGTAGTGGTGTTTTCATTGAAGATTTGGCGACACTATCTTTATGGTGAGAAGTGTATTGTGTATATGGATCACAAGAGTTTGAAATATTTAATGTCATGAAAGGAGTTGAATCTTAGGCAATGGATATGGTTGGAGTTTCTTAAGGATTATGATTTGACAATTGAGTATCATTTGGGTAAGGCTAATGTTGTAGCCGATGCCTTGTGCAGAAAGGTTGCAGTTGAGTTGAAGGTGATGTTTTCTTGATTGAGTGTGACACATGATGGTGGTTTGTTGGCTGGATTGCAAGTGAAACCATCGTTGTTGCAGTTGATTAAGGAGAAGCAACCTTATGATGGTTATTTGGTGCCGCATGTTAAGGATATTTTGGATGGCAATCAAATGGTTCTTCGCTTTAGTGAGGAAGGTTGTGTTTAAAGGATCAGGTGGTGGTGCAGAATAATGAAGAGTTGAGGCACACTATCTTGGTTGAGGTGTAAACCCCTTGACCCGGTCTAGTTGCAAGACCGAATCGAGTGAGCTATATTAGGGTTTATTGAAAAAACCCCGATAAAAATACATTCGAACCTATCTATTTTTTCTTTTATCTTTTATAGATGCATTTTTAGGTCCTCTAGTGTGCATACAAGTCACGGTTAAAAATTTCAACTCAATCGGGCGTCAATTTGACATCTGATTGCTCGAATCCGCGTTCTAAGGACTAAAACATAATTTCTATTTATATACGAGCTTTCACAAAATTAAAGTTACCAATCCTCAACTAGTCATATTACATGCCCTCACATCAAATCACAACTCAAAATGATCATCCATATTCGTTTAATTCCATAAGTAAAAAACAGGGACCAATATACAAATATTTTAAACTTTAGATAGCATACCAACTAAAATAACGTCCTGATTTTCAGTACAGGTGTCCACCGTATCGATACGGTCCTCAAGCGTATCGATACGGCTTGTATAATTCTAAAAGTGTGGATTCTAGT
The DNA here is from genome assembly GCA_019671005.1 of Hibiscus mutabilis. Taxonomy (NCBI): domain Eukaryota; kingdom Viridiplantae; phylum Streptophyta; class Magnoliopsida; order Malvales; family Malvaceae; genus Hibiscus; species Hibiscus mutabilis. The sequence goes on along the minus strand of CM033748.1, from coordinate 29,906,109 downwards.
AGCTAAAGACCGTACTAGAATAGTGACTCACGTATTGAAACCTTCCCTATTTCATAACTACGCGTACCAATACGGTTACCAAGCGTATCGGTACAGTAAGGCAAAATTGCACAGTTTGAGCCTATACAGGTCCTCGCGTACTGACACCTGAGGTACCGTATCGGTACAGTGAGACCTGTAATGACCCCTAGGTCCAACATATGCACTTTGGCTCAATTTAACTCCCTTAATTCAACCTATAAACATCATTTAGCATCATAGACATTCATCCACCACACGTATCAACATATCATGAGGTCACTCTAAGCATGGCATACTCAAGCATTCCCTAAGGGCATGATCTCTACCAAGCATGCTCAAAGTTTCCCAAACCCCTTCAAACACAAGTAAATAGCATCATACATGTCCAAAACAACAATCTAAACTACTACATCAGGAAGTATCTCAAAACACATCTACCAAAACCACTTGGTCACATTGACTTCTTATTACTACTTAAAATGTATTAAAACCATACTTTGAATTGTATCAAATCCTTGGATCCTTCATCGCTCGAGTGCTGCCCAAGAAAACTATTTCTCTGCATTGATGAGGAAAAGAGAGCGTAAGCAATAAGCTTAGTGAGGGAAACCACATAATACTCATCTGTAATGCCACAATTTTAGGGCTTAGCGGTTTGGTGGTTTATTAGAAGGTTCGGTGGACCGGAGTAGGTATTCGAGTCAGTTTTGGGACTGTATATTTTTCGGTAAGATAAAAATGTGGAAAATAGTTAAAATCATATATTAATATATATTGATTTTTGGTGGAATAAATTTTGGAAAATGGAATTTGGAAATGTGACATTTTTGTTAGTGACCAAAATGCAATTTTTGAAAACTGTTTTAAAGTGACTAAAATGAAAAGGGTCAAATTCTTAGAATCCTTAAGGAGCTAAATTACCAAGTTTTTGCTGGTGGTTTCTCCCTTGAATTAAATCATTTTAAACATGTGTTTTAAAGGTTGTTTAAGAGGGATTAAAAATCTAAGTTAGTTTTTAGATTTTAAAGAAAATTTACGTAACTTTTTCCTAAACCTTTTCTCTCAACTTCTTTTCTGCCAAACAATCAGAATTTCATCAAAATCCATAGGTGAGAGATTCTTTTCACTCAGATTATTGATTTTAACTTGATTCTTTAACTTTGTCTTGCAAAATCTCATTGAAATCTTATTTTTCTTAGCTTTTCACAAATCAATTGAGGGAGAAACTTCACAATAGGGGTAAGGTCCGAGATCTCCTCTATTGTATGGTTATTTATTGAAATTCCCAAGCATTTGATCCTTGTTTTTGTGTTTCTAATATGATTTTGATGATTTTCTAATGTTTAATTGAGTTATTTGGGGAAAATGAGTTAATTCGCGGATTGGATCTAATTTCCAGTCATTGAAGATGCCTTGATTTATATTCTGGATGTTTAATAATGTTGATAAATGATTTTTATCAATGGAATCCCAAAACTTAAGAATCTTTATTTGTTTATGTTGTTAATTTTGAGGTTTTGTGGTGTTTCTATGGTTGTAAGGTTGCTGGAGGTGGAAGGTTGATTTGGATCTGTTTTTAGATGTGTTTAAATGTTGAAAGTGATGCTAGATTGATAGATGTTGGCTGGGTTGTGAATTGAAGTGTTTTGGTTATGTTTTCGGTTGTTGTAGATGGTTAATTGTGAAGGTTTTGTGGAGATCCGAGAAGGATTGTAGTTGTTTTGTTTAGAATGCATTATGATGCATTAATCCTCTGTTGTTTTGTGGTAAAAATAGGGGAGGTTGATCCGAAAGTGATTGGAGAACCGTTGGAGGTTTTAGATACTTGATTTCGCATCGGTGAATCAAGGTTTCGCGTATTGGTGAGTGAAAATGTGGTTTAAAGTGTTTTGGTGTTTCAGAATAGAGTTTTGGGAGTTAAGGTAGAGCTTGAAACGCTTACCTAGACTCGAAAGTAAGTATAAAGTGGTTTTACTCACTCGGTCGTGCTTGTTCGAATGATTTTATGCACTTGGTTTAATGTTCATGTACCTACTGTTTAAGCATGTTTTAAAGCATTCGATGTACTGTTTTTGAGCATGTTTTGCTGAAGGATGCACATGGTAAGTGATCCTTGTATGTATGGTTTATACTTGTGGTTTAAAGCATGGTTGTTGCTTTGGAAAAGTGTTTTGGTTAATGCTTGTTTAAAACAGTGAGGTAAATGTTAAAATGGTTAATTATATTGGCAAGTTATGTGGTTTTAAAATTGTTATCGGATATAGTTGGCCAGCCAAAGGATTGAGTACACTGTAACTAAGTCACCTTGGATGTTGAGGGGTTTATACGGCGTACCGAATACTCTATCCAAGTACCCTAATGGTAGAGGGGTTAAACAGTACCAAAAACTCTCGTTAGTGGATTAAGTGTCTAACCGATGATTGGGGTGGTAGTCCCCGTGTGTTGAAAGTGTACCCGGTTGTGATTGTACTGCGATTTTGATTGTATCGCTATTCCGGTTGAGATGGCTTGACGTGTTGGGTTAACACTTGTTGAATCCGTGTATCCGATGAACTCTTTTGTTATTGGACTTGTTTAATGATCACTTGTAAGCCAATATAATTGTTAATGTATCATTGAAATGTTTTATGTTGTATAATGTGATTTATACATGTTTCTCCTTAAGCCTTGCATTTGGTAGTAATGCATGGGAAGGCTTAAGTAGAGGGTTAGCAATGTGACTTGCTGTTGATTAATGATACATGTAGCATATGTTTTAATATGCTAGTTTTAATGATGTAAAGTGCATGTTTTAAAAAGGCCATGATGTTTTAAAGGGATGATGTTGTGTAAATGGTTTTAAATGCATTAATGGTGTTTGTTCTGAGCATTCCTCACTAAGCCTTGTATGCTTACGCTCTCTTTGTCCATCAATGCAGAGAATTAAAGTCTCAGAAGGCCGCAAGAAGCAAGGGGATCTTAGCAAGACTTGTTTCCAAAGTGTTGGAGTCTAGACTATAATGAATAAGGGCAATGGGGTACTTGTAGTGGTTTTAGGAGATGTTTTGTGGAACTCCCTATTGGAGCATGTTTCTTTAGTTGCTCTTGGTTTGTAAATGACATTTAAGGATTGATTTTGGTGCTGGTTTGTCTTTTGGTGTGTGCTTGGATGCAAAATTAGGAAGCATGCCTATAGATTTCCCTTTGATGCATGAAGCCTTGTTGTGTTGTTAGAATTGAGATGCTAGTTGGCTTGTGATATGTTTGGCATGTTGGTATTGTGTTTTAAGCATGTTGGATTGATCAGAGTATGTTCTTGGGATGAAAATCCAGCCAAAATGTGACATTACAGGCCAGGCGTACCGATATGCAGGGGACCGTATCGGTACGGCTAGGCATTTTGAGGCTTGAGGGATCGGTACGCGAGTTGGTGTTTTGATACGCCTAGGCCATTTTGGTCTTAGCGCACCGGTATGGCAATGGGTGTTTCGATACGGGTCTTAGCTACTGAAAATCAACTTTTTCGTCACAATCCCGTGTATCAAAACACACGAAGAGCCATATCGGTATGATCATCATGTTTTCAAAATTTTGGTATTTCAGTTAGGCGTATCGATACGGTATTGAGGTGTACCGAAATGGGGTGTTTCAATCCGTATTGATACAGGTTTACCTGTATCAGTACAGATGATCATTGATTTTGTTATCGCCACTTTGGGCAATTTTGTCATCTTTACATTTTAGTCCCTAAATCTTGTCAATGCAATTGTATGTGTTAGAATGATCGAATTGAGCTGAAATTTAAGATGAAAGATTGGAACCCAACTAATTAAAGGTTGGTAACTTAAAAGTGAGCTTTAATCTTGAAATTTTCTGTAATTGCAATTTGGTCCCTAAATTATAAATATGATCAATTAGATGTCATATTGATGCCTGATTGAGTTGGGGTTACGCCTGATGTCTACATGATCATGTAGGGTTAATAACTAGTATCTAAATGAGATAAAAAGGAAAAAAATGGACGGGGTTTTGTTGTATCTCTTCGGTTTGCTACGGCAAACCTAATGTAGCCTTCTTGGTTCGGTTGCGCATCTAGGCTGGGTCAAAAGGGTTACATTTGGTGGTACCAGAGCCAGGTTTGGTTCGTTTGGGAGGTTGTTGTGTTGTTTCCATGTTTGATTTGTACGGTGATTGTTGTATGTACGTTGGTTGATATGTACGGTGATTGATATATGAATGTTGGTTGTTGTATGTTATGTTGGGGAAGTTTTGGGGGTACCCATTGCCTTATTATTATAGTCTGGAAACTTTTGATTTTTGAAATAGAAGTCTTGGATTCTTGCTTGAGGCTGCCTAACTATTTTTATTTTGAAATGATTATCATGCCTTAGATATATTTCAGCACAATGGGACCGAGGAGAGAGTTGTGATTGGGTACGATTGTTGCTGCCACTGGGCAGGAAGTTGAAGGAGAAGTTGTACCTCCTGGAGGGTTGCCACCAGCTGCGCCGACTAGGCCAGGGATGGGTGATATGGCACCATTGATACAGGCCATGACTGGTGCTTTTCAGGCAGCAGTTGTGGGTGTTTCTGTGCCAGCACCACCGATTGAGGGGCAAGGTTTACCGCATGAGCGTCTTCGTAGTTTGCGTGGAGTTGAGTTCTGAGGTTTGTTACCTAAGGCCTCCGAGGCTTGGTTGGCCAGTACTAAGAGGATACTGGGCCAGATGGGGTGCACCGATGCTCGTAAGCTGGGCTGTGTTGTTTTCCTGCTGTAGGGTGATGCTTATGCATGGTGGACTACCACGATATCCAGTATGGTGACTGAGGATGTGACTTGGAGCTCTTATGCGGGGCATTTCGGAAGAAGTTTTTGGGTGTTCAATATCAGGACGAGAAGAAACGTGAGTTTATGACTCTAGTGCAAGGCAGTATGTCTGTTGCGGAGTAAAAAGTGCAGTTCGTGAGGTTGAGTTAGTATGCACCTGAGTTGGTTCCTGACGAGCGTACTTGACGTGATCGTTTTTGTTATGGGCTTGTGCAGGATGTTAAGACGTACATGCTTGCTGTTGATTACAATGACTTTGATGTGTTGGTTTCGCGAGCCAAGGATGTGGAGCAGAATTTGGGTTTGGCATATGGATCGCGAGGTTCTAGCTCAGGTAAGAGAGCTGTTGATTTGGGTTATAGCGGTGGTCAGGCCAAGAAACATAGTGACAAGAGGTTTCTCCCGGAGCCGAGGCATGGCAGATGTGTTATGGGACATGGAGTCCAGGGGCAGAGTGCTCAGGTTAGAGCCCCGTTTAACACTTGTTGGGTTTGTGGATCCCGAGATCATTTGAGGCGAGATTGCCCGCATTTGGCCATGGAGGGTCAGGTACCTGCGCCTGTGGTGGCTAGTTCTTGTTGGAGTTATGGGTCAAGTGACCATCAGAGGCGTGATTGTGTGTTGTTAGCTTGAGGTGGGCAGGGTGCTGCACCTGTTGTTGCTCCCAGCGGGGTCGTGGTCGTGGCCACAGACCGTTTCAGCACGGAGATTGTGGGCAGAGGACTGTGGCTCATACTGTTACTATCCAACCTAAGGGAGGTAGACCGGCTAGGGTGTATGCGCACCGTGAGGGTCGCAATGACACCGATGTGATTGCAGGTACTTTTACCCTACAGTCTTTGTCGTTGTATTCGTTGGTTGATTTTGGTTCTACTCTTTCATACATTTTGAGTGAGCATGCTGAGCTGCTTGATATATATGTTGAAATTCTTAAAGTGGGCGTTAGAGTGACTAGTTCTCTTGGGTAGACAGTCATGGTTAGGAGGTTGTATCATAGGTGTCCGCTGATGGTTCAGGCATATGTGTTTGTTGTGGACTTGATGGAGTTACCGTTCCATGGTTTTGATATGATTCTGGGAATTGATTGGTTAACCGAACATCAGGTTGTGGTGGATTTTGAGACCAAATGAATATCCTTGAGGTTGTCAAATGATTATGAGGTGGTGGTTGTTGGTGAGAATGCCAAGTTTTTGTCTAATGTTGTTTCGGCTTTGGAAGCAAGTCGAACGTTGGAGTTGGGATGTCAGGCTTATTTGGCCTATGTTATGAATTTTAGATCAAAAGAGTTAAAGGTGCAGGATGTTCGCATCGTATGTGAGTTTCCCAGTTTTTTTACAGGAATTAGCAGGGTTGCCACATGATCGTGAGGTAGAGTTTGGCATTAAGGTCTTTGCGGGTACGGTACCTGTATCCATTGCTCCATACCGCATGGCTCCAAAGGAATTGAAAGAGTTGAAAACGCAGTTGCAAGAGTTGCTTGACCGTGGGTTCATTAGACCTAGTATCTCACCAAGGGGGGGCGGTACTGTTTGTTAAGAAGAAAGATGGGACGTTGCGGATGTGTATAGATTACCGACAGCTGAATAAGTTGACAATAAAGAAAAAAGTATCCTTTACCGCGGATAGATGACATGTTCGATCAGTTTAGGGGAGCCTCGGTGTTTTCCAATATAGATTTGAGGTCGGGGTACTACCAGTTAAAGGTGAAGGAGGTGGATGCGCCCAAAACAACCTTCCGTACGAGGTACGAGCATTACGAGTTTCTTGTGATGTCGTTTGGTTTGCCAATGCACCAGCTGCTTTTATGGATATGATGAACCGAGTGTTTCATGAGTTTTTGGACTAGTTCGTGGTTGTGTTTATCTATGATATCCTTGTGTACTCTCGTACCGAGGAGTATCATGATAGACATTTGAGAATTGTGTTCCATACGTTGTTGGCTAATCAGCTTTATGCTAAGTTAAGCAAATGTGAGTCCTGGCTTAATAAAGTTGTGTTCCTCAGGCATGTTGTGTCGGCCGAAGGAATACGTGTCGATCCGCATAAGGTTGAGGCTATAATAATTTGGAAGGAGCCCAAGTCTGTGACGGAGGTTAGGAGTTTTGTTGGTTTGGTGGGTTACTACCAAAGGTTTGTGGAAGGGTTCTCCATCTTGGCGACTCCATTAACAAAGTTGCTACAGAAGAATGTTCAGTTTGAGTGGACAGAAGATAGGCAGCGAGCTTTTGAAAGGTTGAAGGAAGCCTTGATGCGAGCACCAGTCTTGGTTTAACAAGAATCAGGGAAGGAGTTCGTTGTTTATAGTGATGCGTCGTATGTTGGGCTTGGTTGTGTGCTAATGAGGAGGGTAAGGTAGTGGCTTATGCATCTAGGCAGTTGAAGGTGCATGAACGTAGCTACCCTACTCACGATCTTGAGCTTGCAGCGGTTGTGTTTGCCTTGAAGATTTGGAGGCATTATCTTTATGGTGAGAAATGTGTGGTTTATACGGATCATAAGATTTTGAAATATCTGATGTCTCAGAAGGAGCTGAATCTTAGGCAACGTAGATGGCTGGAGTTGCTTAAGGATTATGATCTGACCATTGAGTATCATTCGGGGAAAGCCAATGTTGTGGCGGATGCTTTGAGCAGAAAAGTGGCTATGGAGTTGAGAGCCATGTTTGCTCGGTTGAGTGTGACGAATGACGGGGTTTTGTTGGCCAAGTTGCAGGTGAAGCCGTCCTTGTCACAGACGATTAAGGAGAAGCAACCGTACGATGGGAGTTTGGTACCTCATGTGGAAGATATCAGAGATGGAAATCCTACGAATTTTCAATTCAGTGATGATGGGGTGTTGTGTTTCAGAGGTCGAATAGTGGTGCCTGAGGACGAAGAGTTGAGGCATACTAATTTGACTGAGGCACATGTTATTCCTTTCTCTATGCATCCCGGTAGTACTAAAATGTATCGAGGGTTGAAAGAGGAGTACTATTGGGTTGGACTGAAAAGGGATGTGGCTGATTTCGTTGCTTGGTGTATGGTTTGTCAGCGGGTAAAGGCTGAGCATCAGATTCCTTCTGGGTTGTTGCAACCGTTGAGGATACCAGAATAGAAGTGGGAAAGAATCACCATGGATTTCGTGTCTGGGCTGCCTTTGACGCCTACCAAAAAGGATTCCATTTGGGTGATTATGGATCGGCTTACGAAGTGTGCGCATTTTGTGCCAGTGCATATGATAAGTGCTCAAAAGTACTATTTTTCTTACCCTTTTTACTCATATTATTGTTAGACTTAGGCTCATATTAGTTGCATAATTAGCCATTCATGCATTAATCCATGTTTCCTTCCAATGTTGAGCTTGATTACATAACTTGGTAGTTTTTGTGGGAAAAGATGCTGTTTTGGTGTGTTTTGTGTGTATATACAGGATCACTTGCCAAAGCAAGGCTAGAGCTAGTTTCCAGGGCAATACATGAAGGATATGCCGAGCTAGTTGCCAGGGCAATGCATGGAGGAGATGCTGAGCCAGTTGCCATGGCAATTGTCGACAAGAGCAAAGGTGATATGGTAGTCGAAATTGATGACTATACAAGCCCAAGATGACGTGGAGCAAAGCCCAAACCCAAAGGAATTTGATTTCCATGCAGAGATTAAAGAAGAATTAAATTCCAAGAAGATAGGAGAAGTTCTAGTAGGAATATAATTATAATAAAGAATTATTTTCTTTAAAGATAATTTAGTTCCAACTTAACTTCCTCCTCAAAGAAGGACTTTGCCCTAGCCCTATAAATAGGATGGAGATTTTGATAACTCATAGAGAGCAAGAGAAGGGAACTTCGACAACTCCAAGGAGAGCAAGAGGAGAGAATTTTCGACAAGCATCTAGGGCAAGGAGGATTTCGACAAGCCTCATTCTTCATCATTTTCTTTCTTGTTCGATTGGGTTCATGCTTGGGATTATTTATCTTGTGTTTCTTTGGAACCTAGCCATGAACTAAATCTATTTGGCTATGGTTATTGTGTTTTGTGGTTGTGAGAAACTATTGGTTTTTGTTTAGGTAATAAGAGTTTGCACTTTTCTATTCAAGGTTTATTCATTCTTGGTTCTTATTCTTGTTTGCGAGTGAATTGGGAGAGGATCTCGTGATTTCATCTATTTATCTAATATCGGGAGAGTTAGATTCAAGAAACGAATGAATATGATCTTTATTCAATCTATTGATGGTGAAGATTAATCCGGCTTAGGAATAAGTTAAGGATTTCAACGGCTAAGAGGAGCGCAAGATTGGTTGTTGTTCACCCTTGATTCACACAGGGATGTATTATCGAGGTATGCACAAGTAGCTAGAGTTTCGACTTAGGGATAAGAAGAAACCATTGAAGAACGCTCTGTCGAACCTTGAAGGTTGCTGCCCAGACGCCCAAGTAGTTGCCCAACTAGTCGCCCAGACAACCATCAATTAGTTGCCAAGGCAATCCCGTTGTGCAAGTTGCCCGTGCACTCTTTTACCAAGACGATCCAATCGGCTATCACACCTCAACTCACGATAACCTGGCCTATCTCTCTCTCATTTGATCTCATCTTTTCTTTTACTTTATTGCTTTCTAGTTTAGTTATTAGTTAAACTCCTATAATCCTTTATTGGTGTTTTTACTTTTCACAATGCAAGAGACTAGATTCTTGAAGTGGCACCAATCCCTATGGAGACGATATCTTTTATACTATAACTTGCAACGTGTATACTTTCACAATTGCGTAGCACTTATTATGCGCAACAGCATACTACGTATACCTTGGACAAGTTGGTTGAACTGTACATCTCTGAGATTGTGCGTCTGCATGGGGTGCCCAAATCTATAGTTTCGAATAGGGATCCGCGGTTCACCGTGAGGTTTTGGGTAAGCTTGCATCATGCTTTAGGAACCTGGTTGAATTTCAGTACCTCGTATCATCCTCAGACGGATGGCTAGATGGAGCGCGTGATTCAGGTTCTCGAGGATATGCTGAGGTGTTGTGTTATTGAGTACCAGGGAATGTGGGAGAAGTAGTTGCCGTTAGTGGAGTTTTCTTACAATAACAGTTATCATGCTAGCATACAGATGGCGCCTTATGAGGCGTTGTATGGCAGGAAGTGTCGTACGTTGTGGGTGATAAAGTGTTTTGAAAGTATCACCTTGGAAAAAGGTGTTGCGGTTTGGGCGAAAAGGGAAGCTTAGCCCGAGGTTCATTGGACCTTATGAGGTTATTGAGTGTGTAGGTCCTGTTGCGTATCATTTGAGGCTACTGTTGCGGGTAATAAGCGCTCCGCAATTGTATAAGTGTACACGTCGCAAGTTATAGTGTAAAAGATATCGTCTCCACATGGATTGGTGCCACTTCAAGAATCTAGTCTCTTGCGCTGTGAAAAGTAAAAACACCAATAAAGGATTATAGGAGTTTAACTAATAACTAAACTAGAAAGCAATAAAGTAAAAGAAGATGTAATCAAAAGAGAGAGAATAGGCCAGGTTATCGTGAGTTGAGGAGTGGTAGCCAATTGGATCGTCTTGGTAAAAGAGTGCAAGGGCAACTCAGTTGCCGTGGCAACTTGCGCAGCGGGGTTGCCTTGGCAACTAATCGACAGTTGCCTGGGTAACTGACTCGGCAACTATTTCAGCAGTTGGGCAGCAACTTCAAGGTTCGGGAGAGCGTTCTTCAATGGTTTCTTCTTATCCCTAAGTCGAAACTCTAGCTAATTGTGCTTGCCTTGACAATACATCCATGCGTAATCAAGGGTGAACAACAACCAATCTTGCGTTCCTTTTAGCTGTTGAAATCTTTAACTTATTCCTAAGCCGGATTAATCTTCACCATCAATAGATTGAATAAAGACCATACTCATTCGTTTCTTGAATCTAACTCTCCCGATATTAGATAAATAGATTGAGTTATGAGATCCTCTCCCAATTCACTCGAAAACAAGAATAAAAACCAAGAATGAGTAAACCTTGAATTGAAAGTGCAAACTCTTATTACCTAAACAAAATCCAATTGTATCTCACGACCACAAAACATAATAACCTTAGCCAAATAGATTTAGTTCATGGCTTGGTTCCAAAGAAATACAAAACAAAGAATCCCTAACATAAACCTAATCTAACAAGAAAGAAAAAGTTGAAGAATGGTTGAAAGCCCTTGTCGAAATCTCTCCCCTTTTGCTCTCTCCTGGAGTTTGACGGCTTGGTCTCCTTTAAATAGGAGATGGCTAGGTCAAAGTCTTTCTTGAGGAGGAAGTTAAGTTGGAATTAAATACTTTAAAAGAATATAATTCTTTATTATATTTAAATTCCTTCTAGATTTTCTCCTATCTTCTTGAGATTTAATTTCTCTTTGACCTCTTCATTGAAATCAAACTCCTTTGGGATTTAACTTTGCTCCACGTCATCTTGGGCTTATCTAGTCATCAATTTCGACTACCATATCATCTTATCCCTTATCGATAATTGCCCTGGCAACTAGCTCGGCATCTCCTTCATGCACTGCCCTGGCAACTGCGTCGGCATCTCCTTCTTGTATTGCACTGGCAACTGGTTCCAGCCTTGCTTAGGCAAGTGATTCTGCACACACACAAACAACTATCGGCAGCACCATTTTTCCATAAAATTAAGCAAAATATGAAATCAAGCTTGTCCACCAAGGAAACTATGCAAACATGCATGAATGGCTAATAATGCAACTGATATGAGCCTAAGTCTAGCAATAATATGAATAAAAAGGGTGAATAAAATAGTACTTTTAGACACTTAACACACCCCCAAACTCGAACTATTGCTTGTCCTCAAGCAATGCAAACTAATAATTACCCGCCAAGACTTCAATTTTCACAAACTTAGCTTTGAACTTGATTTCAATTCTCAGAACCGTGACACAAAGTATGATTGGCTTTTCATTTTTCGGAAAACTTAGGAGTTGCTCAGAATCAAACTATAATGCTTGTGAGTGTGTGCGGAGTTGTGTGCAAGTTGACTTTTCAGATTCTATGCAAACAAGAGGTTTTCAAATTACTTCATTGGGTTCTTTTAACATGTTTTAACTATAGCCGGTTTTGGGCACCTCTAGTGTTTTTTTAGTTTTCTTAAGTTAATAAATTTTTTTATTCGACTAGAGCCGGTTTCGGGCACCTCTAGCGATCAATTTTAAACACATACTAGAGCCAATTTCGGGCACCTCTAGCATTCATCCAATTTTTATTCTAATCCCCCAAATTTTTAACTATCAACCTAAGTTTGCTAGAATTCCTTAAATCAATCAAGCCACAGCAGTGTTTCATCAAGTTTAGCATCATGGTGTGATTCTAAGTGTTTCCACGGTTATCCTAGAATAAAAAATTCTATCAATTAAGTGCATTGGAAAAGTCATCATCGGATATTCATCAAATCTAGGCAATTCTTGTTCTAACTAAAGGCATGGCAAGCAATTTATGTATCCTAAATGCAATACTTAAGATGAATGCAACTAAACATGGTAACTAACTAATAACAATCCCCCTAAACTCGAGTGAGGCATTGTCCTCAATGCATGCAACAAAGAAAAATAAAAATAAAATAACAATAAAGGAAAGTAAAGTGCAAACGAGGACTTACTCCAAGAGTTCATCGTCGTGGATGATTAGTTTCCTTTTGGCCGGTGTCTTGATTCTTTTGCTTCAACACGGTGGTTGCTTTCTTGTTTTCGATGGTGGAATTGATCCTCGTACGGGGGTGTCCTCATCGTCCTCATCATCAATGTCATTGGCCTTTCGCTTGGGCTTGGAGGATTCGATTGGTGCGGTCTTTGTTGGTGCAATGGAGGACTCGTCCGAATCTGAAAAACCGGATAATGATTTAGTACGAGTTGATTCAAGCATAGGCGCTTTACCTTTGGCTTTTGTAGTGGTTGTCAGGGCGTCTTTAGCTTTGGTTGATGCGGCATCTTTAGTATTGGTTGTCGTGGCAACTACTTGGGCAGGCGCAGTGTAGGTTGCCGCGGCATGATCTGTTTCCGTGGCAACTGCTTCATTGGTTGTCGTGGCAAGGATTTTGGCAGGAAAGATGGGGAACGACATGCGACTGTCCGAGTACTTTTCCAGGATGACTTGGGTGATGGCATTGTTGTGATCCTTCATGTATCACATGAACATTAGTTGCCAGTCTTCAATTTGCCTAAGGAGGTTCTCCAACGGTTGTAAGAGTGCTTGAAGTTGTCCCGGGGTTGCTGTCCGAGTTTCCCGGGCATCAGTTGCTTGGGTATTAGAAGTTACCGAGGCGGCAGGAGTTGCCGCGACAATTGAAGGCGTTGGGGATTTTACCGGTGCCTCTCCTATTAGCTTTCGGATTTGTGTTCGATTCCAACCAGACTTTGATAGGGCTTTTCATCGGTGGACTCACTTGGGACATGCATCTCCTTGCAAAGATTGGAAATTAAGCAAGGGAAGAAAAGAGAACCCTTGTCTTTTGTGCTACATACAAAAATCTCATCACAAATAATTTTTCCAATGTTAATGATGCAATTATGCAAGATAGAATGTATGAGCAAAAAACGAGGTGTATCAATAGTGGTATTGTGTGTTGTGGGCATTAAAGAAGTTTTAACAAACTTATTCCATAATTTTGCCTCGAGTTTAAGCCGAAGGCGATTTACCGTGCCCTTGTATTTACCGTCGTTCCAATGAGTTCCCGGTAGAGTGAGTTCTTGAAGCACCTTGTCGAGTTGCTTGAGCGTGAGTTGATCAACAAAGGCTTGATGCTCGTCCTTCTCAACGTAGAGCCCATAAAAGGTGTTGATACTTTCGGGGCTTATGAGTATAGCCTTGTCACGAACAAAAACATAGGATTATCCGGGTTAGGTGAGTGAGCATAGAATTCTCTTACCCATGAGATGTTACCCGGTTCCGATTGATGGCAAAAGATTTGCCACTTTTGATGTGCAACCCTTTGGAATATGAATGGTTCAAGGCCAAAATCTTGATGAGAGTTGGAGTATTCGAAGCCTTGTTCTTCACAAATCTTCCAGCTTTCAAACTTGGAGTGAAATCTTTCTTGAACCACCGGTGCAGCAAACTTCTTGTATCTTGGTTTTTTGGAGGAACTTGGATGAACCAAAAATTCGATTTTGGTTGTGAGTTTGGTAGAAACAAAGAAAAGAAAGCAAAAGAAACTAAAGAGTTGCAAGGTGAAAAGTAGGAATAGGTTTCTTGGAAGTTAAGGGTGATGGGTTAAATAGAAAAGATATGTAGTAAATAAGGTGGGTGGGATTAATTGGAAATAAAGAAAACACGGGTTTTGATTGGGGGAAGGGGACGGCTAGGGGATTTGGGGAAGGGGAAGGGTTTGGCCGGCTATGTAAGGTTTATTTAGGGTAAATTTGAGGCTTAATATAAGCCTTATATTTAGCCCATTAGTTTCCTTGTTGAAGAAGCTTCCTTCTTGAAATAAATTCCTTTTTATCTTGAACTCTTTTCCTACAATTCAAAAATAAATAAAATAAGGATTAAAATTAAAGATAAACTAATAAAAGAAAATAAATAAAGATGTGCAAAGAAATTCTTAAACCTAAAATTTAAAAACAATTAGATAAATCTGAAAGAAAGATGTAGTCTTAATCTTAAAGAAAATAAATAAATTTATCCTAAAAAGAAAAATAATCGATATTAATAAATAAAAAAATTTAATAGTTCAAAAAAATAAAAATAAAAATAAAATATCGAAAGGAAAGCATGCTCATGCATCTCCTAAGGTGACCACTTCTGTGTTACGTTCCACATGGGCACCGTTGTAGTGCTTCAATCTTTGTCCGTTTCATGTTCGTCAGTGATGGACTTGATTATCACGGCACCATGGGAGAACGGTTTGACAACTTTGAATGGTCCTGACCATCTTGATTTCAGTTTCCCGGGAAAAGTTTCGGCCGAGAATTGAAATAAGAGAACTAGTTGCCCTGGAGTGAATTGCCGCGACAATAGTTTCTTGTCATGCCATTGCTTTGTTTTCTCCTTGTAGATTCATGCATTGTCAGAGAAGAGTGCGCGGAATTCTTCTATCTCGTTGAGATCTAGTAAACGCTTTTGTCCAGCACTCTCCCAATCCATATTCACGGTCTTGATTGCCCAATATGCTTTGTGTTCGATTTCCACCGGTAGATGGCATTTTTGCAATAGACAAGTCGGAAGGGAGACATACCTACGGGTGTTTTGAATGCAGTGCAATATGCCCAAAGTGCATCATCTAGTCTTACTGACCAATCCTTCCTAGAAGGATTTACAACTTTCTCGAGTATACCCTTCAATTCCCGGTTGGAAATTTCTGCTTGCCCATTGGTTTGTAGGTGATATGCCGTGGAAATTTTGTGTGATACGCCGAAGCGTTGCAACATCTTGGCAATAAGTCTGTTGTCAAAGTGCTTGCCTTCATCACTAATAATTGCTCTCGGCATCCCAAACCGTGTAAATATATTTTTCTGCAAGAATCGTTGCACGGGCTTGGAATCGTTGGCGGGAACTACAGCTGCCTCAACCCATTTAGACACGTAGTCGACGGCAAGTAGAATGTAGAGGTTGCTGAATGAAGATGGGAAAGGTCCCATAAAATCGATCCCCCCATACATCGAACAATTCCACCTCGAGGATGTTTTGGAGCGGCATCTCATGTCGTCTAGAGATATTGCCCGTCCTCTGGAAACGATCACATTGCTTGTAAAACTCTTGGGCATCTTTGTACAGTGTTTGCCAATACAAACCGGATTGCAAAACTTTGGCCACGGTACGTGTTCCTCCAAAATGTCCTCCATAGGGTGAAAAATGGCATTGCCGGAGTACATTTTGTTGCTCCTCTTCAGGGACACATCGGCGTATAACCTGATCTACATATTGTTTAAAGAAAAGAGGCTCGTCCCAAAACTAATGCTTAGCATCATGGCAGAACCACTTCTTCCCTTGGTGAGTAAGGCCATAAGGTAAAATACCACAAACAAGGAAATTAACTAAATTCGTGTACCAGGGTATTGCCGAGGCATGTGTTGCTGTGGCAACTGCTTCCATGGTTGCCGAGGCGTGCGCGTCAAGCGTTCTTCAATGGTTTCTTCTTATCCCTAAGTTGAAACTCTAGCTAATTGTGCATGCCTTGCCAATACATCCCTGCGTGAATCAAGGGTGAACAACAACCAATCTTGCGCTCCTTTTAGCCGTTGAAATCCTTAACTTATTCCTAAGCCAAATTAATCTTCACCATCAATAGATTGAATAAAGACCATACTCGTTCGTTTCTTGAATCTAACTCTCTCGATATTAGATAAATAGATAGAGCTACGAGATCTTCTCCCAATTCACTCGCAAACAAGAATAAAAACCAAGAATGAGTAAACCTTGAATTGAAAGTGCAAACTCTTGTTACCTAAACAAAATCCAATTGTATCTCACAACCACAAAACACAATAACCTTAGCCAAATAGATTTAGTTCATGGCTAGGTTCCAAAGAAACACAAAACAAAGAATCCCTAACATAAACCTAATCAAACAAGAAAGAAAAAGATAAAGAATGGTTGAAAGCCCTTGTCGAAATCTCTCCCCTTTTGCTCTCTCCTAGAGTTTGACGGCTTGGTCTCCTTTAAATAAGAGATGGCTAGGTCAAAGTCTTTCTTGAGGAGGAAGTTAAGTTGGAATTAAATACTTTAAAAGAATATAATTCTTTATTATATTTAAATTCCTTATAGATCTTCTCTTATCTTCTTGGGATTTAATTTCTCTTTGACCTCTTCATGGAAATCAAACTCCTTTGGGATTTAACTTTGCTCCACTTCATCTTGGGCTTATCTAGTCATCAATTTCGACTACCATATCATCTTATCCCTTATCGACAATTGCCCTGGCAACTAGCTCGGCATCTCCTTCATGCACTGCCCTGGAAACTGCGTCGGTATCTCCTTCTTGTATTACCCTGGCAACTGGTTCCAGCCTTGCTTAGGCAAGTGATTCTGCACACACACAAACAACTATCGGCAACACCCTTTTTTCCATAAAATTAAGCAAAATATGAAATCAAGCTTGTCCACCAAGGAAACTATGAAACATGCATGAATGGCTAATAATGCAACTAATATAAGCCTAAGTCTAGCAATAATACGAATAAAAAGTGTGAATAAAATATTACTTTTAGACACTTAACAGCTACCTTCGGAGTTGGGAAAGATACACGATGTGTTCCACGTTTCGGTGTTGTAGAGGTATAGGTCGGATCCATCGCATGTCATGTCGGTGGAGGAGATTGAGTTGAGACTGGGCCTATCTTACGACGAAGAACCAATAGATATTCTTGATACCAGCAGTAAGGTGTTGCGTGGCAAGACAGTAAAACTTGTTAAGGTGTTGTGGAAGCACCGCGGTGTTGAGGAAGCCACGTGGGAGTACAAGTCGGATATGTTGAAATAGTTTCTGCACCTGTTTCCTCCAGGTAAATTTTGAGGATTAAATTTCTCAAGTGTGGGAGAGTTGTAACGCTCTAGTTTTAGGGCTTAGCAGTTTGGTGGTTTATTAGACGGTCCGGTAGACCAAAGTAGGGATTCGAGTCAGTTTCGGGACCATATATTTTTCAGTAAGATAAAAATATGGAAACATAGTTAAAAATCATCGTTTAATATATATTGATTTTTGGTGGAATAAATTTTGGAAAATGGAATTTGGAAATGTGACATTTTGGTTAGTGACCAAAATGCGATTTTAAAAACTGTTTTAAAGTGACTAAAATGAAAAGGGTCAAATTCTTAGAATCCTTAAGGAGCTAAATTACCAAGTTTTTGCTGGTGGTTTCTTCTTCAATTAAATCATTTTAAACATGAGTTTTAAAGGTGGTTTAAGAGGGATTAAAATATCTAAGTTAGTTATTAGCTTTTAAAGAAAATTTACGTAACTTTTCTTAAACCTTTTGTCTCAACTTCTTTTCGGCCAAACAATCAGAATTTCATCAAAATCCAGAGGTGAGAGATTCTTTTCACTCAGATTATTGATTTTAACTTGATTCTTTAACTTTGTCTTGCAAAATCTCATTGAAATCTTATGTTTTCTTAGCTTTTCACAAATCAATTGAGGGAGAAACTTCACAATAGGGGTAAGGTCTGAGAACTCCTCTATTGTATCATTCTTTCTTGAAATTCTCAAGCATTTGATCCTTGTTTTTGTGTTTGTAATATGATTTTGATGATTTTCTAATGTTTAATTGAGTTATTTAGGGAAAATGAGTTAATTCACGGATTGGATCTAATTTCTAGTAATTAATGATGCTTTGATTTATATTTTGGATGTTTAATAATGTTGATAAGTGATTTTTATCAATGAAATCCCGAAACTTATGAATCTCTATTTGTTTAGGTTGTTAGTTTTGAGGTTTTGTGGTGTTTCTATGGTTGTAAGGTTGCTGGAGGTGGTAGTTTGATTTGGATCTATTTTTAGATGTGTTTAAATGTTGAAAGTGATGTTAGATTGATAGATGTTGGCTGGGTTGTGAATCAAAGTGTTTTGGTTATGTTTTCTGTTGTTGTGGAGGGTTAATTGTGAAGGTTTTGTGGAGATCCGAGAAGGATTGTAGTTGTTGTGTTTAGAATGCATTATGATGCATTAATCCTCTGTTGTTTTGTGGTAAAAAACAGGGGAGGTTGATTCGGAAGTGATTGGAGAAGCGTTGGAGGTTTCAAATACTTGATTTTGAGTCGACGAATCAAGCTTTCGCGTATTGGTGAGTGAAAACGTGGTTTAAAGCGTTTTGGTGTTTTGGAACAGAGTTTTGAGAGTTAAGGTAGAGCTTGAAATGCTTACCAGACTTGAAAGTAAGTATAAAGTGGTTTTACTCTCTCGGCCGTCCTTGTTCGAATGATTTTATGCACTTGGTTTAATGTTCATGTACCTATTGTTTAAGCATGTTTTAAAGCATTCGATATACTATTTTTGAGCATGTTTTGCTGAAGGATGCACATTCTAAGTGATCTTTGTAAGTATGGTTTATACTTGTGGTTTAAAGCATGGTTGTTGCTTTGGAAAAGTGTTTTGGTTAATGCTTGTTTAAAACAGTGAGGTAAATGTTAAAATGGTTAATTATATTGGAAAGTGATGTGGCTTTAAAATTGTTTTCGAATATAGTTGGTCGGCCATAGGATTGAGTGCACTGTAAATAAGTCGTCTTGGATGTTGAGGGGTTTATACGGCGTACCGAATACTCCATCCAAGTACCCTAATGGTAGAGGGGTTAAATAGTACCGAAAACTCTCGTTAGTGGATTAAGCGTCAAATCGATGATTTGGGTGGGTGTCCCCGTGGGTTGAAAGTGTACCTGATTGTGATTGTACCGCTATTGTGATTGTATCGCTATTCCGGTTGAGATGGCTTGAAATGTTGGGTTAACACTTGTTGAATCCGTGTATCCGATGAACTCTTTTGTTATTGGACTTGTTTAATGATCACTTGTAAGCCAATATAATTGTTAATGTATCATTGAAATGTTTTATGTTGTATAATGTGATTTATACATGTTTCTCCTTGAGCTTTGTATTTGGTAGTAATGCATGGGAAGGCTTAAGTAGAGGTTTAGCAATGTGACTTGTTGTTGATTAATGATACATGTAGCATATGGTTTAATATGCTGGTTTTAATGATGTAAAGTGCATGTTTTAAAAAGGGCATGATGTTTTTAAAAGGATGATGCTGTGTAAATGGTTTTAAATGCATTGATGGTGTTTGTTCTAATCATTCCTCACTAAGACTTGTGTGCTTACGCTCTCTTTTTCCATCAATGCATAGAATTAAAGTCTCGGAAGGCAGCAAGAAGCAAGGGGATCTTGGCAGGACTTGTTTCCAAAGTATGCTGGAGTCTAGACTATAATGAATAAGGGCAATGGGGTACTTGTAGTGGTTTTGGGAGATGTTTTGTGGAACTCCATGTTGAAGCATGTTTCTTTAGTTGCTCTTGGTTTGTAAATGGCCTTTAAGGATTGATTTTGGTGTTGGTTTGTCTTTTGGTGTGTGCTTGGATGCAAAATTAGGAAGCATGTCTATAGATTTCCCTTTGATGCATGAAGCCTTGTTCTGTTGTTAGAATTAAGATGCTAGTTGGCTTGTGATATGTTTGGCATGTTGGTATTGTGTTTTAATCATGTTGGATTGATAAGAGTATGCTATTGGGATAAAAAACCAGCCAAAATGTGACATTACAGGCCAGGCGTACCGATACGCGGGGGATCGTATTGGTACGGCTAGGCATTTTGAGGCTTGAGGGATCGGTACGCGGGTTGGTGTTTCGATACGCCTAGGATATTTTGGTCTTAGCATACCGGTAAGGCAATGGGTGTTTCAATACGGGTCTCAGCTACTGGAAATCAACTTTTTCGTCCCAATCCTGTGTATCAAAACGCCCAGAGAGCCGTATCGGTACGATCATCAAGTTTTCAAAAGTTCGGTATTTCTGTTAGGTGTATCGATATGGCATGGAGGTGTACCGAAACAGGGTGTTTCAATCCGTATCGATACGTGTTTACCCGTATCGGTAAGGATGACCGTTAATTCTGTTATCGCCACTTTGGGCAGTTTTGTCAATGCAATTGCATGTGATAGAATGATCGGATTGAGCTGAAATTAAAGATGAAAGATTGGAGCCCGACTAATTAAAGGTTGGTAACTTAAAAGTGAGCTTTAATCTTGAAATTTTCTATAATTGCAATTTGGTCCCTAAATTATAAAAGTGATCAATTGGATGTCAAATTAATGCCCGATTGAGTTGGGGTTACGCCTGATGTCTGCATGATCATGTAGGGTTAATAATTGGCATCTAGATGAGATAAAAAGCAAAAAAATGGACCGGGTTTTGTTGTATCTCTTCGGTTTGCTACGACAAACCTAATGTAGCCTTCTTGGTTCGGTTGGGCATCTAGGCCTTGTTAAGAGGGTTACATCATCATTGTATTTAAAACCATTTTGTTCAAATCACATGTAAACATCTCTTAGTAAAACATCCCATGCTTCTCATGTCATCTCAAAATATGCACATCAAAATTATTTTCAACAAATGTATCATGGATTCAATCTCTACCTCAAGTTAAGCTTCACACCACAACTTCTTTATAACAAGCTTAAAGAGCAACACATGTATAAATCACATTATACAAAAAAATCATTTCTCGTGATACATTATCTCATATATTGGCTTTCAAGTGACTCAAAACCAGCAACCTTACATTTCATAAAACACATCGGATACACGGATTCACAAGTGGTTCATACAACCACATTACATACATACCTCAACTGGAGTAACGACACACTTGCCCACCTCAACAGTTCAAACTAGAGTAACAAAATATTTACCCACCTCTACGGTTTGGATGTATTAATCCATCAGCAGGAGAAAACGGAACATTTACCCACCTCAACTGCTGCAATTCTCATGGTGGAGATTACGGACACTTTCACACCCCTCGACACACATGAGACGACATTTTATAGTGCACTTCCAATCCTATGACCGGTCAACTATATCCGATAACATTTTAAACACACCCACTTGCCAATATATTCAATAACCAGCATTACCTCATTGTTTTACATATGCATCAAATTATTCCAACACAAATACATTAAACCATGTATTTCCATAATCTCAAAACACTTGCATCAATCATATGCTATTCTCAAAAGTCATTAACAAAGATTATTTGCATCATCTTTCACTTTCAAAACGTGCATAATATAGTGAGTAATAAAACCATAAATATGTTCATGAGATTTTATTTTAAAATACTGAAAATGAGAGATAGCTCAACTGATACTTACTTCCGAGCTTAAATAGGTGTGTCAAACCTTATATAAACTCTGACAACTCCTTTTTAAACCATTAAACATGAGTAAAACACTTTTCCACTCACCAACAACCCAACGCTCAATGGTCGATGAGCGAATCAAGCCTTCGCAACTCCCGTGCCTTCTTCGATAGATAAAGCATTCAGCTCCCCTGCTTTACCCAACCAAAACAGAGGATTAAGAACACATCTCTGAATCAAAACCTTCCAGCCACCAACAAACTCAACAACACCTCACAAGAATCAATCGAACACCTTCCGAAAACCAACAAGAACATCACCAAACCTTACTCAAACAAAGCCCAGCCAAGATCTAACGATTCTAACACATTATTAACATCAACTAACATCCAAAAACAACATAATCACGTCCTTATATCTCTAGCAACAACACAACAACCAGATCGCACCAAAAACCAACTATAAACAACCCAAAACTAACAATCCTTATAGTTTCGGGATTCCATTGATTAATCAATCCTTTCAACATTAAAATATATATAATTTAAGATGTAAATCAATTAAATCCATCACCAAAATGATCCAATTCATCTTCCATTAATTTTTCAAGAAAACTCAATAAATTAACAAATAAATGTTTAAATCACAATTCTACAATATAAATCAACAACAAAGGATCAAGAACTTGGGAATTTCATTAAAGAACCTTTAATTAGAGGAGAGAAACGAAAATTATCTCTAATTGCTTATTTCTCCTTAATTGGCCAAGCTTTGATGAAATCCAAAGAGAATTTGCAAAGGTATTTGAAGAGATAAAAAAGAAATAAAAAAAATCAATTAAGATTGATTCCTAGAGATTTAGAAGTAAAAATCTCAGTTTGGTTGCTGAGAAAGTTGAGAGAAAAGATTTTGAGAAAAGTAGTTACGTGAGAAAGTGTTTTTAGAAAATAAAGATATTTTTAATTAAAACCTCTTTTATCCAATTATTAAAATATTTTAAAATACTTTAAAAATATCCTTAATTAAGAGAGAAATCTATAGAAAATGAATGGTCAAATAGCTCCTTAAAGATTCTAAGTTTTGATCCTTTTTCGATTTAGTCACCAAAACAGTTTTGAAATCTTTCAATTTAGTCACTAGACTTAAATGTCTAAAAATTAGATTTAATGTCCTCAAATTGACTTCACCAATTTACTTAAAATATTAATTAAGTAATTTAGAGAATTTTCTATATTTTATTTTACCTCAAAAACCAATTTTTAATTTATTTTCCCAAAACTATTCGAATTGCCTCAACCGGTTCTCTCGAACCTTCGGTCCAACCCGATTCACATCTAGGCCCATTTTCAGGGGGTTACAACTCTCCCCCTCATAAGAAATTTTGTCCTCAAAATTTACCTGGCAGAAAAAGATGAGGGAACTGCTTCAACATATCCTTTTTGCTATCCCAGGTAGCTTCCTCTACACCGCGATGCCGCCACAACACCTTTACCAACTCTATGGTCTTTTCGCGGAGAACTTTACTACTCGAATCCAGAATCCTCACCGATTCCTCATCATAGGTCAAGTCTGGATTCAACTCAATCTCCTCAACATGCATAACATGCGAAGGATTCGATCTATACCTCTGTAACATAGACACATGGAAAACATCATGTATCTTCTCTAACTCAGCCGGCAACCTCAATCTATACGCAATAGGACCAACACGCTCTAATACCTCATACATCCCAATGAACCTAGGGCTCAACTTGCCCTTCCACCCAAATCTCATCACCTTTTTTCCAGGGCGAAACCTTTAGAAAAACACGATCACCAACTGCATACTCAATTTCTCTCCGCTTCAAATCAGTGTAGGACTTTTGTCGATCCGAAGCTGCCTTCAAACTATCACTAATAAGCTTCACTTTCTCATTGGTATCCTTTAACATATCTGGCAAGGACACGTATTTCTCTCCTACCTCCGCCCAACAAAGCAGCGTACGACATCTTTTACCATACAAAGCGTCGTATGGCGCTATCTGGATACTGCTTGATAACTGTTATTATAAGCAAACTCCACCAACAACAACTGCTTCTCCCACGACCCCTGAAAATCTATGATACAACACTGCAACATATCCTCTAGCACTTGCATAGCACGTTCCGACTGACCATCCGTCTGCAGATGATACGAAGTACTGAAGTTCAACCATGTACACAAGGCCCTTTGTAAACATTCCAAAACATTGCAGTGAAACACGGATCTTTATCAGAAACAATAGACCTCGGCACCCCATGCAACCTCACGATCTCTGCAACATACAACTCCGCCAACTTATCTATAGTATACGTCGTATGCACAACCAGGAAATGTGCACACTTCGTAAACCTATCGACAATCACCCAAACAGAATCCTTCTTTGACGGTTTCAAAGGCAACCCAAACACAAAACCCATAGTGATTCTCTCCCATTTCCACTCAGGAACCCTCAACGGATGCAACAACCCCGAAGAAAATTGATGTCCTGCCTTAACACGTTGGCAAACCATGCAATAAGCCACGAACTCCGCAACATCTTTGTTCAAGCCAACCCAAAAATACTTTTTCTTCAAATCCTGATACATCTTTGTACTCCCCGAATACATCGCAAAAGGACTCGAATGCGCTTCAGTCAAAATAGTGTGCCTTAACTCTTCAACCATCGGCACCACCACTCGACTCTTAAAGTACAAAACCTCGGCATCATTAAAACCAAAATCCGTTTGATTCCTATCCAAGATATCCTTAACATGTGACACCAACGCATCATCAAACGGTTGCTTCTCTTTAATCAACTGTAACATCGAAGGCTTCACTTGCAACTCTACTAACAACCTGCCATCTCGTGACGCACTCAGCCGCACAAACATCGCCCTCAGCTCCAATGTGACCTTTCTACTCAAAGCATCCGCTACCACATTCACTTTTCTCGAATAGTACTCAATGGTCAGATCACAATCCTTCAAAAGCTCCTACCACCTTCGCTGCCTAAGAGTTAGCTCCTTTTGAGACATCAGGTACTTCAAACTTTTTTGATCAATGTAAATAACACACTTCTCACCATAAAGATAGTGTCACCAAATCTTAAAGGTAAAAACCACCGCAGCCAACACAAGATCGTGCGTAGGGTAATTGCGCTCATGCACCTTCAACTGCCTAGATGCATAGGCGACAACCCCTCCTTCCTGCATCAACACGTATCCTAAACCCACGTAGGATGCATCACTATACACTACAAACTCCTTCACTAACTCCAGTTGAATCAAGATTGAAGCGTGTGTAAAAGCCTCATTCAGCTTATTGAAAGCTTGTTGCCTAACCTCTATCCACTCAAAACCCACATATTTTTGCAACAATTTCATCAAAGGGGCAGCGACCCTCGAAAACCCATCTAAAAACTGTTGATAATATCCTACCAACCCTAGAAAGCTACAAACCTTCAAAACAGATTTCAGGGGCTTTCAATTCATAATGGCCTCAACTTTCTGCGGATCCACGCGAATACCCTCGGCCGAAACAACATGACCAAGGAAAACCATCTGCTTGATCCAAAACTCACATTTGCTTAACTTGGAATAAAGCTTGTTGTCCAACAAAACTTGCAACACAATTTAGAGATGTCGATCGTGATCTTTCTTGGTACAAGAGTACATAGGAATGTCATTGATGAACACTAACATAAATTGGTCTAGGAATTCATGGGGCACCCTATTCATCATATCCACGAACTCTGTCGGTGCATTTGTCAAACCAAACGGCATCACTAGGAACTCGTAATGCCCATAGCGTGTGCGAAAAGCTGTCTTCGACACATCCTTATCTTTCACCTTCAACTAATAATACCCTGACCGCAGATCAATCTTGGAAAACACGATAGCACCTCGAAACTGGTCAAACTAATCATCAATCCTGGGCAAAAGATACTTATTCTTGATCGTCAACTTGTCCAGTTGCTGATAATCTATGCACATCCTCATTGTGTCATCCTTTTTTTTTACAAACAACACCGGTGCACCCCATGGTGATACACTTGGATGAATGAACCCACGATCCAACAACTCTTGCAACTGAGTCTTCAACTCCTTCAACTCTTTCGGTGCCATACGATATGAAGCAATGGACACCAGAGCCGTATTCTAGTACGTCTCTGTGCAAAACTCTACCTCCATATCCGGCGGTAAACCAAACTACTCTTTTGGAAACATCCTGGAAAGTCACAAATCGTGCGAATATCCTGAGCACACACTTCCTTCATATTCGGGTTCATAACATAGCCTAGGTATGCTTGACCCCCACATTTCAACAACTTTCGCGCTTCCAGCGCTGAAACAACATTTGACACGAACTTGACATTTTTGCCCACAACTACAACTTCGAAATCCCCAGCAAGTTTCAAAGAAACCCGCTTAGCCTCAAAATCCACTGCAGTTGTAACACCCCAATTTTAGGCTTAGATGTTTTTAAGGTTGGTTCGAAGGTCCGGTGGACCGTATTAGAGTTTTGGGTCAGTTTGGGGATTTAATTGGTTTAAATATTTTTGAAGGTGATAAAATTTAGGAAAATATTCTAAAATCATTATTAATTATATTAAGGATAATGGTGAAATCAATTTTGGAAAATAAGATTCAAAAATTAAGCATTTTTGTTGGAGACAAAAATGCAACTTTTGAAAACTACTTTTAAAGGTGACTAAAATGAAAAGGGTTAAATTCTTAGAATCTTTAAGGAGCTATTTTACCAAGTTTTTTTTTGATGATTTCTCCCTCAATTAAAGATATTTTAACATGTGCTTTAAAGTTAATTAAAAAGGGATTTTAGTTAAAAAGTTAGTTAAGCTCTTTAAAGAAAATTCACGTAATTTTTCTCTCAACTTTTCTCTCCACTCTCTCCTCAGCCAAACACTCAAGTTTTCATCAAAATCCAGAGGTGAGAAGTCTTTTAACTTGTATCTATGATTTGTAATTGATTAATTAACATTGTTTTTACAAAATCTCATCTAAATCTTGTGTTTTCTTAGCTTTTATCAAACCAATTGAGGGAGAAATCTCACAATAGGGGTAAGGTCCTTGATCACCTCTATTGTATGGTTCTTTACTGAAATTCCCAAGTATTTGATCCTTGAATTATTGATTGTAAACTGATTTTAATGATTTATCAATGTTTGATTGAGTAAATTGGGTAAAATTGATGTAACAAGGTAATTTTCGAAGTAGATCTAATTTCCAGTGTTTAAGATTGATTCAATACATATTTTGCATGTATTATGATGTCGATAAGTTGTTTTTACCAATAGAATTCCCGAAACTTTTGGATCTCTAATTGTTTAGGTTGTTAGATTTGAGTTTTTGTGATGATATTTCAGTTTAATCTTTACTGGAAGTAAAAGGATGTTGGGAAAGGGTTTTTGGATGTTAATTGATGTTGAATGATGGGTTGAATCGGTGTTTTATGGCTGGGTTAAGTTTCAAAAACATTTGATGATGTTTTCTGTTTGTTCCGGACGGTATCTTAGTGGGCAACCTGAGAGTTGCGTGGCTTTTCTTTGAGGCAGTGGTTTGAATGCATAACGATGCATTTATCCTCTGGTTTTATGTGTTTAAAATAAGGGATAGTCAAGGCGGTGAAGCTTGACGTTGTTTTATTGCTTGCCGAGAGCTTTTATTGCGTTGGCAAGCAAGGCAAAGCGTATCGGTGAGTGGAAACTGATTTTAAATGCTTTACAAAGGTTTGTAAAGGTCGTTGGGAGTTTAGGGTAAGCGTGAGACACTTACCTAAGCTCGGAAGTAAGTTTCCCTTATTTTGCTCTTGAATATCGGCTTACATATGAGCACGTTGTTTGCATGTTTTGGTGATAAACATGGTATGATTTACTTACTGGGAATGCATGATTTTGAGTACATATTCAAGGGTTTGAAAATATATTAGATGCTATTGAGCATTGGTTTTCATTCCGGTTGGGAATGGTGTTATTGCATTGGCAATGAGATTTGCATATGTGATGTTTTGTTTAATGCATTGTAAAACAATAAGTAAATGGGATGTAAATGGTATATTGGCTATGTGACATGGTGAGAAAACAATCGGATATAGTTGGCATGCCATGGGATTAAAAGTGCACTATAAAATATGAACAAAATCGATCGTGGCCATGGGTCCTTGAGGTATGGCGATTTAACAGGCCACCAGAACTGTTGGGAACCTTATTTGGGGCACGCGGTTTAACTAGGAAACCCAAATTGATGGTGATCTTGCTGTTTAACTAGGCAAGGTTGGTACACTTGCGGTTTAACTAGGCAAAAGTAAACACTCACGTTTAGCTAGGCAATGATGTCATATCTTGCGGTTTAACTAGGCAAGGTTTGGGATATCATGTAGTTTAACTAGGCAAGGTATGAGAGATCTATGTATCCGATATGTATAGGATAGAGGTAGTCTATCCGGGTCACTATAAATACCAATATATGAGAAAGTTCATGTGTTGAACCTATTTTTAATGCTTTGGGATTTAAGCATGGTTTATGATTTAATGCTTTGGGATTTAAGCATGGGATGTACATGATGTTGCTTAAGGTTATTATGCTTGATTCGGTTGCAATCATGGAAAAATACTTTGGTTGTAAGCATGGTTTTGGAAAACAAGCATATGGTTTTCAAATGGTTTTAATGCATCATTGTTGTATGAGCATCCTCACTAAGCAAGTGTGCTTAAGCTATCTTTTTCCTAATGATGCAGAGCATTAAGGTTTCGGGGCAGCAAGAGGCAAGGCTAAGTGATCCAAGGACATGTACAAGTTT
Organism: Hibiscus mutabilis; assembly: GCA_019671005.1. NCBI lineage: Eukaryota > Viridiplantae > Streptophyta > Magnoliopsida > Malvales > Malvaceae > Hibiscus > Hibiscus mutabilis. Next base: position 29,877,672 of record CM033748.1, on the reverse strand, counting down.
GAGTATGAACTCGATTTATATTTCGGTTAATAAGGCAATGTGTTCGCCATGGTTTTTGGGAGTTGTAATTCTATTTCCTTATGGATTTTAAGTATGTTTCTATGTTGGATTTTGGGGATGGTTTGATGTTGCTAAGCATGATGTTAATCCTTGCTTATAGTTGTGCTTGATTGGTTGCTTAGGTATGCATCTAGAGCCTCTTTGATTATTGTCATGTTGTGATGGTTTGAGCAAGTTTATTATGCTGTGTTGGTTGTGTTGTTATGATGCTTATGCTGAGATTGGCCTATTTGTGTATTTTGGTATGTTTGGCAAGATGGTTTAAGAAGCATGCCTCTAGAGTGATCCGTTAGAAACATGAGTTTGTTTTAGGATGTTTAATCTTAGCATAGATGTGAGTTTATATATTTATGGTTGTTTGTATGCATGTATGCAAGTTGCTAGGACCCAAATACATCTAGATTCGAGTGAAAAACCAGCAAAATTTGACATTACAGGCCAGACGTACCGATACGCGGGGGACCGTATCGGTACGGCTAGGAAAACTAGGGCAATCGTTTCGGTACAGGGGTGATGATTCGATACAGTCTGTTATTATTGGAAATCCTTCTTTTCGAAACCAAGCCCGCGTACCGAAACCCTTGCTTACCGTATCGATACGGTATTTAATAAAAGTACTAAGGAATTTTGTAAACGAAAAAGTGTGCCAGTACAGTACACAGCGTACCAAAACGAGGCTACTACACCGTATCGATACGGACCATAGCGTATCAACACGGGGATCGTTAATTCCGTTAATGTCATGGAAAGGCTGTTTTGGGTTTCTTTTGTTTTAGTCCCTAGGTCTTGTTTTCTCAATTGAGTGAGCGTGGATGATCGTATTAAGTTGATTTTCGACATGTAAGCATGAAATATATCTAATTAAAGGATGGTAAAATAAAATTGGGTAAAGTCCTTATATTTTGCTAAAATTGCAATTTAGTCCCTAAATTGTGCTTTTGTCCAATTAGATATCGATTTGATGCCCGATTGAGTTGAGTTCTCACTTGTGAATAGTATGTACATGTAGGAAAGTAATAATGCATCTAGACAAGATAAGAAAAAAATGGGCATGTTTTAGGTTTCATCTTCTCGGTTTACTTCGGTAAACCCAATGTAGCTTGCTCGGTCTGATCTTGCGACTAGGCCGGGTCGAGGGGTTACATTTTGTGGTATCAGAGATAGGTTTGAGAAAATTTGGGATGTTGTTGTTTGATTAGCTGATGTTGTTTGAGTTGCACGGTGATTGTGTATATATTTTGTGATTTTTAATATCATGTTAGGTATGAATTGGAGACACATTGCCTATTACTGAGGTTTTAAAATGCGTTTTAAAGTTGTATTAGATCCTTGCCTGATGCTAGCCTAACTTTAATGTGTTTTGATGCTTTTGATAGCATGGCTTGACGCGAGACGCGATCGATGGCTAATACTACCGGAGTAAGGCAGAATAACGAGATGGAAGAGAATCTCCCTAATGTTTTACCTCCTCCTCCTCCAATGGTTCCTCCAGTTTCACAAGGTGCCTGTATATGGTGATTTGACTCTGTTAGTTCAAGTAATAACGGGAGCTTTCCAAGCAGTGGTGGCTGGAGTGCAGGCACAAGCACTAGCACCAGCTGTGGTGGCAAATCAGGGGTTACCCTTAGAGCGTTTAAGGAGTTTGGGAGGTGAGGAATTTCAAGGTTTGAGCCCTGAGTTAGCCGAGGGTTGGCTGGAAAAGACAATTTGCATCATGAGTCAGATGGGAAGCAATGCGGAGAGCAAGTTGGGTTACACTGTGTCATTGTTGCAAGGTGATGCATATCATTGGTGGGTGACCATAATTACTAGCGTTCTGGAGGCAGATGTTTCTTGGGAGTTCTTTCGAAGAGCTTTCAAGAGTAAGTATCTTGGTATCCAGTATTTGGATATGAAGAAGTAGGAGTTCATGGCACTAACATAGGGTGGCATGTCTGTTGCTGATTACGAGGTGAAGTTTGTCTGCCTGAGTCAATATGCTCCAGAGTTGGTTCTTGATGACCAGCAGAGATGTGAAAGGTTCTGTTATGGTCTTGTTAAGGACATTAAGACGTATCTCCCGGCTGCAGATTACATGAATTTTGATATGTTGGTCAATCGGGCCAAGGATATCAAGCAGTCATTGGGTGCACCAGTGCAAGCTATGGGTGTGAGCTTGGGTAAGAGAGTGGCTGACTCTAGCTATTCTAGGAGACAGATTAGGAAGTTTAGGGACAAGAGACATTGGTCAGATCACAGGCGTGATGGCGTAGTTGGCCAAGGTGCTCAAGGAGCTCATGTTGTAGCATAGTGTGAGCGATGTGGTAGGCGCCACACGGGTATGTACTGGGGTAATGCTAGAGGTTGTTGGATTAGTGGATCTTTGGATCACCTAAAGCGTGATTGTCCTCAGGTTGTGAGAGATGTATCGGCACAGGTTGCTGCAACTGCTAGGGGCGGAGGCCGTGACAGAGGTAATTTTTAGAGGCGCGAGGATGGTCAGAGGTGTATGGCTAATGCCGCAGCAGTGAGATCGGAGGGTGGTGTACCAGCTCGGGTCTTTACTTACCTTGAGGGTAGTAATGACACGAATATGATCGCAGGTACCTTTACCTTGCAATCTTTGTCATTGTTATATTTGATTGATTCGGGGTCTACTCATTCATATATCTTGGATAAACATGCATCTTTGTTGAATGTTCTTGTTGAGATCCTTGATGTGGGTATGTTAGTAACTGGTTCTTTTGGTGAGACGGTTACTACTAGAAGCTATATAGGCGGTGTCATTTGGTTGTACAGGGTCATGAATTTGCCGTGGATCTTTTAGAGTTGCTATTCCATGGTTTTGATATCATTTTGGGTATGGATTGGTTGAGTGAGCACAAGGCGGTTGTGGATTATGAATCCAAAAGGATTTCTTTGAGGTTAGCTGACAATTATGAAGTTGTGGTAGTTGGCGAGAATGTAAAGTTCTTGTCCAATGTTGTTTCGGAAACCCATGTGGAAAAGATGATGCAAGGAGGTTGCCAAGCTTATTTGGCTATTCTAATGAATCCTAAAGCCAAGGGGGTTCGAGTGTAGGACATTCGGGTTGTTTGTGATTTTTTGGAGGATTTTCCTAAAGAGTTGTTGGGTTTACCACCAGATAGAGAGGTAGAATTCGGTATCAAATTATTTGCAGGTACAACACCGGTGTCCATTGCTCCTTTTAGGATGGCACCAAAGGAATTAAAAGAGGTAAAGTCACAGCTTCAGTAGTTGTTGGATCATGGGTTCATTCGACTGGTTGTTTCTCCTTGGGGTGCTCATACTCTCTTTGTGAAAAAAGAAGGATGGTACGATGCGTATGTGCATTGATTACCGGCAATTGGATAAGTTAACGGTGAAGAACAAGTATCCGTTGTCGCGAATTGATGACTTGTTCGATTAATTTCATGTAGCAGCAGTGTTTTTGAAGATATATTTGAGATAGGGGTATTATCAGCTGAAGGTTAAGGATGAGAATATGCATAAGAGCACGTTTTGTACGAGGTATGGGCATTATGAGTTTCTGGTCATGCCTTTTGGTTTGACAAATGCCCCAGTTGCGTTCATGTATATGATGAATAGGGTTTTCTATGAATATCTTGATTAGTTTGTTGTGGTGTTTATAGATGATATTCTCGTGTACTCGCGTACCGATGAGGAACATGATCGGCATTTGCAGGTTGTGTTGCAAGCGTTGAAGGATAATCAGTTGTATGCTAAGCTGAGCAAGTGCGAGTTTTGGCTTAAGGAATAATGTTCCTTGGACATGTGGTTTCCGTGAAGGGTATTCATGTTGATCCACAAAAAATTGAGGTTGTCCTTAATTGGAAGCAACCTAAGTCTGTATCGGAGGTGCGTAGTTTTCTTGGGTTGGCTGGTTATTATTGCCATTTTGTTGAGGGGTTTTCGAGTATTGCAGAACCATTGACAAAGCTTTTGCAAAAGAATGTTCCTTATGTGTGGACGGAGATGGCAGCAACATAGTTTTGAGAAGTTGAAGGACGTTTTGACACATGCTCCTGTGTTAATTCAACCGAAATTAGGGAAGGAGTTTGTGGTTTATAGCGATGTGTCATATGTTGGATTGGGTTGTGTGTTGATGCAAGATGGTAAGGTTGTGGCCTATGCATCGAGACAATTGAAGTTCATGAGCGCAACTATCCAACTCATGATTTGGAGCTTGCAGCTGTGGTTTTTGCCTTGAAAATCTGAAGGCATTATCTCTATGGCGAGAAGTGTGTGGTTTTTACGGATCATAAGAGTTTAAAGTATTTGAATCTTAGGCAACGTAGATGGTTGGAGTTGCTTAAGGATTACGACTTGACAATTGAGTATCATCCTGGAAAAGCCAATGTGGTTGCGGATGCATTGAGTCGTAAGGTTGCGGTTGATATTAGCGCTATGTTTGCAAGGTTGAGTATGATACGGGAAGGTGGTTTGTTGGCTGAGTTGCAAGTTAAGCCCACGATGTCACAGTTGATCAAAGCTAAACAACTACGATGACTCCTTGGTTGCGCATGTTAAGGATATATCGGAGGGCAATCCAACGAATTTTCATTTTAATGATGATGGAGTTTTTGTTTCAAGGGTCGAACAGTGGTGCCGGATGATTCGAAGTTAAGGCATACTATTTTGACGAAGGCATATTCTAGTCTTTTTGCTATTCATCCCGGTAGTGTTAAGGTGCATCGCTGGTTGAAGGAGGCATACTACTGGGTTGGGTTGAAAAAGGATGTGGCTAAGTTTGTTTCCAAGTGTATGGTGTGTCAGCGGGTCAAGGTTGAACATCAGTTTCCATCCGGGTTATTGCAACCGCTGAAAATTTTGGAGTGGAAATGGGAGAAAATCACCATGGATTTTGTGACGGGGTTGCCGTTGACACAAGCTAAAAAGGATTTCATTTGGGTGATTGTTGATCGTTTATGAAGTGTGAGCATTTCTTGTCAGTGCACACGACGAATACTTTGGACAAACTGGCAAATTTGTACATTGCTAAGATTGTGTGCTTGCACGGGGTACCTAAGTCCATTGTGTCTGATAGAGATATGAGGTTTACGTTAAAGTTCTGGAGGAGTTTACACCAGGCTTTAGGTTCGAGGTTGAGTTTCAACACCGCGTATCACCCTCATACGGATGGACAGTCTGAGCGGGTTATTTTTGGAGGATATGCTGAGGTGTTGTATTATTGAGTTTCAAGGAACCTGGGAGAAGCATTTACCTTTAGTTGAGTTTGCATATAACAATAGCTACCAAGCGAGTATACAGATGGCAACATATGAGTCGTTGTATGGCCGAAGGTGTCGTACGCCCTTGTGTTGGGATGAGGTAGGGGAAAAGCTTGTTACCGTACTGAATGTTTTAAAGGACACGGATGAAAAGGTAAAGCTTATGTGTGACCGCTTGAAAGTAGCTGCAGATATACAGAAGTCTTACGCGGATTTGAAAGTAGGGAAATTAAATATGCGGTAGGAAATCATGTATTCTTGAAAGTGTCACCGTGGAAAAAGGTGATGAGATTCGGACGTAAGGGTAAGCTTAGTCCGAGGTTTATTGTACCGTACGAGGTTGTTGAGCGTGTAGGTCCTGTGGCTTATCAGTTGAGGTTGCCTCCCGAGCTGGAGAAAATACATGATGTGTTCTATGTATCTATGTTACGGAGGTATCGATCGGATCCTTCGCATGTTATGTCAGTGGAGCATATAGAGTTGAGGCCGGATTTATCCTACGATGAGGAACCAGTGGAGATCCTTGATTCCAGCAGTAAAGTTCTTCGTGGTAAGACGATTGAGCTTGTGAAGGTCTTGTGGCGACACCGAGGTGTTGAGGAAGCCACTTAGGAAAGCAAGGCGGATATGATGGAGCAATTCCCGCATTTGTTTCCTCCAGGTAATTTTGAGGATGAAATTTCTTAAGTGGGGGAGGGTTGTAACACCCCGGTTTGGGGCTTAGGTGTTTTTAAGGTTGGTTCGAAGGTCGGTGGACCGGTATTAGAGTTTCGGGTCAGTTTCGAGATTTAATTGGTTTAAATATTTTTGAAGGTGATAAAATTTAAGAAAAATATTCTAAAATCATTATTAATTATTTTAAGGATAATGGTGAAATTAATGTTGGAAAATACGATTCGGGAATCGGACATTTTGGCTGGTAACCAAAATGCAAGTTTTGAAAACTACTTTTAAAGGTGACTAAAATGAAAAGGGCCAAATTCTTATAATCTTTAAGGAGCTATTTTACCAAGTTTTTTCTGATGATTTCTCCCTAAATTAAAGATATTTTAACATGTGGTTTAAAGTTAATTAAAAAGGGATTTTAGTTAAAAAGTTAGTTAAGCTTTTTTAAAGAAAATTCACGTAACTTTTCTCTCAACTTTTCTCTCCACTCTCTCCTTAGCCAAACACTAAAGTTTTCATCAAAATCCCAAGGTGATAAGTCTTTTAACTTGTATCTATGATTTGTAATTGATTAATTAACATTGTTTTTACAAAATCTCATCTAAATCTTGTGTTTTTTTAGCTTTTATCAAACCAATTGAGGGAGAAATCTCACAATAGGGGTAAGGTATGTGATCTCCTCTATTGTATGGTTCTTTACTTAAATTCCCAAGTATTTGATCATTGATTTATTGATTGTAAACTGATTTTAATGATTTATCAATGTTTGATGGAGTAAATTGTGTAAAATTGATGTAACAAGGTAATTTTCGAAGTGGGCCTGATTTACAGTGTTTAAGATTGATTTAATACATATTTTGGATGTATTATGATGTTGATAAGTTGTTTTTGTGATGATATTTGAATTTAATCTTTTCTGGAAGTAAAAAGATGTTGGGAAAGGGTTTTTGGATGTTAATTGATGTTGAATGATGGATTGAATCGTTGTTTTATGGCCGGGTTAAGTTTCAGAAAAGTTTGATGATGTTTTCAGTTTGTTTTGGATGGTTTCTTAGCGGGCAACCTGAGAGTTGCGGGGTTTTGCTTTGAGGCAGTGGTTTGAATTCATAATGATGCATTTATCCTTTGGTTTTATGTGTTTAAAACAAGTGATAGTCAAGGCGACGAAGCTTGACATTGTTTTGTTGCTTGCCGGGAGCTTGTATCGCATTGGCAAGGAAGGCGAAGCGTATCGGTGAGTGGAAACTAGTTTTAAATGCTTTACAAAGGTTTGTAAAGGTTGTTGGGAGTTTAGGGTAAGCGTGAGACCCTTACCTTAGCTCGGAAGTAAGTTTCCCTTATTTTGCTCTTGAATATCGGCTTAGATATGAGCCGCTGTTTGCATGTTTTGGTGATAAACATGGTATGATTTACTTACTGGAAATGCATGATTTTGAGTACATGTGCAGGGGTTTGAAAATATATTAAATGCTATTGAGCATTGGTTTTTATTCTGGTTGGGAATGGTGTTATTGCATTGGCAATGAGATTTGCATATGTGATGTTTTGTTTAATGCATTGTAAAGCAGTAAGTAAATGGGTTGTAAATGGTATATTGGCTATGTCACATGGTGAGAAAACAATCGGATATAGTTGGCATGCCATAGGATTAAAAGTGCACTATAAAATATGAACAAAATCGACCGTGGCCATGGGTCCTTGAGGTATAACGGATTAGCAAGGCAAAGGTGAAATTTTGTGATTTAACTAGGCGAGGGTGTCAAATCATGCGGTTTAACTAGGCAAGGTTTGGGATATCGTGCGGTTTAACTAGGCATGATATAAGAGATCTGTGTATTCTATATGTATAGGATAGAGGTAGTCTATCCGGGTCACTATAATTGCCAATATATGAGAAATTTCATGTGTTGAACCTATTTTTAATGCTTTGGGATTTAAGCATGGTTTATGATTTAATGCTTTGGGATTTAAGCATGAGACGTACATGATGTTGCATAAGGTTATTATGCTTGATTCGGTTGGAATCATGGAAAATGCTTTGGTTGTAAGCATGTTTTTGGAAAACAAGCATATGGTTTTCAAATGATTTTAATGCATCATTGTTGTATGAGCATCCTCACTAAGCAAGTATGCTTACGCTCTCTTTTTCCTAATGATGCAGAGCATTAAGGTTTTGTAGCAGCAAGAGGCAAGGCTAAGTGATCCAAGGACATTTACAAGTTTGAGTATGAACTCAGTTCATATTTCGGTTAATAAGGCAATGTGTTCACCACGGTTTTTAGGAGTTGTAATTCTATTTCGTTATAGATTTTAAGTATGTTTTTGTGCTGGATTTTGGGGATGGTTTGATGTTGCTAAGCTTGATGTTAATCTTTGCTTATAGTTGTGGTTGATTGGTTGCTTAGGTATGCATCTAGAGCCTCTTTGATGATAGTCATGTTGTGATGGTTTGAGCAAGTTTATTATGTTGTGTTGGTTGTGTTGTTATGATGCTTATGAAGAGATTGGCCTATTTGTGTATTTTGGTATGTTTGGCAAGGTAGTTTAAGAAGCCTGCCTCTAGAGTGATCCGTTGGAAACATGAGTTTGCTTTAGGATGTTTAATCTTAGCATATATGTGAGGTTATATATTTATGGTTGTTTGTATGCATGTATGCAAGTTGCTAGGACCCAAATACATCTAGATTCGAGTGAAAAACTAGCAAAATTTGACATTACAGGCCAGACGTACCGATACGCGGGGGACTGTATCGGTATGGCTAGGAAAATTGGGGCAATCGTTTCGGTACAGGGGTGATGATTCGGTACAGTTTGTTACTATTGGAAATCCTTCTTTTCGAAACCAAGCCCGCGTACTGAAACCCTTGCTTACCGTATCGATACGGTATTTAATAAAAGTACTAAGGAATTTTGTAAACGAAAAAGCATGCCGGTACAGTACACGGCATACCAAAATGAAGTTGTTACACCGTATCGATACGGACCATAGCGTATCGATACGGGGATCGTTAATTTTGTTAATGTCATGGAAAGGCTATTTTGGGTTTCTTTCGTTTTAGTCCCTAGTCTTGTTTTGTCAATTGAATAAGAGTGGATGATCGTATTAAGTTTATTTTTGACATGTAAGCATGAAATATATTTAATTAAAGGATGGTAACATAAAATTGGGTAAAGTCCCTGTATTTTGCCAAAATTTCAATTTAGTCCCTAATTTGTGTTTGTGTCCAATTGGATATCAATTCGATGCCCGATTGAGTTGAGTTCTCACTTGTGAACAGTATGTACATGTAGGAAAGTGATAATGCATCTAGACAAGATAAGAAAAAAATGGACGCGTTTTAGGTTTCATTTTCTCGGTTTACTTTGGTAAACTCAATGTAGCTTGCTCAGTCCGGTCTTGCGACTAGGCTGGGTCGAGGGGGTTACAATAGCTTGTGTTGAGACAACCAATCCATACCTAGAATCACGTCAAAACCATGAGACGGTAACTCCATCAGATCAACCTCAAACACATGCCCTTGAACCATCAAGGGACAACTCCTACACAACTTCCTAGCCACAACCGTCTAACCAAAAGAAATGGTTACCCGCATACCAACATCTAACAACTCAACAGGTAAATCCAATAAACATGCATGCTCGTGCAAAATATAGGCATGCTTGGAACCGAAAGCAATCAAGGACAACAGAGGTATTAACTACAAGGTAAAGGTACATGCGATCACATCGGTATCATTCCTCCCAACACGATAAGCAAAGACCCTCGCCGGTCCACCATCCTCTGGATGAACCGCCACGGTATGCGCTACCACTCTTTGTCCATCATCCCTATGCTGGAAATGTCCATGACCGCGCCCATGACCTCTTTGCGCTCCAGCAACAGGTACATTAGCCTGACCATATCTGGCTAACTGCGGACAATCCCTACGAAGATGATCCCTCGATCCACAACTCCAATAAGTACCTATAGCACCCCATCACTCTCTCGAATGCCTCTGGCCACATCTCTTACACTTGGGAACTCTAGCTGAGCATTTTCACCCTAAAATCCACGTCCAGCACCAAATCCTCTATGCCTCTGATCCGGGCGGTACCTCTTGTCTCTATGCCTCTGATAAAGATCTTGGCCAACATCAGACTCCATACTCCTCTTACCAGACGAAGAACCCCTAGAACGAACAGACAAACCCAGATTATGTTCTATGTCTTTAGCTCGCGACACCAGCACATCAAACTCTGTATAATCAGTGGCCAACACGTACGTCTTCACTTCCTTGATTAATCTGAAACGGAATCGATCACACCTCTCACGCTCATCTGAAATGAACTCATGAGCATATTTACTCAATCAAACAAATTGGATCTTATACTCAGAAACAAACATGTTTCCTTGCTCCAAAGCCATGAACTCTCTCTTCTTCTCATCCTTGTATCGCGTCCCCAAATACTTCTTCTTGAAAACCTCGCAGAAGAATTCCTATGTAACATTAGGAGGTTCTATACTCGCGATTACAGTTGTCCACCAACTGTATGCATCACCCTGAAGCAACGATACGATACATCCCAGCTTACGTAAGTTGGTACACTCCATTTGGCCAAGGATCCTTTCGGTACTCGCAAACCATTCCTCAGCTGCTTCAGGAACCAATCCTCTAAACTCAACACCACCCATGCTACCCAAACGCTCTAAAGGTAACCTGGTGTTTACAGCTGCAGGCACCGGTGTAGGTACATGCACTCCAGCCATGGCCGCATGGAAAGCTCCCATCATCGCTTGCACCAACAGTGCCATATCACCAAAAATAGGTACTTGTGGTGCCTGAGGCACACCTCCCTCTACTCCAACACCAACAAGAGGAATCGGTGGAGGAGGAGGCAACTCTTCATCACGCGTATCCACAACACTACCCATGCGAGCTCTCGTCTCTGGTCTCGGTCCCATACCCGATAGTACAAGTCTAAACATGATAATGTAACAAAACAAAATAATTAGGTCGACTCACAGCGAGAATCCAAGTCACTCTTGTTTAAAAACAAAATCATTTAACCCAAGTAGTAATAAGAAAATGTGTCCCAAGGTTTTACTCCCAAACTTACACATATTAGGTACAATTTCTCAAATTCAATCACCGTGCATTTCAAACAACATATTCAATCATACAAACAACCATAACCCACCCCCCAACAATCAAAACCTGTCTCTGATACCCCCCAATGTAACCCTCATGACCCGATTTAGCCGCAAGACCAAACCGAGTGAGCTATATTAGGGTTTACCAAAATAAACCTCGATAAAAATACATTCGAACCGCTCTTTTTTTCCTATATGCATTTTTTGGTCCTACGGTGTGCATACAAGTCACAGTTAAAAATCACAACTCAATCGGGCGTCAACTCGACATTCGGCTGCTCGAATTCGTGTTCTATGGACTAAAACATAATTTCTAATTTATATACGAGCTTTCACAAAATTAAAGTTACCAATCCTCAATTAGTCATATTACATGCCCTCACATCAAATCAAAACTCAAAATGATCATCCATACTCATTTAATTGCATAAATAAAAACTGGGACCAATATGCAAACATTTCAAACTTCAGACAGCATACCAACTAAAATAGCGTCCTAAGTTTTGATACAGGTGTCCACCTATCGATACGGTTCTGAAGAGCATTGGTGTACCGATACGGTCCTCAAGCGTATCGGTACCACTTGTATAATTTCAAAAGTCTGGATTCCAGTAGCTAAGGACCATGCCGGAACAGTGACTTGCGTACTGAAACCCTCCCTATTTCATAACTACGCGTACCGATATGGTTACCAAGCGTATCGGTACGGTGAGGCAAAATTGCACAATTTGAGAGGTCCTCGCGTACTGACACCCTGAGGTACCATACAGGTACGGTGAGACATGTAATGACCCCTAGGTCCAACATATGACACTTTGCCTCAATTTAACTCCATTAATTCAACCTATAAACATCGTTTAGCATCATAGACATTCATTCACCACACGTATCAACAAATCATGTGGTCACTCCAAGCATGGCATACTCAAACATTCCCTAAGGGCATGATCTCTACCCAAGCATGCTCAAAGTTTCCTAAACCCCTTCAAAACAACAATCTAAACTACTACATCCGGGAGTATCTCAAAACACATCTCCCAAAACCACTTGGTCACATTGCCTTCTTATTATTACTTAAAATGTATTAAAAACCATACTTTGAATTGTATCAAATCCTTGGATCCTTGCTCGCTAGAGTGCTGCCCAAGAAAGTTATTTCTCTACATTGATGAAGAAAAGAGACTGTAAGCAATAAACTTAGTGAGGGAAACCACATAACACTCATCAATGCATTTAAAACCATTTTGTTCAAAGCACATGTAAACATCTCATGCTTCTCATGTATCTCAAAATATGCACATCAAAATCATTTTCAAAACATGTATCATGGATTCAATCTCTACCTCAATCTAAGCTTCACACCACAACTCTTTTATAACAAGCTTAAAGAGCAACACATGTATAAATCATATTATACAAAAAAATCCATTTCTCGTGATACATTATCTTATATATTGGCTTTCAAGTGACTCAAAACCGGCAACCTTACATTTCATAAAACACATCGGATACACGGATTCACAAGTGGTTCACACAACCACTTCACATACATACCTCAACTGGAGTAACGGCACACTTGCCCACCTCAACGGTTCAAACTGGAGTAACGGAACATTTACCCACCTCAACTGATGCAATTCTCATGGTGGAGATTACAGACACTTTAACACCCCTCGTCACACATAAGGCAACTTTTATAGTGCACTTTTAATCCTATGACCGGTCAACTATATCCGATAACATTTTAAACACAGCCACTTGCCAATATATTCAATAACCAACATTACCTCACTGTTTTACATATGCATCAAATCATTCCAACACAAATACATTAAACCATGTATTTTCGTAATCTCAAAACACTTGCATAAATCATATGTTATTCTCAAAAGTCATCAAAAAAGATTATTTTCATCATCTTTTACTTTCAAAACGTGCATAATACAATGGGTAATAAAACTATAAACATGTGCATGAGATTTCATTTTAAATTACCGAAAACGAGAGATAGCTCAACCGATACTTACTCTCGAGCTTAGATAGGTGTGTCAAACCTTATCTACACTCCCACAACACCTTTTTAAACCTTTAAATAGTAGTAAAACACTTTTCCACTCACCAACAACCCAACACTAGATGGCTGATGCGCGAATCAAGCCTCTGCAACTCTCGCGCCTTCTTCTACAGATAAAGGATTCAGCTCCCCTACTTTACCCAACCAAAACAGTGAATTAAGAACACATCTCTGAATCAAAACCTTCCAGCAACCAACAAACTCAACAACGCCTCACAATAATCAATCGAACACCTTTCTAAAACCAACAAGAACACCACCAAACCTTACTGAAACAAAACCCAGGCAAGATATAATGATTCTAACACATTACTAACATCCAACAACAACCTAAGCATGCCCTTATATCTCCAGCAACAACACAACAACCAGATCACACCAAAAACCAACTATAAACATCCTAAAAACTAACAATCCTTATAGTTTTGGGATTCCATTGATTAATCAATCCTTTCAACATTAAAACACATCTAATTTAATATGTATATCAATTAAATCCATCACCAAAATACATGCAATTCATCTTCCATTAATTTTTCAAGAAAACTCAATTAAACTAACAAATAAATGTTTAAATCACAATTCCACAATATAAATAACAACAAAGGATCAAGAATTTGGGAATTTCATTAAAGAACCTTTAATTAGAGGAGAGAAATGAAAATCACCTCTAATTGTTGATTTCTCCTTAATTGGCCAAGCTTTGATGCAATCCAAAGAGAATTTGCAAAGGTATTTGAAGAGATCAATGATTCCTGGAGATTTAGAAGTAGAAATATTAGTTTGGTTGCTGAGAGAGTTGAGAGAAAAGATTTTGAGAAAAGTAGTTACGTGAGAATGTGTTTTTAGAAAATAAAGATCTTTTTAATTAAAATCTCTTTTATCCAATTATTAAAACCTTTTAAAATGCTTTAAAAATAGCATTAATTAAGAGAGAAATTTGTAGAAAAAGAATGGTTAAATAGCTCCTTAAAGATTCTAAGTTTTGATCCTCTTTCGATTTAATCGCCAAAATAGTTTTGAAATCTTTCAATTTAGTCACTAGACTTAAATGTCTAAAAATCAGATTTCATTTCCTCAAATTGACTTCACCAATTTACATAAAATATTAATCAAGTAATTTAGATCATTTTTCATGTTTTATTTTACATCGAAAACCAAATTTTAATTTATTTTCCCGAAACTATTCGAATTGCCTAAACCGATTCTCTCGAACCTTCTGTCCAACCCGATTCACTTCTAGGCCCATATTCAGGGCGTTACATGAGACACATTCGAGTCCTTTTTCTATGCATCCAGGGAGTACGAAAATGTATCAGGACTTAAACAAAGAGTATTTCTGGGTTGGTTTAAAAAAGGATGTTGCAGATTTTGTTGCTCGTTGTATGGTTTGTCAACGTGTTAAGGCGGAGTATCAGTTTCCCTCAGGGTTGTTGCAACCGTTAAAGATTTCAGAGTGGAAGCGTGAGAGAATTACCATGGATTTCGTGTTCGGTTTGCCTTTGACGCCATCAAAGAAGAATTTTGTGTGGGTGATTGTGGACAGGTTTATGAAGTGTGCATATTTTCTAGCTGTGCATACGACGTATACATTGGATAAGTTGGCAGAGTTGTATATTGTTGAGATTGTGAGGTTGCACGGAGTGCCAAAGTCTATTGTATCAAATAGAGATATGTGTTTTATCGCAAGGTTTTGGGAGTGTTTGTATAGAGCTTTGGGTACACGGTTGAACTTCAGTACTTTGCATCATCCTCAAACAGATAGTCAGTCTGAATGTGTTATCCAAATGTTGGGGGATATGTTACGGTGTTTCATCATTGATTTCCAAGGATCGTGAGAGAAGCAGTTGCCTTTGGTTGAGTTTGCCTATAATAACAGTTATTAATCTAGCATCTAGATGGCACCGTACGAGGCTTTGTATGGTAGAAGATGTCGTACGCCAATTTGTTGGGCGAAGGCAGTAGAAAAGTATGTTTCTTTGCCGGATGTGTTGAAGGATACCAATGAGAAGGTGAAGCTTATTAGTGACCGGTTTAAGGCGGCCTCGAATCGGCAAAATTCATATGCTGACTTGAAGCGAAGAGAGATTGATATGTAGTTGGTGACCGTGTGTTGCTTAAGGTTTCACCTTGGATGAAGGTGATGAGGTTTGGACGGAAGGGCAAATTGAGTCCTAGGATAATTGGAACTTATGAGGTATTAGAGCGTGTTGGTCCAGATGCATATAGGTTGAGGTTGCTGGCTGAGTTAGTAAGATACATGATGTTTTCCATGTATCGATGCTTCGGAGGCATAGATCGGATCCTTCGTATTTGATGCCTATTGAAAAGATTGAGCTGAATCCAAATTTAACCTATGATTAGGAGCCAGTGAGAATTCTCGATTCGAGCAGCAAAGTTCTTCATGGTAAGACCATAGAGCTGGTAAAGGTGTTGTGGCAACATCGTGGTGTTGAAGAAGTCACATGGGAAAGCAAGGAGGACATGTTGAAGCAATTTCCTCATATTTTTCTACCAGGTAAATTTTGGGGACGAAATTTCTTAAGAGGGGGAGAGTTGTAACGCCCAGAAATTGGGCCTAGATGTTAATCGGATCGGGTAGACGGTTTGAGAGAACTGGTTTAGGCAATTTGAGTTAGTTTCGAGAATTAAATCTTATAAAATTGATTTTGGCTAAAATAAAATATGGAAAATGCTAGAAAATACTTAATTAATATTTTAGGTATTTTGGTAAATTCAATTTGATGTAATTAAATCTGATTTTGGGACATTTTGGTCTAGTGACTAAAATGAAAAGTTTTCAAAACTGTTTTTGGTGACTAAATCGTAAAAGGGTCAAAACTTAGAATCCTTAAGGAGCTATTTGACCAATCTTTTTTATCATATTCCCCCCTTAATTTAGGCTATTTTTAAAGTATTTTAATTTGTTTATTATTAAAATAAAATAACAATTAATAAAAGGATTTTTGGTTTTACAAAATCACTTTCTTACGTAACTATTTTTCTTCCAACTTTTTCTCTCAACTTTCCTAGCAGCCAAACTAAGATTTTCACTCCAAAATTCTTAGGAATAAATTCCTATTGATTTCCTTTTTGTTTCCTAATTAATTTCTTTAATTCCTATTGCAAAATCTACTTAGATTTCAACCAATCTTTGCCAATTGGGAGAAAAATCAGAAATTAGAGGCGATTTTTGTTTCTCACCTCTAATTAAAGGTTATTTAATGAAATTCACAAGTTCTTGATCCTTTGTTATTGATTTATGTTATGTAATTATGGTTTAAACATGGATTTGATGATTAAATTGAGTTTTATGTGGAAAACTTGTTAAACACTGATTTGGATTTGTTATGGATAGGTTTTAATGAGTTTAGATCTAGCATAAGATACATTTTAATGTTGAAAGAAGTGATTAATCGATGAAATCCTGAAACTATGTGAATTGCTACTTTTCTATATTGTTTTTAGTTAGATTTTGGTGTGATCTTGTTGCTGTGGAGGTGTTGGACGTATAAAGATGTGATTAAGATGTTTTGGGATGTTAATTGATTTTGTTAAAATGTTAGAATCGATAGGTTTTGGATGGGCCTTGTTTAGGTGAGGTTTGATGATGATTTCGGTTGTTTTGGAAGGGTGTTTGATGGTTTCTTGTGAGGCAAAGTTGTGTTTGTTGGTTGCTAGAAGTTAATGATGCAGAGATGTGTTTTATTCCTCTGTTTTTGATTGGGTAAAGCATAGGAGTTGAATCCTTTAGGTTTTCGAGAAGGCGCGAAAGCTTCGGAAGCTTGATTCGTGCAACGGCAAGCTAGCTTTGGATTGTTGGTGAGTGAAAACATGTTTTACTGCTATTAAAATGTTTGAAAGAAGTTGTGGGAGTTTAGATAAAGTTTGAAACACTTATCTAAGCTCGGAAGTAAGTATTGATTGAGCTATCTCTCTATTTTGATTTTGCAAAAATGAAATCTCATGCACATGTTTGTGGTTTTGATTACTCACTATATTATGCATGTTTTAGAAATGAAAGATGTTGCAAATGATCATATGTGATGACTATTGAGAACGAAAATGGTTTATGGAAGTATTTTCGAGAATACTAGAATGCATGGTTTAATTTATTTGAAATGGGAATGATTCGATGCATATGTAAAACAATGAGGTAATGTGGTTTTAACGAATATATTGGCAAGTGGCTGAGTTTAAAATATTATCGGATATAGTTGGCTAGCCATAGGGTTTAAAATGCACTATAATAAGTCACCTCATGTGTGTCGAGGTGGGTAATTGTTCCGTTGCTCCACCATGGGAAGCGCAGCGGTCGAGGTGAGTAATTGTTCTATTTTCTCCCGCTGGGGGATTTATACATCATAACCGTTAAGGTGTGTAATTGTTTCTTTGCTCTAGTTTGAGGATGTATGTGAAGTGGTCGTGGGAACCCTTTGGGAAATTCGTGTATCCTATGTGTTTTATAAACGAAATGGTTTTGGTTTTGAGTCACTTGTAAGCCAATATATGGGATAATGTATCATGAGAACTGGATTGTGTTTATATAATGTGATTTATACATGAGATGCTCTTTAAGCTTGTTATAGAGATTGTGGCATATGAAGCTTAAATTGAGGTTTGAGATAGAATCCATGATACATGTGTTGCAAATGATTTAAATGTACATACTTGAAGAGATTATTAAAGCATGAGATGATTTTTCCATGAGACATTTATATTTGGTTTGAAATAAAATGATTTTAATTGCATTGATGAGTGTTTTCAAGATACTCTCACTAAGCTTATAGCTTACGCTCTCTTTTCTCATCAATGCAGAGAAATAACTCTTTCGGACAACGAGTGAGCGAGGAAAGATCCAAGAGTTGAGATTTTCAAAGTATGGTTTTATAACTACTAAGTAGTAATAAGAGGCAATGTGACCAAGTTGTATTTTGGGAGGTTTATTTTGGAAACTCCCTGTTTGTAAAAGTTTGGTTTGATGATTTGGATTTAAATGATGCTTAATGCTTGATTTTGAGGGGCTGGGAAACAATATGCATGTTTGGGTAGAAACCATGCCTATAGGAGTGATGTTTGGATTTGAGATGTTGTGTTTGAACTTCTACCATGTTCCTATGCTTGAGGAATTCATGTTTGTGAAGTTATATGATGATTAGATGTTGTTTGGTGTATGCTAGATTGAGCCACAGTGTCATATGTTGGACCAAGAGGTCGTTATAGGTCTGTCTGTACCGATATGGGTCCTCAGGGATCGGTACATGGGGACCTATCTCGACTCACTTTGGGCAAAGTTGCCTAGGCATACCGATACGCCAGGTAATCGTATCGGTACGCATAGCTAGAAAACAAGCTTGGTGTCGGTACACGGGTTTCTGTATCGGTACGCCCTTTGGCCACTGGAATCCTGATTTTCAAAATTGGCATACCCGTTCTGATATGCTTAAGGACAGTATCGGTACGCCTTTATTGTTTTCACCCTTTGCAATACGGTAATGGTTTGTACCGGTACACCAGTCATTATTTCAGTTAAGATGCTTCTTAATGTTTGTATTCTTTGCAATTTAGTCCATATTTCTTAATTGTGTAATTAAATGAGTTTGGATGGATATTTTAAGTTGAGATTTAACCTGAAGGCATGTAATATGACTAATTAAGGATTGGTAACTTTAATTTCATATTTGACTTGGTAATTATTGGAAATTATGCTTTAGTCCCTAGAATGGGAATTCGAGGAATTGGATGTCGAATCGACGCCTGATTGGGTTGTATCTTTCACCATAACCAGTGTGATAGCATTAGGACTTAAATATTCATTTAGATAAGATAAAAGAAAAAATGGACTGTTTCAATGTAATTCTTCTGGGTTTGTCTCGACAAACCCTAATTTAGCTCGCTCAATTCGGTCTTGCGACTAGACTGAGTCAAGGGGTTACATGTTACAACAATGTGAGGGTACTAACCTAGTAATTAATTGGAAAAATGCCACTTTATGGTATCTGAGGTCATTATCTTGGGCCATTGCATCTCTAACAAGGGCAATGAAGTGGACAAAGCCAATATTGAAGTTATCGAGAAGCTTCTTCCACCAACAAATGTCAAAGCCATTACAAGTTTCATTGGCCATGCCGATTTTTGCAAGCAATTTATTAAATACTTCTCCAAGTTATTGAAGCCCTTGTGTCTCTTGCTAGAATAAAATCGAGCATTTGAGTTTGATGATCACTGTCGTGCTGCGTTCGAAACCTTGAGGAAGGAGCTTATTTCCACATCGGTGGTAGTGCCTCATGATTGGTCACAACCATTTAAGTTGATGTATGATGCAAGTGAATACGCAGTTGGTACTGTTCTTGGTCAGCGCCGAAACAAGGTTTTTTATGTCATATATTATGCTAGTCGTACACTTAATGAGGCACAAGTAAACTACACCACCACTGAAAAAGAATTGCTTTTTATAGTTTTTGTATTTGATAAATTTAGGTCATATTTAATAGGGACTAAGGTTATTATGCATACCGATCATTCAACCATTAAATACCTGGTAACTAAAAAGGATGCTAAACCTAGACTTATTAGATGGATATTACTTCTGCAAGAGTTTGATATTGAGGCAGTAGATATAAAAGAGACTGAAAATCAAGTTGATGACCATCTTTCTAGACTTGAAAACACATGTGATACTGATGTTGCATGTGATATTAAGGAAGAATTCCTGATGAGAAGCTTTTAAAAGCCACGGCTTTTCCATGGTACGCTGATATTGTTAACTTTCTTGTTAGTGGTATTTTTCCTTGTGACCTTAGCAGCCAAGGAAGGAAGAAATTTTGACATGACGCACGCTATTATTATTGGGATGAACCTTAACTTTTCATGCAATGTACTGATCAAATGATCCGGAGATACGTGCCTGAGGATGAACAAGAAGATATCATGTATGATTGCCACTCTAGCCCATGTGGAGGACATTTTGGAGGACAAAAGACTACTGCAAAGGTCCTATAATCTGGATTCTATTGGCCAACCTTATTCCAAGATGCTCATGCATATTACAAGGGGTGTGATAGATGCTAGAGGACATGGAACATATCTCGATGTAACAAACTTCCCATGTAAGTTATCCTAGAAGTTGAACTATTCGACCTGTGGGGTATTGACTTTATAGGGCCGTTGCCATCCTCCAAAGGTCAACTGTATATCTTACTCATGGTTGATTACGTATCCAAATAGGGTGAACCAATCGCGACAACTAAGAATGGCACAAATACAGTCTTGAGGTTCTTACACAAGAACATTTTCACCCGTTTTGGAGTTCCTTGAGCTATCATTAGTGATGAGGGCAAACACTTAGACAAGAAGTTGATTGCTAAAGCACTGTGTGGCTATCAAGTCCACCACAAGATAGCCATAGTGTATCATCCACAAACTAATGGACAAGCTGAAGTATCTAATCGAGAAATCAAGCAGATCCTGAAGAAGGTGGTTAAACCCAATAGGAACACAAAGCCTTTTAGGCTATCAAGAAGATCAAAATGGACACCCAACCAGTTGGAGAAAGAAAATTACTGGAATTAAATAAGTTAGATGAGCATCGCTTGAATGCCAATGAGAATGCCAATATCTACAAAGAAAAGACCAAAAAGTGGCACGATGCTAAACTGAGGCCTCAACAATTCGTTGAAGGCCAAACTGTCCTACTCTATAATTCTAGCATGAAGCTTTTCCCGGGCAAGTTAAAATCTCGATGGTCTGGCCCATTTCGAGTTGTTAAATTCTACCCACATGGTGTTGTGGATATAACAGACCTCAAAGATGGCCTAATCTTCAAGGTCAATAGTCAATGCCTGAAGGCTTACAAGAGAGCAACAATGCAACGTGACAAAACCTCAGTCATGCTATTGGAAGTCTAGAACATTCAATTATATCTTTTAATTTCATGTTATTTAATTTTTTACTTTTATTTATTGCAATTTCTTTAGTTACTCAACTTAGGCTTTATTTAATATGCTTGTATTTTGGCAGTTATTATAAGGGAGAGAAAAAAGAGTTAAACATTTTCCTAGGCTACCGGAAAGCAGATTGGTTACATTGATTGGGATTTAGGTTTGTTTTATTCAACCCATAGAAAATCTATTTTTACCCTTCACCATAACCTATAACTCCTCCACACATCGCAACCCCATCCACTCCCCACCTACTTTTACTTTCCCGCTAAACGAAACAATCAACAATTAATGCTGACTTCCCTCAATCACTCTCATGACCCTTTGCTTCTATGCCCGTCCATATTCTCCTACCCCAAGTTTTCCATTATTAAAACAAAGCCGATCATTTACCAGTACCTATTCTTGCGATCATCTTACTCTCCTCTCTCCAAAAACCTATCTCATTATCAAGAATGGCACAACAAAGACAGAGTCTCAGTCCCCCTTTGTCTTCTTTATTCTAATAGTCGTCTTCTGACTCCTTATCGAGCTTTAACTCTGACTCCTGTATAGAGCTACCGACTACCCTCAAATAACTTACAATATTAAAACTTACTTCTGGAATAAGGGTTGGCCTAATCCGATCGGTGCACTATCCTCTTTGACAGCGAGGAACAAACCATCATCTAGTCACATGGATGGGATATATTCTCCAAATAGCCCGAGGGAATAAACGCTGACTGGTTAAAGAGTTCTACACTTATGTTCACCAACATAACGACAAATGGGTATATATTAGAGGGATGAAGGTGGAGTTCACCCCACATCTCATCGCACGCCATTACAAACTGAAGTTTTTAGATGGGCTACATGTCAGTTCTGTTGCCAATGCCAATGCTAACACGGATACCAAGCTTCTACGGGACCTTCGTGTTGCAATAACTACCTAGGAAAGAACATTATCCAATGCTAGGACAATAAGATGGCAGAACCTCCTCCCCACCGCTAAATTTTGAGTGAGGTTTATGAATACAAGGCTTCTACCCACCAAAAATTTGATAACCTTCTCCCACCGACGAATGTTGCTCCTCCACTCTATCCTCCAGAAACATCCAATTATGCCCTACGAATACATCTATGAAGCCATCCTAGAAAGAGGATAAAATCCTTAAGGAACCCTTCGGTTGGATGCTTTCGAAGTTTTATACAATCAAGAACCCACCAGTGCACGAACTCACACCCACCACTACATACCGAAAATAACAGCCAGATACTAATACTGGCTCATCCACCTACCCTTCCAAGAAACCAGCATCCGCCAGGGGCAAAGGCAAGGTATCATCATCCGAGAAACACCACCCAGTGACTCCCTAGGTTAATTTTTATTTTCTTTTTAGTTTAGTTTAGTTTTTTTTCATATTTTGTATATGCATATTTTTCTTTTCCTTGATTTGATTTGATTTGCTTTTTCTTTTCTTTGCTTTTGCACTAGGGATAATGCATTTCTCAAGTTTAGGAGAGTACTTAACCATACATATATACTAGGTTAAATTTAGCTAAAATTTTAAAATCTTAATTTTTTTAAACTGCAATTAACCTAATATGTCTGATAGGTTCCCTTAGTTATGATTCCTTTAATTCTAAAATTGTTGTTGCGTTGATTATGAATTCCTATGATGAATCTATGTTGATGCTTTGCAAGGTGTTATGAGCTTTAGGTTTTGAACTTAATGATAAATCTTTTGTAGCCCTTAAAACCACATATTGCATGTAATTTGAACATTTAATAAATCTTAGGGATGCTCTAGGTAAACTTTCTAATGCCCAAGCATAAATCAAAGTGAATGAACTTAATGCCCAATGTAGCAAAAAAGGCTTAAAACTCCCTAAAAATCAAGAAATTAAATTAAGACTTGATAATTGAAACAAAACTATTGAGGGACACTCTCCTATGCATCTCGCTATCTTAGTACACTAGGTGAGTTGTGTTTGGTCCATTTAACTTTCCCTGGTAAGAATAATAGTTCTGGCAAAGAATTAATGAAAGCCTTCACGGGATGACACTACTCGTAGGGCTCGGGGATGGGTTGTTTGCTTCACTATATCTTCAGGTACTAAATAGTTAGTGTGATAAGATGAAGCCCCAAGGATATAGTTTTCAAACTTAAAAAGGGAGTAAAAATGTGTTGAAACGGAAAACAATATGTCAAGTTAGAAAAAGAAAGCAATCCTTAAGCTTTTCTAAGGTTATTAAGTGATGAATGCATGTAACGTAGCACACACTGCACCTATAGTAGATTTAATCTTTTGAACAAAAACTGTAAGCTATAATGCATTGCTTTTCATTAACATAGCTGAGGAATGAATTACTGCTACAACATAACTTGGAATCACTGTAATCATAGCTTATTGGAACCTTAGGACTTAGGGGTTGTTTACTGTTCATATTTTTTTATTGTTTCCATTTTGCATCGCTTGGGAACAAGTAATGGTTCAAGTTTGGGGGTATTTGACTAATGCATAATTGATCTATTTTATATGCCCTTATTCCTTGTCTTTTGCATGGTTCAAACTGATATAGTTTGCATTTAGGTTAGATTGTACATATTTGCATGTAGATAGGGAGTTACATTGCTTGTGCTTTAAATGTAATATATATCGGTGATTTCCACAGGAAATATGGTATTTTGTGATGCATGTTCAGGATGTTGGAGGATTGTTGGAGTGGAAGAGGAGCATATCTCATGGTTGGAGTTGATGAGGTATAAAAAGTTGGAGATGAATTTGCTTTTGCGCATGTGGACTTTCTTCTAGATACGAAATATTAAATGAAGTAGGAAACTAATGGCTTTATTTTATAAAGCCACGCACACTTTAGTGTATTGAAACCCTAGTTTCACCGTCTATATAAGAGAGACTTGTACGTTACTTCAAAAAATAGAGGCATGATTATAGGCAACAGTCCTAGTTTAAAGCTTGCAGAGAACCACCAAAGTGGAAGCTAGAGAATTCTCCTCACGATAGAGCCATCGAGAGAGGTTGACAGAGTAGGAGATCTACAACACATTTGGACGGCTTGAAGGGAGTTTGTCGAGGTCCCTCGACTCTTTTCTTACCTTGCTTGATAAATTGTTGTACTTTACTATTTTTGTTATAGATGTTTTAGGCTCAGACATTAGCTAAATACTTTAGTTGGATTATTGCGTCCCAGTATTTTATGTTTTGATTACCTTTTTATAATGCTATAGTCATTTTTCCCTTTATCTATTATATTCATCGTACTTCATGCGTAGTTATTGTAAGAGCTATATAGAGAGGCTTTTTAACTATTGATATGTGGCTTAATATCGAGATAGTTAGGTTACACAAATGTGAACAGTGTTGCTAAGCTGTTAACTTAGTTCTAATCTGGCTTAGACATAAGTTTAGGGTTTCAACAACTAAAAGGGAGTTCTTAAACAAATAATAGGTAGCTAGGGTTCACACAGACATGTATACCTTAACCTCAATGTTATTAACTTCTAGGCATTGAGAGAGTCAGAAGTTTTTTAGAAAATTGTGTCGAGTAGATCAAGAACTTAATGGTTTACGCATACATGTATTGCCAATCGTTATAACATTGTAATAGGCAATCAAGCATATATCCTTAGTAATAATCCCAACCTCCATAATTATCTATTAGTTGCTGCAGTTGTCCGTCTTAATCATAGCTATCTTTAGTTTAATTGTTTTAGTTTTAATTAAATATTCAAACATCAATACATACAAATATATTCTTAAGCATAATAACTTCATAGTTATTATTCCAATCCTCGTTGGTTCGACACTCTACTCATCACTTTATTACTTGATACGACAAGTATACTTGCTCTAAAGTGCATCATTATTCCAATCCTCGATGGTTCAACACTCTACTCAAACTCTCTTAGTTTTGGTACCCAAGGTTACTAGTCCGGAAAATCTTAAGCAATTTAGGCCTATCAAACTGTGTACGGTTATGTATAATGTGATCACAAAGATTCTGGTTAAAAAGTTTAAAGCCATATTTGCCTGATTGGGTTGAGCATACGTAGTCAAGTTTTGTTCCGGGCCTTCATATTACGAATAATATAATCCTCGCGCAAGAGGTTATTCATACGATATGCAAAAAGTAAGGACATACGGCTAAGATGGCAATTAAAGTAGACCTTGAAAAGGCTTATGACCGCATTGAGTGGAGCTTTATTGAAGAGACCTTGCAGGATCTAGGTTTGCTGGCTCGTTTCATTGCATGGATTATGTAGTGTGTTACTTCTGTGTCGACTCAGATTATTTGGAACAGGGAAGTGACCGATTGTTTTTCGCCTACGAGGGGTATTCGGCAGGGGGATCCACTCTCACCGTATCTATTCGTCTTATGTATGGAACGGTTGTTGCATGCTATTGGAAGGAAGGTTAACACAGGGCAGTGGAAGTGAATTTATTTGTCGCGGGGTGGTCCTGGTTTGTCTCATCTTTTCTTTGTAGACGATTTAGTTTTGTTTGCTGAGGCATCCATTGAGTATTTATAGGTGATTAGGGATGTTCTGGGAAATTCTTGTGCTTGTTCTGGTCATCGGGTAAGTGTGGCAAAAATACAAATTTTTTTCTCTAAAAACTATTATGTGGAGTTGAAATAGTTAATCGCGGATAGCTTCAGTTTTGAAGTTGTCGAGGACCTTGGGAGATATTTAGGGGTTCTTCTACTGCATAAATAGGTAACTAGGGGGACTTATCGGTATCTGCTGGATAGAATTGAGCAGCGGCTCTCTAGTTGGGCTGCTCGGACTCTCTCACTCGTGGGTCGTATAACGTTGGCAAAGGCTATGTTGCAGGCAATCCCCACTTACGTCATGCAACCCACATGGTTACCGAAGGGTATCTGTGATGAGATAGAGAAAATGATACGTCAATTTGTTTGGGGTTTGATGCAAAAGTCAAATGCTATGGCACTTGTAAAATGGGATATATTGAAATTGTCGGTGAATGAAGGTGGTTTAGGACTTCGGGATCTTAACCGCTAAAATCAAGCGTTACTTATGAAACTTGGTTTTCAATTAATGAGTAATGCATATGACTATCCCGAGGCCTAATTGTTCCCATCTTTGGAGAAATATTAGCCAAGTTTAGGGAGATGTTCGTCTGTTGGCAGGTTAGGGACGATTGGCATACTGATTTCTGGTGGGATATCTGGCTTGATGGGACTGAGCCTCTAGCAGTGCATTGTATTCTCCATCTACCTCTGCCATCAACGCCCGTGGCTACTATGTTGTCTGTTGATGGACAATGGGACTGGAATCAGTTAGGTATTTTGCTTCCTAATGAGATCATTTCAAAGATTACTTGTGTTATGCCCCTCATGCGGCATTGGGCCGTGATAAACCAGGATGGCATTTGGAGGAGAATCGGTTGTTTTCTACATCTTCAGCATATATGTCTCTTGGTACACTGCCTTCACAAACAACAGATAGGATTTGGAGTGATATTTGGAGTTTGAAAGTACCGCAAAGGATTCGGATTTTCTTTTGGTTATTGGTGCATGAGAGATTATTGACTAATGTTGAGCATAGCCGACGGCATCTTACGGTGTACACAACGTGTCCACTTTGTGGTCAAAGGGATGAATCGGTAGAGCATGTGATACGATCGTGTGTGCGGGCTCAGCAGGTTTGGGTGAGGTTAGTTCACCCGTATCGGCTGTATAGTTTCAATACCACCCCGTATACTCGTTGGCTAGAGGAGAACCTTAGGGAGAGTGGCCATGCTTGATCAATGGAGAATGACTGGGCCATTCTTTTTGCCGTGACTTGTTGGATCCTGTGGAAGTGAAGGTGTAGTTGGGTTTTCACAGGTGAGTATAGCAATTTGGGTGATGTTGTTAGGTATTGCCGAGGGTATAGGGATGAGATTGTCGAGGCGGTTGTGGTTAATAATGGCTCTACTCGGCCGATGCGGGTTGTGCAGAATTGGTTGCCCCTTATGGTGGGTTGGGTAAAAGAAAACGCAGATGGAGCTGTTGGGGGACATGGTAATTTGGCAGCTACAGGTGGTGTGATTCGCAACATTAATGGAGAGTGGCTCTTTGGTTTCTCTCGGAGTATAGGGGCTTGCTCGGTCCTGATTGCAGAATTATGGGTAGCTTTTGATGTGTTGTCGCATGCATGGCGTTTAGGCTTCCGTAAGGTGGAATTGGAGCTCGATAACAGTATTGTGGTCATGATTTTGCAGGGTGTTTCCTTGGCATTGGGGAGTAGCGCGCTTGTTACCAGGATGAAAGAGTTATTGAGTATGCAGTGGGAAGTTCGGATTGTTCACGTTCAACGCGAGGCGAACATGGTGGCCGTGGTTTAGCTTCTTTGGCTCGGGGTAAGTTGATGGGAGAATGGCGCTATGTGTTTCCGCTAGTTGAGGTGTTTGCATCTTATTCTGCGGATATGGGTGTGACTTAGTGTTTTTGTCCATTGTTGTGTTTTGTTGCGTCTTGTTCGCTTGAGTCTTTTGTATTCGTTACCACGAGTACTCTTTTCCTCCATTTAGGTTTAGGGAGGTTTTTAACGAGGCTTGTGGTAATTATCCCCTATTCTCATCAAGAAAAATTGACTTTTAAAAAGTCAATAAAGGACAAATTTAGTGGGACAGAGGGAGTACCTTTTATAATCCATTATGGGACGTAAATCATTCAACGTCCTATTGCAACATAGTTGAACGCTCCGTTGTGGTGCATCTCGAGGAGGCGCGGTCGGAGAGGTTATTTACACTTCGGCTCCAGCAGCTGTCTAGGAGCTCATACATGCTCGCCACTAGTATGCACCACCCCTTGTATGATCGAAAAAAAATATATGTTTATAGGTTCGAATCTTGACATTATGAATGAAGTAAATTGATTAGGAAGGATCGCCCCCATAATGGGCTTTTGCAATATTCGATCTAAATTAGTTAACCAATAGGTTTAATTTCACTAATTTTAAAATTAAAAAATCTTAAATAATAATTAAATCAGAAAAATAAAGAGTCAAAATTTAATTTCTTTATTTTAACTAACAGAGTCTTAGCAAAATAATAAACCAAAACTTTTAGAGAAAGACGAGCATAATTGCAATGGTTTCAATGGCCTAAAGTCGTATGTGCCTCCGTCCTTGAAGGTTATAATCCCCTTTCAAATATGTATTGCATCTGTAAAAAAGTAATAATAAAATAATATTTTTTTAGTTTTATATTGGAATGATTGTTTTCAATCTCCATTCACGATTATATCTGACTCCGGTCTTAATAATAATCTTATTGTTTTCGATAGTTAAAGTGATATTGACACTTCTTTAATAAAAATTCAGAATCTGCCCTTTTCCAATTATAAAAAATTGAGATGTAAAAAACTGAATAATTTGCAAATAAAGAATTGATAGCGAGGTTTAAATTATGACCCACTGACCCTTATACTTTTTCCTTTTTTAGGGAAACCTAACCCTTATACTTACTAATTAGAACTATGTGGTATCAAATTAGCATTTACATTAAAATTGATTGTATGTATATGATTAAATGAAAGGGTAGATTACATCTGTAGTCGTCGACTATTAGTAAGTTTATATCTTTGTCACTTAATTATGAAAAGTTACAATTTCATCACTCAACAAATTGACTTCTTACATTTTAGCCTTCCACTGTTAATTGGCTAATGGATGGATGATGTTGTTGATTTATAATTAGTATAATAATAAACTTAGTCCTTAATATTTATGCATTTTGTCAGCTTTGCTAGATTCCAAAAAATCAACCTTCAATATTTATAAATTTTATCAATTTGCTTTTTATTTTAAAAATAAAAAATACAAAAAATAAAAATAAATTAGTTAAAGTTTGATAAATTTATCAACCCCATATGAAGCACCTAATCATCAGTCTAGAGGCAATTATTTGTAATAGCATTCATTCCAGCAGCAAAAATTACGACTATAGCTGACTTCACTTCAATAATGATCTTGTAGTTTTAATAGTTAGGCTTGATAGGCAAAATTTCGCCCAAACTATACTTTTGTTTCGGATAGGTGGCTAAAGTATTTTTCGGCCCAAGTAGGTGCCTAACGTTTTATCATTACCATTTTAGGTGCCTTGTCATTAACGGTTGTTTAAAAATTTCCGTTATTCAACAAAAATAGGACACATGACATGCTTTGTTTTATTTTATTTTATTTTTTAAAAAACTCAAAATTTTCAAAAATACCCTAAAATCTCAAAATTTCCAAAATAACCCCTAAATCCCAAAGTCTCAAATCTCGATTCCAACTGTTGTCGCCGCCAATCGCTGACGGCAAGTTCATCGCTTCCATCTTCGGACCCCACAATCATTTCCCCATCCTTCCGACGCCCAAAGTCGAATGTTGGCGTGTCTAACGTCGAAACAAAGTCGAACGGCGAGAAGAGGAAAAAATAAATGATAGGGCCAAGGGCGACCGATCAGACGATGGACGTGTGGGTCTTGCGGCTAGAGGAGGAAGCTTCATTTTGTCATTGGCAGCGTGATGAACGCTGACGACAGTGGCCGAATTTGGGGATCTAGAGAATTCTGGGTTATTTTGTGAATTTTAGGAAAATTAGGGATTTTTTTAAAATTAAGTTAAAAAAATTAAAATAAAAGCCATGTGTTATGTTCTGATTGGTTAAATGAAAATTTTAAACGGTCGTTAATGACCGGACACTTAAAATGATAATGATAAAAACATTAGGCACCTAATTAGGCCGAAAAATATGTTAAGCACCTATCTGGAAAAAAAGTATAGTTTGGGTAATTTTTACCTATTAAACCTAATAGTTAAGTGATATTCACACTCATTTAATCAAAATTCAAAATCTACCTTTTTCGATTATAGAAAATTGAAATGTAGACAAATGAATAATTTGTAAATAAGGAATTGTTGGTGAAGTTTAAATTAGGACCCCTGACCCTCAGACTTTTTATTTTATTTTATTTTATTTTATGAGGAGGCCTAGCCCTTATACTTGCTAATTAGTAATTAGAACTCCATTTGGTGTCGTATTATTATTAGCATTTGTATTAAAATTGATTGAATGCGTATAATTAAATGAAAGGGTAAATTTCATCCGTAGTGATTCGACTATTAGTAAGTTTATATCTTAGTCACTTAATTATAAAAAATATTTTTTATCACTCAACAAAGCGACTACATTTTAGCCTTCCACTGTTAACTGGCTTCTAGATTCTAAAAATCATCTTTCAATATTTATAAATTTTATCAATTTGGTTCTTATTCTAAAATTAAAAGGTATATAAAATTAAAAAATACATAAAATATAAAATAAAATAGTTAAAGAGTGACTAGTGCCGCGCAATGACGGATCCATAAAATTTTTTGAGGGTGGGCAAGAATATATTAATAACACAAAAAGTTTTCAAGATAGATATACTAATAATATTTTAATTGTAATAAAAAGTCTTATAAAAAGTATATCTAAAAATAAAATTTACAATTCTTCCATTCTAGGCCTTATTTTCTGATATCATTGTGTGATATTTTCTTTCTCTACATTATCAAACATATCTTTCTCAATAAAAGTAACTAGGTCATCATTCAACCATTCATCTTTCATATGGTTACGCAGTCGATTTTTAATAAAGTGCATCGCAGATAATGTTCTTTCCAATGTTGCGGTTGCAACCGATAGAACCAAAGCCAACTTCAAAAGTAAGTTTACAAATGGGTACACAACATGCTTCATTGTATCAACCATTTTTTCAGATAAATTAGAAAGTTCCTTTAGACCAGAAAATCACTCATTTGAATGAGCATCAACAATGTAATTCTCAAGCTGACAATAAAGCAACATAAGGTCTCTTGCAGAAAATTCATAAAGATAAAATTGGCGAATAAGATTTTTCTTATAAAAATATACAAGTCTCTTGGACTCAAGCAAACCACACAAAGCAACAACTATGTAAATGTCTCAGAAAAACTATTATTAAGCTCTTGAAGTTGTCTATCAATCACCAGATAATATAATGCAACCTGAAAATGATGCAATTTTGAAACTTCATGAACTTTTCTCCTAGATCTTCTAGAACAACAAATACATCTTTCATTTTTAGAATCTCAATGTCATTCTTTTCATAAAACAAAGAAACTTTTTCAAGTAAAGATTGTTATCTCACATCTCTCGTCATTTGTAATCGTTACTTGGACACATTAACTAATTGTATAGCATTCACAATGTCTTGATCACTCTATTGTAATGCTTGAGATATGATAACTCCATGGAAAATCTATATTTTATGCCCTTTTACTCGAATTATTGTCTTATTCAAGCCTGTGTAGTTGCATTTAGAGCATTTTCCATGCATTTATGGAGTTTATTCTTGAGCTTAACCGATTACTGAATTGATGTATTTAATGGGAAATATAGTGGGTTTTTGGTGGTGATTGTGTATGATCAAGGATCGAAGGAAGTAAAGACATGCTAGAGCATTATTTAGCATTCTCATGATCAACAATATAATTCTCATTTTGACAAACAAGCAACATAAGGACTCTTGTAAAAAATTCATAAGGATAAAATTGGGCAAGGTGAATAAGCTTTTTCTTATAAAAAAAATATACAATTTTCTTGGACTCAAGCAAACCACACAAAAAAAAAACAACTATGTACTTGTCTCAAAAAAACAATTATTAAGCTCTTGAAGTTGTCTACCAATCACCAGATAATATAATTCAACCTGAAATGATGCATTTTTGAAACTTCGTGAACTTTTCTCCTAGATCTTCTAGAACAACAAATGTAACACCCCCTTCTCGGCCATGTAGGAATTCGGGTCGGAAGGCATTACCGGAAAACAATCTAGAGATCGGAGCGGTGATTATCAAACAATATTCGATAAAAAAAAAAGTTGACAAGAAATAAGAACATGTTCAATTAATTCAATGCGAGCATTGATTATCCAATTAGGACCAATTTTAAACTTTTACAAATTCTAGGGACTAATCTGTAATTTTGATAAATTATAGGTCCATTTCAGAAATTAAGCTTACTATAATGAAAATCAATCATTAAACAACATGTCTGTAAATTTTTATACAAATCAGAGTTCATTTACCAGCCTAATTAAACCATTCAATATTTAGTGACTGTTTTACAAATTTCTAGAATTATTACCTAACTTACCAGAACCCGTACCGATACTCGAGAGGTCGTATCAGTACGCCTGTGTCCAAACCGTTAATGTCGTTACAAA
Source organism: Hibiscus mutabilis (assembly GCA_019671005.1). Classification (NCBI taxonomy): domain Eukaryota; kingdom Viridiplantae; phylum Streptophyta; class Magnoliopsida; order Malvales; family Malvaceae; genus Hibiscus; species Hibiscus mutabilis. The sequence goes on along the minus strand of CM033748.1, from coordinate 29,845,328 downwards.
TCAATGAGCTCGTATCGAAACGGCGCCCACCCGTATCGATACACCAAGCATTTAATAATCCTCATAAATTCATTGAGCAAGGTTCGTATCGGTACAGTTAAGGAACAGTATCGGTACGGGTTGACCATTTTGATACACCCTAAGTACCGTACCTATGCAATTATTTTCCCATATTCTAGTTTTGACTTTCTGATCGATACGCCCTTTGACGTACCAATACGTTACATTGACTGTGGTTGACAATGTCCAAATATGCATATCCGTATCCATACGCCATCACCCATATCGGTATGCCCTGTACTAAAATGACATATTTGCTCTGGTTTTAACCCAATTTAACCTACCAAACGATGTCCAAATTCAATGAAATTTTGCCAGCAAGTTGTTAATACATATTTCTACCAGGATGCAAAATTTCATAACATTTTGAATCCATTTACTATGTTTTCACCTTTTAGCCACTTATGGAAATTTTTACCAAATTTAGCCTTTACCAAAAGTCATTTTAGGCCCATATAAGCATTCTCATAACATGCATGACATACACACTGTAATGACCCAAATTTTAGGTTTTGTAAATTGGGTCTCGGACCCAATTTATTTGGGACGTATGTTGAGAGCCCAATTGAGAATAGTCATTCGGGCTTAGCTGTAAAAAGTAAAAAGTGGTATTTTATTATTAGTGGATAAAAAAAGAGAGGGAAAAAGAAAAGGGATGGTTTTGAATAAAAAGTGGGCTGGTGATGTAATGCGGGGAGAGAAAAATAACAAGAAAATGAGAGAAAGAGATAAGGGGTGAGAGAAGAAAATATGGTTTTTAGAGAGATGGGGTGTTCAAGGGGCTTTTCGCCGCCGTTCGTCAGGGTAGAGGAAAAGAAGGTTTGGCCTCATCGGAAACACCATGTTTCAGCCACTACTGCCGCAAGGGAGAGCACCTTTGGAATCGGAGGCTGGAGAACAGCAGGGCTAGAGTTTACCGCCGACGTCCGGCCACCAGAGGAGGGCTCACGCGCCACTACACGCCGTCGCTGTGGGTGGGCGTGTGCTTGGCCAGGCGGGCACATGATGCTATGGTGCACTGCACCATACCGGATTGGAGTAACCGGGTGCATGTGCACCCTGCCGCACTAGAGCGCACACCCGCATGTGTACCAAGGCTGCAGTACACTTGCCTACACTGGATCCCGTTCCTAGGGTGCACCCAGCTTACCATGCACCGCGTCACACTAGATCGGCCAGCTTGACTAGGGAGTTGATCGGCGTTGACCAGTGTTAACCGGGCTATTGACTTTTTTCGAGGCACCCTACCCGGGGGTTTCTCGATGTTTCGAATCCATTGGCACAGTCTGTTTTGCCAAATCCAAACCCGGTAAGCTATTTTTATGCGTTTGACCTTGTGAATAGTATAGAAGATACATAAAAATAATGTATGTTCATGTTTATTGGTATATGAGAATTAATCGGGGTTGGATATCGGATCAAGTGGAATATACGAGAAGCTAGGATGAGGATTTTAGTGATGTCAGCATAAGGTTAGTACACCTCGAACTCCAAAATGCTTCATGAGCATCATAAGTGTAATTGCCTTGCATATTAGTGGTTGCAAGTTAGTAGATGAGTAATAAGCATGTGTTGATATTGTTTGTTCGAGGTTTGTTGATTATCAAGATGCTTGATAAGCTTAAAAATGTTTGAGTTTGTTATGAGCTTTAGAGACTGTATAGGATTGTCTGGATATCCGTATGATTATCTAATTTTATGATTGGTTGACTGATTGATACATGATGATGCCTTGTGTGTTAGCTGAATAAATCAATATGATTTATTGAATATTGGTTAGAGACAATACTGATAAATATTCGATTGAATGGATAAAATGCCTGTAAGTGGTAATAATTAATTAAATACGCTAGCAACGTACTTTAATGCCCTTCATAAGCTTTAGGGACCTAATAAGTGTTATAACACCGTAATTTAAAGGAATTGTACAAACCTATGAGTTGGGTACTGGTACGAGCTTTAGTTGTACCGCTAAGCAATTAGGGTCATATCGGTACGGGTGGGACCGTACCGATACTTATAGAAATTAGAAACTTTTCGGTAAGTAATTGGGTCGCGGTATATGAGTGAGTACCGTTAACCAGGGGTAACGCATCATTACTCATATTCGAGTACGTTGTCGCTGAATTGGATAGTTTGAAATACCTATCTAAGATAAGGGTAATACAAAATATTAATAATTGAACTATGCCTTGATAAACGAGATTAAATATGCACTCTTCCATAATGTATTAACAATTCGGTAATGTATAATAAATGATATGTTGACGATTAGCAACAACAGGGGATCCTTAGGATCGCGTCGCTTGTATGCCAGGTAGGCATTTGATGGATTGAATCTTCGTGATTAGTGGAAATCGGATACCCAGTGAAAGAGTGTTGCAACACCATGGCTGAGATACCGAATGTAGATTACCGATGCTATATGACCTCGGCCTCATTCGAAGATACTCGAGGGAGCATTTCGTGTATGGGTGTATGTTCCGATGCTATGTGACCCGACATCACCAGAGAGTAGATGCTCGAGGGATGATCCCGAGCAAGGGTGTATGATTCGATGCTATGTGACCCAGCCTCACCCAAGGTGTATGATCCAATGCTACGTGACCCAGCCTCACCCAGAGTGTATGTACAGATGCTTTGTGACCCGGCCTCACTCTAGAGTTGTGTTGTAGTTGATGTTTCTTTTGCCTTAGTGATCTGTTGAGATCTCGGGCATGGTTGGGCCTTGTGCTCCATGATTGATGACTGCTATGATGTTAGCATGTGTTTAGGCGGTTAGCGGTAGCACCACATGTTTATTTATCTTTTTCTTATTGCTCGTACTGGCTTGCATGCTTATGTTTATGATTAGCATGAAGTATAGTCGAGCAGATGTGTACCACTGAGCTTTGTAAGCTCAGTGCTCGGAATTTTGTTTTCGTACGTAGGTTGATCGTGGGATTGAGGAGCACTGTCTGTATAGAATTCCAGCAAGCGGCATTGTAAGAGTATGATACTTGTATTTAGTGGGCTGTGTATTCATAGAACCTTACGTGTATGAGTCTGTAATTCTTATTTTGAATTTGTATTAATCAAACCAATTGTTTAAATGTTTTATTTAATTGGAGATCCTTTGTAACGTTTTAATTATTTATATATTTATTTTGAATCATGGGCTTTAAATGTTTTTGGAAAGCATTTTATTTGGGCTAAACCAAGTTATGAACTTTATGATTTTAGGTTTGGGCTTTAGGCCTAATGTGACATTCGGGTCGAGGGTATTACATTTAGTGGTATCAGAGCTTAGGTTTAGCCGATTCTAGGAAACCTGGGGTAGTATAGGTGTTTTAGTAAGGTGTCTAGTGATTACAAGCACTTAAATTAAGTTCATACTCCTTAAGACTGGAATTCTGATGGTGCGACCAATGTTGTGATTTTAAGATGGTTACGTTTGTAGCCGTTAGGACCGAGATAAGCATTAAGCTACTCATGAAAGCGATTTTAGGGGTTAAGGTTGCCCCAGATTGTTGAGATGTTAGTTAGTTAAATAATGTCGGGGTCGAGGATGTATTCTCCTCCCGCTACCTAAATGGTGTTCTTATCGCATAGTGTAACAATTTTGGAGCCTTTAGATGCATTATGGGAGTTTTTGGCAAGGAATCTTCATCGTTATATGCGTGAATACCAGTTGTGACACGAGTACGGATGATCTGCTCTTGAATCGGTCAGTGGATGCACGTTGGGTGGTGAACTCTTTTGTTTGCTTAAAAGGAAGTTCGTTGATAGTTGAGAGGTATCGTCACCCTTTACGAAGGCGTTTCTCAGAGATAGTGGATTTGGGATCCACTAGATCGTTAAAGTGTAGCTAAGATAGACGTTCTACATGTTTGAAATAGAACTACCATTTCGGGAGTTGTGGCACTTTGGAATTATTTTGGTTAATCAAACGTGATGCGAGCCAGTAATGTCGAGAGTTGTGCTCAAGGCTTTGAGACCTCGAGGGAACCCAACCTTTGGTAATGAGAATGTTTGGATCGTTGCCCCTCTACCGTGATTTACCTGGTTGTTGTTTCGAGAGTGACACATGGGGTTGTGAGACATGTTTAAGCGTTCGACATTGGTGAGGCTTTAGATTTGCCTGAATGTTTCGCCCAAGAGATAAGTAGGCTTGCTCGTTAGTAAGAAGTTGGTTCGTTAAAGTGATGCATTAACCGTGGATAGTGGTCGTGTGATAGGAGAATATCGTTGCGTGTCTCCTATGGTAGAGGACTCGTTTAACCAATTGTGAGGTATCTGTGTGCTTTTTCTGAGTTTGGTTCAAGAATGAGATGGTTGTGGTTAAAGTGTAAAAGCTTAGAGTTTCGAAATAAATTTTGGAATGAGGGTTTCCCTCTTTTGGGTGTGTCGTGGTAATGATGGATGCCTGCAGTGACGTTTGAGGTTTTTCAGGAATAATAAGGTAGTGGCCACCGTGTTGTCTCTTGAATATAAGTTGATGCTTTGCGTGACACGTGCGAAGGTACAAGGGATATAGAAATATGAACCTTGACAAGATAATTATCGTAAGGGCCTTGTGCGTGAGAGAGAGGTTGGGTAACGTGTAATCAGTAAAGAATCAAGGGTTGAAGACTTCATAAATATTTTGTTTTGTATCACAGTTTCTTTGAGGCAACCGAGGAACATTAGCAGAGATTCGAGTTGCGAGAGGCCGTTTTGTTTGTGATAGTGGTGCTAACTCGATCAAAGACGAGTAAGGTTTTGAGATCTTCGAGGATGTTTTATGGTTTGTTAAGGCTATATTTTTGTGCTATATGGGGGAAAGTTGTGCTTGCCTCAACAGCGTAGAATTTTGGGGTACTCGATCTTTAAGAAGGTTGAGATTTGAACCACGATGCGAGTTAAAGTAATTAAGATTTGTGGATCGCATGATCGATCACCACCTAGGTAAGTGATCTTGGCAAGTGATAGATTGTACGAAGTTAGTTCGGGTTAGAGCATCATGCTACCTATATAGGGCGATCAAGGATCGTAAGTGATGGCCGTGCAGGGGAGCATCTATACTAGCTCTATACAGTACTGATACTCGATTCAACTAGTATTGGTACTAACCGGTTAGTACTGGTACCCGTGTGGTTGTCAGTTAAGTTTTGAGTTAAAAATTGATTTGTTTTGGAAGTCACGGGAATTAGCTTCTGATTTTGATTCTGATTTAAAGGACACAGTGTTATTATTGAAATTGGGTCTAATGGTTTCTGATGGACTTCGAGATCTTGTTGTGAGTGCCTTAGAGAAAAGCATATATTAAGGTGAAAGATTCTCCCTTTATAGTACAGTGGTCAATATATGGTGAATTTTGGTAGCGACAATTGGTGCCAAGCTTTCATCACGCGTTCAAGAAACATAGTGGAGTTGTGTGTTGGGATGGTGATGAGTGTTTGACTTGCCATCGGTTGGAAGTCAAGCATTGAATTTCTTAGAATTGTTGTGATGCTTTGATGTTCCTCAGCGGGAATTGAATAGATGACCGTAAAACTTGTAAAGGTTTATGAGTGCACAGTTTTGATGAGATTTCCTTGAGTAATGATACAGTCCTTGGCAGACACCGTTTGATATTTCGGCAAGGGTGAGGTCCAAATTTGAAACTTTGCTTAGAATGTTTGTGGTTGGGTTGTACGACACTGAGATGTGTACATGTCTTTTGACACGAGATTTGAGGTTTGTGATAGAACCTTATCCCTTGATGAGATTTCTATGTGATGGCAGATCTGATGGTACAAATGACGTGTTTTCAGACACGTTATAGTTGAGAGTGTATGATTCTTGTATGAACTGAGTTAATGATATCAGCTTTAATTATCGATAAGAGTTATCATGTAAAGTTTAAGGTAAGCTTTTGGGGAGAGTGGAGACGCTGTCCTTTTTCTGGAATTTTAAGCTGAATAAGCAATGTTTGTGAGGCCATCAGAGTTAGAGACTCATTCAGGGATTCACCACAAGAGAAATTGTTCGTTTGGCTGCAACGGCTGTTTAACATCTTGTTCTTTTGGATCATACGTTGTATTGGAAGGAGTTTTGTGTGTGCAGCAATCTTTTGGGTTCTATAGCATAGTTAATTTTCTTTATCGACGAAATTCCTGTGACAGTTTTATCGGGGTACCGTTGGATTTCGCTTGCCGTCTATGATGTACCAAGTAAGAAAAAAATATTTTCAGAGAAGAATCAGTTGAGACTAAGATTGTAACATTTCAAGGACAATGTTATTTCTGATAAATGTTGAGTTATGGTTGTATCGTTAAAAACATGAGTTTTAAAAATTGTGTATTGAATGTGGATGGCTAATGAGTAACAACAAAGGACTACTATCAGCTTCTGAAGTGGATGGCCTTAGAATCAATAGGCGAGTTATGAGGTTTCTGTATGGCAAGTTGGAATCAAATGGAATGAATTTTAGAGTCATTGATCGTTCAGTCAGATTTATTTGTTTGATGCAGAATTCCATCTTGGTGGACCAAAGTAGGGGAGAGTCGATGTCAGCTTGTAATAGGTTGACATTGGTAGTCGATTGTCAGAGGTTGCGAGTCAAATAGAAGCATTGAACCCTCGTTCCTAGTAGTACACCTCTGAGGAGGTGTTGTGTTTTGAATGCAGGTAAGGGTTGAGTTTAGAGGTTTTGAATCGAGATAAAGGTAGAAAGGATTGCAAGAAGGGATCAGTTGAGATTGTGTCTGTATCTTTGTGGGCTAAAGCTGTAGTTATGTGTTATGGGAGATCAGTGTAGCACAACGGGAAATGCTAAGGACTTTGAAGGGTTGTCATGGTTTAACATCATCTCCTGGTTGGTAGATACAAATTTCGAGGGCAAAATTTTCATAAAGGATGAGAGAGTTGTAACGACCCAAATTTTAGGTTTTGTAAATTGGGCCTCAGACCCAATTTATTTGGGCCGTATATTGAGAGCCCAATTGAGAATAGTCATTTAGGCTTAGGGGTAAAAAGGAGAAAGTGGTATTTTATTATTAGAGGATAAAAAAAGAGGGAAAAAGAAAGCGGATGGTTTTGAATAGAAAGTGGGCTGGTGATGTGATGGGGGAGAGAAAAATAAAAAGAAAATGAGAGAATGAGATAAGGGGGAGAGGAAAATGTGGTTTTTAGAGAGATAGGGAGTTCATGGGGCTTTTCGCCGCCGTTCGTCGGGGTAGAGGAAAATAAGGTTCGGCCTCATCGGAAACATCATGTTCCGACCACTGCCATCGCAAGGGGAGGCCACCGTTGGAATCAGAGGCCAGAGAACAGCAAGGCTGGAGCTTGCCGCCATCGTCCAGCCAGCCATCGAAGGAGGGCTCACTCGCCAGCACGCGCTGCCGCTGCGGTTGAGTGTGTCTCTGGCCAGGCGGGTGCACCATGCTGCGGTGCACCGTGCCACACTGAATTGGAGTAACCAGGTTCATGTGCACCCTGCCGCACTGGAGCGCACACCCGCAGGTGCACCAAGGCTATAGTGCACTCGCTCGCACTGGATCCCATTCCTAGGGTGCATCCAGCTTACCATGCATCACGTCGCACTAGATCGACCAACTTGACCAGAGAGTTGACCAACGTTGACCAGCGTTGACTGAGCTGTTGACTTTTTTAGGGGACCATACCCGGGGGTTTCTCAATGTTCTGGATCCATTAGCGCAGTTTGTAAGCTGTTTTTATGCGTTTGACCTTATGAATAGTATAGGAGATGTATAGAAATAATGTATGTTCGTGTTTGTTGATGTGCGAGGATTAATCGTGGTTGGATATCGGATCAAGTGGAATACTCAGGAAGCTAGGATGAGGATTTTAGCAATGTCAGCGTAAGGTTAGTACACCTCGAACTCCGAAATGCTTCGTGAGCATCATAAGTGTAATTGCCTTGCATGTTAGTGGTTGCAAGTTATGAGATGAGTAATAAGCATGTGTTGATACTGTTAGTTCGAGGTTTGTTGATTATCAATATGCTTGATGAGCTTAAAAATGTTCGAGTCTATTATGAGCTTTAGAGGCTGTATAAGATTGTCTGGATATACGTATGATTATTAGATTTTATGATTGGTTGACTGGTTGATATATGATGATGCCTTCGGTGTTAGCCGAATAAATCAATATGTTTGATTGAATATTGGTTAGAGACAATATTGATAAATATTTGATTAAATGGATAAAAAGCTGGTAAGCGGTAATAATTAATTAAATACGCTAGCAATGTACTTTAATGCCCTTCATAAGCTTTAGGGACCTAATAAGTGTTATAACACCGTAATTTAAAGGAATTGTACGAACCCGTGAGTTGGGTACTGGTACGAGCTTTGGTTGTACCGGTAAGCAATTAGTGTCATATCGGTACGGGTGGGACCGTACTAGTACTTATAGAAATTAGAAACTTTCCAGTAACTAATTGGGTAGCAGTATATGGGTGAGTACCGTTAACCAGGGGTACCGTATCGATGCTCATATTCGAGTACCGTTGTCGCTGAATTGGATAGTCTGAAATATCGGTCTAAGATAAGGGTAATATGAAATATTAATAATTAAACTATTCCTTGATAAATGAGATTAAATATGCACTCCTCCATAATGTATTAACAATTCGGTAATGTATAATAAATGATATATTGACGATTAGCAACAATAGGGGATCCTTGGGATCGCGTTGCTTGTATGCCGGGTAGGCATTTGTTGCATTGAATCTTCTTGATTGGTGGGATCTGAATACCCAGTGAAAGAGTGTTGCAACACCATGGCTGAGATACCGAATGGAGGTTACCGATGCTATGTGACCCGAGCCTCATTCGAAGATACTCGAGGGAGCATTCCGAGTATGGGTGTATGTTCCAATGCTATGTGACCCGGCCTCAGCCAAAGGGTAGATGCTCGAGGGGTAATGCCTAGCAAGGGTGTATGACCTGATGCTACGTGACCCGACCTCACCCATGGTGTATGATCCGATGCTACGTGACCCAGCCTCACCAGAGTGTATGTACCGATGCTTTGTGACCCAGCCTCACTCCAGAGTTGTGTTGTAGTTAATGTTGCTTTTGTCATAGTGATCTATTGATATCTCGGGCTTGGTTGGGCCTTGTGTGCAATGATTGATGATTTCTATGATGTTAGCATGTGTTTAGGCGGTTAGCGGTAGCGCCACATGTTTATTTTTTTCTCTTCTTATTGCTCGTACTAGCTTGCATGCTTATGTTTATGATTAGCATGAAGTATAGTAGACTAGATGTGTACCACTGAGCTTTGTAAGCTCAGCGCTCGAAATTGTTGTTTCTATGCGTAGGTTGATCATGGGATCGAGGAGCACTATCTGTATGGGATTCCAGCAAGCAGCGTTGTCAGAGTATGATACTTGTATTTAGTGGGCTATGTATTCATATAACCTTACGTGTATGAGTCTGTAATTCTTATTTTAAATTTGTATTAATCAAATCAATTGTTTAAATGTTTTATTTAATTGGAGCTCCTTTGTAACATTTTAATTGTTTATATATTTATTTTGAATCATGGGCTTTAAATGTTTTTGGATAGCATTTTATTTGGGCTAAAACAAGTTATGAACTTTATGATTTTGGGTTTGGGCTTTAGGCCCAATGCGACATCCGGGTCAAGGGTGTTACACACACATCAAAATACATATGAGTGACTATTACAACAACTATGCCACCATTCTAGGAGTATGTAAGGGAAGTATACATTACTTTAGCCCTTGAAAAACTTGCCAAAATCCTCAATAAGGTTGTCCGATCTTTTAACCACTTTGCTTAACCTAAAAATGCATGAAGGTGAATGCATTAGGCATACTTTGCCTAGTGAGGTAGTCATAAATAATGTCAATAATCAATGTGCGTTCAAATGCATGCTTTTTCAATAATCCAATGGCAATATGTTCATGTTCAATAACAATGCTACATTAGCCAATAACTACATGTCAATGTTCAATATCAATAATTCATTTAGTTCATTTATAACCCTTGGATTTATCAAGATAGTGGATACGCAGATTCCTACGCCTCGCCAAATCAATAATGGTTTAGTCCCTCTGCCTTGCCAATTGACCAACACAACATCCCTCGCCAATATAAAGGTCGTAGACCAAGGACCGTAGTCCACCGGTACCAATGAGCTCATAAATCCTATGGCATGCCAATTTTTATCCAAAGTCCACTCGAATCCAAGGTCCAATAATTTAAGCCAATATTCAATATAATATCAATGACAATAAGTTTAATGATTTCAGTGACAATAAAATGACCCTTAGGTCCATTTCAATAATTAGGTGACAGTATCAATAAGTTCAATAATTCGATGACAATGATCAATATCAATGAAAATATTGCAATACTTAATGTCCAATGGTTAATGATGACAATGATCTTTCCAATGCTATGCCAATGTTCAAATTCAATGCTTAGATGTAAATGATCAATATTCAATAGTTCAATGTCTATGATCAATATCAATGTTCCATGTTCGATGAATGATGTCAACGATCAATAATTCGATGAGGAAGCTTACCGTAGCTTACCAACTCACCCTTAAAAGGGGTTCAATGCAATTACCTTAAAATCCAATGTTAGCTATATCATACTCAATGAAAATGAAATCAGGAGAGGCATCTAGCCTAATCTCGAGACTCGAACTACACTCACCTTGATTTTTGAAGCTCTTAAGGCTCCCAAATTACAATTCCCTTGCCTTTAGCTTTAGTAGGAGATGGTGGTTGATCTTCCAAAGCTTGAGCTAGGCAAAAGATTAGGGAATTTGTTACAATCAAAATCAATGATTTAAAATCAATATTCAAGCTTACTAGAGCTTGTAAACAACATTAATTCCATGGAATTAAACTTATAACACACTGGCTCAATATTGACTTTCAAGACCTAATCTTGAAATTAAACTTCAAATATCCATGGACTCCATAAATTGCTTGAGGGGGTTAACTCACCAATCCAAGAGCTTCAATTTGATGTAGAGAAATCAAAAAATTCTCAAGGGATCAAGTGAGGTTCTTGCTTGAGCTTAAGCTTGAAGATGACAATGGAGGTGCTAGCTTAACTTGGTGAAAAAAATGAAGGAAACTTAGGATATTAGTCTTGGTTTAGGAAGATGTTAAATTTCACATCCCATTCCCCTATTTACTATAATTGCTGAAACTCACCTCATCAAAAGCCAATAGGAAGCTTTCCTTTGGCAAAGGGTAAGCTTAAAGTATAATAAATTTCTTTCTTTTCTTTTTTTATTCCCTTGATTTACTAATAATGGATGAAAATATGTCATCTTTTCCCATCTTTCACGAACATTTCATGTGGGAATGTTAAGCAAGAAGGTGACTCACACTTCAAGTTGGTGAAATTACGAGGGTGGTCCCTCAATTTTCTAAAGTTTGCACTTTTACCCCCAAACTTTCAGTTTTTTACAATTTAGTCACTAAATGGCTTTCAATTCTTTCAAAAAGGTCCAAGATCAATAATTATGCTCAATTGAGGTTCGATACAATACAATTGAGTACAATAAAGGAGTCAATGCATTGATTGGACCATTCTGATACAAAAATTTTCGATCACCAGAACTTAATTCCGACTAGACCGATTTTCAGGGTGTTACAACAAATGCATCTTTTATCTTTGGAATATCAATGTTATTCTTTTTACAAAACAAAGAAACTTTTTCAAGTAAATATTGTCATCCCACATCTATCATCATTTGTAATCGTTGCTTGGACACATTAATTAATTGCATGGCATTCACAATGTCTAGGTCACACTATTTCAATGCTTGAGATATGATAACTCCATGCAAAATATATATTTTATGCCCTTTTACTCGAGTTATTGTTTGTATTCGAGCCTATGTTGTTGCATTTAGAGAATTTGCATGCATTTAAGGAGTTCATTCTTGAGCTTAATCGATTAATGAATTAGTGCATTTAATAGGAAACATAGTGCTTTTTGGTGGTGATTGTGCAGGATCAAGGATCGAAGGAAGTAAAGACATGCTAGAGAATTGTTTAGCATTCTCAGGATCAACAATATAATTATCAAGCTGACAATCAAGAAACATAAGGCCTCTTGCAGAAAATTCATAAGGATAAAATTGGGCAAAGTGAATAAGATTTTTCTTATCAAAAAAATATACGTCTCTTGGAATCAAGCAAACCTCACAAATAAGCAACTGTGTACTTGTCTCGGAAAAACGATTATTAAGCTCTTGAAGTTTTCTATAAATCACCAGATAATATAATTCAACCTGAAAACGATGTAATTTTGAAACTTCGTGAACCTTTCTACTAGATCTTATCGAACAACAAATATATCTTTCATCTTTGGAAACTCAATGTCATTCTTTTCGCAAAACAAAGAAACTTTTTCAAGTAAAGATTGTCATCTCTCATCATTTGTAATCATTGCTTGGACACATTAACTAATTGCATTTCATTCACAATGTCTTGATCACTCGAATGCAATGCTTGAGATATGATAAATCCATGGAAAATCTATATTTTATTCCCTTTTACTCTAATTATTGTCTTTATTCGAGCCTATGTAGTTGCATTTAGAGCATTTTGCATGCATTTAAGGAGTTTATTCTTGAGCTTAATCGATTGATGAATTGGTGCATTTAATGGGATAGATAGTGCTTTTTGGTGGTGATTGTGCAGGATCAAGGATCGAAGGAAAAAAAGACACGCTAGAGCATTTTTTAGTATTCATAGGATCAACAATATAATTCTCAAGTTGATAATCAAGCTACATAACGTCTCTTGAGTAAAATTCATAAGGATCAAATTGGGCAAGGCAAATAAGCTTTTTCTTATAAAAAAATACAAGTCTCTTGGACTCAAGCAAACCATATAAATAAGCAACTATGTACTTGTCTCAGAAAAATGATTATTAAGCTCTTGAAGTTTACTATCAATCACCATATAATATAATTCAACCTGAAATTGATGCAATTTTGAAACTTCGTGAACTTTTCTCCTAGATCTTCTAGACCAACAAATACATCTTTCATATTTGGAATCTCAATTTCATTCTTTTCACAAAACAAAGAAACTTTTTCAAGTAGAGATTGTCATCTCACCTCACTCATCATTTGTATTCGTTGCTTGGACACGTTAACTAATTGCATAGCATTCACAATATCTTGATCTCTTTGTTGCAATGCTTGAGATATGATAACTCCATGGAAAATCTATATTGTATGCCCTTTTACTCGAGTTATTGTTTGTATTCGAGCCTATGTAGTTGCATTTAAAGCTTTTTGCATGCATTTAAGGGGTTTATTCTTGAGCTTAGCCGATTGATGAATTGATGCATTTAATGGGAAATATAGTGCTTTTTGGTGGTGATTGTGCAGGATCAAGGATTGAAAGAAGTAAAGACAAGCTAGAGCATTGTTTAGCATTCTCTCGTGATATATTACAAATTCCACAGCATTGTTTGAAAGCTAGAGACAAAACCTCTATTCTCTTGCATCACTCAACATGTGGGCCCTTCTTATTGTTTTTGGCTACTGCACGCGTGATAAGAGAATATTCTCTTTATGGGTCACATGTCAGATAATGGCAGCAAACCCTAAGAGGGCCTCTACTATATAAAGGGAAGAAAGGGCAACATTTCAACCTATGCCAAAATTTAGGGAAACAACCCATTTGTCTTCAACCTTGGAGACCACCATTTTTGGAGAAAGAGATGAGTCTCTAAGCTACGCAAGCTATCGAGAGAGGCTTGAAGAGCTTAGAGCTGCGGCGAAGCTTACGGCATAAGATGTGAGCCTTGGGATGCCTTGATTCTCTATTGTGTAACCCTTATTTTATTGAAATAATTTCATACTTTTGTTGGATGGATGATTATTGCTCAGACATGAGCTACATACTCTTTTAGTTGGGTTTATTGTTGTATACTTTGTTTAATCCTTCCTTAATGCTATAGTGTTTATTATGTTTTAGATTCTTTTCATTGTTCTCATTGCTTAGCCTTGTAACAGCTAGTGAGAGAAACCTTTGGTTAAGATTTGTGGCTTGATATCGAGAGAGTTTAGTTATACTAGATGAATAGTATAGCTTAAGCTATTAACTTGAGTTCTAATCCCACTTAAACATAAGATTATGGTTTCAACGACTAAAAAGGATAGCTTAAACAGATAATAGCTTGTTAGGGTTAATGCAGACATGTATTGTTGTAGTATTCTGTTATCAACTTCTCGCTAGACATAGTTTAGGAGTCCTTTTGAAAACCCTATCGAGTAGATAAATGGATCTTTATCGTTATAGTATTTTAGTAATGATTGAGCATTGTATTTGGCAGTAGACCCAACTATCCATTCACCTTGGTAATTCTTTGTAAGTTAGCAACTGTTTGTTATCCTTCATTATTTGCTTCAATTTATCTTTTGCTACAACATTGTATTTACAATTTGTCTTCATTCATCTCATTACCATCATCTTATCCTTATTTCCTTTCGTGTAATTCCTTTGAGTATAATCATTCAAATCCTTGTAGGGACGATATTCTCATCATTGTATTACTTGTGCGATAGGTATACTTACTTTTAATTGCGCATACATATTTGCACGCATCAAGTTTCTAGCATAGTTGTCGGATATTGGCAATCAGCGATTATAGCTTAGTAGTGGCACATCATTTTTCTTTACTTTATCTTTAGTTTTTATTTGTTGTTTTTGTTTATCTTTTTTAGGTGTGATACTTGTGCATGACCAGAAGCATACCCGAAGAGCCTCTTTATCTAGTTGAATCAGAAATTGAAAAAAGTCTTTCATGCTAGAAGACAAGAACAAAGAGCGATGTATGGTCGAGCATGTAGTCGTGGTGATAATCTTGAGAATAATATGGAAAATCTCGATGCTGCAGCATTAAGGAATGAACAAGTGGTAGTTTGAAGGAGGATCATTCATGATAACTTCGCATCTATCTTGGATGACCTAAATCCAGGCATCATCGTACCAGAGATTCAGGCTGCTCAATTTGAGCTTAAGCTGTCATGTTCAGCATGCTAAACTCTATTAGACAGTTCAGTGGCAGTTCAGTGGCTCACCAAAGGAAGATGCAAGAGAGCATATTCGAGCATTCTTGGAAGTGTGGGAATGCTTCAAACAACAAGGAGTGCATGAAGCAGTGCTACAACTTAAAATGTTTCCTTATTCCTTGAGAGATAGAGCCAGGGCATGGTTGAATGGTGTGCCATCAAGATCTATTAAATCTTAGGATGATCTTTGCAAAAGCTTTTTTCTTTGATACAGTCCACCCAATGTGAGCACTCAGTTGAGGAGTGACATAACAGAATTTCAAAAAGTTGATGATGAATCTATGTATGAATGCTGAGACAGATATAAGGAAATTCTTCGCAAATGCTCAATTCTTGGATTCCAAGACTGACTTCAAGTTGTGATATTCTATATTAGTGTTAATGCTCCAACAAGGATGATGATGAATTTCTTTAGACACTGGCATACTTTTGGACAATGGTCCTCAAAAGACATTCGAAATCCTTGATCGGATAGCCAACAATGATTATTAGCTCCCTACGGCTAGGTTGAGTACCGAAGTAAAGTTTTCAAGAACTCTCCACTTGGATGTGTTTGGCAGTGTCTCGACACAACTTTCTACCATCACGGACATGCTCAAGAATCTTTAACAACCAGATACAGTTCGAGATGTTAAAGTAGCCAACTCTGCTTGTAAACATTGGAATGGTGACCATCATGCAAGAGAGCTCCCTCACCAACAAGAATTTGGTTGCTATGTAAGTAAATATAATAGCAACACCAATCCTTATTCCAACACTTACAATCCTTGTTGGCGTCAACACCCTAATTTTGGATGGGGAAATCAAGGTGGAAGTAAGTCTAACACAGACATTCGACAGAATGCTATAACTGAACCATTTGGATTCCAACAAAATTTGCCCAAGCAGAACTTGAATCAAGGCTACTTTTCTCTCATCTTGTTGTGCTTGTTTTCTCTACCTTATGACACACCTCTACATTATGGCACGTTTTTCACCTAACTTTTCGGTAGATTTGAGTTCGTGCAGAGTTTCTCACGATGCTTATCTTTGATTTGTGATTATCGGTGGTCTTCAATAGTTTGATCCCTTTTGTGGTTGTTTGTCGCTATGTTCAGATCTGTTTAGCGAAGCAACCTGTAAGATTGTTGTTTCCCTCACCACTCCTATAACACTTCTTAAGTGTCTAGTTGGACAGATACAAAGAGTTCTGTAGACGATTGATGTGTTTCTATAGATGATAACTTTAGTTTCAAAGGAGAATATCAATATTCGTTGCGTTGTTAATATTGTATATTCCCTTTTCACAATAAAATTTAGTTCTTAAAAAACTATAAAATTGTTAAAGATTGATAAATTTATCAATCCCCATATAAAGCACTTAATCACCAATCTAGAGAAAATCATGTCATGTGTAATGGCAATTAAGCAGCAATTAATGCTTAACTATTTTGGTTCAAGGATCTAAAAAATCCTAAAAAATCAACTAAAACCTAATGAAAAAAGTTCATCCAATTGAATCTTATGAATTCAAAACAAATCAATAGATCCTTTATATCAATGGAAATCATCGTTGACCGATTTGGCCATTAACGAAAAATAACAGTAAAAGTCAATTATTTTATTTGTTTGGATTATAAGAACTTAATTAGTTTTTTCTTTATTTTTCATAGTTAGTTTTTATTTCATATTTTTTATCCCGACTATTCGATGACTAGACCTGGCAAACTTGACTCGAGACCCCAAGAACTAACCGATTTATCTGAACCGAGACCTGAAATCGACCCAAACATGATGACCCGAAATTTGATCCGAAACCAAAACAAACCAAACCGAAACCGATCCGAATTTTAGTTGAGCCAAAATGGGCCCGAACCGAATGGACTCGAACCGAATAGACCCGAACCAAAGGCAAACCGAAATATAGAAAAGATATTAATAGAAATAAATAAAGATAGGATATGAACAACCGCACAACTCACCAAAAAGTTAAATATATTGACTTTATAAATCTATATATAGGGTGTAAAAAACTGACCGGCCTAAAAACTCGATTAAAACTGACGGATCTCTCATTGACCCGAAATTGACCTGAACCGAAATCAACCGAACCGAAAACAACTGAACCAAAAATAACCGAACCGAAAATCAACTGACCCGAAATGACCCGAATCACAATAGACCTAAACTAAAACCGAACCGAACCGAAACCGAATTTGAACCGAATAATATCAGACGCGAAATGACCCAAACTAAAATGACCCGAACCGAAACCGAACCGAATGACCCATTTGCCACTTCTATCGATGACTTATGAGTTCTAGAGGATTCCATTATTGAACGAGATATATAAGAAGAGAGAGATAAGATTCTCTTACGCTACATGAATATTTTTAGTTTTACACTTATTTAGAATCATTAAATTAATGTAAAATAATATGGAGATTAAAAATTGAAAATATAAAAAAATTATTGATGCCGAGAAGTTTGTGGTAGTTGTTTTTTTCTCCTTCTAAATTTTCTTGGATATATTATATTCTTAGTTTATGAATCCAAAAATTGCAGATGCAAATTTTTCAGGACAGATGAAACTAAATCGTAAGCAAAATAGATGGTAGAGTTGTTTTGGAGGAGGAAAGTGTAAGAATTAAGCGAGAAAGGAGTGGCGGTGGAGGTGGAAAAGTAGCTGAGGGCTAAACTCTACATTGTTTGGATGCTTAGAAAATCAACAAAAAAAATGAAGAGAAAAGGGTATAAAAATTAATTGAAACTTATAAAGAAGTTTAAGGGAAAAGATATACATAAAGAATGGATTAAGGGATTAAATTGGTATAATATTAAGATGTTGAAGGTCAAACTTTTATAATATTATTTAAATTAGACTTAAATATAAAATAGCGTAAATTATATCATATACGATCAAACTATAGTCAATGATTCGTTTTTGTCACCGAACTTTTAATTGGTCCAAATTTAGCATTAAACTTCGATTTCAGGCCCAATCATATCATCCTGTCATTGAAACTTAAACGGTGTGATGACATGTACACCCAATTCCGTTACGGTGATGACTGGGTTTATTAAATATTATTATTATTTTTCATGTAATTATTATTTTTAAAGTAAAATAATATTAGTTTCATATGAAAACTACGTAGTTCTAACAAAAACACCTATTTTAATCCCTAAAACCATCAATTTAGATTTATTCATTTAATTTGTTAAAAAAAAGATTTTATTCATTTAACAGCAATAGTAAGGCCTTAGATTCTGTTAATGTATATAGTGTTTATTTGTTTCTGGATAAAAACATGATCGCCAAGATGTAATTGTTGATTTGGCTCTGGGAGCTGCGTTGGAAAGGAGAAGAGAGGAGAATATGCAGCTGAATGAGTTGCTAAGGACAGCTCAACTTGAGTTTCATTGAGAAGGTTGAAGAGTGTGAAATGCTTAAGAGAAATAAACGGAATATGGTTGCTGATGAAGCCGCCATGCAGGCGTAGGAAAAATATTTGGTTAAAATGAAAAAACATTGAAAAAGGGACTTAATTGAAATGTGCACTAAACACTGTCCTTAAGGATATTTCGCTATGAAGCGTACCCTTTAAGATTCAACAAGCACTTCTGCCGAAGCAGACAACAGAAAGAGCAATGAACCAATGAATACTCAGCTTCATAACGTATTTAAAATGAGAGGAAAAAAAAGTCAGTAGATTCTATCTTGGGATGATTTTTGAAGGCATATGTGCATGATATTTATAGTACCATGCATGTCCAAAAAGGGTATCTAAATATAGCCATAAGTCAAGGGCAAATCAATTAAAAATAAAATGAGTGGTTAAAAAATATACTTTCATTTAAAATGAGTGATTAAAATTAATCAAAAAATAAATGGTTAAAAATAAATTTAAAAAAATAATAAAAATAATAAAAATGGATTGGGCCTCTAGTTCATGCATATTGAGGAAATCGATCGATTTCAATTGAATTGGACTTCTTGGCCAAATCCCGTGTGTGCGAGACCACCATCATATTTTTTTCTTTTACAAGCTCAATACCAAGCCTTTATATTTAAACCCAAAAGAAGTAATATAAAAGAAAGATGTGAGATTTTTTTAAATATACTAAATAATCTTATATTTTTACAACAATCCTCCACATATTTCAAAGAATGATAAAAAAGGTTTAACTGAGTATTCTGACATAACGAATTTATTCTGGTGCCTTTTTGGACTATAAACCAAAATATAGAAAAATGAGACATAACCTACTGAGTAATTGGTGAAACGCATTTCTATGAACCAATAACTCATTATTGTAAGTTAACATTCTCATTAATCACATTATATATATTCTTCCTCTTTATTGCGGTTGTGCCCTAATAGGCCATGCGCGTGCCTGGAGTTTCATAAGTGCTCTAGAGATTTTGCCATAAATCTCATAGAAGCGGTCACACCTCACACTTATATAGGTCAAGCCATCAAGTGTATTCTGCAGGTCAATACACCACCTATAAAGACTATGGACTTGATTAAGATTTTTACTCACCCTCACCATCCTTGCAGTTTTTAGCACTATTTACACGATAGGAGAAGACAAAAAATGTAGTGCTTTCTCCACAAGATCAATCAATGACTTGTTTTTACCCCTATGAACTTTCTTCATGGGATCACCAATCACAAAAGTTGGGTTACAATCATTGTTGATTTCTTATATTGACATAAGTCTCTTTTCCCCTCGATGTTTCACATATTAATTTTCTCCCCGGGGGTTTAGTTGAATGATTTGGCCAAAATTATTTGTAACTTCACATAATCAATTGATATCCTCCATCTTTTTGCAGCTGCTTTATTACCTCATGTGCTTAGATAAAAATGTTTAGTTTAACCATTGAAAGTTTTTATTCTTTGCAATGTCTATTACTACTTGGCAAGCACAATACATGGGCAATGAATCTATTAGTTTTTTGTCGAATGAAATACATGCTAAGTGTTTTTTCAACCACTCGACTTTAATATACATGCTAAGTGTTATTTTCAACCACTCAACTTTAATATCTATGCTAAGAGATTTTTCTACCACCTAGCTTTATTATTCATACTAAGAAGTTTTTCAACCACTTAACTTCATTATATAGGCTAAGAAATTTTTCTACCACTTAGCTTCATTATACAGGTAAGAAGTTTTTTTTTACTACTTAGCTTTAATTTTAGCCAACTTTAAAGCAATAAATTCAAACTTCATAGTAAATTTTTTATAAATGTCTATATGGCTAATTTTCAAGATATTATTCTACCTCTACAGGTGAATACATAACCACTAGTAGATCTAGTCTCACGTGAATAAGATATTTAATTATCATCACTGTATCCTTCTAATACAATAGGTATTTTGTAACAACCCAAAAATATTTGATTTTCAAACAAAATGAATTTTCATATATAGGGAATTCATCTCGTGACCCAAGCTTGGTGAACCTAAGCTTTAACCAGTTGGGCTAAGGACCATTCTTGGATAAATCTTACACCAATCTTTCTTTAAGCCTTGTTTTCTAGTCTGTATCAATGATAAATAAAAAGTCTGACGTACCACCTACCTTCATTAATGTCTCAGTTGAAAATATCTGAGTTTGGATTACCAAAGGACTCCCACCAAACTCTATCTATTCTTCCGTTCGAACCTGGCCATCGCGCTCACCGCCGCGTCGTGTACATCACCGCCACTACTAGAGTGTTTTCCGCCTCACTCTGGTCACAACCTAGTCAGCCACTCGTTGTCATCCTAAGCCGTTTGTTGTAAAGATTGAGTCGAAGACTCATCAAAACCCAAGAGTCACATTCTAATTTTCATTATTTTCAGCCACCTCCATCGGCGGTGTGAGAGACTGCCACCACCTTTGGACTCAGCATCTCAAGGCGAGCAAACCTCTGTCTTTGCTTGTTGATTTGTCATCGTTTTTAGGGCCATCAGAGTTAGAGTGAACCGTTCGATTTTCAAAGTTTTTGCCTCCCTTTTCGTTGTGGTAAGCTCGGTAAGACCCCTAAATCTAAAAACAAGTGGTTTTGTGGTTGTTTTCCATTTTCTTCCAAAGCGTTTTCTGGTTGTTTAGGCCGTGCGTAGCCATTACGCGTCATCGGAGGTGATTTTTGGCAGCCTTAATGGTTACCTCTGATCTGAACCGGCCCGACTAGATGGATCGGTCTGGCTTTAAACTGAGCTGGGTAGACTAAAACTTGGTTTGCCACACCTGACCCGTCTGACCTGAGTCAGACCCATTTGACCCAACCTGTTATCTGAGGTAACTCAGTGAGTCAACCTGTTTGAGTCAACTTAGTGAGTTAACTCGCCTGAGCCAACTCGGTTGACCGTTGACCGCTAACGTTAGCGTTGACTTTAACCCAAAAGTTAAATTTATTGAAAACCTCTATTTTACATCTTTTGAAGCCCTAAGTCCTATTTTGAAGTCGGTTTCGTAAAATTCTAACCCAAAAGCCTTCAAATCTAACCTTGAACCGAACTTGCTTATGTATTTAATTATTCAGTTAAGTGCAATGTGAGTAAGGATTGATTATTGGTTTTGATTAATTGAAGGTAATCACATTTTATGGTATCTGAAATTGTTGAGAGACATCGAATCCCAGTTAAAGAGTGATCGAATGTCATTTCAAGGGTCAACTTGTAACACCCCTTACCCGGGTTGGCAGGAAACCAGTTCTGGAGCGTTACCAATGAACCATACAAGCATGAACAAGGCAAGGATAGGCTAACTCATCCCTATTAGATGAGTTACTTAACTAACAAGTAACCAAACATACATTACTTAACATGTAAGCAATCTTAATTACATACATTATAGGTTACCAAAAATTTCAATTAACATTATCATACAACCATCATCATTCGAATAGCTTAAAGACAATCATTCTTCTTAACTTAATACATGTAACATTCAATTGTACACACCTTGTCTCCAAACAAGCAATATACCAACCTTACCATTCAACATTTACCATTCAAGATTATAAAATACTTATATAACATGTCATGATCATACAAGACTATCTTAACTCACAAGACATTCGATTGGCACAAGACTAGATCAATTACTTTGATAAAATCCATTTATACATAACCATATGCGCAGCAAATATTTCAATACATAGGATTTAAGTTCTTTACTTGATTTGTATTAATAACCAAGTTCACAAGATAGAAGGCTCATTCAAGATCATATACATATATACAAGATCAAGTATTCAAAATGCATCAAAATGCATGCACTAGACATTATATACAACTAAGTGCCACCAACTAGGGGAGTACAAAACAAGTATGAACCATAATTTAGCTATCTTGTGTATTGCTTCGAGCTCAAGGAAGTCAGACTTCAGGATCAAGCAACGATCGAATCCTTAATCTTTGGTTGGGAAGAATGAAAACAAGAGTGATAAGTACAAGATTATACTTAGTGAGGTAGCAACTAGTTCTAACCATTTTATTAGCATATATCACTTAACTAAGTTGCTTAGTCCAAGTTGGAAGCAATTCAATTCAAGCTTTGCTCAATCTTTATTCCAAGCCAATTAACATATTCAATCAATATACACATTTACATTCAAGTCAAGTACGTACTAGTTCAAGTTACATGTTTGTCTTTTCAATAATACATATCAAGTAATCCAAGTAGCAAGTTATTCAATACAAGGTTCAAACATATGCAATTATCATTTCAAGAGTTCCATGTCGAAAATCAAGCATTACATATCAAGAAATTCGAGTAATCCAAGCTTGCATATCAAGTAATTCAAGTATCAAGTAGTTCAAGAATCAAGTAATTCATGTATCAAGTAATTCAAGAATCAAGTAATCTCAAGTATCATGTAATTCGAGTATCATGTAATTCAAGTATCATGTAAGCTTTATTCTTTAATTATTTCTCATTTGCTTTCTTTAGTTTATGCCCGTGGTATTTAGTTGTCCAGGTAATTGAGTCTCCAACCAACTGTCGCCACAAGATGTGTCGTAGCATTGGTCAACCCTCCTACTGTCGCCAAAGACCACACATACGTACCCGCCGTCTGTCGCCAATTAGGGGACTTAGCCCTGGACCGTAGTCCACCCTGACACAATGAGCTCTAGACTCTAAGGCATGCCCTTCTACCTATGACCACTAACAACCAAGGCTTTGTTCAATTATGAATCACTTATTCAAGTGTTACATGTTTATGACAAGCAATAGCTTATTCAAGGATCAATTCAAGTGATACATTGCAAGATCATGTTCTTATACACAGCCCTTAACATATGCCATTTCTTAGGCATCAAGCAAAATCTTTAATTCATGATTTATATCACGTTAACAAGTAATTAGATCATTCAAGTACATATAGGCACTTATTCGAAATGATCACAATCAAGGCATCAAGGTTCAAGCATTTGTATCAAGGGGCAATATCAAGCAAACATTATAACAAGTCATATCCAAGGCATGGAAGCATACCTTTTTTTCCACTTTTCTTTCTAATTAATTTCTCAATTTTGCATGCTATTACTTATTCATAATTTTAGCTTAGTCCATTCTTCCCTTTTATTCATATTCAAGTTAAAATTGAGATCATTAACATGGCATATCAATGGCAAGAAGATAATCATGCACATTTGGTTAGGACCTAAGTCCTAACCCTATTGTAAACTACACTCACAATACTCCAAGCTTAGCTAGTCTTGGACCCAAATTCCTTTTTGTCTGCCACTAGCTTGGCCACTCCTTTCTTCTTCCACAAGTTTTACTCCTTGCTCTATCATTTCATACAATTAAATAAAGATCAATACAAAGTTCATTCATTTATTCAAAACAAGGCAACAATACAATTAATTCATTTATCATTCATTCCAAGACATCAAGGCTGCTGCTGCCTGGCAGCATGTGCACTGTTTACTTAAATATGCATAACTTTCATTTCGTACGTCGGAATTTCAATTGGTTTACACCGTTGGAAAGATAACTTAATTGTATTTCTAAAAATATAGGCCTTGCATTTTAATTGTTTTCCAATTAATACAGTTTTCAGTTTAAAGACAAGGTAATTTACAACACTGGACAGCTTGCACTGTCCTTAGTGTTTCATTTCTACGATTCATTCTACAATCCAGAATTCAGTTCTGTTTTCTCCTGATGATTTAAGACATATTAAGGCTCCATCCATAAAATTTCCAGCCTTAAATTCTTTTTTACAATTTATAGTGACTTTTCAAAGTTACTGCCCAGAACAGAGTTTTTTGGGCAGATTTCACTAGGCTTGATTTTTAGCTTCTTTAATCACTTGGATGATACTTCTAACATGTTATTTCAACTTATTTTCACGTTCTTACGTGTCTATGTCAGTTTAATTCACCTATCAATGTGATCAAAACAGAGCATTATACAAAATCAAGCATGTTCACACAATCTCAATTGACAAAACAGTCTCCCAACATGAAAACAGTCCCTAAAAGACTTATTCTCTTCAACAAGATATACATTTAGCTCAATTTAACCGTAGAGCATACATCTTAAGATTCCATTGAATACACTACTTATTAACATCCATCAAACTCACTTTAAAATCAAATAACACCATTCATACATGCAGTTTTCTAATTTCCATCGAATACACTACTCAATCTAGCATAGCTTTAATTCATTCAAAACATCCCAGGTTTTCAAGTATAAACACATGTGAAATCTATACGTCACAACCACATTTCAAGTACAAATTTCATGACTACAACATGATTCAAAGGAAATCACAATCAATTCTCAGTTTAAAACTTAGTTAAGACAAAAAATAAGTTTTTTCACCTTCTTCCTCAAGTTATCCAAAGAAATGCTCCCAAATTGAAGCAACAAAAAATCAAATTTCCAGCAACCGAAGCTGGTTCCTTCTCCCTCTCCAAATTTGGTTATGTCTCGGCTAAATGGGGAAGAAGAAGATGAACACCCAATTTTTTTTATCATCTTTCAATTGCCTAGACTTCTCCCCATGTGTCCTAGAATAAATTTGACAAATGGCTAATCCATGCAATTCTTTGAATTTACATGCAATCATCTCATTTCTTAAAGCATTCGATTTTGGTCCCTTACTATCTTGTTATAAACTAATCAATATGTTTAAAATAGGTCCTTAATTCCCTCAATTAACTCCCAATTCTTTCAATTTGATTAACACATAATTCAATCAGTTAATCATTTAAATAGTGGTAACTTTCCTAGGCCCAGTTTAGGGTGTTACAATTAACCCCTTAAAATAAATCCGTCCTCGAATTTACCTAAGTTGAACAAGTGAGGATATTGATCTCTCATCGTAGCCTCAGGTTCCCAAGTTGCCTCTTTCGTTTTATGATTCCTCCATAAGACTTTCACCAGGGGAACATTCTTGTTTTGGAGTCTTCTAACTTCTTTGTCAAGTATTCATATTGGCTCTTCTTCATATGATAGGTCGGGATTCAATTCAACTTCTTCAGGTTCAAGGACATGGGATGGGTTAGATCGATATCTTCGGAGCATAGATACGTGAAAGACATTATGAATCTTGTCAAATTCACTGGGAATAGCTAATCGATAGGCCACTATACCAATCCTTTCAACGATTTCGAATGGTCCAATGAATCAAGGACTGAGTTTCCCTTTTCTTCCAAATCGAAAGGCTTTCTTCCAAGGGGACACTGTGAGGAAGAATTTGTCTCCAACATTGTATTGGATGTCTCACCATTTCAAGTTTGCATAGGCTTTTTGTCTATCAAAAGCTTTCTTCAATTGATCATGTATGATATTCACTTGTTATTCGGTTTCTCTGAGCAATTGAGGTCCTAATACTTTGTTTTCTCCCAGTTCAGACCAGCACAAGGGAGTTCTACATTTCCTTCCGTATAGAGCTTCGAAGGGAGCCATCTGGATAGATGTCTGGTAGCTATTGTTGTAAACAAACTCTACTAAGGGTAGAGATTTTTCCCAGTTCTTTTCGAAGTCTATAACACAAGCACGTAGCATGTCTTCAAGTACTTGGATGATTCTTTCAGATTGGCCATCTGATTGAGGATGAAAGGATGTACTAAGGTGCACTTTAGTTCCAAGGGCTTTTTGCAATGATTTCCAGAATCGAGAAGTAAATTTGGGTCTCAATCGAAGATTATAGCTGTCGATACATCGTGTAACCGAATCACTTCACGGATGTATAGCTCGGCTAAGGTTTCTAAGCTCATGTTCATTCGAACAGGGATGAAATGTGTAGACTTTGTGAATCTATCAACAATCACCCCCACAACATCGTTCTTTCTTGGAGTGGAAGGAAGACCAGTAACGAAGTCCATTGTAATCCGATCCCATTTCCACTTAGGGAATTTGATTGGTTGGAGTAATCCGGTAGGGACTTGATACTCGGCTTTGACCCTCTGACAAGTTAAGCACTTTGAAACAAAGTCTATGATAGCCGATTTCATGCCTGGCCACCAGTATAGTGGCTTTAGGTCCTTGTACATCATAACCGATCTAGGGTGAACGAGAAAGAGCTTTGGTGAGCTTCTTGTAACTTCTCGTGTCTTAGTTCTTCATTGTTAGGAACACATACTCTATCCTTGAAATAGAGGAGTCCATTCGACTTCAGGGAGAAGTCAAAATTAGACTCTAGCTTGGACATGGTCTTCTAAAGATCTGGATCAATTTGTTGAAGTTCTTTGATTCTCGAGATTAGACTAGATTGAACTTGAAGTTCAGACAAGAATGTTCGTCCTTTGGATAAACGAAAATGAGCATTGATAGCCAAAGAAGCTATAAACGAATGAAAAAGATCATTAATGAAGATTTTTGAATAGTTACTTGTAAGTCAAGAAAGGCCTTATTCGAATGGATTATTCTAGGATTTAGATTTTCAGGAGTTACCCGAGTATGGTCTGCGACTAAGAGCATTACCAACCACATTTGCTTTCCTCGGATGGTAGTCGATAACCAAATCGTAGTCCTTAAGTAACTCTAGCCATCTCATTTGCCTCAAAATCAAGTTTTTCTGAGTTAGGAGGTATTTGAGGCTCTTGTGGTCTATGAAAAAGTTGCATTTCTCCCCGTACAAGTAATGTCTCCAAACTTTGAGTGCAAACACGATAGCTGCCAGTTCAAGATCGTGAGTAGGGTAGTTTGACTCGTGTGGTTTTAATTGTCTTGAAGCGTAAGCTACCACTTTTCCATCTTGCATTAGGATACATCCTAGTCCCAAATGAGATGCATCACTGTAAACAGTGTACTCATTGCCCGATACTGGTTGGATGAGAACCGGAGCATGAGTCAGGGCTTGTTTAAGTTGATCGAAGCTTCGTTGTTTGTTCTCCGACCAAACAAAGGGTGTATCTTTGCGAGTTAGCTTAGTCAAACTTGCAGAAATAGATGAGAATACCTTGACAAAACATCGATAATACTCGGCTAAATCGAGAAAGCTTCTGACCTCACCAACATTCCTCGGAGGTCTTCAATGAAGGATAGATTAAATCTTCCTTGGATCTACTTTAATCCCCTCTACCGAGATAACATGTCCAAGAAACGACACTTTCGATAGCCAAAATTCGCATTTAGAGAACTTTGTAAACAATTGACATTCTCGAAGAGTTTTCAATACGATTCGAAGGTGTTCAAAATGTTTTTCCTTATTCCGAGAATACACCAAAATGTCATCAATAAAGACGACAACGAACTTGTCAAGACAGGGCTTGAATACACGGTTCATGAGATCCATGAAAGCAGCTGGAGCAT
This sequence comes from Hibiscus mutabilis, assembly GCA_019671005.1. Taxonomy (NCBI): domain Eukaryota; kingdom Viridiplantae; phylum Streptophyta; class Magnoliopsida; order Malvales; family Malvaceae; genus Hibiscus; species Hibiscus mutabilis. The sequence goes on along the minus strand of CM033748.1, from coordinate 29,817,457 downwards.
TCGTTAATCCGAATGGCATTACAAGGAATTAAAAATGGCCATATCGAGTCTGAAAGGCTATCTTGGGTACATCTTCTTTTTTTACCCTCATTTGGTAGTATCCCGATCGTAGATCGATCTTTGAGAATACTGCAGCATCTTTGAGTTGATCGAAAAGATCTTTAATCCTAGGGAGAGGATATAGATTCTTGATAGTAAGCTTGTTCAATTGTCTGTAGTCAATACAGAGTCTTATAGTTCCGTCTTTCTTCTTCACAAACAGGACTGGAGCACCCTAGGGAGATGAGCTAGGCCTAATGAAACCCTTGTCTTGTAGCTCTTGGAGTTGCTTCTTGAGTTCTTTCAACTCAACAGGTGTCATTCGATAAGGTGTGATGGACACCGGAGTTGTTCCAGGTTGTACATCGATCCCGAACTCTACTTCTCTGGTTGAAGGGAGACCAGGGAGTTCCTCGGGAAAACATTGAGATATTAAGATACAATAAGCACACTAGGTAAGCTGAATTCAAGTTCGTCTTGTAACACCATAGTAGCAAAGACTGAGGTCAGTTTCTTGCCAATTAGAAGAATTGATTCCATTCCTAAACTCCGGGGTTAAAGTCTCCTATTTAGGCAATCTACCCAGGCTTCATGCTTACTTAACCAATCTAGTCCCAGTATTAGATCGAATTCACAAGTTGGTAGTACATATAGATTAACATGAATGGGTACATTTCGAATCAATAGGGTACAGTTTATACAGATATGGCTTATGTTTGTAATTCCCCCTATAGGGTTTGAAACTACAAGGCTTTGTTTTACATTTCAGGCTTTAAGTTCAATTTTACAATCAAGGTTGAGCTTGCGCTCTAGGTACAGCTTGTTGCTGTGGAGGATTCTGCTCCATCCTCACAATATCCTCTTCATTTGAGGAGCCTACGGGACTTTCATCGTCCCGAGCGAGCCTTGTCTCAAACATTCTATGTTCAAATAGAATAATTAGAAATTAAGTTTAGTTAAGCAAAGACACAAGCTATACAATACAAGTCTCCTAGGTGGCATAAGTATCCTATATGATGCAAGAGAGCTCGATTTAGTCCTAGAACTGACTAAAAAGCTCTGATACCAATAAAATGTAACACCCCCTACCCGGGTTGGCAGGAAACCGGTTCGGGAGCGTTACCAAGGAACAATACAAGCATGAACAAGGCAGGGATAGGCTAACTCATCCCTATTAGATGAGTTACTTAACTAACAAGTAACCAAACATACATTACTTAACATGTAAGCAATCTTAATTACATACATTATAGGTTACCAAAATTTTCAATTAACATTATCATACAATCGTCATCATTTGAATAGCTTAAGGACAATCATGCTTCCATTTCATTGTTTCTTAACTTAATACATGTAACATTCAATTGTACATACCTTGTCTCCAAGCAAGCAATATACCAACCTTACCATTCGACATTTACCATTCAAGATTATAAAATACTTATATAACATGTCATGATCATACAAGACTATCTTAACTCAAAAGACATTCGATTCGCACAAGACTAGATCAATTACTTAGATAAAAATCCATATATACATAACCATATGCGCAACAAATATTTCAATACATAGAATTTAAGTTCTTTACTTGATTTATATTAATAACCAAGTATACAAGATAGAAGGCACATTCAGGATCATATACATATATACAAGATCAAGCATTCAAAATGCATGCACTAGACACTATGTACAACTAAGTGCCACCAACTAGGGGAGTACAAAACAAGTATGAACCATACTTTAGCTATCTTGTGTCTTGCTTCGAGCTCAAGGAAGTCAGACTTCAGGATCAAGCAACGATCGAAAGTTTAATCTATGGTTGGGAAGAATGAAAACAAGAGTGATAAGTACAAGATTGTACTTAGTGAGGTAGCAACTAGTTCTAACCATTTTATTAGCATATATCACTTAACTAAGTTTCTTAGTCCAAGTTGGAAGCAATTCAATTCAAGCTTTGCTCAATCTTTATTCCAAGCCAATTAACATATTCAAGCAATATACACATTTCCATTCTAGTCAAGTACGTACTAGTTCAAGTTACATGTTTGTCTTTTCAAGAATACATATCAAGTAATCCAAGTAGCAAGTTATTCAATACAAGGTTCAAACATAAGCATTATCATTTCAAGAGTTCCATGTCAAAAATCAAACATTACATATCAAAAAATTAGAGTAATCCAAGCTTTCATATCAAGTAATTCAAGTATCAAGTAGTTCAAGAATCAAGTAATTCATGTATCAAGTAATTCAAGAATCAAGTAATCTCAAGTATAATGTAATTCCAGTATCATGTAACTCAAGTATCATGTAAGCTTTATTCTTTAATTATTTCTCATTTGCTTTCTTTAGTTTATGCTCTTGGTATTTAGTTGTCCAGGTAATCGAGTCTCCAACCAACTGTCGCCACAAGATGTGTCATAGCACTGGTCAACCCTCCCACTGTCGCCAAAGACCACACATACGTACCCTCCGTCTGTCGCCAATTAGGGGCCTTAGCCCTGGACCATAGTCCACCCTGACACAATGAGCTCTAGACTCTAAGGCATGCCCTTCTACCTATGACCACTAACAACCAAGTATTTGTTCAATTATGAATCACTTATTCAAGTATTACATGTTTATGACAAGCAATAGCTTATTCAAGGCTCAATTCAAGTGATTCATTGCGTGATCATGTTCATATACACAGCCCTTATGCCAATTGAGCCTTAGCTCTACACTTTACAATTTAATCTTTTCATTCAAGCAAGCAATTAACATATGCCATTTCTTAGGCATCAAGCAAAATCTTTAATTCATGATTTATATCATGTTAACAAGTAATTAGATCATTCAAGTACATGTAGGCACTTATTTGAATTGATCACAATCAAGGCATCAAGGTTCAAGAATTTGTATCAAGGAGCAATATCAAGCAAACATTATAACAAGTCATATCCAAGGAATGGAAGCATACATTTGTTTTCACTTTTCTTTCTAATTAATTTCTCAATTTTGCATGCTATTACTTATTCACAGTTTTAGCTTAGTCCATTCTTCCCTTTTATTCATATTCAAGTTAAAATTGAGATCATTAACATGGCATATCAATGGCAAGAAGATAATCATGCACATTTGGTTAGGACCTAAGTACTAACCCTATTGTAAACTACACTCATAATACTCCAAGCTTAGCTAGTCTTGGACCCAAATTCCTTTGTGTTTGCCACTAGCTTGGCCACTCCTTTCTTCCTCCACAAGTTTTACCCCTTGCTCTATCAATACATACAATTAAATCAAGATCAATACAAAGTTCATTCATTTATTCAAAACAAGGCAACAATACAATTAATTCATTTATCATTCATTCCAAGACATCAAGGCTGCTGCTGCCTGGCAGCATGTGCACTGTTTACTTAAATATGCATAACTTTTATTCCGTACGTCAGAATTTCAATTGGTTTACAACTTTGGAAAGATAACTTAATTGTGTTTCTAACCATATAGGCCTTGAATTTTAATTATTTTCAAATTAATACAGTTTTTAGTTTAAAGACAGGGTAATTTACAACACTGGACAGCTTGCACTGTCCTTAGTGTTTCATTTCTACAATTCATTCTACAATCCAGAATTCAGTTCTGTTTTCTCCTAATGATTTTAGACATATTAAGGCACTATCTATAAAATTTCCAGCCTTAAATTCTCTTTGTAAATTTATAGTGATTTTTCAAAGTTACTGCCCAGAACAGAGTTTTCTGGGCAGATTTCACTAGGCTTGATTTTTAGCTTCTTTAATCACTTGGATGATACTTCTAATATGTTAATTCAACTTATTTTCATGTTCTTACATGTCTAGGTCAGTTTAATTCACCTATCAATGTGATCAAAATAGAGCATTATACAAAATCAAGCTTGTTCACAAAATCTCAATTAACAAAACAGTCTCCCAACATGAAAACAGTTTAAAATCTAACAACACCATTCATACATGCAGTTTTCTAATTTCCATCGAATACACTACTCAATCTAGCATAGCTTTAATTCATTCAAAACTGCCCAGGTTTTCAAGTATAAACACATGTGAAATCTATACGTCACAACCACATTTCAAGTACAAATTTCATGACTACAACATGATTCAAAGGAAATCACAATCAATTCTCAATTTACAGCTTAGTTAAGACAAAAAGGAAGAGTGCTTTCACCTTCTTCCTCAAGTTATCCAAAGAAATGCTCCCAAATTGAAGCAGCAAAAAAACAAATTTCCAGCAACCGAAACTGGTTCCTTCTCCCTCTCCAACTTTGGTTATGTCTCGGCTAAATGGGGAAGAAGAAGATGAACACCCAATTTTTTTTTATCATCTTTCAATTGCCTAGACTTCTCCCCATGTGTCCTAGAATAAATTTGCCAAATGGCTAATCCATGCAATTCTTTGAATTTACATGCAATCATCTCATTTCTTAAAGCATTCGATTTTGGTCCTTTACTATCTTAGTTATAAACTAATCAATATGTTTAAAATAGGTCCTTAATTCCCTCAATTAACTCCCAATTCTTTCAATTTGATTAACACATAATTCAATTAGTTAATCATTTAGATAGTGGTAACTTTCCTAGGCCCGGTTTAGGGTGTTACACAACTGATATAACAAGGATTCAAGGTAATACACTAATACCTCTTGTATGCTTTATGAAACATGTTGGTATTCGGCTAATGCTTGCTTAGATTTGATGAAGAGTATTTTTAACTCTACTTAAGTCAAATCGAATACGAAAAATAAGTATGGTAAACTGAATAAGATTGAAATATTCGATTAAGAAGGTTAATAAACCGAAAGTATGAATGTCTGAACTAATTCGCTGTGAATTATGTATATACCTTTGAGGTACTAATGACTAAATTACCCCTAACAAAGGAAATGATCTGGAATCCACACTTGTTTTGATAAAACAACTACCATTTGAAATTCATGATCTAATGAGAAATTCAGTATTAAGATTTAAACGTGTAAGATAGCAAATATGTGGATTTTTCCTGAATTCTTAATGCGTCTCTAAAAATAAATTTACGGGAACTCTTTGTATGTCTGAATTACTCAAAATGACATATATACCCTCAAGTTCTAAAATGAATAAATGGTTTGGAAGGACTAAAAGGACCAGAATAACTGAAATGATCAAATTGATCAAAATATATTCGAGCACCAAAATATCTAAAATGAATAAGATATCCTCGACCTCTGGAATGATTACGTTACCCTTATGACTTGGCTAAGTGAATATCCTTGATAAATATTAATTCAAATAAAATCTAGATAACTGTATCAATCCTAAGGGTTGAGAAACCTAACTCATATATGTTGGCCATCTCAAATACTGTTGTAAAATTGGTTTAATAAAACACAAAGACATGATTGACTACGCGATGAAAGACTAGTAATGAATATGAGGATGGTCCATTCAACTATATGATAGTACCATTACTAAGGAATGAACACTTATGAGGTGTATTGGCCTGAACTTTGGGAACCACAATGATATAGGCTATGGTTAGAGTGAACGGTCTTGAAAGTCTGATTAGCCTTTTAAAATCACAAATATTGCGAGTTTCAGTTTTACCCCTTTTAGGCTAAATTACCAAATTACTCATAGGAGTCAAAATGACCCTAAATGCCCTTGAACAAATTGACTAAAACGCTTTGGATATATTTAAAATCCTGAATAAATCTGGTATACCTAATATCTTGGTTGATCCTGATCTACCCAAAATCCCAAATTCATCTTGATATATTTGATTCCTTACATAATCAGGATATACCAGAATTTCTAAATGACCCTAAGGTACAAATCCCTGAATACCTGGATAATGACAATAGTTATTAGACTCTTCGAATAAAGTCCTTAATTCTAAGATCAGTGTAAAATGGACTAAAGTTTAGTGTCTTCTATATGTATTTATTAAGGGCCACTAAGTTATAAATTGAACCATCTAATGGATGTGCCTTGCATAAGTATATTTTCTCCATTTTCAAACTAAGACTCTCTGATATGAATAATGAAATCTATCTATCTGGAAATATATTTCTCTGTCTGATCTAAAAAGCATGTTCTCTAGTTTTTGATATACTGGAAATATATGTCTGATTTCTGTTTCCCCATTCTGTCTAACTACACTAAACAATTTACTCTGGGGTACTTCTGGGATGTGAATGAAGATCTGTAGGCTCAACACTGGTAATTTCTTCTAGACCTAAGGCATCCCCTTAGGTAAGCTTCTACGCCCAATGTGCCCAGGGTAAGTCTTTCTGTAAGCTCCTAGGCCCAATGAGCTTAGGGTATACAGTTCTGGGGAACTGCATATCGGTGTACAGTTGGAGGGTAGTTAGGTGATTAAAATAAAACTTTTCTTCCCCTTCTAAAATTTACCCTACTGAATTAATTTATCAAGTCAGAAACTCTTAGTATGATTCTAATCTTCGCTTAGTGTAATACGCTAAACTCTCTTAATCAACTTCTATAATCTATATCTCTTATGAATATCTAGGTTATAGGCTATCGCCTAATGCTCATATGATCGAATAAAGAACAACCTTGTTACCTTCTAGTGTAACAACAATATGAATTACATTTCATATCCGAAACATATTTATATTGGCTCATCACATCAGTACTGATTAACCTTATACCTGCTCGTTGCATACAGTATCATTTGATAGTTCTGTATTACTGAGTTTTTCCAAGACCACGTTGTTTTTACCATCGCATGCTAAGATGGAATTGATCATGTTTCGGCGATCGACATCATTAATGGGAAGTTTCCTCGGTATTACTTACGGAGTACGGTATCTGTGTAAATAGTGGGCATGTATGTCGTGTCTTATTTTATGTGAGAGTCTGTAATATATTTTTTTGGATTTCTGTTTGTGTATAGATGATTTTCTAAAATGGTAATTTTGTTTTACAATTTTAATGTATTTAATGGAGAAAATATTTTTATGTGCATTTTTTTTACTATGGGTCGCTTCTATGACCCTAATATGACATCCTAGAGTTAAGTATAATGGATTGACGGGACTATGGGTTACATTTAGTGGCATCAGAGCTTAGAGTTGCATCATTCTGGGCAGATCGGTCGATCGTCTGTCATAGGGTGTCTTGTCTGTGCATGCCCCTACATTATAACTATACTTCTCCGAGCCGAAACTCTGATGTCGAATCCTTTTTCCTAAAATAAGTGAATCTAAGTATTCTGACCACTATAGCTCGATATGTACTGGCAAGGGATGTCGGTTAGGGCTGGGAAAAACTCAACTAGACCCTAAAAAATTGAATTATTCGACTCAACTCGAGGCAAAAAACTTGTTTTGACTCGACTCGAAGTTTCATAAACTCGACTCGACTAGAAAAAATTTCAAATAAAGTTTGAGTTATGAAATAGAAATTCGAATAACTCAAAAATTTTAGTAATTAATTTATCAGTTTTCACATTTGAGTCGACTTTTTTAATTCTGCATGATATATTATGTATATTACATGTGAAAATATGAAGAAATATATATGTATATTATATATGCATATAGAAAGTCGTTAAAATTTGAATCAATATTTGCAACTCCCATCCCTAAGTATATGCATATAGAAATATATATGTGCACCCCTAAGTATACGCATATAGAAATATATATGAAAAATATATGTGTACAATTAAATTTGTACAAAAACTCGAAAACTCGACTCAATTTGAAAAAAAAATCAAATAAAGTTGGAATAGTAAAATAAGACTTGTAAACTTAAATAACTCAAATTTTTTTAACTCGATTCAACTCGACTCGATCAAACACCCAGCCCTAATGCTGATAGCACTCGTCTGTGATTTGGATTAACTTGGTGGATTTCAATCTGGATAAAGAACCTGAGATGGTTCATGCATGTGAAATCGAAGATATAATTCAGATTGAGAGTAAATGTTTGATTATGTGAGGTAATCGGTATAAGATTACATATAAGGTTATTCGGTGATAATGATTATGTTTGAGAATATTTTGATGGAAATTTGATAAAAGTATTATGAATTTAAAAGAAAGGTGTCCGTAAACGTGGCCGAAGTGTAAATTTTGTGGTGACTCTGTTACTCACGAAGGTAACAGTTGTCTGAATATTACGTTGAAGGTAAGTGATATCCATTCAAAACCTTGGTTATGTTCGATCGATGTAAAGAAAGACATTTTCCTTAAAATGTGGCATGTTGTACCGCTATATATCATTTCTGACTGAAATCTAGTGTTTATATCCTGATTTTGGAAGGCCATGTTGGAGGCCTTGAGTACTCGTCTGGATTTCAAGTATAGTTTTTCATCCGTAAATTGATGGTCAACCTAGTAGAGTAATTCAGATTTTAGATGAGATACTTCAAGGTCGTATTATTGACTTTTGTGGTAGCTGAAAAGGTTTATTATCCCTGATTGAGATTGGTTATAATAAAAGTTATGAGACAAATGTTTGCTTGGCACTGTTTGAAGTTCTATATGGATGCAAATACTATATTTTGATTAGTTGGTCTGAGATATATGATGGGGTGACTCTGGGTCGAAACACAGTCTGAGTAATTGAGGACACTAGCATATTGATCCGTAACCATCTGAGAGCCCCGAGAAACAAGATACTCTGATAGATAAGTTTTAGTACAAGAATAGATGAAAAAGCAGATTTTGCATTTCTTTGACTCTGGAAAATTTTGAGGACGAAATGTTTTAGGGGGAGAGTTGTAACACCCAAAAAATATTTGATTTTCAAAAAAAATGAATGAAAAAAATGATGGAAGGAGTTTTTGCATATGTAAGGAGTTGATGCCGCGACCCAAGCTTTAACTGGTTGGGCTAAGGACCATTCTTGGTTAAATCTTACACCAATCTTTCTTTAAGCCTTGTTTTCTAGTCTATATCAATGATAAATAAAAAGTCTGACGCACCACCTACCTTCATTAATGTCTCAGTTGAAAATATCTGAGTTCGGATTACCCAAGGACTCCCACCTAACTCTATCTCTTCTTTCATTCAAACCCGGCCATTGCTCTCACCACCACGTCGTGCACATCACCGCCACTACTGAAGTGTTCGTCGCCTTACCCTGGTCATAACCTAGTTGGCCAATTGTCGCCATCCCATGCCGTTCGCTGTAAAAATTGATCTAAAGACTCGTCAAAACCCAAGAGTCACCTTCTAATTTTCATAATTTTTGGCTACCTCCATTGGCGGTGTTAGACACCGCCACCACCTCTGGAATCAGCGTCTCAAGGCGAGTAAACCCCTATCATTGCTTGCCGATCCATCATCGTTTTTAGGGCCATCAGAGTTGGAGTGAACCGTTCAGTTTTCAAAGTATTTGCCACCTTTTTCATCGTGGTAAGCTTGATAAGACCCCTAAATCTGAATATAGATGTTTTTGTGGTTGTTTTCCATGTTCTTCCGAAGCGTTTTTTGGCTGTTTAGGCCGTACGTGGCCATCACGCGCTGTTGAAGGCAATTTTCGACGACCTTGGTGGTTACCTATGATCTGAACCGGTCTAATTGGATGGACTGCTCTTACCTTAAACTGATTCAGGTGGGCTCAAACCTGGTCTACCACACTAGACTCATTTGGCTCATTTGACCTGTCTGACCCGTCCAACCTAATACCGACCCATTCGACCTAACTCGTTATCTGAAATAAATCAGTGAGTCAACCTGTCTGAGTTAATTCAATGAGCCAACCTTTTTGAGCCAACTCAGTGAGTCAACTCGCCCGAGCCAACCCGGTTGACTGTTGACTGCTAACGTCAATATTGACTGTTGACTACTAACGTTAACATTAACTGTTGACCAATTGACTATTGATGTCAGTGTTGACTAATGACGTCACCATTGACCGTTAACTGGTTGAATGCTGACATCAGCATTGACCATTGACTGGTGACCACTGACGTTAGCGTTGACTTTGATCCAAAAGTTAAATTTTCTGAAAACCTCTATTTTACGTCTTTTGACGTCTTGAGTCTGATTTTGAAGTTCGTTTTGAAAAATTCTAACCCAAAAGCCTTCGAATCTGACCTTGAACTAAACTTGCTTATGTATTTAATTATTTAGTTAAGTGCAATGTGAATAAGGATTGATTATGGATTTTGATTAATTGAAGGTAATCACATTTTATGGTATCTGAGATTTTTGAGAGACATCAAATTCGAGTTAAAGAGTGATCGAATGTCGTTTCAAGGGTCGACCGATATAACAAGGATTCAATGTAATACATTAATACCTCTTGTATGCTTTGTGAAACATGTTGGTATTCGGCTAATGCTTGCTTAGATTTGATGAAAAGTATTATTAACTTTATTTAAGTCAAATTGATTATGAAAAATAAGTATGGTAAACTAAATAAGATCGAAATATTTGATTGAAAAGGTTAATAAACTGAAAGGATGAATGTTTGAACTAATTGGCTATGAATTACGTATATACCCTTGAGGTGCTACTGACTAAATTACCCCTATCAAAGGAAATGATCTGGAATCCAGACTTGTTTTTATAAAACAACTGTTCCATTTGAAATCCATGATCTAATGAGAAATTCAATCTTAAGATTTAAACGTGTAGGATAGCAAATACGTAGATTTTTCCTGAATTATTAATACGTCTATGAAGATAAATTTACGGAAACTCTTCGTATGTCTAAATTACTCAAAATGATAGATATACCCTCGAGTTCTGAAATGAATAAATAGTTTGGAAGGACCAAAAGGACCAAAATGACTGAAATGACCAAATTGATCAAAATATATTCGAGCACTAAAATTTTTAAAATGACTAAGATATCCTCGACCTCTAGAATGATTAAGTTACCCTCATGACTTGGCTAAGTGAATATCATTGATCAATATTAATCCAAATAAAATCTAGATAATTGTATCTATCCTAAGGGATGAGAAACCTAACTCAGATATGGTGGCCATCTCAAATACTGCTATAAAATTTGATTAATAAAACACAAAGACATGTTTGACTATGCGATGAAAGACCAGTAATGAATATGAGGGTGATCCATTCAACTATATGATGCTACCATTACTAAGGAATGAACACTTGTGAGCTATATCTCTTTGAACTCTGGAAACCACAATGATATGGGCTATGGTTAGAGTGAATGGTCTTAAAAGTCTGATTAGCCTTGAACAAATTGACTGAAACTCTTCGGATATATTTAAAATCCTGAATAAATCTGGCATACCTGATATCTTGGTTAATCTTGATCTACCCAAAATCCCAAATTCATCCTGATATATTTGATTCCTCGCATAATCAGGATATACCAGAATTTCTAAATGACCTTGAGGTACAAATCCCTGAATACCTGGATGATGACAATAGATATCGGACTCTTTGAATAAAGTCCTTAATTCTAAGATCAGTGTAAAATGGACTAAAGTTTGGTGTCTTCTATATATATCTATTAAGGGCCTCTAAGTGATAAATTGAACCATCTAATGGGTGTGCCTTGCATAAGTATATTCTCTCCATTTTGAGACTAAGACTCTCTAGTTTGAATCATGGGATCTATCTATCTAGAAATATATTTCTCTTTCTGATCTGAAAAACTTGTTCTCTGGTTTTTGATATACTAGAAATATATGTCTGATTTTTGTTTTTCCCCATTCCGTCTAACTACACTAAACAATTTACTCTGGGTACTTATGGGATATGAATGAAGATCTGTAGGCTTGGTGCTGGTAAGTCCTTCTAGACCTAAAGCATCCCCTTAGGTAAGATCATACGCCCAATGGGCCCAGGGTAAGTCTTTCTATAAGCTCCTAGACCCAATGGGCCTAGGGTAAGTGTTTTTGGATGCAGTTCTGGGGTACTGCATATCGATGTACGGTTGGAGGATAGTTAGGTGATTAAAATAAAATTGTTTTTCCCCTTCTGAAATCTACCCTACTGAATTAATTTATCAAGTTAGAAACTCTCAGTATGCTTCTAATCTGAGCTTAGCTTAATACACTAAACTCTCTAAATCAACTTCTATAATCTATATCTTTTCTGAATCTCCAGGTTATAGGCTATCGATTAATACTCGTATGTGCGAATAAAGAAAAACCTTGTTACCTTCTAGTGCAACAACAATATGTATTACATTTCATATCCGAAACGTATTGATATTGGCTCATCACATCAGTACTGATTAACCTTATACCTGCTCGATATCATCTGGTAGTTCTGTATTATTGAGATTTTCCAAGCTCATGTTGTTTTTACCATCGCAAGCTAAGATGGAATTGATCATGTTTCGTCGATCGACATCATTAATGAGGAGTCTCCTCGGCATTGCTTGCGGAGTATGTTATCTGTGTAAATAGTGGACATGTATGTCGTGTCTTATTTTTTGTGAGAGTTTGTAATATATTTTTCTGGATTTCTATTTGCGTATAGAAGATTTTCTGAAATGGTATTTTATAGAATATTTTGTTTTACAGTTTTAATGTATTTAATGGAGAAAATATTTTTATGTGGATTTTTTTTAGTATGGGTCACTTCCGTGACCCTAATGTGACCTTCTAGAGTTAGGTATAATGCATTGGCGGGACCAGGGGGTTACATATTTCACCAAGTAGAATATCATAACTTATGATATCATTTTGATATCTCATTAACTTTTTATATCAAGTCAACAATCATGATTTGAGTTTTATGTATATTGGCTCAATTGAAATAAAACATGTGTCATCTTAGATCTAGTAAAATCCATCAACTAAATCAAAAATTTAATTATTTCTGCATACATGGATTGAGCAACATGATCACATGTATATTTTCTCATTTGAAGGTTGGCATCAAAATGTGTATTCACAGGTTTGGTATCAATATATCCAAACTTCTTAACAATTCAACTTTATGTTCTTGTGATAGCTTTTTGCTACCACACTTCCTTATGATTTAAATACTCAATATGATATTTGTTTCATTCATGTCTTTCATATCTAATTTTGAAGTAAGCTACCTCTTAGTCTTACATAATAATTACTAAGATAAGCATGTAATCAATATATAATCAACACATAATGATCTAAGAAATTTACAGACTTTAATTTCAAGACTTGATTTAATGCATTCTTTGAGTTGTTCAATGTATACTTGTAAATAACTAAAAATATGATTTTAACATCCACTTGGTTAATAAAAAATTGTGTATTGAAACTAGAGCAAAATATTCCAATGAAGAAATTTTTGTAAACGAGAAAAAACATCAAATTAGACTATATTGTTTTAAGTAAAACATTTTGCAATATATATTTATAAAATCATCAGTCTTAAAATTTCTTTGTAAAAATAATTTGTTTGCGATGGATAAATTTTGTTGTATGAATTAAACAACTAATTTACAAATGTTATAAAAATAAGTTACGTTTAACAATAACCACTTTTCCTCGTAAGAAAAGTATCGTAAAAAGAAATTATTCTAGAAAATTGAATTATTTTCAGCCAAGTACACATAAAAATAATATTTTCAACGAATTTTACAATTATAGGTCATTTAGATCTTCTCAAATCATTATGGTCACAATCAAGTTTTAATCAGTTTGAATCATAGATGAATTAGAAGAAAAAACCGTGCAATTTTTATGATACACCAATTTATAAGAGGAGATATATCACAAATTATGATTTCTTTTTCACTATAGTAATTAAGAAGAATAAACATGTAACACCCCCTTCCCGACTTGGTAGGAATCTGGGTTCGAAGGCGTTACCGAAAAACAATCCAGTGATCGGAGCGGTGATTATCAAACAATATTCGGTAAAACAAGTTGACAAGCAATACGAACAGGTTCAATTAATTCAATACGAGCTGTGATTATCCAATTAGGACCAATTTTAAACTTTTACAAATTTTAGAGACTAATATGTAATTTCAATAAATTATAGGTCCATTTCAGAAATTAAGCTTACTACAATGAAATTTAATCATGAAACAACATGTCTGTAAATTTTTATACAAATCAGAGTTCATTTACCAACCCAATTAAACCACCCAATATTTAGTGACCATTTTACAAATTTCTAGAATTATTACCTAACTTACCAAAACCCGTACCGATACTCAAGAGGTCGTATCGGTACGTCTATGTACAGACTGTTAAAGTCATTACAAATCAATGAGATCGTATCGAAACAGTGACCACCTGTATCGATATGCCAAGCATTTAATAATCCTTAGAAATTCAATGAGCAAGGTTCGTATCTGTACAGTTAAGGAACCGTACCGGTGCGGGTTGACCAGTGTTGACCGTTTCGATACACCTTAAGAACCGTACCGATGCAATTATTTTCCCAGATTTCAGTGTTGACTTTCCGTATCGATATGCCCTTTGATGTACCGATACGCTATGTTGACTGTGGTTAACTATGTCCAAATATGCATATCTGTATCGATATGCCATCACCTGTATCGGTACGCCCTGCACTAAAATGACAGATTTGTTATGGTTTTAATCCAATTTAACCTATCAAACGATGTCCAAATCCAATGAAATTTTACCAGCAAGTTGTTAATACATATTTCTACCAGCATGCAAAATTTCATAACATTTCGAATCTATTTACTATGTTTTCACCTTTTTAGCCACTTATGGTAATTTTTACCAAATTTAGCATTTACCAAAAGTCATTGACATACACATATAAAATACATATGAGTGACTATTACAACAACTATGCCACCATCCTAGGAGTATGTAAGGGAAGTATACGTTAACCCTTGCAAAACTTGCCAAAATCCTCGATAAGGTTGTCCGATCTTTTAACCACTTTGCTTAACCTGAAAATGCATGAAGGTGAATGCATTAGGCATACTTTGCCTAGTGAGGTAGTCATAAATAATGTCAATAATCAATGTGCATTCAAATGCATGCTTTATCAATAATCCAATGGCAATATATTCATGTTCAATAACAATGCTACATTAGCCCATAACTACATGTCAATGTTCAATATCAATAATTCATTTAGTTCATTTATAACCCTTGGATTGATCAAGATAGTGGATACGCGGATTCCTAAGCCTCACCAAATCAATAATGGTCTAGTCCCTCCACCTCGCCAATTGACCAACACAACATCCTTCTGCCTCGCCAATATAAAGGTCGTAGCCCAAGGACCGTAGTCCACCCGTACCAATGAGCTCATAAATCCTATGGCATGCCAATTGTATCCAAATTTCACTCGAATCCAAGGTCCAATTATTTAAGCCAATATTCAACATAATATCAATGACAATAAGTTCAACGATTTCAATGACAATAAATTGACCCTTAGGTCCATTTCAATAATCCGATGACAATATCAATAACTTCAATAATTTGGTGACAATGATCAATATCAATAACAATATTTTAATACTTATTGTCCAATGGTTAATGATAACAATGATCTTTCCAATGTTATGCCAATGTTCATATTCAATGCTTAGATGTAAATAATCAATATTCAATAGTTTAATATCTATGATCAATATTTGATGATTCAATATCAATGTCCCATGTTCGATGAATGATGTCAACGATCAATAATTCGATGAGGAAGCTTACCGTAGCTTACCAACTCACCCTTAAAAGGGGTTCAATGCAATGACCTTAAAAATCCAATGTTAGCTATATCATACTCAATGAAAATGAAACCGGGAGAGACACCTAGCCTAATCTTGAGACTCTAACTACACTCACGTTGATTTTTGAAGCTCTTAAGGCTCCCGAATTACAATTCCCTTACCTTTAGCTTTAGTAAGAGATGGTGGTTGATCTTCCAAAGCTCGAGCTAGGCAAAAGATTAAGGAATTTGTTATAATCAAAATAAATGATTCAAAATCAATATTCAAGCTTACTAGAGATTGCAGACAACATTAAGTCCATGGAATTAAACTTATAACACATGGGCTCAATATTGACTTTCAAGACCTAATCTTGAAATTTAACTTCAAATATCCATGGAATCCATAAATTGCTTGAGGGGGTTAACTCACCAATCCAAGAGCTTCAATTTGATGTAGAGAAATCAAAGAAATCTCAAGGGATCAATTGAGGTGCTTGCTTGAGCTTAAGCTTGAAGATGACAATGGAGGTGCTAGCTTAACTTGGTGGAAAAGATGAAGGAAACTTGGGACTTAGTCTTGGTTTAGGAAGATGTTAAATTTCACATCCCTTTCCCTTATTTACTATACTTGCCGAAACTCACCTCATCAAAAGCCAATAGAAAGCTTTCATTTGGCAAAGGGTAAGCTTAAAGTATAATAAATTTCTTTCTTTTCATTTTTTTATTCCCTTGATTTACTAATAATGGATGACAATATGTCATCTTTTCCCATCTTTCATAAGCATTTCATGTGGGAATGTTAAGCAAGAAGGTGACTCACACCTCAAGTTGGTGAAATTACGAGAGTGGTCCCTCAATATTCCAAACTTTACACTTTTACCCCCAAACTTTCAATTTTTACAATTTAGTCACTAAATGACTTTCAGTTCTATCAAAAAGGTCCAAGATCATTAATTATGCTCAATTGAGGTTCAATAAAATACAATTGAGTACAATAAAGGAGTCAATACATTGATTGGACCATTCCGATACAAAATTTCTGATCACCGGAACTAAATTCCGACTAGACCGATTTTCGGGGTGTTACAAAACATCTTCTTTGTCTTTATCATCTCTTTTAATCTTTTATTTCTAAAATAGAATATGGTATATCTCGAACCACTAAAAGAGACATAAATTATAGTCATTGCTTGTTCATCAATTTTATTATAATTAAATATGTTATTATCCAAAGCATAAAACATATATGCAACACTATGAACATGCAATCAAATACTTTAGAGCCAATTATCTTTCCTTACGAACTACAAGCATATATTTGACAAAAAACCACACTTTAAAATATTTTAAGAACATATCTTTTATATATTTAAGGTGTCTCTAATCGTTTTCGCATATAAAATCCAACATACACATTTTACAAGTTATATTATTATTAGCATGTCATAATAACCGTGATAACACAAATTCTCACACTAACATATCACATAGATCATCATGACATTTTAATCAGACAAGAAATATAATTAACATGCATAATAACTTTGAAAAAACATGTTACAAAACCTTTTTTTCACAAAGTATATTCTCGATTCATCACATTTCAAGGAAACTTAGGCTAAGGTTTTTTATTTAACTTTGAATAATTCCTTGCCTTTTCAAATACTTGTGCAGTTTCAAACATTCTCTAGGATAGATAATTTTTTGTCCTTCCTCTGCAAGGGGATATGACATAAATATGTGCCTACTATCACCATTGTCTATCATCCACTCTTTTATATTCATAAAAATATCAATTTTGAGAAATGACCACAAAAATTATCTTAGCTTCAACCAAATTAAAATTTGGCTTTACATGATTTTTTTCCTTTTTCATTATTCCATATATTTCAACCAAAATAATATTTGACTTAACAGGATTAACGACATCTGTTTCAACCAAATTAATATCTAGCTTAATAGGATTAACGACATCTGTTTCATACAAATAAATATATGGTATAACATGATATTTGAAATATTTGCACTAAGTTATATATACTGGCCCAATGTGTCATCATAATGGAAGATAAAAAAACATGGGTATAGTCAATGAATAATGCACCAGGTATGTTCCTAAGAAAGAGAGGTGGTGTACAAGACAATCTTAAATACCAAGTCTTTGATAGGACCAATCCTAGACATGCACTTACACATTATCACAACAATCAATTATGAAGTCTGCCACATTTAAAATAATTTCTTTTTTCCCTTCATTTTCAAAATATTATTTTGGGTTTGTAGCCAACTCTAATCATGCTTATAGCTCAACTCACAAAATTTTTTAAGCATAAACATTAGGCATATTTTTTTAATAATCCAACACCATAGCATAGATAAATTAAAATTATCATTTAAAAGCACCCACAAAAATTCGTAGACAATACAAACCTATTTTAGCAGTAGAGTTTGAACTATGGATGTACAAACAACAACACGAAAGTAAGGAGACGCACTACAGTAGTACACGGACATCGTAACAACATCAACACTAACTAAAATCTTTGATAAGAGGTCGTATGTTTTTCGGTTTAAAGAGGAAACAAAAATTTATCCTTAAAATTGTAGGGAAAATATTTGGTTAAACCGAAAAAATATTGAAAGGGGACTTGCTTGAGATGTGCACTAGACATTGTCCTTAAGGATATTTCGCAGTGAAGCGTACTCTCCAGGATTCAACAAGCACTTCTAGCGAAACAAGCAACATAAAGAGCAAAAAACCAATGAATACTCAGCATCATAACGTGTTTAAAATGAGAGAGGAAAAAAGTAAGTAAATTCTACTTTGTGATGATTTTTGAAGGCATATGTGCATGATATTTATAGTACCATGCATTCCTAAAAAGATATCTAAAAATAGCCATTAGTCAAGGGTAAATCAGTCAAAAATAAAATAAATGGTTAAGAATAAAGATACTTTCATTTAAAATGAATGGTTAAAATTAGTTAAAAAATGAATGGTTAAAAATGAGTTTTAAAAATAAAAATAAAAATAAAAATGGATCGAGCTTCTAGTTCATGCACATTGGGAAATCGATCAATTTCAACTAAATTGAACTTCTTAGCCAAATCTCGTGTGCGCGAGACCACATCATATTTTTCTCTTACAAGCTCAATATCAACTCTTTATATTTAAACCCAAAAGAAGTAATATAAAAGAAAGTTGTGAGATTCTTTGAAATATACTAAATAATCTTATATTTTTATAAGAGGACGAAGATAAGATTTGAAGTTGAGTGGCAAAAAACAAATATTTGAAAGTAAGGATACATTTATAAGTTATCTAATTTTTTTATATTTTTTATATAAAAACAAAAATAAAAAGGAATTGGGGTTATGGGGACAATTGCCCTCCCACAGTTTACAGACCTCCGTCCCTGCCGCCATGCAAAAGCTGGCTCATGATTTCTTGCTCTTCATTGAAGCTATCAAAGAAGACGGCGATGCGAAGAATGCTCAGAATTTTGATGAAAAGGCAATGATGAATGCCATTCTTGCCAAGATGAACGGAGGCGGAGATAATAGTGTAGCAATGTCAGATTCGCTGCCAAGGACGGTGAAAAAGAAGCATTAAAATGTTTACAACTAAATTCATAGTTCGATCCGCCTCTTTTTTGAGTTGGAACATTATGATTGTTGTTGTTGCATATGCAGAAAAAATCTAGCACTTATAAATTTAAATTGGGACTTTAGAGAAAGAAAATGAATTAGGGTAAACTATTTATTTTATATTTAAACCTTTAAATTATAAAATGTGTGAAGTTTAAAGACTAAATTTATTATTATGTCTATTAATTATCATGTCATTCCGTTAATTATAAGACAAACTAATTATTTAGTATTCAATTTATTAAAAATTAACAGAGATGGTGACGTAGGATAATAACAGTATTAGTCTAAAAATCTTATATGTTTCTATTAATTTAGCCCAAACTCTATCAATTTAAACACCATTTTAAATATTTGAGTTGCAACAATAAATTTCCCCTTTATTTCTTTCTTCTTCCCCGAAACCGAACCCAGCCATCTCTTTCTATTTATTTATTTTTGGATAAATATTATATTTATTATCCATAAGAAGCAAAAAAGCTATTACAAAGAGACTAAGCTTGGGCGTCCATCCCAATGGAATTTCCCCAAGCTTCACACAATGCACTATTTACATTTTCAATACGCACCTTTCTGTTTTGTACTCTAGTACTAACAACACTCCTAATACAATTTAAAATAAAATCGAGAGCATCAAATTTATTTTTTTGAGCCTACAAACCCACCTTGCTTCTTCTGCCCCTTTTTTTTACTCTTCTTTTTTTTCTAACAGAATCATACAAAGAAGAAAAGTCTTCTTAATGAGTCTCTAAAAGGGTTTTAGTAACCTCATCAACTTTAGACAGATCAACACACTTAACAGAACCAACTAAAACATCAGACACAACTTTTGGCACCCCACTTATCTCATTCACGGAGTTGCAAGTGGCCTCAGCTACTACACCTAGTTCAACAAAAGTGAGTTCTCCGCCCACAAGACTACTAGCAGCCTCAGTAGAAGCTAGATCAACACCAGTACCCTGTGGATCAGTAGAACCACTAATGGCCTCAGATGTAGTAACTAGCTTAACACTTTTAACCCTGCACTCCTAGATACAACATTACTGGCCTCAGCTACTAAGCCAAGCTCAATATTAGCATCACTAATGGCCTCAGGCCTAACAGCTAGCTCAACAGTAGCAGCTACAAGGATTGATTGTTTTTCAATTTTTACTCTCCATTCAGGAGCAGGCACAATAAGCTTCTCAACTTGCTTTTCTTTCCTTTCAGTACACAAGGCATCCGAATGCCCAAAAATTTATGATCTTAAAATTGCACATTTTTTACATGTATTTATTTCTTAAAATTATAAAAATTTAATTGGAAGATCTTAAAATTTTTAATTCATTAAGCTCTTGGTATCTCATAAACAACTACTTCCATGGTTTCTCCAAGGTATCTTTCTAGTACCCTAGACATGGCCTATAAAAGGTCCAAACTCTTCATCGCTACTTTAAAATAACTCGAAATAGTCCTCCAATGGCCAATTAGCCATATCTGGTGTACCTTTAAAATAGAGCCATTGCGAGACAACCATGTCCAACGGATTATGAATTACATGAACAATCCGATAATTTGAACACTTGATGGAATCGGGAAAAACAAAGATTCTGTTATAATATTAGAAGGATAATAACGAGAGTAATAATGACATTTACATAAAAAAAAATTATAACACCAAGGTTTTATGTAGAAAATCCTATAAAGGAAAAAAAATAGGGTAGAAGAGGAAAAAGTTCACTATCTCGAAAAGAGAGAATATAATTGAATAATCCATCTATTTACAAGGATAAGTTGCTTGATTACAAAGGTAACATGTATAGAAAGAAATTATACTCAAACTAAGTTTCTTACTTTTTAACAAATATCTAAAAGAATGAAGTAGAGTTTTATATGTGTCGGGCCGAACCAAAATAGAATTTGAATAATAACTCTAACAATAACAATAATTAAAAAAACACAATGATTCAAATGACAGGAAAAAGAGGGACTTACGGTATTTAGGGAAGAAGAAAGAAAAAAAGGGAAATTTGTAGCTTTAACTCAAATATTTAAGATGATGATTAAATTGATAAAGTTTGGACCAAATTGATAGAAACATATATGTTTTTGGGATTAAAACTGTTATAATCCCAATTAAAAATGAGCAACGTCATCATCTCCTTTAATTTTTAACGGTCGGTGTATCAAAATAAAATAAAAACGTGACGTTAGACACTATTTTATCAAAAAATAGATAAAGTATAAAAAAACAAAAATACAATAGTAGGTTGAGTACTAAATGAATAGTTTAATAAATCAATTTATTAACTTTTCAAATCGAACTATTATTTTATAATTTTTCAGAATCATACGACACAATAAAAATTTGAGGAGGCTAACATTGTAATTTACCCTAATTTTTTTCTTGGATGACACATGACCCATTTTCTTGGATGATAATAAATTTTGGAAATAAATATATTCTAATTACAAGTGAGGGAAATTTACAAGGGCCGTTTGTTTCAAATGTTTTCATTATTTCTGTGTGTTATTTATTGTTTCCATTTCTATTTTATTTTCTATATTTGTCTGGAATTGCATGATAAAAGAAAGAAAACCGAAGGCAATTAGGGAAATTGTTAAACACGTGTAAAATTGGTTATGGAAAATCTTGGAACCAAATCAATCCCTTTTTAAACAGATCATAAAGGGTGGAGAGCAATGATTTTACAACAGTGTTTTTGACCAGGTATTGTTCTTCCATTGCATGTTTCAAACTTTGGAACCAAGTTTCTTTCTATTTTTTTTCTCAATTTTTTGTCTGTGATATAAGAATGAAAAGGAATTTGAAAGAGTTTATATGAAGATTGGATTAGAAGAATTTATGGGTGAAATTTGAAGAAAGAAGGAAATTTTGATTATTTTTCCCCAGATTTCGATGGAAAATCTCAGTTCCCGTCACTGGAAGTTAGGAATAGGTTGAAGGTGGGAGATATTGCAGTTATATATGAAGTTTTGAAGCCATGTGATCTAGTGAAGCCAGGGATTCACTATTTTGTTTTTTTTTTTTAAATCTCAATTTTTCATAAACAATTTTAAATTTATTTCTTCATAAATCAGTTTTTTTAAATTTAAATAATGTTCTTCAATTTTTGTCATTGTTTAGATATTATTCATTTAAGTTTAAAAGTAATGATTGATGCCTGTGTGTTCACTCTCGTTCCTGCTTCATTCAATGGTGAATAGGTGCAATTGTTACCCTCGATACACATACATCATACCATAACTGATTAAAAGTTGTTGAATTGTTTAGATAGATAATGGAGAGGTTGGCTTATATACGTTGGATGAAGCCCTTGAAACTCTGGGGTTCGGGAGATTCCAGGTCTTTGTTCTTACTTACGCCGGACTCGGTTGGTTTGCGGAGGCCATGGAGATTATGATTCTTTCCTTCATAGGACAAACTGTTAAGTCGGAGTGGCAACTTTCCACAAATCATGAGAGCATGTTAAGCTCCATCGCCTTCGCCGGGATGCTCGTTGGAGCCTATTCGTGGGGCATTGTATCGGATAACTATGGAAGGAGGTGTGCCTGTTTACTTTCCTTTCATCATTATTTGAATTGGTTCTAAACTCAAATTGTTGTTTCAGGTGTGATTTATTTGTTTTAATATGTTCCTATCAGGAAAGGTTTTCTTACTATAACTATGGTAACTAGTGGAGCTGGATTATTGAGCGCATTCTCTCTGAACTATTTATCACTCGTCATTCTTCGGGGTTTTGTTGGTTTTGGCCTTGGTGGTTCATCTGTATTCTTAACCTGGTTTCTAGAGTTTGTTCCACCTATAGAAGAGGCATGTGGATGGTTGTGTTTTCGACTTTCTGGACAATCGGGTCCATTTTTGAGGCTGCTCTTGCATGGGTACGTGTATTCTCTCTAACACATTTTAAGGCTATCATTACCATTGCTTGTTCTCCGTGCACCGAAAGCTAGAGGAGTCTTTTAATTTTGCATAATCAGATCCCTCCCCTCTCCTAAACCTAATCCTGCGAGCTCATATAGAATAAACATGGTTGATGGTTGATGGATGATGGATGTGTGATGCTTGTTACTGAAGTGCAATTCCATATTATGATACCTCATTTGCTCTATCAGCATCATAATTTATCTGTGCATTGAAGAATTCTTAAATATTGAACACCGAGTGTTGCGGTCTAGCTGCTAAAAACTTTTCACTATCAAATTTGAAAAATATGGATTTCATATGCATGCACCAAGTATAATTGTGGACACAGATTTTACCTTCAGAGTGTTGGAATGATTTCTGTCCTTTTTATTGCAGATTGTCATGCCCAGATTAAACTGGAGGTGGGTACTTGGATTTTCATCAGTGCCTTCTTTTGCTCTGCTTTTTTTGTATGGTGTTGCACCCGAGTCTCCTAGATACCTATTCCTGAAAGGTAGGACAGATGATGCACTTCAAATTCTAGAGAAGATAGCTTCGGTGAACCGAACAAAGCTTCCTCCTGGCATCCTAACTTCTGGTAGATCAAGTGACAAGGTTGAAGAGTCTTCTTCATCAGAAGATAGGACCCCATTACTCTCTTCACTGAATAAAAGTACCATGCAATCAAAACTAGTCATGTCATCATTTTTTACACTTTTCTCATCGAAATTAATTAAAACAACGCTGCTCCTATGGGTATTATTATTTGGAGATTCATTTTCATATTATGGTATCATATTGATTACGTCAAAGCTAAGTGATAGACAAAGTGGATGTTTCCCGACGATTCAAAGCAGTGGAAATCACCAGGATGATAGACTCTATGTGAATGCATTCATCACAAGTGTTGCAGGTACTGCGTCTCTTTCTCACATTCTTCTTTATGCTGCAGTTTTAAAATTTAATTCGATCTTGGTCTATGCTGCAGAGCTTCCCGGGCTTTTTTTGTCAGCAACATTGGTCGATAGGGTTGGCCGCAAGCAGTCCATGACATTTTTGTTTGTCTTGGCATTTATTTTCCTCCTTCCACTACTAAACCATCAGTCTGTTGTTGTAACTACTTGCTTACTATTTGGAGCTCGCATGAATGCCATGGGAACCTTTACGGTTGCCTCCATATATGCCCCTGAGGTAAGCCTATTTACTTGTGCATTAAGTTGTCCCTTTCTGAACTATCTTGTTTCACTAGGAGAAATTTCCTTCCTTTTCTTTTGTAGTTATATCCAACCTCGGTGTGAACAACGGGTGCTGGAGTTGCAAGTGCTGTAGGAAGAATCGGCGGCATGGTATGTCCTCTTGTTGCGGTGGGATTGGTGAATGCCTGCCATCAAACAGCAGCTATTGCTCTATTTTTGGTTGCTATAGTTGTTTCGATAATCGTTATTCAACTCTTCCCTTACGATGCAAAGGGACGGGAACTTAGTGACACTACCGATTGATGAGAAGTGATTGGTTTCTTAAGACAAACTCTGTGCTGTCTAAAAGAAATGGTTACATTGTGGTGGGGATATAGTCTTAAAACATTTACCGAGAAAAATGCTTAGATTTGGGCTCTTCTTTTTCCATTTTGCTCATTGTTATGCTGGGATGATAATGTAAAGGTATACCAGTCATTGCTAATTAAATAGTTTGATCTGCACGTGTTTTATTCCACAAATGTCAAAAAAAAAAAAATGAAAAACTTTGATCTTGGAGATTGTATTTCCTTTTGCAAATACTGTATTGGCTTTGGCGGATGAAACTAGTTTTTTTTTTTTTTTACTAAAGGGATATTTTTGTCCTTAAGTTTGACTAAAAAATTCAATTCAGCTCATCGTCGAAAAACGCACCCAATTAGGTCCTTTAATTTGCAAATTACATCAAATTAACCCTTTGACCGACATTGATCGTTACGGTACTGATGTGATAGTTAAAGGTGCTGACATGGCAGTCCACGATACCGACGTGACATTCATCGATGAAGATGTGGTAGTACAAGTGTGATGATGACGTGTTAGAGGGGTTGAATTGATTATTTTAACTGAATTCGAGGTGTAATTGATTTTTCCGAATTCAGGAGCATAATTGATTTTAATTGTAGTTCGAGAACTTAATCTTTAAGATAAAAAATAAAAAAATAAAAATTTAAATATTCATAAAATTTTTAAAAAAATAAAAAACACTATAATGAATTAAAAAAATAGTAAAAAATCAAATTGAAAAATCAAATGTTATAAATATAAAAAATAAAAATTTACAAATCGTCGGAAAATTCTTTGACTATTTCTGATTATGCTAAGCGTAAAATAATATTCTTGAACATATTTCCAATGGAATCATCCTTGGATTAGATTATTAATAAAACCAAAATTCTCCTTCATTTTTATAAATCAAATATTAATGAGCATCAATTTGATGTAAAAAAGAAAAAAAAATTGAATTTTATTGTTACTCTAATATAAGGTTGATTCCACTAAAAATTTATTTAACAAATGATAATACTCAGATTGACGAAGTCGAAGACTTTTTATGGAAGTGTTCAATTTTTTAATACTTTATTAATATTTTTTAATTTTAAATTTTTATATTTAATTTTTATCATTTTATAATTTCTAATGCATATTAATTTTTATATTAGATTTTATTTTGAATAATTTTTTAATATTTTTATTTATTTTTATTAAGTTTATAGTGTTAAACCTATGTTTTGATTTTGATATAACAAGGAATTTTAAAAGCAAATAAATAAATTTTTAAGGTATATGAAATTACTCACAAGAGACAAGCATTTGAACAAAACTAACCAACTTTGAAGAAAATATTTTGTATAAGTTAATATTTGCAAAGGAAATATTTTTCTAAGTATTTTGGTATTCTAAAAGAATATTTTGGTCACTGAGTACCGGTACGACCCTTAGCGTACCGGTACGATTTGACATTAATGGAATCTAAAATGGTAAACGATTATCGATACGATCCCTAGCATACCAATATGGGCTTTTAATATTTTCCTTATGAATAGCTTGTTAGTACTGGTACGGTGAACCCCGTACTGATACGCCTAGGGACTTAAATGTTTTTCAAACGCATTGAGTATCGGTACAGTGAAACCCATACCAATACCCAAATCTCCATTAAAATTCCAGTGAGCAATTTCAGTACTGGTAAGACCCTTAGAGTACCATTACGCCCTGTAATATTAACGACTATTTCTTTTTTAGGCAGGTACCAATATGGGCACTCGCGTACCGATGCCTACAATTGTTAGACAGCATTTAATGCGGGGAAATTGTAGCTCAGCGACTATATTCAATTTCTCAACAACCCAAACGGTTGGAAATCAATGAGAGGGTATAAAAACAAGTCTCCAAAAGCTTTTTTAACAACAAGACAACTATTCTAAGGCATTCAAGCAAAAATCCGAAGTTTTTGAGCTTTTCATTGTAATATCTTATACACACTTGAGTGAGCTTCTTGTAATTTTATTGTCATCAAGTGTTGGGGTTTTAGTGAGCTGAAAATTGTGCAAACAAACTCCTTTGGAGGATTCTCAAAGTTCGCTTATTTGTACTCAATTTTAGAAAAAAGGGTCACTAGAATTTGGGGTATAAGTCTAGGTGATATTTTGAGGTTATCTCTTTTAGCATAAAAGAAAAGATATATTAGTGAATTTGTGAAATCCTTAGTGTGGTAGCTAAGGTAGTGGATGTAGACCTTGTTTAGAAGGTTGAACCACTATAAATCATCTTGCAATTTTTTTATTTCTTTTTGCAATTTGCTCCCACCATATTTAAATTGCCAATTCACCTCATCTTGGTCATTATCCATCGATTGATCAACTCAACAATTTGTATCAGAGCTACACTCATTGGAAGGCTTCACATCCTCTTGAGTAGATACAAAGGTTGTTCAATCATTCAACAAGTCATCCATGACCTCTACTTTCGGCAACTATTTCATGGAGGAGTCTCCATCCATCTCCAAGCCACCATACTTCAACAGAGTTAACTATTCTATTGAGATTTTTGTTTTGATATAATAATTTGAAAAATGTTTTTGGACTTGATTGAAATATTATAAATCTTATTCAAAGTCCAACTAACTTGAAAATACGTGCGAAAGGGTTTTGACTTGTTTTAAAATGAATCTAAATGACCAAAATGTCAAAATCTGAAGTACCGTACTGATACGATTCAAGCCGTACTTATACGAGTGCTACAGAAATTTCCAGTAGCCAAAACCCGTAACGATATGGCCAAAAGGCGTATCGATATGCTAGGGTGCGAACCAATACGTAGATATTGCGTACCGATACCCTATGCATTTTAAACGCTCCAACGGCTAGTTTTTGAAGAACAGGTACCGATACAGCCACCCGCGTACCAATACTGACAGCTCTAGAAATGTATTTATTGCTGGAAATAAAGACCCCAATGGATCCAATTCATCCCCAACGATTACCAACAACTTGGAACTCATTTGGGAGGATAAAATGACCCTTCAAGCACGTGGACAAACTAATTATCAACAAGCTAACGTCCCTTTGATCGTAAAATGTCTTAGTGCTCAAATTTTCATATTAGACAACACTTGTGAGCATTCATTGTAATATTTGCTCAAGTGTTTTAGGATTGGGTGAGTGAGCTTAATTGTGAAAACAATCTACCTAGTGAGGATTTCTTTGTTTGCTTTCTTTTCTTTTTGTTTAAAGAGTGTTTTGCTAAACATTGGGGTATAAGTCTAGTGCTTGTAAGGGTTACCTCTAGAGCCCGGGAAAAGGGAAAAATTCATTTAGTGAGTTTGGAAATCCCTATTGGGGAAGCTAAGGTAGTGGATGTAGAGCTTGGTTAGAAGCTCGAACCACTCTAAAATTCTTGTGTCATTTATCTTTTATTGCTTCCACCACCATTCACCCAAAATCCAACCTCTCCACCACTTGGCTACAAAATCGGTTGAGGAAATTGGGCCCAACATATTGATATTGGAAGAATATGATGAAGTTGTTCATCCAATCCAATGACTATTTCCTTTGAGATATAGTAATGGATGAACCAACTCTACTTATGAATAGAGAAAGAGAAAGACTTGTTCCCAAGGAGATACAAGAATGAAGCAATGAAGATAGAAGAAAAATGCAATACAATGCCAAGGCTATGCACGTTTTATTTTGTGCATTTAGACCCAACGAATATGCCAAGATGATACATGTACCGGACAAGCCCAAATCAAAGATGAACTCATATTCACGCTTGGCCCAACCACACAAGCCAAGTCCAAGATACTTAAGGATAAACACTACACCACCGTGCAAGGAGTGCTAATCAAAGGCTTACAAACATTCATGAGAGAACAAGAATTTCAGAAGAGCAAGCATTCTCCAAGTTTAAAGAATTGGGTCACACAAACCCATGTTGAAGAAGCACCCGCCCAAGAGTTTCAAGACAAGGCCTTAAGCATATTTAAACTCCATTAACTGGGTTTTAATTGTAATTGCTTAGACCCAATACTGAATTATAAAGTTTGGATCTAATTAGTTAATTTCCAGCACAAATCAGCTTCATTTAAATTTAGGACTTATCCTCCATTAAAACCAGCCCAAACCAACCTTATCCACAAGCTTGCTACCTTAAATTTTCCCCCTTATCATTGGAGGAAGCTTGCCGCACTAGAATCCCTAAATAAGGGGAATTCACAATCAACAAGGAACTACATTATTATATTAGTTTTAGATTATTTTATTATTAATTTTAATTTTATTTTATTAGGATTAAAGTTTGATTCTACTTAGGAATTTCTATTGATTTAGCCATCCTTCTCCTATAAAAGGATGACAACTTCTTCATTGTAAGGCAGATTTGAGTTTTAATAAAAAGGTATTCTTTTGAGTAGTGTTTGCAACTGTCGGTAAACTTGTATCTTCGAAGCTTTCTTCAACGTGTTCGATCGAGTTGAGCGAGAGAAGATCTTCACACTCTGAGTTGCCTATCTAATTACGAGTAGGAGGGTCAGTTTTAAGCCAATTCATGGAGGTTGCCTAGTTAATCGCAACTAGGAGGGTTCTGTGGGTAAACCCTTCAATTCCACAAGTCATAGCCATCATCTTCAAGCTTCTTTGTTTTTCTATCTCTTATCTTTGTCTTTCTCAATCTTTTTTGTTTATTCCTTACTTGTTTCCATCTAATCTATCATATTCACCTTGTTTCTTTAAATTTTGATTCTATTTTCAGAATTTTCAAGAAACACCATTGCATATCCTCTTGAAAATCAAAGAAATCAAATTTTCGCTTCCTTTGATTGAGTCTAACGCCCTAGGCTTGTTTCTAAGTGAAAAAGGAGTTTCCAACATGACAACAAGCCCTACATCATTTGGTATCATATTGGGCATGATTTTTGGGCAAGAATATTTTGGACAAATTTGGAGGATTAAAAAAATCAAGGTTGCCGCACCTTTGCAAACAAGGCTATTTGCATCACTTTAGGATTCTTTCTTTTCAATAAACCCTAATTTTTATTTTCCCTACTATTTTATTTACTTTGTTACAAAAAAGAGAAAAGAAACAAAAAAGAAAAAGAAAAATCAACAAAACAAAGCAAGAAGTTTCAAGAAGTGCTTACCTTGGCAAAGAATCCTCCCCCTCAACACTTCCAAGCATCACGCCGGCCACCATACACATTGAGCATCACTTGGACTCTCTCAAGATTCCTTTTTGGTTTTAAGGGCTTGTTTCTTTAAGTTTTCTTTCGTTCTTAGATTTTTTAAGTTATTTTGTTTACCTTTTTTCCTCTTCCTTTATATTATCTAACACTTTTTTGTTTTCTTGTGCTAGTAGGACTTGAAAGTTGCAGAATTCCTTTCCTCCTTGCAACTATCTGTCTTTTGTGTCTAACTTATCCTTGGCTTCTCAAAGCACTTAGGATCTTTGATAGGATTTAAACTCCAATTACTGAGTTGCGCATGGTAGGATAGTTTTAAAGAATACAAGATCGACTAACTTGCCTCAAAGAATACTTCTTCTTGGAGTGCTTTGTGAGGTTTCTAGTTTTCTTTTTTGTTTATCATTTAATTTTTTTTGCGAGCGTTGTGATATTTTTGGATGTCAAATTCAAGTATGCCTAACGAAAAACTAAAAAGACCAGTGGCGCTGGAAGAGTTGTCTAATAGAATGAGGGCATTGCAACGATGGTTTGAACGAATAGCACAAAAGCAAGAACGAGAAGACAATGATGATGCACATCAATCCAAACAACCAATAAAACCCAAGCGTTTTCCCATTGATGCTATTGAATACGAACCAAAAAAATAACCGTGGTCCAAACCCAAATTGATCATTCCTCCTTTCGATGGAAAAACAGATACTGATGCATATATAGATTGGGAAAGTAAGGTCGAGATATTGGTTACCCACTATACATGCAAGGAAGTTGACCAAGTTCCTATAGTGACTACCTAATTTATATGCTATGTCATGAGTTGGTGAACTCAACTTTGCAAACATATACAAATTCAACATTGATGTAACCCCCTTGACCCAGTCTAATCGCAAGACCGAATTGAGCGAGCTACATTAGGGTTTGCCAAGACAAACCTAGAAGATTTACGTTCGAACGATCCATTTTTTCTTTTTATCTTTTCTAAATGCATCAATTAGTCCTAAGGTGTACATGTTGATTATGGTGAAACTACAACCCAATCGTTCAATTTTGCAATATAGGGACTAAAACATAATTTTAGCAAATTAAGAGGACTTACATGAAATTATGGTTACCAATCCTTAATTAGTCATATTTCATACATTCAGGTTAAATTACAACTTATACCAACCATCCGAACTCATTTAATTGCATATACAAGAAATAAGGACCAAAATAAAGGAAAACAAACTTCATAAAGCATCTCAACCGAATTAACGGCTAGTGTACAGGTGTCTACCATGTCGAAATCGCACTAAAGGACAAGGGCGTACCAATACGATCCTCAAGCGTGTCGGTACGGGCTTGTGTATTTTGAAAATCTGGATTCCAATAGCTAAAGACCGTATCGATACGGTAAACCGTGTACCGAAACCATCACTGTTACACAACTATGCATACCGATATGGTTACCAGGCTTATCGGTATGCCTAGGCATTTTTGCCTGAATTGAGCCGAGACAGGCCCCCGCGTACCAATCCCTGAGGACCCGTACCGGTACACACAGACCTGAAATGACCTCTTGGTCCAACATATGACACTTTGGCTCAATCTAACATAAGCCAAACATCATCCTAACATCATGGTCCAAACCCAAATTGATCATTCCTCCTTTCGATGGAAAAACAGATACTGATGCATATATAGATTGGGAAAGTAAGGTCGAGATATTGGTTACCCACTATACATGCAAGGAAGTCGACCAAGTTCCTATAGTGACTACCTAATTTATATGCTATGTCATGAGTTGGTGAACTCAACTTTGCAAACATATACAAATTCAACATTGATGTAACCCCCTTGACCCAGTCTAATCGCAAGACCGAATCGAACGAGCTACATTAGGGTTTGCCAAGACAAACCTAGAAGATTTACGTTCGAACGGTCTATTTTTTCTTTTTATCTTTTCTAAATGCATCAATTATTCCTAAGGTGTACATGTTGATTATGGTGAAACAACAACCCAATCGGGCCAAATTGAGATCCAATCGTTCAATTTTGTAATATAGGGACTAAAACATAATTTTAGCAAATTAAGAGGACTTACATGAAATTAAGGTTACAAATCCTTAATTAGTCATATTTCATACATTAAGGTTAAATTACAACTTATACCAACCATCCGAACTCATTTAATTGCATATACAAGAAATAAGGACCAAAATAAAGGAAAACAAACTTCAGAAAGCATCTCAACCGAATTAACGGCTAGTGTACAGGTGTCTACCGTGTCGAAATGGCACTAAAGGACAAGGGCGTACCAATACGATCCTCAAGCGTGTCGGTACGGGCTTGTGTGTTTTGAAAATCTGGATTCCAATAGCTAAAGACCGTATCGATACGGTAACCCGTGTACCGAAACCATCACTGTTACACAACTATGCATACCGATATGGTTACCAGGCTTATCGGTATGCCTAGGCATTTTTGCCTGAATTGAGCCGAGATAGGCCCCCGCGTACCAATCCCTGAGGACCCGTACCGGTACACACAGACCTGAAATGACCTCTTGGTCCAACATATGACACTTTGGCTCAATCTAACATAAGCCAAACATTATCCTAACATCATAAGACTTTACAAAAACCAAATTTCCAAACATAGTAGCATCGTAGAGAAACATTCACAACATGGCATATTCAAGACACTTCCCTATAAGCATGATCTCTACCCAAGCAAGCATATTGTTCTCAAACCCCTCAAAACCAAAGATTATACTTCATGCAAGCCTAAAACATCATATCAAGCTTATACCACAGGGAGTGTGACACCCTTAACGTATACTCGTAGGCTGAATATACATTAAAGATGACACAAAATTGTACTTTAGATATTTGTACTTAATTTTTTTTTCTAAAACATAAATCATTTCATAAAACTAGTTCGGTAATTAATCCTTTTTCGATTTTTAATTAAAACTAGGTCATTCAGTCGCAGCTAGTTTTTACCCTAATTTAGTTTGTAAAACTTAAAAGTCAATTATTAAAAACAAAAATATGATTCAGGGTACAAACTAGATGCGCTGCCTAGACCATTTCTTGATTTCAAAATTGTTACGCGATATACATTAATTTCTATTTAAAAGCCATTGAAAATACTTTACCTATATTATTAATCCTTGTTTTCATAATATATATATTTTCATACTAACATACATCTAAGTTAAACTTAGACGATATCAATCAGTCCACCTTTTAAAATATTTACATGCCCTCTAGTTGTCAACTTCATTAGAGATGTACATGCTGAAACTTACTAACGATAACTTGATTCTTCAAAACGTGGCTCCTCCTTGCTAGTCTAGTTTGGAAACCTATGTGTGACATAAAACACATGCTAAGTGACGACTTAGTGAGGCAATTAGTAAACTATTTAATTAAATCATGAAATCATACATTACATTATATCATATGACAATGCAATACAATTCCTTGCAACATGGCAAGTGATCCCAGTACAGTTTATATCATAACATAAAACAAATATAAATATCATGCTGTCAGTATTCTTCAATCATCAGGTAGTCATTTATAGTATAACATTCTTTAAAGATAGCCCAAAGTATGAAATATGAGATCAAGGTACTCGAGTCACATGAATAAGACACCAAAGTGTCTAACGTGAACATGTAAATGAGTATGAACTAGAGGACGCTCTTTTCTCCTCATAAAAGCAACTCGTTAGTGCCATTAGCACTATGGGCGTGGATCCCCAGGGTGCACACCAAGGGCTTGGGTCCCCAAGGTGTATGTGACACCATCGTAGTCACAAAAACATGTAATCATATCATAACTTGAGTGATGCAGCTGCTAAGGACTATATGGCATGCCAACTATACCATGGATTCTCATAAATAAATACTTGGGCATTTCATTTCATTATCAATCAATCATCATCATTCACGTAAACGGGCAACTCACATCCCATATTTCATCATAATTATTCATATGTACTTACCATTACTGTATTATGCATCACATCGATTCTTCCAGTATATCATAATCAAAGTCTATAACATGACTAAAATAATTATCATAGAGGTGACTATGTACTTTACATGACACACGGTCAATCATGTTCAGAATAACATACCAACATACTTATCAGGTAATTTTTATCATACAGTATTAATAATTTTATTATGTCCATTATCTTGCCACTTGCAGACATAAATTATAATTTCTGATCAGTTTATAACTTTTAAACAATGCATTTCATATTCAGATCAGGGTTGACTTATCGCAAGTCTTCCTTTTTATAATTAACATACATATAAATGTTGCACTCACCTTGACACTTTTGTCTTACTTAGCAGAACTGCTTGGGTTTCCATACTTTCTTTTTCGGTGGAGCAGACCATCCATATCTCGGTGGGTAATCCCGGACAACTGTAACCTTTTGTCTCTTAAACTTGGGAAAAAGGACACGATATCATCCAAATAGCATTGAGAGCTTTCATAGTGGTCTGTGTAAGAGTACTTGTTTCCTCTTTACTTTCATTATCTATCATGGGATTATCGGATGGATCATTCTGAGAAGATAATTGACTTGACTCTTGAGACTCAGTTACTTGTTCCATACTTGCTTTCAAACTTCATTTTCCATCCATGTAGCAATACCATATAAAATTCACATCAGAAATTCATTCAACCTTTATTTACATAAATAGAAATAATGTACCTATTTGTATCTTTCTTGAACAATTAAACTTCCACTTGAACAATTCAAGTAACATATATTCAAATATAAAATGTCCTAATATTTTTTTCTCTTCCTTATATTTTCCAAAACTTATTATGATCCCTAGTGACCAACTTAAACTTCAACCAACTCCTTTGAGTTTATCAAACCAATATTTCGATACAAACTGTATCAAATTCTATTCCTAGTAACTTGCGCTACCTTCAGAAAAGCATCTTTACAGAGCAGAATATACTCTGGATTTCGACTTTCTTTACACTGTTAAAAACTAGATTCGATAACGAATCTAACGGTATGAGCCAAATAAATTAATAAAATCTAAAAAAATTATGAAAAATCTTGATATCCACGTCACAGACTAATCCAGGCAGAAAACTGCTTTATAATTTTCTTGACCTTCTTTCGAATAAAATTCATATCTTTTTACACAAAGCTCGGAATCAGTTCTCTTTTGTTGGAAACGAAACTAGACAATCATATCTTTACATCGATATAAGATTCGTCATCTAGTCATTTTTATAGAATTTATGGCAATTTATTAAACTTACTGCCATAATTCAAATCCAACACAACTTCCATAATTAACTTCTATTTTACTCTAACTTCCCTTTATTACTTTTCTCCCATGTATTTACCGAATGTTTATTATGGTCCTTAGTGACCATTTTGTACCTTAAGCAATTTATTCATGCTTAAATTGATAATTCCAACTTCAGATTCATCAATAACATAAAAAAATAATAATTCAAAACAATGCCCTTCATTTCTCCTTGAAACCGAAGTGATCCCCTTCTTGCCAAACATTTTCATTTTGGTCGTAAATTACCAAATCAGGTTAATTTAATCATAATCTCATCAATTCTAATGCTAGAATAAATTTCACAATAATTCCCCTTATTTCTTCACTCTAGCCGAATTGGTCACTTGACATAACAAAGAGAATTTAATCACCCTAACATCAAAACAAGGCTTCTAGTTTCATAATTCATTCATTTTCATCCTTGATTCAATTCCCTAACCAAATTCCCAGAACTTAGGGTTAGGGTTTATGTTCTTAAACGTATAATTAATTCCAAATCAAGCTTGTTTTCATGTCTACAACATCAAATCTACTCAAATCAAACTTTAAACTCAACATGTGTTCTTAATCTCATAATCTTCTTCTTCCAAAAACATAACCTATACTTCACTTTGCTATGTAAAACTACCACCAAAAAGGAAGTGAATTAAGCATAGGTTATTTTTTCCAAAGCATCATACCTTAATTTTAAACCTTCCAAATCAAGCTTGAAATTGATGTATATCTTCTCCTCTTCTTCTTCCCTAGCTCACGAAACGGTGGAGAAAGATGAACAAAATTTTGTTCATCTTTTATCATATTTATCCACATGTATATTAAATGAATTTTAAATTCATTTAAATAATGAAATTACCAACTTAGCCTTTAAATCAAATGGCTAATTTAATCTCATCTAAAATCAAGGGCCAAGATAAAATCCATGTATATTTCATCTTCCAAAAATGTCCCCAACATTTCAAAAATATTTTAGAATTGCCATCCTTGTCAAATGACTAATTTGCCCTCCAACTAGTCTTTATTTACTAGTTTGTTTCAAAATTTCCATTCCATTACAATCTAACTAAATTAGTTCTTTCCCACCGGCCACTATTTCATAAATATCATTATGGAACAACCTCTGAAATTTCAATTCGATCCAATTTCCCGATATTCATTAAATATTTCTACTACGATTTTACCTTTACCGAGCTATCAGATTTATTCCGAAAATTCTATATTTCCATATTCGGAAAATAAATACTATTATCTCATAAAAACTTCCTTTCCTAAGGACTTAGACTGAATTTTCCTAACTCAGTCTATTATTCTGAAAATTATCGAAAATCCTCAAAGTAAAATTTCTCTTAGAAATCCTTTATCGAAAACCCATACGAATAAGCTCTGCTCTTACTGAGTCCAAAATATTGATCAGGAACACTTTTATGGGACCTTCTCGAAGGTCACTCATCCTAGTGTTTCCCTGGCCTGAGCATGCTTAACAATTTTATTCAATCTAAATTCGATACCTTCTACTGCATCTTAATTCTCAAAATTGATATCAAAATTCTTATTTTGATTAGATTTATCCTTATACTGAATAAAATCGCTTACTGGATATTTTACACTTTAGTCCCCAAACTTTTACTAATGTGTCATTTTGGTCACTAGGCTTTACCCTTTTCAGATTATTCTCTATCACATGACACTTTCGAATCATAGAAACTACTTTTAAAATCCTCAAATTAAGAGATCTTAACTTTTGCCTTTTTGTCATTTTAGCCACTGAGTTAGCCTTATGCTATAATCTTAGTACTAAATAACCCTTGTTTGACTTGGCAAATTTTCGGGGTATTACAATTCCTTCCCCCTTAAGAAAATTTGTCCTCAAATTTGAGGACGTACCTAATAAAAATTTGCGAATTTTGCTCTCCATTTTCTACTCAGTTTTCCAAGTGACTTCTTCAACCTTGTGACTCCTCCCCAGAGCTTCGACCAATGAAATTTTCTTATTCCTTAATTATTTAACTCCATATGCCAATATTTCTATTAATTCCTCTTCGTGTGTCAAATCAAATTGCAGTTCATTTTCCTTAGGAGTGATGACATGTGAATAATCCAATCAATGCCTCCAAAGCATAAGCACATGGAATACTTCATAGATTTTGTTCGCTTCGAGAGATAAGGCTCATTAATATGCTCTTGGTCCAACTCTTTCACGATTCCTTGAGGTATAACAGTTATGGAACTAAGTTTTCCCTTTTGACCTATACGAATCATTCTCTCTCAAAGTGATACTTTTCCTCTTTTTCTCTTCTTTTTTCGATTAACGTAAGTCTTTTGTTTATCATCAGTCCTTTTTGAATTATCTTGAATAATTTCTCACTTTATCTTCTCTATTTTGAGTTATATCAATCTCAACAATAATTTACATCTTGTAACTCATTTCACTTCAACAGAGTTCTGTACTTTCATCTGTAAAGCGCTCTTAATGATATTATCCTAATGCTTGTCTGATAATTATCATTGTATGTAGTCTCAGTAATCGCAGCTATCTTCCTCATGATCCTGTAGACTTAAGAATGCAAGCTCAAAGCTTACCTTTCAGATTCTAGATAGTTCTTTCTATTTATCCATTCGTTTGAAAGTAGAAATAGTACTAAAATTTAATTTAGTACCTAAAACTTCATATAAAGCATCTCAAATTTCTATTATCAAAAGTATAAACTTTTCTTTGATACCATAAACATTCACATTTAAAGAACTTCATATAGGGTTGTTTGTTCTTTAATATCCATAATACAACTCAAGGACGTCGATCACTATATTCTTCAAGTCCATAAAGTTAACGAACATCAATAAGCTCAAACGGTGTCATTAACAACTCATAGTATCCATATCCAATCTTAATTGCTATTTTTAGATTGTCTTCTTTTAACTTTTAAGTGATAATATCTTGACCAAATATCATTTTTTTTAAAAAAATACAGCTACACTCCTGAACTGGTTAAAGATCTTCAATTCTTGGTGTTAAATGTCTAAAAGTACTATTTTATTCACCCTTTTTGTTCATATTATTGCTAGACTTAGGCTCATATTAGTTGCATTATAGCCATTCATGCATGTTTGCATTGTTTCCTTAGTGGTTAAGCTTGATTTCATATTTTGCTTAATTTTGTGGAAAAAGGGTGTTGCCGATAGTTGTTTTTGTGTGTGTGCAGAATCACTTGCCTAAACAAGGCTGGAACCAGTTGCCAGGGCAATGCATGAAGGAGACGCTGATGTAGTTGCCAGGGCAATGCATGAAGGAGATGCCGAGCTAGTTGCCAGGCAATTGTCGATAAGGGATAAGATGATATGGCAGTCGAAATTGATGACTAGATAAGCCCAAGATTACGTGGAGCAAAGTTAAATCCCAAAGAAGTTTGATTTCCATGAGGATGTCAAAGAGAAATTAAATCCCAAAAAGATAGGAGAAGATCTAGAAGGAATTTAAATATAATAAATAATTATATTCTTTTAAAGTATTTAATTCCAACATAACTTCCTCCTCAAGAAGGACTTTGACCTAGCCATCTCCTATTTGAAGGAGACCAAGCCGTCAAACTCAAAGAGAGGGCAAGGGGGAGAGTTCGATTGAAGAGGAGAGTTTTTTTTCTTCCATTCGATTTATGTTGGGGATTATTCTTTGTATATCTTTCGAAACCTGCCCATGAATTGATGTGAATTGGCTTGGGTTATTTTGGGTTTGTTGTTGTGAGAATGATTGGATTTTGTTTAAGTAATTGAGTTTACACTTTTAGTTCAAGGTTGCTCATTCTTGGTTTTTATTCTTGTTTACGAGTGAATTGGGAGAGGATCTCGTAACTTCTTCTATTTATCTAATATCGGGAGAGTTAGATTCAAGAAACGAATGAGCATGGTCCTTATTCAATAAATTGATGGTGAAGACTAATCCAGCTTAGGAATAAGTTTAGGATTTCAACGGCTAAGAGGAGCGCAAGATATGTTGTTGTTCACCCTTGATTCACGCAGGGATGTATTGTCAAGGCATGCACAATTAGCTAGAGTTTCGACTTAGGGATAAGAAGAAACCATTGAAGAACGCTCTGCCGAACCTTGAAGTTGCTGCCCAGTTGCCCAAGTAGTTGCCCAGGCAACCGTTCGATTAGTTGCCAAGGCAACCCAGCTACACAAGTTGCCACGGCAACCGAGTTGCCATTGCACTCTTTTACCAAG
Organism: Hibiscus mutabilis; assembly: GCA_019671005.1. Lineage (NCBI taxonomy): Eukaryota > Viridiplantae > Streptophyta > Magnoliopsida > Malvales > Malvaceae > Hibiscus > Hibiscus mutabilis. The sequence goes on along the minus strand of CM033748.1, from coordinate 29,778,037 downwards.
ACGATCCAATCGGCTATCACTCCTCAACTCACGTAACCTGGCCTATTCCCTCTCTTATTTGATTTCATCTATTCTTTTAGTTTATTGCTCTTAGTTTACTCGTTAATTAGAACTTCTATTATCAATTGTGTTTTTATTTTCACAGTCAGTAACTTAAGCAAAGTGGCCCAAACCAATCCCTGTGGAGACGATACTCGGTACTCGTATCACTTTATTACTTGCACCGTTTGCGTAGCACTTATTACGCGCAACAAGTTTTTGGCGTCGTTGTCGGGGATTGGCAATAGCAACTTTGTTTTTATTTTCTTGCACTCTTTATTTTTATTGTTTAAAGATTCTAAAGGCTAACAAACTTTGGTTTTGCATTGGTATAGGAACAGGGCGAGATCGATTACACCAGAATATCCCTTTGATCCAGAAATCGAACGAACCCTTCAAAGACTCAGACAAAGGTTAAGAGCAGCAATGGCTAATCAAGACGGCAATATGAATCAGGATGTTCCAGCAGGAGGAGGAGTGATTCTTGCACGAAACAGAACTATTCGAGACTATCTTGAAGGACTTAATCCATGAGTTGTCACACCTGAAATTGAAGCCGACCACTTTAAGTTGAAACCGGTGATGTTCAATATGATCAACACAATTGGTCAATTTGGCGGCTCAGCAACTAAAGATGCACGACAACATCTTAAATCTTTCCTCGAGATTTGCAATTCATTCAAAATACAAGGAGTCACCCTCGATGTTTTATGACTAAGATTATTCCCCTATTCATCGAGGGATAGGGCGAAAGCATGGTTGAATAGTATTCCTGTCGGATCAATTGGATCTTGGACTGATCTTTGTCGTGATTTCCTTGCTCGATTTAATCCTACAAATTTGACTAATAAGCTTCGTAATGAAATTACTTCTTTTCGGCAGGCAGATGATGAATCCATGTACGAGGCTTGGGAGCGATATAGAGAACTTCTACACAAATGCCCCCTACACGGATTCAAGTGTGGACACAAGTAACAATGTTTTTCAACGCTGTGAATACACCAACAATGATGATGCTAGATGCCTCGGCAAATGGCATACTGCTAGACAAGTCGCTGGAAGAAGCAATGCAAATTTTGAACAGGCTTGCCAAGAAAGATTATCAGTTCCCATCTGCTAGAAGAGGAGGAGTTAGACGCCAAGCCACAATACATGAACTAGGATCATCAGATTCAATTTCGGCACAATTGGACACTCTAACCAAGATGGTCCAGAACATGCAGAAACAAAACAACACACATGAGGTCAAGGTAGTAGATTCATTTTGTGAGTTATGTGGTGGTAACCATAATTCTTCTGAATGTATGCAGAATCCGGAATCCAGCTTTTATGTGGGGAATTACAACCAGAACAACAATGTGATGTCCAATACATACAATCCAGCTTGGAAGAAGCACCCGAATTTTTCATGGAGTAATCCCAACAATGCTCTAAACCATAACAATCAGAATGCACAAGCATCGGGATTCCAACAGAATATGCCACGACAACAGTTACCGCAACAACAACCGACAACATCTAGTTCTTTGGAAAATTCTCTAAATGCTTTATGTTGAAAACTGAATCTTATATGGCTGAGAATAATAACTTCATAAAAAGAACTGATGCTTTTATTAACAGGACCGAGATGAGATTGCAAAACCAAGAGGCGACAATCAATTCATTGGAAAATCAAGTCGGACAATTTGCTCAAAACCTGAATACTAGACTGCAAGGAGGTTTACCTAGCGATACTGAAGTCGCAAGAGGAACTGGCCATGAGCAATGTAAGGCGATCACCACTAGAAGTGGCCAACAACTTAACGAGGCTCCAGCTCGCTCATCAAACAAAACTCCACAAAAAGAACAAGATAAACTCAGGGGCAAAACCTCAGATGCTGAACCAGGAATTGCCGCGACAACCAGTGATAAGCATGCCTCGGCAACCAGCGATAAGGATGCCGCGACAACCAACGATAGGCACACCACGTCAACCCAGTTGATGATGCCTCAGAAACTCTAGTTACCCCGGCAATGCCATCAATCAGGTTCTAGACCAATGAAAGGATCGAAGATATCTGACTTCCACCATCATTCCCACAAAGGTTGAAGCGACAAAAGCAAGAATATCAATTCAAGAAGTTTCTTGATATCCTAAAGCAAGTCCGCATCAACTTGCCATTGGTTGAAGCAATTGAACAAATGCCAAACTATGCCAAGTTTCTTAAAGACATTGTGTCCAAGAGAACAAGGCTATGAGAGTTTGAAACAGTTGCCGCAACAGAGGGATGCATGGCCATGTTGCACAATTGCATGCCACCCAAGTTGAAGGATCCCGGAAGTTTCACAATACCTTGTTCCATCGAAAACCACTATGTCGGGAAAGCATTATGTGACCTTGGAGCAAGCATAAACTTGATGCCTAAATCGATTTTCTAGAAACTAGAAATCGGGAAGGCAAGACCTACAACAGTTATGCTACAGCTAGCCGACAAATTCTATGTGCATCTAGAAGGAAAAATCGAAGACATACTGGTAAAAGTTGATAAATTTATTTTTTCCGCTGACTTTATAGTTTTGGATTGTGAAGTAGATGAACATGCACCTATCATTCTCGGGAGACCCTTCCTAGCGACAAGGAGAACCTTGATCGATGTTGAAAAGGGAGAACTCACAATGAGGGTGAATGACCAGCAAGTTAAACTAAATGTGTTCCAAACACTAAGGCATGCCGATGATCTGAAAGAATGCCAACTTCTTCATGCCACGACAGAGTTTGACATCGACGAGGAATTTAGTTGCCTCGGCAACTACATTGTCGATTTGGAGAAACCTGAGGAGTATGAAGAACTGATTAATGAAGAACAACAAGAAGAGGCAAATTGGTTAGTCAATCGACCATGTACATACCTTGAACCATTGGATTACTCAGGTAAGGAAGGTAAACTCGAAAAGCCCTCTATCAAACAACCACCGATTCTTGAGTTGAAACAGTTGCCAGGGCAACTAAAATATGCTTACTTGGGAACCGATAATACATTACCTGTAATTATTTCCTCTAAGTTACAGCCTGGGCAGGAAAAGAAGCTGATCAAAATGTTGATGCTACACAAGAAGGCAATAGGGTGGACAATTGACGACTTGAAGAGAATTAGCCCGACAGTGTGCATGCGTAAGATTTTGTTGGAAGATGATCACAAACCTTCGATTGAGGCCCAAAGGAGATTGAATCATGCCATGAAAGGGGTTGTAATGAAAGAAATCATCAAGTGGCTTGACGTCGGCATCATATCCCTATCTCTGATAGTACATGGGTAAGTCCGGCACAATGTGTACCAAAAAAGGGAGGTATAACGGTGGTAAGTAATGAAAACAATGAGCTTATTCCAACTAGGACTGTGACCGGTTTGAGGGTTTGTATGGATTACTAAAAGCTAAACAAAGCCACTAGGAAAGATCACTTCCCCTTACCCTTTACTGATCAAATGCTTGACCGTCTTGCAGGTAAACCCTTTTATTATTTTCTTGATGGTTATTCAGGTTATAATCAAATTGCCATAGCACCAGAAGATCAAGAAAAGACAACCTTCACATGCCCAAACGGTACTTATGCCTTCTGAAGGATGCCGTTCGGATTGTGTAATGCCTCGACAACCTTCCAAAGATGCATGATGGCACTCTTTTCAAACATGGTCGAAGACTTCCTTGAGATCTTCATGGATGATTTTTTTGTTTTTGGTAATGACTTCGACAGTTGCCTCGGTAATTTAGAGAAGGTGTTGGCAAGATGTGAAGAATCTGATTTAGTCCTTAATTGGGAGAAATGCCATTTTATGGTAGATGAAGGAATAGTGCTCAGCCACAAGATTTCATCCAAGGGAATCGAAGTAGACAAAGCCAAGGTGGACGTGATTGAGTGATTACCCCTACCAAGTTCGGTTAAAGGAATCCAAAGCTTTCTTGGACATGCAGGTTTTTACAGGAGGTTCATTCATGATTTTTCTAAGATTACTAAACCCTTGTGCAATTTGCTTGAACATGATAAGGTCTTCAATTTTGATGATTCTTGCGCCCAAGCATTCAAAACCCTAAAAGAAAAGCTTACCTCGACACCCATTGTCGTTCCACCTGATTGGACGCTACCTTTTGAGCTCATGTGTGATGCAAGTGATTTTACGGTAGGAGCAGTCCTAGGCCAACACACAGGTAAGACATTTCATGTGATATACTACGCTAGTAAAACTCTTAATAGCGCTCAAATGAATTACACAACAACGGATAAAGAGTTACTAGCCATAGTTTTCGCATTTGACAAGTTCCGATCCTATTTGATTGGTACAAGGGTAATTGTCCATACGGACCATTCGACAATTAAGTATATATTTTCTAAAAAGGATGCCAAACCTCGTTTGATTCGTTGGATATTGCTTCTACAAGAGTTTGACATTGAAATTAAGGACAGGAAAGGAACAGAAAATCAAGTGGCCGATCACTTATCACGCTTGAAACGCAATAGGGAGGGGGACGAGGATTTAGAGATATGCGATGCATTCCCGGATGAGCAACTGTTAGTTGCCTCGGCAACCATGGATGTGCATGCCTCGGTAACCCTTGATGCCTCGGTAACTCTAGACGCGCATGCCTCGGCAACCCTTGACGCTCATGCCTCGACAACTCCAGAAGCCCAGCCTCGGTAACCATGGAAGCAGTTGCCACGGCAACACATGCCTCGGCAATACCCTGGTAAACAGATTTAGTTAATTTCCTTGTTTGTGGTATTTTACCTTATGGCCTTACTCACCAAGGGAAGAAGCGGTTCCGCCATGATGCTAAGCATTACTTTTGGGATGAGCCTCTTTTATTTAAACAATGTGCAGATCATGTTATACACCGATGTGTCCCTGAAGAGGAGCAGCAGAATGTCCTCCGGCAATGCCATTCTTCACCCTATGGAGGACATTTTGGAGGAACACGTACCGCGGTCAAAGTTTTGCAATCCGGTTTGTATTGGCTAACACTGTACAAAGATGCCCAAGAGTTTTACAAGCAATGTGATCGTTGCCAGAGGACGGGTAATATCTCTAGAAGACATGAGATGCCACTCCAAAACATCCTCGAGGTGGAATTGTTCGATGTATAAGGGATCGATTTTGTGGGACCTTTCCCATCTTCATTCGACAACCTCTACATTTTACTTGCCATCGACTACGTGTCTAAATGGGTTGAGACAGCTGCAGTTCCCGCCAACGATTCCATGACCATGCAACGATTCTTGCAGAAAAATATATTTACACGGTTTGGGATGCCGAGAGCAATTATCAGTGATGAAGGCAAGCACTTTGACAACAGACTTATTGCCAAGATGTTGCAACGCTTAGGCGTGTCACACAAAATTGCCACGGCATATCACCCACAAACCAATGTGCAAGCACAAATTTCCAACTGGGAATTGAAGGGTATACTCGAGAAAGTTGTAAATCCCTCTAGGAAGGATTGGTCAGTAAGACTAGATGATGCACTTTGGGCATATCGCACTGCATTCAAAACACCTATAGGTATGTCTCTCTTCCAACTTGTCTATGGCAAAACATGCCATCTACCAGTGGAAATCAAACACAAAGCATATTGGGCAATCAAGACCGTGAGTATGGATTGGGAGAGTGCCAGACAAAAGCGTTTACTAGATCTCAATTAGATAGAAGAATTCCGCGCACTCGCCTATGACAATGCACGAATCTACAAGGAGAAAACAAAGCATTGGCATGATAAGAAACTATTGCCGCAGTAATTCACGCCAGGGCAACTAGTTCTCTTATTCAATTCTCGGCTGAAACTTTTCACGGGAAAACTAAAATCAAGATGGTCGGGACCATTCGAAGTTGTCAAATCGTTCTCCCATGGTGCCTTGATAATCAAGTACATCACTGACGAACATGAATTCAAAGTTAACGGACAAAGATTGAAGCACTACAACGGTGCCCATGTGGAACGTAACAAAGAAGTGGTCACCTTAGGAGATGCACGAGCATGCTCTCCTTTCAATATTTTCTTTTTATTTTTATTTTTTCGAACTATTTAATTTTTTTATTTTTTATTTTTATTTATTAATTTCGGTTATTTTTCTTTTTAGGATAAGTATATTTATTTTCTTTAAGATTAAGACTACATCTTTCTTTCATATTTATCTAATCGTTTTTAAATTTTAGGTTTAAGAATTTCTTTGCACATCTTTATTTATTTTCTTTTATTAGTTTATCTTTAATTTTAATACTTATTTTATTTGTTTTTGAATTGTAGGAAAAGAATTCAAGATAAAGAGGAATTTGATTCAAGAATGAAGCTTCTTCAACAAGGAAACTAATGGGCTAAATTTAAGGCTTATATTAAGCCTCCAATTTATCCTAAATAAACCCTACATAGCCAGCCAAACCCTTCCCCTTCCTCAAATCCCCTAGCCGTCCCCTTCCCCCAATCAAAACCCTTGTTTTCTTTCTTTCCAATTAATCCCACCCACCATATTTACTACCTATCTTTTCTATTTAACCCATCACCCTTAACTTCCAAGAAACCTATTCCTACTTTTCACCTTGCAACTCTTTAGTTTCTTTTGCTTTCTTTTCTTTGTTTCTACCAAACTCTCAACCAAGATCATCCATGGCATCCAAAATTGAATTTTTGGTTCATCCAAGTTCCTCCAAAGAACCAAGATACAATAAGTTTGCTACACCGGTGGTTCAAGAAAGATTTCACTCCAAGTTTGAAAGCTGAAAGATTTGCGAAGAACAAGGCTTCGAATACTCCAACTCTCATCAAGATTTTGGCCTTGAACCATTCATATTCCAAAGGATTGCACATCAAAAGTGGCAAATATTTTGCCATTAATCGGAACCGGGTAACATCTCAGGGGTAAGAGAATTCTATGCTCACTCACCTAACCCGGATAATCCTTATGTTTTTGTTCGTGACAAGGCTATACTCATAAGCCCCGAAAGCATCAACACCTTTTACGGGCTCTACATTGAGAAGGACGAACATCAAGCCTTTGTTGATCAACTCATGCCCAAGCAACTCGACAAGGTGCTTCAAGAACTCACTCTACTGGGAACTCATTGGAACGACGGTAAATACAAGGGCACAGTAGATTGCCTTCAACTTAAACCTGAGGCAAAATTATGGAATAAGTTTGTTAAAACTTCTTTAATGCCCACCACACACAATACTACCATTGATACACCTCGTCTTTTGCTCATACATTGTATCTTGCATAATCGGATCATTAACATTGGAAAAATTATTTGTGATGAGATTTTTGTATGTAGCACAAAAGACAAGGGTTCTCTTTTCTTCCCTTGCTTAATTTCCAATCTTTGCAAGGAGATGCATATCCCAAGTGAGTCAACCGATGAAAAGGCCCTACCAAAGTCTGGTTGGAATCGAGCACAAATCTAAAAGCTAATGGGAGAGGCACCGGTAAAATCCCCAATGCCTTCAATTTCCGCGACAACTCCTGCCGCCTTGGCAACTCTTAATGCCCAAGCAACTGATGCCCGGGCAACTCGGGCAGTAACCCCGGGACAACTTGAAGCACTCTTACAACCGTTGGCGAACCGCCTTAGGCAAATTAAAGACCGGCAACTAATGTTCTTGCGGTACATGAAGGACCACAACAATGCCATCAACCAAGTCATCCTGGAAAAGTACCCGGACAGCCGTGTGCCGTTCCCCATCTTTACTGTCAAAATCCTTGCTACAACAACTAATGAAGCAGTTGCCACGGTAATTGCAACAGATGATGCCGTGGCAACCTACACTACACCTGTCCAAGCAGTTGCCACGTCAACCAACACTGAAGATGCCACGGCAACCAAAGCTAAAGACGCCCCTACAACCACTACAAAAGCCAAAGGTAAAGCACCTATGCCTGAATCAACTCGTACTGAATCATTTTCTGATTTTTTAGATTCGGACGAGTCCTCCATTGCACCAACAAAGATCTCACCAATCGAATCCTCCAAGCCCAAGCGAAAGGCCAATGGCATTGATGATGAGGACGATGAGGACACCCCTGTACGAGGATTGATTCCACCATCGGCAACAAGAAAGAAACCACCGCATTCAAGAAAAAGAATCACGACACAGGCCAAAAGGAAACTAATCGTCCACGACAATGAACTCTCGGAGTAAGTCCTTGTTTGCATTTTACTTTTCTATATAGTTATTTTTTTATTTTTCTTTGTTGCATGCGTTGAGGACAATGCCTCACTCGAGTTTGGGGGGGATTGTTATTAGTTAGTTACCATGTTTAGTTGCATTCATCTTGAGTATTGCATTTAGGATACATAAATTGCTTGCCATGCCTTTAGTTGGAACAATAATTGCCTAGATTTGATGAATATCCAATTATGACTTTGCCAATGTACTTAATTGATAGAACTTTTTATTCTAAGATAACCGTGGAAACACTTAGAATCTTACTATGATGCTAAACTTGATGAAACACTGTTGTGGCTTGATTGATTTAAGGAATTCTAGCGAACTTAGGTTGATAGTTAAAAAATTGGGGGATTATAATAAAAATTGGATGAATGCTAGAGGTGCCCGAAGTTGGCTCTAGTATGTGCCAAAAATTGATCGCTAGAGGTGCCCAAAATTGGCTCTAGTATGTGCTAAAAATTGATCGCTAGAGGTGCCCGAAACCGGCTCTAGTCGAATAAATTAATTAATTTAAGAAAACTAAAAACAAAACACTAGAGGTGCCCGAAACCGGCTCTAGTTAAAACATGTTAAAAGAACCCAATGAAGTAATTTGAAAGCCTATTGTTTGCATAGAATCCAAAAATCAACTTGCACACAACTCCGCACACACTCACAAGCATTATAGTTTGATTCCAAGTAATTCATAAGTTGTCCGAAAAATGAAAAGTCGATCATACTTTGTGCCACGGATCTGAGGATTGAAATCAAGTTCAAAGCTAAGTTTGTGAAAATTGAAGTCTTGGCGGGTAATTATTAGTTTGCATTGCTTGAGGACAAGCAATAGTTTGAGTTTGGGGGTGTGTTAAGTGTCTAAAAGTACAATTTTATTCACCATTTTTGTTCATATTATTGCTAGACTTAGGCTCATATTAGTTGCATTATAGCCATTCATGCATGTTTGAATTGTTTCCTTGGTGGTTAAGCTTGATTTCATATTTTGCTTAATTTTGTGGAAAAAGGGTGATGCCGATAGTTGTTTTTGTGTGTGTGCAGAATCACTTGCCTAAACAAGGCTGGAACTAGTTGCCAGGGCAGTGCATGAAGAAGATGCCGACGTAGTTTTAAGGGCAATGCATGAAGGAGATGCCGAGCTAGTAACCAGGCAATTGTCGATAAGGGATAAGATGATATGACAGTCGAAATTGATGACTAGATAAGCCCAAGATGAAGTAGAGCAAAGTTAAATCCCAAAGGAGTTTGATTTCCATGAAGAGGTCAAAGAGAAATTAAATTCCAAAAAGATAGGAGAAGATCTAGAAGGAATTTAAATATAATAAAGAATTATATTCTTTTAAAGTATTTAATTCCAACTTAACTTCCTCCTCAAGAAGGACTTTGACCTAGCCATCTCCTATTTAAAGGAGACCAAGCCGTCAAACTCAAAGAGAGGGTAAGGGAGAGAGTTTGATTGAATAGGAGAGTTTCCAAAGAGGGCTGGTCGATTTCTTCTTCTTCTTCTTTGCTTCGATTCGATTCATGTTGGGGATTATTCTTTTTATATCTTTCAAAACCTGACCATGAATTGATGTGAATTGGCTTGGGTTATTTTGGGTTTGTGGTTGTGAGAACGATTGGATTTTGTTTAAGTAATTAAGTTTGCACTTTTAATTCAAGGTTTGCTCATTCTTGGTTTTTATTCCTGTTTGCGAGTGAATTGGGAGAGGATTTCGTAACTTCATCTATTTATCTAATATCAGGAGAGTTAGATTCAAGAAACGAATGAGCATGGTCCTTATTCAATCAATTGATGGTGAAGACTAATCCGGCTTAGGAATAAATTTAAGATTTCAACGGCTAAGAGGAGCGCAAGATTGGTTGTTGTTCACCCTTGATTCACGCAGGGATGTATTGTCAAGGCATGCACAATTAGCTAGAGTTTTGACTTAGGGATAAGAAGAAACCATTGAAGAACACTCTGTCGAACCTTGAAGTTGCTGCCCAGTCGCCCAAGTAGTTGCCCAGGCAACCGTTCGATTAGTTGCCAAGGCAACCCAACTGTGCAAGTTGCCATGGCAACCGAGTTGCCATTGCACTCTTTTACCAAGACGATCTAATCGGCTTATCTAGGAGTATGCCGTTTGCCGAGGCATCTAGCATCATCCTTGTTGGTGTATTCACAGCGTTGTAACACATTGTTACTTGTGTCCACACTGGGAATCTGTGTAAGGGGCATTTGTGTAGAAATTCTCTATATCGCTCCCAAGCCTCGTACATGGATTCATCATCTGCCTGCTGAAAAGAAGTAATTTCATTACGAAGCTTATCAATCAAATTTGTAGGATTAAATCAAGCAAGGAAATCACGACAAAGATCGGTCCAAGATCGTATTGATCCAGCATGAATACTATTCAATTATACTTTCGCCCTATCATTCAGTGAATAGGGGAATAATCTTAGTTGTAAAACATCGGGGGTGACTCCTTGTATTTTTAATGAATTGCAAATCTCGAGGAAAGATTTAAGATGTTTCCATGCATCTTCAGTTTCTGAGCCGCCAAATTGACCAATTGTGTTGATCATATTGAACATCACCAGTTTCAACTCAAAGTGGTCGGCTTCAATTTCAGGTGTGACAACTCCTGGATTGAGTCCTTCAAGATCTTCTTCAAGATAGTCTCAAATAGTTCTATTTCGTGCAAGAATCACTCATCCTCCTGCTGGAACATCCTAATTCATATTGCCGTCTTGATTAGCCATTGCTACTCTTAACCTTTGTCTGAGTCTTTGCAAGGTTTGTTCAATTTCTGGATCAAAGGGATATTCTGGTGTAATCGGTCTCGCCCTTGTCATATACCAATGCAAAACCAAAGTTTGTTAACCCTTCGAATCTTAAACAATAAAAATAAAAAGTGCAAGAAAATAAAAACAAAGTTTCTATTGCCAATCCCCGACAACGGCGCCAAAAACTTGTTGCGCGTAATAAGTGCTCCGCAATTGTGCAAGTGTACACGTCGCAAGTTATAGTATAAAAGATATCGTCTCCATAGGGATTGGTGCCACTTCAAGAATTCAATCTCTTGCACTGTAAAAAGTAAAAACACAAATAGGTGATTGTAGGAGTTTTAACTAACAACTAAACTAAGAAAGCAATAAAGTAAAAGAAGATGTAATCAAATGAGAGAGAATAGGCCATGTTACTATGAGTTGAGGTGTGATAGCCGATTGGATCATCTTGGTAAAAGAGTGCAAGGGCAACTCAGTTGCCGTGGCAACTTGCGCAGTAGGGTTGGCTTGGTAACTAATCGACGGTTCCCTGGGCAATAAGTTGCCAAAATTTGCTGTAAGTCAAGGCAAAAACCAATTTTCTAAAAAGCTTAACGAGTCCAAACACCATTTTCTTTTGGCCTCTCAAACATCTCTCAAACATCTCTATCAGCTTAACGAGTCCAAAAACCTCTCAAATCTACCAACATCGGTTCCTCAAGACATACCTACAATGGACGAGGTGAGTTTTTAAAGAATTTGAAAGGTTCAACCATTACCTGCTCATATTCCATTGGCAAAGTATTATCATATCGTTGATCTTGCATGTGGTCGTGCAATTGCCGTGGCAACTGTAGATGAGAGCAATCTACAAATTCCTACTTCAACATCAACGTTGTAACCTTCTAGCCATCAGGTTCCTCAGAATTTGTTGTAGTTTTGTTGTTCTCAGCTTCACTGAGTATTGTCACGGCATTGCTCTGTTCAGGCTCCTCAATCATTGCCGAGGCAATTTTTTGCTCAGGCTCATCATGTGTTGGGCAGTCTCTCTCATTGGCATCCTTTTGACTTGGAGGTTCTAGTTGTTCCCCACACATCAGGGACCTCTCTTTGCATTGCTCCTTATCCTCTTGCCTTGGGACGTCAGTATCCCCAGGAATGGATTGTTGGTGCATGTTATCCAAGGCATATGTGGATCTCCTCAATTGATCTTCTGAATCCCCCAAGGCTTCATCCCACTGAGCTATCCTCGCATCCATTTTCTTTGATAGCTCTCGAATCTCTTCAATTGATCCGTCAAGTCTAGCCAAAGAAGCTAGCAACGTTTCCTCCAAGGAATTGGAATGCTCTTGAAAAGGACTACATTGCCATGGCATATCTGTTGCCGTGACACTAGGCTGCTGATAAGGACTACATTGCTGAGGCATGTCTGTTGCTGCAGCAAAATTGTTATGGTAAAAAAAATTGAGCTTTTTGATCATGCCATGAAGGATTTTTCTGCTGGTTCCATCTATGGTTCTCCGTATAGTCATATGCACCGAAAATGTGAGGGCAATTTTCAAACACATGCTATTCTCCACAACAAGTGCACGAGTTTTCCACGGTATATGCTTTTCTCAGTTGGTATAGGTAATCATCGAAGGGTGCAAGAAACTCTTAATTGGATTGATTCCTATCTTCTCATATCAACTCTAGAATAGATCAGCTTTTATTTCCCGACATGTTGATGTCCCTTAACTTGTAGAGCAGCTGTTTTTTTTTGATAAAACAAACAAAAAGAAAAGTTAGTAGAACTAATAAGAAAAATGCAATAACAAAAACAACTAACACCAATTGCCAATCCCCGGCAACGGCGCCAAAAACTTGTTGCGCATATTGAGTGATATGCAAACGGTGCAAGTATACACGTCTTAAGTAATAAAGTGATATGAGTATCGAGTATCGTCTCCACAGGGATTGGTTTAGGCCACTTTGCTTTAGTTATCGCACTGTAAAAGTAAAAGCACAATTGATAGTAGGAGTTGATTTTAACGAGTAAAGTAAAAGAGCAAGTAAATAAAATAAAGATGTAAACAAATGAGAGATAATAGGCCAGGTTGTCATGAGTTGATGAGTGATAACCAATTGGATCGTCTTTGCAAAAGATTGCAAGGGCAACTCAGTTGCCGTGGCAACTTGCGCAGTGGGGTTGCCTTGGCAACTAATCGACGGTTGCCTGGGCAATTGGCTGGGAAACTATTTGGGCGGCTGGGCAGCAACTTCAAGGTTTGGCAGAGCGTTCTTCAATGGTTTCTTCTTATCCCTAAGTTGAAACTCTAGCTAATTGTGCATGCCTTGACAATACATCCCTGCGATAATCAAGGGTGAACAACAACCAATCTTGCCCTCCTCTTAGCCGTTGAAATCCTTAACTTATTCCTAAGCCGGATTAATCTTCACCATCAATAGATTGAACAAAGACCATACTCATTCGTTTCTTGAATCTAACTCTCCCGATATTAGATAAATAGATGAAGTTACGATATCCTCTCCCAATTCACTCACAAACAAGAATAAAAACCAAGATGAGTAAACCTTGAATTGAAAGTGCAAACTCTTATTACCTAAACAAAATCCAATTGTTTCTCACAACCACAAAACATAATAACCTTAGCCAAATAGATTTAGTTCATGACTAGGTTCCAAAGAAACACAAAACAAAGAATCCCTAACATAAAACTAATCGAACATGAAAGAAAATGATGAAGAGTGGTTGAAGCCTCTTGTCAAAATCTCTCCCATTTGCTCTCTCGTTGAGTTTGACGGCTTGCTCTCCTTAAAATAGGAGATGGCTAGGTCAAAGTCCTTCTTGAGGAGGAAGTTAAGTTGGAATTAAATACTTTAAAAGAATATAATTCTTTATTATATTTAATTTTCTTCTAGATATTCTCCTATCTTTTTGGGATTTAATTTCTGAGTAATGCTTCTCTCGAGTTTGGGGGTGTGTTAAGTGTTTAAAATTACTATTTTATTCACCCTTTTTGTTCATATTATTGCTAGACTTAGGCTCATATTAGTTGCATTATAGCCATTCATGCATGTTTGCATTGTTTCCTTGGTGGTTAAGCTTGATTTCATATTTTGCTTAATTTTGTGGAAAAAGGGTGTTGTCGATAGTTGTTTTTGTGTGTGTGCAGAATCACTTGCCTAAAAAAGGCTGGAACCAGTTGCAAGGGCAGTGCATGAAGGAGATGTCGACGCAGTTGCCAGAGCAATGCATGAAGGAGATGCCGAGCTAGTTGCCAGGGCAATTGTCGATAAGGGATAATATGATATGACAGTCGAAATTGATGACTAGATAAGCCCAAGATGACGTGGAGCAAAGTTAAATCCCAAATGAGTTTGATTTCCATGAAGAGGTCAAAGAGAAATTAAATCCCAAAAAGATAGGAGAAGATCTAGAAGGAATTTAAATATATAAAGAATTATATTCTTTTAAAGTATTTAATTCCAACTTAACTTCCTCCTCAAGAAGGACTTTGACCTAGCCATCTCCTATTTAAAGGAGACCAAGCCGTCAAATCCAAATGGAGAGCAAAGGGGAGAGATTTCGACAAGAGGCTTCAACCATTCTTCATCTTTTTCTTTCTTGTTCGATTAGGTTTATGTTAGGGATTCTTTGTTTTATGTTTCTTTGGAACCTAGCCATGAAATAAATCTATTTGGCTAAGGTTATTGTGTTTTGTGGTTGTGAGAAACAATTGGATTTTGTTTAGTAAATAAGAGTTTGTACTTTCAATTCAAGGTTTACTCATTCTTGGTTTTTATTCTTGTTTGCGAGTGAATTGGGAGAGGATCTCATAACTTCATCTATTTATCTAATATAGGGAGAGTTAGATTCAAGAAATGAATGAGTATGGTCTTTATTCAATCTATTGATGGTGAAGATTAATCTGGTTTAGGAATAAGTTAAGGATTTCAACGGCAAAGAGGAGCGCAAGATTGGTTGTTGTTTACCCTTGATTCACGCATGGATGTATTGTCAAGGCATGCACAATTAGCTAGAGTTTTGACTTAGGGTTAAGAAGAAACCATTGAAGAACGCTCCGTCGAACCTTGAAGTTGTTGCCCAGCCGCCCAAATAGTTGCCCAGGCAACCGTCGATTAGTTGCCAAGGCAACCCTGCTGCACAAGTTGCCACGACAACTGAGTTGCCCTTGCACTCTTTTACCAAGACGATCCAATTGGATATCACACCTCAACTCATGATAACCTGGCCTATTCTCTCTTATTTGATTACATCTTCTTTTACTTTATTGCTTTCTAGTTTAGTTGTTAGTTAAAACTCCTACAATCCTCTACTTGTATTCTTTTACTTTTACAGTGCAAAAGATTGAATTCTTGAAGTGGCACCAATCCATGTGGAGATGATATCTTTTATACTATAACTTGTGATGTGTACACTTGCACAATTGCGGAGCACTTATTACGCGCAACACTTGGCAACAAGTACTTATCCCTTATAGCTTCTCTTTTCAGTTATCCATTATTAACACAAGGTCATAGAATTATTTTCTTTTACAAATAACACTGGGGCTTTTACTATGATACATTTATCAGTTAACATTCTCTTTACCATCATGAGAGATAGCTGAACTTAAACAATCATTCCTTTCTCCTTATCATCACCCTATAATCATCATATTCTTGTCATATCAATTACTTTTTTTTACATCTTACTTTTGCATTACATATAGATAGCCAATTTATCTTAAAATTGGTCTTAAATTCTCAGATTGATAGCTTTGTTCCCATCTTTACTAACAGACAGTTCTTATAATTTCTTGTAATTCTTGTGCTATAATCAAATCATTTACTAGCAGTCATACTAAAACTCTCCAGTCAGAATTATCCCCTTGACATATTGGCTTAACCCACTGATCTCACACTATTTCTCATAAACAGTGCGAGTACCTTATCAAAGTTCAGAAATTAATGATGTAACACCCCCTTCCCGGCCTGGTAGGAATTTGCGTCTGAAGGCGTTACCGGAAAACAATACGGTGATTGGTGCGGTAATTAATAAACAATATTCGGTAAAACAAGTTGACAAGCAATATGAACAGGTTCAATTAATCCAATATGCTTTTTGACGTACTGATACGTTGTGTTGACCAGCGTTGACTATGCCCAAATATGCAATACCGTACCGATACGCCATCACCCGTATCGGTACGCCCTGCACTGAAATGACAAATTTGCTCTGGTTTTAATCCAAATTGACCCATCAAACAATGTTCAAATGCAATGAAATTTTACCAGCAACTTATTGTCAACATAGTCTACCAGCATGTCAAATTTTGTAATCCTATGAATCCATTTACTATGTTTTCACCTTTTTAGCCAAATATGCATATTTAGTCCTTTTTAGCAAACCATTTAAAAGTCATTTATGGATATTAAGCCTTATACAATACACAAACAACATACACATATCAAAAGGACCAAAAGCAACTATTTTAACTACTTTGCCACCATTCTAGGAGTTCATAGGGTCAAAATACTTTACTTTAAGCTTGTTGTGACTTGCTAAAACTTCTAACTAGCTTCGATCTCGATCCAATATCTTTCTTAACCTGAAATGCATGGAAGATGAATGCATTAGGCTTACATAGCCTAAGTGAGGTAACCGTAAACAATGTCAATATACAATATGCATTCAAATAATCCTTTAACAATAATCCAATGGCAATATGTCGATGTTTCAATAATCAATAACAATGCTATGGCAATAATCAATAACAATACATCAATAATCAATATCAATATCAATGAATCAATAGCAATATTCAATAATTTCCTTGGATCGATTGCACGGTATACGGATACACAAATTTCTCTGCATCGCCAAACACAATAATGGTCTAATCATATATCCTCTGTCGCACCAATTTGACCAATACGCAACATCCTTTCACCGCACCAATATAAAGGCCGTAGCCTACCCGTACAAATGGGCTCATGAATTCTATGGCATGCTAATTGTATCCAATACTCTCGAATCCAAGGTCCAATAATCAATAGTGCAATGACGGTAGTTCAATAAAGATAGTTTCATAACAATGGATCAATAGCAATGAATCGGTAGCCATGTTTCAAAACAATAAATCAATAACAATAATTTCCATAGAAATAGGCATGCTTCAATATCAATATGCAATAGCCAATAATCAATGAACAATACTCCTATATGGCCATGCTTCAATGCTTTCGATGACAATACTTACCCATACTTACCTAAATGGCCTTCAACAATATTATTACTCAATGACTTCAATGCAATGGTTAGCAATACAATAATCAATGATCCAGAATAGGCACCTAGCCTAATCTCGAGACTCTGACTACACTCACCTCAAATTTGAAGCTCCTACGACTCTCAAATTACGATTCCCTTGTTTCTAGCTTTTGTTGGAGATGGTGGATTGGATTTCTCCAATTCTTGAGCTAGGTAACAATAAAGGGAAATATTATAATCAATATTTAGATCAAGGAATCAAGAGTTTAGCTTTAAGCTCCTAACTTAAAATCAAAATTAAACTTTAATCTTCCATGGGCTCTTGAAATTGGTTGAGGGCTTTTACTTACCAAGACAAGAGTCATCAAACGATGTATAGAAATCAAGAAAACCTTGAGGATTCAAGGGAGGTGCTAGCTTGAGCTTAGGTTGAAGACAACAATGGAGGTGTGATCTTAAGGAGCTTGCTTTAGGAAAGATGGAAGATAGCAAAAGGGTGTCGATTAACTTCTTGAGAATGTTGTCACTTTCATTCTTTGATTCAATGGTTTTCCTTCTACTAAGGGTAAGTTTAATTCATTTTAAAAATTCCCACCTCAACACTAGCCAATAGCATGATTTACTCCAAAGGTGGGCAAGCCATTTAAAACCGTTTCCAATTTCCAAAATTAAGATAGCCATAATGGCCATCAATTCATGTCATCATTTATCTTACAAGGCACAAGGATTTCACGTGGGATTTCTTAAGCAAGGTGGTGAATCACCCAAAAATTAGGATAATTATAAGAACGATCCCTCAACTTTCTAAGCTTTACACATTTGCCCCCTAAACTTTTAATTTTTACAAATTGGTCACTAAAACAATTTTAACAGGTACTCGTACCAACTCGCGTTCATGGTTGTATCGATACAGCTAGCCAGAGTTCAGTAAGTTAGTTAGAAATTGAAGGATCTGTACCGATACGGGTCCTACCGTACCGATACGCTAAGCTTGAATTTCAGGATTTAGGGTATTTCAATAAGATCCTTGACTAAGATTTGACTCAATTAGAGTCCATTATCAATAAAATTAACCTCATGGTCAACTTCGATACAATATGTAGACATTTTAGTATAGGGTTTTCGATCACCAAACCCTATTATGACTAGACCAATTTTTGGGGTGTTACAAATAAATATTTTCCTTATGAACTAATCACCAAATCCAATCTTTAACACTTTTCTAGGAAATTTTCCAAGCTACCTCCTCTGTATCAATATTACTTCTTCTAACCTTTCAATATTAATACATCTCAGATCTTCTATAGGAGTTTTATCATCCTTCATCTTCAAATAAACAATCATCAATTCTCCTTCACCATAAATTTTAAGGCTCCCCAAAACTTAAACTTTTTAACAGCCAATACCTTATTATATACAGATGCTAGAGGTTAAAACCACTCAGGTGTTTCTTCTAATATATAAAATAATATTTCTTGCTCTTATGCTTGTGCTTCCTACTACACCAGTAGCTCAACCAAGGCAGGAGTCGAAAAAAGGTCCACTTCATTTTATTGTTACTGCTACGGGTATCTTTATAACCCTTCTGATTCGTTGCATTACGAGATCCAGTAGCATTTAATAGTTCGTATTACAAACAATGTCTAAATCATATTATCGAGGAGCAGTATCAAGTTACGCAAGCATTACATCAGCATGAGACATCCTAGGGGCATGTACACTTTCACAAATTCGTATCAGACAGGTTTAACATCTAGAACCGGCTAAACCTGTAGCTCTGATACCACTAAATGTGACACCCTTAACGTATACTCGTAGGCCGAGTATACATTAAAGATGACATGAAATTATACTTCAGAAATTTGTACTTAAATTTTTTTCTAAAACACAAATCATTTCATAAAACTAGTTCGACAATTAATCCTTTTTCGATTTTCAATTAAAACTAGGTCATTCAGTCGCAGCTAGTTTCGACCCTGATTTAGTTTCTAAAACTTAAAAGTCAGTTATTAAAAATGAAAATATGATTCAGGGTACAAACTAGATGCGCTGCCTAGACCCTTTCTTGATTTCAAAATTGTTATGCGATATGCATTAATTTCTATTTAAAAGTCATTTAAAATACTTTACCGATATTATTAATCCTTGTTTTCATAATATATATATATATATTCATACTAACATACATCTAAGTTAAACTTAGGAGATATCAAACAGTCCACCTTTTAAAATATTTACATGCCCTCTAGTTGTCAACTACGTTAGAGATGTACATGCTAAAACTTACTAACGATAACTTGATTCTTCAAAACACGACTCCTTCTTGCTAGTCTAGTCTGGAAACCTATGTGTGACATAAAACACACGCTAAGTAACGACTTAGTGAGGCAATTAGTAAACTATTTAGTTAAATCATGAAATCATACATTACATTATATCATATGACAATGCAATAAAATTCCCTGGAAAATGGCAAGCGATCCCAGTACAGTTTATATCATAACATAAAACAAATATAAATATCATGTTGTCAGTATTCATCAATCATTAGGTAGTCATTTATAGTATAACATTCTTTAAAGATAACCCAAAGTATGAAATATGAGATCAAGGTACTCGAGTCACATGAATAAGACACCAGAGTGTCTAACGTGAACATGTAAATGAGTACGTACTCGAGGATGCTCTTTGCTCCTCATAAAAGCACCTCGTTAGTGCCATTAGCACTATGGGAGTGGATCCCCAGGGTGCACACCAAGGGCTTGGGTCCCCAAGGTGTATGTGACACCATCGTAATCACAAAAACATGTAATCATATCATAACTTGAGTGATGCAGCTGCTAAGGACTCTATCACATGCCAACTATACCATGGAATCTCATAAATAAATACTTGGGCATTTTATTTCATTATCAACCAATCATCATCATTCATGTAAACGGGCAATTCACATCTCTTATTTCATCATAATTATTCATATGTACTTACCATTATTGTATTATGCATCACATGATTCTTCTAGTATATCATAATCAAAGCCTGTAACATGATTGAAATAGTTATCATAGAGGTGACCGTGTACTTTACATGACACGTGGTCTATCATGTTCCGAATAACATACCAACATACTTATCAGGTAATTTTTATCATACAGTGTTGATAATTTTATTATGTCCATTATCTTGCCACTTGCAGACATAAGTTATAATTTTTGATCAGTTTATAACTTTTAAACAATGCATTTTCATATTCAGATCAGGGTTGACTTATCGCAAGTCTTCCCCTTTATAATAAACATACATATAAATGTTGCACTCACCTCGACACTTTTGTCTTACTTAGCGGAACTGCTTGGCTTTCTAGACTTTCTTTTCCGATGGAGCAGACCATCAACATCCCGGTGGGTAATCTCGGACAACTGTAACCTTTCATCTCTTAAACTCGGGAAAAGGACGCGATATCATCCGAATAGCATTGAGAGCTTTCATATTGGTCTGTGTAAGAGTACTTGTTTCCTCTTTATTGTCATTATCTATCTCGGGATTATCGGATGGATCATTCCGAGAACATAATTGACTTGACTCTTGAGACTCAGTTACTTGTTCCATACTTGCTTTCAAACTTCATTTTCCATCCATGTAGCAAATACCATATAAAATTCACATCAGAAATTCATTCAACCTTTATTTACATAAATACAAATAATGTACCTATTTGTATCTTTCTTGAACAATTAAACTTCCACTTGAACAATTCAAGTAACATATATTCAAATATAAAATGTCCAAATATTTTTCTATCTTCCTTATATTGTCCAAAACTTATTATGATCCCTAGTGACCAACTTAAACTTTAAGCAACTCCTTTGAGTTTATCAAACCAATATTTAGATACAAACTGTATCAAATTCTACTCCTAGCAACTTGCGCTACCTTCAGAAAAGCATGTTTATAGAGCAGAATATACACTGGATTTCGACTTTCTTTACACCGTTAAAAACTAGATTCGATAACGAATCCAACGATATAAGACACATAAATTAAAAAAATCTACAAAAATTATGAAAAATCTTGACATCCACGTCACAGACTAATCCATGCAGAAAACTGCTTTATAATTTTTTGGACCTTCTTTTGAATAAAATTTATATCTTTTTACACAAAGCTCGAAATCAGTTTTCATTTTTGGAAACGAAACTAGACAACCATATCTTTACATCGGTATAAGATTAGTCATCTAGTCATTTTTATAGAATTTATGGCAATTTATTAAACTTACTGTCATAATTCAAATCCAACACAACTTCCATAATTAACTTCTATTTTACTCTAACTTCCCTTTGTTATTTTTCTCCTATGTATTTACCGAATGTTCATTATGGTCCTTAGTACCCATTTTGAACCTTAAACAATTTATTCATGCTTAAATTGATAATTCAAACTTCATATTCATCAATAACATACTAAATAATAATTCAAAACAATCCCCTTCATTTCTCCTTCAAGCCGAAGTGATCCCCTTCTTGCCAAACATTTTCATTTTGGTCCTAAATTACCAAATCAGGCTAATTTAATCATAATCTCATCAATTCTAATGCTAGAATAAATTTCACAATAATTCCTCTTATTTCTTCACTCTAGCCGAATTGGTCACTTGACATGACAAAGAGAATTTAATCACCCTAACATCAAAACAAGGCTTCTAGTTTCATAATTCATTCATTTTCATCCTTGATTCAATTCCCTAACCAAATTCTCAAAACTTAGGGTTAGGGTATATGTTCTTAAACATAGAATTAATTCCAAATCAAGCTTGTTTTCATGTCTATAACATCAAATATACTCAAATCAAACTTTAAACTCAACATGTGTTCTTAATCTCATAATCTTCTTCTTCCAAAAACATAACCTATACTTCACTTTGCTATGTAAAACTACCACCAAAAAGGAAGAGAATTAAGCATAGGTTATTTGTTTTCCAAAGCATCATACCTTAATTTTAATTTTAAACCTTCCAAATCAAGCTTGAAATTGATGTATATCTTCTCCCCTTCTTCTTCCCTAGCTCACAAAGTGGTGGAGAAAGATGAACAAAATTTTGTTCATCTTTTATCATATTTATCCACATGTATAATTAAATGAATTTTAAATTTATTTAAATAGTGAAATTACCAACTTAGCCTTTAAATCCAATGGCTAATTTAATCTCGTCTAAAATAAAGGGCCAAGATTAAATCCATGTATATTTCATCTTCCAAAAACATCCCCAACATTTCAAAAATATTTTAAAATTGCCATCCTTGCCAAATGACCAATTTGCCCTCCAACTAGTCTTTATTTACTAGTTTGTTTCAAAATTGCAATTCCATTACAATCTAACTAAATTAGTTCCTTCCCAACCGACCACTATTTCATAAATATCATTTTAGGATTTTCTATGGTTTATGGAACAGGCTCTGAAATTTCAATTCAATCTAATTTTTCGATATTCATTAAATATTTCTACCGCGATTTTACCTTTACCGAGCTATCGAATTTATTCCGAAAATTCTATATTTCCATATTCGGAAAATAAATACTATTATCTCATAAAAACTTGCTTTCCTAAGGACTTAGACTAAATTTTCCTAACTCAGTCTATTATTCGATAATTATCGAAAATTCTTATAGAGTAAAATTTCTCTTAGAAATCCTTTATCGAAAATCCATACGAATATTCTCTACTCTTACTAAGTCCAAAATATTGATCAGAAACACTTTTATGGGACCTTCCCGAAGGTCACTTATCCTAGTGTTTCCTTAGCCTGAGCACGCTTAACAATTTTATTCGATCCAAATTCGATACCTTCTACTGCATCTTATTTCTCAAAATTGATATCAAAATTCTTATTTTGATCAGATTTATCCTTATACTGAATAAAATCACTTACTGTATATTTTACACTTTAGTCCCCAAACTTTTACTAAAGTGTCATTTTGGTCACTAGGCTTTACCGTTTTTAGATTATTCTCTATCACGTGACACTCTCGAATCATAGAAACTACTTTTAAAATCATCTAATTAAGAGATCTTAACTTTTGCCTTTTTGTCATTGTAGTCACTAAGTTAGCCTTATGCTATAATCTTAGTACTAAATAACCCTTGTCTGACTTGGCAAATTTTCGGGGTATTACAGGGAGTCCTCAAAATAAACCTCCCAAATACATCTTGGTCACATTGCCTTTTACTACTACTTGGTCTATGTAAAATCATACTTTGTAAATTCACAGCCCTTGGATCCTTCCTTGCACCCTTGCTATCTTAATGGCCTATTTATCTACATTGATGAGAAAAGAGAGCGTAAGCTATAAGCTTAGTGAGGGATTCGCTAAAACACTCATCAGTGTAATGTAAAATCATTTTAGTTCAAACCAAATCTACTTGCTCATGGTAAATTCATCTCATGCTTCAACAATCTCTCACAAATGCACATTTTAAACCATTTTCAACACATGTATCATGGATTTCATCTCTACCTCAATTTAAGCTTCAATGGCCAAATCTCATAACAAGCTTAAAGAATCTCACATGTATAATCTACACTATACAAATATAATCCATTTCACATGATACATCAATTAGTATATTGGCTTTAAGTGACTCAAAACAAGTTCCTTCCAACTTACAAAAAAACACATCGGATATACGGATTCACAAGTGGTTCACACAACCACTTCTCATACATACCTCAATCGGAGTAACGAAACTCTTGCCCACCTCAACGGTTCAAACCGGAGTAACAAAACCTTTACCCACCTCTATGGTTTGGATGTATAAATCCACCAACGGGAGAAAACGAAACATTTACCCACCTCAACCACTGCAGTTCCATTGGTGGAGAATACGGACAATTACCACCCCTCGACACACATGATTCGACTTTTTATAGTGCACTAACAATCCTATGGCATGCCAACTATATCTGATTACATTTTTACCTCAGCCACTAGCCAATATACTCATTTAAATCTCATCAACTTACTGTTTTACATATGCATTAACTTAAGCCATTTCTATCAATACGTTTCAACATGTATACAAGCAACCTCAACATGCTTTCATAAATCATTTGCTTTTCACAAAGCTCATCATATGTAATCATTTGCAACCTATTTTGATTTCAAAACATGCATATAACAATAAGTAATCAAATCTATAAACATGTGCATGAGATTGTATTTTCCAAAGCTGAAATCGAGAGAGAGCTTAACCGATACTTACTTCTGAGCTTAGATAAGTGTTTCAAACTTAATCTAAACTCCCACAACTTTTTTCAAACCTTGTTAAGGCAGTAAATCATAATTCCACTCAACCAATTGCCCACTTGCCGATATGCGTTCAAGCCTCCAAAGCTTCCGCGATGTCTCCAAAAGCCAAAATATTCGATTTCCCTACTTTACCCAAACAAAAATAGAGGATTAATGCACTTCCATGCATCCAAAATCCCCAGCAAACAACAACCTCAACTTCGCCTACCTCTAAACCACCAAATGCCTATTCGAAACAACCGAAAACAACATCAAACTTCATCTAAACGAAGCCCAGCCACAAACTGTTGATTTCAACATCTTAAAAACATCAATTAACATCCAAAAACATTCTAAACTCGTCCATATACCACCAGCAACACTACAACACCAAGACCGCATCAAAAACCAACTCTAAACAACCTAAAAAATTAGCAATTCATATAGTTTCGGGATTTCTTTGATTAGCCTTTCCTTTTAACATGAAAACACATCTCAAAATAGATCTAAACCAATTAGAATCATTACAAAACAGATCTAAATCGATTTTTACTCAATTTAATTAGCAAATCCATGTTTAAAACATAATTCCATAACAAAAATCAGTAACAAAGGATCAAGAACTTGGGAATTTAAATAAAGAACCCATAATTAGAGGATAGAAACGAAAATCACCTCTAATTGCTTATTTCTCCCTTAATTGGCAATGTTTGATTGAAATCCGAAGGAATTTAGTAATATGAATTGAAGAAATCAACTAGGAAACAAAAGCGAAATCAAATAGAATTGATTCCTGAGGATTTTGAAGTAGGAATCTTAGTTTGTTTGCTGGGAAAAGTTGGATGAAAAGTAGTTACGTGAGAAAGTGATTTTGGAAACTAAAATCCTTAATTAAATATTATTTTATTTTTATTAATAAACCAATTAAAACACATTAAAAATATCCTAAATTAAGAGAGAAATCTGATAAAAATAATTGGTCAAATAGCTCTTTAAAGATTCTAAGTTTTGACCCTTTTACGATTCAGTCACCAAAAATTGTTTTGCAAACTTTTCATTTTAGTCACTAGTCAAAAGTATCGCATAATTAGATTTAATTTCCTCAAATTG
This sequence comes from Hibiscus mutabilis, assembly GCA_019671005.1. Classification (NCBI taxonomy): domain Eukaryota; kingdom Viridiplantae; phylum Streptophyta; class Magnoliopsida; order Malvales; family Malvaceae; genus Hibiscus; species Hibiscus mutabilis. The sequence continues at coordinate 29,752,386 of CM033748.1, read as the reverse complement.
AGTTTACCAAAATACTTAAAATATTAATTAAGTATTTTATAACGTTTCCCACATTTTATTTCAGCCAAAAACCATTTTATTCGGTTTAATTCATGAAACTAGCTCGAATTGCCTAATTGGTTCTCCCGAACCATCTATTTGATCCGAATAACTTCTAGGCCCAATTTCCAGGCGTTACAACTCTCCCCCTCTTAAGAAATTTTGTCCTCTAAATTTACCTGAAGGAAAGAGATGTGGAAACTGCTTCAACATGTCCTCCTTGCTTTCCCAAGCGGCTTCCTCAACACCACGATGCCGCCACAACACCTTCACCAACTTTATGGTCTTTCCTTGAAGAACTTTGCTGCTTGAATCCAGTATTCTCACCGGCTCTTCAACATAGGTTAAGGAAACTCAGTTTGAGTATAATTTGTTTCTATGCAAGTTTCCTCTGTAAACAAGGAATCTATCCTTATAAATAGATACTAGGGATTAGGGGTTTAGACAGAACATCATAAATCAGTTGTAATCTCTTTCTCCATCATAGTGAAAGTTCTCATCCTCTTCCCATGGTTTTTACCTTTTGGGTTTTCCACGTAAATTCTTGGTGTTATTTTTCTTTTCTGCATTTGTGCTTATTTACTTGTTTCGTCATTATCGTCTCAGTAGTATAACAGTAGGTAATCAAAACCATAAACATGTTCATGAGATTGTATTTTGTAAGACCGAAAACGAGAGCGAGAACAACCAATACTTACTTTTGAGCTTAGACAAGTGTTTCAAACTTAATCTAAACTCCCAAAAATCATCTTCAAACCTTTTAAAAGAAGTAAACCATGTTTCCATTCACCAACAACACAACGCTCCACTAGCCGATGCAAAAATAAGCGACCAAAGCCTCCAGAACCTCTCTAAAAGATGAAGGATTTGTCTCCTTAATCTTACCCACACAAAAATAGAGGATTAATGCATTTCCATGCATCTCTAAACACAAGAACATATCTCCTTAACTCCGCCTCACTAAAAACCATCAAACGATTCCTTAAAACATCCAAAATCATCACAAAACTCAACCTAAACAAAGCCCAGCCAAAACCTACTATTTTAACATCTTAACATCATCAATTAACATCCAAAGACAACAACATATCAACCTTATATCTCCAGCAACCTTTCAACACCAAGATCACCTCAAAATCTAACTATTTACGACCTAGAAAATTAGCAATTCACTTAGTATCGAGATTCCTTTTATTAATCTCTTCTCATAACATTAAAACAAATCTTACAAGTGATCTAAATCAATTAGAATCAACACAAAACAGTTCCATTATTTAGATCCATCAAATTTCTCATCAAAACCCAATTAAAACAGTATAATAATGATTTAATCATAAATACATAACATAAATTAGTTGTAAAGGATCAAGAACTTGGGAATTTCAGTAAAGAACCTTTAATTAGAGGAGAGAAACGAAAATCACCTCTAGTGGCTGATTTCTCCCTTAATTAGCAAGATTTGAGTGAAATCTTCAAGAAAACAAATAGGATTTAGTGTAGAAATCAAAAGAATCAATTAGGAAATCAAAAGTAAATAAAATAAATAAATGATTCCTGAGAATTTTAGAGTAAAATTGATAGTTTGGCTGTTGAGAAAGTTGAGAAAAAAGTAGTTACGTAAGAAAATGAAATTGGTTATTAAAATCCTTTTAATCAAATCTATTTTATTTTCATTTAATAACCTTTTAAAAACCATTTTAAAATAGCCTAAATTAATGGAAAATTCTGATTAAAAACTTTGGTAAATTAGCCCCTTAAAGATTCAAAGTTTGGACCCTTTTACAATTTAGTCACCAAAACATTTTTTGAAAAATTTTCATTTTAGTCACCAGACCAAATGTCCCAAAATCTGATTTTAATTCTTCAAATTGAGTTTTCCAAAGCCCTTAGAATATTAATTAAACATTTTCTAATATTTTTCTATATTTTATTTTAACCAAAAACCATTTATTAAGAATTAATTCTCGAAACTGGCTCGAATCGCCTAATCTTGTTCCTCTGAACCGTCTAATCGATCTAGATAACACGTAGGCCCAAATTCGGGGAGTTACAACTCTTCACTACTTAAGAAATTTCGTCATCGAAATTTACCTAATGGAAAAAGGTAAGGAAATTGCTTCTTCATGTCCTCCTTACTTTCCCATATGGCTTCCTCTACACCACGATGTCATCACAACACCTTTACCAACTCAATGGTCTTTCCACAATGAACCTTGATGCTAGTATCCAGAATTTTTACCGGCTCCTCATCATAGGTCAAATCTGGACTCAACTCAATCTCCTCAACAGGCATCACATGTGATGGGTCCGATCTATATCTCCGAAGCATCGATACATGGAAAACATCATGTATCTTCTCCAACTCCACAGGCAACCTCAACCTATAAGCAACTGGACCAACACTCTCCAAAACCTTATAAGGCCCAATGAACCTTGGACTTAACTTGCCCTTACGTACAAACCTCATTACCTTCTTCCAAGGCAAAACCTTAAGAAACACCATATTTCCAACAGCAAACTCAATCTCCCGAGGCTTCAAGTCAACATATGACTTTTGCTGATTTGAAGCCGCTTTCAACCTATCACTAATAAGATTCACCTTCTTATTAGTGTCCTTCAGCACATTAGGCAGGGAAACATATTTCTCACCCGCCTCAGCCCAAAAAAGTGGCGTGCGACACCTCCTACCATACAAAGTTTCATATTGAGCCAATTGAATACTAGCCTGATAACTATTGTTATAGGCAAACTCCACCAACGGTAGTTGCTTCTCTCACGTTCCATGAAAATCAATGATGCAACACCACAACATATCTTCCAACACCTGGATAACGTTTTCAGACTGACCATCCGTTGAAGATGATACAAAGTACTGAAATTCAACCGCATACCCAAAGTCCTATGCAAACACTCCCAAAACCTCATTGTAAATAGTGGATTCCTATTCGATACTATAGACTTAGGCACCCCATGAAACCTCACAATTTTTGCAATATACAACTCCGCCAACTTATCCAAAGTATACGTCGTATGCACGGCCAGAAAATGTGCACACTTTGTAAACCTATCCACAATCACCCATATAGAATTCTTCTTTGATGGCGTCAAAGGAAAACCGGTCACAAAATCCATGGTAATTCTCTTCCACTTCCATTCATGAATCCTCAACGGTTTCAACAACTCGAAAGGAAACTGATCCTCAGCCTTAACAGCTGACATACCATACAACAACCAATAAAATTCGCTATATCCTTCTTCAAACCAACCTAGAAATATTCCTTCTTCAAATCCTGATACATATTTGTACTTCCCGGATGCATAGCAAAAGAACTCGATTGAGCTTCAGTCAAGATAATGTGCCTTAACTCCTCATCTTTCGGCACAACTACTCTACCCTTAAAAGATAAAATACCCTCATCATTAAAACAAAAATCCGTCTGATTGCCATCCATAATATCTTTAACATGCGGTACCAACGAATCATCATACGGTTGTTTCTCTTTGATCATCTACAACAACGATGGCTTCACTTGCAACTCAGCCAACAAACTACCATCTTGTGTCAAACTCAACTGAGCAAACATTACCCTCAACTCTACTGCAACCTTCCTACTCAAGGTGTTGGCTACAACATTAGCCTTACCTGGATGATACTATATCATCAAATCATAATCCTTGAGCAACTCCAACCATCCATGTTGCCTAAGATTCAACTCCTTTTATGACATCAGATACTTCAAACTCTTGTGATCCGTATACACAGTACACTTCTCACCATAAAGATAATGCCTCCAAATCTTCAACGCAAACACCACAGCGACAAGCTATATATTATGTGTAGGATAGTTGCGCTCGTGCACCTTAAACTGTCTAGATGCATAAGCCACAACTTTACCCCTTGCATCAACACACACCCCAAACCAACATAGGATGCATCGCTATACACTACAAACTCCTCAGGTTGAATCAAGATCGGAGCTTGCGTCAAAGCTTCCTTCAACTTATCAAAAGCTTGTTGTATACCCTCTGTCCATTCAAAACTTACATCATTTGTAACAACTTTGTCAAAGGAGCAGCAATCTTCGAGAAACCATCCACAAAGCGATGATAATACCCTGCTAACCCCAAGAAACTACGAACCTCTATCACCGACCTAGGTTACTTCCAATTCACAACTGCCTCAATCTTCTGCGAATCTACATGGATACCTTTCACCGAGATAACATGACCAAGAAAAACCACTTGTTTAATCCAAAACTCACACTTGCTCAGCTTAGCATAAAGCTTATTATCCAACAAAACCTGCAACATAATCTGTAGGTGTCGATCGTGATCTTCCTCGGTACGAGAGTACACAAGAATGTCATCAATAAACACTACCATGAATTGATCCAAGAATTTATGGAATACCCAATTCATCATGTCCATAAAAGCTGCAGGTGCATTAGTCAACCTAAACGGCATCACTAAGAACTCATAATGCCCGTAACGTGTGTGGAAAGTTGTTTTCGACACGTCTTTATCTTTCACCTTCAACTGATAATACCAGGTCTCGGATCAATCTTGGAAAACAACGTAGCACCCCGAAATTGATCAAACAAATCATCAATCCTCGGTCAAAGATATTTATTCTTAATCATCAACTTGTTTGGTTGCTGATAATAAATGCACATTCTCACGTGCCATCCTTCTTCACGAACAGCACTGATGCTCCCTACGGTAACACACTAGGTAGAATGAAACCATGATCCAGCAATGCCTAAAGCTGCATCTTCAACTCCTTCAACTCCTTTATTTCCATGCGATACAGTGAAATCGACACTGGAGCCGTATCCGCATACATCTTGATAGATAACTCTACCTCCCTATTCGATGGTAATCCAGGAAACTCCTATAGAAACACCCCTGGAAAATCACAAATAGTGTGGATATCCTGGGCACGCACCTCCTTTATGTTTGGGTTCATAACATAAGCTAGATATGCTTAACCCCAAGCTCCAACAACTTCCGCGCTTCCAAAGTCGAAACTACATTAGACAAGAATTTAACATTCTCGCCCACAACCACCATTTCATAATCTTCAGCAAGTTTCAACGAAACTTGCTTGGTCTTAAAATCAACCACAGCCCTATGCTCAGACAACCAATCCATCCCCAAGATTATATCAAAACCATCAAACAGTAACTCTATCAAATTAGCCGCAAACTCGTGACCTTGAACCATCAAATGACATCTTTTAAACAACCTCCTAGTGACTACTATCTCTCAAAAAGAGCTAGTTACTCGCATACCTACATCTAACACTTCTACAGGTATATTAAGCAAACATGCATGTTCACGCAAGATGTATGAATGTGTAGAACCAGAATATATCAAAGAAAGTAATGATATGGACTGCAAAGTAAATGTACCTGTAATCACATGTGTATCATTCCTTCCTACATGATCTGCGTAGATCCTCATCGATCCACCACCCTCAGGTTAAACTACCACGGTATAAGCAACTGTCCTCCCACAGCCTCTTTGTGGTACAACAGTAGGTGCAGGAATCTGTCCTTCCCTAACCAACTGTGGACAATCACAACTAATGTGATCTCTTCAACCACAGCTCCAGAATGTACCAAGAGTGGCCCAACACTCTCATAATGTCATCTACCACACCGCTCACACTCAGGTGCTCGAACATAGATGCTCTGACTGTGCTATCCACACCCAACACTACTCCTACCACGTCTTTGATCAGGGTGATACCTCCTATCTCAATGCTTCTTATTTCGATCTCTACCAGCATCTAACTCAGCAATCCTCTTCCAAGAACTAGATCTCCCTAAATGTAAGGATAATCCCAGATTCTACTCTATATCCTTAGCCTGAGAAACTAAGACATCAAACTTCGTATAATCTGTAGCCATCATATACATCTTCACTTTCTTGATCAGCCCATATCAGAAATGATCATATTGCTGATATTCATCGGGAACCAATTTAGGTACATACTAGCTCAACCAAACAAACTAGACCTCATATTCTGACACGGTCATGCTACCCTAGACCAACGCCATGAACTCTCGCTTCTTTTCATCTTGATAATAGGAACCCATATACTTCTTTCGGAAAGAAGCACAAAAGAACTCCCACGTCATACCTGCAGGTGCCAAACCCGTAATAGAAGTCGTCCACCAGCTATAAGCATCTCCCTAGAGCAAAGACACTATGCAACCTAATTTATGAATATCCATACACTTTATTTGTCCAAGAATCCTCTCGGTACTGGCGAGTCACTCCTCAGCTGCCTTTGGAGCTAAACCCCTAAACTCGATACCTTCCAAACTACGTAAATATTCCAATAGAAGTTCTGTATTAATAGCTGCCGTAGGTGCTGGTGCTGGCGCAGACACTTGCACTCCAACTATAACCACCTAAAACACTCTAGTCATCACCTAGATCAACAATGTCATATCCCTAAAAATTGGTCCTTGCGGTGCTTAAGGCACACCGTTCTCAACTCCAACACCAACAGGAGGAATCGTGGTGGAGGAGGCAACTCATCATTCTGTCCATCCACAACACTACCCATATAACCTTTCGTCTCTCGTCTCGGTCCTATTTTTAAAAAATATGAGTCTAAAGCATGATAATGCAACAAAATAATAGACCAGCTTGAAGCAAGAATCTAAGTCATTGCATATGTTTCAAAACAAAAATCATTTTACAATTGTAACGCCCCGATATTGGGCCTAGAGGTTTTGAGGCTAGATTCGAGTCGGATTCGGGACCGTATATTTTTTAGTAAGATAAAAATATGGAAAAATAGTTAAAAATCATCTTTCAATATATATTGATTTTTGGTGGAATCAATTTTGGAAAATGGAATTTGGAAATGTGACATTTTGGTTAGTGACCAAAATACGATTTTTTGAAAACTATTGAAGTGACTAAAATGAAAAGGGTCAAATTCTTAGAATCCTTAAGGAGCTTAATTACCAAGTTTTTGCTGGTGGTTTCTCCCTTCAATTAAATCATTGTAAACATGTGTTTTAAAGGGTGATTAAGAGGGATTAAAATATCAAAGTTAGTTATTTGCTTTTAAAGAAAATTTACGTGACTTTTTCCTAAACCTTTTCTCTCAACTTCTTTTCTACCAAACACTCAGAATTTAATCAAAATCCAGAGGTGAGAGACTCTTTTCACTCAGATTATTGATTCTAACTTGATTCTTTAACTTTGTTTTACAAAATCTCATTGAAATCTTATGTTTTCTTAGCTTTAAAAAAGCCAATTAAGGGAGAAATCACATAACAGGGTTAAGGTTCATGATCTCCTCTGTTAAATGGTTCTTTATTGATATTCCCAAGTATTTGATCCTTGATTTATGGTTTATAATCTGATTTTGTGTTTTATATGGATTTAATTGGGTAAAATTGATGAAATGATGAAAGATTCGAATTGAATCTGATTTACAGTGTTATGGATTGTTTTTGAACATATTTTGGATGTTTAATGATGTTTATAAGTCGATTTTATCAATGGAATCCCGGAACTCTTGAATCTCTAATTATTTAGGTTGCTAGATTTGTGTTTTTGATGTATTATGGTGGTTGTGTGTTTGCTGGAGGTGTTTGGTTGATTTGATTCTACTTCTAGATGTTAATTGATGATAAAAATGGTGTTAGATTGTTAGGTTGTGGCTGGTTGTGTTTGGAAAGGATTAGTTGAGGTTTTCGGTTATTGTGAGGTAAATGCAAGAATCCGTGAGGATCTATTGTTACAATGTTGTAAATGCATGGAGATTCATTAATCCTCTGTTGTTATGTGGTTTAAATAGGGGAGGTTGTTTGGAAGTGAACAGTGTAGCATTAGAGGCTTCAGACGCTTGATTTCGCGTCGACAAATCAAGACTTCGTGTACCGGTGAGTGAAAACGTGGATTCTAGCATTGGAATGTTTTAAAGGTGGTTTATGGGAGTTTAAACTTATCTTGATACGCTGGTTTAAACTCAAAAGTAAGTAAAAGTGGATTTTCTCTCTCGATCGTGCTAATGTTAAATGGTTTTATGCACTTGTTTTGATTTACATGTTACCTACTGTTTAAGCATGTTTTACAGTATTTTATATATTATTTTTGAGCATGAAATGCTGAGGGATGCACATGGTAAGTGGTCCTTGAAGGTGTATGGATTATACTTGTGTTTAAAGCATGTTTGTTGCTTTGGAAAAATGGTTTGGTTAATGCTTGTTAAAAACAGTGAGGTAAATGCTAAATGGTTAATTATATTGGCAAGTGATGTGGTTTTAAATTGTTATCGGATATAGTTGGACGACCATAGGATTGATAGTGGTTTGAACCCTAAGTATGCTGGATGTATGTTAGGAGCATGTTAGGATGTTTTGGGATAGTTGAATGTATAATAAACCAGCTAAAACTGACATTACAGGCCCAGGCGTACTGATACGCGGGGGACCGTATCGGTACGGCTAGGCGAATTCAGGCACTTGGGATTAGTACGGGTGTTCAAGTATTAGTACGGTTAGGCAAGAAAAGCTTAAGCATATTGGTACGGGCTCATGGGTATCGGTACGGTCTTACGCTGCTAGAAAATGCTTTTTGGGATGGATCCCGTGTACTAAAACACCTATGACCCGTATCGGTACGGCCTTTGATAAATTCTAAATTGTGCCTAAATCTGACGTGGCATACCGGTACAGATTGCAACATATCAAAATGAGGCTTTTAGGCCATATCAATATGGCTATTAGCGTATCGATACGGGTGGCCGTTATTTCAGTTAATATCGTGGATGAGAAGTTCTGTTTTCTTGAGTTTTAGTCCCTGAAGATTGTGGTTGCAATTAGATAAGTATGGATGATTGTATTGAGCTGATTTTTGACATGTAAGCATGAAATATATTCAATTAAAGGTTGGTAACTTAAAATTGGGAAAAGTCCCTATATTTTGCTAAAATTGTATTTTAGTCCTTAAATGCATTTGTGTCCAATTGGACATCGTTTCGATGCCCGATTGAGATGAGTTCTCACCTGTGAACAGTATGTACATGTAGGAATGTTATAGCATCCAGACAATAAAAGAAATGGATGCGTTTTAGGTTTTATCTTCCCGGTTAACTTTGGTAAACCTAATATAGCTCGCTCGGTTCGGTCTTGCGACTAGGCCGGGTCGAGGGGTTATATTTGGTGGTATCAGAGCTAGGTTTGTGATATTTGGGAGTTGGTATGATTGATGTGATGTTATTTTGAGTTGAACTCTATTGTTTTCTATGCACGGTGATTGTAAAATGCATGTTGATTGCTTTATGCCATGTTGGGGGAAAATTTGGGAAACTCATTGCCTTATTATTATAGCCTAAAATGTTATGATTTTGAAATAAAAGTCTTGGATCCTTGCTTGAAGCTGGCCTGGTTAATTTAGTTTTGAAATGATTATCATGCCTTGAAAATATGTTATGTTATGACCGAGAGGAGAAATGAGAATTGGCGTGATGTTGTTGCCTTTGTGCAGTGAGTGAGGAGAGGGTTGTATCTCCTAGGGGTTTGTCACCCTGAAGTATGTACTACCTGTGTCGGTTAAGCCGGTGTTGGGTGATATGATGCCTTGCTATAGGTGATGTTTTGAGCTTTTAAGTTATTGTTGCTGGAGTGCATCTGGTTGCACCGGCGGTTGGGCAAATGAGGTTACCGTTGGAATACCTCTGCAGTTTGGGAGGAGTTGAGTACTGTGGGGTGTCATCTGAAGCATCCGGGTTTGGGATGGCCAATGTTATCTGGCTTTGGATCGGATAGGGTGTATTGGTACCCGTAAGTTGGATGTGTCGAATCCCTATTGTAAGGTGACGTTCTTAGTTGGTGGACAACTGTATCTGTAGGCGTAGAACCCCATGAGGTGGATTGGGAGCCTTTCCATGCTGTTTTTAAGAAGAAGTGTCTGGGGTTTTGACACTTGGATAAAAAGGAACGAGAGTTTATGGCTTGGGTTTAGGGTTTGTGTATGTGGCTGAGTTTAGGGTACAAATTGTTCAGTTGAGCTGGTATGCTCCTAAATGGGTACCGGAAGAGAGGTATCACTGTGACCAATTCTATTATGAATTGGAGCAAGGTGTTAAAGTGTACATGTTGGCTTCTAATTACACCATTAATGACGTGTTGGTACACGGGCGAAGTAAATTTAGTAGAACCTGGGTTTATTGGTTTAGTGTGGGAGGTTCTGGCTCTGGCAAAAGAAATATGGATTCTAGTTCCAGTAATGTTCAGTTTAAAAAAGGGGTGTGATAAAAGATATCGCCCTAAGTTGAGGTGAGGTGATGGTAGTGCTGGGTGAAGACCGTGGGGTTAGAGTATCCAAACTAGAGTAGTATTTAATGCATGTTGGGTATGGGGATCGTGTGATCTCATAAGGTGGGATTATCCGCATTTGATATGTAGAGTGTGAACCCCTCTGCTTGTTGTTGTTGATGGTTGTGAGAATTGTGGTTTAAACAATTGTCTCGTAAGTGTTAGTTGTGCGAATATAGGGGGCTGGTTTCTTGATAAGACGGTTGTTGTGGGAAGGATGTTTGAAAATGCCCTTTGGTGGTTTAAATCCTGAGGTTACGGTTGATTTGTTGCTCTACGGTTTTTGATGTAATCATGGGTTTGCATTAGTGGCTGGAACACAAAACTGTGGTTGGTTTTGGATCCTAGCGAGTTGTCTTGAAACTTGCTGATGATTGCAGGGTGGTAATCATGGGCGGGAATGTTAAATTCTTGTCTAATGTTGTTTAGGCGTTGGGGGCGAGTCGCTTGATGAATCCTTGGTTGCAAGGTGTTCCTAGCCTATGTTATGAATCTGGGGTCGAAGAAAGTACGTGTGCAGGATATGTATACGATATGAGAGTTTCTCGGTGTTATCGAGAGAATGGTCGGGTTGCCATTGGATTGAGAGGTTGAGTTTGGCATTGAAATGTATAAAAATATTGCTCCGGTGTTTACCAATCTTCAAAAGTTTCTCAATCAAGGCTTTATTAGGCTTAGTGTTTCGTCGGGGGTTGCGCCGATGTTGTTGTGGGAAAGGAGGATGGCATGATGCAGATCTGCATGGGGCTTTGGTAGTTGAATAAGTTGGTGTTATGTTGATCTTTTAGAGGTGTTTCGGTGGTTTATAGGATTGGTTTGAGGTCTGGGTGTCATTTGTTGAGTGTATAGGATGTGTTTGTATTTAGATTTACCTTCTGTAAGGGCTGCAGTAGTATGCATTTTTGGGTTATACCATTTGGGTTGATTGATGCATGGGTTACGTTCATAGATATGATGAGTTGAGTAGTTCATGAGTTTTTAGGTTAGATGGTTATTGTGCTTAATGATGGTCTTTCTATGTACAGAAGCATCGAGAAGGGTTTTGATCGATATGTATGGTTGGTTTGGTGGATTTTTGGGGAGAACTGAATGTTGCTCCTTGTTTGGAAAGTACGAGTTCTGGGTATGTTGCTAAGAATTCTGGTTTTGAGAATATTATTAGTAAGTGTGAATAGATAAACATGCACAGTGCAAAAACACTTATATGTATATGTAAATATGTCAGTACATGCATACATTTGAGCATAACATTAGAGGTTTTGTATACATACACATAGACATCTATGGGGGCATATAAGTGATCATGCATACATATGTTCACACTTACTGATGATTGATTGGAAATCAATGGAGTAGTGGTATAAGTAAGGTAGCGTATGAAGGCGGTTTTGGTGATATGGTTCATGGGAGTTTGGCTTGCGCTAGTTTTTGAGCGACCAGAGTTAGAATTAGCAATATGTAGGTTTGCTAGATTTAGTTCTTAGCATCGACGTTTGTTGAGGTTGTAATATTGTAGTTGGAGTTGTGGCTTATGCATCTTGATAGTTAAAGGTGCACGGGCTCTTTTGTCCTACGCATGATGTGAAGCTTGCCGCGATGGTGGTTGTTTAAATGTTTTAGAAACACCAATTCTATGTTGGGAAGTGTGTCGTGTACATGAATCAGGTGTGGTTAGAAAAAATGAATGGTGATTTGAATTTTTAGACAGCTTGGATGGTTGGAGTTGTTTAATAGTTATAGTCTGATGGTTGAATATCGTTCGAGCTAAGGTTTTAGCCGATGCTTTGTTTATGAGGGTTGCGATAGAGTTGAGGATGTTGTTTATGCGGTTGGTTATGATGCGAGATGAAGGCTTGATGGCCAAGTTGCAAGTGAAGTCATCTTGGTCACAGTTGATTAGGGGAAAGTAACTATGCGATGATGCATTAGTACCACATGTCCAGGTTACTTGGGGAAGGAAATTCGATGGATTTTTCACGTTAATGATGATAGGGTGTTGTGTTTTAAAGATCAGAAGGTGGCGTCTCTTGATGTTGAGGTGTATGGTTTTGATAGAGGCACATGCCAGTTCTTGTTGGGTTGTTTTAAAGAAAGATGTGGCTGATGTTGTTGATCGATACATGGTATGACAACGAGTGAAACTTGAGCCTCAGTTTCTTTTTGGGTTGTTGCAACTATCGAGGATACCAGATTGGATGTGGGAAGGAATCACCATGAATTATGTGTTTGAGTTGTTTTTTATTTTGATCGAAAAGAATTCCACGAGGGTGGTTGTTGATTGAATTGCGAAGTATGCGCACCTTTGTGGCTATGCTTGTGATGTATGTTTTGGGATAAGTGGCAGATTTGTATATTGTCGGGTTAGTGCGGTTGCACTGTGTGCCAGAGTCCATAGTTTTGGGTGGAGATTTGTGAGTTGCGGCAAGGTTCTAGGGGTGTTGCTTGAGCTTGGGTGTATGTATTTCATATCCTTCCCAGTTGGATGGTGTGTTAGACAGGGAATTCAAGTTTTGAAAGATAAGTTGGGTTGTGTATCATTGAGTTCCAGGGAAAGTGTGAAAAGCAAATGTCTTTGGTAGAGTTTGCTTTAATGGCGGTTATGAGGCAAGTATGCAGATGGCACCGTACGAGGCATTGTATGGTTGGGGGTGCTGTATGCCCGTGAGTTGGGCTGAAATTAGGAAAAATTATGTTCCCATGTCTGATGTGTGGAAAAGCACTAGTGAGAAGGTGAAGTTGTTATGTAAGCGCTTGAAAGAAGTTTCGGATCATCAGAAATTCTACGCGAATTTGAGGCGTAATGTTTTAAAGTGTGTTGTTGATGGTTGGATGATCATGATGGTATCGCCTTGGAAGAAAGTGATGCGTTTGTGGACCATGCGAGTTTGTTGAGCGTGTGGGTCGTGTTGTTTATTGTTTGAGGTTATCTCCTGTGTTGGAGGGGTTTCATGGTGTGTTTCATGTGATGATGTTGCGAAAGTATCGGTTGGATTCCTCGCATATTGTGTCGGTGAAAGGCATTGTGATGAGATCTGAGTTATCTTATGTGAAGGATCTAGTGGATATCCTTGTTGCCAGTAGTAGGGTTCTGCGTGGTATGATGGTGGGTCTTGTTAAGGTGTTGCGGAGACACCACAGTGTTATGAAGCCCCGTGTGAATATAAGTCAGAGATGTTGAAGCGGTTTCTACTTTTGGTTACCTCCGAGCAACTTTCGAGGATGAAATTTCTTAAGTGGGGGAGAGTTGTAATGCCCCGGTTTTGGGACTAGCGGATTTGAGGCTTGTTAGACGGTTCGGTAGACCGGGTTAGAGATTCAAGTCAGATTTGGGACCGTATATTTTTCGATAAGATAAAAGTGTGGAAAATATTTAAAAATCACCTTTTAATATATATTATTTTTGGTGGAATCAATTTTGGAAAATGTAATTTGGAAATGTGACATTTTGGTTAGTGACCAAAATGCGAGTTTTTGAAAACTGTTTTGAAGTGACTAAAATGAAAAGGGCCAAATTCTTAGAATCCTTAAGGAGCTTAATTACCAAGTTTTTGCTGGTGGTTTCTCCCTTCAATTAAATCTTTTTAAACATGTGTTTTAAAGGGTGATTAAGAGGAATTAAAATATCTAAGTTAGTTATTTTCTTTTAAAGAAAATTTACGTAACTTTTTCCTAAACCTTTTCTCTCAACTTTTTTTCTTCCAAACACTCAGAATTTCATCAAAATCCAGAGGTGAGAGACTCTTTTCACTCAGATTATTGATTCTAACTTGATTCTTTAACTTTGTTTTACAAAATCTCATTGACATCTTATGTTTTCTTAGCTTTAAACAAGGCAATTGAGGGAGAAATCACATAACAGGGATAAGGTCCGTGATCTTCTCTGTTAAATGGTTCTTTATTGATATTCCCAAGTATTTGATCCTTGATTTATGGTTTACAATCTGATTTTATATTTTTATATGGATTTAATTGGGTAAAATTGATGAAATGATGAAAGATTCTAATTGAATTTGATTTCCAGTGTTATGGATTGTTTTTGAACATATTTTGGATGTTTAATGATGTTGATAAGTTGATTTTATCAATGGAATCCCAAAACTCTTGAATCTCTAATTGGTTAGGTTGCTAGATTTGTGTTTTTGAGGTATTATAGTGGTTGTGTGTTTGCTGGAGGTCTTAGGTTGATTTGATTCTACTTCTAGATATTAATTGATGATAAAAGTGGTGTTAGATTGTTAGGTTGTGGCTGGGTTGTGTTTGGAAAGGATTAGTTGAGGTTTTCAGTTGTTGTGGTTGGGTAATTGTGAGGTGAATGCAAGAATCTGTAAGGATATATTGTTGCAGTGTTGTAAATGCATGAAGATGCATTAATCATCTGTTGTTATGTGGTTTAAATAGGTGAGGTTGTTTTGGAAGCGAACTGTGTAGCATTGGAGGCTTCGGAAACTTGATTTTGCATCGGCAAATCAAGACTTTGCATATTGATGAGTGAGAACGTGGATTCCAGCATTGGAATGTTTTAAAGGTGGTTTATGGGAGTTTAAACTTAACTTGATACGCTGGTTTAAACTCGGAAGTAAGTAAAAGTGGATTTTCTCTCTCGGTCATGCTAGTGTTAAATGGTTTTATGCACTTGTTTTGATTTACATGTTACCTACTGTTTAAGCATGTTTTAAAGTATTTGATATACTGTTTTTGAGCATGAAATGCTGATGGATTCATATGGTAGGTGGTCCTTGAAGGTATATGGATTATACTTGTGGTTTAAAGCATGGTTGTTGCTTTGGAAAAATGGTTTGGTTAATGCTTGTTAAAAACAGTGAGGTAAATGCTAAATGGTTAATTATATTGGCAAGTGATGTGGTTTTAAAATTGTTATCGGATATAGTTGGTCGGCCATAGGATTGATAGTGCACTATAATAAGTCGCCTTGGATGTTGAGGGGTTTTATACAGTGTACCGAATACTCCATCCAAGTACCCTAACGATCGAGGGGTTACATGGTACCGTAAACTCCCGTTAGTGGGTTATACATCTACCGATGAGTGGTGTTGAGGGGTTTATATGGTGTACTGAATACTCCACCACAGGTGTCACAACGATGGAGGGGTTTATGTGTACTGAAAACTCCCGTGTGTGAACCTTGTGTTGCCGGTGAGAATGTATGAAGTGTTGGGTAAAAAACTTGTTGAATCCGTGTATCCGATAAACTCTTTTGGTAAATGAACTTGGTTAATGATCACTTGTGAGCCAATATAATTGTTGATGCATCATTTGAAAGTCTATGTTGTATAATGTGATTTATACATGTTTACTCTTTAAGCTTTGCATATGGTTGTTATGCATGGGAAGGCTTAAATTGAGGTTTAGCAATGGAACTTGTTGTTGGTTAATGATGCATGTTGTATGTTTACTCTTTAAGCTTTGCATATGGTTGTTATGCTTGGGAAGGCTTAAATTGAGGTCTAGCAATGGAATTTGCTGTTGTAAATGATTCATATTGCATATGGTTTAATATGCTGGTTTTTAAAGATGAAAAGTGCATGGTTTCAAGGCATGATGTTTCAATGGTAATGTTTAAATGATGTTTAAAGAATGATTGAAATGAGATTTCAATGTGTGTTAAGAAACGGTTTTGAGTGCATTGATGGTGTTTTGTTTTTGAGCATTCCTCACTAAGCCTAGTGTGCTTATGCTCTCTTTGTCCATCAATGCAGAGAATTAAAAGCTTGGAAGGCAGTGGGAAGCAAGGGATCGGTACAAGACTAGGTAACCAAAGTATGTTTAAACTAGACTATAAGTAATAAGGGCAATGGGGGTTTCCGTGGACATTTGGTAGATGTTTTGTTTAACTCCCTGTTCGAGCAAGTTTGTTTAACTGCTCTTTATTTGTAAATGGCCTTTATAGTTTGATTTTGGTGATGGTTTGGGGTTTCATGTGTTGTTTGAAAGGTTTTATAGGATGTATGCCTATTGATTTACATTTGAAGCAAAATGTCATGAAACGTTGTTGAATATGTGATGCTTTGATGTGGTTTGAACCCTGAGTATGTTGGATGTATGTTAGGAGCATGTTAGGATGTTTTGGTATAGTTGAATGTATGATAAACCAGCTAAAAATGACATTACAGGCCCAGGCGTACCGATACACGGGGGATCGTATCGGTACAGTTAGGCAAATTCAGGCACCTGGATCGGTACGGGTGTTTGAGTATCGGTAGGGTTAGGAAAGAAAAGCTTAAGCATATCGGTATGGGCTCAGGGGTATCGGTACGGTCTTATGCTACTGGAAAATGCTTTTTGGGATGGATCCCGTGTACCGAAACACCTGTGACCCGTATCGGTACGGCCTTTGATAAATTCTAAATTGTGCCTAAATCCGACGTGGCGTACCGGTACAGCTTGCAACGTATTGAAACGGGGCTCTTAGGCCGTATCGATACGGCTAGTGGCGTATCGATACGGGTGGCCATTATTTCAGTTAATGTCATGGATGAGCAGTTTTGTTTTCTTGCGTTTTAGTCCCTGAAGATTGTGGTTGCAATTAGATGAGTATGGATGATCGTATTGAGATGATTTTTGACATAATATATTCAATTAAAGGTTGGTAACTTAAAATTGGGAAAGTCCATGTATTTTGCTAAAATTTCATTTTAGTCCCTAAATTGCATTTGTGTCCAATTGGACATCATTTCGATGCACGATTGAGATGAGTTCTCACCTGTGAACAGTATGTACATGTAGGAAAGTAATAAAGCATCTAGACAAGATAAAAGAAAAAAATAGACGCGTTTTAGGTTTCATCTTCCCGGTTTACTTCAGTAAACCTAATGTAACTCGCTCGGTTCGATCTTGCGATTAGGCCGGGTCGAGGGGGTTACAACAATTGTAGTAATAAGGCAATGTATCCCCAAGCTTTTACCCCAACATAACACATTTCAATCATAAACACAAAATCATACACCGTGCATACTATTCAACAGATTCATTCAGCAACAATACATCAAACAACCATAACCCACCTCGCAACAATCACAACCTGGCTCAAATACCACCAAATGTAAACCCCTCAACCTGGCCTAAATGCCAAACTAAACCGAGCGAGCTGCATTGGGTTTGTCGAGACAAACTTGAACGAATTATTTAAAAACTGAACCATTTTTTCTTTTATCTTATCTAAATGCATATTTAAGACCTAAGGTGATCATGTTAGCAGCGCTGAGAACTATAATTAAGTCGGACGTCGAATTGACATCCAATTAACCGAAAACACACTTTCTGGACCAAATTGTAATTTCAAAAAATTAAGAGGACTTCCGTAAATCCAAAGTTACCAAACCTTAATTAGTCAGGTTTCATGCATACCGGTTAAATTGCAACTTAAAATAATCATCCAAACTCATTTAATTGCATGATCGAGAAACAGGGACTAAACTGCAAAGATTCAAACTTCAAGATGCATATTACTAGAAAAAACTGATAGTGTACCGATATGCCCCTCTCCCATAGCGATACGGGTTTATTTTACAAAGGGTATCGATATGATCCTCAAGCGTACCTATACTGTTGTTCGATATCAAAAATAGGGGATTCTAGTAGCTAAAGGGCGTACTAATACAGTTGCCAATGTACCGACACTAGATATAATTTTTAGCTATGCATACCGATACGGCTACAAATTGTACCGATACGCCTGTGCAATTTTGCCTAGATTTGAGCTGAGACAGGCCTATCATATCGATCCCTAAGGACCCGTATCTGTACAGACTGACTTAAAATGACCTCTTGGTCGAACATATTACACTTTGGCTCAATCTAACATACTTAAAACATTGCACAAACATCATATAACATCCTAAGAAACATTTCCACAATCAACTAGGCATGGTAGAGGATTATTCAAACCATAGCAAATCCAATCAAGATCCTATGGGCATGATCTCTACCCAAGCATGCAAATCATGTCCCAATCCCTCAAAGTAAGCCTTAAAACCTCAAACAAGTCCAAAACATCAAATGAAACTTGTTCAAACTAGGGAGTAACCAAAACAACCCTCCCAATTACAACTTGGTCATATTGCCTCTTATTACTACATAGCATTTATAAAACCATACTTGAAATTGCTTCGCCCTTGGATTGTCTCTTGCTTGCTCGCTGTCAATGCTTACGTCTCCGCATTGATGAGAAAGGAGAGAATAAGCTTACAAGCTTAGTGAAGGAATATAAAAAACACTCATCAATGCATTTAAAACCATTTTGTTTCCAAATAAGTATTAGCGCTCATGACAATACATCTCATACTTCTATAGTCTTTACAAATATGCACTTTTAAATAATTGCAACACATGTATCATGGATTTCTAGCATAAACCTCAATTTAAGCATTCTCATGCTAAAATCTCTAAATAGAAAGCTTAAAGAGCATCACATGTATAAACCATATTATACAAAACATAATTCATTTCTCATGATACATTATATCTTATATTAGCATTCAAGTGACCCAAAAACCATTTCAATCTATTTATAAGAACACATTAGATACACGAATTTCCTAAGTGGTTTCTTCGACCACTTCACATACATCCTCGAACCGGAGCATGGTACTACTACCCCTCAATGGCTATGATGTATAAATCCATCAGCAGGAGAATTGGCACACTCTTGTTGTGGTTCTCATGGTGGAGCATGGCACACTCTTGACCCTTCGACACACATGAAGCAACTTATTATAGTGCACTTTAAACCCTATGGCTAGCCAACTATATCTAATAACTTTTAATCTCAACCGCTTGCCAATATACTCTATAAAACCACATTACCTCACTATTTTACATATGCATCAAATCAAACCAATTTCCAATGCATTAAACCATGTATTCAAGTATTCTCAAAACTCTTTTCATAAACCATTTGTCATACTCAAAAATCATCACATATAATCATTGGCCACATCTTTCATTTCTAAAACATGCATATAACAATAAGTAATCAAAACCATAAACATGTGGATGAGATTGTATTTTGCAAAACCCAAAACGAGAGCGAGAACAACCAATACTTACTTTCGGGCTTAGAAAAGTATTTCAAACTTAATCTAAACTCCCAAAAATCATCTTCAAACCTTTTAAAAACAGCAAACCATGTTTCCACTCACCAACAACAGAACGCTCTACTAGCCGATCGAAAACAAGCTTCTGAAGCCTCTGGAACCTCTCCAAAAGATGAAGGATCCGTCTCCCCTATTTTAGCCACACAAAAATAGAGGATTAATGCATTTCCATGCATCTCTAAACACAACAACACATCTCCTCAACTTTGCCTCACTAAAAACCATCAAACGTTTCCTTAAAATATCTGAAATCATCACCAAACTCAACCTAAACAAAGCCCAGCCAAAACTTAACTATTTTAAAATCTTAACATCATCAATTAACATCCAAAAACAACAATATATCAACCTTATATCTCCATCAACATTTCAACACCAAGATCACCTCAAAATCTAACTATTTACAACCTAGAAAATTAGTAATTCACTTAGTTTCGGGGTTCCTTTTATTTATCTCTTCTCATAACATTAAAACATATCTTACAAGTGATTTAAATCAATTAGAATCAACACAAAATAGATCTATTATCAAGATCCATCAAATTTCTCATCAAAACTCATTTAAAGTAATACCCCAAAGATTAGCCTAGTAGAATGTTATCCTTGATTTTTTATTCCAAAATAATTGACCTAGTTTTATTCTTATTAAATCAAGAGTCAAGGACCATATTGAGAAGAAACAAAGTTGAGTGCTCGAAATTTAAGGGCTAAACCAAAAAATTGGAATTATGTGTGTTTGCATGCTAAAGAAATTCTCGAGTATGACCCTTACATGTGTCCTTGAATTAAGCTAGGAGAGAGACACGGTGATAAGATTAAGTAGCATTTCCTTCATCTTCTTCATGGAGAGAACCGAATCATAAAGAAATAAATCATGTTTCATTTTTGTTTTGGAGCTTTCATTCCATTCGGTTAGCTCACGCATGTGCTTATTTTGTTGAAGGTAAAATCTCTTTAGAAATTCTTCTAGATTATGATATGTATGTTAGATTAAGCTTTTGGTGCTTCATCCATATTTGTTATGAATTAATTGTTGGATGGAATGCATGAATTACATATATTGATTTTTGTTTGAATCCTTTCATGGCCGATGGTAACCTTGTTGAAAACAGAATCTTGCATGTATATATGGTGTTTATATACATGATATGTTGTTGTTACAAATTGCTAGAAAAAAATTCAAGTAGGGTTGTACAATCCTTGAATGTTTCGATTAGATATGGTGATGAATGTTCATATTGTGATAGATATGTATCTTAATTGTAGTATCAGAATTTGTAACCTTAAACTTTAAGTTAATGAGGTAGTATAAACCTCTGAATTGATCACCACTAGATTGAAGAAACGGGTGAAGTTTGAATATAGTTCTAATGTACAATAACATCCTAATGGGACTGTTTTGCTAGTTGAAATTGTGTAAACTTGCTTGGTTGGACATAATGCCCTATTATGATCACATAGATAAGTGAATTAAAACTGACCTAGACATGTAAGAACATGAAAATAAATTGAATTAACATGTTAGAAGTGTTATCTAAGTGATTAAAGAAGCTAAAACTTAAGCTAGTGTAATCTGCCCAGAATACCCTGTTCTGGGCAGTAACTTTGAAAAATCTCTATAAATTGTACAAATGGAATTTAAGGCTGAAAATTTAATGGATAGTACCTTAATATGTCTAAATTCATTAGGAGAAAACGGAATTGAATTCGGGATTGTAGAATGGATTGTAGAAAAGAAACACTAGGGACAGTGCAAACTGTCCAGTGTTGTAATTACCCTGTCTTTAGGTAAAAACTGTATTAATTGGTAAATAATTAAAATGAAAGGCCTATATGGTTAGAAATACAATTAAGTTAGCTTTATAAAGGTGTAAACCAATTGAAATTCCGACGTACGGAATGAAAGATATGCATGTTTAAGTAAACTGTGCACATGCTGCCAGGCAGCAGCAACCATGATGTTTTGAAATGAATGTTGAATGAATTGTGTATTGTTGCCTTGTTTTGAATAAACGAATGTACTTTTCTTGACCATGATTCACTTGTATGAAATGTTAGAACGAGAAGGGAACACTGGAGAAGGGTCTAAGGAGGAGCATTCGAAAGCTAGAAACAAAGGAGTTTGGATTCAAGACTAGCTAAGCTTGGAGTATTGTGAGTGTAGTTTAATATAGGATTAGGACTTAGGTCCTAACCAAAGATGCATGTATACTTCTTTTTATTTGATGCCATGTTAATATATTTGATTTAAGTTTGGTTGTGATGATAAAAAGGGAAGAATGATTTAAGCTAAAACTTGAAATAATAGTAACATGTATGATGTTAATGTACCTAGGAAGAAAGGTGAAAACAAATACTTGAACCTTGATGCCTTGACCTTGATCCATTCGAATGAATGCTTAATGTATCTCTATGATTTGAATACTTGTTAACATGATGTGAATCATGAATTTAATATGTTGTTTGATGCCTAAGGAATGGCATATGTTAATTGCTTGCTTGAATGACAAGATTGACTTGCAAAGTGTCGAGCTAAGGCTCATTTGGCCTAAGGGCTGTATATACATGTATGATCTTGTAATGTATCACTTGAATTGATCCTTGAATAAGCTATTGCTTGACTTGAACATGAAATCCTTGAATAAGTGATTCATAATTGAACAAAGCCTTGGTTGTTAGTGGTCATAGGTAGAAGGGCATGCCTTAGAGTCTAGAGCTCATTGTGTTAGTGTGGACTACGGTCCAGGGCTAAGGCCCCTAATTGGCGACAGACGGAGGGTACGTATGTGTGGTCTTTGGCGACAGTAGGAGGATTAACCAGTGCTACGGCACATCTTGTGGCGACAGTTGGTTGGAGACTCGATTACCTGGACAACTAAATACCAAGGCATAAACTAAAGAAAGCAAATAAGAAATAATTAAAGATAAAGCTTATTGATACATTGAATTACTTGATGCAATAGAATTCTTGATACATTGAATTGCTTGACACTTGAATTACATGATACTTGAACTACTTGGATTCTTGAATTACATGATACTTGAACTATTTGGATTCTTGAATTACATGATACTAGTACTATTTGAATTCTTGAATTACATGATACTTGAACTACTTGGATTCCTGAATTACATGATACTTGAACTATTTGGATTCTTGAACTACATGATACTTGAACTACTTGAATTCTTGAATTACATGATACTTGAACTACTTGGATTCTTGAATTACATGTATTTGATAACTTATAATCCTACTTGCATCGATTGTGCCTATTGTATTGTTTGAAATGATAAGCATGTATAAAGCTTAAAATCTAATTGCTTCCAACTTGGACTAGGCTTAAACTTGGCTAAGTGATACTTGTCTTGTAAATTGGTTAGATCTAGTTGCTACCTCACTAAGTACAATCTTGTACTTATCACTCTTGTTTTCATTCTTCCCAACCACAGGATAAAGGATTTGATCGTTGCTTGATCCTGAAGCCTGATTTCTTGAGCTCGAAGCAAGACACAAGCATAACTAAAGTATGGACATACTTGTTTTGTACTCCCCTAGTTGGTGGCACTTAGTGGTATATAATGTCTAGTGCATGCATTTTGAACACTTGAACTTGTATATGTATATATTTCTTGAATGGGCCTACTATTTTGTGAACTTGGTTACTAATATGAATTAAGTAATGAACCAGAATTTCATGTATGGTAAGTATTAGATGTGCATATGGTTATGTATATAATGAATGTTCAAAGTGATCATCTAGTCTTGTACTATCCGAATGCCTTGTGAGATGATATGGTCACTTGTATAAGCATAACATGTTGAATATGTATTTTTATAAGTTGAATGGTAAATGTCGAATGGTAAGTTGGCATATGTTTGCTTGAAGTCAAGGTATGTGCTATAGATCATGTTTAATAGAATATGTATGTAATGACATATGTATCAAGCTAATGAACAATGAAATGGAAACATGATTGCTCTTAGGATATTCGAATGATAGATGTAAGATGATATTAACCTTGATTGATCAATTGTTTGGAAACCTATTATGTCTTGAATGATGATTGTATGATAATGTTAATTGAAATTTTTGGTAACCTATAATGTATGTAATTAAGATTGCTTACATGTTAAGTATTGTATGTTTGGTTACTTGCTAGTTAAGTAACTCATCTAATAGGGATGAGTTAACCTATTCTTGCCTTGTTCTTGCTTGTATTGTACGTTAGTAACACTCCCAAACCGGTTTCCTGCCAACCCGGGTAGGGGTGTTACATTTAAAACATTATAATCATGATTTAATCATAAATACATAACAAAAATCAGTTGCAAAGGATCAAGAACTTGGTAATTTCAGTAAAGAACCTTTAATTAGAGGAGAGAAATGAAAATCACCTATAATTGCTGATTTCTCCCTTAATTGGCAAGATTTGAGTGAAAGCTTCAAGAAAGCAAATAGGATTTAGTGTAGAAATCAAAGGAATCAATTAGAAAATAAAAAGGAAATAAAAAAGAAATGATTCTTGAGAATTTTGGAGTAAAATTGATAGTTTGACTATTGAGAAAGTTTAAGAGCAAAAGTAGTTACGTAAGAAAATGAAATTGGTTTTTAAAATCCTTTTAATCAAATATATTTTATTTTCATTTAATAACCTTTTAAAAACCATTTAAAAATATCCTAAATTAAGAAGAAAAAAATATGATTAAAAACTTTGGTAAATTAGCTCTTTAAAGATTCTAAGTTTTTACCCTTTTATGATTTAGTCACCAAAACAGTTTTGAAAACTTTACATTTTAGTCACCAGACCAAAATGTCCCAAAATCCGATTTTAATTCTTCAAATTGACTTTTCCAAAGCCCTTAGAATATTAATTAAACATTTTCTAATTTTTCCATATTTTATTTCAACCAAAAACCATTTATTAAGAATTAATTCCATAAACTAGCTCGAATCACCTAATCTGGATCCCCTGAACCGTCTAATCAATCTAGCTAACACCTACTCCCAAATTTGAGGCGTTATAGTAACAGAAAAATAAAAATATTGAATATAAGATTGATGTGAAGGCAAAAAGAAACAACTTAATGAAAGTAAAAGAAATATCAAGTAATGATCTAGATCCCCTCGACTCAACTTGGCATATTATCATGTGCAACAAGGCAACAACATACGATGGTTCATTTGACAAATAAAATAATAAGCTCACTTACTATCTTCCACTTAACTCTCAATTGATGATTCATTTGGTAAACGAGTACCGTTACGGCTCTTAGCGTATCGGTACGGGCTTTTAAAATTTTGCTTGTCAGTACTTTTACGGTGAACCCCGTACCGATACCCATTGGAGCTTAAAAGATTTTTGAACTAAACGAGTACCGGTCCGATGACCCCCAAACCGATATGAGATTCTTAAGACTCAAAATATTTTTGCTTTGAGTGTCAGTACAACCTTGAGCGTACCGATACCCTAAAGCTCCATCAAATTTATACGAGTAATTTATGTACCGGTACAACTCTTAGTTTACCGGTACCCCATACTTCGTACCAATACGCAAGCTCGCGTACCGGTACGCCCAGTCTTTCTAACGACTATTTCCTCCTTCGGTAGGTACCGATACAGGCTCTCGCGTACCGACACCCACAGTTGCCATACAACATTTAATGCGAGAAAAATACACCCCCAACAGCTATATTCATTATCCCAACTACCCAAACGGTTGAAAATCAATTAGGGGTATAAAAAAGTCTCCAAAGCTTCTTCTTCAACAACAAGACAACTATCCAAAAACTTTCAAGAAATATTCAAAGTCTACTAGAGCTTATTTGCCTATTTTTCTCTTGTAAAAACTTGAGTGTTCTCATTGTATTTATTCATTTCAAGTGTTTGAGGTTTGAAAGAGTGCTTAATCATTACAAACACCTACCTGGTGAGGTTTCTTAAGTTTGCTTATTTGTTGTATCTTTGGGAAAGTGTCTCACAAGATTTTGGGCTATAAATCTTAGTGAGTGTTGTAAGGCTACTCCTTGCCCTCAAAGGAAAGACAAATTGAGTGAATTTGTGAAATCCTTAGTGTGTTAGCTAAGGTAGTGGATATAGACTCCATTGAAGGAGTTGAACCACTCTAAATCTCTCTTGCACTTTTATTTCTTGCACCTTCCTTCAAACAATTTTTTAAATTTCCAATTCACCCCCTCTTGGTCAATTTTGATTGTTCGATCAACTCAACAATCTCCCTAATAACAAATATTAAGAAAAAAATTTAAGACCCTGCTAACAAGTATTTGGAAAAGTTGGATCCATAATAACAACTATTAGAAAAAGAATTGCCTTTTAAGAGTAGATCCATAACAACAAATATTGAGAAAAATTGATCCCCGAATAACAAGTATTGAACAAAATTGGTCTCTTAATAAAAAAAAGAAAAAAATGGTCTATAATAACAAGTATTAGAAAAAATAAATTTGAAGATTATGTTCGTAAGAACAAATATTGGAAAAAAATTAGGCTCATACTAACAAGTATTGAGAAAAAATTGAACGCATAATAATAAATATTGGGAGAAACTGAGTTTTAGGAATATGCCCCTAATAACAAATATTAAAAAATGAACGTCTAATAACAAGTATTAAAAAATTAGAGCCATAATAACAACTGTTAAAAAAAGTGGATCCCTAATAACAAATATTAGAAACTATTGAATTTTAAGACTAGACTCTTAATAACAAATATTGAAAAAATTGAGGCTCTAATAACAAGTGTTCAAAAAAGTTAGACCCCCTTAATAATAAATATTAAAAAATTAACTATATTAACAAATATGAAAAAATTGGGCCAGGCGGGCGCCCCTTTTCCCATGCCCTGGGCCGGCCCTGGTTGGACATATCCGTTTTTTTTTTACTGAAAGTTGGACATATCCATTTGTATAAGTGAAAATCAATTCTTCGAACTCTGTATTGGCAGTGAGTCTTACTTTGAAGGGCCATTAACTTTAGCAGCCTATTTGTGCGTGTTTTGACTTGCTTATGATGTGACAAGTTAAGGATGTCATTTTTGAACCTGTTTGTAAAACGCAAGACAAAGATTCCTAATGATATGTGGACCAAAACAACCAGATGCTGTCCAAATTACTACTTCCTGCACAAGCACGAAGTTGCTTGTGAAAGAAGGTATTTGAGATCATACATTTGTGACATTTGAAATGATTAAAGTTTCTTATTTTTGTTGATTAGTATGATCATTCCACCTCTTGTTTCAAGATCTGATTCCGGGAACAGCGAGGAAAGGTGATCTCTAGGTCCACAAGAGATTTACAGAAGTGTTTGGAGAGGAATAGTCCTTTGAAATTTAAAAAAAATATAATTTGATCTCTATAAATTTTAAAAATTTCATATTACATTTTAATTTTTTAATATTTTTAATTAAATCTCTCCCATAATTTTAAAAAGTTCTCATTAAGTCTCTCAAATTTTCAAAAATTTTACTTAGACCCCAATATTTTTGAAAAAAATGTAAATTAAATCCTTAAAAATATTTGAAATTTTCAATTCAAAACTTTTTTTAAAAAATTAAGTTGGCCCCCTTAAACTTTTTCACCAAGTTTTGTCACTGGTAGATGAAATTGATGAAACATTGCAGTGTTTGTTGTCTTATAATTGATAATATATTGATCATTCTTGAATTATGACAGTTAATAGGGTGGTCGGATGATGCTCTTAGATGGTGGG
This sequence comes from Hibiscus mutabilis, assembly GCA_019671005.1. Taxonomy (NCBI): domain Eukaryota; kingdom Viridiplantae; phylum Streptophyta; class Magnoliopsida; order Malvales; family Malvaceae; genus Hibiscus; species Hibiscus mutabilis. The sequence goes on along the minus strand of CM033748.1, from coordinate 29,725,158 downwards.
GAGAGAGATGACCCGGGTTGTGGTGAAGAAATGTTTTTGGTGGTGAGAATAGGGGGTCTGCCCTCTCCTCTTGGACTCTTGGTTGCATGGTCCTTTTATAAGGGTTTTGGATCGGCATGATCAGGTGTCGGTACTTAAGTAGGACCACGTATGCACATATGTCGATACTCAAGGGGGACCACGTGTGCCATTGCATGGTCCGAGATAGCAACGACCGTTCGCATATTGTGTTCGCAAGAAGTCCAAGAAGTCGTAAGTGGTTGCTCGCACGCCATGAGGTTCGCACTCTGAGGGGTTCACTGCGGCTAACATTTTCGCCCGAACGATGAAAGGTTATAAAGTGACCTTCGCAAGTCTGAAAACTCGAGCGGGGTTTCTAAAAAGAGTTGAAAGGTGATTTTTTCTGCTTGAAATATTCTGCCATTTTGGTTCTCTATATGAATCATGTGCGAACGTGGACTTTGGTATAATGAATCCCAACGGGCCATCATGGGAAACTTTTATTTCGTACATGACCTTTTTTTTTCTATTTACGCTATTTTAGTGTAAATGTTTGAAGTAATTTTATCTTGTATCGTGATAATCTATTGACTTTTCTTTGGGGTGGATTCTTGCCCCCAGTGATGAGAAACTTATAGAGTATAAATTATAAAGTTTGAATTATAAATTATGCTCATATTCTGGTGCTCGAATTGTACTTTTCTTTTCAATATGAATGAAAATTATAGTTTCTTCTCTTTGAATTTTATGCAAACTCTTAAAATGCTTCTTTCTTTAAAATGTTAAAACATAAATATAAACTTCTAATATTGCGAACTTACAAGATAAATAGGTAGCGAACTATATTTTCTTGTGTGTTCGCATATTCATTTTAGATGGGGAAATTCTTGCCCGCCAGGTAGAGCAATCATTGCATATTTATTTTGGTGCATTTTTTAGAGTTTGGCGTGGCTCATGTTGAGTTCGTGGAGGACGTAAGTGGGTGTTTGCGCGCCTGAAGATTCGTAGGGACTAACACTTGTCCTCCCAGGTGAGAGAAGGTTATAAAGTGACCTTTGCACACCTGAAAACTAGAGCGATATTGTGGGTCACAATTTTTTTTTGAATTTTGAATTTTGGCGCACGCGGGTTCCATTATTCTGTACTTGTAATGGTGCACTTATTGTTACTGATACGGAGTAGCATCGCTAACTTGGAGCGGTAAGAGAATTCCCTAACTTGGATGAATAACAGCAAGATCCAAATGCCCTAATTGTTTCACAATCACAAATACTCTGCGAACTTGGAGCGTAGGGCCAATAAAAGCGAAAATCCTGCCATAAGTTCTCCATATTTTTGAAGGTATTTGATTTTACTGATGTTTTGTAAATTTTCATTCTCTTACAAAGTCTTGTTTGCTTGCCTTGCTTCAAAAAATGTCGAATGAGAATTCATATCTATTTTGGGTGTTATGGTGCGATATTTTTTGGGCACACCTACTCAAAAATGGAGAATCATTTAGAAGCGAACTTTGTTAGCACAGCTTTTAATATGTCCGCACAATTAGAGTGCAGGTGATGATACTTGCCCATTTGTAGGGAAGTTTTATAGAATAAGGTTCGCTTTTAAAAGTTGCAGATGGGTGGCACGGTTACTTGGGGATGACATATTTGTCTGCTTATTTAGAAGCGACTCACAATATTAAGAATCACTACTCGTTTACTCGAGAGCGACCGGAATCTTTGTAGAACTATTGCTTAAGAGCGGCATCGTTTCTTAAAAATGATCGCTTCTTAAAAGCGGCATCTTCATCGCTTCTTAAAAGCGGATCTTCATCCCTTCTTAATAGCAGGAATCTTCATTGCATCTTAAAAGTGGCATCGTTTCTTAAAAACAACATCGATTCTTAAAAGTGGCACCGCTTCTTAAAAGCAGATCTTCATCAAGTAGCATCTTCATCTCTTCTTAAAAGCGGAATCGTTTTTTAAAACGACATCACTTCTTAAAAGCGGCATTTTCATCACTTCTTAAAAGTGGTATTGCTTCTTAAAAGCGGCATCGCTTCTTAAAAATAATATCACTTCTTAAAAGTGGATGCACATCACTTCTTGGAGTGATAAGAGAATTCGCTTTACTATTCATTTGAATTGCTATCACGTTTTGGATGCATAAATAGTTCATCCCACAGCAAATAAGATAAATCAAATTATTATATCAAGCATAAGCATAAATAATATACTATAAATTTGCCACAAGGCATGTCCAACTAATGGAAAAATATCCTTTGAGGGATGAAGATTGATGCCATAAAGTCTCTATATTCAGAACCAGAAGGTAAAGTTTATACAGAGGAGTCAAGTCTTTTCTACTTTGGATAATCCAGTTTGAGCAAGTACAGCTCATTGAATGGGCAGAAACAGTCAAGTAATATTTAATGATAATCAACAATATGTATGATAGCTATTTAGCAGGACATATACAATAAAAATAATTAAAATCTAGAGAGTAGGAAAATCTCATGTCTGTCAGCTTATTTACTATAGCAGAAAATCCAGATAAGATTCTTAAGTGTGAAAAAGTATTATATTTTACGGCATTTTTACTTAGATTATTGTTTAGACTTAGGCCCATTTAGTTGTATTTGTATTCCTTCGGTTTATTGGGCTTGGCCTTGCATTTAGCTACTTTTGTGGAGAAATCACTGATGTTTTGCTTTCTTTTGTGCATAGACGAATTGTCGAGCCATTGCCGAATGGTTGTCAGGGCAAGTTGAGGATAAAGGCAAAATTTTCAAGAATTATCCATTATCCTTATCACATGCGATAAAGCTCATATTCAAATTAAAAGCTGCTGGAGTTAAAGATAAAGAGATTATCCCCTCTAATTCAAAATTTAAATGAAGATTTCCACCACTATATAAACACATCACATGTTCAACATCAACAACGAGGAGAGAGAGGAGAATCGACGCACGAGTGAATCAAGACGAGGATTGGATCTTGGAGGAGCTCGGCTTCTTCAGATTTTATTTCAAATTAATTGGCATGGGTTATTGGGTTTATGGTGTTTTTGAACGAATGCTTTTGTCTTGACTTTTAATTCAATAAATTGGTGTTTATCCATTTCTTGGTTCGTTATTGAATTTGATGTGAACTTGGGAGAGGGACTTGGATGAATCTATTTGTCTAGGCTCATGAGAGCTAGATTCACGGAATGATTGGATATGGTTTCCATTTAAACAGCCGTTGGTGGAAGCTAATTTGCCATACGGATAATGAGTGAATTTCAGCGACTAAGAAGAGTTTATTGATCGATGATGTCCACCCAAGGTTAATGCAAGGATATATTACCAAGGCTTGCACAATCATTAGTTCTTCGGTTAGGGATAATTTGAAGGCATTGAAGAACACTCTGTCAAGCATCAAAGTGCAATTAATTTCCATAGCAATTCGTCTAGCAACTACATCACTGTACTCAATAGCCCAGCCTACTCTGTCAAATCGGTTTCCTCTTTCATTTATTTAAATTCTTTTAATACTTAGTTTATTTTACTTGTTTATTATCACCATAAATTTTATTCCCTTTCAGTGCGAGAAGCTAAAAGTCAAAGTTTCACCAATCCATGTGGATACGATCTTAATCTATACTATTACTTGTGACGTGTATGTTTGCACCGTTTGTGTAGCACTTAATGTAACAACCCGAATTTTTCCCAATTCAGAAAAACTCCCTAATTCTAAAACCCTAAAAATATTGAGAATTTTAATTCATAAATCCTGATTTAGTTTAGGGATTAAATTGAGTAAATTCAGAATTTGGTGTCTCAATTTTGAAATTTGAGGACTGGTTTGTAAGACAGGAAAAATACGGGTTCTCATCTGCAAACCCTTAGTCAATTTAGTGACTTCAGGTGTAATTTATCCATTAAATGTGGATTTAGTCACACTTTTAGGCAGTAAAGATGCTCTTCAGATACCTTTAGTTGCAGTTGCTCTCTTCATCATCATCTCCCTCATTCGAATAACACATCTCTCCATAATCATTTTTTCCATCTGGCCTCCGACCACCAGCCAAACTCTGATCGTGCTCCGCACCGCCCCTGTTTGTCTTCCTTGGCCTATTGCAAACAAACCCCAGACATTAAACCTCTATTGCCGGCTGTCGTTCGAAAGAAACAACACTGGAATTGTTCGATTAATCCCTTTTGCTATTCTCCTCCATTATAGCAGCTGGGTAAGTCGTTTGGTTCGTTGCCTTTCTTTTAAATTATTGAGAGGTTTGTTTATCTTGTTTTTCATTTGGTTTTTGGCCGGTAATGACCATGTGACCATTGTTTCTCGCTGCCATGTATCGTCGTTGCCGTCAAGGTTCTCGTTGTGTCCTAGTAGCCGATTCCCCAATCCCTCGTCTTTCTTCTGCTCTAGCACTTCATTTGTGCAACCGCATCAAAACAAATCGTGGGCTCCAATACATCTCACGTCTCTGCTGTCCACGACAAAGTCAAGGTTGGGCATATTTGACCAACTTTATTGAAACTATTCAATCAATTCGTTTCTTCGTTTGATTTTAAGATCAAAGAAATAAATTAGATAAGTTTACTCGTATCATTCAATTTTGTTGAATAAGATTTAGGAATAATTTCTTAGTCATTGTGATAAATATTAACATAGAGTTCTTATCTTGTAGGTTTCTGATTCAGTTAGACCAAGTGTTAGGTCTGAGCATGAGAGGCGTCCTTTTTGAAGATAGATTTATTGACCGCTTAAGGTGTGTTTCTTCCGATGATATAAATAAATAATGTTTTTATACATTTTATGTGCATTAGTCTGATGTGATTGGTGAAACTTTTAAGATATCACGCATAACATGTTGTATTGTGATTTAACTAAAAAATTTGATTTACCGAATTATGAAACATCGAATTTACTGAGTTGTGAAATATCATATTTATAGAATTGTGCAACTTGAATTTTAATAATTCGAGTTTCAGTTGAGATTCAGATTTTAAAATCAGCATCATATCATTGTGTGTACATAGATTGTGATTGTTTGAGGAAGTTTAGTGGTTTCACCCTTCGGGCTGAATTCCGCTTCGGATTAGTGGTTTCACCCTTTGGGCTGAGTTCCACTTCGGATGGTGTAAGTAGAGAGTGGTTCTGGGGAACCATACTCTTCGGACAATGTAATAGAGATAAGGTATTGTGTTTTCATTTGCATCGGTGTCGAATGCATAAATGATCTATTCTATATGCCCTTATTCCTTGTCTTTTGTATGTTTTCAAGCTCATATAGTTTGCATTTAGGTTAGATTGTACATGTTTGCATGTAGATAGGGAGCTACACCGTCTGTACTTTAAATGTCATATATATTAGTGCTTTTCACGGGAAAGGTGATATTTTGTGGTGCAAGTGCAGGATGCTGGAGTAAAGGAGGAGCAGATTGAATGGCTGGAGCTAACAAAGAATGAAGAGTTGGAGATGAATCTGTCTTTGCCCATGTGGACTTTCTCCCAGATACATAACATCTAATGAAGCGGGAAACAATTGGCTTTCTTTAATTAAGCCGCGTGCACTTTAGGGTACTGAAACCCTAGTTTCACCGCCTATATAAGGAAAACTTGGACGCTACTTCAGGAGAGCGCGATTATAAACGACAGTCCTAGTCTGAAGCTTGTGAGAACCACCGGGGTGAAGCTAGAAGATTCTCATCAACGAACGAAGCCATCGAGAGTGTAACCCCTCGGCCCGGCCTAGACGCCAGACCGAACCGAGCGAGCTACATTGTGTTTGCCAAAACAAACCCGAGAGATTTCCTTAGAAAAATGCTCAATTTTTTCGTTTTATCTTATCTAAAGGCTTTAGTAGTCCTAGGGTGATCATGCTGGCAGCGGTGAAGATTACAACTCAAACGGGCGTCGAATTAACATCCAACTGCATAGAATAGCCTTTTAGGGACCAATTTGTAAAAATAGATAACTATAAAGACCTCTTAGAAATTAAAGTTTCCAATCCTTTATTAATCGAGTTTCATGCTTACAGGTTAAATTTTAACTTAAAATAATCATCCAAACTCATTTAATTACATGATCAAGAAACATGGACTAAATTGCAAAGAATCAAACTTCAACAAGCATATTAAAAGAATTACCTAACTGTGTATCGGCACACCAGCTTACCATATCAACACGGTGTGAGTTTCAAATGGCATACCTATACGGTCCTCAGCGTATTGGTACGGGTATGTTATGTTTGAAATAAGGAATTCTAGTAGCCAAAAGGCGTATTAATACGGTGGCCTGTGTATCGAAACCAAGCTAAATTTTATGCATCGCGTACCGATACAGTCCCTAGGCGTATCGGTATGGCAAGGCAATTTTGCCCAGATTGAGCCGAGATAGGTCCCCGTGTACCGATCCCTGAGGACCCATACCGATACGGACAGACCTGTAATGACCTCTTCACATACATCCTCGAACCGGAGTAGCCCTCAACGGTTATAATGTATAAATCCACTAGCGGGAGAAAATGACACAATTAACCCCTCGACCGCCGTAGTTCTCATGGTGGAGAAAACGACACAATTAACCCCTCGACACATATGAGATGACTTATTATAGTGCACTTTAAACTCTATGGCTAGCTAACTATATCCGATAACATTTTATCTCAGTCACTTGCCAATATACTCAATAAAACCACATTACCTCACTGTTTTACATATGCATCAAATCAATCCAATTTCCAATACATTAAAACATGTCTTCTAGTATTCTCAAAATACTTTCATAAACCAGATTCCATTTTCAACAATCACCATATATGATCATTTGCAGCATCTTTCATTTCTAAAACATGCATATGACAGTAGGTAATCAAAATCATAAACATGTGCATGAGATTGTATTTTGCAAAACCGAAAATGAAAGAGAGCTCAACCAATACTTACTTCCGAGCTTAGATAAGTGTTTCAAACTTATTCCAAACTCCCTACAACCGTCTTCAAACCTTCTAAAAGCAGTATAACACGTTTCCACTCACCGACAACTAGGTGATCCACTTGCCGACGCAAAATTAAGCTTCCAGAGCCTCTGAAACCTCTCCAAAAGCTATAGGATTCAACTCCTTTGATTTATCCAAACAAAACAGAGGATTAATGCACTTCCATGCATCTCTAACTTCTAGCAGCCAACAAACAACACTTCGCCTCACTTAACACCATCAAACGCCATTCTAAAACTGTAATACCACGAAATTTGCTAAGTTGTTTAAGAGTCATTTAGTACAAAGATAAGGGCTTAAAAGCTAACTTAGTGACTAAAATGACAAAAATATAAAAGTTAGGATTTCTTTAATTATGGACTATGGGAAAGTAATTTTTGAGAATTTAGAGTACTGTGTGATAGAGAGTAAGCAAAATAGGGTACTTGTGAAGTTTGGTTGAAATCCGATGAGAAAAGTATAGGCACTTGATGGAATATTTTTATTGTACAAATAAGAAGTACATGTTTCAGGAAGTTGATCTGTATAATTAGATTTCTGATATGAGATTTATGTGGAAATCTATTTTTGATCGAACAATTAGGGGATAAGCAGATACTTGATTCGAATAAAAATGCAGTATAGCATATCGAATTTCGATTGAACTGCAAATTTAAGCGTGCTCAGGGCATAGGATGGGTGACCTATTGGGAAGGTCTCATGTCAGTACTTGAGATTGATAAAAAGGAATCAGTTCTAGTTAATATTATTCGTATGGATATCTGATAAAGGATTATTAAGAGAATTTTACCCGATAAAAAATTCGGGTAAATTATCAGTATATTAGACCGAGTTAAAATTTCAAGATTTGATTTTAACATCTTAACAACATCAATTAACATCCAAAAATATCCCTATAATGTCCTTATACCTCCAGCGACTCTACAACACCAAGATCGCACCAAAATCTAACTATAAACAACTTAGAAAATTAGCAATTTACATAGTTTCGGGTTTTCTTTAATTAATCTCTTACTTTAACATTAAAACACATATCTTAGGTGTTCTAAAACAATTAGAATCAAGGCAAAACAGATCCATAACAATATTCTTCCAATTTTTCATCAAAACACAATTTAATCCATAAAATCTTGATTAAATCATAAGCGCATAACAAAAATTAGTTGTAAAGGATCAAGAACTTGGGAATTTCATTAAAGAACCTTTAATTAGAGGAGAGAAATGAAAATCACCTCTAATTGCTGATTTCTCCCTTAATTGGCAAAGGATTGGTTGAAATCCAAGTAGATTTGTTGTAGGAATCCAAGAAATCAAGTAAGAAATCAAAAAGAAATCAAAAGAGATTGATTCTTGGAAATTTTGGAAAGAATTTGATAGTTTGGCTACTGAGAAAGTTGAGAGAAAAGTGATAGCAAAGTTAGTTACGTGAGAAAATGATTTGTGAAATTAAAAATCCTTTTTATCAATTCCATTTTATTTTATTATTAAAACCATTTTAAAACCTTTTTAAAATAGCCTAAATTAGGGGAAAATATGATAAAAAGTTTGGTTAATTAGCTCCTTAAAGGTTCTAAGTTTTGACCCTTTTACGATTTAGTTACCAAAAACAGTTTTGAAAACTTTACATTACCAAACCAAAATGTCTCAAAATTAGATTTAATTCCTTCAAATTGAATTTACCAAAACCCTTAGAATATTAATTAAATATTTTCTAGCATTTTTCAATAATTTATTTTAGCCAAAACGATTTATTAAGATTTAATTTCCAAAACTAACTTGAATTGCCTAATTCGATTCTCCTAAAACGTCTAATCGATCCATCGAACATCTAGGCCCAAATTCAGGGTGTTACAACTAGGCTGATGGAGAGGAGGCCTGCAACACAATTGAACAGCACAAAAGGAGTTTTTTTCGAGGACACTCGGCTCTTTTCTTTTCCTTGCTTGATAATCTACCATACTATTACTTTTAATTATGGATATTTTAGGCTCAGACATTGTGAACTCCTCAGAAGTACAATTTTTACATTTATTTCACAGTGCTTTTGATTGTCTTTAAGTAGATATGTTCACATTTAGTTGTTAAAATACATGCATTTGCATAAGGAGTTGGGAGTTATTTTGTTGCCAGGATGAAGGGTTGTTTTGCTGGTTTTGATGCATGACATAGGCAGGCAGGCACGATGGAGAAGCACTGGAGAAGAATACAAGAAAGGAAGTAAGAGAATTGCCGAGTAGCAGTTGGCATGGATGGATCAGGCAATGCCAAAGCTCGACTGGCTAAGGATTGATGCCCGTTGATCGGTCAAGATAGCTGTTAGACCCTGTACATGTTAGCTCTAGGATTCAAATCAGGATAAGAAGATACCACATCTTATCCCTTCGCGCTTTCAGATTTTAAACTCAAGAAGCTTATCCTAGGGTTTCCATGCAAACCTATTTAAAGAAGCCCAAGTCATCAATTGGCGGGATCGAATCGGAGGAGGCTGCACCGTGGTGAACCGAGAGGCAACGTAATATGACCAGCTAAGACTGAGAGCTGTAGAGCAACCGAAGGGCTGCATCGACAGATTTCCTTTGTGTTTATTCTCTTAGTTTTAGTTTTATTTGAATGGTGATGTTAAGTTACGATAATATTTTGTGGATGGACCCCCAACCATAAACTAAGCTTTTTACATTTGGTTGGGGGATGTTTGCGATAAACTAATTTAAAATGCTTTGCCATTATTTTCTATCTGCTAGAACTAAAGTTTCTCAAATCCTTTGCCATACGATAGTTGGCATAGTGTGCTCATTGAACCTTAATATCTTAACAGGCTTAAGGGGAAACGATCAGTTGTCAGATACTAAGGCGAGAAGCTTCGGCAGAAGATGTTCAAGTAGATGAACTTACTTCAGAAGCGAGTCTACCCCTTAGGAGTAAAGGTTGACACTTAATCAAGTTGATTAATGAAAAACTTCTCTATAGACATATAAGGGTTTATTTGTGGTTATCTTAGGGTATTGTCATCAATAGAGGCAATATTACTTTTAATCTGCTCGGCAATAAAACCAAGGCAGGACATTATGAAAGGATGGCATAAGTAGCGTGACATCCAGGCATCCCTTGCCAATGCTCATCATTCACTTGAACACTTTTGTTGCCAGGCTGTTTTCATTTTTCACTAATTGTTTCCGTAATCTTTCGATCAAATACCCAATTTATTCAAACACTTCATTTTTCTTGCAAAGAAGTAAATATTAAGCAAATAAGTTCTTGGTTAATCCCTGTGGATTCGATGCTCAACTTGTTGTTGTATTACTTGCTAACCGTGTATACTTGCACACATAAGACTCACCTTGGCATTGTTTTCTTGCACTTTTACACTAAAATTTCAATCGATTGCCAAGTGTTAGCAAAAGTCAACAAGTTTTTGGCGTAATTGTCGGGGATTGCGAGGGAATTTATTGTTTTGATTTTTACTTGTTTCATTCCTTTTATTATTTATTTAATTTAACTGGTGTATGACCAGAAACCACCCTCTGGTGGAAGATTGGCCATACGACCCAAAATTGAAAGAACCTTACAGAGGTTAAAGAGAAAAGCTCGAGAGATGGCACATCATGGTAATGGAGGAGCTGATGGTAACCCAAACAACTAGGGAAACCCACCACACCACAATGGGATACCGGCCGTACCTGCTGCCCCAGCCATTAATATGGAGAAGGAGAGACCTATTCGAGAACACTCAGTTTCGAACATAGATAATTTAATGCCAAGACTAATTGATTCGGAGGTAAAAACACCAAATTTTAAACTTAAAACGTTAATGATATAAATGCTCTTGAATGTAGGACAATTTGATGGAGCACCTACAAGAGACCCAAGGCAACACTTAACGCAATTCATGGAAGTTTGCCAGTTATTTCAGCAGCTTGGAGTTTCAGAAGATACAGTGAAGCTAAAATTATTTACATTCTCCTTGAAAGATAGAGCAAAAACGTGGCTCAGTTCTTTGCCACGTGGATCTGTCACCTCATGGAGAGATCTATGTCAGAAATTCTTGCTGCGATTCCAACCACCAAAACTCACTACCAAGTTGAGAAGCGAGATCATTGCATTTAGGCAAGCTGATGACAAGACCCTATATGATGCCTGGGAAAGATTCAAGGACCTGTTGAGAAGATGTCCCATGTATGGATTCCTAAACTGGACCCAGATGGAGACCTACAATGGACTCAATACTCATACCAAAACTATTGTTGATGCGTCAACAAATGGTTCGCTGTTGGACAAGAATTATACAGCCACAGTTGGTATCCTTGAAAGGATCTCAACTAATGACTTTGAGTATCCTACTGCCAGACTGGGGACCAAAACTAAAATTAGAGGAAAGATAACACTAGATGAATTAACATCCATTCACGCCGAGATTTCCAATCTTACCAGCATGGTGAGAACCTTGCAAAAGAGTAAAGAGTCTCAATAAATTAAGGCATTGAACCCATTCTGCACCATATGTGGGGAGGACCATTTCAGGGAAGATTGCCCTGCCAACCCAGAGTCAGTAAATTTTGTTGGCAATTTCAATCATAATTATAATGCACATTCTAGTACTTATAATGCAGGATGAAGGCAACACCCGAATTTAGCTTGGGGAAATCAAAGGGATAATCAAAACAATGCCCAATGTCAGAACATTGCCCAGCGTCAGAATAGCACCGATCAACAAGGATTCCATCAGAATGCTATGCCACAGAAGTCGCAAGGTAATTTTTATGCAGGACAAAGAAACAACCAGGGGACTTTGACAGAATATATGGAGATGAATGATGCCACTGTTCAGACTTTGGCAGTATATATGCGGAACTTAGAGATTCAGATTGGCCAAATTGCCAATGCACTTAGAAATCAGCCCCAAGGGGCATTGCAAAGCGATACAGAAGATGCTTGGCACAGAAGTAATGAACAATGCAAATTTGTAACTCTTTGGAGTGGCAAACAATGCGAGACTGAGATACCTGCCAAGAAGTCAGCTAATTACTAAGAGGAAGGACCTATAGGTGAACTTAGCAGACAAAAGTAATGCAGACCACTATCTTATGCCAGATCTCAGTCTGATTCCAACCATCACTTGGCAAAGCCGACAGAGTTAGCATTTGCCTATCCACCACCATCGTTCCTATAAAGATTACAGAAGCATAAGTAGGATTAGCAGTTTAAGCACTTCTTGGAATTTCTTAAGCAGTTGCAGATCAACATACCGTTAGTAGAATCTCTTGAGCAAATGTCCAATTACGTTAAATTCATGAAGGACATTAAGTCTAAAATGAGGAGATTGGGCGACTTCGAGACTATAGCTCTTACTAAGGGATGCAGTGCAATGATACTCAATTGCTTGCCACCTAAGCTGAAGGATCTAGAAAGTTTTACTATCTCATGTACCATTGGCAACAAATTCATGGGTAAAGCATTGTATGACCTAGGAGCCAGCATCAATTTAATGCCAATGTCTGTTTTTAAGAAGCTCGGCATTGAAGTGAGACCTACCACCGTAACACTTTAGTTGGCAGACCGATCTTTTGCATATCCTAAGGGTAAGATAGAGGATGTTTTAGTAAAGGTAGATAAATTTATATTCCCAGCTAATTTTGTCATTTTAGATTATGAGGCAGATAGAAATATCCCGATCATATTGGGTAGACCGTTCCTTACCACAGGTAGAGCCTTAATTGATGTTCATAAAGGTGAATTAACTATGCACATGAATGACTAGCATGTTACGTTTAATGCGTTTCAAGCTCTTAAATGTGCAGATGAACTGGAGTAATGCCAGGTTTAGGAGATGATGGAGTCCATTTTTACTTTGGAAGTGACACAGCTGTGCCAAGGCACGAAAGATGATGCCAGAGAATGGGTTGATGATATTAGGACGTACGAAGGCACTAAAAGACCAACATTGGAGAACAAAGTTGCTAATTACTTTGGCCAGCCAGAGCCATTGGAACTGGTGGCCAGAGAAATCAAGGCACCTAAACCATCGGTCGAAGAACCACCAGAGTTGGAACTAAAACCATTGCCAGACCACCTCAAATATGCTTACTTAGGTAAACACTCTACTTTGACAGTAATCATTGTTGCTGATCTATCTAATGATCAGGATGAAAGATTGCTGGAAATCTTAAGCAAATATAAGCAAGCTCTGGGATAGACCTTGGCTGACATCCGAGGTATAAGCTCCACTATTTGCATGCATAAAATAATCTTGGAGGAATATCATGGCAAAACAATTGAAGGCTAAAGAAGACTGGATTCGAGCATGAAATAAGTAGTAAAGAAAGAAATTATCATGTGGCTTGATGCCGAGATAATCTATCCCATTTTAGACAGCTCGTGGGTTAGCTCGGTGTAATGTGTGCCAAATAAAGGTGGCATGATTGTATTTCAAAATAGCAAGGATGATTTGATTCCTTATAAGACTATTACCGGATGTAGAGTGTTCATAGAATATAGGAAGCTGAATAATGCCACCAAGAAAGATCACTTTCCTCTGCCCTTTATCGACAAAATGTTGGATAGGCTGGAAGGCAAAGCATACTATTGCATTCTAGATGGTTATTCAGGGTATAATCAGATTGCCATCGCTCTAGAAGATCAGGAGAAAACCATTTTCACTTGTCCATATAGAACATTTGCCTTTCGAAGAATGCCCTTTAGACTGTGTAATGCGCTGGCAACATTCCAACAATGTATGATGTTTATTTTCTCTAACATGATTGAGAACAACATAGAAGTTTTCATGAATGATTTCCCAGTGTTTGGCAAAACATTCAAGGAATGCCTTCAAAGTCTAGAGCTTGTTTTGAGGAGATGTATTGAGACTAACCTAGTTTTGAACTGGGAAAACTGCCATTTCATGGTGAAGGAAGGCATAGTTCCCAGTCACAGAGTAACCAAGAGAGGCCTAGAAGTGGACAAGGAAAAGGTTGAGGTAATCAAACAATTGCCACCATCCACAAGTGTAAAAGGTATCAAAATTTTTTGGGACATGCATGCTTTTATCGCCGGTTCATTAAAGATTTTCCAAAAAATTCTAAACCTTTATGCTTGTTTTTAGAACAAAATGCCACTTTTACATTTGATGATTCTTGTCTAAAATTATTTCAAGAATTTAAGGACAGATTAATCAATGCCCCTATCGTCGTGGCACCAGATTGGAGTGAGCCTTTAGAGCTTATGTGCGATGCCAGCAATTATGTCGTTAGAGCCGTTCTAGGACAAAGACGCGACAAGGTTTTCCATACCATTTACTATGCCAGCTGAATGTTGAATGAAGTCCAACTCAACTACACCACTATTGAGAATGAGTTTCTCGCGATTGTATTTGCATTTGATAAATTTAGGTCTTACTTGGTAGGTAATAAGGTTGTGGTGTTTACAGATCACTCGGCATTAAAATACCTCTTAGCAAAAAAAGATGCCAAGCCCAGACTGATTCGATGGACGTTTTTACCGCAAGAATTTGATCTCGAGATTAGAGATAAGAATGGGAGAAAAAACTTGGTAGCTAACCATTTATCACGGCTAGAGCATCACCTTGAGGAAGGGAGAGCCCCGACCATTAGAGATAAATTCCCCGATGAATATTTACTTGTAGTCGGTTCTTTGCCATGGTATGCTGACATAGTCAATTATCTGGTAAACAATATTTTGCCACCGAATCTGGCAAGTAGTGCCAAAAAATAGTTACTGCACGATGTTCATCAATATTATTGGGATGAGCTGATTTTGTTCAAGCAATGTGCCAAACAAGTGATTTGTCAATGTGTGCCAAAGGAGGAGCAACACGACATTTTGCAGTTATGTCATGTAGCGCTGAACGGAGGACACTTTGCTGGAATAAAGACTGCTGCCAAGGTGTTGTAGTCTGGGTCATTTTGGCCTATGCTGTTTAAAGATGCTCATTATCTTGCCAAGGCATGCGATCGATGCCAGCAGACAGGTAACATTTCTAGCAGACATTAATTGCCGCTTTAGAATATTATGTGAGTGGAGTTGTTTGACGTATGGGGAATAGACTTCATGGGTCCCTTTCCTCTATTATTCGGGAACCTATATATCATTTTGGGCATTGACTATGTTTCAAAATGGGTACAAACAGTAGATTTGCCAACAAACGTTGCCAAGGTTGTTGCCAAATTCCTTCACAAGCACATTTTTACTAAATTTGGTGTCCCTAGAGCCATCATTCATGATGAAGGAACGCATTTTAAGTGCAACTTAATCTCTAGAGCTCTGTGCAGCTACAAGATCCAGTAACATTTTGCCATAGCCTACCACCCCAAACAAATGGTCAAGCAGAGATCTCCAACAAAGAGTTCAAGAACATTCTAGAAAAAACTATGAATCCGACGAGGGACTAGTCTTTAATACTATAAGATTCCTTGTGGGCTTATAGAACAACCTTTAAGACTCCGTTGGGAAACTCTCCTTATAGGCTCGTGTTTGGGAAGGCATGTCACTTGCCAGTGGAATTAGAGCATAAAGCTTATTGGGTAATAAAAAAGCTCAACATGTAGTGGAGAGCTGCAGGTGCAAAATGTTTATTGTACATAAATGAATTAGAGGAGTTCAAAATGAAAGCTTATGAGAATGTCAGACTCTACAAAGAAAGAACAAAACGATGGCATGACAATAGGATATTACCAAGACAATTTGAATTAGGTCAGCATGTCTTGTTGTTTAACTCAAGGCTAAAGTTATTTCCGGGTAAGCTCAAGTCTAGATGGTCAGGACCCTTTGAAGTTGTGAAACCATATGCTTATGGATCAATTGATATCAAGGATATGAAAACTAGAACAATTTTCAAAGTAAACGGCCAAAGATTGAAGAACTACTTGCTTGGCACTCACAATGATGCCAAAGAGGTTGTCCACTTGGCAGAGGTTCTATGAACATCATCATCATGGTGTGATTTTTGTATATATTAGGTTAGATGTTTTATTTTTTGGTATTTCTCATTTAGTCATTTCCTTTTCATTATTTCTTTTGTTTTATTCTTTTTTTACTGTGTTGAAAGGTTTTGTTGAGTGGATACAAGAAGCATTGCCAGGAAGAATGCCAAGGAAGAGGACTGGTAGGGGGCGATAAAATTTTTTTAGAGAAGAGTTTTAAATTTAGCAGCCCAAGGGATGATGAGATCAGCCCAAGAAAGGAGGAAACCTCTTTTTCTACATGTTGAATTTTACCCTAGCTGCCCAAGGTGAAAAATTGCAATTCAAATTTTAACCTTATCCCTTTATCTCTTCCCGCGCCGTCTTATCATCTTACCTCTTATCACATCATAATTTATTTCCCCCAAACATGCTAACCCTTATCACTATCCCTACTCAACTGGCCACATTAGAAAACCAATTAAAACTCTCATCTGTTCTACCCCTTCATCTACTTAAATCCTAACTGACTCTTAGCTGGACCTTTCTATTCTTTCTTCACTCTCATAAATTCTTGTCTTCAGAAAGATCACTCAAGAAATCCTCATGGCAACGTCTTCAACACCTTTGAAAATCTTTTTCAATGAAGAAATCTGCAAAAAGTATGAGGAGGATTTCGCATCAAGAACCTTTTGCTATGAGAAGGGCTTTGAGTTCAAGAACAAACCCAACTTGGGTTACTCCCCAGAATTCGTCAAAGTGATAAAGACACATAAGTGGGAAAAATTCTTCAAACTGCCAGGGGAAGTACATGCCAACATTGTTTGGGAATTCTATGCTCATCTTACATCCAAGGATTCACCTTTCTTGATGGTGCGAGGTAAGTAAGTTCGTTTTGATGAAGGGTATATAAATGATATGTTTTCTTTGGATGAAACAGAGGGCGTACATACCAAGTTTGTAGAATCTTTGGATAATGCCAATAGGAAGATGATATTGAAGAAGCTGTGTGAGGCCGACACTCAATGGAATGTCTCATCAAAAAGACATCAGACTATGAAACGGTTTGCGTTAAAACCTCAGCCTCGAGGCTAGAATCACTTCTTGAAGGCCAACTTGATACCGACTAATCATAATGAAACAGTTTTAGAGGAAAGATTGGCATTGCTGCACTCTATCATGACTGGCCGTAAGATTAATGTTAGATGGCTTATCATCGAAGAAACTTTTAAATGTACTAGTAAGAGCAATAGGATTTTACTTTTTGCTTCTCTAATCTCTACCATTTGCATGCAGCACGACATGCCATAGCTCGACTCATATAGCATTCAAAAGAGTAAGGGGGACCACCATAACTCATGCCCTATGGAGACAGTTAACTGCTACAGAGGCAAAGCAGAAGGGCAAACAAAAGATGGTAGAGTTTGTGACAAAGGCAAAGGTGCCAAAGGCAGAACCTGTGACTCTGACGCCAGCTAGATCAGTGGCAATACTTTTCGAGATTCTCCAAAAATTTGAGAAAGTTGAGGAGCAGAACTCTATTTTCTGGCAATATGTGTATGCCTGGGACAATGTCATGAAGAAAAACCTTGAAGGCATATCTAAGCAAACAATGCCAAAGTTCCATGCCGACCTACTTGCCAATGATGACATGCCAGCCAGTCCTCACTCTGTCCATACTCTAATGCCACCGTCACAGTCTCTCCAGTACAAGTTGAATCTGCTAGAATTGATACACCACATGAATCCAACGATGAAGGAATTCAAAGCCATGCCAATACTGCTACCACACCTGCAACACCTACCTCATCTGCTACCACTGATGTCCCGGCTGCCTCTGAGCTGGTGAAGATCGTTGAGAAAGTTCTTCATAACCTTGGAGCTTCCACAGCCGCATCAAAACCCAGCATTAAGCACAAGAAACATATCGATCCTAGTCGAGGGAGCTTCATCAAAAGAAAAACACGCGTCTCACGGTCAGAACCCTCCGAAGGGGAGTCCTCATCTTCTTAAACTCCTTATATTTCATTTCATTCTCATTCACATGTTCATGCATTTTAAATTTTATCTGTATATATGTGTCGTTTTCATGCATTAAGGATAATGTACATCTTAGGTTTGGGGGTGTGGGTTGTCTGACATCTATTGCCATAACATTCATGTTTATATTTCAGTTTACATTCTGTTTTCCCTGTAGGATTTAACACCAGCCCTAGGATTCAAATTAGGATAAAAAGATATCGTATATTATCCCTTCGCGCGTTCAAATTTTAAACTCAAGAAGCTTATCCTAGGGTTTCCATGCAAGCCTATTTAAAGAAGCTCAAGTCATCACTTGAGAGGATCGAATCGGAGGAGGCTGCACCGTGTTGAACTGAGAGGCGACGTGGTCCAACCAATTAAGACCGAGAGCTCTAGAGCAATCGAAAGGCTACATATACAAATCTCTTTCGTGCCTATTCTCTTAGTTTAATTTTATTTGAATGGCGATGTTAAGATACGATAATATTTTGTGGATGGACCCTCAACCATGAACTAAGATTTTTATAGTTGGTTGGGGATGTTTTTGATGAACGCTAAATTTATGTTTGTTTTTTAATAATTTAAAATGCCTTGGCATTATTTTTTATCTACTAGTACTAAATTTTCTCAAATTTTTTGCCATACGACAGTTGGCATAGTGTGCTTACTGCACCTTAATATCTTAACAGACTTAAGGTGCAATGATCAGTTGTCAGATATTAAGGCGAGAAGCTTCGACATAAGATGTTCTAATAAATGAACTTACTTCATAAGTGAGTCTACCCCTTAGGAGTAAAGGTTGACACTTAATCAAGTTAATTATTGAAAAGCTTCTCTATAGACATATAAGGGTTTATTTTTGGTTAGATTAGAGTATTGTCATCAGCAGAGGCAATACTAATTTTAATCTGCTGGGCAATAAAACCAAGGCAGGACATTATTAAAGGCTAGCATAAGTAGCGTGAAATCCAGGCATCCCTTGCCAATGCTCATTATTCACTTGAACACTTTCGTTGCCAAACTGTTTTCATTTTTCACTACTTTGTTTCCGCTATCTTTCGATCAAAAACCCAATTTATTCAAACACTTCATTTTTCTTGCAAACAAGTAAAACATTAAGCAAATAAGTTCTTGGTCAATCCCTGTGGATTCGATACTCAGCTTACTGTTGTATTACTTGCTGACCGTGTATACTTGTACGCATAAGACTCACATTGGCATTGTTTTCTTGCACTTTTACACTAAAAATTCAATCGATTACCAAGTGTTAGCAAAAGTCGACATACATGAGCTAAATAGTTTAGTTGGGATTATTGCTTCCCAAGATTTTATGTTTTGATTACTTTGTTTCAATGCTTTAGCTGTTTCCTCTTTATCTATTCTGTTCATCGTTCTTTATGCGTAGTTAATTGTAAGAGCTATTGAGAAAGGCCTGTTAACTATTGATCTGTGGCTTAATATTGAGAGAGTTAGATTATACAAACGTGAACATTGGGGCTAACCTGTCAACTTAGTCTTAATCCAGCTTAGACATAAGTTTAGGGATTTAATGACTAAAATGGAGTTCTTAAACAAATAATAGGGTTGTTAGGTTTAACGTAGACATGTATCACCTTAACCACAATATTATTAACTCATAGGCATCGAGAGAGTCATAAGTTCATTAGAAAATCATGTCGAGTAGATAATGAAACTAATGGTCTACGCAGACATGTATTGCTAGTTGTTATAGCATTGATATGAGTAATCAAGCATATATCCTTAGCAATAATCCCAACCTCCATAATTATCTGTTAGTCTTTGCAGCTGTTTGTCTTAATCATAGCTATCTTTAGATTAGTTATTTTAGTTTTAATTAAACCAACAATTACCAAAACTTGCAAACACATTTCTTAAACTTGATAACTTCGTAGTTATTGATCGAATACTTGTGGGTTTGACACTCTACTCATCACTTTATTACTTGATACGACGAGCATACTTGCTCTAAAGTGCATCGCTATTCGACAAGCATCAAGTTTTTTGTTCCATTGCCGGGGATTGGCAATCGATAATTATGTTGTAGTTACGTTTAGGACTCTATTTTTATTGCATTTAATTTTTGTTTTTTCTATTCTCAGGTGCATTCCAATACATGACCAGAAGGTCAACCACAGAGCCTATTCTTTCATATAATTTCGAGATCGAAAGAACTTTTTAAAGACTACTATGAGAGAAAAGGAATATGGTGAATGACGATGAAAACCTTCTAAGAACGTACATGATCCAGGTATACATATAGTCGATGGACAGTGAGTTGTTAGAGCGGGAGACAATGGCCAAAGACATCAGGAGGAGCTACCACCTGCTAGACCTAGAAGGCTCATTAAAGAGATCATTGAGCTCGTTATCAACAATCTTAATCCACCGATTATCGTGCCTAACCTAGGGACATATCACTTTGAGCTAAAGCCCGGTATATTTAACATGCTCAACAACATTGGAAAATTTGGAGGATCAACAAGAGAGGATGCTCGAGAGCATATTCAAGCTTTCTTGGAAGTCTGTGATTGCTTTAAAGAACCAGATATTCCTATCGATGCCTTATGACTCAAGCTATTCCCTTCTCTCTGCGAGATCGAGCCAGGGCATGGTTGAAGCTTGTTCTGCATGATCTATTACATCTTGGGATGACTTGTGCAGTAAGTTTTTGCACAAATATGATCCACCGAACGTGCACAATCAAAAGAGAAGAGACATCATCTCTTTCCAACAATACGATGATGAATCTATGTATGAAGCATGGGATAGGTACAAAGACCTACTTCGCAAGTGCTCAATACCTGGATTTATAGATTGGCTACATGTTATGAAGTTCTATAATGGCATCAATGCACCGACAAGGATGATGATCGACACGTCAACTAATGGTACTTTGCTAAACAGAGAACCTGAGGAGGCTTTTTGGGTACTTGAGTAGATAGCCGACACCGACTACTAGTTCCCAAGAGGGAGATTGAAGCCTAGACCCAAAGCCACTAGAGCATTCCAATTGGATGACTCTCAAACTATAGCAGCTCAACTCTCTACCATCACCAACTTGCTCAAGAACATGCAAGGGCCATCTAATGTCCGAGAGGCTAAGGTAGTGCAATACACTTGTGAGCACTGTGATAGGAAACATCAGTCGAGTGCTTGCCCTCAACAACAAGAGTTTGGATGCTACGTAGGGAACACCAACCGCAATAACAATCCCTACTCCAACACCTACAATCTAGGGTGGCGGCAACATCCAAACTTTGGTTGGGGAGGCAACAAAGGCAATTCAGGAGCACAATAGAATTCCACTAACGAACCTTCTGAATTCCAGCAAAAGACTCATAGATAGAACTAGGGAGCTTCTAACTCTAATTCTAGTTCTTTTGATAATTCTTATCAATCTTTTATAGAAACTGTCCATGTCATTATGCAGGATCAAGCAGCACACTTGAAGAACCACAGTGACATGCTCACAACGCAAGCTGTCATGTTGCAAAACCAGCAATCGATCATGCAAAACAACACCAGCTCGATAAGGTCCCTAAAGACTCAAGTTAGGCTAAAGACTCAAGTTGGGCAAATTGCACATATGTTGAAAACCAGACCACCTAGCAGATTACCTAGTGATACTAAAGTCACTAAGGCCTTTAATGCGGAGTAGTGCAATGCCATCACTCTACGTAGTGGCATGCAACTGAGGTCCTCCTCCAAGCATGCCATCTGTTGATGTTCCTACACCAGAGAAACCAACTCATGTGTTTGATACAGTGAGTGACCTTGCTACTGAAGGCAAGAAATACCAAACTAAGAATACACATGCATCCAGTAAGCCACAAGATGAGCCTAGACCACCACCTCCATTCCCACAGTGATTGAAAGCTCAGAAACAAGATGTCCAATACCAGAAATTTATGGAGATGCTTAAATAGTTTCACATCAATGTCCCACTTTTGGAGGCCATTGACTAGATGCCTATCTATACAAAGTTTTTGAAGAAGATCGTAACAAAAAAAAAGAAAGGTAAGTGAGGTTGAAATTGTTACCACTATAGGCGAGTGTGTGGCTGTGCTGAGTGATTTATCACCCAAGATGAAGGACCCTAGCAGCTTTACCATTACATGCTCGATAGGCCATAACTACTCTGGCTGTACCTTATATGATCTCGGTGCAAGTATGAATTTGATGCCAAAATTTGTGTTTAAAAGATTGGGGATGGGAAAAGAAAGTCCTACATCGGTGATCTTTCAATTGGCCGATCGATCTCAAGTCTGACTCGAGGGTATAATTGAAGATGTTCTAGTAAGGGTAGATAAGTGTATCATCCTTGATTGCGAAGCTATTGAGAATGCTTCGATCATCCTAGGGAGACCATTCCTAGCCACCGGGCGTATTGTGATTGATTACAAAAAAGGTGAATTCACCATGAAGATGAACGACTAAAAGATCACGTTCAATGTCTAGCACACTCAAATAAGTGGATGACTATGAAGAATGTCAGCTTGTGGAAAGTGAAAAGGCCCTAATAAAAGAAAGTTTACCCGAGATATGTTGTAGCAACATACTCACTATTGCGGAGCAAACTAACTTTGATGAGGCCATGCATGAAGCTGAGAAAGAAGGTAATGGAGAGGTTAACCAATCCAACATTGTGCTCACTCGACTAGGTATGATTTTAAGCCTTTGGGTCATGCTGAGTTCAAATCTCCTAAACCTTCACTTGTGCATCTGCTAGTACTTGAACATAAACCTATCACCCCTCAATTAAAATATGCATACTTAAGGGAGAATGATACATTTCCAGGAGCCATAACTACTTGTTTAAAACCTGACCAGAAAGCTAAACTATTACATGTTTTGTCACAACATAAAAAACTATTGGTTGGACTATTGCTGACATAAAAGGGATCAACCCTACTTTGTGTATGCATAAAATCTTACTTGTAAATGATCAGAGCAGCTCAAAAGAACCACAACGAAGACTCAACCCCATTATGAAAACTGTGGTTATGAAGGAAATCATCAAATGGCTCAATGCTGCTATCATATATCCTATCTCGAATAGCTCATGAGTGAGTCATGTCCAGTGCGTGCCCAAGAAAGGAAGAATGACTATGATCAAGAACAATGTTAATGAACTCCTCCCTACCAGAACTGTCACTGGATGGCATATCTGTATTGATTATAAGAAGCTAAACAAAGCCACGAAGAGGGATCACTTTCCCCTACCGTTTATTGACCAAATGCTTGATAAGCTCGTAGGAAAACCCTACTATTACTTACTGGATGGTTACTTTGGTTATAACCAAATTGCTATTGTACTAGAGGATCAAGAAAAGACAACATTCACTTGTCCATATGGCATTTATGCTTTCTAAAGGATGCTTTTTGGCCTCTGCAATGCACCAACAACCTTTCAATGATGCATGATGGCCATTTTCTCAGATATGGTGGATGACTTCCTAAATATTTTCATGGATGATTTCTCGGTTTACGAAGACTCTTTTGACCATTGCCTAGGTAATCTTGAGAAGATGTTACAATGGTGCAAAGATACTAAGCTTATATTAAACTAGGAAAAATTCCATTTCATGGTATCTGAAGGTATTGTCTTAGGCCACCGTATGTCTAATAAGGGTATTTAAGTAGACAGAGCCAAGATTAAAGTTATTGAGAAGCTTCCGCCACCATCTAATTTCAAAGCTATTAGAAGTTTCCTTGGCTATGCTGGGTTTTATAGAAGATTTATCAAAGATTTTTCCAAAATCTCAAAGCCCTTGTGTTTCTTGCTAGAACAAAATCAAGCCTTTAACTTTGATGAACATTGTCATGCTTCATTCGAAACTTTAAGGAAGGAACTCATCTTTGCTCTGGTGGTAGTGCCCCCTAATTGGTCTCAACCGTTTGAACTAATGTATGGCACAAGCGACTATGTCGTTGGAGTTGTTCTCGGTTAGCATAGAAACAAGGTTTTTCATGTCATTTATTATGCTAGTCGTAATGAGGCACAAGTAAACTACACTACCACTGAAAAAGAATTGCTTGTTGTAGTTTTTGCATTTGATAAATTTAGGCCATATATAATAGGGACTAGGGTTATTGTGCACACCGATCACTCTGCCATTAAATGTCTGGTAACTATGAAAGATGTTAAACCTAGACATATTAGATGGATATTACTTTTGTAAGAATTTGATATTGAGGTATTCGATAGAAAAGGAACTGAAAATCAAATTGCTGATCATCTTTCTAGACTTAAAAATGTATGTGATACTGAGGATGCATGCGACATTAAGGAAGAATTCTCTGATGAGAAACTCTTAAAGGCCATGGCTTTACCATGGTATGCTGATATTGTTAACTTCCTTATTAGTGGTATTTTTCCTTGTGATCTTAGCGGCCAGGGAAGGAAGAAATTTTAGCATGGTACACACTATTACTATTGGGATGAGCCTTACCTTTTCAAACAATACGTTGATCAAATGATTTAGAGATGCATCCCTAAAGAGAAGCAAGAAGACATCCTACACCATTGTCACTCTACTCCGTATGAAGGACATTTTGGAGGACAAAAGACAACTACAAAGGTTATACAGTTTGGATTTTATTGGCCAACTTTGTTTCGAGATATCCATGCATATTATAAGGTATGCGATAGAAGTCAGAGGACAGGAAACATATCTCGACAAAATGAACTGCCCATGTAAGTCATCCTCGAAGTTGAACTCTTTGACGTTTGGGGCATTGATTTCATATGGCCTTTCCCATCTTTTAAAGGACAAATGTACATCTTGCTCATGGTTGACTATGTGTCCAAATAGGTAGAAGCAAGTGCGATGACCAAGAATGATGCAAACATTGTTTTGAGGTTTTTGCACATTAATATTTTCACCTATTTCGGTGTCCCTCGAGCTATTATTAGTGATGAAAGCAAACACTTTGACAAAAAGTTGGTTGCCAAGGCACTACACTACTATAGAGTCCACCACAAGATAGCCACAACGTATCACCCGCAAACCAATGGGCAAGCTGAAGTGTCCAATAGAGAGATCAAGCAGATCCTTAAAAAGGTGGTGAAACCTAATCGAAAAGACTAGTCATTAAAGTTGGATGAAGCCCGTTGGGCTTATCAGACTACATGTAAAACACCACTGGGCATGTCACCTTATCAACTTGTGTATGTAAAAGCTTGTCACCTGCAAGTCGAGCTAGAACATAAAGCTTTTTGGGCCATAAAGAAGATCAATATGGACTGCCAACTAGTTGTGGAAAAAAGGACTGCTATACTTGAACGAGTTAGACGAACATCGTCTGAATGCCTATGAGAATGCCAAGATCTACAAAGAAAAACTAAAAATGGAACGATGCCAAGCTAATGACCCAACAATTTGTTGAAGGCCAAATCGTCTTACTCTACAATTCTCGCTTGAAGTTTTTCCCGGGAAAGTTAAAATCTCGTTGGTCTGGCCCATTCCAAGTTGTTAAGGTCTACCCACATGGTGTTGTGGATATAACAGACCTTAAAAGATGGCCCAATTTTCAAAGTAAATGGTCAACACCTGAAGCCCTACAACGGCACACCTATCCAACGTGATAAAACCTCAGTCACCCTACTAGATGAATAAAACATCCAGTCCTATCATTTACCTTTATTTTAATTTCAACATTTATTTCCTGCAATTACTTTCTTTGTACCCTTATTTTAGTTTTATTTAATATTTTTTTTATTTTTGGCAATTATTACAAGAAAGAGACAAAAAGGGTTGAAAATTCTCCTAGGACTCCGGAAAGCAGACTGGTTATATTGGCTGGGATCTAGGTTTAGTTTATTCCATCCATTGAAAATCCATCTTTACCCTTCACCATAACCTATAACTTCCCAATCACTCCACACGTTGCAACCCCATCCCCTCGGCGCCTACTTTCATTTTCCTGCTAACCAAAACAATCAGCATTAAATGTCGACTTCCCTCAATTACTGTCAACTCTTTTGCCTCCCTGAATATCCATATCCTTCTTCCCCAAGATTTCCATTACTAAACCAAGGCTGATAATCTGCCAAAGCAACCAGTGATACCTCTGTGATAAACATTACTCTACTCTTTCCAATTCCAATCTTATTCTCAAAATGGCACAAAGACGACAGAACCTGATCCCTCTTTTATCTCCCTCATTTCGACAATCTTCATCCGACTTGTTCTTGAATTTTGACTCTGACTCATCCATAGAACGATCGACGCTTTTCCAGGGCTGACTTTAGTCTGCACCTGTAGACTCTCTAGGCGAAGTACTGGCAAAATGGGCAGAAGATATGTATTGGAAAAGTATAAAACAGTGCCAAGATGAGTGTTTTGCGTGCAAGTATATACGGTCTGCAAGTAATCCAGCAGTTAAGCTGAGTATCGATCCCACAAAGATTTACATGGAATTCGATTATCTTGATTGTTACTTGCCTTGAGAAAAAGTTGTTTTGTTTTGAAGTTGGTTTTGGAAATAATTGAATAGAAAAGAAATAAAAGTAGAGTAAAGACATTGGCAAGGAAGGTGCTTTAATGAATGATGAGCGTTGGCAGAGAATCCTGGTTTTCATGCTATTCTTGCCATGCCAGCCTTTAAACAAGAACTTGTCTTGGCATTGTTTTCCGAGCAGATTCTAAATTGGCAAAGCCTCTCTCGACGGTTATTGCCCTAAATTGATCATGTAAAAACCCTATATCTCTATAGTGCTTGCTTTTAAATAAATCAATTTGATTACGATCCAATCTATAATCCTAATGGGTAGATTTCACTATCAAAGTAAGTTCATCTACTTGAACGACTTCTCTCGAAGTATTTAACAACTTAATCGTTGCCACCCCAAGTCTGTTAAGATATTGAGGGGCAATAAGCCAACAATTCCATCTCTTGCTTGGTATAGTATTTAGAAAACATTAAAGTATGCCGAATAGATAAAACATTGCCAAGGCAGATTTATTATCAAAACATAAAACAGTGTTCAACACAAACATCCCCCACCAACTATTATATTAGTTCATGGTGAGCGATTTAATCAAAAAAACATAAACATTTTCAAAGTACATCATCATTAAAAACAAGGTAAAACAACTCGAATGAGAGAATGGGCGAGAAAGGGTCTCTCGATGCATCTCTTCAAGATCCAGGCTCTCGGCCAAGCTGGTCGAACCACCCTTCCTAGGTGCAGCCAGTTGTCAATCATCTTGCACTCGAACTCCTCACTCAATCACCCGAAAGAACTCTCCTCCAAAAAGCTTCTCCAAATGCTTGCTTGGTTGGTGTTTAAATAGGCGTACAAGGAAGGGATATGATAAGCTCTTCAATTTTAGAATTTCAAATGCTCAAGGGATAATCATCTTATCCAAGTTTGAATGAGAGCTGATCAGACTAGGGCTAACGTCATATTGCTGACGTTGCCTTGGCATCCAAGCTTGGCATAAACCTGCCAACCAATCTTGGCACCATCTTATCTGCTATTTTCTCAGAGATTGATCCAATTGCTATCTTTTTGGAGCCTGATCTTGTCCTATTTTCTTGGGGTCCAACAGCTTCTTGGCATGGCATCAAGTTCACTTTTCTACCAATCGGTGCTTGGCATTGTCTGGTCTAATTGTGCCAACAATACTCGGCATTCTCTCTGGCATTCCTTACTGCGCTGCTTTTCTGTGCCAAATACTATGCCAAACCTACAAAATTCCCAACAAAACAACCCTTCACACCAGCATAGATAGAATTCTAAACTCCTTATGTAAATGCATGATTTTAACATCCTAATGCTACTAAACGTACCTAAAAGCAAGCAAAAGCATTATAAGATTGGCACTAAAAACAGTACTTTTGGAGAGGTAACACACCCCCAAACCTAACTCATTGCTTGTCCTCAAGTAATGCAATCAAAATAAAAACAAAAATAATGAAAATGTTACCACAACAAAATTATGGTTGGAATGCCAACAGGTGCTGGCAAGCAGAATTTGGCTCTATTTTTGTCCTCGGTATCTCAGTGTAATAATGCCAAGCAGGTAGTAATTCAAGTGCAGCAATATAACTCTAGTCTAAGTTTATGAAGGGTGTATGATGTGCAGGCAATATGAATCAAGTATCCTTTCACTCCCTTAGTCAATTTTACTTCCTAAACTCATATTCTTATTTTTATCCTTTTTTTCTTTGCCATGGCTTTCTGTTGGCATTAATTTAAGCTTGCTTTATGACACTATTTAGCGTGGGAGATATAAGGGAGCATACCACGAATCCCCACCTTAATCTAGACATCACTAGGCTTTCTCTTTAACTCATACCCTAAGGTTTTGGACTTGAGAACTAAGAGGGAGCAAACCACGAAGCCCCAAGTAACTTATTATCCCTAGGTAAAGAAGAGTTCATTTTTTTCATTCCCAGGTAGAACATTGCTGCCTTATTAGGTTCTTTTACCCTTACATCATTTGTTCTTTTTTTTTAATCTGAGCATAGTTTCAAAAAGTCTAAGTTTGCTAAGAAACTAGATACATACTATGTGTTAAGTGAAATTTCAGTTCCCTAAACTAGAGATCAATTGCCTAGCTAACCTGGCATACTACTCTGCTGGCATGACATGACAACTAAAGATTAAACCTTCCTCATTGGACAAACACCTAGATCAGATTAAACTAGCCTAACAAATGTTAACATTCTTCAAAATTAAACCGAGGCAAAATTTTCATTTTCTCTTTTTTTGTGGTTCGATATGCATCTATTCTAAATGACCTATATGGCATGGCAACATAAATTAAACATGAAATGCATGGCATGGCATAAATGTGAAGCAATACACACCCCCAAACCCAAGATGTGCATTATCCTCAATGCATGAAACAACACATATATACAAAACAATAGAAAAATAAAATGCATGATCATGTAAATGCAATGCAATGAAATGTAAAAGAGTTTAGGAAGAAGAGGACTCCCCTTTGGAGACTTCTTCTCGTGTGACATGGGTCCTTCTTTTCACAAAGGGGCCATGATCAGGGGCCATGTGCTTCTTTCTTTTTAGGCTGGGTTTTGAAGCGGCAGTGGAGGCTCCAACTTCCTTCATTTTCTTGGCAGGTTCTAACGCAGAAGGTGCATCGGTGGCATCAAATGGCGTATGTATAGCAGGTGTCACTGGTGACTTGGCTTTAGTAGACCAAGCTTTAGTTTCCTTTAATTTAGACGAGGAATTAGAATTGGCAGACTCAAGTTGAACTGGAGACAATAGAACAGTGGCATCAGATGGGGTATGGAATGGAATGGACTAGTTGGCATGGCATCATCGCCGGCAGATGGCTCGGCAGGGAAATCTGGAAATTCTGGCACAAAATCAAGGGATATTTTTAAGAGCCTCCCTGATTACAACATCCCTAGCCTGTATGTAATGTCTCAGCTCTACATTAAGCTCATTGACTTTCTCTAACTTACAGAGAATGATCCCCTGGTGATGGTAAATTTGTGACAGTTCTGGCAGTGAACTGGCTGGCATGGTGTCTGGCACTGCCTTTGACACCTTTGGCTTTGGCGTGGGCACTTTTGCCTTCCCCTTGCCTTTGTTCTTTGGCTCGGCAGTAGTAAGGTTTCTCCATATAGCAGCTGAGATTGTTGTTCCCTTGATCATTTTTCCTTTATCTTTATCAAGCTTTGGCACACCATGGAGCATACAAATGTTACAAATTAACAAAGGAAAGAACAATATGCCATTACCTTTTACTGCCAACATTAATCTTGAGCCCTATAATGATGGAATGCAATAGGACCAGCCTCTCTTCTGATACAGTCTCATTGTGGGATGTTGGCATCAGATTTGCCTTTACAAAGAGATTCCATCCTCTCCATTTGGGCTTCAATTCCAACCGCTTTACCGTACGGTGTTCCTTTCATGACACTGTCGATGTCGTGCCAGGATCACTCAAGTCTGCTAGCAACTTCTTTCTTTTGGCAGTATTCATTGAATCAACATATTCAAAATGTTCATCAACTGCACCGTCCAACTCAAACATAGTGTTAATATATCCTTCATCAAAACGTACACACTTACCTCGAATCATTAAGATGGGCGAATCCTTGGTCACAAGATGAGTGTAGACTTCTTCAACAATGGTGGCATAAATCTCCCCTTTTTGCTGGCAAAACAGATTCCATTTGTGCATGCTGACTATTGCCATGACTTCTGGAGGGAAGCCTACGCCTATCTCTATTTTGAAATCAAAGTATTTTCATAGCAAAAAGATCTTAAAGCAAAGTTAGCTTCAAACTTCTTCCTGATCTCCTCATTGAAAAATTGGTAAAAAGGGATAGAGGAAGAAGCCATTGAAAACGCTTAAGAATTTGGAATGGTTTTGAACAAGGATGAAGAAGAAGAGACGATATGGATCTCGATTCTTGCTTGATGAAAAGAAAAAGTGAAAGAGTGAGAGAGATTTGGTTCTTTAAAATCAGCTAGGGTAAGAAAGTGAAAATGTTGGATGTTTTAATGGGGTGAGTAAATGGAGTGAGTAAATGGAGTGAGTAAATGGGGATAATGATGGAAGATAAAAAGATTTGATTTGAAAGGGGGTAAAATGATAAGGGTGAAGTGATAAGGTTGTAGGTGATAGGATTGGGTAAAGATTAGAGTGATAAGGTAATTAGATTGAATTTAAATTTCAACTTATTTTTTGGGCGGCTGGGTTTTAAGTTTAAAGAAAAATATTTTCTCTTATTTAATGGGCCAATCAAGCTAGGGTTTACCTCCTCTTTCCATTTTTTTTCAATCTACCATACGCCAAGCTGCTTTGGCATTGTGCATGGCGTGCGTAATTTTCTCTTCATGGCATCGGCTCAAGCCAAGTTTTCCCTTAGCATTGTTCCTAGCATACTATATCTGCACTAACTCAAAGAAAACCTTTCAACACAGTAAAGGAATAAAAAATAAAAAATAAAAGAAAAAAACTACTAAAAATCCTGAAACATAAAAACAAAGAAAAACAACTAACCTACTATGTACAAAAATTCAAACCAGATGATGTTTTCACTTTACCTCTGCCAAGAGGATCACCTTCTTGGCATTGTTCCGATCACCTTCCATGTAGTGCTTTAAACATTGGCCATTCACCTTAAAAATTTCTCCCGACTTCAAGTTTTTAATGTCCACAACTTCATGGGCATGGAGCTTTACAACTTCAAAAGGGCCCGTCCATCTTGATCTGAGTTTCTCTGTAAACAATTTAAGTCGCAAGTTGAATAACAAAACACGTTGGCCTACCTCAAACTGTCTTGGCATTATTCTATTGTCATGCCAACGTTTTGTTTTCTCTTTGTAGATTCTGGCATTCTCGTAGGCTTGTGTTATGAATTCCTCTAATTCATTTAGTTATAGTAACCTCTTTTCTCCAGCAACTCTCCATGCCATGTCAAGTGTTCTGATGGCCCAATAGGCTTTATGTTCAAGCTCTACTGCAGATGGCATGGTTTTCCAAAAATGAGTCTAAACAGTGAAGTACCCAAAAGAGTTTTAAAGGCAGTCCTATAAGCCCACAAGGACTCATCTAGTCTTAAGGACCAGTCTTTCCTTGATGGATTAACAGTCTTCTCTAGAATGTTTTTAATCTGCTTGTTTGAAATCTTGGCTTGTCCATTTGTCTATGGATGATATGCTGTGGCAATTCTCTGTTGTATATCGTACCTGCGCAAAGCTTTACATATTAGATTACATTTAAAATGGGTGCCCTCATCATGAATAATCACTCTAGGGGCACCAAATCTAGTAAAAATGTGTTTATGCAAGAACTTGACAACGGCCTTGGCATCGTTTGTTGGCAGGGCGACAACTTCTACCCATTTAGACACATAGTCAACAGCCACAAGAATATATGCATTACAAAATGAGGGTGGAAAAGGACCCATAAAGTCTATCCCCCATACATCAAATAAGTCCACAAGCATAATGTTTTAGAGCGGTAGTTAGTGTCTGCCAGAGATATTCCATGTCCGTTGGCATCGGTCACACGCCTTGGCATACTCATGGGCATTCTTATATAGTGTGGGCCAGAAAAATCCTGAATGCAGCACCTTGGCAGCAGTCTTCATCCCAGCAAAGTGACCTCCATATGGTGCGGCATGGCACAAGTGCAATACGTTATACTGCTCATCCTCGGGCACACACCGGTGGATCACTTGGTCGGCACACTATTTGAACAATATTGGCTCGTCCCAATAGTATTGCCTAACTTCTCGCAAGAAACTTTTCTTGGCATTGTATGCCAAGTCTGGTGGTAGAATGTTACTTACCAAGTAGTTGACAATGTCAGCGTACCATGGCATGGCATTAACTACAAGCAAATACTTGTCAGGAAATTCATCTCTTATAAAATTGGTCTTACCATCTTCAAGATAATGCTCTAAACGTGAGAGGTGGTCAGCTACTAAGTTTTCACTGCCTTTTTTGTCTCGAATCTCAAGATCAAATTCTTGAAGTAGGAGCGTCCATCTGATTAGTCTGGGTTTGGCATCCTTCTTTGCCAAGAGATACTTTAATGCCAAATATTCTGTATAAACCGCTACTTTGTTACCAATTAAATAAGATCTAAATTTATCAAAAACAAATACAACCGCGAGAAATTCTTTCTCTATCGTAGCGTAGTTTAGTTCAGTTGCGCTTTATTCAAGGTTAGGCTGGCATAGTAGATGGCATGGAAAACCTTGACATGCCTTTGTCCCAAGATTGCTCCAACGACATAGTTGCTGGCATCGCACATGAGCTCGAATGGCTCATTCCAGTCTAGTGCCACAACTATAGGGGAATTGATCAACTTCTCTTTAAGTTCTTGAAATGCTCTCAAAAAATAATCGTCAAATGCAAAAGTGGCATTATGTTCTAATAACAAGCATAAAGGTTTAGCAATTTTTGAAAAGTCTTTAATAAAATGCCGGTAAAAACCGGCATGTCCTAAAAAACTCCTTATACCTTTGACACTTGTTGGAGGCGGCAATTGCTTAATTACCTCAACTTTTACTTGATCAACTTCTAATCCTCTCTTAGTTACCTTGTGCACGAGAACAATGCCCTCCTTAACCATGAAGTGGCATTTTTCCCAGTTTAACACTAGGTTTGTCTTTATACATCTCTTCAAGACTTGCTCCAAACTTTGAAGACATTCCTCAAATGTTTTGCCAAACACTGAGAAATCATCCATGAATACTTCCATGTTGTGCTCAATCATATCAGAAAAAATGGACATTATGCAACGTTGAAAAGTTGCCAGCGCATTACATAAGTCGAATGGCATCATTCTAAACGCAAACGTCCCATATGGACACATGAATGTGGTCTTCTCTTGATCATCACGTTTAGCCCTTTGAGGGAAGTGTTACCAGCTTTCAAGGATCTACATTTCAAGGTAAGCTTTGTATGGTTTGGTGGAAGAAGGGGGTTGTTGGAGGTTTGAGAGGGTTGGACGGGATTGGAGTTTAGAAGCTCTAATCTTTGGTTTAGTTTATGTTTTTGGCCTCTATTATATTCCAGCAATGTTGTAATACGTTTTGTAATCCCCTCATGTAGTGAAAGAGGTTAGAAACTCATCCAAGGCTCAAGAAGGGAGGAAAGCTTGATGCTTTGGAGGAAGGCCTTGTGTTATCAGCTAAGCTAAGGTTAGTACACTACTAACTCCCATAGTTTCTTGGAAATCATAAAGTTAAGTTTGGAAGCATGATTTGGTGTTTTTAGCCTTAGAGTAGCTTGAGTGGTTGTTAATGGCAAATCATAGAATTGTTATTGTAATGTCCTAAAATCGGTAGAAATCCACTTGATGCTATCACTTAAACTTGTGGGAATGGTTTGGGGTTTAACCATAGGGGTTAAATAGGGTTTCTAGGTGAAACCTGCACCAGAGTTCAAAAATTGGACTCGCGTACTGGTACTGGGCATAGCATATCAGTACGCTTTAGTGAAATAAAGGGGAGGGTTGTGAGGGGCATACCAGTACGCCTCCCCGTGTATCGGTACCCCTTGTAAGGTAAGAATTCCAGTAACACTTTCGCGTACCGGTACGCATGAGGCATATCGGTATGCACTGTTACATTGCCTGAGAAAGGCTTAGCGTACCAGTATGCATATGAGGGAGTACCGGTACGGGTGTAGATCGGTACGTGGCGATCCTAGTACCTATGGTGTGTACCGGTACGATACGGAGCGTATCGGTATGACTTGTGAATCCAGTTCTTTCGAACCTAAAATGAGTATCAGTACTCATTAGTGAGTATCAGTACCTAAAGGGGAGTACCGATACCCATATAAGAGTATCAGTACTCGTTGGGCATTCTGCCGAAGAAATTTGACCTTACATTCGGGGGTTCTATAATTCGAGGCAAATGGCTCTAGAGGTCTTTTGAGGTATAAAATGAATACTAAAACCAAGAAACTGAGATTTTAATCTCGTATGAGAAATAATTGGCTAATGACTTGGTAAATTTTAGGTAAACCGTGTGAGGTAGTAACCCATAGGGATCCTAGGTGGATCAATCGAGGCTGTGTGGTAATTAGGGTCCTTGTTGAGTACTGAGGGACGCCTAGGTAGTCGAGTCATCCCTTGTTGTTGAGATTTGGATACCCTAAGTATGTTGCAACACCTTGAAGATTCTCGAATGTTGGATCCCGATGCTATGTGGACGCGGGCCTCATTCGAAGATGCTTGATGAGGAATTTCGAGCATGGATGTAGGAGCCGATGCTATGTGGATGCAGGCCTCATCCCCTTGAGTATAGAATCCTGATACTATGTGGACGTGAGCCTTACTCACAGTGTAGGATTCTGATGCTATGTGGACGCGGGCCTCACTCAAGTGTAGCATTCTGATGCTTTCTGGACGCGGACCTCACTTAATTATTGTTGGTGTTATCTGTGTGATGCTAGGTAAATGTATGGGGTTCTAGTATGAGCTGTGTGCGAAATCATACATTCACAATGTCATGTGTTTAGGCGGTTATGGTAGCGCCATTGCTATATTGCCATGATATCATCCCTGTTGCATTGCTTTATTTATGATTTGCATGAAGCATGGTTGAGTGGCGGTGTATCCACTGAGCTTGTTAGCTCAGTGTTCAGAATCGTTGTTTCCGTTCGCAGGTTAGTAGGTTATCGTGAGGCTTGAAGGAGCACCATCAGGGTTTGGATTTTAGCATCGACTCTAGCGGTTGAGTACAAATACTAGATGTAATAGGATATGTATTTTGTAGGACCCTATATGTATTTTGTTACTCTTATTTTGTATTATTCGGTCAAAGTTGAATGTTTTAATATTTGTAAATAGAGCTCCATGAATACTATTTTAAACTTCTGGATTTAACTATGTTTTTATCGTATGGATTTATGTTTTTATTGGACTTATTCTATTGGGCTTGAAAAAGGAAAAGAATTAACAGTATGGATTTGGGCTTATGGCCCAATTGTGACATTCGGGTCAAGGGTGTTACATTTAGTGGTATCAGAGCTTAGGTTTAGTCGGTTCTAGGACATCCTCGGGGGAGTCTAGAGGAGTGTATAGGTGTCTAGCGAGTACATGCCCATGAGTCGAAGTTGTACTTGTTTTAAACCTGAAATTCAATGGTGTAACCTCGTTTGTTGTTATGCAGAATAGAATCATGGCAAGGAGGGCAAGAATCGATGAGGAAAGTTTGGGCTCCAGATAAAGGAGTTACGATGAGGAATATGTGCCTGGCACAGAGGTTATGTCGGAGGACACAATTGACCGGGGAGTCAACTACTTCTCACATCTAAATTGGGCGTTACACCCGATTGTGAGGGCAATACCGAGGGCATCTGCTACCCCTCGTGAGGAACCTATTGAAAGGGTGAGAAGGCAAGATGCTACGGATTTTCATGGATCGGGGTGTGATAACCAGTACAGGCGGAACAATGGTTGCAAGATACCTGCTGGATTATGAGGCAGATGAGGTTGAGGTCGGAAGACAAGCTGTCATGTATCTTGTCCCTGTTGAAGGGCAATGTTAGAGAATGGTGGGAAATAGTGGAGCTTGGGTGGTACCCCAATCGACCATCTTGGGATGATTTTCTTGAGGAGTTCGAGAAGAAGTATGTGGGCGAGGCCCACATTGATACCTTGAGAGATCAGTTCAGTCATCTTCTGCAAGGAAACCGGTCAGTATTCGAATATGAGCAAGAGTTTCTTCAGTTGAGTAGGTATGCTCCTAAATTAGTTGCCACCTAAAAGATGAGGTGCAAAAGGTTCTTGAAGGGCTTGAGGAAGGAAATTCAGACTTACCTGACTGCTGCACCACCAAAGGTGTTCTCGGAGTTGACTTCGAGTGGCAAGTCTCTTGAGCAAGTGTAAGGCTTAACATATGGCCCATCTGGAGTTCAGGTGGAAGGACCCAGAACCCCTCTAATAGTAACTCGCATGCCTTCTCGGGGAGAAGCAGAAATTAGTAGAACCATAATAGAGGAGCATTGAATCGAAGTTTGAGGTCAGACTGAAGATCTGAGTTAGATGGTTGTAGAAGGCCATCTACTTCTTCACCCATGATATGCCCAGAGGGTTCACAGATGACTGCGGGCGCACCAGTTTGCATTTAGTGTGGACGCAAACACAGAGGCGAGTGTTGGGGAGCAGTAAGAGTTTATTACCAGTGTGGGTCACCGGATCACTTTGTGAAAGACTGTCCAGTGGCTGTTGTGACCTCTCCAGATCAGGTTCAGAGGACTGCATATCCGGCTCAGAGGGGTCGAGGCCTTGCTCATGGAGGAGCAAGCCATGTATCGGGAGGCACCTTCTAGTCTACCGCGAGAGCACTAGCTAGGCAGTATACGGTCAGGGCTCAGGAGGATTGCGCAGCTCCAGATGTTATCTCAGGTACGTTCACCCTGTTTTTAGTTCCTATTGCTGCTCTTATGGATTTGGGGTCTACCCACTCCTACATTCGTAGTGGGATATCTCAGCAATGGGGTATTCCTGCCAAGAATCTTGAGGTAAGAGTCCGTGTGACTAGTCCCTTGGGATATGATGTTTTGGTGGACAAGGTGTAACGAAGATGCCCAATCGAGGTGCATGGGCCGTTGTTTCCAGCGGATTTTATGGTTTTACCGTTTTAAGAGCTCGATGCCATCTTGGGGATGGATGGGCTCTTTAAGCATGATGTTAGTCTGGGATGTAGAGCAAAGAGTTTGAAGCTTCGTGTTACGGACGGTTCCAAGCTGATTGTGCGAGGTGAGAGAATTTCGTGTCTATCTAGTGTGGTATCTGTAATCACTAAATTTAACCAGGTGTTAACCCGTTTTCATTTTTTTAATAATGGGCTTTAGTTGTTTTTTATTTTTTTATATATCTATATTATTACTATCTATTTATAATTTAAAAACAAAAAACCAAAATATTATTAGTATACTTAGTGTTATTAATTACTGCTAATTTGTTACTATAAATTGAAAACAAAATGAAATTCACACAAAAAAATATTAATATTATTTATTGCTATTTTTAGTTCGGTACTACTATTTTCATTTTATTATTCCGTTACTATAGTATTATATTCTTATTAGGTCAATATACTACTAATATTATTGTTTTGTTATCATTTTATTAATATTACTAAACAAAAATAAAAACAAAAACAAAATATTAAATATAAATAAAATAGTGTAAATGAAAGCCCAATATTTAAATAAACAACAAATCCCAATGTTTACAAAGTTTACGGTCCATTTACGATCCAAAAAGAATAATAATTACATGCAGCCCGATAATGGCCCAATTGAGGATCAAGATGGACGACCCAGATCGACCATAGAAGATTCCAGAACTGCCACGCACCCACGCGTTGCTTTCTCGCTCCTCCACGCGGGTGTGAGCTGCACGCGTCTGACCCTTAGGCAGCCCCTGACTCTCCCTCTGCCCCAGCTACAGACCACTCACTGGTCCCCGTTCCCCTCGCAGGGCCACGTCGGTATGCAAACCAAAACAAGCAAAGCATTAGTAACAAAGTTCAAAAACATATCGAAAGGAGGTTCGGGAAAAAATGGCAAAAATCAGAGGATCTTGGTGGATTCCAGACGAGTATAGAGCCACTGTTTTTTTTTTCAATTTTCATGTAACACGGACTTCGATTATATAAGGAAAACCAAAGAAAACTATTGTAACTTCAGTTTTTCAGATAAGAAAGAAATATAAAAACAAGAGCCTTTTCAGAGGTATTCTCTCGTCTCCCTACATACATGTATGCTTCACACATCTAAAAAACCCTAGATCTAAAGAGGAGAGTCTTAACCTGGGTTTTTCGAGTGTTCGTTCATGTTCACATTCGTCGGTCAGTGACAATCTCACTGTCTCCAGGCTGAAAAGAGTGAGCCGGCAACGAATCTGGTTGTTTAGAAGTGTTCCTTCATCTTCCCGCACTGGCAATAAACCCCATGGCTTTCGGCCGTCAAGGGTGAGTCGTTCAGGAAGAGAGGAACTTTGTTCTGGGGGTTTCTGGTCGTCTCTGTTTGCTTAGATCCACAGAAATAGGGATAGATTCTTGTGAATCCAGTCTTGGTATGGTGTTTAGAAGGGAAGGGAGTTAGTTTTACAGGTGACTCTTAGGTTTCCGGCACCGGATGCGGTGGCCGGAGTAACGAGTGAGGCGTTTGGTGCGATGGAGGTGCGGCAGTTTCTGGGTTGGGTGAGTTTTGGTTAGAGCATTTAGGGTTTCTGGTCTTGGAAGGAAGTGAGGAAAGGTTTCAGATGTTCAATATTGCCGTTTTAGACAAAACAAAAATAAGTTTTATATGCTTTTAAAAATTTTCAAATGGCTTTATTACAAAATAAATCCTTAACGCGTTTTTGAATTTACCATTAGAGGGTTTCCCCTTTCTAAATAACACACTAGGTCCTCCAAACATTTTGAATCTTTCTGATTTCGTCGAAAAAATAGAACGGAATCATTTTCAAAACGACATTTTTACACTCCAGGTCCCTGTATTTTTAACCCGCATTTATTTTAACCCTATTTTTTTAATTTAATTCATTTTACAAAAGGTTTAATACCCTTTTAGCCCCCTTTTTTTAAAATTTGTTTGACTTAGCATGGTTCCAGCTTTTTTAAAATTCCATTTCGGCCCATGTTTTTGCAAAATCTTTCAAATTTACCTTTTCACTTGTGTTTAAATATTAATTTAATCCCTTCTCTTTTTTTAAAATGTATCAAGTGCCCCTAGGTTTTATTGTTCTAATTTCACCATTGCACCTCATATTTATTTTATGCTCTTTATTTTATTTCTTTATTTTTTTTATTTGTATGCCCCTTGCATGTAACACCCTCTTCCCGTATTGTTCTAAAATTTTATAAATTTTTGTAACCTTCAAAACCTCATTTGAAAAATTCCTAGTAAACTAGATTCATCAGACAATTAATCCACATAAATTAGAGTCCTTAACTCATAACACATAAGTGCAGAAAATTCGTTAAACATACACTACAATGCAGATCTAGTGTCTGGAAATTCTGACCTTTAATCGAATAAAAATTCATAACTTTTTACACAGAACTCGAAATCAATCACTGTTTGTTTTAAAAGAAACTAGACTCAATTTTTAGTTCATACATATAAGTTTCATTTTCTAATTCAATCTATGGAATTTATGGCAATTTTTCAAACTTATTGCCTAAAACAAAGTTTCTGAACAGCTTCAACTTATTTCGAATATAAGTTCATTAACTAGTCAAAAATCATTCAAATTCCAAATAAAATACGATTCATATCAGAGAAGGCTTCACATTTTACTATACATGCCAACTAGTAAATATCAAATAATATGAAAATTATATTACTGATACTGATGTACCTGTTTTCGATAGATGATGTTCTCTAATGCTCCTTACTCCCAACACTTCTCTTTTCCTACGCGTGAAACAATCACACGCTAAGTATAACTTAGTGAGGCATAAGATAAGTAGCATTTATAAACGCTTAATAATGCAATATACTTTCATATGCATGATAATCAATAAATCATATAACTTGTAATGTAGGAATATTTATGCAATAAAGCATACTGTAATCATTCTTAAACATAAAAGCATATGTTATCTTGTAAAACCATATAGTCATCATATGACATCATATAGCCCATAGTAATTATCAAGTGACTTGTATTATTCTTTTCTTACTCGTAGACACATTGAAATGTCGAGACACAATGAAGTGTCAATATCATGCTCGTAGACACATTAAAGTGCTGAGACACATAGAAGTGTCGATAACTTACTCGTAGACACAGTAAAGTGCCGAGACACATAAGAGTGTCAATATCTTACTCGTAGGCACAAGGAAGTGTCGAGACACAATAAAGTGTCAATAACTTTATTATACAATATTCAACATTATAATTACCAAGGGCAAACTTTTAAAAACAATTCCTGCAATTAATGGCTAGTAACCCAAATTCCATACTTTCAAACATACATATATACATCATGTAAAACATCTTTATACTGGAGCAGTTCATACTCCAATATACTTTATTACATTCATGGTATACTGCCACTTAAAAATTTCATCAAATAACTTTGTCATGCATTTGTCATGCTATAAAACATATATAAGCATGAAAATGTATCATAATCTTTAAATTATTAAAATAAAGTATCATGCTAAAATTCATGTCATGCTTTATAAAAATAAATCTTTACCTTTAAAAAATGCATGTTAATAAACATACAAGTTAAAACATGTATGCACTCACCTGGGCCATTTATTTTCTTGCCTCACTAAGCTTACTCATTAATCTTTTCATTTCCTTGAATACTTGTACCTTCCCCAGTATTTCTTGCAACTGTAGAAATCAATCGAATATACTTATTATTATACACTTACTTAATTCGATTCTAACATTGCCAAATAAAATACTAATGTTTGTCATGTATCTCATTTTGGGTCCTTAGTGACCATTTTGAACATTTGGCGACTATTTATGCCTTAATTTTCGATTCTTCCATTTTAATCCCTCACTTTCTTATTCTTGCCAAAATGGTCCTTTTTCATCAATTCAAGCTAATTCGATCATAATTTCAACAGTTTACAGATCATTCTCCCTTCAAAACAAAATTTCCAAAACCATACCCTTATTTCTTCAAATAGACGAGTAGGTCCCTAAACTTTTTCAAATATTCAATTTGGTCCCAAAATACTAAAATAAGCTTCTAATATCACAGGTCCACTATTTTCATCACCAAAATAATTTTTGACAATTTAATCCCTAATTTCTTTAAATTGCCAAAAAGATCCTTAACTTTTCAAAATTTACATTTTGGTCCTAAATTTTTCAATTCAAGCTTGAAACATCATTTCTACTCATTTCCATCATCAAATAAATTTCTCATCACAAATTCATCATTTTCCCCATCAAACTAAAATTCAAGAATAGTTCTCTTATTTTCCATCATCTTCGAATTGGTCACTAAATTCTTCCAAATATGAATTTTTCAATCTAGCATCAAAATCAAGCCTTTTGAATCACCAATAACTCAATTTCATCGTTAATTTCCAAACCCCTAACAAAACCCTAAATTCAAGATTAGGGTTTATAACTTCCAACATGAAATTAACTTGATTCAAGCAAAATTACACCTTTATAACATGAATTCTAACATAATCAAGCTTAAATCATTTCTTCAATCTTCAAACCATATTTTCTCTCTCTTTAAGAATATAAACAATTCTTCATAACCCTATGTAAAATTGCTATCAACATGTAGAGAATGAAGAGAAGATCATTTTATAAAACTTAAGCAAAATCAAAATCTAACTAGAAATGATCAAAATAATCAAAATTTGGAAAAACAAACCTTGTTATTTTCTTCTCCCAAGCTCACGGTAATATGGCTGAAAATGGGATGATTTTTATCATCTTTTATCCTTATTAATACACTTGTAAAGTGTATTGGAATATAAAATTCAAATAATGCCAAATTACCAATTTAGCCTCCAACTAAATCTTTAATTTCTAGTTTGCCCTTCTAGTTCAATTCCAATCAGCCACTATTCACTTTCCATGTAACAATATTCAAAATTCCATTCATGTCCCCATTAAGTGAAAAGACCAAAGTACCCCTCACTATTCAACTTTTCCATAAATTTGCCATTTTACCACCTATATAAAATACTGAATAGAATCGAATCTAAATAAATTAAAAACGATTCAAACTTCATTTCATGTTTATCGGGTCTTCCCAAGACTGCCTTCA
Source organism: Hibiscus mutabilis (assembly GCA_019671005.1). Classification (NCBI taxonomy): domain Eukaryota; kingdom Viridiplantae; phylum Streptophyta; class Magnoliopsida; order Malvales; family Malvaceae; genus Hibiscus; species Hibiscus mutabilis. The sequence continues at coordinate 29,682,991 of CM033748.1, read as the reverse complement.
AATTTCCATAACATTCTGAGCTCGAATGATCATCCTAATTCCATTTAAACTTTAATCGTAATTTCCCAATAATAGAAACATTGGAGGTTTCAGATACTTGATTTCACGTAAGTGAATCGAGGTTTTGCGTATTGGTGAGTGAAAACGTGGTTTAAAGCGTTTTGATGTTATGGCAATAGAGTTTTGGGAGTTAAGGTAGAGCTTGAAACGCTTACCTAGACTCGAAAGTAAGTATAAAGTGGTTTTACTCTCTCTGTCGTGCTTGTTCGAATGATTTTATGCATTTGGTTTAGTGTTCATGTACCTACTGTTTAAGCATATTTTAAAGTATTCGATATACTATTTTTAAGTGTGTTTTGCTGAAGGATGCCCATGGTAAGTGATCCTTGTAAAGTATGGTTTATACTTATGTTTTAAAGCATGGTTGTTGCTTTGGAAATGGCATGGTTTAATGCTTATTAAAACAGTGAGGTAAATGTTATTGGTTAATTATATTGGCAAGTGATGTGGTTTTGAAATTGTTATCGGATATAGTTGGCCGGCCATAGGATTGAGTGCACTGTAAATAAGTTGCCTTGGATGTTGAGGGGTTTATACGGCGTACCAAATACTCTATCCAAGTACCCTAATAGTTTAGGGGTTATACGGTACCAAAAACTCCCGTTAGTGGGTTAAGCATCTAACAGATGAAAGGGGTTGGTGTTCCCGTTGGTTGAAAACGTACCCGATTGTTATTGTACCGCGATTGTGATTGTGTTGCTATTCCGGTTGAGATGGCTTGAAGTGTTGAGTTAACACTTGTTGAATCTGTGTATCCGATGAACTCTTTTGTTATTGGACTTGTTTAATGATCACTTGTAAGCCAATATAATTGTTAATGTATCATTGAAATGTTTTATGTTGTATAATGTGAATTATACATGTTTCTCCTTGAGCTTGCATTTGGTAGTAATGCATGGGAAGACTTAAGTAGAGGGTTAACAATGTGACTTGCTGTTGATTAATGATACATGTAGCATCCGGTTTAATATGCTAGTTTTAATGATGTAAAGTGCATGTTGTAAAAAGGGAATGGTGTTCTAAAGGATAATGTAAAGTGAATGGTTTTAAATACATTGATGGTGTTTTTGTTCTGAGCATTCCTCACTAAGCCATGTGTACTTACTCTCTCTTTTTCCATCAATGCAGAGAATTAAAGTCCCGGGAGGCAGCAAGAAGCAAGGGGATCTTGGCAAGACTTGTTTCCAAATTATGTTAGAGACTAGACTATAATGAATAAGGGCAATGAGGGTACTAGTTGTGTTTTGGGGAGATGACTCCCTGTTTGAGCATGTTTCTTTAGTTGCTCTCAGGTTGTAAGTGGCCTTTAAAGATTGATTTTGGTGTTGGTTTGTCTTTTGGTGTGTGCTTGGATGCAAAATTAGGAAGCATGCCTATAGATTTCCTTTTTGATGCATGAATCCTTGTTGTGTTGTTAGAATTGTGATGCTAGTTGGCTTGTGATATGTTTGGCATGTTGGTGTTGTGTTTTACGCATGTTGGAGTTGTTAGAGTATGCTTTTGAGATGAAAAACCAACAAAATGTGACATTACAAGTCCAAGCATACCGATACGCGGGGGACCATGTCGGTACGACTAGGCATTTTTAGGCTTGAGGGATCGGTATGAGGGTTGGTGTTTCGATACGCCTAGGCTATTTTGGTCTTAGCGTATCGGTACAGCAAGGGGTGTTTCGATACGGGTCTCAACTACAGGAAATCAACTTTTTTGTCCCAAACCCGTGTACTGAAACGCCCAGAGAGCCATATCGGTACGATCATCAAGGTTTTCAAAAGTTTGGTATTTCAGTTAGGCATATCGATACAACATGGAGATGTACCGAAATGGGGTGTTTCAATCCGTATCGGTACGGATGACCGTTATTTCTATTATTGTCACTTTGGGCAGTTTTGTTTTCTTTGTAATTTAGTCCCTGAATCTTGTCAATACGAATGTATGCGATAGAATGATCGGATTGAGTTGATATTTGAAATGAAAGATTGGAACCTAACTAAATAAAGGTTGGTAACTTAAAAGTGACCTTTAATCCTAAATTTTTTTAATTACAATTTCGTCCCTAAATTACAATGTAATCAATTGGATGTCAAATTAATGCTCGATTGAGTTGGGGTTGCACCTGATGTCCGCATGAAAATGTAGGGTTAATATTTGGCATCTAGATAAGATAAAAAGGAAAAAAATGGACCGGGTTTTGTTATATCTCTTCGGTTTGCTACGGCAAACCTAAAGCAGCCTTCTTGGTTCGGTTGGATGTCTAGGTCGGGTCAAGGGGTTACATTTGGTGGTATCAGAGCCAGGTTTGGTTCGTTTGGGATGTTGTTGTGATGTTGCCATGTTTGATTTGTACGGTGATTGTTGTATGTATGCTGGTTGGTATGCACGGTGATTGATATATGAATGTTGGCTATTGTATGTTATGTTGGGGAAGTTTTGGGGGTACCCATTGCCTTATTATTATAGTCTGGAAAGTTTTGATTTTTGAAATGAAAGTCTTGGATCCTTGCTTGAGGCTGGCCTAACCATTTTTGTTTTGAAATGATTATCATGCCTTAGATATATTTTAGCACAATGGGACCGAGGAGAGAGTTGCGATCGTGTACGATTGTTGCTGTCACTGGGCAGGATGCTGAAGAAGAAGTTGTACCGCTTGAAGGGTTGCCACCACCCCCACCTAATCCATTAGAGGGAGTTGAACAAGTGCCACCTACGTCGGGTGGGCCAGGGATGGGTGATATGGCATCATTGATGCAGGCTATGACCGGTGCTTTTCAAGTAGTAGTTGCGGGTGTTCGTGTGCCAGCACCACTGGTTGAGGGGCAAGGTTTGCCGCTTGAGCATCTTCATAGTTTGGACAGAGTTGAGTTCCGAGGTTTGTTACCTGAGGCCTCCAAGGGTTGGTTGGCCAATACTAAGAGGATACTGGGCCAGATGGGGTGCACCGATGCTCGTAGGCTAGGCTATGTTGTTTCCATGCTGCAGGATGATGCTTATACATGGTGGACTACCACGATATTCGGTATGGTGACCGAGGATGTGACCTAGGAGTTCTTCTGCGAGGCATTTCGGAAGATGTTTTTGGAAGTCCGATATCAGGACGAGAAGAAACGCGAGTTTATGGCTCTGTTCAAGGCAGTATGTCTGTTGCAGAGTACGAGGTGTAGTTCGTGAGGTTGAGTCAGTATGCACATGAGTTGGTTCTTGACGAGCATACTCAATGTGATCATTTCCGGTATGGGCTTGTGCAGGATGTTAAGACATACATGCTTGCTGCTGATTACACCGACTTTGATGTGTTGGTTTTGCAAGCCAAGGATGTGGAGCAAAATTTGGGTTTGGCATCTGGATCGTGAGCTTCTAGCTTGGGTAAGAGAGCTATTAATTTGGGTTATAGCGGTGGTCAGGCCAAGAGACACTGTGACAGGAGGTTTCGCCCGGAGCAGAGGCATGGCAGAGGTGTTGTGGGACGTAGAGTATAGGGCAGGGTGCCCAGGTTAGAGCCTCATTTAGCACTTGTTGGGTTTGTCGATCCCGGGTTCATTTGAGGCGAGATTGCCCGCGTTTGGCCAATGAGGGTCAGGCACCTACACTTGTGGTGACTAATGCTTATTGGAGTTGTGGGTCAAGCGACCATCAGAGGCGTGAATATTTGTTGTTGGCTCGAGGTGGGCAGGGTGCTGCACCTGTTGTTGCTCCACAGCGGGGTCGTGGTTGCAGACCGTTTCAGTGTCGAGATGGTGGGCAGAGTACTGCGGCTCATACTGTTGCTATCCAGCCTGAGGGAGGTGGACAGTCTTTGTCGTTATATTCGTTGGTTGATTCGGGTTCTACTCATTCATACATTTTGAGAGAGCATGCTGAGTTGCTTGATATATCTGTTGAAATTCTTAATGTGGATGTCAGAGTGACTAGTTATCTTGGGGAAACAGTCGTGGCTAGGAGGTTGTATCGTAGGTGTCCGTTGATGGTTCAGGGACATGTGTTTGTTGTGGACTTGATGGAGTTACCATTCCATGGTTTTGATGTGATTCTGGTATGGATTGGCTGGCCGAACATCGGACTGTGGTGGATTTTGAGACCAAACGAATATCCTTGAGGTTGTCGGATGATTATGAGGTGGTGGTTGTTGGTGAGAATGCCAAGTTTTTGTCTAATGTTGTTTCGGCTTTGGAAGTAAGTCGAATGTTGGATTCGGGATGTCAGGCTTATTTGACCTATGTTATGAATCCTAGATCAAAGGAGTTGAGGGTGCAGGATGTTCACACTGTTTGTGGGTTTCTAGTTTTTTTTCCGGAGGAATTACAAGGGTTGCCACCTGACCGCGAGGTAGATTTTGGCATCGAGGTCTTTACGGGTACGGTATCAGTATCTATTGCTCCATACTGTATGGCTTCGAAGGAATTGAAGGTGTTGAAAATGCAGTTGCAGGAGTTGCTTGAGCGTGGGTTCATTAGACCCAGTATCTCAACATACAGAGCACCGATGTTGGTTGTTAAGAAGAAAGATGGTACGTTGTGGATGTGTATAGATTACCGGCAGCTGAATAAGTTGACAATAAAGAACAAGTATCCCTTACCGCGGATAGATGACCTATTTGATCAGTTAAGGGGAGCCTCGGTGTTTTCCAAGATAGATTTGAGGTCGGGGTACTACCAGTTAAAGGTGAAAGAGGTGGATGTGCCCAAAACATCCTTCCGTACGAGGTACAGGCATTACGAGTTTCTTGTGATGCCGTTTGGTTTGACCAATGCACCAGCTACTTTTATGGACATGATGAACTGAGTGTTTCATGAGTTTTTGGACCAGTTTGTGGTTGTGTTTATCAACGATATCCTTGTGTACTCCCGTACTGAGGAGGATCATGATAGACATTTGAGAATTGCGTTTCAGACGATGTTGGCTAATCAGCTTTATGTTAAGTTAAGCAAATATGAGTTTTGGCTTAAAGAAGTTATGTTCCTCGGGCATGTTGTGTCGGTCGAAGGAATACGCGTCGATCCGCATAAGGTTGAGGCTGTAATGAGTTGGAAGGAGCCCAAGTCTGTGGCAGAGGTTAGTAGTTTCCTTGGATTGGCAGGTTACTACCGAAGGTTTGTGGAAAGGTTCTCTAGTTTGGCGGCTCTGTTAACAAAGTTGCTACAGAAGAATGTTCGGTTTGAGTGGACAGGAGATAGGCAACAAGCTTTTGAAAGGTTGAAGGAAGCCTTGAAGCGAGCTCCAGTGTTGGTTCAACCAGAATCGGGGAAGGAGTTCGTTGTTTGTAGTGATATGTCGTATGTTGGGCTTGGTTGTGTGTTGATACAGGAGGGTAGGGTAGTGGCGTATGCATCTAGGCAGTTAAAGGTGCATGAACATAACTACCCTACTCACGATCTTGAGCTTGTAGCGGTTGTGTTTGCCTTGAAGATTTGGAGGCATTACCTTTATGGTGAGAAATGTGTGATTTATACGGATCATAAGAGTTTGAAATATCTGATGACACAGAAGAAGCTGAATCTTAGGCAACGTAGATGGTTGGAGTTGCCTAAGGATTAGGATCTGACCATTGAGTATCATTCGAGGAAAGCCAATGTTGTGGCGGATGCTTTGAGCAGAAAAGTAGCTGTAGAGTTGAGAGCCATGTTTGTTCGGTTGAGTGTGACGAATGACGGGGGGTTTGTTGGCTGAGTTGCAAGTGAAGCCGTCCTTGTCGCAGATGATTAAGAAGAAGCAACCATATGATGGGAGTTTGGTACCTCATGTGGAATATATCAAGGATGGAAATCCTACGGATTTTCATTTCAAAGATGATGGGGTGTTGTGTTTCAAAGGTCGAATAGTGGTGCCTGAGGACAAAGAGTTGAGGCATACTATTCTGACTGAGGCATATGCTAGTCCTTTCGCTATGTATCCCGGTAGTACTAAAATGTATCGAGGGTTGAAAGAGGAGTACTATTGGGTTGGACTGAAAAAGGGATGTGGATGATTTCGTTGCTTGGTGTATGTTTTGTCAGCAGGTAAAGGCTGAGCATCAGTTTCCTTCTGGGTTGTTGCACCCGTTGAGAACACCAGAATGGAAGTAGGAAAGAATCACCATGGATTTCGTGTCTGGGTTGCCTTTGACGCTGATTAAAAAGGATTCGATTTGGGTGATTGTGGATCGGTTTACGAAGTGTACGCATTTTGTGCTAGTGCATACTACGTATACCTTGGACAAATTGGCTGAATTGTACATCTCTGAGATTGTGCGTTTGCACGGAGTGCCCAAATCTATAGTTTCGGATAGGGATCCACGGTTCACTGCAAGGTTTTGGGTAAGTCTGCATCATGCTTTGGGAACACGGTTAAATTTCAGTACCTCATATCATCCTCAGACGGATGGCCAGTCGGAGCGCGTGATTCAGGTTCTCGAGGATATGCTAAGGTGTTGTGTTATTGATTACCAGGGAACGTGGGAGAAGCATTTGTCGTTGGTGGAGTTTGCTTATAATAACAGTTATCATGCTAGCATACAGATGGCTCCTTATGAGGCGTTGTATGGTAGGAAATGTCGTACGCCCGTGTGTTGGGCAGAAGCGGGGGAAAAGTTTGTGTCGATGCCCAATGTTTTGAAAGGCACAACCGAAAAGGTAAAGTTGATATGTGAGTGCTTAAAAGCAGCTGCAGATCGCCATAAATCCTATGCGGATTTGAAGCGTATGGATATAGAGTACGCTGTGGGTGATAAAGTGTTTTTGAAAGTGTCTCCCTGGAAAAAGGTGTTGCGGTTTGGGCAGAAAGGGAAGCTTAGCCCGAGGTTCATTGGACCTTACAAGGTTATTGAGCGTGTGGGTCTTGTTGCATATCGTTTGAGGCTACCTCCGGAGTTGGGAAAGATTCATGATGTGTTCCACGTTTCGGTGTTGCAGAGGTATAGGTCGGATCCATCGCATGTCATGCCGGTGGAGAAGATTGAGTTGAGACCAAACCTATCTTACGATGAAGAACCGGTAGAGGTTCTTATACCAACAGTAAGGTGCTACTTAGCAAGACAATAGAGCTTGTTAAGGTGTTGTGGAAGCATCGCAGTGTTGAGGAGGCCACGTGGGAACGCAAGTCAGATATGGTGAAACAGTTCCCGCACCTGTTTCCTCTAGGTAAATTTTGGGGATAAAATTTCTTAAGTGGGGGAGAGTTGTAATGCCCCGGTTTTAGGGCTAAGCAGTTTGGAGGTTTATTAGACGGTCCGGTGGACCGGAGTAGGGATTCAAGTCAATTTTGGGATCGTATATTTTTGGTGTTGGAAAAATTATGGAAAAATGCTCTAAAATCATTATTAATTCTGTATTTAATAATGGTGATATCGATTTTGTAAAACGAGTTTTGGAAGATGGACATTTTGGTTAGTGACCAAAATGAAAGTTTTGAAAACTGTGATTTTCTAGTGACTAAAATGAAAAAGGGTCAAATTCTTAGAATCTATAAGGAGCTATTTTACCAATTGGTTTTTGAAGGTTTCTCACTTAATTGAAGATATTTTAACATGTGTTTTAATTATTGATTAAAGAGGATTTTTGTTAAAAGTTAGTTATTACTTTCCAAAACAAAAATCACGTCATTTTCTCTCAACTTTTTCTCTCCATTCCCTCCCAGCCAAACACTCAGGTTTTCATCAAATTTCCAGATGTGAGGTGGTTTCTAGCTTGATTTTATTGTTTCAAATTGTTTTATAAAGATTGTTTACACAAAATCTTACAATAATCTTGTGTTTCCTTAGCTTTTCACAAATCAATTGAGGGAGAAACTTCACAATAGGGGTAAGGTCCGAGATCTCCTCTATTGTATGGTTCTTTACTAAAATTCCCAAGCATTTGATCCTTGTTTTTGTGTTTCTAATCTGATTTTGATGATTTTCTAATGTTTGATTGAGTTATTTGGGGAAAATGAGTTAATTCACGGATTGGATCTAATTTCCAGTAATTAAGGATGCTTTGATTTATATTTTGGATGTTTAATAATGTTGATAAATGATTTTTATCAATGTAATCCCGAAACTTAAGAATCTCTATTTGTTTAGGTTGTTAGTTTTGAGGTTTTGTGGTGTTTCTATGGTTGTAAGGTTGCTGGAGGTGGCAGGTTGATTTGGATCTGTTTTTAGAAGTGTTTTGATGTTGAAAGTGATGTTAGATTGATAGATGTTGGCTGGGTTGTGAATCAAAGTGTGTTGGTTATGTTTTCGGTTGTTGTGGAGGATTAATTGTGAAGGTTTTGTGGAAATCCGATAGGGATTGTAGTTGCTATGTTTAGAATGCATTATGATGCATTAATCCTCTGTTGTTTTGTGGTAAAAATAGGGGAGGTTGATCCAGAAGTGATTGGAGAAGCGTTGGAGGTTTTAGATACTTGATTTCGCGTCAGCGAATCGAGGTTTCACGTATCAGTGAGTGAAAACGTGGTTTAAAGCGTTTTGATGTTATGGGAACGGAGTTTTGGGAGTTAAGTTGGAGCTTGAAACGCTTACCTAGACTCGGAAGTAAGTATAAAGTGGTTTTACTCTCTCGGTCGTGCTCGTTCGAATAATTTTATGCACTTGGTTTACTATTCATGTACCTAATGTTTAAGCATGCTTTAAAATGTTCGATATACTGTTTTAAGCATGTTTTGCTGAAGGATACACATGGTAAGTGATCCTTGTAAAGTATGGTTTATACTTATGTTTTAAAGCATGGTTGTTGCTTTGGAAATGGAATGGTTTAATGCTTGTTAAAAACGGTGAGGTAAATGGTATTTGGTTAATTATATAGGCAAGTGATGTGGTTTTGAAATTGTTATCGGATATAGTTGGTCGGCCATAGGATTGAGAGCACTGTAAATAAGTCGCCTTCGATGTTGAGGGGTTTATACGGCGTACCGAATACTCCATCCAAGTACCCTAACGGTTGAGGGGTTATACGGTACAGAAAACTCCCGTTAGTGGGTTAAGCATCTAACCGATGAAAGAGGTTGGTGTTCCCGTGGGTTGAAAGTGTACCCAGTTGTTATTGTACCGCGATTGTGATTGTATTGTTATTTCGGTTGAGATGGCTTAAAGTGTTGGGTTAACACTTGTTGAATCCGTGTATCCGATGAAATCTTTTGTTATTGGACTTGTTTAATGTAGGGCTGAGCATGGTTGACCGCAGAACCAAAAATTGATCCGAACCGAGGCATTTGGACGGTTTATGGTTCATAAGTTTATGAACCATGGTTAACCGAATCGAACCGAATTGAACCGAATTTGATTTTTTATTTATAGCTATTTTTATAATGTAAAAATAAGTATTTTATACTTACAATACTATAGATGCATTTTTAATTATTATTTTTTACTTAAAAATTAAGTTTTTAATAAATATTTATGAAAAATACTTTAAAACTCTAACTTTTTAATGTTTAAAAGTCATCAAATAAAGCTATTTTGTCAAAATAAAATACAAAATTTCAAAAACTAACGTTAATATGGAAAAATCAAAAATCGAGGTTAACCGAACCGAAAACTGATGGTTACTAAAATAGCATACCGAATTAAACTGAAACCGAACCGTATACACTCCTAGTTTAATGATCACTTGTAAGCCAATATAATTGTTAATGTATAATTGAAATGTTTTATGTTGTATAATGGTGAATTATACATGTTTCTCCTTGAGCTTGCATTTGGTAGTAATGCATGGGAAGGCTTAAGTAGAGGGTTAGCAATGTGACTTGTTGTTGATTAATGATACATGTAGCATACGGTTTAATATGCTAGTTTTAATGATATAAAGTGCATGTTGTAGAAAGGGCATGATGTTCTAAAGGATGATGTAAAGTAAATGGTTTTAAATGCATTGATGGTGTTTTTGTTCTGAGCATTCCTCACTAAGACATGTGTGCTTACGCTCTCATTGTCCATCAATGCAGAGAATTAAAGTCCCAGGAGGCAGCAAGAAGCAAGGGGATCTTGGCAAGACTTGTTTCTAAAGTATGTTAGAGACTAGACTATAATGAATAAGGGCAATGGGATACTAGTTGTGTTTTGGGAGATGTTTTGTGGAACTCCCTGTTTGAGCATGTTTCTTTAGTTGCTCTCAGGTTGTAAGTGGCCTTTAAAGATTGATTTTGGTGTTGGTTTGTCTTTTGGTGTGTGCTTGGATGCAAAATTAGGAAGCATGCCTATAGTTTTCCTTTTTGATGCATGAAGCCTTGTTGTGTTGTTAGAATTGAGATTCTAGTTGGCTTGTGATATGTTTGGCATGTTGGTGTTGTGCTTTAAGCATGTTGGAGTGGTTAGAGTATGCTTTTAGGATGAAAAACCAACAAAATATGACATTACAAGTCCAGGCGTACCGATACGCGGGGGACCATATTGGTACGGCTAGGCATTTTTAAGCTTGGGGGATCGGTACGAGGGTTGGTGTTTCGATATGCCTAGGCCATTTTGGTCTTAGCGTACCGGTACAGCAAGGGGTGTTTCGATACGGGTCTCAGCTACTGGAAATCAACTTTTTTGTCCTAAACCCGTGTACCGAAACGCCCGGAGAGCCATATCGGTACGATCATCAAGGTTTTCAAAAGTTCGATATTTCAGTTAGGCGTATCGATACGGCGTGGAGGTGTACCGAAATAGGGTGTTTCAATCTGTATCGGTACGGGGTTACCCGTATCGGTACAGATGACCGTTATTTTTGTTATTGTCACTTTGGGCAGTTTTGTTTTCTTTGCAATTTAGTCCCTAAATCTTGTCAATGCAAATGTATGTGATAGAATGATCGGATTGAGTTGATATTTGAAATGAAAGATTGGAAGCTGACTACTGAAAAGTGAGGTTTAATCCTGAAGTTTTTGTAATTGCAATTTGGTCCCTAAATTACAAATATGATTAATTGGATGTCAAATTGATGCCCGATTGAGTTGGGGTTGCACCTGATGTCCACATGAACATTTAGGGTTAATAATTGGCATCTAGATAAGATAAAAAGGAAAAAAATGGACTGAGTTTTATTGTATCTCTTCGTTTTGTTACGGCAAACTTAATGTAGCCTTCTTGGTTCGGTTGGACATCTAGGTTGGGTCAAGGGGGTTACAGGAATGATGCCACAGTCCAGAGTTGGCAGCATCAATGAGAAACTTGGAAGTCCAGCTTGGGCAGATTGCCAGTGCACTCAGCAATCGACCCTAAGGAGCATTGCCAAGTGACACAGAAGATGCTCGACACAAAGACAATTGGCAATGCAAAGCTATAACTCTTCAGAGTGGTAAGCAATATGATATGGAGAAGGTTGCTAAGCAGCCAATTAATTGCCAAATTGAGAAGCCAGTGCTGGCAGATAAACCTAGGGAAATAGAGAAAGAGGAAACCAAAATAGATGATGCCAAAACCGATGCCAAACAACATATCGATACCATAATCGATGCCAAACAGCATATCGATGCCAGCACCGATGCCAAACAGACTGATGCCAGCACTGCCTTGGCAAAGCCAGTAGAGCTGGTACATGTTTATCCGCCACCACCATTTCCAGCAAGACTTCAAAAGCATAAGCAAGACCAGCAATTCAAGCGCTTCTTAGAAGTTCTTAAGCAATTGCAAATCAACATTCCATTGGTAGAAGCCCTTGAGCAAATGCCAACTATGTCAAATTCATGAAGGACATTCTGTACAAAAAGAGGAAGTTGGGAGACTTTGAAACTGTTGCTTTCACTGAGGGATGCAGTGCCATAATCCTAAACCGACTGCCACCAAAGCTGAAATATCCAGGAAGTTTTACTTTTCCCTGCACCATTGGCAACAAATTCATGGGCAAGACACTGTGTGACCTAGGAGCCAGCATCAACCTGATGGCAATGTCAGATTTTAGGAAGCTTGGCATAGAAGCAAGACCTCCACAGTGACACTTCAGCTGGCAGATCGATCCGGTGCACATCCCAAGGGTAAGATTGAGGATGTGTTGGTACAGGTAGACAAATTTATTTTTCCAACTGATTTTATCATTTTGGATTATGAGGCTGATGTTAATGTCCTAATTAGTTTGAGTAGACCTTTCCTTGCCACGGGTAGGGCTTTGATTGATGTTCATAAAGGGGAACTAACAATGCGTATGAATGACCAACATGTTACATTTAATGTGTTTCAAGCTTTGAAATATACAGATGAACCTGATTAATGCCAAGTAGAGGAGATCATGGAGTCCATTTACACTTTGGACATGGTACAATTATGCCAGGATACAGAATTTGATGCCAGCAACTTAGATGGCATAGCTGAACTGTTTGAGGAACCTGAAGAATCAGTCTTGGAGGCTGAGGAGGCGAATTATTTTGAACGACTACAGTTAGCCGACATAGAGATCAAGGCACCTAAACTATCAACTGAGGAGCCACCAGAGTTGGAGCTAAACCTACTACCAAATCACTTGAAGTATGCTTATTTAGGTAAACACTCAACTCTGCCAGTGATCATTGCCACTGATCTTACTAATGATCATGAGGAAATATTGATGGCAATGTTAAGAAAGCATTGGGTTGGACCTTAGCAGACATCTGATGTAACACCCTTGACCCGAATGTCACGGTTAGGCCCTAAGCCTAAATCCATACCGTTAAAATTTTTCCTTTTTCAAGCCCAATAGAATAAGTCCAATAAAAACGTAAATCCATACGATAAAAATGTTGTTAAATCTAGAAGTTTAAACAGTATTCACGGAGCTCCATTTACAAATATTAAAACATTCGACTTTGACCGAATAATACAAAATAAGAGTTACAAAATACATATAGGGTCCTACGAAATACATAGCCCATTACATCTAGTATTTGTACTCAACTGCTAGAGTCGATGCTGAAATCCAAACCCTGATGGTGATCCTTCAAGCCTCATGATAACCTACTAACCTGCGAATGGAAACAACGATTCCGAACGCTGAGCTAACAAGCTCAGTGGATACACCGCCACTCAACCATGCTTCATGCAAATCATAAATAAAGCAATGCAATAGGAATGATATCATGGCAATATAGCAATGGCGCTACCATAACCGCCTAATCACATGGCATTATGAATGTATGATTATACACACAACTCATACTAGAACCCCATATATTTACCTAGCATCACACAGATAACACCAACAACAATTAAGTGAGGTCTGCGTCCACAAAGCATCAGAATCCTACACTTAAGTGAGGCATGCGTCCACATAGCATCGGGATCCTACACTACGAGTAAGGCATGCATCCACATAGTATCGGGATCCTATACTCAAGGGGATGAGGCTTGCGTCCACATAGTATCGGGATCTTACATCCATCCTCGGGATTCCTCATCAAGCATCTTCGAATAAGGACTGCGACCACATAGCATCTGGATCCAACATTCGAGAATCTTCAGGGTGTTGCAACACACTTACGATATCCAAATCCCAGCAACAAGGGATGACTCGACTACTTAGGCAACCCTCATCACACAACAAGGACCCTAATTACCACTATAGCGATATCCTTTTTACGCTAAAAAAATGGGTTTCAAGGTGTTTGGGGTCTTTTAGGTATTTAAAATATTTATTCTGCGAGATTTTAGAAAACACGTATTTTATAAAAAAATAGAGTCGCCACCAACCACTTAGGTAGGCCAGAAACCATAAAACCAGAGATTTTATAAATGTTAGGTTCAGGATTCGGTTACGGATGGGGAATGATTAGCAACCCCACACCGCCCAAAATTGGTACTTTAATAATTACCGCTTTATTAATATTAAACTTTCCGGGTTAAAGTGACGATTAAATTAAAATTTGGTCATAAGTGTGAGTAAATTTTAAAAGCCCCGTTATCCGAGAGTAAACGCCTAACCACCATCACTACGCCTGATACTGGCCCCGATTACGCTCGGATAAAAGGGCACCGCATTGACAATTTATATTCCATTATGCAACCTTAAAAAGCAAAATAAAACATACTATTTACATTGACATGATATTAAAAAACATGAATATTGCAAATTCAAATAAAATAATTAAATACATGAACATAATATATCACAATAATAAAACAAAGTATGCACATAAACATGAAAAAAGAAAAACATGCTTTCAAAATTAATTAATTAAATCTAACATGCTTTGACACATGAATACAAAGCACAACTATAACATATGCATGGCATAAATGATATGGTGCTAGATTAATGAAACGTCGATGCCATGGTAATACATTAAGGCTTAACATATGGCATATTTTATGTACACATCCAAAATAAAAACAATACATTATGTGAAAAACACACTAACATGTAACCTAAAAAAAGGATATGGAAATTTACGTTAGCATACAAACACATGCTACATGCAAAGAAACTACGATAACACCTAAAACATACATATATATGATGACAAAAGCATTAAACACACACAAAAAAAGCATGATACCATAAATAAATGAAGAAAACAAAATGTATGTTAACATGTGGATATGATACACAAATTAAACTACACATATAAAAAAGGCATGTACACGAACAAACTAAATTAAAACAAGAAGGCATGATACCACAAAAAATCACATGTTGTAACATAAATACACATATAATACGAGAAGAACATACATTAAAACATGAAAAAAATAACAAAATAAAAATGCGAACATGCTAAAAACATAATAACCGAATGACATAAAAAAATGGACTGACATGAAAAGAAACAAAACAAGAGGACAAAAATTAAAGGAAGAGAACACACATTTAAGGATCAATTTAGAAACTGGAATGAAACTACAAGGACTAGATGAGTAATAAGACCAAGGGGCAGGCTTGATCTGAAAAAACTCAAAACGCGGAATGACTAAGTGCGTAATTTTGCCATTAAAAGCTGAATTAGTTTAATCTGGGGATGAAATCAAAATTTTTGGAAAATAAAAGGGGACCAGAGTTGTAAATAAACCACGGGGCAAGCTCAATTTGAAAATGCGAGAATGTGGTAGTCCTTACTATGTAAATTTACCAATTTTAAAAAAACAAAGCACTATAAAACACACCCAACAGACAGCTTGTGAACCCTTTTTCATTTTTTTACAACCGATTAAACACCCTCTAAATCCTCTGTCTTTTGAAATCCAAAATCCCCAGATACTCAACCAATTCAAGAACACGGTGATGGCTGGCCGCTCCGGCCACCGTAAGCTACCACTGGCCAACGGCCCAAAAACCCACAAACGAAGCGTTTTTTTATTTTAAAACCAAAGAAAACACCCTAAATTTTAGAAAACAAGTACCTTCAGCCTGAGATTTAGGAAAACCGAGACCATTTCCTTTTTTTGAAAATAAACCCCCTTTTAATCTTCTTCTCATAAACTAAGACCCCAAAAAAATCCTCCTAACCGGTTCACCAAATTCAATTTTCAGGAACTGACGGCTTATCACCGATGAGGGAAAATTGACGATCACAGGGTAACCTCTGACTCTTTACTTACTTTTTTTTGTTTCGAATAAGCATGCATCCAAAAAGAAATTGGGAAAGATGATTACCAAAGGAAACTTTTTGTTTTTGTTTTTATTTATGGAACTGGTAACTGGTCCCTAATGATTTGGTTTTTTGATACATATATATTCTCCCTAGTAATATGTTTCTAGTAAACTAATACATAAAAGAAATACATGTTTGGTTCAGTTTTGGTACTGACAATATTTTTTCTCTGTCTTCGCACGTCCCCGAGCATGGCGGTGGTTGGAGATCTGATGGAGGAGGCATGGTGGAGTGGTGGATATCTGATCCAACGGCAGGGATGCCTTGCTGCATGGATGGCCCAGATTCAATATGGAAATTGGTGGGAACGCGCGAGATGAAGCCACGTGGCAGATGGCAGATGAAGAGTCTTGTGCGTGTGATGCATGCACGCGTGGAAGGCTAAGAGTCTGCGCGTGGTCTTACGCAGCCAGCTGGATGATCATCTCCTTTCAATCGTGGTCGTTGGATCAAGATCTGATCCAACAGTCCAGGGACGGCTGTGCATAAGAGAGAGAGAGGGGGTTAGGGTTAGTCATCTGGTTAGGATTAAGGTTTTTTTTAATTCAGTCTGGGCTTGGATGAATGGGCCATGTAACTTCTTAACTTTGGGCTCTTGTAATATATAATGGACTTGGACACTAGTTTATATCTGGGTTTTATTTTATTATCTGCTCATATATATATGTAATAATAATAATAATACACACGTACATACATATATAATATACGTACGTACAAGCACATACATACGACATACGAGTACACACGTAGAATACCGTATAAAAATACATGATTAATATAACATACCAACTTATAATATTGGCTTATTCACACATAATTAATATGACTATGCACACATTGATATATATATATACAAACAATACACACATAATACACATGCACATACATAATACATATACTATACATGCATTCACCTCACACATATGTTAATAACATATACACATATATATATATATATGTAAACATGCCATAGTATTAACCAATTATTACATTAATACGTATTAAGACAATATTTATACTATGGATAAAAATAAGTGATTACAGTTGCCCCTCTTTGCTTGTTCTTGTGAAACGAGAACAAAGCAAAGACCAAAAGCACTCATTTTTATCTGACTTCCCTGTTTTTTAGCTTCAGAGTCGCGTGTTCTTCTGGAACTCTCCACTTTTCTTCAGTCGGATCCTTGAGCGGTATGCACCTGAATTTAGAAATCTTGACCTTAAGAAAGACGATCCTTGCGAAAGGATTAAACTAAGAAGTTGATTTTAAGAAAAATATCCTTATGGAAGGATAGATTAATTTTTAGAAAAATATCCTTAAGAAAGGATTGAATTAAGAAATGTGATTTTAAGAAAAACATCCTTATGGAAGGATAAATTAAGGAATTATTTTTTAGAAAAATATCCTTAAGAAATGATTAAATTAAGAAATTTGATTTTAAGAAAAACACCCTTATGGAAGGATAAATTAAGGAATTATTTTTTTTATAAAAATACCCTTAAGATAGGATTGAATTAAGAAATTTGATTTTAAGAAAAACATCCTTATGGAAGGATAAACTAAGGAATTAAGTTTTAGAAAAATATCCTTAAGAAAGGATTAAATTAAGAAATTTGATTTTAAGAAAAACACCCTTATGGAAGGATAAATTAAGGAATTAATTTTTAGAAAAATACCCTTAAGAAAGGATTGAATTAAGAAATTTGGTTTTAAGAAAAACATCCTTATGGAAGGATAAATTAAGGAATTAATTTTTAGAAAAATATCCTTAAGAAAGGACTAAATTAAGAAATTTGATTTTAAGAAAACCGTCTAGACATCACGAGGAGTCCATGTAATACCCCAAAATTTACTAAGTTGATTAAGGGTCATTTAGTACTAAGATAATAGCTTAAAAGCTAACTTAGTGACTAAAATGACAAAAATGCGAAAGTTGGGATTTCTTTAATTATGGGTTTTGGAAAGGAAATTATAAGGTTTAAAGGTCTCATGTAATAGATAGTGAATTGAATAAGGTATTCTTAAAGTTTGGTTTAATTCCAAGGAAAATTGGAATGGAATTGAAGTTTAAAAAGGTAGTGACCAAAATGTAAATTTTGAAAATTTTATGCCTAAAGTATAAACTTTGGAAAAGTTTGGGGACTAAAGTTGTAATTTCCCAAAATTTAAGGGTTTTTATTTCATAAATAAACAGATCACCAAAGGGTGTGAATCGAATGCAGAATTATTGGTTCGATCTGATACTTCAATTATTGGAAAAATCGCAGTTAAAGTTTAAGTGGAATTCGGATACCCAGACCGAATTGAAAAATTTTAAAAATTTTCCATATGATAGAGAAAGGTTATAAAAGTCATTTCCAAGTGTTGGAAATATTTTTAGTTCGATTCAAGATGAATCCTACAGTTTATTTCTGAGTAAAGGATTATTTCTCGGTATATTGGATCGAATGGAAATTTTGGAGACTGATCCAAAAGCCATGGAAAAGTCATAAAATGTTATTTTAAGAATATTTTATTATAGTTGGTTGGATTCCAACTAGATTTAGTTGAATTTTTACAAGAATGGCAAACTAGTAAATAAAAACTAGTTGGAGGGCAAATTGGTCATTTGGCCCTAACGACAATTTTGGAAAGAGAAATTGGAAGATTAAATCTTGGCCCTTGATTGATGATAAAATCAATCTCAACCATTGGATAAAAGGACAAAATTGTAATTTCACTATTAAATGAATTTAATATTCACTTAATAGATATATGTGTAAAATAATGGTGAAAAGATGAAGATTTTGTTCATCTTTTCCAGCCAAAAACGTAAGAGCTAGGGAAATAAAGAGAAAATTTTTTCCAAGCTCGATTCAAGCCCCGAAACTCGGTTTTCAGGTAATCTCTTCAACTACAAAGTTGTTCTACTCTTCAAGCTCTATCTTTTGATGTCAATAATTCATGGAATCCATGCTTTATTGATGAGAATTTACATGAGAAAGAAATTAGGGTTTATGGATCAAATTGAGGCTTTTGAGATTTTAAGATTCCATGATTGAAGTCAAGTTGAAATCAAGCTAGTATGATGTTAAAATCATGGTATTGAGTTGGGATTTAAGTTCTACATGTTTTGATTATTATGAAGATGATTAGGGTTTATGGATTCAAGTTTAATTTATGGTTTGTAATGTTAAATTAATGACCTAGTAAGCTTGAATTGTTATTTGGAAGCAAAACCCTAAGCTAAAAGTATAGGGACCATTTCGGCAAGTTTAAAAGTTAGAGGACCAAATCTGATTTTTATGATTTTGGTGTGTATTTATGTTATTAATGATGTTAGAGACATGAAATTGAAGTTAGAATGTTAAATTGATGTTGAACCGAATTAGTGACCATTTTGACAAATTGTCAAAGTTAAGTGACCAAATTGAAATTGAAGTTTTGTATGGGGGCTAAATATGATTTTTAGTTGTAATGATGGAATTAAGGTAGAAATGTTGAATTGAGGACTAAATTTCAAAGTTAAGAAGCTTGAATCCTTATCTTTGCATTTTAGTGACTATTTCGGTAAATAAGGAAAATTAGGGAGAATTATTGTGAATAATTATTTGGTGAAGAATGTAATGAGTTGGTGGTTTAAAGCTAGTGATTGGAATAAATTGAAAAGTAGAGAAATAAGGAGAAGTTAGTATAAAAGTTGAAGTTGTTTATGGAAGCTGTGTAGAAAATTGGTTTATGGAAGTAACTTTGAAAATTCACCATAAATTCTACAAAAATGGTTAGAAGGTGAATTTTATACCGATGAAAAGATTTATTCGTCTAGTTTCGTGTCCAAGAAATGCAAACTGATTTTGAGTTTCGAGTAAAAAGATATGAATTTTTAAGTGGTGAAAGGTCAAAAAACAGTATAGCAGGCTGTTACGAAATTTAATACTAGAAATTGAGTTTGAATATGCTCCATAAATCGTACAAGTTGAATTTGGGCTATTAATTTATATGGTTGAAAAGATTATTGAATCTAGTTTCTTTCATAACAAACGGAATCAAATTTCGTGTTGTAGATTATTTTACAGAAATATTTCTTTGAAGGTAGTGTTATCTGCCAGAAAATGAGAATTGATATATTTTGTATCAAAGGTTAATTAGTAAGCTTGAAAGGGCTTAATGGAAGTTCAAATTGGTCACTGAGGACCATAATGAGTTTTCAAACAATACAAGGAAGGAAGGAAATTTTGGAAAATTTTGTATATTCGAATGATTAAGTTTGATAGCATATTTAAAATATTGTTTGATTTGAATCTAACAATTGTTATTTATATTTATAAAGTTTGATCCGAATCAGAAGAGGGTTCGTGGTATTATGAAGGAAATAATCAAGTACAGCTTAGTGAGGCAAGCTAATGAATGGCCCAAGTGAGTGCAATTGCATACATGTCATACTACATTGATATTTTATACATGATTGGGATGGCTTGCGATGAGCCTACCCTAATTTTTATTGTTATAATATTTATGTCATTGAGCATATGATTGATATATACGAATATGTGAAGAAGTGGAATATAAAATGGATTGATCACATGATTATTTATATTGGTAAGTTGAAATGTTGATATATATATTGATATATGTTGCCATTGATGAAATAAGTTGTTTACCATCTACAGAAGGATATATGGAAAGATAATGAAATTGATTTATTGCCCAAGATTTACTATAGAGAGTTACAGTATGGTGGCATGCCATTAGAGGTCTAGCAGTCAAGGACTGCGTGTAGCTACACACCGATCTTCGGATCTATATGTTTACCGGCACTTTATGTGTCTATATGTTTTCGGCATTTTACGTGTCTTCAAGTTATTGTCACTTCGGTGACTAGTACTCAAGGAGTACCGACCTTGCATACTTAAGTTTCTCTCTATACATAAAATTATATTATAGAGAGTTACAATATAGTGACATGCCATCAGAGGTCTAGTAGTCAAGGACTGCGTGTAGCTACACACCGATCTTCGGATCTATATGTTACCGACACTTATGTGTATATATGTTACCGACACTTTATGTGTCTATAGGTTTATCGTCACTTTGGTGACTAGTACTCTGGGAGTACCGATCTCGTATACTTAAGTTTCTCTCTATTTAAAATTCTTGGGCTAAATGAGTAAAATGAATCAAAGGAACAGGATGATAAGCTTGAAAGCTTATAGATGGAAATGGCAACAGTATCGGTAAGATCTAATCTTATCACTTTGATATATGCTGTTACATATGAAATTATTTATGTTTATACACATAAAAATGGTAAGGTGATTATATGCATTATTAATCATTTAAATTGATATTTATGTAAATATTGCACTTTATTAAGAATTATTGCCTCACTAAGTTTCATACTTAGCGTGTGATTGTTCCACACGTAGGTTAACTTGGAGCACTTGAAGAGGAGTCGAGCTTGTTGATCAAGCTTCAATCTGCACAACATCAGTAAGATAATCTAGCTTATGATAATTTCTAGTGGGCATGTAATTATTTATTTGTTGGTAGTATATGATGCATTAAATTAGATTAAACGATAGATAATTGATCAGTTCTAAATATGAATCATATATGGATAAAGCAAGATAAGGTATTAGTAATATGAAAGCATAAACTAAAGTAGAAAGGAAGCTTACTTTGTTAATATGAATAATCGATAAGCTTAAAAAGGTAGTAAAACATGTTTAATCAGTTTAAATTTTATTTATTGGTAATCGCATAAATATTTTAAAATCAAAAAAGGGCATAGGCAGTGAACCAATTTTTCACCCCGAATTGCATTATCGCTTTAATAACTGACTAATATGTTTTACAAACTAATTCAGGGTCGAAATTAGCCAACTACACATAAGTTATGATTTCAAAAAAATCTAGAAAATAGTTAAATTAATGAAGACAAGATTTATATGTATAAAAAAATATTATAAGTCAGGATTTCTTTGAACGACTTCGTAACATCTTTAATGTATATTCGGTCTACGGGTATACGTTAAGGGTGTTACATTTAATGGTATCAGAGCAAAGGTTTAGCCAGTTCTAGATGCTAAACCGAGTTTGCATATGAATTTGTCAGTAAATACATGCCCCTAGAATATCATATTACTGATGTGCTTATTGTATGATTTGATGCTGCTTCTTATTAGTATAAGATGGAATGAGATTAGAATAAGGAAAGTAAAACGATAATAGATTTCTTCAATTAATGAATCTTGGAGGTCAAGAAATGACCCATAGCAGATACGATACAGTGAAATGAACATGTAAGTTAACTCTTGTTTAGGACAATCTATCTGCATAATAAAATGATAATACAATAAGTATAAGATATTTGGATATGAAAAGGAGTTAGTAGAAATGTTGGCATATGAAATTAAAGAATTAAGGAATAAAAATCTCATTGGTCGATGCTCTGAAGAGTAATCACAAGATCGAAGAAGCCACTTGGGAGGGTGAGAAGAAAATAAGGAAGTAATATCCGTAAGTGTTTGTAACAAGTACGCATTGAAAATTTGAGGACGAATTTTCTTAAGGGGGAGAGAATTGTAATAACCCAAAATTTACTAAGTTGATTAAGGGTCATTTAGTACTAAGATAATAGCTTAAAAGCTAACTTAGTGACTAAAATGACAAAAATGCGAAAGTTGGGATTTCTTTAACTATGGGTTTTGGAAAGGAAATTTCTAAGGTTTAAAGGTCTCATGTAATAGATAGTGAATTGAATAAGGTATTCTTAAAGTTTGGTTGAATTCCAAGGAAATTTGGAATGGGAATTGAAGTTTAAAAAGGTAGTGACCAAAATGTAAATTTTGAAAATTTTATGCCTAAAGTATAAATTTTGAAAAAGGTTGGGGACTAAAGTTGTAATTTCCCAAATTTTAAGGGTTTTTATTTCATAAATAAACAGATCACCTAAGGGTGTGAATCGAATGCGGAATTATTGGTTCGATCTGATACTTTGATTATTGGAAAAATCGCAGTTAAAGTTTAAGTGGAATTCAGATACCCGGACCGAACTGAAAATTTTTGAAACTTTTCCATATGATAGAGAAAGGTTATAAAAGTCATTTTCAAGTGCTGAAAATATTTTTAGTTCAATTCAAGATGAATCCTACAGTTTATTTCTGAGTAAAGGATTATTTATCGGTATATTGGATCGAATGGAAATTCTAGAGACTGATCCAAAAGCTATGGAAAAGTCATAAATGTTATTTTAAGAATATTTTATTATAGTTGGTTGGATTCCAACTAGATTTAGTTGAATTTTTACAAGAATGGCAAACTAGTAAATAAAAACTAGTTGGAGGGCAAATTGGTCATTTGGCCCTAATGGCAATTTTGAAATATTTAAAAAGTTATAAGGGCAATTTTTAGAAAGAAAAAAATTGAAGATTAAACTTGGCCCTTGATTAATGATAAAATCAATCTCAACCATTGTATAAAAGGGCAAAATTGTAATTTCACTATTAAATGAATTTAATATTCATTTGATAGATATATGTGTAAAATAATGGTGAAAAGATGAAGATTTTGTTTGTATTTTCCAGCCAAAAATGCAAGGGCTAGGGAAAGAAAGAGAAAATTTTTTCCAAGCTCGATTCAAGCCCCGAAACTCAGTTTTCAGGTAATCTCTTCAACTACAAAGTTGTTCTACTCTTCAAGCTCTATCTTCTGATGTCAATAATTCATGGAATCCATGCTTTATTGATGAGAATTTACATGAGAAAGAAATTAGGGTTTATGGATCAAATTGGGGCTTTTGAGATTTTATGATTCCATGATTGAATTCAAGTTGAAATCAAGCTAGTATGATGTTAAAATCATGATATTAAGTTGGGATTTAAGTTCTACATGTTTTGATTATTATGAAGATGATTAGGGTTTATGGATTCAAGTTTAATTTATGGTTTGTAATGTTGAATTAATGATCTAGTAAGCTTGAATTGTTATCTGGAAGCAAAACCCTAAGCAAAAGGTATAAAGATTTTAAAATCAAAAAAAGGGCCTAGGCAGTGAACCTATTTTTCACCCCAAATTGCATTATCGCTTTAATAACTGACTAACAAACTAATTCAGGGTTGAAATTAGCCAACTACACCTAAGTTATGATTTCAAAAAAATCGAGAAAATAGTTAAATTAATGAAGACAAGATTTATATGTATAAAAAATATTATAAGTCAGGATTTCTTTAAACGACTTCGTAACATCTTTAATGTATATTCAGTCTACGGGTATACGTTAAGGGTGTTACATTTAATGGTATCAGAGCAAAGGTTTAGCCGGTTCTAGATGCTAAACCGAGTTTGCATATGAATATGTCAGTAAATATATGCCCCTAGAATATCATATTACTGATGTGCTTATTGTATGATTTGATGCTGCTTCTTATTAGTATAAGATGGAATGAGATTAGAATAAGGAAAGTAAAAGGATAATAGATTTCTTCAATTAATGAATCTTGGAGGTCAAGAAAGGACCCATAGCAGATACGATACAGTGAAATAAACATGTAAGTCAACTCCTGTTAAGGACAATCTATCTGCATAATAAAATGATAATACAGTAAGTATAAGATATTTGGATATGAAAAGGAGTTAGTAGAAATGTTGGTATATGAAATTAAAGAATTAAGGAATAAAAATCTCATTGGTCGATGCTCTGAAGAGTAATCACAAGATCGAAGAAGCCATTTTGGAGGGTGAGAAGAAAATAAGGAAGTAATATCCGTAAGTGTTTGGAACAAGTACGCATTGAAAATTTGAGGACGAATTTTCTTAAGGGGGAGAGAATTGTAATACCCCAAAATTTACTAAGTTGATTAAGGGTCATTTAGTACTAAGATAATAGCTTAAAAGCTAACTTAGTGACTAAAATGACAAAAATGCGAAAGTTGGGATTTCTTTAATTTTGGGTTTTGGAAAGGAAATTTCTAAGGTTTAAAGGTCTCATGTAATAGATAGTGAATTGAATAAGGTATTCTTAAAGTTTGGTTGAATTCCAAGGAAATTTGGAATGGGAATTGAAGTTTAAAAAGGTAGTGACCAAAATGTAAATTTTGAAAATTGTATGCCTAAAGTATAAATTTTGAAAAAGGTTGGGGACTAAAGTTGTAATTTCCCAAAAGCTAAGGGTTTTTATTTCATAAATAAACAGTTCACCTAAGGGTGTGAATCGAATGCGGAATTATTGGTTCGATCTGATACTTTGATTATTGGAAAAATCGCAGTTAAAGTTTAAGTGGAATTCAGATACCCGGACCGAACTGAAAATTTTTGAAACTTTTCCATATGATAGAGAAAGGTTATAAAAGTCATTTTCAAGTGCTGAAAATATTTTTAGTTCGATTCAAGATGAATCCTACAGTTTATTTCTGAGTAAAGGATTATTTATCGGTATATTGGATCGAATGGAAATTCTAGAGACTGGTCCAAAAGCTATGGAAAAGTCATAAAATGTTATTTTAAGAATATTTTATTATAGTTGGTTGGATTCCAACTAGATTTAGTTGATTTTTTACAAGAATGGCAAACTAGTAAATAAAAACTAGTTGGAGGGCAAATTAGTCATTTGGCCCTAATGGTAATTTTGGAAAGAAAAAATTGAAGATTAAATCTTGGCCGTTGATTGATGATAAAATCAATCTCAACCATTGTATAAAAGGGAAAAATTGTAATTTCACTATTAAATGAATTTAATATTGATTTAATAGATATATGTGAAAATAATGGTGAAAAGATGAAGATTTTGTTCATCTTTTCCAGCCAAAAATGTAAGGGCTAGGGAAAGAAAGAGAAAATTTTTTCCAAGCTCGATTCAAGCCCCGAAACTCGGTTTTCAGGTAATCTCTTCAACTACAAAGTTGTTCTACTCTTCAAGCTCTATCTTCTAATGTCAATAATTCATGGAATCCATGCTTTATTGATGAGAATTTACATGAGAAAGAAAGTAGGGTTTATGGATCAAATTGGGGCTTTTGAGATTTTATGATTCCATGATTGAATTCAAGTTGAAATCAAGCTAGTATGGTGTTAAAATCATGATGTTGAGTTGGGATTTAAGTTCTACATGTTTTGATTATTATGAAGATGATTAGGGTTTATGGATTCAAGTTTAATTTATGGTTTGTAATGTTGAATTAATGATCTAGTAAGCTTGAATTGTTATTTGGAAGCAAAACCCTAAGCTAAAGGTATAGGGACCATTTTGGCAAGTTTAATATTTAGAGGACCAAATCTGATTTTTATGATTTTGGTATGTATTTATGTTACTAATGATGTTAGAGACATGAAATTGAAGTTAGAATGTTAAATTGATGTTGAACCGAATTAGTGACCATTTTAACAAATTATCAAAGTTAAGTGACCAAATTGAAATTGAAGTTTTGTGTGGGGGCTAAATCTGATTTTTAGTTGTAATGATGGAATTAAGGTAGTAATGTTGAATTGAGGAGTAAATTTCAAAGTTAAGAAGCTTGAATCCTTATCTTTGCATTTTAGTGACTATTTCGGTAAATAAGGAAAATTAGGGAGAATTATTGTGAATAATTATTTCGTGAAGAATGTGATAAGTTGGTGGTTTAAAGCTAGTGATTGGACTAAATTGAAAAGTAGAGAAATAAGGAGAAGTTAGTATAAAAGTTGAAGTTGTTTATGGAAGCTGTGTAGAAAAACTGGTTTATGGTAGTAACTTTAAAAATTCACCATAAATTCTACAAAAATGGTTAGAAGGTGAATTTTATACCGATGAAAAGATTTGTTCGTCTAGTTTCGTGTCCAAGAAATTCAAACTGATTTTGAGTTTCGAGTAAAAAGATATGAATTTTTAAGTGGTGAAAGGTCAGAAAATAGTATAGCAGGCTGTTACGAAATTTAATACTGGAAATTGAGTTTGAATATGCTCCATAAATCGTACAAGTTGAATTTGGGCTATTAATTTATATGGTTGAAAAGATTATTGAATCTAGTTTCTTTCATAACAAGCGGAATCAAATTCCGAGTTGTAGATTATTTTATAGAAATATTTCTTTGAAGGTAGTGCAATCTGCCAGAAAATGAGAATTGATATATTTTGTATCAAAGGTTAATTAGTAAGCTTGAAAGGGCTTAATGGAAGTTCAAATTGGTCACTGAGGACCATAATGAGTTTTCAAACAATACAAGGAAGGAAGGAAATTTTGGAAAATTTTGTATATTCGAATGATTAAGTTTGATAGCATATTTAAAATATTGTTAGATTTGAATCTAACAATTGTTATTTATATTTATAAAGTTTGATCCGAATCAAAAGAGGGTTCGTGGTATTATGAAGGAAATAATCAAGTAGAGCTTAGTGATGCAAGCTAATGAATGGCCCAAGTGAGTGCAATTGCATACATGTCATACTACATTGATATTTTATACATGATTGGATGGCTTGCGATGAGCCTACCCTAATTTTTATTGTTATAATATTTATGTCATTGAGCATATGATTGATATATACGAATATGTTAAGAAGTGGAATATAAAATGGATTGATCACATGATTATTTATATTGGTAAGTTGAAATGTTGATATATATATTGATATATGTTGCCATTGATGAAATAAGTTGTTTACCATCTACAGAAGGATATATGGAAAGATAATGAAATTGATTTATTGCCCAAGATTTACTATAGAGAGTTACAGTATGGTGGCATGCCATTAGAGGTCTAGCAGTCACGGACTGCGTGTAGCTACACACCGATCTTCGGGTCTATATGTTTACCGGCACTTTATGTGTCTATATGTTTTCGGCACTTTACGTGTCTACAAGTTATTGTCACTTCGGTGACTAGTACTCAAGGAGTACCGACCTTGCATACTTAAGTTTCTCTCTATACATAAAATTATATTATAGAGAGTTACAATATAGTGACATGCCATTAGAGGTCTAGTAGTCAAGGACTACGTGTAGCTACACACCGATCTTCGGATCTATATGTTACCGACATTTTATGTGTCTATAGGTTTATCGTCACTTTGGTGACTAGTACTCTGGGAGTACCGATCTCGTATACTTAAGTTTCTCTCTATTTAAAATTATTGGGCTAAATGAGTAAAATGAATCAAAGGAACGAGATGATAAGCTTGAAAGCTTACAGATGGCAACGGTATCGGTAAGATCTAATCTTATCACTTTGATATATGCTGTTACATATGAAATTATTTATGTTTATACACATAAAAAATGGTAAGGTGATTATATGCATTATTAATCATTTAAATTGATATTTATGTCAATATTGCACTTTATTAAGAATTATTGCCTCACTGAGTTTCATACTTAGCGTGTGATTGTATCACACGTAGGTTAAGTTGGAGCACTTGAAGAGGAGTCGGGCTTGCTGATCAAGCTTCAATCTGCTCAACATCAGTAAGATAATCTAGCTTATGGTAATTTCTAGTGGGCATGTAATTATTTATCTGCTAGTAGTATATGATGCATTAAATTAGATTAAACGATAGATAATTGATCAGTTCTAAAGATGAATCATATATGGATAAAGCAAGATAAGGTATTAGTAATATGAAAGCATAAACTAATGTAGAAAGGAAGCTTACTTTGTTAATATGAATAATCGATAAGCATAAAAAGGTAGTAAAACGTGTTTAATCAGTTTAAATTTTATTTATCGGTAATCGCATAAAGATTTTAAAATCAAGAAAGGGCCTAGGCAGTGAACATATTTTTCACCCGAATTGCATTATCGTTTTAATAACTGACTAATATGTTTTACAAACTAATTCAGGGTCGAAATTAGCCAACTACACATAAGTTATGATTTCAAAAAAATCGAGAAAAATGTTAAATTAATAAACACAAGATTTATATGTATAAAAAATTACTATAAGTAAATATTTCTTTAAACGACTCCATAACATCTTTAATGTATATTCGGTCTACGGTTATGCGTTAAGGGTGTTACAGTCCATCAAAGGTGATGACTCGAAAACCTAGTGGCACTTTTCTCTGATCAATCTTTCTTCTTCTTTCTTTCATCTTCCTTCTTCTTCTTTCTCCTTTTTTTTGTTTTTCTTCTTTTTATTTTCTTTTTTTTCTCTTTTTTTCTTTTTCTTTTTCTTTTTTTCCTTTTTTTATTTTTCGCTTTCTTGGCTTTTCTTCTTCTTTCTGGGGTAAACATCCTTATGAAAGGATCCAACTAAAGAAGTTGGTTTTAAGAACAGCATCCTTAGGCAAGGATCCAACTAAAGAAGTTGATTTTAAGAAAAGCATCCTTATGAAAGGATGTCATGAAATTTTGGTTTTTAAGAAAAACCGTAAGTGATACCTTGGTTTTATCTGTCCGGAAATCCATCAAAGTGGCGGCTCGAAAATAAAAAATGTTGATATTTTCTCTGGTCAACCAATCTTCTTTCTTTTCTCTTTTTTCTTTTCCCTCTTTTTTCCTCTTTTTTAGGGAAGACAACACTCAAGCGTGTGTCTTCTGGATCGATGCAGAGGTGCACGAAGTCTTTGTTGAAGTCATCTTCTTGGAAACTATTTGTCCGTCTTCTTATTCATGTTTTCCAATTAAGGATGATACATGAGCATACCTTATGATGTAAAGATGCATATGTTCATGTAAAATGCTATTCTTACAATTGTTGGGGATGCAAAGGTGAAACCTATTCATGTAGACTCATAAGGATGCAATGATGCATGAAACCCTGTCACAATCTTCTCAGACATCTTAATACTCAAGTCACCACTTGCTGGTTAGGTAGGCTTCGTCATGTGACTACAACCATTAATCATTCTGATGCTCCAGCAGCTTTTGCTCCCAAAACTTTGTTGCTCACTCCTTGTTCAACCTTTCATGTCAACATCATCTCTTTACTCAAGAAAGTCTTTCTAACCATCTGACATCTCGGGTCTATTCTGACTCAAATTCTTATAACTATCTCTGTTGTTTCACGGACAATGGTGTCCCACTGATTCTGAGCTCGAATTCTTTCTTGTATTTGATCCAACAGTCAGAGTCTCTATCTGTCTCAACATCGGGGTGAGTTAAAATGCCCCAACTTTCCTAAACCCATCTCCGAGTTCGAACCATGTCTTTGAACTTAAAGAAATATTCTAAGGAGAACTGAATCTATGTCTCTAGGCTTTAAAACTTTTCTTCTTTTTTAAAAAAATGAAATGTAAAGAGGCAAATTGCCCGTGTATCCTCTGAAAAGAAACTGGATTTTGAAATGAACGAAAAAATTTTGAAAAAAAAATACAAACACTCTTTCCCTTTTTTCACGACTAATGCTTGATCAGAAAATTTTGACGGCTGTAGTGATACGTCAAATCGTATACCCTGAGTATCAAGTGCAAAAACGACATTGAGACAACTTACCGGCGATTGCCCCCAAGCTTATCTTGTATATAGGGGACCTCAAAAGCTGAATTGTTATCAGAAAATGTGAAATACATTCCGAGTTATTATTATTATTATTATTATATATTTTATTTTTTTTTATTTTTTTTAGGACCCTATCAGATAAGTCTCAATTCTAAATTATCATCATTTTTTATTTCCTTTTTGTTTGGGGAATTCAACTCATCACATTCTTTTGGCTCGAGAATAATGATGGAGCAAACAACAATACCCCGAGTTACTCAGCATTGTCAAGAGATGAAAATATTACCATCACTCATGAAGCGATTTTTCTTCTCTCGCTTTTTCTTCTTCTTCTTTTTTAGATGGTGCATTGCCATCTTATCGCTTCATATGAGTGCCCCAAAGTTGCCACACTATTATCCGAGACTTCAAAAATGCCTATTACCAAGCTTTGAATGTGCCTATTACCAGGCTTCGAACATTGGATTGCTTTTTCTTAGGATTTATTCTCTTATTCATTTTAAACGTGGGAGATGCTTCTTTCCCTTCTTTTTTTAACAGTAAATTATGCTTAATGATTGACCAAAATAACTCGGAAGGTAATTACAAATTCGTCTTCTCCACCGCCTTTGATTTCCAGTAGATGCAGGTTGCTCAAAAACAATCACCTAGGTTAAAATGATGTCCCTCGTGCAGTTGATATACAGGGATACAATAGTCGGATACATATATGAGTATGCACATGGGAAAACAAAAACTAACCCCTGCCGATGAGTGAAATGTTTTAACGAATCAAAGAATGAAAATTGCTTGCTAAACATGCACAAAAAATGATATGCGAAAGAAATATCATTTTACAAGACATGTGCCCCTACAAAAATGTTTTTACTACTTTTTGGGCCCAAAATAGTAAAGCTAACTTCACATTATCTTTGAAAAGCATGAAATCCATTTAAACACCTAACTAGGAAGTTAGCACCTCCCCAAAATTCATATATGTCATTGTCCTTAAAACTTTAGATGACCGGCTTCGATCAAACTTTGGACCTTATTTTTTAGAGCTCCACAATTTTCAGTTGTGTGGCTTCTACTCCCAAAATGGTAATTGCATACCGCATTGACATCATACCCCGCCGGATATGGAGAATCTTTTGGCTTGGATTGGACAGGGGCTAGCAACTTCTTTTCGATAAGCATTGGAAGCAACTCTGTGTAGGTCATAGGAATGGGATGGAATACCTTTGTAGGTTTTACGTATCGTGAAGACTGATTACGAGGACGACCCTGGAGCTGACTGATTGGACGAACACTCACCATATGAACATGATAATCTTCTTCCTTTTGAGGAACTGTGTTGTAGGGATCTCTTATCTTCCCCTTCTTGACTGTATCTTTAATGCGCTCTCCAACCATGACCAAGTCTGCAAAGTTATCGGCATGGTGGATTACCAGACGATCATACAACATTCCCTTCAAAGTACCCACAATCATGGGAGTAATTTCACTTTCCTGAATCGGGGGTTGGACTTGTGATGCCATATCTTGCCATCATTGAGCATACTGACGAAAACTCTCATCAGGCTTCTGCTTTAAACCTTGCAGCACAAATCGATTTGGGGTTAAATCTGTTATATGCTTGTACTATTCTGTGAAGGCTTTTGAAAGATCCTTCTAGGACTTGATATCTACCCGACTCAATTGATTGTACCACTAGATGGCTGCCCCAGTCAGACTATCTTGGAAGCAATGGATTAAAAGCTTTTCATCTTTTGCAAAAGCAGTCATCTTCCGGCAATACATGGTAATATACGCAGAAGGACACAAAGTTCCATCATAGTTGTCAAATTCGGGAGTTTTGAACTTCGATGGTAGAACAAGGTCAGGTACCAGGCTCAGATCACTAACATCATTCCCTGGTTCCTCTACAGTTTGCATGCCTTTGAATTTTTCCTCCATGAGACGAAACCTTTCTTCCCATTTCTTCTCCACTTCATTTTTAATTTTCTCGATCAAGTCTAGATCTGGCACCTCTTCCTCGTAGAATGCCTCTGTATCCATGGGTTGGCTTTCAGAAGCCCCTACTTGATGACTAACAGATGCCCCTGAAGGGTCAATGTATATTCTCCTAGCAGGACTTGGCGTCTTTGGCTGAACCTTGCTGTGAGATGCGGTACATTCTGGCTCTTGGGCGACTTTTTCTTTAACCTTTTCTTTCCCAAGGCTTTTTGCCAGCAATGCAATTATGTTGGATACTATTGCAGCTCGTGATTGAGTGATCTGCTCGCTGAGGCTCTGTTTGGCTTCATTGAAACATACTTCCAAATCTTTCTACCCTTTTTCCAAACTGACTATTCTGTCTTCCATTATTTGCTTTGGAATCGGTAAAGTATGGATGTGGAATGATTGCGGCTTAACTTTTAGCCTCACATCCACAATATTTTCACTATCAATATTATTGCAAAAATAGATGAATGCATGTATAATGATCTAAATGCCATGATGCAATGCAAGAATGTAAAAAGGTATTGATTCCGCAAGTGATTTGTCCCTATAGAACATATTTCATTCAGACCAAAAGCTTTCATTACATCAGGTATTAGGATTTTATAGATAGCGGTGAGCTTTAGCACCTAATTTCTTGACCTCATTCAATAGTCCTGTCAGCTTTCCTTCGCAGTATAACGCTGGATTCATATTCTAGCTTATAGGCATTGTTGCATCAGCTAAGTTTGCTACCTGTTGGGCCACTTGTCGCGCTTGAGTCATAACAATCTTCATGTCTTGGTCTTTCTCCTGTATTTTCTGCTCGGCCTTTCGTAGCTTGACAAATACTTCTTTAAAACTTTCATACCCAGCATGCTTGTATGCTTCAGCTCGAATCTCGTTGGTATGTAAAGAAGTCTTGAGCCTTTCTATCTGTTCTTTGAGTGCTGCGTTTTCCATTTGAAGGGCTTGAGATTCCTCCCATTCCTGCTGCAGACTTGATTTCAGGATCTCGTCCATAGCCAAGCTCTTTCCAACTCACCTTAGAGGATGTCGCGTTGGCTCTCAACTTCTTTCAACTTTTGTGACAATGATCTGGCTTTATTTTTACTAGTCTTGCATTTTTGCTTCCAACGCTCCAAATCGTTCTTCAGCTGAATCATGCCATTAACCCATTCTTTAGAGGTGTCACCAAGACCGGCATTCTTGAATTCAAAGTGCAACTTTTGGTACTCGTCTTGTGTACCCTTCGGTATTTTGCCCAGATCATACCTCTCCTGCTTGAGCTGGCCGTACTCGAATGCAGGTTCATCTTCTGAGATGCTTTTACTCTCGGCTCTTGAATTTGTCTCACTTGAGTGACCCACTTCTGTGGTACCTGAACCTTGGACTAGGTAGTGACCCTTCTTCGACTTTACCCTCGGGAAATGGCTGGCTCATTGTAGAATCGGGGTTGTCCATCTTCGAAACCCAAAACTCCTATCCTGATAAGATCCCGAACTCTATTCTTCAAGGCTTCACAATTCTCAGTGTGATGACCCGAATCCCCCATGTGGTAGCTGCACCAGGTACGACTATTGTAACCCTTTGGATAAGGAGGTCTCA
The DNA here is from genome assembly GCA_019671005.1 of Hibiscus mutabilis. Classification (NCBI taxonomy): domain Eukaryota; kingdom Viridiplantae; phylum Streptophyta; class Magnoliopsida; order Malvales; family Malvaceae; genus Hibiscus; species Hibiscus mutabilis. Next base: position 29,649,483 of record CM033748.1, on the reverse strand, counting down.
TTGGTACAGACTTCACCGGTATGATAAGATTCCTTTCAATGAGCAATGAAAGTAGCTAGGTGTATCTCATAGGTATAGGACAATGCCCTTTTACGTCATTTGATTATCGGGCTTCTCCTAGTCTTGCCTCTGTTTCCTGGGTCTCTGCCCTAGATGTACCACCTGTTTGTTTCTTTAGACCGATCGCAAAAGGATTCAACTTGTTGTATTTAATGGTGTTGTCTATCTTAACATTTTGACCATTATGTTCTATATTCTGATCCTTGATCGATTCTTCTCTGAGTTTGGCAGGCTGCTTACTTTTCATCATTGCATTTATCTGGTTCATCATTTTGGCCATTTGCTTCTTTAACTCTTGTATTCCTCCTTGCTCGTTACCAGGACTGACACTGCTTGCCGAATCTGATCTGAAGTTGCTGAACGATCCTTCTTCTACTGTCTCCAATCTAGCCATGGGATGAAACTCTGGAACTGAACCTTCTATCGCCTGGTCAAAGGACCCTTGGTACATCATGAACGATCTCTGTTATGGGAGAAACCACTCGGGAATCAATACCCTATGTGATGTGAATGCAATGATATATGCAAAAACAAAACACAAACAAAAAATAAAACAAGTCAGTACCGGTTAAAATTAATAAATACATAAATAAAGGGCAAATTAAACACGATAAACAAACAAAACAACCCTATTTACATCCCGTCTAAACACCTAGGTTATCCGCATGGCTCTAAAGGGGTGGGTTTTCTATGTTCTCTACATGCAGTTTTGGTGTTAAGAGGTACCCGAATTGTCCTTGTTGTCCCCTACTAAGGGTAGCAAGGCCCCCGATCATCACCCATTATAGGCTCCTTTCAACCGAGTTCAATTAAGGGGGACCCATTCGCTTATGCCTGCACGAAGGAACGATATCCTTACGGAAGCATAAGGTACTCGAGCCCCGAAGGTACTTGCTAGGCCTACACGGAGGAACGATATCCTCACGAAAGCATTAGCGTTCCCCCCCCCCCACTTAAAAATGACAGGTTTATATGCCTAATTGTAAATGCGTTAAAATAAACGTGCAATTATAACCAAATTTTAATTTAATAGTCACTTTAATCCGGAACTTCCGATATTAGTAAAGCGGCAATTATTTTGAAAAAGCTTGACTCTCATTTGTTTTTTTTTTTGAAAAATAAAAAATGTCCCCAGCGGAGTCGCCATCTGTAGCAATATCTTTTTTACGCTAAAAAAATGGGTTTCAAGGTGTTTGGGGTCTTTCGGGTATTTAAAATATTTATTCTATGGGATTTTAGAAAAAACGTATTTTAAAAAAAAGGAGTCGCCACCGGCCACTTAGGTAGGCCGGACACCATAAAACTAGAGATTTTATAAATGTTGGGTTCGGGAGTCGGTTATGGAAGGATTAACACCCCCACACCGCCCAAAATTGGTACTTTAATAATTATCAATTTATTAATATTAAACTTTTCAGGTTAAAGTGACGATTAAACTAAAATTTGGTCATAAGTGCGAGTAAATTTTAAAAGCCCCGTTATCCGAGAGTAAACGCCCAACCACCATCACTACGTCTGATACTGGCCCCGTTTACGCTCGGATAAAAGGGCACTGTATTGATAATTTATATTCCATTATGCAACCTTAAAAAGCAAAATAAAACATACCATTTACATTGACATGATATTAAAAAACATGAATATTATAAAATTCAAACAAAATAATTAAATACATGAACATAATATATCACAATAATAAAACAAAGTATGCACATAAACATGAAAAAAGAAAAACATGCTTTCAAAATTAATTAATTAAATCTAACATGCTTTGACACATAAATACAAACCACAACTATAACATATGCATGACATAAATGATATGGTGCTAGATTAATGAAACGTCGATGCCATGGTAATACATTAAGGCTTAACATATGACATATTTTATGTACACATCCAAAATAAAAACAATACATAATGTGAAAAACACACTAACATGTAACCTAAAAAAATTATATGGAAATTTACGTTAGCATACAAACACATGCTACATGCAAAGAAACTACGACAACACCTAAAACATACATATATATGATGAACAAAAACATTAAACACACAAAAACAGCATGATATCATAAATAAACGAAGAAAACAAAATGCATGTTAACATGTGGATATGATACACGAATTAAACTACACGTATAAAAAAGGCATGTACACGAACAAACTAAATTAAAACAAGAAGACACGATACCAAAAAAAATCACATGTTGTAACATAAATACACATATAATACGAGAAGAACATACATTAAAACATGAAAAAAAACAAACTAAAAATGCGAACATGCTAAAAACATAATAACCAAATGACATAAAAAAAGGGACTGACATGAACAGAAACAAAACAAGAGGACAAAAATTAAAGGAAGAGAACACACATTTAAGGATCAATTTAGAAACCGGAATGAATCTACAAGGACTGGATGCGTAATAAGACCAAGGGGCAGGCTTGATCTGAAAAAACTCAAAACACGGAATGACTAAGTGCGTAATTTTACCATTAAAAGCTGAATTAGTTTAATCTAGGGATGAAATCGAAATATTTGGAAAATAAAAGTGGACTAGAGTTGTAAATAAACCATGGGGCAAGCTCAATTTGAAAACGCGAGAATGCGGTGGTCCTTACTATGTAAATTTACAATTTTTTTTAAAAAAACAAAGCATTATAAAACACACCCAACAGACAGCTTGTGAACCCTTTTTCATTTTTTACAACCAATTAAACACCCCACAAATCCTCTATCTTTTGAAATCCAAAATCCCCAGATACTCAACCATTTCCAGAACACGGTGATGGCTGGCCAATCCGGCCGCCGTAAGCTACCACCAGCCACCGTCCCAAAAACCCTCAAACAAAGCATTTTTATTTTTAAAACAAAAGAAAACACCCTAGATTTTAGAAAACAAGTACCTTCAGCCTTAGATTTAGGAAAACTAAGACCATTTCTTTTTTTCGAAAATAAACCCCATTTTAATCTTCTTCTCATAAACTAAGACCCCTAAAAAATCCTTCTCACCGCTTCACCATATTCAGTTTTCGGGAACAGACGGCTTATCACTGGCGAGGGAAAACTGACGATCACAGGGTAACCTCTGACTCTTTACTTTCTTCTTTTTTTTTGTTTCGAATAAGCATGCATGCAAAAAGAAATTGGGAAAGATGATTACCAAAGGAAACATTTTGTTTTTGTTTTTATTTCTGGAACTGGTAACTGGTCCCTGATGATTTGGTTTTTTGATACATATATATTCTCCCTAGTAATTTGTTTCTAGTAAACTAATACATAAAAGAAATACATGTTTGGTTCAGTTTTGGTACTGACAATATTTTTTCTCTGTCTTCGCACGTCCCCGGGCATGGCGGTGGTTGGAGATCTGATGGAGGGGGCATGGTGGAGTGGTGGAGGTGACTCATCCGGTAAGGTTTGTTACTGGCCGTTGGATCAGATCTGATCCAAAGGCAGGGATGCCTTGCTGCATGGATGGCCCAGATTCAATCTGGAAATTGGTGGGAATGCGTGAGATGAAGCCACGTGGTAGATGGCAGATGAAGAGTCTTGCGCAGGTGATGCACGCGCGCATGGGAGGCTAAGAGTCCATGCGTGATCTCACGCGGCCGGCTGGATGATCATCTCCTTTCAATCGTGGCCGTTGGATCAAGATCTGATCTAACGGCCCAAGGAAGGCTGCGCATAAGAGAGAGAGAGGGGTTAGGGTTAGTCATTTGGTTAGGATTAAGGTTTTTTTAACTCAGTCTGGGCTTGGCCGAATGGGCCATGTAATTTCTTAACTTTGGGCTCTTGTAATATATAATGGACTTGGACACTAGTTTATATCTGGGTTTTATTTTATTATCTACTCATATATCTGTAATAATAATAATAATAATACACACGTACATACGCATATAATATACGTACATACAAGCACATACATACGACATACGAGTACACACGCAGAATATCGTATAAAACGTACATGATTAGTATAACATACCAACTTATAATATTGGCTTATTCACACAAAATTAATATGACTATGCACACATTGATATATATATACAAACAATATACACATAATACACATGCACATACATAATACATATACTATACAAGCCTTCACCTTACACACATATGTTAATAAAATATACACACACACATATATATATATATGTAAACATGCCATAATATTAACCAATTAGTACACTAATACAGATTAACACAATATTTATACTATGGATAAAAATGAGTGATTACAACCGCAACCTCGATTGATCTACCTAGGATCCCTATGGGTTACTACCTCACACAGTTTACCCAAAATTTACCAAGTCATTAGCCAATTATTTCTCATACGGGATTAAAATCTCAGTTTCTCAGTTTTAGTGTTCATTTTATACCTTAAGAGACCTTCAGGGCCCTTTGCCTCAAATTATAGAACCCCGAACGTACGGTCAAATTTCTAGGGCAGAATACCCAACGAGTACCGATACTCCTATATGGGTATTGGTACTTCCCTCTAGGTACCGATATTCACCAATAAGTATCGATACTCGTTTTAGGTTCGAAAGAACTGGATTCACAAGCCGTACCAATAAGCTCCGTACCATACCAATATGCACCATTAGTACTAGGATCACCTCGTACCGATCCACACCCGTACCGGTACTCCCTCATATGCGTATCGGTACGCTAAGCCTTTCCTGGGCAATGTAACAGTGCGTACCGGTATGCCCCATGCATACATGTACGCGAAAGCATTACTGGAATTCTTACCTTGCAAGGGGTATCGATACACGGGGAGGTGTACCGGTATGCCCCTGACAACCCTCCCCCTTATTTCACTAAGGCGTACCGATACGCTATGCCCAGTACCGGTATACGAGCCCAATTTTTGAACTCTAGGTGCGGGTTTCACCTAGAAACCCTATTTAACCCCCATGGTTAAACCCCAAACCATTCCCACAAGTTTAAGTGATAGCATTAAGTGGATTTCTACTGATTTTAGGCCATTATAACAACAATTCTATGATTTGCCATTAACAACCACTCAAGCTACTCTAAGACCAAAAAACACCAAATCATGCTTCAAAACTTAACTTTACGATTTCCAGGAAACTATGGGAGTTAATAGTGTACTAACCTTAGCTTAGTTGATAACACAAGGCCTTCCTCCAAAGCTTCAAGATTTCCTCTATTCTTGAGCCTTGGATGAGCTCCTAACCACTTTCACTACATGAGGGGATTACAAAATGTATTACAACGTTGCTGGAAGATAATAGAGGCCAAAAACATAAACTAAACCAAGATTAGAGCTTCCAAACTCCAATCCCGTCCAACCCTCTCAAACCTCCAACAACCCTCTTCTTCCACCAAACCATACAAAGCTTACCTTGAAATGTAGATCCGTGAAAGCTGGTAACACATCCCTCAAAGGGCTAAACATGATTCACAACACAAACACTCAAAACCCTACCTTTGATAGTGGTGTTTTGGGTGAGAGATGAGATGAGAAGAGGAATATAAAGACATAAAAGCTAGGTGATCTCACTACTCTGCATATTGCAGAGAAATAAGCCATTCCCACCCCACACTTCAATTTAGACATTTACCACTTTACCCTTCCACCTCCCATATAAACTTCAATTTACACTTCAAACGATCCACAATTTCGATCCCACTTCCATTGCGGAATCTGAATAGGCTAAAGCAACCCTGATGAAACCTGATGTTCCGCCTTCACTTGCTGACAAGCTAAGCACCTTCTCACAAATTCAGAGACGTCTTTTTTGATACTTGGCCACCAAAAAAAAGGACGAAGATCTTGATACATTTTGTTACTTACCGGATGTACTGTGAAAGGACTACGGTGTGCCTCTCTTAAGATGCGATCTCTCAAATCTTCCAAGGCCGGAACACACAGCCACCCCTTGAAGTACAAGTACCCACCATCTCGTACCTCAAAGTCTGAAGCTTCACCTTTCTGGACCGCTTCAATCTGTGCTACTAATTCTTCATCCAAAACTTGAGTCCTCTTTTTCTCTTGTACCAACGTAGGTTCAATCCGAAGCTCGGCTAAAAGGCCTTCATCCTCGGTCATCCTCAATCAGGCAAACATAGCTCTTAGGTTTGACATAGACTTCCTACTTAGGGCATCAGCCACAATGTTCGCCTTACCAGAGTGATATTCTATGATACAATCATAGTCCTTTAACAACTCAATCCACCGTCGTTGCCTCAAATTCAACTCTTTTTTGGTAAGCAGGTACTTCAAGCTCTTATGATCTATATAAATATAACACTTCTCCTCATAGAGATAGTTCCTCCAAATCTTTAATGCAAAGATGACTGCAGTGAGCTCCATATCATGGGTAGGATAATTTTGTTCGTACGGTTTAAGCTGTCTCGACGCGTAAGCAACCACATTACCCTCTTGCATAAGGACACAACCAAGCCCATTCAAAGATGCGTCACTAAACACAACATGCTCCTTTTCGGGCTCGGGTTGGGTTAAGACCAGAGCCTCCATGAGATAAGCTTTTAGTTGCTCAAAACTTTGTTGTCTTGTCTCATTCCATTAAAAATGACCATTTTTTGAAATAGCTTGGTCAACGGTGCGGCGATAATGGAGAAACCCTTAACAAACTGCCTATAATACCCAGCAAGTTCTAGGAAACTACGGACTTCTTAAACATTCCGTGGAGGTCTCCACTCCACCACAGCCTGTACCTTCTAAGGGTCCACATGGATTCCATCCATAGCAACTATGTGACCAAGGAATGCCACTTTCGAAAGCTAAAAGTCGTAATTGCTGAACTCGGTAAAAAGACGTCTATCTCGGAGGGTCTGCAAAACTACACGCAGATGGTAGTCGTGCTCTTCTTTTGAACGCGAATAGACAAAGATGCCATCAATAAAGACCACAACAAACTGATCTAGGTACGGTTGGAAGATCCGATTCATTAGGTCCATGAAAGCTGCAGGTGCATTGGTAAGCCCAAACGGCATTACCAAGAACTCATAGTGCCCATATCGCGTCCTAAAAGCGATTTTCTGGACAACCTCATCTACCACTTTCAGCTGGTAGTACCCTGACCTCAAGTCTATCTTAGAAAACACACGAGCACCTCTCAAGTGGTCAAACAAATCATCAATCCTCGAAAGGGGATAATGATTCTTTATCATTACCTTATTAAGTTGTTGATAATCAATACACATCCTCATAGACCCATCTTTCTTTTTGACGAATAGGACTGGTGCTCCCAAGGTGAGACACTCGGTCGGATAAAACCTCTCTCTAGCAACTCTTGAATTTGCTTCTTTAACTCTTTCATTTCTGTGGGCGCCAGCCGATACGGTGCAATGGACACTGGTGTTGTCCCTGGCATCACATCAATTCAAAACTCTAATTCACGGTCAGGAGGTAGCCTAGGTAACTCCAATGAACTCACTAATAGTCCGAAGATTCTCAAGCATTGGACCCTCGATCCTTGCACCCACCACATGGGCCAAAAAGGCTTCACAACCTTGTTGCAACAACCCATGAGCTGACAAAGCCGATACTGTAGCGACTAAAAAAATTTTAAAGTCATCGCTAAAAAGTATTAATTTGATTTTCTTTGGTCTTTTTGAAAAATACTTGAAAATGTGGGGATTCTTTAAAAATTCGTGTTTGAAAACCAAAAGACTTGAAGTCGCCACCGGCCACTAAGATAGGCCGGACACCATAAAACCAGAGATTTGTTAAAAGAGCGGGTTAGGGAGTTGGTTACGCGTGGGGAAGGATTATCACCCCCATCGTGTCGAAATCAGTACCAAAATCTATGTTGCTTTTAATTGATGGAAATTATCAAAATCTAAATTGAATTTAATTAAATTGTTCGCAATTGAATTTAGATTTTAATTTTACGAGCTTAGTCAAATTGGTGAATTCGAATCAGTTAATCATTTAATTAATAAGGGTGACGAAACTTTGGACCATAGATTAAACCGACATCGAATATGCCTGACCGCCGTGTTAATTTATGCTTCGATCTCCGTTCATCACCTTTATGCATGATGCAAACAGTTAAACATGATGAAATGACTTGTCAAAATTTTGATTCATTTTAAATTACCTTTAGACTGTAAGAATTAATTCAAATATTTGGTCAACATCCAGTGAGCCAGGACTGTTACGACACAAATATCAGAATTAATAAATACCTCCATTTTATAATTAAAGTTAATTTATTAAAAGCATGTCCAATATATTAAGGTCATATGAATGACATTTAAAATGCATGACATATAAGGACATAAAATTAGAGCCCTAGGCCCACTAAAGTCCTAACCTAAAAAGGCCCAAATTATTGAAAATAAAATTAGTGATCTAATTATTAACTAGGTTTGATTAAATATTAACCCTAAACTAATTTTAATCCTGAAAACTAAAAGAACCTATCATTTTATTGACTATCTTGAACCATAATAACAAACTCGATTAATTTTAAACTAGAATCCCAATGAGCCAAGGAAACTATCCAAAATTAATCGAATTAACTAGTTATGAATTTAAATTAAGTGATCTACATGAAATCCAATTTTATCCCTAAAATAATTAAGATTTGTTCAATCAATTTAACCCATTTAACATTTACCCCAATGAGCCAAGGGAGAATTTAAATGAATTAAATTGGTTCGAACCTATAGTCTAACTAAGGCTTTAAACTTAACCTAAATTTAATTTAAATAATTTAAAGCCTATGCCCCAATAAAACGAGTGCATAGTTTAAATTAATTAAATTAAATTTCAAACTCTAAGACTAATCCTAAAGAGCCTAAACTAATCCTAAAGGCTATACCCAAAAAACAAAATCGACCCTAATAACAATAGATAATAAGACTTGCAAGGGGCATACAAATAAAATAAATAAATAAATAAACACACAAAATAAAGAGCATAAAATAAATATGAGGTGCAAAGGTGAAATTAGAACAATAAAGCCTAGGGGCCACTTGATAAATTTTTTTAAAAAAAGAGAAGGGATTAAATTAATATTTAAACACAACTAAAAAGGTAAATTTAAAAGATTTTGCAAAAACAGGGGCCGAAATAGAATTTTAAAAAACTGGAAACAAGATAAGTCAAACAAATTTTAAAAAACAGGGGCAAAAAGGGTATTAAACCTTTTGTAAAATGAATTAAATTAAAAAATAGGGTTAAAATAAATGCGGGTTAAAAACACAGGGACCTGGAGTGTAAAAATGTCGTTTTGAAAAGGATTCAGTTCTATTTTTGGACGAAATCAGAAAGATTCAAAATGTTTAGAGGACCTAGTGTGTTATTTAGAAAGGGGGAAACCCTCTAATGGTAAATTCAAAAACGCGGTAAGGATTTATTTTGTAATAAAGCCATTTGAAAATTTTTAAAAGCATATAAAACTTATTTTTGTTTTGCCTAAAACGACAATATTGAACATCTGAAACCTTTCCTCACTTCCTTCCAGAACCAGAAACCCTAAACGTTCTGACCAAAACTCACCCAACCCAGAAACCGACGTACCTCCACTACACCAAACGCCTCACTCATTACTCCGACCACCGCATCCGGCGCTGGGAAACCTAAGAGTCACCTACAAAACTAACTCTCTTCCCTTTTAAACACCATACCAATACTGGATTTACAAAAATCTATCCCTATTTCTGTGGATCTAAGCAAACAGAGACAACCAGAAACCCCCAGAACAAAGGTCCTCTCTTCCTGAACGACTCACCCTTGATGGCCGAAAGCCATAGGGTTTACTGCCAGTGTGGGAAGATGAGGGAACACTTTTAAAACAACCAGATCCATTATCAGCTCACTATTTTCATGTCGGAGGCAGTGAGATTGTCGCCAACCGACGAAAGCGAACACGAACGGACACTCGAAAAAACCCAGGGTAAGACTCTCCTCTTTAGATCTAGGGTTTTTTAGATGTGTGAAGCATGCATGTATGTAGGGAGACGAGGGAATACCTCTGAAAAGGCTCTTGTTTTTATATTTCTTTCTTATCTGAAAAACTAAAGTTATAATAGTTTTCTTTGGTTTTCCTTATATAATCGAAGTCTTGTTACATGAAAATTGAAAAACAATCAGTGGCTCTATACTCGTCTGGAATCCGCCGAAATCCTTTGATTTTTGCCATTTTTTCCCGAACCTCCTTTCGATCTGTTTTTGAACTTTTTTACTAATGCTTTGCTTGTTTTGGTTTGCATACCGACGTAGCGATGGGAACGGGGACCAGTGAGTTGTCTGTAGCTGTGGCAGAGGGAGAGTCAGGGGCTGCCCAAGGGTCAGACACTTGCAGCTCACGCGTGCGTGGAGGAGCGGGAAAGCTGCGCGTGGGCGCGTGGCAATTCTAGAATCTTTTGTGGTTGATCTGGGCCACCCATCTTGATCTTCAATCCTACAGCTTTGATTGTGCGGCGCTGGCAAGATAGAGTAACCCTGATTAGGGTTTGTCCCTTGTTGCATTTGGAATGTGATCTGGACCGTCTGATCTAGAACAGATCTGACGGTCAGCATGTGACTGCGCAAAAGACAGCATATTAGATTAGGGTTTTTGGTTTGGGCCATTATCGGGCTGCATGTAATTATTATTCTTTTTGGATCGTAAATGGATCGTAAACATTGGGCTTTGTTGTTTATTTAAATATTGGGCTTTCATTTACACTATTTAATTTATATTTAATATTTTGTTTTTGTTTTTGTTTAGTAATATTAATAAAATGATAACAAAACAATAATATTAGTAGTATATTAACATAATAAGAATATAATACTATAGTAACGAAATAATAAAATGAAAATAGTAGTACCGAACTAAAAATAGCAAAAAATAATATTAATATTTTTTTTTGTGAATTTCATTTTCTTTTCAATTTATAATAACATATAGTAACAAATTAGCAGTAATTAATAACATTAAGTATAATAATAATATTTTGGTTTTTTGTTTTTAAATTATAAATAGATAGTAATAATATATATATAAAGGTAAAAAAACAATTAAAGCCCATTATTAAAAAAAACAAAAACGGGTTAACGCCTGGATAAATTTAGTGATTACAGCTGCCCTTCTTTGCTTATCCTTGTAAAACAAGAATAAATCAAAGACCATAAGCACTAATTTTATCCGACTTCCATGTCTGGAGATTCCGAGCCATGAGTCCTCCATAAATAGAACCATTTGCCCTTCCTCTTTCAGAAATTCTAGGGCTTCGAATTCTTCCCATGTAAGGCTCAAAGAAAATGAAGCCCTTAAAGTGATGCCTCGATCCCTGATCGTCTTGACACCTAATGACATCTCGCTTTGAGTCTTCTAAAATGCTCTCGATCTTTGTCGTCTTGGCCTGGGGTGATACCTTGCCTTGAGAACCCTGTTTGATGATGCCCCGATTGCTGGTCGTCTTGACACCAAATACCTCACTTTGAGTCTTCTGGAATGCCTTTGATCTTCATTGTCTTGGCCTGGGGTAATACCTCGCCATGAGAACCCCGTTTGATAATACCCCGATTGCTGGTCGTCTTGACACCAAATACCTCACTTTGAGTATTCTGGAATGCCTTCGATCTTCATCGTCTTGGCCTGGGGTAATACCTTACCTTGAGAACCCCGTTTGATGATGCCCCAATTGCTGGTCGTCTTGACACCAAATACCTCACTTTGAGTCTCCATGCCTTTGATCTTCATCGTCTTGGCCTGAGGTAATACCTCGCCTTGAGAACCCCAGAAACTGATGCCTTGCTTTCTGGTCGTCTTGACATCAGACACCTCGCTTTGAGTCTTCATTCCTTCGATCTTTATCGTCTTGGCCTGAAATGTCAATAAAAGATTCTTGACTCCTAAGAGCTGCTTCTTGTTGTTTTCCAAATACCTGAAAGAAACAAACACAATGATTTATTGATACTAGTTAGTATGCTCCTATCTTAAGGATGCCTAACTATTCATGATGCATGATTAATGCTCGGACGCCTTTTTTCTTGACTTCTCGCTTCATCTTCCTTTCATTTTCTTCTTGTCTTGGAACATTCATTGTCACTCCTTGTGTCCAAACTCAGTCCCCGTTTGACCCTTATATTCTCCAAACCTTTGTTCTAAAGCGCTCTTCTGAGTTTTCACCTTAGAGATTTTCTTTTTCAAAGCGCCCTTTCGGGTTTTCACTTTGACAAATGTTTCTTTTCTTTTTTTTTCTTCTTTCATTTTTCATTTTTCTTTTTCTTTTCCTTATTTTTTCTCTTTTTTTTCTCTTTTTTCTTTTTTTCTTTTTCTTCTTTTTTTTTCTTTTTTCCCTTTCTTTTCTCTTTACATGGGGCACTCTTACAGGTTTTCGCCACTGGTTTTTCTATGTCGAACTTCAATGCGGAGGGCATTTGTCGTCTTCAGGGTAGATCTTGTCTACTTTTCATACTATGTCTTTCGGTCCTGACTTTGGTTGACTTCCTTCTAACGAAATTTATTCCTGTCTTGGAACAACCTACACTTAAAGGGTCAAGTCATAGTAACAACAAGAAATCCTTTGCATTTCAATGATCTATGTCAATCTATTTGAAGGATGCTCGTGAAACGAAGGAAGGGATGAAATAAAATATTATTTATTAACATAAAAGATATTAGAACAATTTTGAAATTCATGGCAAACGTGAAAAACATGACAAGATATAAGTATTATAAGGTGCAGCATTCCCGAACACTAACTGTATGAATGATGTGAGAACTTATCGACCGTGGTAAACCTCTCACTGCCTGTGCTAGACTGAAATTCCCAACAGACCAAAAGAAGTTCCCCCATAACTCGAAGTGGAGCACTTGAACTGTAATGGAGCTCATGTTGGATGCCTAATCCCCAAAATTCATCTGAACTGTCCTTTTCAGATTTTCAATTCAGATCCTCTTTTGGTTTCAAGACGCCCGTTTCTGAGTTTCCATCTTGAACCCTTTCTTTTTACTTTTTTCTTTTTATTTTTCTTCTTCTTCTTTTTACATGAGGCGCCCTTTCAGGTTTTCACCATATGCATTTCATTTTGTGAAGCGCCCTTTCGGGTTTTCACTCCACTTTTTCTTCTTTTTCAAGCGTAATACTTCTTGACGGAGCCCGAATTCACTGGGTTGCTCAACTCTTTCCCATCCATCTCTACCAAAATTAACGCTCCGCTTGAGAAGGCCTTCTTAACAACGTAAGGCCCTTCACAATTAGGCATCCATTTTCCTCGAAAATCCTTTTGAATTGATAGGATCTTTTTTAGCACCAAATCTCCTTCTTGGAATTCTCTCGGGCGAACTTGTAGGCACGTATCATCCTCTTCTGATACATTTGGCCGTGACAGATGGCCCTTGATCTTTTCTCATCAACGAGGTTCAACTGATCAAACCTTGCTTGCATCCATTCACATAATCTAACTTTGTTTCATTCAGAATTATCAGTGAGGGGATTTCCACTTCGATAGGGAGCACTGCCTCCGTGCCATAGACCAATGAATACTGTATTTACCCTGTTGAGGTCCTTACAGATGTCTGGTAAGCAAAAAGTGCAAACGGCAGCTTCTCGTGCCAATCCTTGAAAGTGTCAATAGTCTTGGCTATGATCTTCTTGATATTCTTGTTTGCCGCTTCCACTGCCCCATTCATCTTGGGACGATAAGTGGTAGAATTATGATGCACAATTTTGAACTGTTCACATACTTCAGTCATCAACTTATTGTTTAGATTGGAAGCATTATCAGTGACGATTCTTTCTGGCAAACCATAACGACAGATAATCTCATTCTTCAAGAATTTACATACGGTTGCTCTCGTGATGCTAGCATAAGAGGCAGCTTCCACCCATTTGGTAAAGTAATCGATGGCCACAAAGATGAAACAGTGTCCATTAGAGGATCTAGGGTGAATTTGACCAATAACGTCCATGCCTCAAGTAGCAAAAGGCCACGGTGAATTCATAGTATGAAGCGGTACCGATGGAGCATGTATCTTGTCGACATAGATCTATCATTTGTGACACCTCTTTGCATATTTGATATAGTCTCCCTCTATGGTGGACCAAAAATACCCGTATCTCATAATCTTTTTGGCCATTGAAAAACCATTGGCGTGGGTCCCACACAAGCCATCGTGTACCTCGGCTAAGATGGTTTCAGCCTCCCAAGCATTGACGCATCTCAACAAAATATGATCCTTAATTCTCTTGTACAAAACTTCTCCGTCAAGGACATAGCCCGAAGCCAACCTCCTAATGGTTCTCTTATCATTATCGTTGGCATCCTTTGGGTAAACCTAGAACTTGATGTATTGGAGGATATCGTAGTACCATGGGTTACCATCCTCTTCCTCTTCCAAATTATAACAATGAACAGGTACCTCAAAAATCTGCATCTCAATCGGCTTCATTTCGGCAGTCGGGCTTGCCTTAAACATGGCAGCTAGGGTTGCTGAGGCATCAGCCATCTGATTATCTTCTCTTGGTAAGTACACGAAGCTGATTTATTCAAAATTTTTAGCCAACTCATGGATTAAATCATAGTATTTGACTAACTTCTGATCCCTCGTCTCCTATTTTTTTTGGAGCTGGAAGATTACCAAGGACGAATCTCCTAAAACTTGAAGCACCTTGATCTTTCTTTCTATGGCTGCCCGGAGTCCTATAATGCAAGCCTCATACTCGGCCATGTTCTTTTTACAAAAGAACTCTAACCTACTAGTAAAGGGATAGTAGACCTCTTCGGGGGAAATTAATATTGCCTCTATCCCACTACTTAAGGCATTGGATGCCCCATCAAAATACAGCTTCCAAGATTCATTGGTGGGCTTTTCTTCCGCTATAGTACCAATCAAGTCCTCATACGGAAAAGTAAATTCCATGGGCTCATAATCGTCTGAGGTGCAGCTTCCCAAAAGATCTGCTACCACACTTCCCTTTACAGCTTTTTGGCTTACATAAACGATGTCTAACTCAGATAATAACATTTGCCAATGGGCCATTCTTCCGGTTAGTGCTAGTGCCTCTATCGGAAATTTAAAAGGGTCCATCCGGGAAATCAAGCAAGTAGTATGATACAACATATACTGCCTGAGTCGCTTAGTGGCCCATACTAGGGCACAACACAACTTTTGGATCAAAGGGTACCGTGACTTACATTCGGTGAACTTCTTACTTAAGTAATAGATGGCCCTCTCTTTCTTGCCTGTCTCATTGTGCGGTCCTAGGACACATCCCATCGAACTGTCAAACATCGTCAAATATAGAATTAACAGCATGTCCGATACCGTTGGTACTAGGATCGGGGCATTGGTCTTCTAAGGCCTCTTGGCAATCTTCATCCCATCTTCCTGGGTCATTCTTTCGGAGTAATCTGAAAATAGGATTACATTTGTCGGTCAATTAGGAGATGAACCGAGAAATATAATTGAGCCTTCCTAGGAAACCTCGGACCTCCTTTTGAGTTTGAGGTGGTGGCAGATCTTGAATTTCTTTTACTTTGTCAAGGTTAATTTCAATCCACTTTTGACTGACCACGAAACCCAAGAGTTTTCCGGATGTGACTACAAAGGTACACTTGGACGGGTTGAGCTTCAACTGATTCTTTCTTAGCCTTTGGAACAGCTTCCACAAATTCTCAATATGTTCTTCTTCAGTTCGGGATTTGGCTATCATGTCGTCCACATACACCTCAATCTCCTTGTGCATCAAGTCATGGAATAAGGTAACCATAGCCCTTTGGTAAGTTGCCACAGCATTCTTCAATCCAAACGGCATGACTTTATAGCAAAATGTACCCCACATTGTAACAAAGGTAGTCTTTTCCATATCCTCGAGGTCTATTTTAATTTGATTATACCCCGAGAAGCCTTCCATAAAAGAGAACCAAGAATGCCCTATAGTGTTATCGACTAGGGTATCAATATGAGGCATGGGGGAAGTTGTCCTTAGGACTTGCCCTATTGAGATCCCTATAGTCTACGCACATGCATACCTTTCCGTCTTTCTTGGGCACTGGGACTATGTTGGCTACCCATTCTGGGTATTTGGCAACCTTCAAGAATCTGGCCTCAAATTGTTTCTTTACTTCCTCCCTAACCTTTAACAGCATATTCGGTCTCATTCTTTGAAGCTTTTGCTGGACTGGCTTGCATTCTGGCTTTATTGGGATCTTGTGCACCACTATATCTGTGTCTAAACCTGGCATGTCTTGATATGTCCATGCAAACACATCTTTGAATTCTGAAAGCAAATCCACAAACTCTTGTATCACCTTCGGCGATAAGGTAGTACCAATCTTCACTTCCCTTTTTCCTTCTTCGGTCCTCAAATTTAGAACTTCTAATTCTTCTTGGTGAGGCAAAATCTATTTCTCCTCACTAGCCATCAGCCTTAACAATTCATCCGGGACCTTATACTCTTCTTTATCATCCCCTCAATCTATTTCAGTCGAACACGAGGGTGGTTCGAAATCTACCCCGGGCTCAGACCCAGAATCATTCATACAATTAATGTTCGAAGACCTGCACGAGTTTAGGAGTATGTATTAGGAACAAAAATAGCTTATATGAATAAATAAATAAGTAATGAAAGAACAAATGATGAATGGATGAAAAATGAATGAAATGAGTGTTGTGTTTGCCATTTGAGAAACATAGGAAACATCATTTTCATTGAAAATAAAACATATTGACATAGTGGCCTTATTACAAAAGACTCCTATTACTCTTGGGCCGAAAGTAATAGGGTGATTCCGAGCATTACTCTGATTTAAACCTAAAAGCTATTGGCAGCTCCTTGCTAGTCCAGTTGCTAAGTTCTTTGCCCGGGAAGCATGGGTGGATCTTGTCCAAGGGTTGTGCGATGTTACCGCCTTTAGAGATCACAAAGACATTCATTGCTTCCATATCTTCACTGATCATTTCCTCACTGAGGATCCTCTCGTTCTCCTGATTAGCTTCTTGAACCTTGACTCCAGGATTCACAACTCTGCCGGACACGAAAATCTCTTTCATATCCGTATAGGTGATAGAAGCCCTCTCCTCAGAGTCTGGCCTTCCGTTGTTCCTGTCTCTTCTTCCATTCTTGCTTCTTCTGTAGAAAATTAGGCTTGTGTCCAAGCCCAAAACGGTCCTTCTTGTGAATAATACTAATGGGTCGCAGACGTCCTTGCAGGCTCCTTCCCAATCCTCTTCCTCTTTTTGCTCCCCTTCCCAATGTTTCAATTACCACCATCTTGGTACAATTTGACAATCTTGGGCATGGGATCCTATTCCTCTGGCAAAAAAGGTGGCATTGACGAACTCCAATGCCCTGAAAGCACATTCCAAAGCTTCTTCATCAGTAGGAATGTAAGGAGCGTCCGAAGTTACCGATGCTACAACATCTTGCTCGGCATGGATTGTCACTAACTTTCCTTCAATGATAAACTTCAATTTCTGGTGCAAGAAAGATGGAACGGCTCCAACGGAATGGATCCACGGCCTCCCTAACAGACATTTGTAGAATGGCCGGATGTCCATGACTATGAAATCCACAACATACTCAGTTGGACCTATGAGCAGGGGTACTTCAATCTTCCCAACCACTTCTCTTTGGGTCCCGTCAAATGCTCGCACGACATTTTGGCAAGGTTTCATATGCGAGCTGTCAATTGGCAAGCTTTGTAGGGTAGCTAAAAGCATGACATTCAGGGCAGAGCCATTATCAATAAGCACACCCGATAGTATATGACCTTTGCAATGGGTAGTAATATTGAGGGCCTTGTTAGATCCCGTTCCCTCTTCCAGTATCTCGTCATCACTGAAAGTGATATGATTGCAATCAGTGATATATCCGATGATTTGGTCAACCTTTCCAACCAAAATATTTCTCTCGACAAAAGTTTCATTCAAAACTTTTAATAGAGCCTCCCGATGCTTTTCTGAATTCAATAATAGATCAAGTACTGAGATTCGGGTTGGCTGCTTCTTAAGCTGGTCTACAACACTGTATTCACTATGTTTTAGGAACTTCAAAAATTCCTGAGCTTGAGCCTCAGTTACTGGCTCATTGAGTTTCGGGGGTGGCTCCTCCCTAAATATCTTCATAGGTTCAGGCTCAGTTGCCTTACCTTTCCCTTTCATCTTTTCTGTTGCCTTTGGAGCTTCTGGGGCGTAGCATCGACCACTTTGTGTGAAATGCCCTACATCATTTACTTCCTCGGTGTTCGGCTTCATTTGTTCTCCTTCGGTGGGTTTCATCCCATCAATTGGTTTCTTTTCCCCTTGTGAATTAGAACTTCCTTGTATTGAGACACTAGCTGTGTAGTTCCAAGGCACCATCTGGGTATCCTTAAAATGAAAGGACGCAGGGGCTGAAATTATAATTTTAAAGGCTGTCATGTGATTTTCTTCTTGCGGTGCATCTTCTTGACCTGGCTTGAGGCCAATGACAAATGGCCTCTTCGCACTATATTTGGATTCTAGATCATCTAATGTGCAAATTTCTGAGTCACTGCCCCTCTCTTCTTCATCAAAAAACTCAATCACTTTACCATCCATCAATTTCTGGACAACTTGGCGAAACTCGCCGCAATCTTGGATCTGATGATCCCCCGACTGATGATATTCGCAATAAGAGCCACAACCCTTTTTCACAATTACCATTCCACAATCGATGAGACGAGCCAACATAGTTGCTAAAAGACCCATCTCATGGGGGCGTAACCTCTGACACGGTTGTCTTAGGCTTTCTTGCACCTCCTTCTTCAATAGCATTCACCCCTTGTCTACCATGATTTGGTAAAGGGTTACTGGCGGTACTCGGCTCCCCTAGTTGCAGCACTCCAGTCTTGATCAAATTTTGAACGAACTTTTTAAAGGCTGTGCAATTCTCAATAGTATGGTCTGGGACATTGGCGTGGTATTCGCAATGGGCCTTAGGATCATATCATGCTGGATAAGGGGGATTGAAGGGAGTACCATGTTGAGGTCGAACCAGATCTGCCTTATAGAGCTGTGAGTAGAGTTCTTTATAAGTGATTGGTAGTGGCGTGAAAGAATTTTCCTTCTTGGGTCCTAGCTCTTCCCTTCTAAAAGTTTGGGTATTTCCAATTGGAGCTTGGGGCTGTGCTATAGTGAAGTTCTTGACAACCTCAGAGGTAGTTGTGGTATTCACTTCATGGTCCTTCCTTTTGAACTGCTTGTGCGGTTGCTCTCCTCCATCTATCCTTCCGCTTTTGATTTTGGCTTCAATACACTCACCTGTCATTACCATATCAGTAAAGTTACTAATAGGGTTATTGATCAGACGGTCATAGAGCGTTCCTTTTAATGTATCAATGAACATAGGGGCAATCTCATTATCTTGGAGAGGGGGCTGGACTTGAGCAGCCACGTCGTGCCACCTTTGGTCATATTCCCGAAGACTTTTATTTTTCTTTTGTTCCATTCCTTGCAACAGAAGCCTATTGGGAACCATATCCGTCACATGCTTGTACTGATCAGTGAAGGCCTTTGCCAAATCCTTCCACGATTTAATTTGAGCCCGTGTGAGCTGATTATACCACCGGGTGGCGGATCCCACTAAACTATCTTGAAAATAGTGTATTAAGAGCTTCTCATTATTGGTGTAGCCGGCCATCCGTCGGCAAAACATTGTAATATGAGCAGTTGGGTAGGTTGTCCCATCAAGCTTTTTGAACTCTGGAGCTTTAAACTTGTATGGGATCTCCACGTCAGGGACCAAGCTGAGATCCTTAGCATTCAAACCATAAAAACCCTCTTCATCTTCTCTTACTCGAAACTTCTTTTCGAGGTCCTTCTTAGTCTCTTCCAACTGTTTGGAGAATTTCACCTTTATTTGGTTTAATTTCTCCAATTTGTCAAAGTCTGGAATACTATCTCCAACGTGCTCAATATTTGTAAATGTCACAGCCGGCTGTGGTGGAGCAGATGCACCGGCTTGGTGAGACGAAGATACCCCTTGTGGGGGATTTGGTGTTGGGTTAATGAACAGAGGGTTTCCAAAGATTGAAGAATATGTAGGGTCTCCCGAGCTTTGAGCTGGATTCACAACGGTGCTTTTGCCTCTACGTCCGCACGATGTATTTGCAACATCTAAGATATTTCCGCCATTATATCTTGCTGAGATTTAATGATGGTTTCTCTCAACTCTTGATGTGTTCGTTCTAACTGGCTCCTAAGATCAGCCTCTAGCTTAGCGAAGCTCTCTTTCATTTTTCTGACTTGAAAACGTGTGCGGTATAAATGTGGAATGTTTGCAAATAACAGAATGAAAAATGCTCTAAACTGAAAAAACTTTTAATGAGTTTAGATAATTTAATAAAATATGTAAATAAATGTGCAATGCATGAATGCAAAAGAAAAACACTGATTTTGGAAAATATCCTCATTAAACAACTGTCATCAATGCAAACGTTGTTCCATTACAATAATTCAAAGAAAACTGCTACGCATACGGTCCTAAGCTAGCAGCCAAATCGACAATCTCTCTCAAAATCCAAACGACCCTTTCTCTTTCCTCGGATTCGTCATCCACACATTCTTGGAGATCGACAGTGTCTTCAGCTAAGAACTGCACCTTCCGGGCGACTTCTTGTATTTGGGTCATAAAACATGCCAAATCCCGCTCTTGCCTCCAAATGGTGTAGGCGGTAAACTGGAGCTGTTCCATCGTAAGCATCCAGTGCATTTGGATTTCTCCCCTAAAGCTCGTAATTTGATCCTTGAGTTGCTGGACTTCAACTTCTAAACCCTCAATTTAATCTTTTAAAGCTCGATTTTCAAAATTACTGCTTTTAGCTCCTGGGTAGAACTTTTATGCTTGAGAAGAGATCTTTCTAACTGCTTTATTTAAGCCTTCAATGCCTCGTTCCAACGCCGTTCATTCTCAAGCCTTGTCGAATGAGAAGTCTTGAGGTTCTCCATTTGTTGGGCCAAGGCAAGTACTTGATCTTTGTGCTCATAGTACTTCTTCTTATAAGCCTTGGTTCTCGCCTTTTCCTCCTTGAGCCTGAGCTCTAACCCTTCATTCGGCCTTTCATTTGCAACTCTCTTGCTCTTGTTCAACCTTTGTAGCTTCTGAATTTCTTCTTTTTCTAGCTTGAGTTCGGATTCCAGCATCTCACTCCTCCTTCGTAGACCTTTGATTTCTCCTTCAAGTTTTGTCTTTTCTAAATCGAAGTTGAACCTCTCTTTGTCGGCCTTTGCTTCTAACTGAATGTACTTTTTTTGTTCCTCTTCGAGATGTCTTCTCATCAAGTCAATTTCAGTAGGAAGTGTAGCCAACCTTTCTTGGGCGGACCTTGCACCATCAGGATTCAGCTGAGGAATATTATCATTGACGCGATTAAAACGCCACATTTCATATTCCGTAGTCACCATATACGGAGCACTCAAAATCTTAACTCACCTAGCGTTGTTCCATGTATAAGAAGCGTCGTATACCTTCCCTTTGTAGTCTTTCTCGGTTGCATAGTCCATGTTGAATTCATTAAGTCTATTTGTGGCCGGTATAAACTGCTTGGAGCCATATTGTCTCAAAACCAACAGGGGTGCGTAAGCCGTATGCCCTCAAAGACCAAGTAATGGTACCCAAGAATGCTCCCCACACCGGTAAATAATATTCCTCGTGCGTAGCCACGGAGCCTTCAAAACTATGTCTTCATCTTTTAAATTCTGCAGGACATTTAGCCATACCTCCTCGGATCTTCCGGTTGGCCAATCTTCCTTTTGCAAGAATTCTTCTAATAGGAAAAATTTGCCATCGAAGAGAGGCCTCGAGAAGTGAACGTCAGACCACAAATGACTGTAAAACCATACCGTCAAAAGCTGAGGGTAGCCTAAAAAATGACCACCACCATATCTTCTACAAAATTTGAGGTACTGGAAAGTTTCAGATAGAATAACGGGAACCGGATTGGACTTCTCTTCTAAGCAATCAAACAAATCTAGCACCGAGGGATGAATAAGCCCCAATGCCTTCAGAAGCAGGACCAACCCATAAATCAACAATGCAAACAAGTCCTGTTGAACTCGGCCCACTGGATGTATTAAAGCCAAAGCCAAAATCCCTTCCGATTTGGGATACTCCTTTTTGTTCCAAGTGATGACTTGACCTTCAACCCAAGACGGTAAAGTTCCTAAAAATCTACCTAGCTTGTCTCGATCAATCTTTTTGCAATTTAAGATGGATAGATACTCCTCGGTCATCGGTGTCAAATCGGTGTTACCAATTGTGAAGCAACTATAAGTCGAGTTCCAAAATCTCACCAAGGCTTGGAGGAATGACTGATCAACTGGGGCATCTAACAAGTGCGCTATGTCACCGTACTTGCTTTTAAAAGCCTATCTAGCTTCATAGTCACAACTGTGCCATACTGACCTCAACCCTGTCACATTATAGTATTCGGTGCTCATAAAGGTTTTGGCTGACATCACTGATCTATATCCGATAGAAATACTGTCTCCGTGATGAAGCTGCTCGCCTTCAGACCATACTTGTACCTCGGAGTTCTTTTCATCAGTGCTACGAATTAAGTCTCCCATTGATCAAGTCTTTAAGTTCAGACTATTTACGAATCAGTGTTTTCTTCATGATATGACAATATATGCAAAACAAAGTATAAAAGAGAAAGAATAAAAAATCAAATGAAATGTGTTAGTAACGAAATAAACAAATTCGAAAATAAGAAAAAAACACGAATTAAAAAGCAATAAACAGAATAACACGAAAAGAAAACCCTAACCATATAATTCCTAAAATACTATGGTTGTTCGCATGGCTCTAATGGGGTGGGCTCTTAGGTTCTCACACATGGTTTCGGTTCTAGAAAGGGTACCCGAACCTATCTTGCCGCCTACTAAGACAACAAGAGCCCCAATTCTGGCTCATTACAGGCTTGCGAATTGGATTCGGTTCGAGGGAATGCACGACTTAGTGACGTAGAGGGCTGCTCACTTGTCAAAAGGCGTGGACTCCAGAAGTGAATTACCGACCGGTGGAGGGCTACTCACTTGGGTATGTGGCGTTTCACTCCCACTCAAGGGACAAAGCTCGGGTATAGAGCTTGATGATATGATGCAACACATGTCGGTGATTCCTTAGAAATTAAATGAACAATTAATTCAAAACCACCAATTATCGAAGTTCGTACAAATAGAGTCGTATTTTCAAGAATTAACAAATAGATTGAATTCAATTAAAATATCAAAATATCCATCATTAAAAGCAACATAGATATTTTAACTGGCCTAACTCACTTTTTGTTAAAAAAACAAAAATTGTCCCCATCGGAGTCGCCAGCTGTAGCGACCTTTTTCTGAAATTCAAAAATTTAAAGTTTTGGGCGAGATCGCTAAAAAGGAGTAATAGGTTTCCTTTTATTTCGAAAAATATTAGAAAAATGGGAAATTCTTCTAAAATTCGTATTCTGGAAAATGAAAAAGACTTGGTGTCGCCATCGGCCACTAAGGTAGGCCGGACACCATAAAATCAGAGATTCGTTAAAAGAACGGGTTCGAGAGTTGGTTATGCGTGGGGAAGGATAAGCACCCCCATCGCGCCCGGAAATTGGTACCAAAATCTATGTTGCTTTTAATTGATGGAAATTATCAAAATCTAAACTGAATTTAATTAAATTGATCGCAATTGAATTTAGACTTTAATTATACAGGCTTAGTCAAATTGGTGAATTCGAATCAATTAATCATTTAATTAATAAGGGTGACGAAACTTCAGACCATAGATTAAACCGACATCAAATAAGCCTGACTGTCGTGTTAATTTATGGTTCGAACTCCGTTCATCACCTTTATGCATGATTCAAACAGTTAAACATCATGAAATGACTTGTCAAAATTTTGATTCGTTTTAAATTACCTTTAGATGATAAGAATTAATTCAAATTGTAACACACTTAACGTATACTCGTAAATCGAATATGCATTAAAGATGTTACGGGGTTGTTTAAAGAAATCTCGACTTATAAATTTATTCTTACAAGTATTTACAATTTTGGTTTGTAAATTCTAACCCTTTCTCAGTTTTCTTGAAAACACCTCCTATGTGCAGTTAGATAGTTTCAACCCTAAATTAATTATTTTAAAACATATTTGGCAATTATTAAAAACAACATTTCAATTCAGAGTGAAAACTAGGTTCGTTATCTAGGCCCTTTCTTGACTTTAAAATCTTTATGCGATTACCGATTATTCTTATTAGCAAAGTAATTACCTTTCTACCTTAGCTTTATTCTGTTACAATGCTAATGCCTTATTTTGCTTTATCCATATACGATTCATCATCAAAACTGATTACTTATCTATCCTTTATTCTAATTTAATGCATCATATTATGCTAGCAATTAAATAATTACATGCCCACTAGAGATTATCATAAGCTAGAATATATAACTGATGTTTTGCATATTGAAGCTTGATCAACATGCTTGACTCCTCTTCAAATCTGAAAATTCATTGGGTAGTTCATACCTGAAAATTAATTCATAATTCATTTCAAAAATCATTGAAAATATACCATTTACGATTCAAAAATATTTATATATTTTAACATTCGAGATCGACTTATCGCAAGACTTTCTTGTATCATAATACAAATAAGTAAGAATGCACTCACCTGGGCCATGTAATAGTATGTCTCACTAAATTCTACTCGATCTTTTCCTTTATAGTATCTTGAATCCTCTTTGATTCGTGCATTAATCACATAAATATAAATACCATTTGTTAGATTCAAATCTAACAATATTCTAAATATGCTATCAAATCTAATTATTCGAATATGTAAAATTTCCAAAACATTTTCTTCCTTCCTTAGACTATCCAAAAATTCATTTTGGTCCCCAATTGACCACTTTGAACTTCAAATAATTCTTCCAAGCTTGCTAACTACCATTAGATACCAAATGTCTCAATTTCCATTTTCTGGCTGCTTACACTACCTTCAAAGATTTATTTCTATAAAATAATCTAAAACTCAGAATTCGATTCCGTTTATTCTGAAAGAAACTAGATTCAATAAGGTTTTCACCCATATAAATTAATAGCCCAAATTCAAATTGTACGATTTATGGCAAATTTTCAAAGTCAATTTCCAGTGCTGATTTCGAAACAGACTGTCATACTGTTTTCTGACCTTTCACCACTTAAAAATTCATATCTTTTTACTCAAAACTCAAAATCAATTTCCGTTTGTTGGAGGTGAAACTAGATGAAAAAATCTTTACATCGGTATAAAATTCACTATCTAACCATTTTTTTAGAATTTATGGTGAATTTTCAAACTTACTGCCAAATCCAGTTTTCCTACACAACTTCCATAAATAACTTCAAACTTTAGACTAATTTCTCCTTACTTTGTTATTTGTCAATTTAGTCCCATTATTTACTTTAAATCATCAACTTATCACCTTCTTCATCAAATAATTATTCAAAATAGTTTCCCTTAATTTTCCTTCTGAACCAAAATAGCAACTAAAATGCAAAGATAAGGATTCTAGCTTCTTAACTTTGCAATTTAGTCCTCAAATCAACATTACTATCTTAATTCCATCATTATAACTAAAAATCAGATTTAATCCTTCTCTAAAACCTCATTTCTGAATTGGTCACTTAACTTTAACAATTTGTCAAAATGGTCACTAACTCGATTTAACATAAGTTTTGCATTCTAACTTCAATTTCATATCTTCAACATCCCTAATAACATAAATACACACCAATTCCACAAAAATCAGATTTAGTCCTTCAACTTTTAAACTTTTTGAATTGGTCCCTAAACATTTAACTTAGGGTTTTACTTCCAAACAACAATTCAAGCTTACTAGATCATTGTTTCAACATCACAAACCCTAAATTAAACTTGAATCCATAAACCCTAATCATCTTCATAATAATCAAAACATGTAAAACTTAAATTCCAACTCGATAACATGATTTTAACATCACAAAAGCTTTTGATTTCAACTTGAATTTCAACATGGAATCATAAAATCTCAAAACCCCCAATTGAGTCAATAAACCCTAATTTCTTTCTCATGAAAATTCTCATCAATCAAGCATGTATTTCATGAATTATTTACACAAAAATATAGAGCTTGAAGAGTAGAACAACTTTGTAGTTGATGAGATTACCTGAAAATTGAGTTTCGGGGCTTGAATCGAACTTGGAAAATTTTTCTCCATTTTTCTTTCTTTCTCCCCTCATATTTCGAAATTTGAAGATGAAGAATGGTCTTCATCTTTATATTTTCATCAAATTTGGCCACTTTTCTTGTATAAATTAATTTTAAATTCATTTAAATAGTGAAATTACTAAAATGCCCTTTTCATCGAATGGCCAAGATTTAATCTCATCAAAACTCAATGGCCAAGATCAAATCCATGTTTAATTGGCCTTTCAAAATTTCCCTTAAAGTTTCAAAATATTTCAAAAATGCCATCCATGGCAAGTGTCCAATTTGCCCTCCAACTAGTTTCTATTTACAACAAGTCTTGAAAATTGCCATTCTATTAAAATTGAACCAAATAGGCTCCAGTCAAACCGTCCATATCCTAAAATATCTTATATTTTTTTATTTATGGCATTTATTCAATCCAAATATTCGAATTTCACTCAATACGATTTCCAATTTTTTTTCAACGAACTTTAAAGCTTTATAACCATTAATATAAGCTTCGTACGAAAAATCCGGGTAACACGAAAGTGTCACTCTTGGGGGTGAACTATTCATTTACGGGGTTAACTTACATAACTTTTAAAAATTACACTTTGGTCCCTAAACTTTCCCAAAGTTTATACTTTGGCCACAAAACTTTCAAAATTTTCATTTTGGTCACTGAACTTCAATTCCCATTTCAATTTTCCTCAGATTTTTACCAACTTTGAAAGTACCCAATACAAATCACTATCTATCAAATGATACTTTTAAACCTTAAAAATTTCCTTTCATAAAGACTTTGACTGAATTTCCTTAACTCAGTCTATTATTCTGATAATTATTGAAAATCTTCATAGCATAAGGTTTCTCGTAGAAATCCTTTATTTGAAATCCATACGAATATGTTCTACTTTTACTGAGTCCAAAATATCGATCAGAAACACATTTATGGGACCTTCCCAAAGGTCACCCATCTTTGTATTTCCCTGGCCTGAGCACGCTTAACAATTTCAATCGATCCAAATTCGGTACCTTTTTCTGCATCTTAATTCTTAAAACTGATATCAAGGTACTTATTTCGATCCGATTCACTCTTCTACTGAATAAAATTACTTGTTGGGGAAATTTACACTTTAGTCCCCAAACTTTTCCAAGGTTTATACTTTAACCCCCAAAACTTTCAAAAGTTACATTTTGGTCACTAGCCAAAATTTAGGATATTACACAAATATTTGGTCAACATCCAGTGAGCTAGGACTGTTACGACACAAATATCGGAATTAATAAATACCTCTGTTTTATAATTAAAGTTAATTAATTAAAAGCATGCCTAATATATTAAGGTCATATGAATGACATTTAAAATGCATGACATAGAAAGACATAAAATTAAAGCCCTAGGCCCACTAAAGTCCTAACCTAAAAAGGCCCAAATTATTGAAAATAAAATTAGTGATCTAATTATTAACTATGTTTGATTAAATATTAACCCTAAATTAATTTTAATCCTAAAAACTAAAAGATCCTATCATTTTATTGACTATCTTGAACCATAATAACCAACTCACTAATTTTAAACTAGAATCTCAATGAGCCAAGGAAACTATCCAAAATTAATCGAATTAACTAGTTATGATTTTAGTTTTTTAAAAATGGGTTTGGGAGTTGGTTACGTGTGGGGAAGGATTAGCACCCCTATCACACCCGGAAATTGGTACCAAAACAGACGTTGTTTTTAATCGATGGAAATTGTTGAAATTCGAAATTGGATTTAATTAATCTGTTCTTGATCGAATATAAACTTTAACTGAAAGGGCTTAATCAATTTAGTGGGTTCGAATTAATTACCCGTTTAATTAATAAGGCTGACTGTACATCAGAATATAGATTAAACCGACATCGAATAAGCCCGACTGTCGAGTTAATTTATAGTTCGAATCGAGTACGTCACCTTTATGCATGATGCAAACAGTTAAAATGATGTTATAACTTGTCCAATTTTATTCCAAATTAAAATTTACCTTCAGACGGTGAAAATTAATTCGAATATCTGGTCAACATCCATTGAGCTAGGATTGTTATGACACAAATATCGGAACTAATAAATACCTCCCTTTTATGAGTTAGATTAATTAATTAACAAGGTGTAATTAAATAGATTAAAAGTCAAATGAATGACAATTTAGGATATGTCACAAAATTGTAAATAAATGAAGGAAATAAAGACAATAAAGATAAATGCAGAAAATAAATATGAACAAAGTAAATGAATACGGAAATTAAAGAGTGGGAATTAAAAAGTCCGAAAAATGGACCGGATCAAACAAGAAGAAATCCAGAAAGAGGACTGGATCGAACCTAAAAGAAATGCATAAATTAAATGCAAAAAAGTAAATTGCGGAAAAATAAAAATGTGAGAAATTAACGTTAGAAGTTATAAGTTAAATGTTAGTTAAATTTAACGTGCCATGAATAATATGGATCATTCCCCATTGCGGGTCACCGTAAGGCCGACTCGAATGCAAATAAATAAATAATATCTAAACATATACTATAATATAATATAAGTAATACTATAATATATCATATAATAAGATAGAATATCATAGTATATAAATACTATATAATGTATAGACAATAATATATATTATATAATATAAAATATAAATATAATAATATATAGTATAGGGGCTAAAATAATATATATAATATATAAAAAAGGATCGAAATGTAACAAGAAAAAGAAAGGAGGTTAGATACAAAGTAAAAAAAGAAGTTAAAGACTGAAATTGAAAAAAAAATGAAAAGAAAAGAAAGGATCTGGACTAAAATTACCCCGTAATGAGAATAAAAACGAGGAAACAACTGAGGGACCAAAACGGCAAATATCTCCGGGACCATAACGCGCGGATCCTTCCCGAGTCGGGTCACTACGCGGATCTGGAGAGTGGCCAAAACGGTACCGTTTTGTCAATGGCATATAAGCCAAATACCAGGGTGAAAAAATCACCCTAACCCTTATTTATCCGGTTTCAAGTTGAAACAAAAAAGAAGAGAGAGCTGAACACTCTGAAAAGGGGGTGCCGAAACCCTAGTCAGCTCTCAGTGCGTTGATCCTCGGCGGCGGCACCTCGCCAGTCGTCCTTGGCATTCGACGACAACCAGAGTACGACGACCTTGCCTCCCTGAACAGGTAAACGCTGTAAAAACCTTCCTTGTTTCCTTTTGATTTCAGGTCCACAAATCAAACTCATTTTTTGTCTTTTTTTTAAAAAAAACACTATTTTAGATCTTTAAAAACAAACTTTGATTTCAAAACTAAAAAGACCTTTCTTTTTTTAAAAACAAGATTTGCTTAAAAGAAAAAAACCCTAACTATCACTATTTTTTATGTGCAAAATGTAAAAAGGAAAAAAGGATACCTTGCTCAATTTCTTTTGTATTTGATTTCTAGAAAAGCCCATTTTACATGTGATTTGGTTCTGGCTTTATAGCCTTGATTTACAGGTTTTCATAAAAATAAAATAAAAAGAAAGAATTGGCTCTGACTTTTGCTTACATGTGATTTCTGAAACTGTTGGTGGCTACTGCAGGTGCCGTACAGGGGGACTAGTTCTGGTTTCCTTGGCTGGATGTGGAGGGTGGAAATGGACCAGCTTGATGCAGATGTGGCGCTGGCGAGGCATGAACGTAACATGAGGTGGCGCTGACATGACGGCCGATGTGGCTTTGAGATGGCCTAGAATGGCCAGTGTGCTGGGCGATGTAGCAGGGAGATGAAAGGCCTGGGATGCCAAGGGATGGTTGAGGAAGATTCTAGAGTATTTTGGAGTTGGGGAGAGGAAAGGTCCATGGGGGCGGCCAGGGCTTCGAGTAGCTAGGGTTTCTAGACAGGTTTAGGAAAAGGGTTTAATTATTAGGTCGAGTAAGATACTGGTCAAGGTATGGGATCTGGGTAGGATATTCGGGCAGTGGGTGATATGGGTTTGGGCTTAATGGGTTGGTATTTGGGTATGTGTTCAGGTAATAATTTGGGCATTTGGGTGTAATGGATATTCAATGGACTATATATATATATATATTTGGACTATTAATGATTTTTGAATTTTAATTTTTTTGGAGTTTAATTTTTATGGATTATAATAAGAATAAAGGTCGGACGAAAATAAGCTATTATAGTTGCCCCTCTTTGCTCATTGTTGTTAAACGGCAATAGAGCAAAGACTAAAAGATAGCTATTTTCGTTGATCAAACTGGAGCACCCTTCCTGGCATGACCTATCCTTCGAACTCTATCTTCCAACTCTTAGAGAAATAGACTTATATGTTGATCTACTACACCACTGACGGAGAGTCAAGATCTTGTCAACTCATCTACTTTATCCTTTTTTCAGGAAAAATAGAACCTGTGAGAATAAAAGGAAGATTACTTCAGATTGAGTATCTACTTGTTTTATTTAAAACTATAAAATTAAAGAGATGGGGCAAAGAGATGTTCAGATTTGGGTGATCCACTACGCCACCGACGGCGAGACAAGATCGAGAGATTGGATTAGATTGGATCAAGCTACGACTCTGACAAAGAGGCATGATCCGGTGGTTAGATTGCGATCAAGCTACAACTCTAACGAAGAGGCATGATCTGGGTAGTTAGAAGCGATCAAGCTACGACTCTGACGAAGAGGCATCATATAAAGAGTTAGTAGTGATCAAACTACAACTATGATGAAGATGCATGATCTGAGGAGTTAGGGGTGATCAAGCTATAACTCTGACGAAGAGGCGTGATATGAGGAGTTAGTGGCGATCAAGATACAACTCTGATGAAGAGGCATGATCTGGGTTATTGTTGGCGATCAAGCTACAACTCTGACGAAGAGGCATGATATGGAGTTAGGGGTGATCAAGCTACGACTCTGATAAAGAGGCATGATCGGGAGTTAGTGGGGATCAAGCTACGACTCTGATGAAGAGGCATGATCTGAGGAGTTAGGGGTGATCAAGCTACGACTCTGATGAAGAGGTATGATTAGAAGAGATTTTGATCCGCTACACCATTAACGATGAGTCAAGATCTAAAGATAGATTTGATCAAGCTACAACTTTGACGAAGAGGCATGATCTGAGAGATTTTGATCCGCTACACCACTAACGATGAGTCAAGATCTGAAGATGGATTTGATCAAGCTACGACTCTGAAGAAGAGGCAAGATCTAAAGAATTTTGATCTGCAACACCACTGATGATGAGTCAAGATTTGAAGATGGATTTGTTCAAGCTACGACTCTGACAAAGAGGCAAGATCTGAAGAATTTTGATCCGCTACACCACTGACGATGAGTCAAGATCTAAAGATGGATTTGATCAAGCTACGACTCTGACGAAGAGGAAAGATCTGAAGAATAGAAGTAAACAATAGTTAGTGATTGTTCACTTAGAGTTTTGAATTTTGATTTGGCTTCCTTTTCTTAAAGGGTTTTCCATTTCATGTTGGGTGTTACTATACTCCCTCTTTGAGGTTTCAACTTCTTTGTTGGTTCGGCTCCCCTTCGTGGCTAAAGGCCTGCCAATTTGTTATTGTCCTTCATGATTGAGGCTTCTTGTTTTGAACCTATTTTATGTATGAACAAAGTGGATACACCAAGCATGAATGTATCTAACTTGATGTGTAATGTATGCATTTAATGTGAAGGCATGATGATATGAATGGCATGATGTTGATGTGAACGGCATGCAATATAGTTAGCCATGATGTTGACTTCAAAAGGAGATGCCCCATGATTTTCTGGATATATTGGTGGCTCGGTCTTGTTTTTTCCTTTTCAGTTATGTCTTGTAGACAGGATGGGTTGTTGTCTTGTACGCACCGATGCCCCAATCTCTTGTGGGTTTGACCATCTTCTTCTGAGATGTTACCTTTCTAGGCGAAGGTTAACTAGTGGATGCTTTCTTGAGCTGAGGCAGCAATTTGAGGGCACCCTTGCTGTTGGTCCCTATACTTTTGAGCTTCATTGCAAATAATGTAAAGAAATCTTTTATTTTAAATCTCAAACTACATGTTTTGATTTCAATGTGAGATGCTTATTAAAAATTGGGTTTTTCTTTTCAGATTGCGAATATATCAAGCTAGATTGAATGCCCCAAATATCAAGTGCACGAGCAACACATAAAATGGCTTACCTTGGATTGCCCCAAACAAATCATGTGTTTAGGAGACCTCGAAAGCTTAATTGATGTTTGAAAATGTGAAGTGCACTTTAAGTTACTTCGGTGCTTGATCATCTTGCCTTTGGCAGTTTCATTTTTGCCTCATTTTTGTTTAGGGAATTTAATTATCACATTCCTTTGGCTCGAAATAAATGATAGAGCAAACAAAAAATTCCCGAGCTAATTGACATTGTCATGATTTTGAAAATATTACCATTACTCATGAAGCGAAGAGTTTCAAGTAGAACGGGCTTCAGCGGAGTGCCCAAAAAATTCCACACTCGTATCCAAAAATGCCTATTACCAGGTTTCGAACATTGGAGTGCTTTTTTAATTTTTGAAAAATGCCTATTACCAGGCTTTGAAGTGCTTTTTGAAAAACACCTATTACCAGGCTTTCACCATTGAAATGTTTTTTTTAAATGCTTATTACCAGGCTTTGAAAGTTAATTCATTTTGTTTTGGAAAATGCCTATTACGAGGCTTCAAATATTTATTTGCACCAAATTTGTTATTATTTATAGTTTTTAATGTGAGTCACATCTTCATAATCTCCACAACTTAAGATTTCAATTAGACACAGGCTGCTTGGGCTCAACCTTTGGGTTAAAGTCGATGTCCCTTGTGCAATTGATATATGAGGACTCAATAGACAGATATATACACAAAATGAAGAGATAGTTGAAGAACAAAATGCATCATTTCATTGAAAATTAAACCATAGTCTTAGGCCCTTACAAAATATCAACACTGCTTTCAGGCTTAAGTCGGTGGATTTGATTAACATGCATTACTCAAAAGATGTTAAAAGTATCAAAGGGACCTACTTAGATTGATTAGCTTAGATAAGGGAGTAAAACGATTTAATTCCTCAATGAATTCAACTTCTTTGTTGTCCATTAGACCTTGAACCGTGTCTTTGAACTTGTGGCAGTCTTGAATAGCGTGTCCTTCCCTAGCGTGGAACTCACAATATAGATCGCTATGCCCCTCAGGCATTATCATTCCCTGATCGATCAGAACGGCATCAAGCAGCTTTTTCCAAACCCAACTGAGGGGTGATTTTACTTTCAACACCTTACTCCTAACAGTTCAATTATTTTCCTCGGAGATTACATTCACTCTACCGGTATGGTTTGGTAGGGGTTGGTTGTCGTAGCTGGCTCACTAGATTTGTCAAAACCTATGACCTGAGCTTGATCAGCTTTTCTACGACCCTCTTAAAGCTGATATAAGTCTCAATCGAGTGCCCCACTTGATCACCATGGTATTCGCATTTTGCGCTAGGATCATACCACTTTGGGAAGGGAGGCTGCAACGGTGCTTGATAGAAAGGTGCCACCACATGGACATCAAATAGTTGCTTGTACAGTTCACCATAAGAGATTGGCAACGGGGTAAACTCCATATTTTTGGGGTTCTTTCTTTGACTGGGATCATGGCTCGATAAACCTTGGGCACTTGGTGCAGCCTTGGGATGTACAACTATGATAGGTTTGGAATAACTGGCATTGTAAACTCCTGAAGAGTTCACTTCATGGTCTTTCTTTGCATGCGAGGTTTTCTTGTAGGACGAACTACCTCCAACATCAATTTTGCCACTCTTGACAGCATTTTTGATGAGCTTAATGGATAACACAAGGTCGGCAAAGTTGGTAGTCGCGTTGTCTATCAAGCGACCCAAAACTGGACCCTCCAAAATCTAGATGAATATGACCACCGTCTCTCTTTTGCTGAGCAGGGGTTGAACTTGAGCTGCCACGTCTCTCCAACATTGGGCATACTGCCTAAAGCCTTCATTTGACTTTTGTTTCATGTGTTGCAAGGTCCAACGATCTGGCACCATGTCACTGACATGTCGATACTGTTCTAGGAAAGCTTTAGCCAAGTCCTTCCATGACTTTATTTGGTGCCGGTTCAACTGATTATACCATCTTGTGGCTGATCCTAAGGGATTGTCTTGGAAACAGTGGATCAGTAGCTTGTCATCTCTTCCATATTCCATCATCCTTTGCCTGGATATGGTAAGATGTGCACGGGGACAGGTCGTTCTATCGTACTTTTCAAATTTATGGGACCTTGAACTTTGGAGGTAAAACTGGATCTGGGTCAAGGCTGAGTTCATGAGCCTCAAATCCAACTAAGGCATATGTTACCTCCATGGCTTCCATCTTTTCTTCAAGCCGTTGCATCGGTCTTCGATCTCTTTAGAGGTTTTAACACTAGGTCTCTCTATTTCGATCAACTGATCCATCTTCGAGGTAAAGTTTTTGGCTTGATTGTCTTCGGGCTTAACTTCTGATGTAGATGGCCAATTGACGGGGAATGAGGCGCCGGCCTGATGGAGTGGTGCCTTCCCACGAAAATGTATTACCTGAGGATCTGATTGACCCCTAGCATGAGGAGGAGTAAACCCTGGAGGATAAGTGGGACACTTATTCCCATCAGTGGGATTGGGGTTTGCCGTAGGATTTACAACAGATGCCTTTCTTTGTCCGGGGAGCTTAAATCTGAGCATTTGCGCAATTTGGCCAGCGTGTCTTGTTGAGACTTTTTGAACTGCTCTACCATGTCTTTCCGAGCCTTAGCTAACTACTCTTCCATCTTTCGGGCCAAATCCGCTTGCATGTCCCTTTAGGTTTGCTTAAGTCGGTCTAATCCCTCTTCGTTCACCATCTTGGGTTTTTGTCAGGTTCTGTAGGGATGATGAATCGACTAAATTTTCCTTTGATCCAGAATCACTGTCACGGGACATCCCAAAAGTCAGTCTCGATGTTTTCAAAATGAATGCATGTAAATGCAAAATAAATGCCCTAGATGCAAACATGATAATTCAATGTGTCTAATATGTCATGCCACCATGATGCAAATGAATGAAAATGATGACAATGCAATCACCGTAAAATGAATGCACGAATAGATGCAAGTTGATCGATGAATATTCTCGTTGAGCAACCATCCAGAATGAAGATTGAGTCTCATTATGGCGAGGAAAAGAGAATGATTGCCATATGGAGCACATCTAGATAAACATTTTCCCCACTAGGGCTTCGAAATTTTTTTAACTCGTCATTATGGACTCTTTCTTCCATATCGGAGGCTCTCAATTTTGAACTGCTCTCGAACCAACGCTTATTGTGAAAATGTCATGAATATGCACAAAAATAATCAGACAAGACAAGAAGAGCGTATTAGTGACAAATATGCAATAGAGAATGAGAATCGAATAAATACACCAAAGCGGCCTAACAACATGAATTCTAGACTTCTGTGGTTGTCAACATGGCTCTAAAGGGGTGGGCTTCCTAGATTCTCACACATGAGGTTTAGGTTCTAGAGATGGGTACACGAACCTATCTTATCATCTACTAAGATAACAAGAACTTCGATTCTGGCCTATGACAGACTTGCGAATCAGATTCGGTTCGAGGGAAAGCACAACCCAGTGACATGGAGGGCTGCTCACGTGTCAAAAGGCGTAGATTCTGGAAGTGAATTATTGACCCGTGGAGGGCTGCTCACGTGGGTATGTGGCGTTTCACTCCCACTTAAGGGGCAAAGCTCGGGTATAGAGCTTGATGAGTATGGTGCAACACATGTCGATGCTGCCTTAAAATTTAAACAGGCAATTAATGCAACACCACTAATTATCAAAGCCCATCGAATTAAAATGTATCTTCGAGAAACAAAAAATTAATTAAAGTCAATTTTGAATTTCAAAATTTCTATCAATCAAAGCAACATAAGTTTTTTTGGCTTAACTCTCAAAAATGTCCCCAGCAGAGTCACTAGCTATAACAACCTCCATTTTTTAATGTCACTAAAAAGGAAAAAATATTTTTGCGGTTATGAAAAATTTTTGTCGTTTTTGAAAAGTTTTGAAGAATTTGGTGGAAATTGGGAAATTTTGAAATTTTGGGGATTTTTGTTTTAAAACTGTGTTTTTGTTTAAAAATGAAGAGTTGGAGTCGCCACCAGCCACTAAGGTAAGCCGGACACCATAAAACCAGAGATTCTTTAAAAATAGGTTCTGGAGTTGGTTACGTGTGGGGAAGGATTAGCACCCCAATCACGCCCGAAAATCGGTACCAAAACAGAAATTGATTTTAATCGATGAAAATTGTTGAAATTTGAAATTGGATTTAATTAATCTATTCTTGGTCGAATATAAACTTTAATTGAACGGGATTAATCAATTTAGTGGGTTCTAATTAATTATCTGTTTAATTAATAAGGATGACTGTACATTGGACTGTAGATTAAATCAACATCGAATAAGCCTGACTGCCTTGTTAATTTACAGTTCGAATCGAGTACGTCACTTTTATGCATGATGCAAACAGTTAAAAATGATGTTATGACTTGTCTAATTTTATTTCAAATTAAAATTTATCTTCAGACGGTGAAAATTAATTCGAATAATTGGTCAACATCCATTGAGCCAGGACTGTTACGACACAAATATCAGAATTAATAAATACCTCCTTTTTATGAGTACGGAAATTAAAGAGCGGGAATTAAAAAGTCCGGCAAAAAGACCTGATCAAACAAGAAGAAATCCGAAAAAAGGATTGGATCACACATAAAAGAAATGCGGAAATTAAATGCAAAAAAGTAAATTGCGGAAAAGTAAAAATGTCGGAAATTAACGTTAGAAGTTAGAAGTTAAATTTAACGTGCCATGAATAATACGGATCATTCCCGTTGCGAGTCACTGTAAGGCCGACTCTAATGCAAAAAAATAAATAATATATAAACATATATTATAATATAATATAAGTAATACTATAATATATAAATAATAAATATATCATATAATAAGATAGAATATCATAGTATATAAATACTATATAATGTATAAACAATAATAATATATATAGATTATATAATATAAAATATAAATATAATAATATACAGTATATGGGCTAATATAATATATATAACATGATAATATATAAACATAATATATAAAAAAGGATCAAAATGTAAAAAGAAAAAGAAATGGGGTCAGATTCGAAGTAAAAAAAGAAGTTCAAGACTGAAATTGAAAAAAATGAAAAGAAAATGAAGGATCTGGACTGAAATTACCCCATGAAGAGAATGAAAACAAGGAAACAACTGATGGACCAAAACGACAAATATCCCCGAGACCATAGCGCGCGAGTCTGGAGAGTGGCCAAAACAGTGTCGTTTTGTCAATGGCATATAAGCCAAATCAAACTCTGCAAAAACCGAGCGTCCCCGAACAAGTAAACGCTGCAAAAACCTACCTTGTTTCCTTTTGATTTCACATCCACAAATCAAACTCAATTTTTGTCTCTTTTTAAAAAAACCACTATTTCAGATCTTTAAAAAACGAACTTTGATTTCAAAACTAAAAAGTCCTTTTTTTAAAACGATATTTGCTTAAAAGAAAAAAAAAACTATCACTATTTTTTGATGTGCGAAATGTAAAAAGGAAAAAAGGATACCTTGCTCAATTTCTTTTGTATTTGATTTCTGGAAAAACCCTTTTTACATGCGATTTGGTTCTGGCTTTATAACCTTGATTTATAGGTTTTCATAAAAATAAAATAAAATAAAAGAATTGGCTCTAACTTTTTGTTTACATGTGATTTCTGAAACTGTTGGTGGCTACTGCAAGTGTCGTACGGGGGGACCAGTTCTAGTTTCCTTGGCTGAATGTGGAGGGTAGTAATGGACCAGCTTAATGTAGATGTGGCGCTAGCGAGGCACGAACGTAACATGAGGTGGCGTTGAGATTACGGCCGACGTGGCACTGAGATGGCCTAGAATGGCCAGTGTGCTGGGCGATGTGGCAGGGGAGATGAAAGGCCTAGGATGCCAAGGGACAGTTGAGGAAGATTCTAGAATATTCTAGAGTTGGGGAGAAGAAAGGTCCTTGGCGGCGGCTAGGGCTTTGGGGTAGCTAGGGTTTCCAGACAGGTTTAAGAAACGAGTTTAATTATTGGGTCGGGTAAGATGTTGGGTCAAGGTATGGGATCTAGGTAGGATATTTGGGCAGTAAATGACATGGGTTTAGGCTTAATGGGTTGATATTTGGGTATGTTTTTGGGTAATAATTTGGGCATTTGGGTGTAATGGATATTCAATTGACTATATATGTATATATATATATATATGGACTATTAATGATTTTTGAATTTTAATTTTTGTGGGGTTTAATTTGTATGTATTCGAATAAGAATGGAGGTTAGACGAAAATACGCTATTACACACACATATATATATATTATGTTAAATTTAGGTAAATTTTAAGAATTTAAATTTCTTAGAACTATAAATTAGCCTAATATGTTTGATAGGTTCCCTTTGCTTTGATTCTGAATCTGTTGTTGTGTTAATGGTAACTTCCTATAATGAATCTATGTTGATGCTTTCCAAGGTGTTAAGGGCGGCTTTAGGTTTTAAACTTTATGATAAATCTGTTGTAGCCCTTAAAAATCACTTGTTGCATGTAAACTGAACACTTAAGAAACTTTAGGGATGCTCTAGGTCGACTTTCTGATGCCAAAGCATGAATCAAAGTGAATGAACTTAATGCTCAGTGTAGCAAACAAATGCTTAAAAACTCCTTAAAAATCAAGAAATTAAATTAAGAATTGAAACAAAACTGTTGAGGGACACTCTTCTATGCATCTTGCTATCTTAGTACACTATGTGAGTTATGTTTCTCCATTTAACTTTCCCTGGTAGGAATGATAGTACTGGAAAATAGTGAATGAAAGTCTTCACGGGATGACACTGCTCATAGGGCTCGGGGATGGGCTGTTTGCTCAACTCCATCTTCAGGTGCTGAAGAGTTAGTGTGATAAGCTGAAGCCCCGATGATAAAGTTTTCAAACCTAAAAGAACAGGGATTAAAACTGTGCTAAACAAGGAAAAACAATATGCCAAGGCAGAAAAAGAAAGCAACCCCTAAGGTTCTTTAAGGCTATTAAGTGATGAATGCATGTAACTTAGCACACACTGCACCTACAGTAGATTTGATCTTTTGAACAAAACTGTAAGGTCTGATACATTTTCTTATCATCAACATAGTTTAGGATGAATTACTACTGCACCATAACTTGGAACCACTGTAATCATAGCTTAGTGGAACCTTAGGACTTATGGGCCATTTATTGTTTTGATTTTTTATTTTTATTTTCTTGCTTCCATTGTGCATCACTTGAGGAAAAGCAATAATACAAGTTTGAGAGTATTTGACGAGTGCATAAATGATCTATTCTATATGCCCTTATTCTTTGTCTTTTGTATGTTTTCAAGCTTATATAGTTTGCATTTAGGTTAGATTGTACACATTTGCATGTAGACAGGGAGTTACATCGTCTGTGCTTTAAATGTCATATATATTGGTGTTTTTCACGGGAAAGGTGGTGTTTTGTGGTGTATGTGCAGGATAGTGGAGGATTGCTGGAGCAGAGGATGAGTAGATTGAATGGCTAGAGCTGACAAAGCATGAAGAGTTGGTGATGAATCTGTCTTTTCCTACGTGGACTTTCTACTAGATACTAACATCTAATGAAGAGGGAAATAACTGGCTTTCTTTAATGAAACCAAGCGCACTTTAGGGTATTGAAACCCTAGTTTCACAGCCTATATAAGGAAGACTTGGACGCTACTTCAGAAGAGCGCGATTATAGACGACAGTCCTAGTTTGAAGCTTACAGAGAACCACCAGGGCGAAGCTAGAAGATTCTCCTAAACTAAAGAACGAAGTCATCGAGAGAGGCTGACGGAGAGAAGGCCTGCAGCACAGTTGAACATCATAGAGGGAGTTTTGTCGAGGATGCTCAGCTCTTTTCTTTTTTTTGCTTAATAAACTGCCATACTATTACTTTTAATTATAGATGCTTTAGGCTCAGACATGAGCTAAATATTTTACTTGGGATTATTGTGTCCTAGGATTTTATGTTTTGATTACTTTATTTCAATGCTTTAGTTGTTTCCTCTTTATCTATTCTGTTCATCGTTATTCATACATAGTTAATTGTAAGAGCTATCGAGAGGGGCCTGTTAACTATTAATCGGTGGTTTAATAACAAGAGAGTTAAATTATACAAACATGAATA
Source organism: Hibiscus mutabilis (assembly GCA_019671005.1). Lineage (NCBI taxonomy): Eukaryota > Viridiplantae > Streptophyta > Magnoliopsida > Malvales > Malvaceae > Hibiscus > Hibiscus mutabilis. The sequence continues at coordinate 29,608,938 of CM033748.1, read as the reverse complement.
GTGGGGCTAAGCGTCAACTTAGTCTTAATTTGGCTTAGACATAAGTTTAGGTTTCAACGACTAAATGTGAGTTCTTAAACAAATAATAGGGTTGTTAGGGTTAACGCAGACATGTATCACCTTAATCAAAATATTATTAACTTCTAGGTATTGAGAGAGACAGAAGTTTATTAGAAAATCCTGTCGAGTAGATAAAGAATTTAATGGTTTATACAGGCATGTATTGCCAGTTGTTATAGCATTGATATGAGTAATCAAGCATATATCCTTAGCAATAATCTCAACCTCCATAAGTATCTATTAGTCGCTACAGTTGTTGTCTTAATCATAGCTATCATTAGATTAGTTAATTTAGTTTTAATTAAACCTACAATCACCGATACTTGTAAACACATTCTTAAGCTTAATAACTTCGTAGTTATTGATCCAATCCTCGTGGGTTCGACACTCTACTCATCACTTTATTACTTGATACAATGAGTATACCTGCTCTAAAGTGCATCACTATTTGACATGCATCAATCAGACATTATATTATTACGACTCAGATTTAATGTGTTTTCAAAAGAATTTATCGGAAAAACAAAAACATTGTTTTGTTTTGTGGTTGCTTGCACTTTAGAGACACACTAAGCTCTTTAGCTTACTCCCCCTTAGTTTCTCTTTTAGATATATTCAGACTCTCTTACGCAACTCGATACATGGAACATCTCGCATTCTATTCAAATATTTTTATCATTTAGTATGAACTCTTTTCCAAATATTTCAAACTATTATTTTGACATTATTTTTGAAATATTTATGTATTCGGACATTGAGACTATTTATAATTTGGGATTATTTTATAGCATGCACTTTTAGTTATTTAATTAAGTAATTAGAATATTTTGATAACGCTAAGTTGAATAGTTAATAAAGTATTTTATGAGAAATGATATTTTACTATTTTAACCTAAAATTTGTTTCTTGAGGGATGAGTTTTTACACACGACTTCCTAGATTCGACCTATTTCTTTTGGGCTGAGTTTAGAGGGTTACATCTAGTGGCATCAGAGCCAAGTTCAACCCTCAGAATGTGAGGCTCACAATATTTGTTTTCAAAACAGTTTTGACTTCTGCATGCATCTAAAATATTTTGGGATAAATGGGAATTTTCTAAAAATTTTGCTACGATTTCGCTTGATTTTTACGGAATTACTTTCAACGTGTTTTAATTACTAGACTTCAGTACCGAAGTACCTTCAGTAGATAGTTACTATTCCACATCGTAGAAGTTCTTTTTTTGCATTTGGTTGAGGCCGTACCACTGCTTATGTCATTGATCATCCGCCTTATGCTGATTAGAAAAAAAAATCAAAATAAGGTATATGATAATGAGTATTGATATATGGGAGTGGAGTACCTGGCAATGTGTCTAGATGATTTTATGAATTTGAAACAGAATAATATGATAGTTAGCGATTATATGATAGAGTTTATGAGGCTAATCAAATATGTTCCTAGGTTAGTTACGGTTGAGAAAGATAAGTGATTGGTTTTTGAACGAACTTCATCTACAGATTCAGAAAGATGTTGCTACGCAACAAGATAAGGTCAAACATGTGAGTCGAGAAGCCAATAGGGTAGCACACTCACTTGCCCACTGGATATTGAATTGTAACTATGTATTCTCATATAATGTTCCGGATTGTATATCAAACCTTGAAATCGATGATGCCATTCATGGCTAATACAATACAATCTTTATTTTAAGAAAAAATAAGGTGTTCAGCGACCCGGTTGGTCGAGTTAAGACTACTGAGAGGATTGATGCACTTATGAAAGATGAGGAACTTTAGAATACTGATCAAGTCATGAAGTAACCGGACACAGTTGATCAACCAGGTTTGGTCAACCCATCTAAGAAGAGGGCTAGAGATGAGTTTGTTTTTCAAAGTTATTGGAGTATGAGATCTGCAGTATCGACTGGAAGCATGGGTAGTTCAAAAGTTTCTCACCCTATTTCTATATGTAGTTTCTGTAACAAAAAATTTAATGGAGAGTGCAGATGAAAGAAAGTAGCGTGTTTTAGGTGTGGTTCCCAAGATCATTACTTAAGAGATTTTCCATGTCCACATATCGTTTTATTCGTGCAGAGTCAATCACATGCAATAGTTCAAACACCTTATGGAGGTAGATGACAAATTAGGTTAGCTACATCTGGTAATGCTAGTAAAGGTAGACTTGTTCAGAGTGATAGATCATCTAGATCCGAGATTAGACGACCATGTTTAACATATGCAACTAGAGCTCGTGTTGGGTATGGTGATGCATCTAAGGACATATTAGGTACATTTATGATGTATTCAGTTTTGACTATGATTATGATGAGATATAAATTCAGAATGAGAATGTATAAGTATATGTTAGATAGTTTTGGGATCTGTTGTTAAGTTTGAAAATTTCGAGGATGAAATTACTTTTAAAAGATGAAGAGTTGTAACACCTCGAATTTTTTCCAATTTGAAAAAACCCTAGATTTAAATCCCTAATTTTGAAACCCTAGAAATATTGAGAGTTTTAATTCACAAATCCTAATTGAGTTTAGGGATTAAATTGAGTAAATTCAGAATTTGGTATCTTAATTCAAAATTTTGAGGACTGGTTTGTAAGATGGGAAATGTATGGGAGCTCATCTGCAAAGCTTTAGTCAATTTAGTGACTTTGGGTGTAATTTATCCATTAAATGGGGTACTTAGTCACCCTTTTCGGCAGTAAAGATGCTTTTCAGATGCCTTTAGTTGCAGTCTCTCTCTTCATCGTCATCTCCCTCATTCGAATAGCACATCTCTCCTCACTCATTTTCTCCGTTTGGCCTCCGACCACCACCCATAATCCGATCGTGCTCCATACCGCCCCTGTCAATGTCTTCCTTGGCCTATTACGAATAAACCCCAGCCATCAGACCTCTCTTGCTTGCTGTCATTTGCAAGAAACAACATTGGAATTGTTCGGTTCATCCTTGCCGTTGTTTTCCTCAATTGTAGCAGTTGGGTAAGTCGTTTGGTTTGTTGTCTTTCTTTCTTTCGAATTATTGAGGGGTTTGTTAATCTCGTTTTTCATTTGGTTTCTCGCTATCGTGTGTCGTCGTTGTCGTCAAGGTTCCCGCTGCCTCTTAATTGTTGATTCCTCTGTCTCTCGTTTGCCTTCTGCTCCAGCACATCATTTGTGCAACCGCATCAAAAAAAATCGTGGGCTCCAATACATCCCACATCTCTGTTGTCCACGTCAATGTCAAAATCAAGGTCGGGCATATTCGACCAACTTTATCCGAACAATTCAATCAAATCATTTCTTTGATTTGAAGATCAAAGAAATAAATTAAATAAGTATACATGTATCACTCAATTTCGTTGAATAAGTTTTAGGAATAATTTCCTAGTCATTGTGATAGATATTAAAATAGAGTTTTTATCGCGTAGGTTTCTGATTCAGTTAGACCAAGTGTTAGGTCTGAGCGTGAGAGACATTTCGACGATCGAGCTGTTGACCGCTTAAGGTGTGTTTCTTCCGACGCTGTAAATAAATGATGTTTTTATACATTTTGTGTGCATTATTTTGTTGTAATTGGTGAAATTTTTAAGATATCACTCATAACATAACATATTGTGATTTAATTGAAAAATCAGATTTACCGAATTATAAAACAACGAATTTACTGAATTGTAAAATATCGAATTTATAGAATTGTGCAACTTAATTTTAATAATTCGAATTTCGGTTGATATTCAGATTTTAAAATCAACATCATATCATTGTGTGTACATAGATTGTGATTGTTCGGGGAAGTTCAGTGGTTTTCACCATTTGGGCTGAATTTCGCTTCGGATCAGTTGTTTCACCCTTTGGGCTAAGTTTCCACTTTGAATGGTATAAGTAGAGAGTGCTTCTAGGGAACCTTACTCTCCGGACAATGTAATAGAGATTGAGTATTGTGTTTTCATTTGCATCAGACATATTATTCAAACTTTCTTAGGTGACTCGGTACATGGAGCATCTCGCATTCTATTTAGAAAGGCAAAAACATTTTTTTGTTTTGTGGATGCTTGCACTTTAGAGACACACAAAGCTCTTTAGCTTACTCCCCCTTAGTTTCTCTTTCAGATATATTCAGACTTTCTTAGGCGACTCGGTACAGGAGCATCTCGCATTCTATTCAGATATTTTTATCATTCAGTATGAACTCTTTTCCAAATATTTCGAACTATTTTTTTGACATTATTTTTAAAATATTTATGTAATTCAGACATTGGTACTATTTATAATTTGAGATTATTTTATAGCATGATTTTTTAGTTATTTAATTAAGTTATAATATTTTTACAACGCTAAGTTGAATAATTAATAAAGTATTTTATGAGAAATAATATTTTACTATTTTAACCTAAAATTTGTTTCTTGAAGGATGAGCTTTCAAACGCGACTTCTTAAATTTGGCCCATTTCTTTTGGGTTGGGTTTATGGGGTTACACTTAAATCATGCAACAAAAATATAAACATTTCACATTCCATTGATATCCTAAACGAACATAGTATAGTATGTTTCGCATGCAAATAACTGAATAAACTTATGTTCAAGTATGTTTTGAACGCAGATGTCGAATATGAAAGCTTTAGAAAAGATGAATAATAAATATAATATAGTATAAAAATCGAGCACAATAGAGGAAATGGTAGATAGGTGCTGCAGAGAAAACCTTTGGTTATGCTCCAATACGAAGATATATTTAGACATGAATACTAGAGTATTATCCTATATTATATGTGAATGTATATAAAATGAGTATATCTATGGAGAGCAAATTCAAGCATATATTAAAAAGTTTCCCATACAACATATGTAGAGCAAAATCATACCAATTATTGATAATTATTTGAACCCTAAAACACGTAAATAAAATTTTAGGTTACCTTCAAACATCAAGAGCAACAAATGGAATTAGCCATTCTGAAAGAAGCTGAAACGATATGCACAGCTCATGTCTCAAGGCTACTTCATTTCACTCTTTCCAGCTGTCCATGATGATTTGATTTTGAATCAGACTCGTCGTCCTGAGCTATTAAACATAAACTCAAACCCAATGCACTTTTGTTCAGATCTTGTCGTACTATTTTATTGTCCTCCTAATTTTCTTCCATAAGTATGGCATTAATATTGAGTTTTTCATCAAAATCATCATTACTGAAAGTTGACTCGGCTACATTAGGGGTCAGTCTCACTTGGTTTAGCTTCATCGTCAACGTTTTCTGCAACATCATTTTCTGGCAGCTTCCTTTTTCTGTTCCTCTAACACAATAATCTGCATGCTCAAGCAATCAAAATAATTATGTGTAACACATTTATCAGTATTTATTACTCAATACTAATATAGAATGTCACATGATGTTTCAACTGCATTTTATGCTATTTATACAAGTCAAAAATGATGATTTTAAATTTTTTCTTTTAATCGCGTAATTTTTTGTTTCAATTTTTAATCCATCAGATAGACCCCGATTTCAGGCAACAACTTGGCAATTTATAACTATACTTCACGATTAACAAAACTGCCTAAAATAAAAATCATTTTGATTACTCTAAAAATTTATTTAATTAGCATTACTCGATTTTCATTATTAGTAATTTCTTTAAACTAGCATCAAATTAAACAAAACTAAATATCGTTTACTAACCACTTATTTAGATATAATATTACAATCCATATCTAGAATAGTTTAAAAGAGCTACTATTCATCTATACATGCCAACTAGAAAATATCAAAATACATCAAGGATGTAATTATCGATACTGTATATGTATTCCCTCGGATAGTGATGCCTTACTCCTTACTCAGGCCCGGATTTCCTACCTACGCGTGAAGAACCATCACACACTAAGTATATATATATATATTCAATATAAATCAATATGCTTAAATTATAAAACTAATAAGATGATCATGCAGTTTGATCACTAATCATTTATCTCCCTTATGTTAATCACATATTAACATAATATAATCCGGATTTACAATCATGTTAACTTCCTTGCCATTTCCTGAGAGTTTATCTACTCTCTAACCAATATACCATTTACTATACAGTAAATTATAGCCCAAATTAACTTGAGGACTTGAGTACACGAGTCAAAAACTGTGCCGAAGTACTAAAGAACTGCATTTAAGTGCTAAATAACCGCACTTATGTGCTAAATAACCGCACCTAAGTGCTAATATACTGCACCGAAGTGCTAAGCCGCTGGACTCTATGACATGCCAACTATACTCTATACCTCAATAACTTACTTGGGCATATTTTTCAATTTTTGTAATTAATTCATCCATGGCAATTATAATCGAATACTTGGGTAGTTCATACCCTAAATATCACATAAGCATATTATAATCAAATTACCAGTGATCAATGCATGTAACCCTTCTACCTTTGACAATTTCTACTATGTCAAATATCAAGATAAATATAATCATCAAGCATATAATTATAACAGACTTATCAAAAGTCTTTTAAATCAAACATGATATTTTCCATGCATGTAATGCACTCACCTTGACACTTTATAAGTTGCCAATATGTACTTAGCCTCACTAAGCTTCAACTTTGATCTATGTCATTTCCTCGATTGTTAGTTCGATCTCGGTTTTGATCACGATTTATATGTACATCAACATGCCACAAATACATTTCAAATTATATGTTAGTATCGTACTAACACATAAATACAATAGGAATAATTTTCCTACAATTATTCCTATAATTGTCCAATCTTAGATTTATGACATAAGTCATTATACCTTTAATACCTTGAATTCTCTTCAACTTTTAATCCAATAATGATCAAAACTTCATTCTAATAACAATTTAATCATAAAGCTTTCATGAAAACAATTTTTCACTTTAGTCCCTAATTTTCCCCAAAATACCGAATTGGTCCCCAATCTTTCATAGATTTTCGAATTCATCCTTATGTTTTTACAAACTTTTAAAATGATCCAAATGACATTTTAAAGCTTGTAAAATCATAATTTCATCATATCCAATCTTATGGAAATTTTTCCATAATTTCTTCTAATTTCTCTTCTTTGACCGAAATGGTCCCCTACTTTTCAATATTTCCATTTTGGTCCTAAATTATCAAATCAAGCTAATTTAATCATAATCTCATCATTTCTAATGCTAGAATAATTTTCACAATAATTTCCCTTTATTTCCAATTCTAACCGAATTGGTCCTTTATTCTTCCTAAGGGAAAATTTTCATTCTAACATCAAATTAAGACTTCTAATATCACAAATCATTCATTTCCATCCTTTATTCAATTCCCTAACCAAATCACCAAATTCTAGGGTTATGGTTTATAACCTTAAACATAGAATTAAACAAAATTCAAGATTGTTTTCATGTTTACGACACTTGAGTTACTTAAATCAAGCCTTAATTCTAACATGGTTCATGAAATTCCAATTTCTCTCTCTTCAAGAACATGAACTATTCTTCATATCACCATGTAAAATTACTATCAAAAGAAAGAGCATGAAGCATAGATCATTTTCTTCTAAAACAACATACTTCGATTCTAACTTTGGAGCCTTCAATTTGCCAAAGAAAATTTTTCCCTCTTGTTCTCTTGTTTTTTGAAATTTCCCAAGAAAGATGAGCTAATTTTGTTCATCTTTTTCCTTTTAATCCACATGTGATAATTAAATGAATTTTAAATTCATTTAATTAGTGAAATTACTAATCTAGCCTTCAAATCCAATGGCTAAATTTAATCTTATCATAAACCAAGGGCCAAGATTAATACATGTGTTTTTCATCTTCTAAAAATGCCCTCAACATTTCAAAATATTTCAAAAATGCCATCCATGGAAAATGTCCAATTTACCCTCCAACTAGACTTTATTTACTAACAAGACTTGAAAATTGCCATTCCATCACCATCTAACTAAATCTAGTTAGAATCCAACCAAATGTAATAAAATATTCATAAAATAATATTTTATGAATTTTCCATAATCCTTGGAACTATCTTTAAAATTTCAATTCGATCCGATATACCGATAATTACCGAGAATTTTTATTGGATACAATTTCTCTTAGAAATCTTATAACAATATTCCATTATGAATATTATTAACTCACACTTAATCCTTCTTATCAGTCAAAAATACTGATATGGAACCTTCTCAGTAGGTCACCCATCCTCGTGCTACTCTGATTTAAGCATGCTTAACAATTTTTATTTTGATCCAAAATCCATAAATTTTCTCGAACTTTAACACTTTATAGCTCTGAATACAAACTCCGTATCAAAAATCTGGGTAACATGAAAATATCACTCTTGGGGGTGAACTATTCATTTACAGGACTAAAATACTTAACTTTTGGAAATTACAATTTAGTCCCTAAACTTTTCAAAATTTACACTTTGGCACCAAACTTTTCAAATTTTACACTTTGGCCACCAAACTTTCCAAATTTTTACATTTTGGTCACCAACCAAAATTTTTGAGATATTACAATTCTTTCCCCTTAAGAAAATTCGTCCTCGAATTTTCCTTATGTACTAGGTTCAAAAAGATACGAATGTTGCTTTTTCATTGATTTCTCTGGTTCCCAAGTAGCTTCCTCTACTTTGTGATTTCTCCATGAAACTTTGACTAGAGGAATCCTTTTATTCCTTAACTGGTTTTCTCCTTGAGCTAAGATGCTCATAGGTTCTTCTTCGTATGTCAGACCCGGTTGAATTTCAATTTCTTCTGGTGTAATGACATGCGAAGGATCTGATCTATACCTCCTCAACATGGATACATGAAATACATCATGGATCTTTTTCATCTCTGCTGGCAGTGCTAGCTGATATGCCAGTGGTCCAAATCTCTTTAGAACTTCATAAGAGCCAATGAACCTTGGACTAAGTTTACCTTTCCATCCAAACAAACGGCATATCCTTTCTTACCAGCCTGGTTAGTGGAGTGGCAATCATTGAAAAATCATTCAAGAACCACCGATAATAACCAGCTAATCCTAAGAAGCTTCTCACTTCGGAGACATTTTTAGGAACTTTCCATTCAAGAATTGCTTGAACCTTCTTAAGATCAATTCAAATTCCTTCGGCTGAAACTATATGCCCAAGGAAAATTACTTCCAATAACCAGAATTCACATTTTGACAGTTTTGCATACTTCTTTTCTCGTAGAATCTAGAAAATTATTCAAAGATGAGTATCATGCTTCTCCTTGATTTTAGAATAAATCAATATATAATCAATAAATTCTACCACGAATTGATCAAAATACGACTGGAAAATTCGATTCATTAACTCCATAGATGCCACCAGTGCATTTGTAAATCTGAAGGGAATTACTTCAAAATCATAATGCCCATATCTGGTTTTGAAAGTTGTCTTTGGTATACCCGCCTTCTTAATCTTTAATTAATGATACCTCTATCAAAGATCAATCTTAGAAAACATTGTTGCTCCCCCTTAGTTGATTAAAAAGATCACCAATCCTTGGCAAAGGATACTTATTCTTTATCATCACTTTATTAAGGTGACGATAATTCACACATAATCTCATTGATCCGTCATTCTTCTTTACAAATAGGACCGGGGCTCCCTAAGGTGATATACTAGGCCGTATAAAACCTCGATCTTGTAATTCTTGTAATTGAGCTTTCAACTATCTAAGCTCTGTAGGAGCCAACCTATAAGGTGCTATCGATATTGGTGCGGTTCCAGGAAGCACCTAAATACCGAATTCCACCTCTCAATCCGGAGGTAATCCCGGTAGTTCATCGAGAAAAATATCTGGAAATTCTCGTACCGTTGGTACATTTTTCCAGATTTATTTTTGTTTCTAAAGCACTAATCACATTGCTCAGATTATCTGATCTTTCGCCTACAAATACCATCTTTGAGCTGTTTGGCTTCTTTAAGATTAACCCTTTTATATTTTCCATAAGACCGGCAAGATATTCTACTATTTGAATCTTTAGAGGACATTTCTTGCATATTCTACTCGCTTCGGCACTTTGTCCTATTAGATTGACGACAACTACTTCATTCGAAATTGGTTCTATTGAGATATTTCTTTCAAGTATTATTTTAGAACTAATGTAAGAATAAGTAGAGCCTAGATCAATCAATGCAAAGATAGGTCTGCCAAAAAGTTCGATCCTACCTGCTACGATCTCTGCATCATCCTGATCCTCAACAGTTTTGATATGGTATACCCGAGCTGCAACCTTGCTCTCTCGATTAGGTGTAGATGCAGATGTTCCCGGTTTACCACCTTTATCTCCTTTTCCCGCCTGATGTGCTACAATAGGCTGATTTGGGTGAAGTTCTGGACAATTCTTCTTGAAATGACCAGCTTGCCCACAATGGAAACATGCCCCAGTCAACCAGCACTGACCAGGATACCTTCTGCCATAATGCTCACATTCTGTAATAGGGCGAATTCCAAAAGCTCGAGTACCCGTCTGGGATTGCTTCAATTTTCCTCCTGCATACCCCTTCTTAACTGAAGAGGCTGATGCTGCAGGATACTGTTGTGGCATTCCTTTACTGCGTTTAAATGATGATGCAACAAATGAACCTCCAGACTTTTTTTCGGTCTGAATTTGCTTCTCACTATTTTCCTTGAGGTCGACTTTCTCCATGGCCTTGGTTCGGTTCACTACCTCTTGAAAGAAGCTTTGTTGGAAGAAGCTTTAAATCTTTTTATATTGAGAATCCAACCCAGCTATAAATCTGTTTATTCTAGATTTCTTAGTTGGAAGAAGCTTTGTTGCAAATCGGCTTAGTCTATTGAACTCGTATTCATATTCATAAACTGATTTGCCATACTATTTCAACTATAGAAATTGTTGTCTCATTTTCTCAACAAACACATCTCCAATATATTTTTCCTTAAATTCTTGTAGAAAGAATTCCCAAGTAATCCGTTCCGGAGGTACTTGTGCAGTTATCACGTTCCACCATACGCTGGCTTGTTCCATCAAAAGGGATACTACTCCTTCCAATTTTCCTTGATTATCACAAGGAATCCTACTTAACATGATCTTTATATCATTTAACCAATAATCGGCAACCATAGGATCTGCATCAGTATCACCTCGGAATTTTGGTGCCCCAATTTTCCTTAATTCCTTTGGGACTGATACTGGTGCTTGCCAATTTAGGATTGCCTCCAAAGACTGCAGAAATAAGCCTTGGTCTTGTACCGGCATATTTCTTAGCTCCCGAGCTTGATGCCCTACATTCTGTTGAGCCGGCTGCTCTACATTTTGCTGAACCTGAGGTGGGTTCTGATTCACCTCATAACTCCCACTCTGAGCAGGCATGTTCTGCTCGATTCCTTGACAGGATTCCCGATAATCTAACATCTGTTCATGTCACGATCATCTATTGTAAATAAGGAGTACATGTTTTAAATAACAGGCATCATCATAACTCTATACAAATATCATAATTATTGACATCCTAGTGGCATGTATTTCACTCCAACTCTCTATAGAGACTTATTTCCTATCCAGAACCGGCTAAACTTGTAGCTCTGATACCAATAAATATAACACCCTTACCAGTATTTATTATCCAATACTAGTATAGAGTGTCACATGATGTTTAAACCACATTTTATGCTATTCATACAAGTCAAAAATGATGATTTTAAATTTTTCCTTTTAATCGCGTAATTTTTTTTCAATTTTTAATCCATTAGATAGGCCCCGATTTCAGGCAGCAACTTGGCAATTTATAACTATACTTTACGATTAACAAAACTGCCTAAAATAAAAATCATTTTGATTACTCTAAAAATTCATTTAATTAGCATTACCCGATTTTCATTACTAGTAATTTCTTTAAACTAGCATCAAATTAAACAAAACTAAATATCGTTTACTAACCACTTATCTAGATATAATATTACAATCCATATCTAGAATAGTTTAAAAGAGCTACTATTCATCTATACATGCCAACTAGAAAATATCAAAATACATCAAGGATGTAATTACCGATACTGTACATATATTCCCTCGGATAGTGATGCCTTACTCCGACCCGGATTTCCTACCTACGCGTGAAGAACCATCACACGCTAAGTATATACTTAGTGAGGCACTATATATTTCAATATAAATCAATATGCTTAAATTATAAAAATAATAAGATGATCATGCAGTTTGACCACTAATCATTTATCTTCCTTATGTTAATCACATATTAACATAATATAATCCAGATTTACAATCATATTAACTTTCTTGCCATTTCCTGAGAGTTTATCTACTCTCTAACCAATATACCATTTACTATACAGTAAATTATAGCCCAAATTAACTTGAGGACTTGAGTAAACATGTCAAAAACCATACTGAAGTACTAAAGAACTGCATTTAAGTGCTAAATAACCGCACCTATGTGCTAAATAACCGCACCTAAGTGCTAATATACTGCACCGAAGTGCTAAACCGCTGACTATATGGCATGCCAACTATACTCTATACCTCAATAACTTACTTGGGCATACTTTTCAATTTTTGTAATTGATTCATCCATGGCAATTATAATTGAATACTTGGGTAGTTCATACCCTAAATATCACATAAGCATATTATAATCAAATTACCTGTGATCAATGTATGTAACCCTTCTACCTTTGACAATTTCTACTATGTCAAATATCAAGATAAATATAATCATCAAGCACATAATTATAACAGACTTATCAAAAGTCTTTTAAATCAAACATGATAATGCACTCACCTTGACACTTTATAAGTTGCCAATATGTACTTAGCCTCACTAAGCTTCAGCTTTGATCTATGTCATTTCCTCGATTGTTAGTTCGATTTGGGTTTTGATCACGATCTATCTGTACAGCAACATGCCACAAATACATTTCAAATTATATGTTAGTATCATACTAACACATAAATACAATAGGAATAATTTTCCTACAATTATTCCTATAATTGTCCAATCTTAGATTTATGACATAAGTCATTATACCTTTAATACCTTGAATTCTCTTCAACTTTTAATCCAAGAATGATCAAAACTTCATTCTAATAACAATTTAAGCATAATGCTTTCATGAAAACAATTTTTCACTTTAGTCCCTAATTTTCCCCAAAGTGCCGAATTGGTCCCCAATCTTTCCAAGATTTCCGAATTGATCCTTATATTTTACAAACTTCTAAAATGGCCCAAATGACATTTTAAAGCTTGTAAAGTCATAATTTCATCATATCCAATCTTATGGAAATTTTTCCATAATTTCTTATAATTTCTCTTCTTTCACCGAAATGGTCCCTTACTTTCAAATATTTTCGTTTTGGTCCTAAATTATCAAATCAAGCTAATTTGATCATAATCTCATCATTTCTAATGCTAGAATAATTTTCACAATAATTTCCCTTTATTTCCAATTCTAACCGAATTGGTCCTTTATTCTTCCTAAGGGAAAATTTTCATTCTAACATCAAATTAAGGCTTATAATATCACAAATCATTCATTTCCATCCTTTATTCAATTCCCTAACCAAATCTCCAAATTATAGGGTTAGGGTTTATAACCTTAAACATAGAATTAAACAAAATTCAAGATTGTTTTCATGTTTACAACACTTGAGTTACTTAAATCAAGCCTTAATTCTAACATGGTTCATGAAATTCCAATTTCTCTCTCTTCAAGAACATGAACTATTCTTCATATCACCATGTAAAATTACTATCAAAAGAAAGAGCATGAAGCATAGATCATTTTCTTCTAAAGCAACATACCTTGATTCTAACTTTGAAGCCTTCAATTTGGCAAAGAAAATTTCCCTCTTGTTCTCTTGTTTTTTGAAATTTCCCAAGAAAGATGAGCTAATTTTGTTCATATTTTCCTTTTAATCCACATGTTATAATTAAATGAATTTTAAATTCATTTAATTAGTGAAATTACTAATTTAGCCTTCAAATCCAATGGCTAAATTTAATCTTATCATAAACCAAGGGCCAAGATTAAATCCATGTGTTTTTCATCTTCTAAAAATGCCCTCAACATTTCAAAATATTTCAAAAATGCCATCCATGGCAAATGTCCAATTTGCCCTCCAACTAGACTTTATTTACTAACAAGACTTGAAAATTGCCATTCCATCACTATTTAACTAAATCTAGTTAGAATCCAACAAAATGTAATAAAATATTCATAAAATAATATTTTATGAATTTTTCATAATCCTTGGAACTGTCTTTAAAATTTTAATTTGATCTGATATACCGATAATTACCAGGAATTTTTTTCGGATACAATTTCTCTTAGAAATCTTATAGCAATATTCCATTATGAATATTATTAACTCACACTTAATCCTTCTTATTAGCCAAAAAATACTGACATGGAACCTTCCTAGTAGGTCATCCATCCTTGTGCTACTCTGATCTGAGTACGCTTAACAATTTTTATTTTGATCCAAAATCTGGAAATTTTCTCGAACTTTAACACTTTATAGCTCTTAATACAAACTCCGTATCAAAAATCCGGGTAACACAAAAATATCACTCTTGGGGGTGAACTATTTATATACGGGACTAAAATACATAACTTTTGGAAATTACAATTTAGTCCCTAAACTTTTTGAAATTTACACTTTGGCACTAAACTTTTCAAAATTTACACTTTGGCCACCAAACTTTTCAAATTTTTACATTTTGGTCACCAAACAAAATTTTTGAGATATTACATTATGTCTTATAACCCATAAATTTGGTTGATGCTTTAAATTTGTTGTAAAGTGCCATTTGACAAACCTTTGTGATTATCTAATCCAAAACATAATATGAATATTGACAAAAGTATTAGTCATATCAGCATAAACATTGTGCATCATGTCTATGAATGCAATTGCAATCTCAACAATAAATTGAACAATTTGGTAAAGGTATTTCGGGACAATACTTCTAACACCAAATGAAATATGGGTTTATCACATGCTATCTATCATGCTATTATAATTTCAGATACTAGATCAGATAGGTTTAAACACTACAATAACCTAGTTGCTTAAAGCAACCACATAGGATATTGCTTAAAGTTGGGGGAGGCTCGTTTGTAGTAGACAACCTCCCCATGCTCTTTGTAGAGAGATTATTTCCACAGCTCGAATAGGTAACCTTCTAATAAAGAGTATTAATAATGTCATTTGCTACCATGGTCTGTCTTATTTCGAAAAGAGAAAAGGGTTATATCATAAATGTAACAACCCTTTCCCGGTCTGGTAGAAATTCGGGTTGAAAAGCGTTACCGGTGGACAATACGGTGATCGATTTATTAATTTCAATGATTTGCACGATAATCAATAAATTATAGATGCTATTTCGATGCAATGATTAACAATGAACAATGTAACTTAGTCAAATCATAATTAAAGGATCATTTGGTAACTTATACAAATTTAAGGACTAAATTGTAATTATTAAAAATTATAGGGACTTCACAATAATTAGGGTTGCCAATGTGAAATTCAATACGTGAAAATCTTACTTACAAATTTTCAATGAATTCAGAGTTCAATTACAACTTCAATTAATCATTATAAGATTAACTGACCAAAATACAACATTCTAAAACCTCATTAATCATCTTTTACCTAACTTACCTACCTCGGTACCGATACTCGAAGAGGTCGTATCGATACACCAAGTTATATTACTTAAATTTAGTTTCCATTAACATGAGGTGTACTGGTACACCTATAGCCGTACCGGTACGATGCTAGCTTCATAAGGGAGGGGATCGGTACGCCCTGTACTCGTACCGAAACTCAATTACACCAAAATTTTCTAGTGACAACTTACCGTACCGATACGCCTTAGGCCGTATCGATACGCTTATCATGACCGTTAAAACGGTTATGTTCTTTAAACTCGTACTGATAACTTAGTCAACTATAGAGGTTGGTACGATATCGATACGGTGCTACAGTAATTTTCCAGATTCAAATATCTGTACCGATACTCCAATAGTCGTATCGGTATGCCTTTATACTTATGCCCTATATTGCATACCCGTACTGATACGCCATCACCCGTATCGATACAGACAGGCCTGTAATGACAGATTTAGTTTGGTTTTTAATCAAATTAAAGGCCTTAATCTTATCCAATGGTTACCAAATTTTACCAACAAACCTAGAAACATCAAATATAAATGCATGTCAAATTTTATGCCATTTTGAATCCATTTACCACGTTTTTACTTATTAGTGTATTTTAGGCCATTTTATCAATTTTGTCAAAACATTAACATGTCATATTTCATATTTTAACCCATTCAACATGGTGAACCATCTGTACATACAAAATGGGGCTAAACTAACTTGTCTATACCTTATTTCACCATACTAGGAGTTCAAAGGCTAGGTTTACATTACTTTAGCTTGTGTGACTTGCTTCAAAAACTCGTCTATCTCTGATCCTTGATCCGACCAAACTTTAACCTGAAAATGCATGGAAATGAGATGTATAAGGCTTATATAGCCTAGTGAGGTAGTAAACAACAATAACATGAATGCCAACAATATCAATAACATATATATCAATATAAATGCATCTCAAATCATGTTTTAACAATAATTTCAATAACTTAATTCATTGGATCGATATGTGAATGTGGATACGTGAATTCCCAACCAACATCGCCAATAATAAATGGTCAATATCCTCCAACATCGCTAATAAGACCAAAACCAACACATCCCTCCAACATCGCCAAATAGAGCCTTAGCTCAAGGACCGTTGTCCACTCCGTACCAATGAGCTCATGAATTCTATGGTATGCCAATTATATCTCATATCCATTCGTATCCAAGGATTCAATACTTAGGCCAATAACAATAACAATATCGGTAGCGATGACAATAACAATGTACCAATAGCAATATACAATGATCAATATGGCCTTTCTCAATATTTCAATGGCATCGATGACAATGTAATGATTTAATAAGCTATATATCAATGCAATAAGCTTACCAAAGCTTACCATTGGTACCTCCTATGAGGTTTCAGTGTAACCGTACCTTGAAATCATGGATGAAAATGCAAAAGACAACATCAATAAAATCAGGAAAGGAACCTAGCCAAATCCCTAGACTACGATTACACTCACCGATACTCTCGAAGCTTTTAGGGCTCCCGGATGACAATTCTCTTATTCTTTGACTTATTGATATTTAAAGAATTTGGTGATTTTTCACCTTGATTCACTTGAGATACAAAAGGAATAGAAATCACAAGAATTTCATCATCAATAACAAATTCCATAGCAATTATTAGCTATAAAAAACAATAAGGATTGAACTTTGGCATCCCTAGGAAATTCTAGGGTTCTTGAATTCATGAACTTAGCTTTTGACATAGTTTTGGTCATGGAATCAATGAACCAATAAAGGGTTATTGCTTACCTAATCGATATCTATAATTTAGAATTAAGGAACCTGAGAAAATTAAAGCTTAAGTTATCCTCTAATGAAGGTGCTTGTTTGACTAGGTTGAGAGGTTGAAGATGATGAATGGGAGGTGTAAGCTTGGAAATTCTACCGGGTAACTTTCTTTCCTTAACTTTCTCTCTATTTTAATTTTTTCAATGCCCAAAGCTTTCCTTTAGTTGAAGGAAATTAATCTTCACACCCCAGGTGTTGATGATTCGGCTTGAGGAGGGACTAATATTAGTCCCTCACTCCTCATTATTTATTCTTTTGTCCCCTAACTTTCAATTTTCTCAATTTAATCACTAAAATAATTTCCAAGGTTCACAATAAGATTCTTGATCAATAACAATACTTAATTAGGGTTCAATAATTTGATAATTGACCACTTTACAAAGGTCAATATTATAGTTTGACTTTCCGATGTAAAGTTTTCTTGTTATCTGAATTGAATTCCGATTA